>CM068377.1:31700000-33117562 GCA_034770075.1 Aralia elata
TTTGAACTTGTATGTGTGTGTGTGTCTATATATATATATATATATATATATATATATAAGTTCCAAACGCACTAAACACTATCGCTGCAAACACTCTAAACACCGATAACCGAACATATATATATATATTATCATTTCTTAGCCTACTCAAACATAGTTTATTATGAATTTGATGCAACCGTAATATAAAAACCAAGGTACGTAATTCACTTCATCACTTGCTTGTTGAGGTATAGTTTAATTCATCCCAACTTCTAACTTCCAAGGAGTAGTTATTATTGTGAAGGAAGCAAAGAATTCGCATCCTATAAGACGGCATAAGCTATCCAGGTTATACTTAAATTAAATCAGGACAACTATGATTGACGATTGCTTAACTCATTTATTTTCCCATCAACAATTAAAACGTGGTTTAAATACCCAAATAATAAGGGCCTCAATTTTTTTTTAATTTAAACGTTTATTTTATTCTTTCTCTAATTGATATTTTCTTTAAAAAAATACTAAAATTAAAACTATAATCAATATTTTATCTGATTAATCAAAATAGATATAAAAATATCTCAATGATATTATCTTAAAGTTTATTAGAAAAATAAAAGAGAAATAATTTAGTATTCAACCTAAAAATAATATAAAAAATAATCATTAATACTTTCTCAAAATCTAAAAACACAAACGACATATAAAAATAAAGTAATTTTCAATTTAAAAGGACATAATAAATAAATAAATTAAATAGTGCCTCATTTGATATATCAGTATTATATTAATTGAAATTGGCGCAATTTGCAGAATTAGAAGTGCTGAAATAAATCTCTTAAATGCGGCATTGATAAGGGTGAAGCTGAAAATCAACTTCATCACCACTAACAAATCTCACACTCTCCTCATCACCACGCACTTCACTTTCATTCCTTTCTGTAAAAACCAATTCATCCAAACCAGAATTCTCTACCAGTTCATCACCACCCACATTCTCCCTGTTCTCATCACCACCCAATTCCTCCAAAGCCCTAACCACCTCCCAACTTTGTTCATCACTACCCAATTTCCCTCCTGACCCAATTACCCGACCCAGTTCCTCATTCACCATATTTCCCTCCTCCCCCTTTTTTTTCCCCTCCAAACAAATCACCAAATCCCCACCCTTAACCCCACCCAATTCTTCCCCTTCACCCACTAATCCTTCTTCCTCCCCACTAAATTTCTCGACCTTTTCAACAACTTGATCAACAGCAAATCGAACCCTCTTCTTACTTTTTGCACCTCCAACTTTCAGTCCCCTGTCCAATTTCACAATTTCATCAATACCCTTTTTACCTGATTCCGCAAACTCACCATTAGCAGCTGACACAGCAACTGAAACCAGCCTAGCAATCAAAAAAGAGAAAATAATCGCCACAAAAGCTGTCAGGAACAACACTTGAAGCTCCATCATAATATTAGCAAAGTATGTAATATATGGTAATTTTAGAGAGAGAAAATGGTGAAGATAGAGAAAGAAAGGAATTGGAGATAGTGATTTATGATGATTAGCATATAGAGGTATATAAATCATAAGTAGTAGTACCACTACTTTTATACCTTTATATTACTCCATCAAAATCAAAGAGCGGCGTAATTAATAAGTGGATATTTCCAATTCCATAGCAGAGAGCAAAGCATATTCTTTTTCGCTTAGGATTAAAGTAATTTTTGAGTTTGTGGGCCCACTTGTTAGTTCGTTGGGGTACGAAAATGCCCACTAAGTTTCCAACCGCTAATATTCGGATCATCCTACTGCCTCTTTTTACACGTCTTCCATGCACCCTTTAAAAATTAGGAGTATATCTTACGCTAATAAAAATATGATTCATGTGTTTTAAAATATAAAATTATATTAATTTCTTATAATTAAATTTATAAAATTTTTAAATAATATACTGATAAATATTATAAATTATTTAGAAAATACTAATCATTATAAAATTTATTGTATTCATAATTTTAATGAATTAGTTCAATTTTAAGTTCATAATGTCTTAAATTGACTTTTAAAAATTAGTATTAATTTTATAATTAAAAAAAAGGAGTATGTCTCTTTTGCAAATAAAAACACAATAGTATAATTTGTAAATTAATATAAATATATGAATTTTTAATTAATGTCTCTACTTGTAACAAACAAAAGCCGACATATATATTTTTTGTCACAAATACTCCTATGCGCATCTTATGCTTTATCGATGATGGGGCTCAATTTTTATGCTCATTCCGTTCTAAAATATCATATTAATTTTTTATATATTTAATATTAATTTGAGAAATTTTAAATTATAATTGATATGCATTTAATTAATCTTAGTTGATACAATTTTAAATATCGTAAATTATCTAAGCATATTATTAATCTATATTTTTAAAATAAATTATACTAGTTTTAATTTTTTTTATAAATATTTTAAATTAATTGTAAAAAATCAATTAATCTCTTATAATTCTAAAACGAAAGGAATTATAATGTATTTCATTGATAACATCATATATATACCCCATAGTTGATTAGTGAAAACTTAAATTATATTCTTAGATATAATTTGAGTATCACTATCTTCATAATAAAGCAACTCTTATTCTTTTCCCCAAGGTATTATAAAGTAAGCAACTCTTATTCCTTTCCTAAGGTATAATAAGTATTGTTTTATGATCTCTCTTAAAATTGTCTCATTTATACGTCTTTTAATTCAAAATATTTAACTGTAAAGATAATGGCCAAGCTTTAGATTAGTGTGTGTGTGTGTGTGTGTGTATATATATATATATATATGCATATAATTTATTGGGAATTAATTCTCTCTTTTTAGAATTTTCAGTCATAGCAATCCTTATTTGAAAATAAATTTCATCCTGAAGCACGTGTTTCTGAAAATAGGCCGCCTCCTTAGACTTCTTACTATGCAAAAATGGCAAATCAATGAAGTTTTAAAATTACTTCCTCCGTACCCAAAAGATGACATAAGTGATAAAAAAAATTATCATCAAAATCATGTTTAAAGTTACATAAATCAGTTAGATAAAATTTTATATTGATTAATTTACTTTTGGCTATATTACATTTTAGCTAAAAAATAAATCAATTACATCAGAAATGAATTCTTCAAATTAATTCACTCTTTCTCCACAAACTCAAGAACTAATTAAAACAATTAACATACATATCAATACAAGGACAAAATGAAAAATAAATTTATACTTTCAATCTCTTTTTATTTGACTACATTTTCTTATGTGAAATTTGTCCTTAAGTCATCTTTTTAGCAATGGCCGAAATATTTATATTTTTGCGCTTTTTATATACTCATTTTTTAGGCTATTTAAACATAATTTATTATGAACTTGACTTAATATGTATAATTTGTAAGATAATATGTTTACCCAATATGCCTTGCTTGAGACTTTTGGACTAATAGAAACGTTATTCAAAGTTAACTATAAAAAGTAGTAGTGAATAACTACGCTTGTTCGCACCCTTTAAAATTTACTTCGCTCTATTGCGAAGTCTCGTACTCTTTCTTTTTTTTTTTTGAAAAAACAGTCGAAAGACTAAAAAATTTAGTTATTAATTCAAATCATTAGATACAACGAGTAATATAATACTAAACATTTAAACCTCATTATTTTCACTCTTCTTTTACTTCATACAAAGATTCTTGTTTCCTCTTTCATGAGTTTATGAAATTTTTTGGAGAGGACATTGATTTCGCATAATTTTTCAAATAAATAACTCCATTCTACAAACAAGTGACAATAATTTTCTAATTTACAAAATCTTAATTTTTTTATACAACCGTGGTTGTAACATTGAGAAGAAATAATTTCAAACCAAACAAACAACAATAATTAATTACTACTTCATTATAAATAAATGTAATCACTATTCTTTATCCAAAAAAAATAGAGAAGGAAAAAAACAAAAAAAAGATCACTAATAAAATGGGTCTCAAATGACATGAAATAATATTAAATATTTTAATAATAATTTATGACATAGTCAATCACATATCTACCAAATTAATATTATGATAACACATCATTTAAGACCATTTTTATAATCAAAAATTTAAAAATCCTAACATCACCTATAAAATAAATACGCTTGTACACAATTAACATGCTAGTTGAGCAAGCTTGTGAGCTATCTCGTTGAGTTCATCACTTCATCCCAACTTCCAAGGAGTAGTTATTATAGTGAAGGAAGTAAAGGATTAGCATCCTATAAGATGGCATAAGTTATACTGGTTACACTTTAATTAAAAAGTTAAATACATTTATATTCTTCAAAGTATGACCCTTTTTACACATGTGATCTTACTCTTTAAAACCTTATAACAGCATACTTCAAGTACACTTAAGTAAATAAAAGTAACCCTAAAAAAATTTTCGGCCAAAAAAAAGCCTGAGTGCTGATGTGTCACCGAAAAACCTATTGTATACGGTTTGAGTGTATATGACTATTACAATATACGGTTTATTTACTAAATACATTTGCAATACAAGGTAGGGCCGTTTAGCTGGATAAAAGCATTTATTGAAGCAAAATTTGAAAACTCAGTTTGATAAAAAGTTAGGGCTTTGTATGTAGAAGAACGATTGAGCTCGATAGTGTGTCAAATTGCAAAAAATTTATGAGTTTCTGGGTCTGATCTAGCTAAGCAAGGTTTGAAATCAAGTTGCAATGGTATGGATTGTGAAAATTCGAGATTTGGAATACAATCGAACTCCAAAATATGGAGGTAAAGTAAATTTTTTGACATGGCTACTTTCACCTTTATGGTAGTTGGGAAAGTTATGATACACGTGTGTGTGTGTGTGTGTGTGTGTATATATATATGTATGTATATAAATATTAGTGGGTAATGATACTTGTAATGACCAAGAATTTTATAAATAATATTAGTAATGAAAATAAGAATGTTTAAAATTATTTATGTGTATATACACACACACACACACAAATATGTTATGAGCCTTACTAATTCAATTTAAATTGAATTAAGTATGCGATAATTGAGAAATGTAATAATGATGGTGATGAGCTTGATTAAGCTTATGTAATATGTCTTGTGTGACATAATGATTAAAATGAATTAATTAGTTGCTTTATTAACTTAATTGAGAGATGATTAAATAATGTAATGGACTAATGAGGGCACTTATGCCCAATGAGAATAATGAAATATGTTTAATGTGTTAGAAATTATAGCCCAATATGTAAAGATAATTGTGCATAGCCCAAAATGTATTAAATTGAATTAGTAGCCCAATAGACATTATATTGGACAAGCTCAATGTATAATGAGATGAGTGAGATAAGTATATATGTGAGTGTGCGTGTGTGTGTGTGTGTATATATACACCCCATGACCGAAATTCCCCCTTATTAGGCTAAATGCTGGAAATGTGCTCCTTGAGCTTTGTAATCTTGGCTATGTGAAGCTAATGATGGAAAAATGCATGAGAAAGTAAGGGTTGGTGATACTTTTCACCAAACTAGCTTTTACCCTTGGTTAATAACTTGTTGGGTATATATAATACATGTATTTGTACATGTATTGATACAAGTATTTGTACATAAGCCTTGCCTATAAATAAGTTTATCTTAACTCATTCTCAAAGGTTACTTGAAAATCATAAGTATAGAGGGAGTTAGAGAGAAAGTGAGAGAAAATAGAAAACCTAGAGGAACTCTTGCACTTTGGTGGCTCAAGAGGAGTTCAACAAGGAGGAAGGAGAAAGAAGATGGAGAGATATTTAAAGTTCATTGCTAAGAGAAAAAAAGCATCAAGAAAGTATGATCTTAGAACTTTAATTTTATAAGTTAAGTTAGTATATTTTTGTTTATAATAGAAGATGCATGCTTGGTTGTGGGAATTTTGTTTGTTGTGGGATCATGTAGGATCCGAATGAATAAGGATGGTTATTGGAAGGAGATTATGTGATTGTTATACATTTGTTGGTGTTTTATGTCCAAATGAACAAAAGAAGCATGTAAGCATGAAACCTAGAATAAAATCCTTGAAAACATAAGATTGGTGTTGAATGAAATAAATTGTGTAACCTATTTGTATGATCCAAACATCTTATGTTGAAAATCTGTAAAATACGAAGATAATCCAAGTGGAATCATTGAAAACGGAGTTAGAATGAATTTATGGTAAATTTTCTAGTAAAACATGTCAAAATAAAAATCCTAGATTGAAAAATCAACATTTTGGCTAAATTAATATTTTGAAAAGTGATTTAAGAAGTTAAATGTTGAAGATGTATGATTTTATGAGATAGAGAAACTAGTTTGAACTCATTTGGATATGAAATGAACAAGTTATAGAAGGTTGGAGCAAAAGGAGATAAAAATCAAAAAAATGCTAAAAATCAAACTTAGACAATCTGATGGACAGCGTTGGGGCGCTGTCCCCACGACAAAATCCAGCGTCGGGGCGTTGGGCCAGTTTTTCAAGTGACCGGATCCGAGTCAAATCGGGTCAGGTCGGGTCTAATCGGGTCGGATCAAATTTTCTTTGAATAAAATAATAATTAAAATTAATTAATAATAAACAATTAAAATAATACTAAAAGATTAGTTTAATTATACATTAAAGATTACTTCAACTATGATTAAACAATTAAATAATATTAAAGGTTATTTAATTGTGAATTAATGAACTGTAGAGATAACTCTAATTATAGATTAAACAAATAAAGTAATAACTTAGATTATTTTATTTGTGGATTAATAAAGTATGGATATTGATTAAGAAAAGTATTTAAAAAGTGATTAAATATTAACAAGTAAAGTAAGCATACTTTACTTGTGTAATGAGATATGGATAAATAAAATAAAGTGTGAAGCATTAATTAAATAAGTAAAGTAATAAAAGAATTATTTTACTTGTAGTAAATGGAATAAATATGTATTATTTGTGACTAATGAATACAATAAAGAGAGTGATGAACAAAGAAGTGATTAATCGAATGATATGAGAGTCGATTTATTTATGAGTCCTAATGGTATGAGATTAGTAAGTTAGATCAATTAGATTTATATCTAGGGGTTAATAGAGATTAACAGTTAGATGATTATAATGATTATAGGTAGTTCAAAGGACAAGGAGTCAAAGTCAGATAAAGTCGACTACTCAGGTAAGTACCTAAACTTGTACTCTTATTGATCGTACGAGTAATTAATTGATAGAATGATTCTTGTATTATCTAAATCCATGAAGATTCTTGTATTGTTCCTAAATGTGTTGAGAAGAGTGTTATGCCATTTGTTTCGGCTAGACCAATATCCATGAGTTAGAAAACGATCCAAACCAATTGCTTTGGTGCAGACTCTTATAATCTGCTGAGATGAACAACCCTCGTAAAAGGAAAAACTGTGTGATGTCGGGAGACCGACACGCGCGCGAACAACATGTTTGAATGTTATGCATAACATAGGGTACTTTAGGCTGATCACCTATTGTACTTGTTTATATTGTGAATTATCAGTGAAATACTATTAATTCTCGCAGGAGTTCATGATTCATAGCGACTACTCAGTGTGAAATTTTCATCAACATGAAAATATTGAAATCTTTGAATTATTCTACTAATCTTTCGGTCCATAATGACTCATCAATTGTAATAAGGAATATAATTGATATTAATGAAACTTACTTTATTCGCAATATTCATATTTCAATTCCTAAGCTATCAAATGATCGTTATAACTTTAGAGATTATGAAACTTTACACATGATCGCCCATTTTATTTTCGTTATACTTGCTGAGCAAACTTGTTGCTCACTCTTACTTTACTTAAACATTACAGTTAAGACAGAACGAGGTGGAAGCTCAAGAAAAGAGAAGGGCAAAGGCAAGGCTGTGGAATAGCTTTGTTCTACTATGATAGGATTTTTTTTATGTATTAAGACTTATTAATATTATGAACTAAGTTATGTTATGTATTAGTAGTGGTTTCGAGACTTGGGACGTGAATATTTATATTATATCAATGTAAATATTTCTATTATTCCGCTGTGAGTTGTTAATAGTGTGATGTATGAGTTGAATCGTAAAGCACCAGATTCGAGGTACAAGTATCTGAATTTAGGGGCGTTATAGTAGTTGAGAAAGTGATTGTGCAATTTTCCTCTTCGATTGCAGCATATGATGATATAGTCCTTAATGCTAATAGAAGGCTTTGTTTTCAACACTAGCACCAGAACTTTGCTAATGCTGGGCATAGAGGTATGCAACTAAGGGAATTATTGTGGAATTATGCAAGGGCCAGTAATAGGATGAAGTTTATGCACTCAATGGAGGAATTGAAAAAGGTTGATCCTAAGGCAATCGAGTGGCTAGCTGACAAGCCACCCCAACAATGGTTAAAATCACATTTTAGTCTGTATCCAAAATATGATATTTTAACTAACAATTTATGTGAAAGCTTCAATGGGATGATCAAGTTGGCAAGGGAGAAACATATCCTCAATATGCTTGAGGATATTAGGGACTTGTTAATGAAGAGGATGACCTTTAATCAAGATATGTGCAAGAAATGGCATGGGAACCTTTGTCCTAATACACTAAAAAGGTTAGAAACTAGTAAAAAAAATTAGCAGAAAAATCAATCTCTACACTTGCTAGTGAATTTAGATACCAAGTAAGGACAATGTATGAAGATCAGTACTCAGTTGATTTGGAGACAAAGGGCTGCAGTTGTAGGCGATGAGATAGAACTGGCATACCATGTAGTCATGCCATTGCATGTATGTTGGGAGCCGTCGTTTATACTCCAAAATTAAATCCTTACTTCTACTCTACTAACACAAAAATCAGTATAGTGACAAGCAAAGGTCGATCCTACAGAGAATGAATTATTTTATATTTACCCTAATGTTTCCTAATATAACTGAATATAAATTGGGAGATTTTGAATTGAATTAAACTAACTAATGTAACAGATAATAATTAATAAGAATAAACAATGAATGAGGGTTTTCAGTTCTTCAGTTCAGTATCACCTTTTTACAATAATGAAATAATCAAGTTTTATAATATTTATCCTTCAATGAAACTAATAGTCCTAGATAACAATAAGCTCTGTTATCCGAAATTTCCCTTAGATTATCACTCAATGAAACAAGCTCGTCACAAGATTCTAACTATCATACAACCTAGAACTAACTCTCTAGATTTAATATAACAACATCATTAAGAACTAGAGAATTAGACTATTCCAAAAAACAATCACACAAACTCAGATTATTTAATTTGTCTTCCGATAATCATAGCAATACTTTAAAGTCTGTCCATAATCATGTATTACTAATTACTACTTGTGACTAGAAACAATATCAATTACACGTAACATTATCCCATAATCTAGCAGATGATATTAATTAGGTTAACTTAATTGGCCACATTAAATTAATCCAAATAAATAACATTCAAACATTAATTCAGATTATGAAGAATGAATTTCATATCAGAAGAAATAAATAAAGTAAACTTGATCAAACCATTAATTATAAATAAGGTTCAACATCTCTTAGAACTGAAATAAAGTACTTAGCCTGACATGCCTTCAATCTTCAATCTTCAATTTCCCAAAACTAAGGTTCACAATTGTGAAGAAGAGAGGGAATGGTAGATGATGATGAAGATCCCCTCAAACTTGACTAATACAATGTATTTATACCCTAGGTCAAAGTCTTAAAGCTATAAGAAATAATGTTCCAAATTACATTAGAAATCCTTAAAAATAACAACGTTGGAAGGAATCTGCCGCACGGCCATACGCCTACGCGCTCGCGGAAAGCCTTCCCGCACCTCGACATGCATCATGAGCGTCGCGGCTCAGCATCCAGCGCTGCGGCCCACAAGTCCTATCTGTTTTCTCTTTTTCTCCTTGCGCGCCTATTTTGATCCCTTTTTTCTCTTTTTCTCTTTTTCTCTTTTAAGCTCCAATTCCTCCTGAAATTAATAAATACCTTAATAAGCTCACATATACATAAAACATGTAATAAAACTAAATATAAAGAAATCAAAATTATCGAATATTATGCACTTATCATATATCTTTTAAGAACCAAGATCCTAGTACATTTGACAATGATCTCTACAAGATCAGCACCTACCAGTTAGTTTATGCATCTCTCATTGCTCTAATGGGGAGTTAAGATATGTGGGAAGCTGAGGTTCAAGGTACTCCAATAATGATACCTCCAACATACAACAAACTTCCTGGTAGGTCAAAGAAGTTGAGGAAAAAGAATAGAGATGAACCTCAACCAGGAGGAGATAGTAGTCATAGGGATTTAGGGAATAAAAATTCAGAATTCTTTTAGATACAAAGTTTGTTGGCAGTATGGACATAATTCAAAGTTTCACAAGAAGCAATAAGGGAACCAACCTGCTAATGAAGTTGCAGTTAGAGAAACAATGAAGCTGTAATTAACCAAGAGGAAATACATTTAACACCACCTGTTGTAACTCAGGAGTCTTAAATAGATCGAAAATTCCAGTAAGTAATATAACACTATACTCCTTTATTTGATTACTTTTGGCAACATATTCACCTTTTTTATATTTTATTTTAGTTCATGAGGAGCTCAACATCTCAAGGAGCTGAGCAAGGAACAAATGTTGGCAATACTAGTGTAAATATTCATTTGGTTCATATATATTGTCATTTTTATCTATTATAGTGTTCAGTTTAAATGAGGATCACAGAGTCATGTAATGTCTTTTGTAGGTTCAAAGTGGTACAAGTGGAATGAAGAATAATGTACCTGATAGGAGTTGGCTTTATGATAGAGTACCTCAAACACAATCATCTTATAAGGACACCAATCCTTGTCAAAGGGGGAAAGAATTATGTTACTTTGAAGAATATGAAATCTTTTGTGCAGGGGTCTGGTTCTGGGAATTAGGAAGTTAGAACTGGGACTAGTACTTTACATATTTTAGGGGATATAATATAATTTTTGGGGCTGCTACTTGATATATTTTTTGGAGTTGCTACTGGATATATTTTAATGTTAAACTTTGCAAATTTAGGAACTACATGTCTATAGTTTGCAAAGTTTCAATGGTGATGTGCTATATCAAACAACTTGGAAAGCTGTGAATGATGAATGGTGAATGTAATATTTAAATTTGGGTGTGTGTGTGTGTTACATAGTGTTGTGAATGGTCAATGGTGTACTCTGTTAATGGTTGAGGATATTATGTTGTTAAATCTTTTGTACTCTATTAATGGTGAATGGTGTACTATGTTCTGTGTGCTATGTTCCTGTGATTAAACTCTGTTTTTCATTCATAACAGTATGAATTAATATTACATAGATTGCATATTAGAAACATCATTTCTCATAAATTTTATACACATTATAATAGTCAATAACAGTACTATTATTCCTCTATAAATTTTCTCTATTCTATGTATCTTTGTTAGTTCTTGCACAGTTGTAGAAATCTTTCTCAGGAGTTCATGAATAACTTGGATTGCTCTTGTTTGCATTGGAGGATCATGCCAATAAAAGAAACTACATCTTTGAACTCCAATAATTTGGCAAGCAAAAAATCTCCTACCTGGATTTCTATCTATCCAAGATGTCCTGAGTTCAGCAAGAAGATGACAGTGACACAAAACTATAGCCATAGAATTTTTAGATATGCTCTGTAAGACCCCGACTTTATGAAATAAAATTTTAATTTTTTTTATGATTATTATTCTAAACAGTAAAGTGCTTAAATGATATAATGTTATAGTTAATAGTGATATATACAAATTATCAGATAAACAGTATGTCGAGGAATATTCCTTTTGTCGGGGATAAACTGTTGATTTAGATGTCGTGGTGTTACAAATAAATATCTTTGGCCCGTAGTGCAAAGATAAACTGTTGATTTGGATGTTCATAAACAAGAACTGTTAATTGGTGTTACAGAGATAAAATAGTGGTGGTGAACCTTTAACTTATAGAAGATGATAGATATTATAATCTACTTGACTCTTCTAATAGATTGTTTATTCCGCTGCAGTTGTTGTTGAAACACTTATAATATCTTTAAATATCTGATTTATTACTGCTGAAGGCTAAAGATAATTTATTCTTCATTATCTTAGTCATGATATTCTTTACTGAGCTATTTGTGCCCACCCTTTTTTTTGTTCCATTGTTCTCCTTAAGAAATGAGAGTGTAGCAGGGACTAGCCGGGGAATAGAGTGATGGTCCGAGACAGTAGAAGTATCTCAATACATTATTATTAGTGTGACAATAAGTGTATTGAGATCTTAAGTTGTATTTGTATTAAAAGTCACAGTATGTGTGTTGTCGTATTTTGCACAACAATTATTAGTTGTAACTTGAAAAATTCGTATTTGTATTTGTATTTTGTAGAATGTAATTGGCGACTCAAAATGGGTTGTGTGGACCTATTTTGGGGGTGTCACATGCTTTTTCTCTACACCTTCTCTTTCTTCTGTTCATCTACTCCTTCTCATTCTCTTTCTACCATGAGAGTTGATATATATGGGATGGTCAATACTGCTGTGTTGGATAAAATAGATGGAGGGAAATAAACAGTATTGGAGTTGGAGGGAAATGAGTATATACATGGATTTTTTTATTTTAATGTCAAAATACACTGAAAATATGAAGTTAATTATAAAATATAGTGAAATACAAGCCTTTCCAGTGACACGTCAGCACTCAGACTTTTTTTTATCGGAAAAGTTTTTGGGGTCACTTTTATTTACTTAAGTGTACTTGGAGTATGTTGTTATAAGGTTTTAAAGATTAGGGTCACATGTATAAAAAAGATCATAGTTCGAGGGACATAAGTGTATTTGACCTTTAATTAAATCAGGACAACTGTAAGTCTGTTACTGAGGATTACTTGACTCAATTCATTTTCCCATCAACAATTAAAATGTGATTTAAATATCGATAATTTTAAAAGTTTTAATTTTTTATTTTAAATGTTTGTTTTGTTTTTTAATTAACATAAGATTTTATAAAAAATAAAAACATTAAAAAATCTAATTAATATTCACATGATCAATTAAAATGAATATAAAATCTGAATAGTATCCTTTGAAAATTTATTTAAAAAATAATTAAGAAAGAAACAAGTATTTAAGGTAAAAATAATATAAAAGAATAAGTTATTAATACTTTGTTAAAATCTACAAACGACATATAAAAAGAGACAAATTTTACGTTGTGAAAAGATAGATATATAAAAAAGAGAGGGACTAATGTCTCATATAATGTCCCAATATTATATTTATTAAGTAAATTATAATTCGTTATGTCATGCACTGCATTTTTGTCTTATTTAATGTCATATTTTATAAACACATTTAACACTAAAAAAAAATAAAAATTGACGAATTCCCTACTTGAAATTCAGTGTGCACACCTAGGAGGAGGCGGGGGAGTTGAATAGGTGTATCTGATTAAATTGAATAACAATGACACTTAAATTTTCTACTAACGAAACTATCCAGATACGGTAGGACATGTCTGCTTAGGTGTTTATATGAACCTATTATGCAGAACCTTCTTTATATAACTTTGATTTTAACTAAGCAGTGTATGAACAATGATATAATGCAGAATTAAGAAAATCACACAAGATAATCAGCAAACCATGAACACCAAGATTTTTACGTGAGCCCTACCCTCTAATTTAGTGGCCTAATCCATGTCTAATACCAATTGGTATTGGAGACTCCTTTATTAATTTAATATTTAATCAATTACAAAAACTCCCTATACAAATAGCTTTGAACTTGTTGGACACCACTGTCCCCTTTGCACCTCTGCAACTGCTTGAACCACTGCAAGTTTAGAGCTTTCTTTGTACAGGCATATCCACCACTAGATCACACAAACCAAACTAGGCGTGTATACAAGTTTTCGTAAGAACGAATATGATTACAATATATCTATGAATTTTCAGCAATAAGAGATTAAGAACAAGGCAAAAAATATTTGCTAGAAACTTTTTCTTTCAAAGCTCTGTGTATTTTCAAAATTCGTTCTCTGAACCTTTTAGCCGAGAAGGATATATATATAGAGAGAGATAAAGACCAACGACAAAGTGAACCCAATTGCTCAATTTCAAAAATCCTAACGGAAGATAGAATCAAGCTGTTAAGAAAGGAATTTTGAATTTGAAAAATAAACAACTTGAATTAAAGGGATAAGATCTTTAGCAAAATCAGCTCAATCAGTTTTATGGGAAAGATCTTTGATATTGATATAATTTTGAAAAACATGGCTAAATAATTGCTCAACTGATTTGGTTTGCAAATAAATATAACCTCTCAATGAATTTGAATTTTAAGCTTTTGAATCTTTTAAAAGATATTTCCAACAAATAAAAGTTGCTTTGCAATTAATAACTCAAGCTAAAAATTTTTACATTGATATCCTAGAGACCTAATCCAGTAGTGTCTCTAAGACTTTTTCTCTACAATAGCCCACTTCAAATATGGATATATGAATGATCAGTCCAATGATAAAACCTAAAAAACATAAGACATCTTTATACAAAAATATATTGTCATCATTAAAATAAAACTCATAAATTAACATTCTCTCCCTTTTTTATGATGACAATATATTACTCCCCATAAATATATTGCTCCCCCCCTAAGATTATGCATATTAAGGAGCAATAAATAATATGATCACAAAATCTGTCAACATAATCAATAAAATGCCTATCATAGACAGAATGCAAATAAGATTAAGCTAAACAAATTCCAAAGTACCATCATTTGCATATCACAGTACCATAAGTAATATAGAATCATAGTACCATCATATATTAACAACATAATAGAGTATCAAGGTACCAAAAATAATCAGAGTAACAGATAAGTTAGTTCAAAGTTTTCAAAACCAAGTCAAGTCTGTCCAAAAACCAAAATTTTACCATACCAATTTCTCCCCCTTTGTCATTATCAAAAAGAAATAAACCTTCTCATTCACTGTCTATTTCAAAGCATATGTCATCCATCTTATTGTCCATGGCAACTAGTTTTGCTTCAATAGCAGTTTGATGAGCCACAATTCCATAAACTCTTTCTAAAACAGTGCTGATATTGGCAGAAACTGCATCAACCTTCTCCAACACATTATCAACTTTGGTCATTATTTTTTGCAAAAGAGAAAGAAGTTCAGAAGTGAAAGAAGAAGATGGAGGTATACAAGTTGAGGGAGCAGGATCTGAACCCAAGGTAAATGAGGGGAGAGGAAATGGTAGACCATGAAATTAGTCATCTATTAAATCAGGGTGAACTTCAACATTCCAAAATAGTTTCCCATCATCAGTAACCCCAAGGCAAGAATTTTGAAAAACTTCTTTATCAATCACCTCATTAAGTTGAAAAACTTCTTCATGTTCAAAAGAAACTTGAAAATGGTCCAAAATAGTAGTAATGAAACCACCATAAGGAAAACACTTTGTTTTATTTTTCAAACAACTTTCAATGTGTTTAATCATCATTAATGCAAAGTTAAATTTAATTCCTTTCAAAATCAGAGAGGATAAGATCAAATCTTGGTAGGTCATGTCAGAACGACCACCAATTTGAGGAATGAGATTTGACCGAATGAGTTTATGTATGATGCTATTGATTGGGGTAGTTTCAACAACTTTGGGTAAGAAGAAAAGTTCAGTTGTTTCACAGTCTTTGACAATTTTCAATTGGTCAAGAACAGATAGAATTTCAAGCTCAATGGGACCTTTAAAGGTAAATGGGCAAATACCAGAGTGAGAGATGTTAAGCAAAGTACCCAACAAATTAAAATCCACAGAGATGACTTTATCTTGAACCAAGGTTTCTATTTTATCAGATTTTACAGACATATTACCATAAAATTATTTATTAACACCAGGTAAGCAATAGGATTTGGGGTCAACATTTTGTCTAAACCAACAATTTCAAACAGAGTGAAGATACCACACTTTTGAAAGAGCAATGTATCAATAGGTTTACCATAAACTATTTGTTTATTGAGCATGGAGGACTGAAATCTACGAGTATATTTAAAGGATCTAAAAGTTAAGAGAGTGGCTGATACCTTAGGATTTGGAGACGAAGGTGGGTCAATAGGTGTTGAATCGGCTATGAACAGCCTCTGAAGATTTCTTCTTTGATTGAGAGGACTCTCCTTTTTGCTTCATAGATTTCTTCTTGTAAACCCCCAAATTGGCTGACGATTTCTTGAATTGACAATACAAGCGCCGATCTGCTCTTGAGGAGTTTTTAGAGGCCTCTGTATCAGCCCGAGTTAATTTTTTACCAGTGAAAAATACACAACTCCCTCGAGTTCTAACCATGAGAGTGTCTTTGTAAACCTTAGATTTTACAAAGAAAGAGGGAACAAGGAGAAAGAGAGGCAGAGATAGAGAGAAACAGAGAGAGAAGGAACACGGAAGCCAAAGAAAGAGAAAGAACCACTGATAAACCCTTGGACTTCTGATTCCCGCTAAATACCCTCAAAAGTGGTTTTATCTTTAGAAACTCCTCTCTATTTGTAATTCGAATTTGATGATGTATAAAATGAAATTGATATTTGTTGTAGCTATCATGAACTAATCTTCTATTTTAAGATTTCAATGGAACCCAACACCTAGTTTAAATTGAACTCTCTCTCTCTCTTGATATTAGTTAATCATTTATGAACTGATTGTCATAACCTTTGCTTCTTAGATTAATTGCTTGGCCAGTAATTACCTTGGGAACCTATATGAACTTGACAAACGGATTATAGGTTAAGACCTAGTTATGATAACATGCGAAAGTTAAAGATTATTTTGGGTTATTAATGAGATTAAGTGACGTGTGTATTATTAATTATCTTCAATAATAGGTAACTTGATAGTAGTTAGGATAGACATATACCTAACCACCGTATGCAACCAATGGAGAATCTAGTCTTAATGACTTCTTATGCGAAAGTTGGTAATTGAAAGGATGGTTAACGAGATTTAGTGACACTTGTCTTATTAATCATTCTTGAAATTGGTCTCTTGATAGTGTATAGGATAGACATATACCTATGCACCGCATTAGGAAGATTCGTGATTGACCATCGACAGAGGCTATTATGAAGTTTTGCTTTCTCGGTTGTCAATTCGTATGATTTAAGTGATTAAAAAGAGAGAGTTAGGAGATTTAAATGACGTGTTAGGAGAAATTGTAATCTTAGATCCCTCTATCTTGATATTTCACCATATTTTATTCATTACTTGTCTTTTGAACTTGCGTAAACAATAAAACTCAAGTCTTTATCGTTTAAATAAGATCAATTTGATATACGATTGGTACTTGGTATTTATTCGTCATAATTCCTTGTGGATTCGACTCATATCTTATCATTATATTACTTGTGGACCGTGTATACTTGCATGTGTATGTTTATCGATTGCTAAATCAACCAACACCTATCATACCTCTGTATTTAGTTACCTCAACATCTTTACCTGTAGCATCGGTGGTTAGCTTGATGGTGGTGCTCATTAGAGTTGCCTTTGATTTGGTATTTTCAAAACCAAATCTCTTCGATAGCTCCTTTACATATTTTGATTGATGAATATAAATTCCTTCCTCAGAATTTTTAATTTGTAGCCCCAAGAAGTAATTTAACTCACATATTAAACTCATGTCAAATTTACTATGCATGCATTGAGAAAACCACTCACACAAAGAGTTAGTAACAACACCAAAAATTATATCATCAACGTAAATTTGAATAATAAGTAAATCTTTATTTTTTGTTTTAATGAAAAGAGTGGAATCAATTTTACCTCAATTAAAACTATTGTCTAGAAGAAACTTGTTGAGCCTATCATACCAGGCTCTTGGAGCTTATTTTAGGCCATACAATGCTTTCTTTAACTTGTAAACATAATTAGGATATTTTCATATTTAAACCCTGGGGGTTGTTTAACATATACTTCTTCATTCAGATAACCATTTAAAAAAAGCACTTTTTACATCCATTTGATATAATTTAGACTTTCTATAACATGCATAAGCTAACAGGACTCTAATTACTTCTAACCTTGCAACAGGGGCAAAAGTTTCTTCAAAATCTATACCTTCCTGTTGGCGATAGCCTTGGGCTACTAACCTTGCTTTGTTTCTAGTAATTATACCATTTTCATCTAGTTTATTTTTAAAAATCCATTTCGTACCAATTATAGATGCATCTTTAGGAGGTTTAACAAGTTCCCATATCTGGCACCTTTCAAATTGGTTCAATTCTTCCTATATAACAATAGAACAATTTTCATCTTGAATTGTTTCTTTGGCACTTTTGGGTTCTATCTGTGATAGAAATGCTGAAAAGGCATAATAATTACGTATTTTTCTTCTTGTGTTCATCCAAGTGTTAGGATCCCCAATGATCAGATTTAGAGGATGATTTTTCACTGTTCTGGATGTTCTTGGAAGTTTGTCATTGGTCATTTGCTTTTCTGGTTCATGTTGTGGTATATCAATTTCGGTTTCTGAAGTAGACGGGTCAAGCTGTCTAGATACAACTATTTGTTCTGCAAGTTCGTCTGATTTGTCTTCTGAAGCAGACGGGTCGGGCGACCTGGATGCAGCCACCTGTTTTTCACGCTTATCTGATTTGTCTTCTGAAACAGATGGGTCAGTCTGTCTGCATACAGTTGGCTGATTTCTGACTTCCAGATTCTATTTTTTTTAATATCTACACTCTCTTTTTTTGACAGATTATGGTTAAGTTCATTAAATATAATATGAACAGATTCCTCGAGTTTTTATGTGTCAAGATTATAAACCCTATATGCCTTACTATGAAGTAAATATCCAAGAAAGATAGCTTCAGTTGATTTTGCATCAAATATTTCGAGATTACCTTGAGTATTAAAAATGAAACACTTAGCACCAAACACTTTAAAATAGTTGATATTAGGTACCCTTTTGTTTAGTAACTCATATGGTGTTTTCAATAAAATAAGTTTAATTAATACCCTTTTAACACATAACATGCAATACTTATAGCTTCTGCCTAGAATTTCTTAAGCAACTTACTCTCTTGAAGAATTGTTCTTGCTGTTTCTTGGAGTGTTCGATTCTTTTTTGTTCCACCACTCCATTTTGTTGTGGAGTTCTTGGCGTAGAAAATTCATGTCTAATACATTTCTCATTACAATAGAGAATAAAGTCTTTTCCGAACTCACCACCTTGGTCACTTCTTACACTGATTAGCTTAAGATTATGCTTTATTTCAATATTCTTTATGAGCTTATAAAATTCTGCAAAACCTTGATCTTTAGTTTTCAAAGATAAGACCTATGTATATCTTGAAAAATCATTAACAATAACGAATGCATAATTATTATTTTCTAAGCTAGCATATCTTTCAGGATCAAATAAATCAAGATGTAACAATTGTAATGGTAAGGAAGTAGATACCTGATTTTTATTTGAGAACGAATTTCTTACCTGTTTACCTAATTGGCATGCAGTACAAATACATTTCTTTTCATATCTTAGTTTTGGTAGACCTTTGACAAGGTCATTTGTAACTAACTTACTAATTAGCTCTATGTGTACATGCCCTAACCTTTTATGCCATAGAATAGATTGATCCTGGACAGCAACTAAGCAGACGTCTTGATTTTGATGTTCAAAGTTGATTGTATAAATATTTCCTTCCCTATTAATTACTAAAGGAACATTATGAGAAGCATGTATAATGACACATTTATATTTATCAAAAATTACATTGTGACCACAATCTATAAGCTGGTTTACACTTATTAAATAATACATACCTTCAACATATTGAACATTATCAATAAAAACCTTACCATTTCCAATTTTACCTTTATCGATAATTTAGCATGTTGTGTCATCTCCAAATGTCACAGTTCCACCTTTTTTTGAAATAA
The DNA here is from genome assembly GCA_034770075.1 of Aralia elata. Taxonomy (NCBI): domain Eukaryota; kingdom Viridiplantae; phylum Streptophyta; class Magnoliopsida; order Apiales; family Araliaceae; genus Aralia; species Aralia elata. The sequence goes on from CM068377.1 coordinate 31,719,982, forward strand.
GTGAAGTGAACTTAAACTTATCACCAATCATATATCTTGAACACCCACTATCTAGGACTCATTTGTTAGATGGAACCTTAGCCTTTAAACATACCTACAAAACAAATAGGTATCTCATCCTTTTAGTACCCAAATCTGTTTGGGTCCGTTCTATTAGTAGCAGGTAGGTCATATTTCTTTATTTGAATTTGTTTTGTTTTTATTTTACTGCAATTAGTGTCAAGATATCCTTTTAAACCATATTTTTTGCAAGTAACAAATGGTGAGTAATAAAATGGCTTTTGTTTTGGTTTACTATTAATTATTCCAATGTTAGTTTTACTTTTAACATTTTTGATAGGATTGTACCCAATTCCTTATTTATCAAGACTAGATCTTTGAACACCTAACATTATATTCAAATTCTCTTCTCCTTGAACAAATTTTGCAAGGTCCTTTTTCAATGATATTATTTCTTTATTATTATCATTTTGTATGCTTACTATTTTTCTATCATTAAATGTGTTTATGCAAGTATCTCTCATTTTTAGATTTTCTTTTAAAACATCATTTTCCTTTTCAAGACCAATGTTTTCTTCATGTAATTGGTTTACATGATTATACAGAATCTTGTTATAGTTATCTAAGTAATCAATCTTGGCATTTAACTTAGACACCTCGCTTGATGTACAGTCTTTCACAATATCCTTTTTTTCTTCAATAAGCTTTTCTACTTCATTCATTAAATCATTTATCTAACTTTTTAAATGAGCAGCTTTTTCTTTAAGACATAGGTTTTTATTTTTTAACACAATATAATCTGAAATAGTAACTTCAAGGGTTTTATTGTTTACCTCAGATGTTTCTTGGTTGTCTAATCTTGTAAAACAAAGTTGAGCAGTTTCATCATCTTGATCAACTTCAGGTTCTGACTCTTCATCACTCTACGTCATCAAGGCTCTGCCCTTGTTCTTCTTTTTAAGTTGGAAACAATCTCTCTTGAAATGGCTAGGTCTTTCACATTCAAAACAGGTTTCTTCTTGTGATTTTTGTTTGAAGTCCTTCTTGTTATTGAAATTCTGTCCTTGAAGTTTTGACCGATTCTTCCTTCTAATTAGATCTCTTAGTTTTCTTATCATTAATGATATCTCTTCATCTGAATCTTCATGATCTCTTTCATTGTTGCTCTCGGCTTGGAGTGTTAAGGTCCTTTTCTTTGTTGTCTCATCTTCTTCATCATATCTTTTGAGCTGGTTATCAAACTCTCCGAACTCTCCAAACAATGTTAGTGTCTCCATGGTACTAATTGTTGATGAGTCTTGAAGAATGGTGACTTTTGGAGCGAAATATTTAGGCATGACTCTTAACAGCTTTCTATAATTTCTCTTTGATCAATTTTCCTCCCAAACATACTAAGGGAATTCATTAGAGTAAGGAACCTTGTTTGAGCTTCTTTGATCGACTCATTCTTCTCCAATTTGAACTATTCATATTCTTGCATCAACATACTTAGTTTCACCTTTTTCACCTTGGAAGTTCTTTCATGACTCATAATGATGGTATCCCGAATTTCCTTTGTCGTATTATAACCAGAGACCTTGTTAATTTCTGATTGAACCATCCCGCTCAACAATGTATTTATGACTTTTGAGTCATATGACACCATGTATGATTCATTAGCATCCATCTCCATAAGAGTTTTTGGCCTACCATCATCATGCCTCGGAATGATAGGTCCGTTGTCAACTACCCACCATTCTCATGGATCCCTGTTGAGGTAAATTTTCATTCTGAATTTATAGTAATTAAAGTTCTCACTGCCAAGCAACAATGGTGACCTGCTAGTAGATTGCCCCTCTTGGAAATTAAGGTGTACCATAGAATCTTACAATACAGTTTGCAAAGACAATTGTTAGTAAAGTCAAGGTCTGATACCAATTAAAATTCAGTGTGTGCACACCTAGAAAGGGGAGTTGAATAGGTGTATTCGATTAAATTGAATAATAATGACAGTTTTAAATTTTCTACTAACGAAACTATCCAGACAGGATAGAATTTGTCCGCTTAGGTGTTTATATGAACCTGTTATGCAGAACCTTCTTTCTATAACGTTGATTTTTGTTAGTTCTCTGGAACACAATAGAGATCTAGAAGGGGGGTTGAATAGATCCTTTAAAAACTTTTTTCGTTTATTACAAAAGTATAACAGTTATAATTAATGGAATCAATTCAAGCACAACAGAATATACTTTAAGAACCCCTCCAAAGATATTCAGATAATCTGAGCTATATGATTAAATCTACGATATGGCTGATGGCAGATATAACAATTATTGTGCATAATGTAAAAGATATAAAGTAAATGACACAAGAGGTTTTAAGTGGTTCGGAGACTGAATAACTCCTACTCCGCTCTTCTACTTCAACAAGTAGAAAATCCACGAAGAGTTTAGTCACTAAGACAAGGACGCTCTGCCCTCCTCAAGTCCAGCAGACATGAGTTGTTTTTAGCCACTAAGGTAAAGATCCTCTGACCCTCCTTAAGTTCAGCAGACATGAGCTGTTTTAGCCACTAAGGTAAGGATCCTCCGACCCTCCTCAAGTCCAGCAGACATGAGTTGTTTTAGCCCTTCAGGCAAGGATCCTCTGACCCTCCTCAAGTCCAGCAGACATGAGGTATTTAGCCCTTTAGTCATAAGACAAGGACGCAACGCCCTTCCGCTCTAAGCCCAGTAGACTCTGAAGCTTTAGTCAATTAAGACAAGGACCCAGAAGACCCTCTATCCAAGCCCAGTAGACTTGAAGCTTTAGTCACTTAAGACCAGGATCCTTTGACCCTCCTTGGTGTGTTAGTAGTTGTGGGGTTGTGCTGCTAAGATGAACTTTGATCTCCTTCATCTTTAGATACTTAGCAGTTGTTGGTGATCAGCTTCTGGATGCCTTTGACGTTGGTCGTTGATGCTCTTCTTTTTCAGGTATTCAGCAAATGCAGATGATCACCCTTCATGTACTGCTTAAGCTCTTCAGATAAACTTGATGTATTCTTGAGCTTAGCAGTCATGAACACTTGTTGTCTTGTATGCAAAACTCATTCTGTTCTTTATCTTTTCAGCTCACAGTGTTCATGATTGATCTCAGAGTTGCTCTTCTAGACTTTGCTTTTAGTTCTAGTCACTCTTGATCTTGGCTTCTTGGTCATTCGACTCTTAGCTCATATGCCAGCTCTTCGGCATACTTAGGTGAGGCTTCAGTAGATGTGTTCAATCAGTGTTCTCGCTCCTCTTTTTCCACACTGTTTTCACACTAGTAATCTTGATGCAGTTTGCTATATATAGATTCTGTAATCTTTCCGTTTGGAATCCTGTCGTTGATAACTTCTCGTTGCAAATCTTCTCGTTGGAGATTTTCTTTCTGCAGACTTCTTTAGTGTATCAATGAATATTTTACTTCTTGAAGTCTGCTAGTGATGGTTGAGTCAGCTTCCATTAACCGGTACCAAGATAGTGGAGTCATGTGTGATGCCTTTGACTGCTGAAAACATGGTTGTTTGAACCCCACTAAGATTGGTTCTCTTTTTATGCTCATTTGAATAATCAGCCGCTCATCCTGGGATAATTAACTTAAGTGCTCTGATGTCTGCAATCCTTGCTGGCACTTACGTACTCTACGATCAACTGAGTTGAAGCCTTTTACTTCTGATCGTAGAGTTATCTGTTTGCTCCATAATGTGGCTCTATAATCATGCTTGATGTACACTACCTTGGAACTCGTGGCTGACTGCACTTGCTCTATGCTTTAATGTGGTTCTTATTATTCTGAAGTTGTGCCTTTTATGCTCTGTGATCCTCATTGAGTTTTACGTTCTCAGAGTACGTGTTTATGATCCAGTTGAGCTTTTGTTGTAACTTGCTTATCATATAGGGCTGCTCTATGTTCTTCAGGTGCTAGCTTTTTCATTATAGAGGAATGTTCTACAATTTTCGGATGTTGTTTCTACTGTTATGTCATAGAGGATTGCTCTACGATCTGCTTTAGCACATTCATTATAGAGGACTACTCTACTATCTTTGATGTGTTGATCATGTCAGGCAAAGCAGCTTGTTCATTTGTGGCTCAACTCTACGATTACTTGAACGAGCTATTGCTTACTCATTCTACGATCTTGTCTAAGGTGCAAGTCGTAGAGTCTTGATGGAATCGTAGTGTCTTGGCTTGAGCTGCTCTATGATCTTTGTTTAGCTTGTTTGATAACTTAACGATAGCTTACTTGATAATCTTCATGAGGATTGTTGTCTTAGCCTTGAGTGCTCATGCAAAGGTTACTCTACGTTTTTGCTTGATCGTAGATTATTCAAGGGAGTTGTAGAGTGACTTGTTGTATTGACTCTACGAACCCAAGTGTAAGGGCTCTATGATGCCGACTGAGCTCTGCGACTGGCCGAGCCTTACTCTACGTTTGCCTGACATCCTCTACAATGACATATTTAACTCTACGTCTGTTCTTTGGTTATGCCAAAATTGCTCTACGATGTCGAGAGGAAACTCTGCAACTGGCCGAGCTTTACTTTACGTTTGGCTGGCAGACTCTGCGATGCTTTGCTGGCTGAACTCCAAGTTAGCTGACTGCTCTGCGATCCTTCACTGGATGCTCTATGATGACTTGTGCAGTACTCTACGAACAGTCTAGCCTTATCAATTAGTTCAATGGATCAACTTAACAAGTTTGATCTTTTTTATTCTAAGTCTTTGTACATCAAATTTATTTAAGGACTTTACAATACTTATCATTACAAATATGCTTTGATCAGATAAATGACAATTCAACTCAGATCATCCTAACATATTTGATCTTTCCAATTCTAAGTCCTTGTACATATATTTCATTAAGGACTTTACAAAGCTTTATCATTGAATGTTCTTTTAACCATTTTGTCATCAATCAAATCTCATATAATGAATTATAGAATCTTATGCAGATCTTTTAACAATCTCCCCCTATAAATGTGGACTTAAGAGGCTCATGCAGATTCTCAACAATTTTAACTAAGCAGTGTATGAACAATGGTATAATGCAGAATTAAGCAAACCACACAAGATAATCAGCAAACCATGAACACCAAGATTTTTACGTGGTTCGATCCCTAACCTCTAATCTAGTGGCTTAATCCACGTCCAATACTAATTGGTATTGGAGACTCCTTTATTAATTTAATATTTAATCAATTACAAAATTTCCCTGTACAAATAGCTCTGAACTTCACTGCCTCCTTTGCACAACTGCAACCTCTTGCATCTCTGTAACTGCTTGCACCATTACAACCTTAGAACTTTCTTTGTACAGACATATCCACCACTAGATCACATAAACCAAACTAGGGTTGTATACAAGTTTTAATAAGAACAAATATGATTATAATATATTTATGAATTTCCAGCAATAAGAGATTAAGAACAAGACAAAAACTATTTGCTAGAAACTTTTTCTTTCAAAGTTGTGTATTTTCAGAATTCGTTCTCTGAACCTTTTAGCCGAGAAGGATATATATAGAGATAAAGACTAACGGCAAAGTGAACCCAATTGCTCAATTTCAGCAATCCCAACGGAAGATAGAATCAAGCTGTTAAAGAAGGAATTTTGAATTTGACAAATAAACAGCTTGAATCAAGGCAGCTTGAATTAAGGGATAAAATCTTTAGCAAAATCAGCTCAATTAGCTTTATAGGAAAGATCTTTGATATTTATATAACTTTGGAAATCATGGCTAAATAATTGCTCAATTGATTTGGTTTCCAAATAAATATAACATCTCAATGAATTTGAATTTTAAGCTTTTGAATCTTTTTAAAAGATATTTCCAGCAAAATAAAGTTGTCTTGCAATTAATAACTCAAGTTAGAAATTCTTACATTGATTTCTTAGGTGATTTCCTAGAGATCTAATCCAGTAGTGTCTCTAAGATTTTTTTCCACAATAGTCCACTTAAAATCTGGATATATGAATGATCAGTCTAGTGATAAAACCTGAAAAACATAAGACTTCTCTATACAAAAATATATTTTTATCATTAAAATAAAACTCATAAATCAACACTACTTAAAATCATATAAAAGAAATTAGTATTTAATGCAGCAAATATATTAAATTTGTAGAGGAGCTTTTCCAATTCTAATGTAGAAAGCCATTTGTCTGGTGCAGGCATAACTTTTCATAATGGTAGTGGGGGTCAAACATGTGATCTATTCCTCCTCCTTTAATTGTTCACTTTCTTCATCATAAACCAAGTCTTTTAATTCTCAATCTTAATGCATCACTTTGATACCATTATACGCTATAAAATATAAAATAATTGTTAATTTGTAAAAATTAATTTAAATATTTTTGAGCTTAAAATTAAGATAATTTATTAAAAATTACAAAATTATAAGTCCTACAAGAATAATAGTTTTAGATAGCTTACGGTAGTTATCATAGAGCCTCCATCTTAGATTTGGAGAAATATTTTTCTTTTGAAAATACCCTCCCCTAGATCTCTCTTATTTTGATCTAATAAATTATTCTCCCTTTTTGTGGAGTCTGTTTTCCTTTTGTGAGACTGATTTCTTTCTCTTTTATGAGAAGATTTTATTATCATCTCTTGGGAGATTTTGTTTTCTCCGTTTGGGAGATTTTGTTTGTTCGTGAAATTTTTTTCGGTGTATGAATTGTTGAAGATATATTATTCAAATTTGGATGTGGCACTTTCATGACAACTTGTTCTTCCATTGCCAGTGCTGAAGATGGTCCGGATCTGCGTATTTTATTATTATTTTAGAGATATGACTGTATTTCAAGAGTTTATTTGGTGTCTACTAACGTTGTTACAATAATTGATAATTTTTCCTGATTATATGTTATTTTATTTGAAAGAATTACTATTTGAGTTGGATTATTATAATTCTTTCATCTTTTGTAACAAGTTACAGTTTTAATATATTTCAATTTAAAAGGACTATTTGATCCACACAAAAAAAAACAAAGCAGTAGTCATCATAATATTAACTAAAATTAAGAGAATTAATTTTAAATTTAAAAATATTTTAAGTTAATTTTAAAAGGTCAATAATAATCTTACTATAAAACGGAGGGAGTATGAAATTCTCGCTCCATCCCGGATTGTTTTGCCAAAACATTTTCTATTAGTACGTGACATGAATTTTAAAATGTGTAGAAAACTAATTGGATAATATATTTAAATAATTAATATACTTTTAGAAGAAATTTTTATATGCTTTACATCTTAAAATTTGCACCGCTACAAATATTGAAAAATATTGCAAATAATGTGGGACAAGAGAAACGAGTGTTGTTACGGTGAAAAAAAAATTAGTTTATAAAATGATGCAATAGAATATAATTAGTGAATAATGCACCATACATGAGTGAATAGTAATATCAATCAACCACAATTAACTACATCTTTTATAAGGTTATTTTGTCATCAAAATAATATTGCAAGAGGAATATAGCATCCTACTAACGAAGTAATTAACACTTTGGAAACAAGGTTATGTAATTAACAATTTGGAAACAAAGTTATAGAAAAAAGAGATTTATATAGTTAAAAAAAGTTAGTGTTTAACAAAAAATTTTAAAAGTACTTATACAAGGTTATGTTGATAAATTGCTAAGTTTCAATATTACGCATTCTCAAAAATATCAAAATTTATTACCAATCTTGCTAGGTTTAAGTTTAAATGTAATCACATTCTCAAAAAACAAAGCTAATGCTTTTGTTATGTCATACACACAATAAAAACAAAATTTTTAAGTTTAAAATATTACTTCCTCCACTTTTTATTTGAAATTTTAGAAAAAAACAGAAAGATTAAAAAATGTAATTAAAATTTTATTCAATTAATTACGTTTGATGTAAAGTATTAATATTACCTTATTAAAATACATTGAAAAGATGAATCATGAGAAATAATTAGTATTTAATGTAAAGATAATATAAAAAATAAGTTATCAATGCTTCTTTGAAATTTACAGACAACAAATAAAAAAAAATAAATTTCACTATTTAAAAAAACAAATAAGAAAGAATGGAGGGACTATTATTTAACCATAACCAGACACACAGAAATTTACCAAATTATCTCTTTCAGAACTCTATTAGTAAAAACATTTTATCTCACCACTCCGCACAATGATAAATTTATAGTTTGGTGTAACAATATTAAAAGAGTAACTTGCAAGCAAAGAATAATTCGTTGTCAACCAACGGAGAGAATACGTGAATTCTAATTTTTTTTAATTAAATTCATGTTCTATATTTTTCTCTTAGTTAATATACAGTTGTTAGTACATGAACATAAAATACTCTATTAAAAAATAGACGTCAAGGTTGACGCCACTTCTCTCTTTTTCTTTTTTTGGTTAGAGAATTAAAAATGAAAAAAATATTAGGAACAATATAAACTAGATCACTCCCATACTAGTGTCAAACTTAGCTCGTTGATTCCTACAAATTGGTAAAGAAATTAGTTAAAATTACATTATTATGTTGAGTAAAATGCATCTTAGATCGACCTAAGATAAATTATCTTAGGTCACTTTTAATACAATAACATTTGATCGTCAACTTGATAATCAAACCGTTCGGATGTAATAAGTATGTAAAAATATGAGATTATACAAAATTTCGTTTGATTTGAGATTATTCATCAACAACTTTATAACAATAAAAATTATTAAAATTTGAGTTGTCGAAATATATACTTGTTTATAAATTATTTACACCGTTACAAAAATGACATTCCGATAACTCAAATCAAACGAGATTATTAACTTGACGATGAAATGATGTTATATTAAAAATGACCTAAGATAACTTATCTTAAGTCGATCTAAAATAACTTTTAGTCTATTATATTTTGTATTAGGTAAATATCGTATTCTTTAAATGAAGTATTGTTCGTGTTTGTTAAGGTTGTGTGGTAGTCCGGTGGAGCACTTAATTAATTTAGAAATAATTGGATTAATAGTATCGAAAAAGAATGTGGTCCTCTTTCACAAAGCATGTTTTTCAAGCCACAAAAGAAATTAGTAGTTAATTGGAAAGTGTGTTTGGTTTATTTTCAATACATGTTTTTGGTGATATATTCACCAGATCATGTTCCATAACGGACAAGTAGGTTGATGTACCCTACATTTGCAACAACTGCATCTTCGTTTTTAATGACAATGTCTCATTTATCTTGTCAGCTCTGGCCACTTCTCTCCTAGAGTTGAACAAATCTTGCGGCATCACAATGCCTCATGTAGCAATCGCTCACCTTAATATTTGAACAATCTTGCTGAATCACGAATTTATATCCATAATAAATATTGATATATGTAAATATATAAAATAAGAGGAGGAAATTAAGAAGCCACTCACATCAAATTCTAGTGCTATCGTTGATAATTTTATTACCATGTCATCAATAATAAAATAATAACTTATTATTCTAAAAGTACACATAATACAAAGTTACATGTCTAATGTTTAAAGTTTTTATAAATGAATTTTTTTTTATAGAACAAAAAGAAATATTTGATAAAAGTTCTCTGGTGCACATTATTAATCAATCAATATCAAAACATTTTGTTGGTCTTACGTCGACTTAACATTCTATGAATTTCTTTTGGTGACTCGTCAATTCAAGGTAGTTTTGGTTTTTTTTCCCTCCTAATTTCGTGTGTCACATATTTATTTATAATAGTTTCTCAAATTCATAAATCAAATGCGTTGCATCTTTTTTTCTTACTACTACTTCAAAGCATTTGGTTTAGAAATATAACAAATTACTCATATGTTATCTTATACATATAATTAGAACAAAAAATTAATATAAATACTAAAACTAAATGTAACATGACTTTGCATTAAAAAAGTGTGGGCCCAAGTGCATATTAGGGTTCACATGACCTAATTGAATTAAATGTACAAATTAGGGTTTACAAAAAACCTAATTAAATGTACAAATTAGGGTTTGTGTGACCTAATTAAATGTACTAGACCCGAAAAAGTCTCCACGTGTTCCAAGGCAGAAGACTCGTGGATGCGACCCATTTTGGGAATTGATTGAGGGATTGGATTGGTGGCTAGAAGAACAGGGCAATTTGGGCATTACTTTAATGATTAAAGGATATTTCTGGAATTTTCCCTATAAAGCATAACTAAAGGGTATTTATGGAATTCTCCTTAAAACATGTGCCTGACATGTGACTATTTCCCAGGCAAGCTCTATAAATAGTCCCTCTATTCTAAGAAGAAGGGATCGCTCTCAAGACATTACACTTAGACTCTTGGATGCTCTAAACACTTGAAACTCTCTCACAACTCGAAGACTCTAGAAGGCTCTTGGAATCCCTGCTACCCTAACCCGGTTTCCGGATTCTAGAAGTTCTACCACGTGTCATTGGAGTAATTGCCCACCTGTTCTTCTCCCCTCTCCAATCAATCAATCAATTCCGTACTCTTCGTGGATTTCTCTCCTCTCCAGCCAACACGAAACCCTAACCCTAGCAAGGTGTAATTTTCTTACCTACATTTATTTGGCGACTCTGCTGGGGAGGTGTAGAATTCGTGAAGGGTATGCCCACAACTCGAAGTGGGAGAATTACAAGAAGAGTTTCACCGACAACAAGCATCACTTCACCGGATCCGATTTCAAGGCAAGTGAATCCAGTGCTCCAAAGCGCGAATCTGGATTTTGATCAACCCATCTTAGAAGACGTTTCGGAAGGAAGTTCAACATCACCTCAAATGGCTGATCAACAATAAACCAGTGCTAGACAACCAAGCGCAGGAAGGCAAGGTGAGGAAGTCACTGGAGCACAGACAACTGCGAATGCTGTGCAGATTGAGATGCTCAAAGCATTACAGGAGGCACGAGAGGGCCAAGGGATGATGATGACCATGATACTGGAGATGCAAAGGAAGCAAGAAGAGATGGGGAATTTCCGCCAGCAGTTGATGCAAATCCCCACTTTCAGGGCTATGTTCCCAGGAAGTTCGCAGGGGGAACGAGCAGAAGTGGAGGACAACAGCAACAACAAAGAGAATCCGACTGTGCTTCCAACAACGGAGAGTCAGCCGATTCCGATCATCAACTTGGAGCCCCAAAACAGCGGCGATGTGCCACAACTCAGATTGGAAGCAAGTCAGCCTCAGCCCAACATCATCCCGACTACTCTCCCAGCATTTCCACAAGTGCAGATGCTGACCATCCCGAGCCACATCCAACGAGCAAGCCAACAAGCACCACCAATTCAAATTGTGCAAGATGGAAGTGTACACCAGCCAGTTTCCTTACCATACGCACCACCTATGCATCAATACATCACAGCCCCTCAGAGAGTCCATACCACGAGTCAGTATGTGACGAAGGATGATATGATCGATGTAATCAATCAACTTCGCAAGCAGACATCCCGACCTTCAGAGTTAGACTTTACTCCACCCTACCCGGCACATGTACGGAGACAACCTTATCCGGCAGGGTATATTGAGCACCCCCCGCAGTTCCCAAAGTATAACGGGGAGAAAGGGAATGCCAGGGAGCACATTGCTAGGTTCGTGGAGTCGATGTCTCCATGGTTGGGTTATGATGAGGTGAATAACCATAATCTGTTGATGAGGGAATTCAACAAGACCTTGATGGATAGTGCCTTCAGTTGGTACTATAACTTGGATAAGGGATCAGTCCATGATTGGGATGATCTGAAACTGTAATTTTTTAAGAAATTTTTCTATGTGCAGAAACAGGTAACTATTGTAGAACTGATGCGATTCGAGCAGAAGCCGAATGAGGAGCTGTCAGATTATGTGGACAGATTCAGGGCCCAAGCATAGAAGTGTGCCGAGCCAATTGAAGAGAAGAACTTGGTTAGCATATGCAACAATGGTGGTCTAGACTACTTCAAGCCCCATCTCATTACAAAGGCCTGTGATTCATTTGCAACCCTCTCATCCTTCGCACAAGATTTGGGAGGAATCGTGACAGTGCCCATCAACCATGCGATGGTTACATGGAAGGGTAAGAGAACAACAACTGTGGCTTTGGCTGATTCTCAGTCAAAACCACAAGGGGGAAAAAGGGAGAAAAACGAGCGAAATTTTGAACGAAGTAAAGGAAAAATTGGGGGCAAGTATACTAGGAAGTCAGTTCCAGAGGCTATCACATGCAGTGAGAAGGCATTCAGGGGCCTGTACGAACAATGGGTTGAGCACGGAGTGGTGAAACCTCCAAAGCCTAAATTTGTGGTGACGGAAGAGATGAAAAGAAGACCAGATTTCTGTGTGTACCACCAGTACGCAGGACATTTCACTATGGACTGTTACAGTATGCGGAGGATATACCATGAGAAGCTGGCAACCGGAGAAATCGAACTGTGAAAAGAAAAGCACCGTGTATGAAAAGCCACTTCCAAACCCACAAAGGAAAAGAAACATGCAACATTATTACCCATGGTGTAGCCCAAAAGGTCGAAAGGATGAAAAAAAAATAAAAAAAAAATAAAAAAAATCACCCAAGATGGTGGTCCACTAGAAAATGGTGGTTGAAGTACTCAAGAGTATCCCTTGCCAAGAAATTGGATGACCAAGGAGGAGACACAAGAATTGACGAATTAAAAATCCACCCACGATGGTGGTCAAGTCCTCGTAGATTGCACTTGCCAAGAAATTGGATGACCAAGTGACGAGGCATGCAACTTAAGCCCTTATGAAACCCTATACGCCAAATAATTGGCACGACGTACCAAGGAATAAGGCACAAAGTTATACTTTCAATTTTAAAAGTAATCGAGGCACCTGATTATAAGTCTTCAAAGTTATACTTTGAACTCTAAAAGTAATCGAGGCACATGACTATAAGTCCTCAAAGTTATACTTTTAACTCTAAAAGTAATCGAGGCACCTGACTATAAGTCCTCAAAGTTATACTTTCAACTTTAAAAGTAATCGAGGCACCTGACTATAAGTCCTCAAAGTTACACTTTATCTCTAAAAGTGGCGAACGTTATGCTTTATCCGACAAAAGCAGAAATCTATTATTATTATTATGAAATTTTTTTGAAACGTTGTGCTTTACGTTAAAAGCAATATGATTATTAATAAAAATGTCAAACTTTCACTTATACTTGAATATTCTTTGATTTTAAAAGTATGGATTCTAGTGTTAGTTTGCGATAAATCGAAAAATTTGCATGTCTACTATCACTATTATGAATATTGTTGTCTTGGAGTATTAATTTGAATAACTTATGATTCAATGCTAAACATGGGGTCTTAAGAAAAATATTCAAGTTAAAGGCAATCAATAAATGCTACAGAAACTCTATTATGATAAATGACATATAAATGAGTTCTTTGATACAGGAAATAACAAAACGTTACAAAAAGCCATACCTAGAAGTAAGGAGATCCAGCCCAGCACGAACAAATATTCATCGGGAGCTGCACAACTCACGGGCTTAGAGAATGCCTGTAGCTCCACGACATCTTTGTTGTTGGGTGGATAGCCGAGGTCGCTAAAAGGCGAGGTGGCAGAATCAAGATAAAGAAAGTCAAATAAGGCGAGCTTCTCAACGGGCAAAGAAAGTAAAGCATCGATGCCCCTACCCAAAGAACTAGCAACTGTACCCTCCCTTTTAGGAGACGCCTCGGGAGAATCCTTCTAGAGAGGATGGAAATCAACAATAGGTTTCGAAGGATTCCCCCTCGGGGGAGGAGGATTAACTGCCATAATAGCATCAGCATCAACATCGGTGTCACCGGTATCCTCCAAGCTGTCATGAGAAGATGTTATATATGGGCGTGAAGATGGAACTGTACTAACCATAGCAGGACCTAAGCCTACATCAGACATGAAATCGTTAACATTAAGGCTGCCACGATCATCATGAGGTGAGAAGGACTCGACAACAATCATGTTATGTCAGCTAGGCTCACAAGTTGTGGAGGTCGCCACCTCACTTGCCGTACCCATGAGAAATCCAATGGGAATATCATCATCATCATCATCATCATCATTCTCGGCAATCTAAACACAAGGATCCTCGGCTTTACTCTAGAGCAAGTCAATCTCATCTCCCCGACAGCAGAGGATCCTGGGGGAGGAACTCGAGGAGGTACCCGAGACGAAGTCTGAAAGGATTGTGTCATCATGAAATCATGAAGTATAATTGTCAGTCCGCTTAAAAGCCTCTATCAAGTATGCAACGCACTTGGTATCCCCAGGAGACACTCTGGATGGGCTACAAGAAGCCGAAGCAATAACAGGAAGACTGCAAGATATAGAATAAGAACGTAATTTGAAAAAAAAAGGAAGCAGACATACTCTAACGTAACGAATGTGCATGAAGAAAAGCACCCGTGGGAAATTAACACAGTAAAGGCGTCATGATGTGTAGATCCCTACATGGTTGAATGCCTTACATGGTTGAATGCCCTACATGGTTGAATGCCCTACATAGCTGAATGCCCTACATAGCTGAATGCAGCGATATATGCCCGCGCTCTTTAGTATAGCTTTATACTCAACATTCCCGAGGATTTCGTCAGTCCAATGTTGCCATCCTTGAAGACGGCTAGATGAGTCAGACAGGAAGCGAAAGGGACTGAAAGGGTATTCTTGTTTCTCTACGCACATGCGGGGAATGCGACCGGAATGGGGGAAGTCGTCCCAACCTCCGCAAGCCGCGACATAAAGAAACAAGCCTTCTTTATCCGGTGAAGGAAAAGTTGTGCGGTTGTAAGTCTTCAGAGCATCCGGTAGACGAGGCCTGCAAGTAAGGAAGACTCCACATAAGGGTACTAAGGATGTCAAGTAAAGCATATGAACTTGAGTAGGCTTACCATGGCAAGGGGAGAATCTAAGGTTTTCACGAGAGAATACCTGAGAATAAGAAGAAATGAAGTCAGAGAAGAATCAAAATCACAATTATGAAAGAAAAACAAGATTTGAAATTTTTCCAAAAAACTTCGGACAGCCAAAATGCATCCTTCGGAGCCATTTTTCGGATTATTTTGGTATGTGTCATGGCTGTTGGCGATGATTTTTGAAGTACTCGTCGATACGGTCGTTTTGATATATTATGGGCCCCGAGACTCCAAACGGAACAAAAGTTATGGTCAAAACAGCGATCACGATTCCCAATGTTTAAATTTTAGTACCAAATCTCTTAGGATTCGCTCCCTAGGGTTCGGCCCCCCTAGGGTTTGGTCACCCTAAGGCAAAAAAAAAATCCCCTAGGGTTCGGCCACCTTAGGGTTCGGCCACCTAGGGTTCAGCCCCCTAGGGTTCGGCCCCCTAGGGCAAAAAAAAAAACTATATTTTGTGTACCTTGAAAATGCTGGTGCCCCACAGATTAATTTTTCGGAACGGATGCTTCTTTGTCAATAAATATTGTGTTTTTTTTATTATCCGAGGGAACCCTACCGAGATATAATCCAAGTAACGGGGCTCGGAAGACAAAAGAAAAGCTACAATAACCTGAGAAGAAACGTAGGAGAAGCAAGTCAAGAAGAAGTTTGGCAGAAAGTACTCAAATAAACTGAAAAAATTGAAAGAAAGAGAAGAAGAAATTGGTTTTTTTACCTCGTTCCCAAGCTGAAGACTGTTGGCTTGACGACTTCTTGGTGATCTTCAGACTTGAATGAGGAGAAAAAATCTGCACGATGAAAAGAAAAGCCTAAGTGACTGGGGAGATGTATATATTCAGATCGCAAGCTTGCAATATCAAATGAACCAATCTTTATTTTCCTCTTATGGAAGATTTCGCAATATAAAGATAAGTCTCCTTGAGTTTATTTTTTTAAATAAACACATATATTTTCGAAATTAGTTTAAATTTGGTATTTTAATGGATTTTCGAAAAATATATATATTTGATATCTGATATTTTATTCCTATCAATAGACAATTTTTGAAATTGGTATATATTATATATATATATATATATTGAATATTTGGTTTTCCAAAGGAAAAAAGATCTTGCTTTACAAAATTTTAAAGGAAGATTTTTTTCCAAATACTAAATTAAGATTTGATTATGGGATTTTATTTAGTGATATCTGATGATCTTCCTTGTTTTAATTCTCAGAAAATAAGGAAATAAATATTAGACAAAAATGAGGAAGCTTTCAGATGATCTACCAAGAGGTTCAAGGAAGAGCCCTTCTAGGTTTTGCCTCATCAGGGTTTAACCCTAATGGTTTGGTCCCTAGGGGTTCCCTCTTCTAGAACTCTTGTGTTCAGAACTTGAACAAGGGGAGTCACACAAAATCATTCGAAAACTTGGAGTATTTTGCACGAGCGTCTCTCAAGGAATCGTGACTCTCGCGCAGGGGGCAAATGTGGGCCCAAGTGCATATTAGGGTTCACATGACCTAATTGAATTAAATGTACAAATTAGGGTTTACAAAAAATCTAATTAAATGTACAATTAGGGTTTGTGTGACCTAATTAAATGTACTAGACCCGAGAAAGTCTCCACGTGTTCCAAGACAGAAGACTCGTGGATGCGACCCATTTTGGGAATTGATTGAGGGATTGGATTGGTGGCTAGAAGAACAGGGCAATTTGGGCATTACTTTAATGATTAAAGGATATTTCTGGAATTTTCCCTATAAAGCATAACTAAAGGGTATTTCTGGAATTCTCCTTAAAACATGTGTCTGGCATGTGACTATTTCCCAGGCAAGCTCTATAAATAGTCCATCTATTCTAAGAAGAAGGGATCGCTCTCTAGACATTACACTTAGACTCTTGGAAGCTCTAAACACTTGAAACTCTCTCACAACTCGAAGACTCTAGAAGGCTCTTGGAATCCCTGCTACCCTAACCCGGTTTCCGGATTCTAGGAGTTCTGCAATGTGTCATTGGAGTAATTGCCCACCTGTTCTTCTCCCCTCTCCAATCAATCAATCAGTTCCGTACTCTTCGTGGATTTCTCTCCTCTCCAGCCAACACGAAACCCTAACCCTAGCAAGGTGTAATTTTCTTACCTACAAAAAGATATCTAATAAGTCAATCTAAACTTACCTGTAGTTTGCATGAATTCTCAAGAGGTTAAAATACAGTCGTGTAACATATTCTCTTGGTCAATTTTATAATAAGAATTTTATTTATTATTATATGCATATAGAAAAGAAAACACATAAACATATACTAGTTAATAAATTTTCAATTACTAACTTAGACCCAAAATTTAACATTAAACGAAATTTAACTATGCCAACAAATTTTTTGAGAAAAATGATCAACAGAATCACGTAAAACTTTAACTCACGTGGAAAGGAAGCCGGAAGGGATGGTAAAGAAATTATTGTGATGTTGATATATTATTTATGGTCATGTTTAGTGCATTTTACTCCATTGTGAGAGGTCTAAGTCTACATCGTTGAATTTCACGATCATTGCCACAATTCTTATCACAGCCTCCGCCGACAATTATAAATAGGCCTCACAATTTCACCCCACGGAGTTCGCCCGATTTCGATTTAATAGGATTCAATTTTTTAAACTTTATAAGGTTAGCTTCGGGTATGTAATATATACTTTCACCTTCGACCCCGACCCGAATATATATATATATATATATATATAAATTTTAATTAATATTTTTTATATATAATTATGTACTAAACTTATTCATTATAAATTCATGACATTAATAATATAATATATTGCTAGTCATAGAAATATTATATGTTTGATTTTGAATTAAAAATAATTGTACAAAGTAATATAAAAAAATTTAAAAAATTTTAATTATTGACAAGGATAGCTAGTTATTGACAGGAGGAGTCCTCGGACCATACCCACCCCATTGCCCGGCCTAATTATAAACTTTGAATGTACTGATAACAAAAATAGTAAAGCTAAGATCATAAATAAATTATAATTTACGACTTCTTAATTATTTAACTAGTAAATTTTGACTAAGATCATAAACTTGAGCTTAATTTCATTTTGTAAATTTATAATTTTGATTAACTTTTCATTACTAAGTTATACTCCGTATGTTTTAAAATATGAGATCAAATTTAACTTTTTAATGTCAATTTAAAATATATTTTTTTATATTTAAAGTTGATGTGATTTATTTAATTTTTAAAAATAGTAAATCTTACAATTAGTAGTATTATTTAAATAATTTGCAATATTTATATTTTTTTTCTAAAGTTAACTACTTCATATCAATTTTAAATTTTAAAATATTATAAATTAATCTCAAAAAGTCAATATTAATTTTATAATTTATAACAAAAGAAGTATATCTTAATTTATTAACCACTCAATCCTTTGCTGCAGTATTAAGTTACCTTCCTAATAATCGGTTGGTTAGGTTTCAAGAAGAAAACAAATAAATAAAAATTAATATGTGAAGCTAAGTTTGGAAGTCATGATTGTCTTTGTTCCTACATAGTCCCTTTTTTGTTAAAAAAAAGTTCTTTTTATTTCTTTGAAACAACTAAAATGATTTAAAATACATTGAAACTATAATAAAAAGTTTTTTTTATTTTAAATTTTCTGATTCAGTATTCTTAGAGAATTTAGGGTAACTAGGTCTTAATCAACAAGGTACATTGTCGATATTTTCTCTTTGAATTTCTTAGGTATTTCATGTTTGACTCTAATGAATTGATTACTTACTTGTAAATGGGTGCTTTGCTTTAATGATGATATTATTTTTTGGGCCTAACCCAAAATACACTAAAATGCCATGCTTTCTTCTATTCCTATAGTACGCTTTTGCGCTGGGCCTGCCTTAAAAGAGAGTTACATTTATTATTTGCTGGGTACATATTGATTGAAATGAGTATCTGATTATATAATTCATGTATAAAATTAAAATGCGACCTTAATAATATTTTTTCCGTTTCACAAAAGAGTCATATTTGATTTTTTTTTTTAGTTAATTTACGAAATTTTAAAATTTTAAAATAACATGAATTTGTTTGATTTTGATTAATAGATAGTTTACATTCCAAATGTATACGAGATATAATAAGAAGAAAATGGGTTATTTTCTTGCCTATTTTGTTTGATATATTGATCTTGCTACTTAGAACTAGTAGATAAGTTTGTCTTTCTTTGGATAGTGTTGAGGTGAAAGATATGAGACATATATGAAAAAAAGTTCAATTCAGATCGAGCTCTCAAAAAGCTCATGCGATGGAGGTGGTAAAGATATGAGTCAGAAAAGTATGTGTTAATAATCAATGCGAGCCTTTTTAACTAACCCAGATCTATCATCACGGACCCTCACATTTCTGAAGATCTTTTTCTTTCTCTTATTTCTCTCCTTTCTCAACTTCTAGTACTGCTACTCTTCAACTCCATACTATTATTACTGGGTATTCTCATTCCAATTCCTATCATCATCGTTTCAGCTTTCGAGTTTGATGAGGATAAGGTCAATTTGATGGAGGTGCAACAAGGCCCCCCCGGGTGTCGAAAGTTTCTGAGCCACTACCACTAGCTCAGGAGCCTGTGTCCTCCTTTGTTTGAAATCCAAAAGGCCTTATGCCCTGATTGCTTAACTTCACCCCAGAAATGAAACTAATGGGAGGGTTAGTATGCGAAGAGTAGTCTCCTTGTAATAGGAGTGAAAAATGACCCAACTTGCCCATAAGAAGACGGGTTGAGTGGTAGGGCAATGGTACTAGAATTAAGAAAAGAGAAGTTGGTTGGTCTTAATGAAAGCCCATGTGAGTCTCGTGCAGTGATAATATTAAAAAGATAACAAAGGTGCACAAAGGTTTTCTCGGATCCAAAAAAAGATTGTCCCTTAAGTGTAAATTCAGATTGCAGAAGAAAACTTAACTGCAAAATCAACCCGTCGAGCTAGAACATCCTACTCTCAAAGGGGTGGGTTACAGGAGCGAACTACTCTTTGCCTAGTTAGCATGAATAAGTGGACTACTTTTATAGAGCTAGATCTGTAAATGAAGTAGGTTATCTGTGAGCTTATCTTAACTCGATTCAAATAAGTTTGATTCAAACTCCACTCGAATTTGCTAAACAAGTCGAACTCGAATAAGTTTTTTTGCTTATTTCGTTAAACAAGTTAAACTTGAAATATGTAGTGTTAGACTTGAGTTTGAGTTATTTAAGTGTGATTCGAGTAAATTTAACTTGTTTAATATTTAATAAATTATTTATTATTTATTTTTGTAATTAAAAATTAAATGAGACTATGACTCCAATTCGACTCGTTTGCTATGTGGTTCGAACTCGCACACTAAATTTTAAACTCTCGCTCCACGTATGCACATAGCCCGTATATATTGAAAGCCTTATCCTAAAGTTGGTAATCGTTAGAAGTACTGTACATCAAAATTGGCTTCTATTCTGTCCATTACTCCCTTCACGAGTTCAACACTCGTCTATTTTTTCTATTTCCTTTTTCTTTATTTGATTTATTTTCAGTGTATTCCTTCCTTCCTCACTATATAAAGATATACATACAGAATATACAAAAATATCCCCAAAAGGCAGAAAATTCATAGAAAAGCTAGGGTTTTGAATCAGCGAGATCTAGGAGCAGCAGCCATGGGGGGAGGCAACGGCCAGAAGGCAAAAATGGCTCGCGAGAAGAACTCGGAGAAAAATAAGTCCTCCAAAGGTATAATTTATCCTATTTTCTCTCTCTTAGGGCTTGGAATTTCTTCCTGTAAACAATCGATCTGATCAAATATATTATGTCGATATGTAATCGGATTCCATTTGATATCTATGTAGGAAGTCAGCTCGAAACTAACAAGAAAGCCATGTCTATCCAGGTTATATTTTACTACTTGTTAACATACCTTGAATTCTGTAGTTTTGTGTGTGTGTTTTTTTTTTCTTTATGTTTTTAAATTTTTTTTTTTTTTATGATAAATGAAATCATTATTGATTTGAACTTGTTATATATTAGTTTTATACTTTTGATTACATATTGAACTAAAAGTCCCAGCTTGTGCTATAATTTATTACATCATATTCATATCGTTAGTGCAGGGCAACAAAAGCTGTGTTTTTTTAGCAATATAATTTTTTTGTAGTTGCTATGTTGCCATTGAAACCAAGAGAATCTAATTAGTTTACCTTACCTATTGATTGGACATACTACTATTATGAGTTCCATGAGGTTTACACACATAGCAATTTGGGTTTGTTTCCTCTTTTTATGTATAGGGAAGTGATATCCGCATGTTTCACAAAGTGTGGTAATAGTTGCTATATTAATGTGAGGAGGTCCTTGTTAAAATCATTTTTATGCGATATCTATTCAATATATCTGTTACTTCTTTACTTGGTGTTTCCAAAAGCCATGCTGATTTGGGAGGCTGCGGTAATGATTGGTCATAAATATTTTTGAATTGAAGCACTTTTCTTGCTTTTGAGTTTTGATCAATAATTTTTGAATATTAAGGTCTTCCTTTCATATCATATTATTTTGCCGTCCAGTCCTTGGAGGGGAAGAACAAGTGTGATAAAAATACAAGGAGCTGGTACTTACTGCAGCATTCAGGAGTTTTATATGCATGATTAGATTCCAACCTTGATGAAAAGAAATCATAGCTGCTAATGGCAAGAACGCAAACATATTTTTGATTGTGGAAAATATGAAAAGGATACTATTTATATATCGAGACTTAGTTGCACAAGATTTTTAGTGACTAGGAAACTTCAGCTTACTTTTGTTAGTTTTTGCCTTTTTAATTGGCAATTAGCTCTATTAAACAAGTTGTCTCTGACTTAAACAAAGACATTTTCTGCAAGTTGCTGCTTATTCTCATCCATGTTGTGTGTTTATTGCAGTGTAAGGTGTGCATGCAGACGTTCATTTGCACCACTTCAGAGGTGAAGTGCAGGGAACATGCAGAGGCAAAGCACCCCAAATCTGAAGTGGAAGCATGTTTCCCTCATCTTAAGAAATGATATGAAGCTGGGGATTGACTTGGATGGGCTTCAGAGTCTGTCATTGAAGTGATGTTCCAACTGTTGCTACTTAAGCTTAAACTCTCTCCCAAAGAATTGTTAAATCTTTACCTATGATACATATATGAAAAATATGACTTAAAACCCTTGCTTGTATCCATTTTATACCTAATGAAAAAGTATTATGAGTTAAAGCCCGGCTTGTATCCATTTTTTCCTACTCTTTATTAAGATGCAAATATGGTAAAATATACTGGTAGACTGGTGTGTCTCCATTTTGTGCTACTCTCTGTTAAGACACAAATATGGTAAGCCAGACTGGTATAAGGCTGGTGTTTATGTCATATACAAATGTGATCATTTAACTGTGATCATTAGTTTTGTTTTAATCCCAGCAATTAGAAAAATAAATAGACAACTCAATAATTGAAATCATGATAAAAACTTGCAAGGTGAACACATCCTCTCTGAAGGATAGCTTATATCTTAACAATGGTTTACGGTAGTTGCCAAACATAAGCTCCAAAACTGAGCTTTAATACCAGTAAATGCCAGGAGGGAGTTAAGAATAGAGTCCAAATCAGTGTCTGCCAGGCCAACCTCCATGAGTTAAAGCTTGTGAAAAAACTTTGGCCTCTACAAGTAAAAAAGAGGTGCTCCTAGATTCAAGGGGATAGTTAGGATTATCAATTGGGTTGTCAAACCGAAAATGCATGGTTAAGAACTTAGGATTATCAATTGGGTTGGTCAAACTCAAAATTTAGTCATTCAACCCGTTGAAAGCCCACCCGAATTAAATTTGGGAGTGAGCGGGGTTGAGTTTGAACATGAATTTAAATCTGAAGTGAAATTCGGGCAGAATTTGTTCAATAGGTCGTTCAACCCATTATAGAGCTGGCCGGACGATGAATAATGTAGTACTTCTATCAAATTGCTTACTAATGTTAATTTGAACAAGTCAAAGAGGTCTTAGTTTAATGATTAACATTGAGACCCCCTGACTTTTAGGTTTAAGTTTCAAGTTTAATTCTTACATGTATGAGTTTGATTATTCCTTTATGTGAAGTGTGTTTACTCATTTGTTTAAGATTTGATTGATTAGTGTGTTTCCTCCTTCGGTTGAAACTTGATTATGATATTGTAATAGTGATTATGTTGTACTTGAGTATGAAAATATATTTTGCTCCCTAAAATGAGACTTAAATTTTTTTTAAAATTTAATTTAAACAATATTTTTAAACATTTTAAGCGAGTCATGTAAGATTATATTTTTATTTTTGGGTCAAAGATTTAATTTTAATTAGGGTCCTTAACAAAATTATACAACAATTAGAAAATATTTATAAAAACAAAACATCCACAAAATAATTACAAAAATAGCGTCATCCCATACTCCTCTTCCGCCATGCCTTCTTCCTCCTCTTCCGCTATCGCCTTCTTAAGCAAAAGCTTTCCCGGCACCGACGAGGAAAACCTGAGGGACTAACCACAAAGCACTAATTCGGGTGTTCACTTGGACTACCATTTCTCTCCTTCTCTTTTCAATGATAACAGATGCTACCATACCGGCCACTGAGAAACACAAGTCCTATTCATTTCCCTATCCGCTGTAACCAAACACTAGTATGGAGGTAACTAAATACTAGTATGGAGGTACCTAATTTCTGAAAGTGTAGTAACTAGTTTTGGTTACCTTTGTATTAAGGTTGGTTACCTCTGTATTAAGATTTAGTTACCTTTGTATTAAAGTTTTGGTTACCATTGTATATATGGTTGGTTACCTTTTGTATTAAAGGTTGATTACCTCTGTATTAATGTTTGGTTATCTCTGTATTAAGGTTTGGTTACTTTTATATTAAGGGTTGGTTACCTTAGTATTAAGGTTTGGTTACCTTTGTATTAAATATTGGTAACCAAACCTTAATATGAAGGTAACCAACCTTTAATACAAAAGTAACCAAAGCTTAATACAAAGGTAACAAACCCTTAATATAAAGGTAACCAAACCTTAATACACAGGTAATCAAACAGTAATACAAAGGTAACCAACTTTTAATACAAAAGGTAACCAACCCTTAATACAATGGTAACCAAAACTTAATACAAAATGTATCCAACCTTAAAAACAAAGGTAACTAACCTTTAATACAAACGGTTACCTTGGTATGAAGGTTTGCCGAACCCATTAACTATTTGTCCGAAAAGAAGGAAGAAAACGAGCATGGAAGTAGCCATGAACGAGCATGAAGGTTTCCGCCATTTTTAACGAGCATGAAGAAAACGAGCATGAAGGTTTTCGCCATTTTTAACGGCTAAAAAAAAACTTCTAACTTGATATAAAATATTTATACGCAAGTGGAGAGTGGAGAGGAGAAGAAGAAATGGAAAGAGGAGAGAAAAATGGAAAGAGAAGAAGAAGAAATGGAAAGATGAGAGAGGGGAGAGAATATTTTTATAAATAAAAATAAAAAAGTGTAATACTTTTGTAATTATTTTATGAATGTATGACTTTTGTAATTATTTTCAAAAATGTACTAATATATGTAATTTACCCTTTTAATTATAGTGTTTTTATATGGATTTCACCGAAAATAAGAACGAAGCTCATGAATTTATTTAGACCAAGCTTGGACATGCTTTATTATAGGTCAAAATGGATCAATCCCCAACTCAAATTCGAAAATTTTGAATGGGGTCGAGTTTGGACAACTTTTGAACCCAACAATTTTTACTTGCAATGGCAGTATAGGCCGGGGAGGCCATGACCCCACCTTTTTTTTTATATTTATTTTTAAGTTTTACTTTAACCCCTAATATTTTCTAAATATTTAACTTCAAATCCTCCTAAAAATTCTTCTATGTTTTATATAAAAAATTCACAACTAGAAACATATATATGTACACATAATCCAATGGTGAATCCCTTTCTAAATATTTAACTTCAAATCCTCCTAAAAATTCTTCTATATGTTTTATATAAAAAATTCACAACTAGAAAACATATATGTACACATAATCCAATGGTGAATCCCTTCCCAAAAATAGTACTTTACTA
The DNA here is from genome assembly GCA_034770075.1 of Aralia elata. NCBI lineage: Eukaryota > Viridiplantae > Streptophyta > Magnoliopsida > Apiales > Araliaceae > Aralia > Aralia elata. Next base: position 31,744,979 of record CM068377.1, read on the forward strand.
ATATTTTTTTTTTAAATACTTCACCAATTTTTTTTGTTGTTCGTCATTTAACAAAAATGAGTTATTTTATTTTATTTTATTTTTTATTTTTTGAATTTATTGCTTTCATAATTATATAGTTATTACTAGCCATTTAGAATAGACTTATTGATTTTGCACGCGAGAAAATAATAAGTATAAAGACTGTCTGTACGCTCAGTTTAAAATAAATTTTATGAATTTAAAAAACATGTTTGAGTGTCATTTTAATGACGATTAATCTCACTAGAACATTTCATGTATAATATACACACACAATTAATTATTATATTAATATTATAATTATTCCTAATCAATTAATTTGGCCTCTGCCAATGTGAATTCTTGGTTTCACACCTGCCTTGTTCTTGACTGATTTCGCCTTAAGTTGTGATTTTTAATAGCTGATCATCGTATTTCGGTTGAGGTCAACATTTGCCTCTTAACCAAACCGTGAACACTTCCTTATCCATTACTCCATATTAGGCTTGACAACGAGGTGGGTGTGGTCTGACGACCCTTTTTATAGGCATGTCCCGCTTATATTTGATAACACCCCATACTCAACCCGACCCGACCCCAAATTAACTCCTTCGTTCCCGACCCGAAACCCACCTAATTTATATGAGACTATTAGAGCACTTTGACCGTAAGTAGCTCTTATATGAAATAATGGAGTTCAAATTTTCAAACTACCAATATCAACAATGAATTGCAGATATATATATATATAGTCAGGCTATTCGACGAACCGGTTCGTTCGCGAACCGGCTATAACGACGGGTTTTTCCGTCGCTATAGGCTAAGACCGTCGTTCACATATATATGAACCGTCGTCTTAGGCTATAGCGACGGAAAAAATCGTCGCTATAGCCGGTTCGCGAACGAACCGGTTAGCTGCAGAGAGCCGTTGTGTATATATATATATAGGGTAAAATGCAAATTGAGCCACTGAACTTTAGGTACTTTTGGGTAATGAGCCCCTTTCTTTCGGTCAACGCAAATCGAGTCCCTTTCTATTCAAAAATTTGGATATTGAGCCCCCAGGTGCCACATGTGCGTTGACCTGCACACGTGGCACCGCTGACGTGGATGTTTCCAATTATTTCCTAAAAAAATTTGTGAAGCCCAAGATTCAAACTCAGAACATCGACTTTGAACTCTCGCTCATGAGACCACCCGAGCACCACGTGCCTGCTAAATTATCGCAAGGATTGAATCTTATACCAAATCAATTCATGAGCCCCAGCCCCACCAGATTATTAAAAGAAAGGAAAACGTAAAGACAATTCATTCTTTTTCAAGCTTTCGTTGCAGTCTTTATCTTTCTCTTTCACTTTCTCTGAACCTCGCACATGCACACAGAAAAGTTATGGTTACATCGTCAATCGTAGGATTTGTACTGAACACTTGGTTCGATAATTGAAGGATCTGAAAGATTATTTGTGGTGGGGAGATGGTGTAAGTGTCTCTATTATTCTCCTTTATTTCCCTTTATTTGACTATTGATGTCGCCCCTTTATTCCCCTTCACTTGTCTATTGTCGCCCATTTATTCCCTTTCATCTGTCTATTGTCGCCCCTTTAATGTAAATTTGTCTGTTTGTTATTATTTTTGCTTTATTTGTTTGGGTCTTATGTTGTGGTCCTAGTGATGTCTAGATAATTACTGTTTATTGCTCCATGTATCTTTTGTCTGTCTTTTGCTTCCATAGTCAAACATTTTATTGTAGATTATTGGTAGTGGAACTCCACCCTAGATATTATATATTATCTTGTTTGTATCCGTAGCTTTTGTTTTTTGCTTCCATAGTCAAGCAGTTTTGTAGTGTTTATGCATGTTATAATAATAAAAATAAATATTTTTAATTCATTTTTATGGTATTTTATTGTAGATCCTTGGTAGTGAAACTCCACCGTGGGGGTTTATTTGGGTTACATCCTGTTTGCCATTATGATTTTGGGAAAATTGATAAGTTTAAAATCCCTTATTTTGAATTGAATTTTGAGAAGCTGAAGATAATGTGTGAGGGTGGTTTTGGGTACAATGATGTCGTTGGTTTATATTACAAATTGCCTGGAACTATTTTTTGTGGGCATTTTACAAATCTTGCAAATGATGATGACCTAAATACAATGTTAGATGATGTTGTAGATTGTGAATATGTTGAGATTTATCTTGAGCATGATTGTGAAAGGGGTAAACAGGCTACGGATAAACAGGCAAAAGGGGTTAGTTTAGGTAATGATAATGGTCATGATGATGATGTGGTGGAAGAAAATAACTATGAGGACTCAAGTTCTTCTAGTGATAGTGATATGCTTGATGAGGAGGAAAAAGAAATGATTCTAACTGACGATGAAGAAATAATTGAGGCAAGAAAAAAAACTAGAGAATATAAAGAGCAGAAGAAGAATTTAAAACAACCAAGAAGTGCCACTCCATAAAACCATGTTAATGATAAACCAAACATTGAGCCACATCTAACAGATAGCAACTAAGAACCAAAACCAAATTTTGAGCAACATCAAACAGAGTTAGAAGAACAAGGTTCTGAGAATAATGATGATGAGACTAATGATAGTGAAAAAGATAGTGATCATATTGAAAATTATGACTCTAATCAAGTACAAAATGACAGCCTTGAGGAAGCTCACTCTAAGGATAATACACTTGTATGGAGGCAAAACCCTTTTCCCAGTGTATAACTCCAACACTAAAATCATGGGGACAAAGTTAGAGTTAGGAATGTTATTTGCAAACAAGAAAGAGTTCAAGAGTGTAGTAATTAATTGGTCATTAACAAAAGGTTTTGATTTAAAATTTGTGAAAAGTGAAAAAATAGGGTCAAAGGGAGGTGTATGAATAACAAAAAATGTCATATTAAAGTATGGGGAAGTAAAGTTCAGTTTCAACCAACATTTCAGCTTAGAACAATGAGGAAAAGACACAAATGTTCAAAAATTTTAGTGAGTAAGCAGGTTAATGCTAAGTGGTTAGCAAAGAATTTGAACACAAAACTTAAAGAATTCAGGAATTGGAGACTGGTTGATATTCAAGCTTATGTGAAGAAAACTTTTCTAGTTAATGTCTCAATAGACAAATGTTATAGGACTAGACAGTTTGCTTTGGAAGAGTTGATGGTGAACATGACAGAACATTATGCCAAGTTGCATAGATATATTGAGGAGTTAAGAAGGTCAAATCCTGAGGTTACAATTGACTTGTATCAAGTATTTCATTCTGGTGCACTTGAATTCAGAAGACTTTATATTGGATTTAAGACTTTTAGAGTTGGTATGCTAGCTGGTTGTAGGAAAATCATTGGACTAGATGGTTGCTTTCTAAAAGGGTGTTGCGGTAGGCAGCTTTTAAGTGCTGTAGGTAGAGATGAAAACAACCAAATGTTTCCAATCTCTTGGGCAGTTGTAGAGGGAGAAAACAGAGACTCATGAGAGTGGTTTCCGGGCTTGCTCAAAGATGACCTGAAGTTAGAAGATGGTGAAGGGTGGACCTTCATTAGTGATCAACAAAAAGTAAATATAAATTTAACTTATAATTTTTTATACATGTTATACATTAACTTATAGTGGCTGATACATGTTATTCATTAACTTATAATTTGTGTTTGTATTGCAGGGATTAGAGGGTGCATTAACATATCCTTTTCCTTACTCAGAACTAGAAATTGTGCAAAACATATTTATGCTAATCTGAGAAAGAGGTACAAATGTATAACTTTGAAGAAAACTTTCTAGAGAGCTGCGAAATCCACAACTACTTTCGATTTTGAGGATGCGATGGAAAGAATTAAGGAGTTAGATGAAGGGGCATTTGATTTCTTGATGGCTAAGAATCTTAGGAAATGGTGCAAGGCATTTTTCAAGATTGATACAAAGAGTGACATTGTGGACAACAACCTATGTGAGTGTTTTAATGGGTACATAATTCAATCAAGAGGCAAGCCATTGATTGAATTATTGGAAGACATCAGGCAACTTTTAATGACCAGGCCACAACAAAAGAGAGATCTAGCCATCAACAAGAAATGGAACATTTGTCCTAGGCCAAAAAAAATTCTTGACAACAACATTGAAAAATGCTGCCAATATGTTGTGTTATACAATGGTGATTTGCAGTTTGAGGTGACATCTAGGATTGCACCTGATGGATACACAGTTGATTTAAAAATTTGCGCCTGTGCTTGTAGAGCCTGGGATCTCAGTGGAATTCCTTATGCACATGCATGTGTAGCTATGTTCTACATGAGATACAACCCTGCAGATTATGTTGAAGACTAGTTTAGGGTACAAACCTATATGAGAGCATATTCAGAAATGCTTAGGGTGGTTCGTGGGGATAGATTTTAGCTAAGAGTTACTGTCACTCCACCATTACCTCCTCCATTAAAGACACCAAAAGGAAGGTCACACAAGATAAGAAGGAGGAAGATGCACGAGAAGTCAAGTGCAGCAAGTCAAAAGAACAAGAAAAAAACTAAGTCATACAAATTATCTAGGAAAGGCACAATCATGGTCTGCAGTACTTGCAAGATAACTGGCCACAATTGTGTTACATGCAAGTTATGCACACAAACAACACAACCAAATATAAGTTTTATTTCAATTAATATATTTGTATTGACTGTATTATTGCTATTGGTTATAAATGTTAAGTTAAACGTTACAAATTATTTGTTTTCATTTTTAGGAACAACTGGGACAAGATAAGGGAGAAAGTGGCAAGAAGAGAAAACAAAGATGCAAAGGGGAAGGAGTCAAAGTTTGGCCTGAAGTTTTTTTTTTTCATGTTATGTTACATATATTTATGTTAAGTTAAATAACTAAATATTTTTTTTTCAATTTTAGGAACAACTTACACAAGATAAGGGAGAGAGTAGAAAGAAGACAAAACAAAGGAACACAGGGGAATGAGTCAAGGTTTGACCTGTAGTTTTTTTCCATGTTATGTTACATATATTTATGTTAAGTTAAATAACTAAATATTTGTTTTCAATTTTAGGAACAACTTACACAAGATGAGGGAGAGAGTAGTAAGAATGCAAAACAAATGACCACAGGAGAACAAGATAAGGTTTGACCTGCAGTTAAAATTAAAAATAGTAAGTTTAATAAGTAAACATTTGTTTATTTATGTATCAATTGTTAACTAAATAAACATATGTTACCAATTTTAGCTGTTTGTTAGAAAAGATAAAAATGACATGGGAGATAAGAGAGATAGCGGAGTTGATATATTTTCAAGTCACAAACATGTGATTTTTAGTTTTATTGGCTCAAGCCTTATTTATTCATGTTTTAATTTTTTAAGAGTGGGAATTGATGTTTTGGTTTTATAGACAAATGTGACAGAGACAAATATTAGAGATAAAGTTGTTAGAGAAAAACTACAAATTAAAAGAAAGCCATTAGTCTATGCTCCCAATAATTCTAAGAGGCCTGCAAGAAGAGAATGGATCCCTCCTCGTTTTGGCTGTTTCATATCCCCAAAAATTAGGAACACTTATATTTCAGTAAGTAGATGTCAATTACAATTATTGTGTTGTTTCAGTACAAGGTTAATGGGAATATTATTACTGGTTTTGGCTGTTTCAGTTATATTCCTAGTTTTGACTATTTTGTGTGATTGATATATGATATATGATGTAGACCATACCTGGGAGATCTTACTTAGCTGGAGCTGGCCCAAAGGCTGTACCAGTTCAAGCAGCTTTTCGACCACCACAAAGTGTTTCCCCAAATGGGAATGGTAAAGGGAAGATGAGTGTTGTACCAACTACAAATGAGAAAGAAAAGGAAAGGGAAAATAATAATAAGGCCACAAAATTGATGTCTGGTGCTATGAGAGTGGCAGCTGCACATAATGGCTTAACTGAAACAGAGGATCGGTTGATGGCTCAAGCCTTGTATAACAACTTAAGGGAGACTAGAGGGGGAGGAAGACTTAATGGTGATGGACAGTTAAGTGGAGTGACAATCAACTTTCCCAACATTGGTGAAACCCAAGAAAGTGTGAATAAGGAGTAGAAAATACCAATCTAGTAATTATATTATCGGTCTATATTTGACTTTTATTTATGGTATTTTGGTGTTTGTATGTATCTCAAAATAAAACTGATACACATGGGATTTTTGGTGTTTGTAATCCCGAACAATGGATGTATTTTTGGTACTTGTAATCCTGAACAATGGATGTTTTGTTGTTGTTTGTAATCCTAAACAATGGTGTTAGTACTTCATGCCTGCAATCCTGTACAATGGTGTTAGTAATTCAATATGAAAAATACCTTTTGAGTTCTTGTTCAATTTTTTGTACACATGACTGGTTAATTTAAGAGTTTGTTTGACACTGGTAAAAATTTTAGCCTCCTGAACTTCACATTTTTTGTTTGCCCAGGCCTTCTTAGGTTCCTAGTGAGTTCTTTACTTGGAAATTACACTTGAAAATTTTAATATATCCATGAAATTGCACAATCTTGTGAATCTGGCCTCTGTGATCGTGCATAACTAGATTGTGTCCACAGATTCTTGCATTTTATATCACAGATTATCATTTAATTCCAACTCAGAGAGTGGTCTAAAGTGCTCGGGTGTCTAATAAAGAATAAACAATGCTCTATTTTGCTTATAAAAACACAAAGAAACAGGGACATGTTCTAAACCATTCAATGCTTATTAACATTTCAACCAAACTGGAATGTCCCAAACCATACATAAAGAAGTAAATCCAAATCATAATACAATTATCCAAACATCATGAGTCTACATTAACACAATCATCCAAAACACTTGTGGGAAAAGTCAATTTTTTAAAGACATCAATACAGCTAAAACTAAAACATGATTTTTAACATGCTCAAACACAAAATAAAAAACACCCCAATTACAAGTATCAACCACTTCTCCCTTGTTTGTAAATTCCTTATTTCTTCTTTTAAACACTTCAAATCATTCTTCAATTTGACTTTCTTTTTTTCCATTTTCGATACTTGCACTTCCAAGTCATGAGCTTTGTCCTTCATCATCTGTAATTCAATTTCAATGTTCTTCAAATTCAACAGACCTGAAGAATTCTCAGCATCTTCTAACATGTTGATAGAGTTAATCCATTGAAAAAACCCACAAAATGATTGCGTCTGTACAAAATTAAACTAACAATTATAACAATTGTATGTAAATAATTAAAATTTTATATCATGGTAAATACAAGAACTTACACCATAATTAGAACAACCATAAAACTTCCTCCTTACACTTTTCCCTTTGAAGAGGTACAAATTCTTACTCATATTCCACACCCACAATACTTTGGGGATGAAATGCCACTGCCTCCAGTAGATATTGAACTGTCCCGAACGTTTAGGTTGCTATTTTCTTTAGGTAGCTTTCCCCTTTTTATTCCTCATGGATTTCTGAGATGATGGCCACTGAAGCGACAGATGTTGTAATTTTTGGTCGTAATTTAGCGAACCCTAACTTTTGGGAGTTCTGAAATTGCCGAGCTTTAGATGAGAGACGACAATGGAGATGATGGTGTTTTAAATTAATGGGTATTTTTATCTTTTAATTTGGTGGGGCTAGGGCTCATGAATTGATTTGGTATAAGAATCAATCCTTGTGATAATTTAGTAGCTAGGCCCGTGGTGCTCGGATGGTCTCATGAGCGAGAGTTCAAAGTCGATGTTCTGAGTTCGAATCCTGGCACTACAAGAAAAATGTTGATTTGCGACGGAATTATCTTCGATGGACTAGTTTCCGTCGACTTTAACTTATTTCCGACGCAAACTTCCGTCGAAGATAATTTCGTCATATATATGCTAATCTCGACGGAATTACGTCGAAATTAATAGGGCCCCTTGGCGCCAACATTCCCGCCAGCGCCAAATACTATTTTCGACGAAACAATGTTATCGCCGACGGAATATCCGTCGAAAATAGGTTATCTCCGAGGGACTTATTTTCGACGGATATTCCGTCGAAAATAATCTTTGCCCTAGTCAGTATCATTTTGCAGCCGCCTCATTTCATTTTTCTCTCTCACTTTCACTCCTTTCTATCTCTCACTCTCACTCTCTGTATCTTCCACCGTCTCTATCTGTCATCACAGTCCGCCTCCTCACCTCATCACGCCGTTGCTGCCAATCGCCGACCTCCACACTGACCGGCTCAGTCGACCGATCGCCGCCACGCCTCGTGTTCGTTTCGCTGCCGGTCGTCGCCGTTGCAGAATCTCTCTCTCTCTGCCAATATTAAGGTAAGTTGAAATAGTTTCAGCTCAATAGTTAAGGTAAATTAAAATAGTTATTGATGTTGTAGAATCTGTCATTCAATAGTTAGGCTTAATGAAATTAAAATTCGTTATTGATGTTGTGAAATCTGAAATTGGGAATGGAGTTGCAATATCTGAATTTTGGAATGGAGTTTAACTACCAGAACTTGAGAATATTAATGGAGAAATTGTTATGAAACTGATTGAGGCTGAATGTTCAATTTAGGTTTGATATTTAATTTAGGATTTAATTTGTTTTAATTTGGTATGAAATGATATTGAGGCTGAGGTGTTCTATTTGAGTTTGATATTTACTGTATTGTACCCTTCAAATTAGTGTTTGATTTGTGCAAATAGATATGTAATGTCCATAATCTGATATTGAGGAGATTTGTTTTTATAAATAGGACTCTATTTGTGAGCGGAAGGAGTACAATGTAATACAACTAAAAACTAAATATATTCAAGATTTATAAGCAATTGTTAACCTCTATTAAAAATTTACTAACAAAAAATAGGACCAGAATAATATACTTGCAACTCTGCAAGAACTTTCAATGAGTTCCAATTCTTTTATATAGATATACATGTATCACGTAGAACATCGCTATAAGTTTCTTCAAGTTGTTATGGTAAAAGACTCACAACCTTAGACTAAATACCATTTTATGTAAAGTAAATAACAAATGAAAAGTTAACAACTACTCCCTCCTTTCCGCAAACAGAAATCTACTTACAAAATTCACAACTGTTAAGATTTTTTTTTTGTTCCATATTCATCCAAAATTTAATTAGCCTTCCTCTCAAATTAACAAAACTCAACTACTAATTTACCAACTTAGTATTGGAGATAGAGCACATCCCTATTTTGAGCTTTAATAGCAGCACGTGAACATATGCAAAATACACAAATAAAAAGAGTCAAAAGACATGACAATATCACAATCACAACATCATAGTTACATGAGATTTCAAATTCATAGTTTCATTCAAGTATTTAAGACATGATGACAATATCCCTTATGTATTACATTTACATATATAGCATTCAACTGAGATAGAAAAGCACAAATTCAATCCATCTTTAGCATAAAGATGATTAAGAGAAGTTGATGTTAAGTTGGACTCTCTCTCACTCTATCTCTCGCTCTGTATGCGAGTATTTTTGCTCGAATGTGTGCGTGAAGATAGTACATAAATGAGAATAATAAGTTGTCATTATGACTTTTAGTTTTAAACGTTAACTAAATTAATTTTAATCACTTATATGTAAGTCATAATTATTTTTGATATAATTAATTACAAAGGTCTCCTATATGCACATAAATAATTACTTTCTTAATAATTAGGTGATGATAAATCACTACATACCCCTTATCACAAATTTCTAATACTAACTAAGTGACCCGTGTGAAGCACGGATTTGTTTTTAAAATAGTATAATTTTTAATTTTTTATTCATTTTATATATAATAATTATAAAATACTTTTTAAAATTTCACAAATTAACTTACTATTAGTATTAGAATGTCTACAAATTTTATTCGAAAAGACGAATGAATATATAGACCCCATAAAATTGTTGGAGACTCAAACACGAGTGTTTGGTAATGTGATTTTTGTTATTTTAATTTAGTATTCAAATTGGATATAATTTTTTAATTTAATATTTATCCTTTTTAATATAGTTTTTCTAATTTAATATTCAATCCTTCTAATTTATATATAGTTTTTAGAGTTCAAAGTATGCAAACTTTAAAGATATAATTTTTTTTTCATATTTATCCATAAAGATAATGAATTTAATTTAGTAATAGACATAGTAGTACAATTATATTGTTAACTAGCTTTTAAGATATTAAGTCATTTATACCGTCTTCAATAAAAAGATAACTTTTTCGTGAAACAATTTTACTTTTTATATTTTTGGGTCAAACGAGACTTTTTTATGGAAAAGGGACAACACAAATTATAATAATCGCAAAAAATAATATGAAAAAAAATAATAAAAGCGCCTACGGGAAGCCACATTAATTATTAACATTCAATTGTGAGTCCACGACAATTATAACTGATATATTTATTTATTTATTGAGTCAAATCGTAGTTATTTTAATATCAATAGTAAGTTAATTTATAAAATTCAAAAAAAAAATATCATATATAGAACGATTAAGAAATTTAAAGTAATTATATTTAAAAATAAATTAAATATTTTATTTAAAAAATATACTCGTGCTTCACACAGATACTTAACTAGTTATATAAAAGCTAGTTTATAGCATAGTTATCAGAACCAGACCGGACCAACTGGTTTAATCGGTCCACTAGTGAACCTGGACCCTAATCGATCTGGTTCTCTTCAAATAATAGATCTGCAATTAGACCATCATAAAACGCTTGAATCGAACAATCTTTTACAAAACTGCCTGAACCGACGAATTTTATAAAAAATCGGACGAACCTCTAAATTTTTTTTTTAAAAAAATATTGAAATAAATTATTTCTGCTCTCCTGACAGACACACGAGGATATAGTTCTATGTTAGACATGCACAACAGGTCGCCCTGGCCTGGGCCTGCTAGACCTTGGGCTTTGACTAAGCCAGGCCGTTAACTTAGGCCTGCCATGCCAGGTTAGGCCAGGCCAAGCGAAGCCTAGGTCGGTCTAGTCCTTACCCTTTTTTTTCTTTTAATGTTAAATGTTAAATATTAAAATATAAATTAATAAAATTTTGTAAAAATGATGTAAGATTTTTGACATTTATTTTATTTTAACATTCTACTGCACATAAGTTGGATGATTAGAACAAAAATAAATATATTCTTCTTAAATGAAAGGAAAATGTAACTTAAATGTAACTCGAATATAAAGCAAATTGATTTCCTAAATGTAAGTCTATGCATAGTTTGTCTTCATAAAAAATATAATTTGAATACAATCTACTGCGATACATATGACTATAGATGCAAAATAAAACTAACTTACTATAGATTACACTTTTATATTTTGAATATAAAGTTAGTTTCTATTTTATTCTTTTTAGTACTAGGATCAGTTAGACATATATTTTGTAAAGTTTAAATACACATATCTTTCCTTTATGGTCATTAATCACTTACATAGTTATATCTTAAGTATTATTTTCAATTAATTTTCTAATTACTTCATGGAACTATTCTCTAAATTGCTACAACAGAACCAGAAAAATAACCTAAATCATAAATCCTCCTAAGAATTTAACATATCCAAATTAATGAAGAACTTGAGTATTTACAAAAACTAACTTATTTAATATTTAATTTTAAAAATTAGTTTATTGATGTATTAACTAATGTTAATATTTAACATTAAAAGTAGCCAGGAATATTAATAAAATTTTAATGTTAAATATTAGTAATTTAGTATTTATAATAAACTAACTTAGTATTAATATTTAATCAACTAACTAACTAACTTATTATTAATATTAAATATACTAACTAGTTCTATACATTGAAGATGTATATTAATTAAATATATTTACCAGAAATCAAGAATAAATAATTAAAACTTTAAACTTTATTGGTGTATTAATTAAAACTAATGCATTATAATTTATAAATTACAATAATGAATAAGTAAAAGTTTATTCTTCATTGATGAATAATTATAACTTTAAAATTTAAAAATTACAAATAACTGGATAAAGAATCAGGTCATGACTCAGGCCGAATCAGGCAATGCCAAAGGTTAAGCTCAAGGTCAGGGCGGACTAGACTGTTTTGCAGGCTAGACTAGATTTCTGTCTTAAAAGAGCGATATTTTCAAGCCTTCTAGACCGGGCCTGACCGGTCCAGGCCTTGAGCAGGTCGGGTCTAGGCCAGACCATGGCCACGTCGCAGGCCGCGTGCCTTTTGTGCATCCCTATTCTGTGTTCTCAAAAAGCTCAAACACCAAAAAATGCAGAGTTTATAATGAAAAAATTAATATTAGTAGTACTATAGAAGAATTAAAAATGAATAAGAACATATTATGAACACTCTTTGCTCCAAAATTAGTGATACAATTTGATTTTTGAGATTAAACGACAGTATATTAAACTTTAAATTAATGTGAATTTATTTAATTTTAGTTGATTCAATTATTATAATTGTATAGTATATAACAAAAACTATTAGTTACAAAATTTATACCATTCTAAACTTTTATGAATATATTAATTTCAAATTTTAATATGTCGTCATTTGATCTTAAAAATTAAATTATATCTGTAATTTTAGAATGGAAGAAGTATATATATAGGAAAATTTTCTCCAGCGAACCGGAAAAAGCGAACAAAAAATGAACCGACTATAGCGACGGTTTTGTCCGTCGCTATATCCGGTCCGTCGATTTTTTATGCTACAACGACGGACAAAACCGTCGCTATAGCCGGTTCATTTTTAGTTTGCTAGCAGTGGTTCGCTAGAGAGTCGGACTGTATATATATATAGGAAAAATTTCTCAAGCGAACCGGAAAAAATGAACAAAAAACGAACAAAAAACGAAACGGTTTTAGCGACGGTTTCGTTTTTGTCCATCGCTAAGGCATAGAAAGCCGATTTTCTGAGCTATAGCGACGGTTCGACCCTAACTATGTCGTCGACTTTTTATGCTATAGCAACGAATTGAATCGTCGATATAGCCAGTTCGCCAGAGGACTGTAAATATATATATATATATATATAGAGAGAGATATCGAGAGATAGAGAGTGTACGTGAGAGAGAGAGAGAGTAATGGAGTAATAAAGAACGGGATAATTGACAAGGAGCGTTTACCGTGAGTTGTAATCGAAAGGATGAGAGGCTTTGGATTGGAGATTTGGAATATGCCATGCATAATCATTTCACACATCCCAATCGGAATCCTATGGTGCATGTGGGCCTATTAGTCTATATCTTATTTTTATCTTCTTTCCTTTATCATTAATTTTATATTATAGATTACAAATAATTAATGCATTTAAACCCAATATAAATAGTTGGTTGTGAATTTAACTTAAATAATTAATATAATTTCTAAAAAATAGGATAAATTTAGTACCGTTGCCCAAATATTATGCCCAAGATAGTGGTGTGTTTGGAATGTTTCTCTTCTTTATTTTCGCTCCTACATTTAAATTCAAGGTGGAGTTTTATGCATATATATGTGTGTATTTATATTAATTTTCTTTAGTTTAATTGCTATTTAAATTAAATAATATTATATTTTATTCATTCTAAAATATAAGACACATGTTAACTTTTTATTATTTTTTTTAAAAGTCAATATGAAATATTTTTAAACTTAAAATTGATATGATTCATTTAACTTTTAGAAACAATCCTCATAATTAATACTATTTTTTAGACAATTTAAAAATATTTATAACTGTATTAATAATTGTTTTAAATAAATGTTTTAAGTATTTTTTAAACTTATATTTTGGTATAAAGGGGGTATCATTAGTCTCTAGTTGGTACTTTAGAATTTATTTAGTAAAAATGTATGCTCTTTAGGTAAAATGTATGATTTAATAGAATATATTATTTTTTCAAATAAATTAATATTAAAATCTGATTAACCGGTTCAATCACCGGTTGAACCACTGAATCATTGAACCATCCACCAAATTTAAACAACTATATTTATTTGTATTTATATTTTATATCATTTCTAGGTCAATCGAAGAAAGATGGTGTTAGTGACAGGAGAAGATCCCTCTTTCTTTATAGAATTACTGTGGTCTTGAAGCTTCCCTTCCATGCCATGTCTCTTTTTCTCAGATATGATGACAAAAGATAGAGTTAGAAAAGCTGTTGAGGGATCGACCAACACAAGAATTTAAAGAGATGTCCAAGCAATGTAATATATATTTTTTCATTTCTAAATAATAAATTTTAACTTATTTGGATTTTATTTTTTATATTAATTTATATTTTTTAAAGCAAAATAGAACGTATAAATTTAATAAAAACATTGAAAAGTAAGAAAAAGAGTCAAGCCTGAAATGCCCATAAGACCCGGTCCAATACTTGTTGCCTTCGTTTGAAGGCCTAATGCAGTCCCTTTCATTTAGTATAAAGCCTGATCTAACTCGATTTGATTTGACCAAGTTTTAGGGTCAAACGAAACCTTTTGAGGTTTGACTCGGTGCCCCGGTTCGTCCCAGAGTTTGTACACCCCTAATAAGATATTTTCAAAAGTATGGACAATTGTTAGTTGCTTTACTCAAATCTAATTTGGAATGTTTAAATCTCAAATCCTAGGGCCAACTTTTTTTCTTTATTTTATTTATTTATTTATTTATTTTTGTGTGTGCATTGGAAATAGAGTTAAATTTTAAAAAGACTAAGATTTGTCAAAGAAATAAATTAATCTACGTAGAGTGAATTCTCAGATCGTAGAATGACTTAACTTTACGTTTCTACACTAGAGTCTAGTATCGTAGAGTTAAGTCACTCTATGTTGCCCTTTTAACCATGTGGAAAATTCTATAGATGAGATATTGTCTTTATAGGAACAAATGTGCACTTGATCATGGTCTCATGTACTTAATATAAACATATTAGTAACCATGTCCACAATAGGCACTAAATATTACCAAACATTCAGGAAGTATACCAGGCTTAAGAAGCTTGTAGGTTGGACTAAATTGATGAACACAATAATTAAATTTTATTTCATAAACATTATAATCACAATCTACATGTTTACAAGGGATATACCCCAGGTAATAAAAAAAAATATATTTATACAATAGCTTAATAGCTCAAGCAATTATAAATAAGACGATATTTAATTTTTTCTGTATAGAAAATTACAAGGGGCATACCCCAGGTAATGAAAAATAATATGTTGATACAATAACTTAATACTGAACCAAATACAAGTAAAATAATATTTCAATTATTCTGTGTAGAAAAACCTTCACTATATGGCTTCGACACAAACAACTGTGCCCTGTATAAAATTAGCCCCAACTCCCACTACTCAACCTTAACTTTCTCTAGCCACAAACCATAGGCCACAGTAACCAGCTATTTTCAGAGATGCATTGCAATTCAATTTCAGGATGTCCCGAGCAATAAAACTGCTCTAGTTGAAGAAATTAGGGAAATACAATTTGGGTCCCTTACATTTTCCCTCATTGTGTTCCCATTCTTTCATTGTGTTCATTAGTGCCGGTCATTGTCCCATTTGAGGTTGCTGTAGAAGGCAAACACCATGCCCAAAAGTCAAGGTCATCGCATACAAAATACAACTTGCCCTTCGATGGTTTGTTCGAGTTGACAATTCTTATAAATGCCTTCTTTCCACATCTACATACCCTAGGTATATAGCGAAAGTCACCATTATTCCATCATACATTATTGCTTGATGAATACATGACTCCTAATTCACATAAACAAGAGAAAGAAGGGATGAGACATTTTAACAAACACCTTGTGGGAAACTTTTAAATTGAATAACAACAATAAATTTATGAAAATAAAGTAAAGCTAGAGAAAAAATTAGTTGATCTACATACCTTACTTGTGAATATGATGAATTAATATCCTTGATCAAAACTAGACAGAAACTACAAATGTTTTAAATGGTAAAAAAGAGTTGCTAAGGATGAACAAATATAAAGAAATGAGAGTTTTATACCAACGTATATGGTGGAGCAATATTGGACAAATTTCAACCTTATTTGACCGTTAGAACCATGCATCACGCTCTTTAGGAGAGTTACCTGCACACACAGTTAGTTTGGAAGGAAAAATCTCAGGTGTTTAAGTGAAAAAATAGTAAAACCTCAGGTGGTGAAGTGAAATTCACCCATATAGACCGATCCATAGCTAACATTGTAAACTTAACATTATCTTTATAACAGATCTCAACTGTTCATTTGTGGATCGAACAGTGTAATGGAACCCCAATCCACACTTTAATATGGGGAAGCTCGTAGTTTAGTTCTGCAGACGGAGGCTCATTATATCAATGTATAAAAATACCCTCTTTTTAAAAGTAATCATCGTCCACAAAATTAAACTGTGTATTGGAAAGATTTTTTTTTACGTCAAATTAACTGGAATTATTCTTTCTCTATTTTCAACAAAGTGGTCGAAAAAAAGGGATACTTATTAGAAGATCTCATATTCTTGGGATACTAATTAATCTTCGCATAACATCACATGTATGCTTATAGCTGTGATAAATTTGGTACTTCATTGTTAAACTATATAAAACTAACTCTCTTTATCTCTTTTGCCCTTTCGTTCTCTCACTCTCACTTCCTTTCTCGTTCATCTAATACTTTGTAAGTATTTATTGAATCCATACAAAAGTTTAGTAAATTAAGCAAAATGGGTAGTTCAATGCGTAGACTAATAATGAAGATTTACCGACCACTTTGTTGGAAACAGAAAAAGAGAGATTCTGACCAATTTGATGTAAAAATAAAAAAAACTCTCTAATCCGCAGTTTAATTCTGTAGACGAAAATTACTTTTAAAAGGAGAAGGAGTACTTTATTGGAAACAGAGAACGAAGGATTCCGACCAATTTAACGTAAAAAAAAAATCTCTTCATTCCGTAAACAGATTTATACGAATTCGGATATAGGAATATCCGTATCCAAAAAATAAATTCGCTATCTATATTCGTATCTAGTATCCGATGGATTTTAAAAATATTATATGTATTCAGTATTAGGAATAATATCCGAATACGAATAATATCCTTTTCCGTTTATTAATATACTTATATATACCGCTTGTGCTTAGCCCAATTCTCGATCCTTATCTACAAACAACAATCAAATCAAAATCAAAACAAATCACCAAAAATCTCTAATGGATCAGCACACATTCTTCACCTCTAACTTCATTCTCCAACCGATTGAGCTCCACTTTCACCAGATCTGACCCGTGGATCAAATTTAAGAAGTCATCCGCGTCCAAACTCGGTGGCCTCAATGGAGCTCGCCTCCTCAAATTGCTCCTTCCTTCTCTGAAAGATGTCGACACCGTCAATAGTGTCAGCGTCGGCGTCGCCTCACTCTCCAGCAGCCATACATTGCCACCATTATCACTGGCATACAACTCTGGAACCGCCGACAGTCCATCCTCGTTGCCGAAAACGTCCGCCATCTCGAATCTGAACTCTTTATCTCACATCAAAATACTTAAAACCTCCTCCCAACACAATCTCTAGGGCTCCAACTTAATATACCATTATGAATAGAAGTACAGATAGACAGAGAGATGAATTCACTTGGAAGATTCAAAATGTGGTGTTTGTTTCTCTCTCTAGAATGTGTTTTAAATAGTGTATCAGATTATGTATCGACCTTAGAATGAATAATGTTGTAAGTTTAAAAGTTATTAATTGATAATGTCGTCAAAAGTTTACAATGAATATTTAAGTATTTTTTTTCAAAATTATATTGTCCATTGTTCCCGCCTCCCGACATCGCAAGTAAATTTTAAAAGTAAAAAATTTGTAACAAGCTAATAGCAATAGTTTTGTAAGTTGATGTGTGTGTGTGTGTGTGTGTGTGTGTATATATATATATATATATATATATATAGTAAATTATATTGTCCATTGCTCCCGCCTCCCGACATCCCAAGTAAGTTTTGAAAGTAAAAAAGTTGTAACAAGCTAATTAGCAATAACTTTGTAAGTTAATATATATATATATATATATGTAAGTTATTAATTAATGAATGTAAGTTATTCATATATATGTATATATATATATATATATATATATTAATAACTTATATATATGTATATATATATATACACACATATAAAGTAAATTATATTGTCCATTGCTCCCGCCTCCCGGCTCTTGACATCGCAAGTAAATTTTGAAAGTAAAAAATTTGTAACAAGCTAATATCAATAGCTTTGTAAGTTAATATATATATATACACACACACACACACACACACACACATATATATATATATGTGTGTGTGTGTAAGTTATTAATTAATGAATGTAAGTTATTAATATATATGTGTGTGTATATATATATTAAATAAATAATTTGCAATATTTATAATCTATAATTAGATTCAAAAGTTTACATTGAATATTTTGTTATTTTTTCTCAAAATTATATTATTCATTACTCCTGCCTCCCGACATTGCAAGTAAATTTTAAAGGTAAAAAACTTGCAACAAGCTAATAGTTATAGTTTTGTAAGTATATATATGTATATATTTAAGTTATTAATATAATATGTATATATATGTAAGTTATTAATTAATGAATATAATTTATTAATATATATATATATATACACACACATATATATATATATATAAGTTATTCGGATACGAATTTCGGATACAGATCCAAATCCGGATATTGAATTCTGGATATCCACTATCCGTCAGATATATTTACGGTCGGATGTTAAACGAATACGAATAAGCTTATATATCCGTTTATTTGTGGACACCTTTAAACCGAATATGGATATATCCATTTTTTTCCGAATGCGAATAATATCCGTTTTTTTTAATACTCATACGGACGAATACGAATTTTTCGGTTACCATTTATAGCCCTAGTCCGCAAAACTAAATTGCGGGCTCCTCTATATTAAAGTCTGGATTGGGGTTTTATTACACCGTTCGATTCGTGAATGGACGACTGAGATCTGTTGTAAGGATAATTAAATTCTTACAACATTGGCTATGACCCAGTCCCCTATATATATATATAGCCTATATATATATATATATATATATATATATATATATTATATATATATATATATATATACAGGAATCGATCTGTAGCTAACGTTGTAAATTTAAGGCTATCTTTACAACACATCGTGACCGTCAGCGTTGATCGAACGGTTAAATAGAGCCCTCGTCCGCGGTTTAATATCCAGTATACCGCAGTTTACGTAACAGATGTCCAAAATATCCCTCCTTATACAAGTCCCCCGTCCGCAGTATTAAACTGCAGACGCTAGGTATGGCCAACTAGAAAACGACGTCATTTTTAAGTAAGTTCGTCCGCAGTATTAAACTGCAGATGCCAAATTCAAAATTTTCTTAGTTTTCTTGGCTCCGCGGTATCAAATTGCGGATGCCAAATAATAAAGATGGATTTCCTTTAACATCTCTGTCTCCTCTCTCTGGCATTCTAATTCAAATTTGGATGTCATGAAGCTTATATGATTTTTCAAGTGACTTTATAGTGAAGAAAAGTAGTATTCATTTGTTTGGAAGGAATAGATGACCAGGACCATGCATCCTTCAATGTCCAACAGAGAGATGCTCGCATCAAGGTTGAGTTTCATATAATTGTTTATTATTGTCAATTAATCCATGTAGAGTCGTAGTAGACCTTTGAGATAAGAGTGTAAATCTCTTTATGTTCCGCAGTATTAAACTGCTTATAGAGATGTTAAAGGAAACTCATCTCTATTATTTGGCATCCGCAGTTTAATACTGCGGAGCTTAGAAAACTAAAAAAATAATAATTTAATTTGGCTTAATACGATTTTGATCCTACTCTACGATTCTCCTCTACGATTTTGTGGTTACTCTATAATTTTGATTCTACTTTACGATTTTGTGACTATTCTACGATCCCAGTTGGCCATACCTAGCGTCCGCAGTTTAATACTACGGACGGGGGCCGTGTATAAGGAAGGGTATTTTGGACATCTGTCCCGTCTGCAGTATTAAAGTGCAGTATACTGGATATTAAACTATGAACGGAGGCTCTATTTAACCGTTCAATCAACACATGGACGATTACGATGTGTTATAAGGATAACCTTAAATTTACAGTGTTGGCTATGGATCAGTCCCCTACATACATACATACATACATACATACATACATACATACATACATATATATATATATATATAGTCCATTTCTTAGGCTCACCCTTAAAAAGCTCACCCCAAGCTCACCCCCCTTTTGCGACGGACCCGGCGACGGTTTGGGTGTACAACCGCCGTCTATACTTTTAGCGACGCTATATATTGTCCGTCGGTAAAAGTATAGACGGCGGTTGTACACCCAAACCGTCGCCGGATCCGTCGCAAAAAGGGGGTGAGCTTGGGGTGAGCTTTTTAAGGGTGAGCCTAAGATCCTTACTGTATATATATATATATATATATACATACATAGATATATATATATATATATATATATATATATATATATATATATGCCTCAGCCAAGCTTGACTAAGAATACTTAACAGTATAAAAATTATAATTAAAGATTTTTTTTTCTATAAAACTCAAACATAGAAAACTTAACTCTAAGGGGTAAAACTACATCGTTTTACTAAGATCTTATTAAAGTAGCCTTAGTCAAGCTTGACTAAGGCATGCCTTAGATATATATATATATATATATATATATATATATATATATATATATATATATATATATGGATCCCCATCCTTGGCAACCAGTTGCCACGAGCACTATTCCAGAAATATCTCTTGTAGCGGCAACCCAGTTTTACCAAAATGCCCCAAAATTGGCTTACCTGCCGCTACAAGCTCTAGCTGTAATATTTCGAACCCTAATAAGATTTATATATGTAAATTATGTGTTTATTAAATGAAATTTCTTGTTCAGACTTTGTGTTATGTGATTGTATATTTTATTAAAGAATTAGGTCAAATAAAAATATTTTCGAAGTTGCTTAGTCGTGCTTACACGGACAAAATGATTTATCGTGCTTCCGACGATTTCACCGAGAAGCGTCTCGACAAATTATTTTTATAAGTTGTTGTGTCGTGCTTAGAAATGACGAAGTGATTTGTCGTACTTCGGAGTTAATATAATATTATATTCACTGATAAAAATCTAAAATAAGGTAAATAGGGTTTAAAATGATAAACTGAATTAGAAACCCTAATTGGTAAAAGTTGTCCGAATTGATAAATCAAAACCTTAATTACTACACAAGAATCTTAATTGATATAATTAGATTCTAAGTAATGAATCATAATATTAATTATGAATCATTGAACTTATATTAAAACTCTAATTGAAGATTTAAACCCTAATTTGTGAATTAGGAAACCCTAAACCCTAACTATGAAACCCTAATTCTAATTAGGTTATCTAAACTTTAAATTATGGAATGTTAAATCTTAATTATGATATATAACCTTAATTAAGGTATTACTAAACCTAATTAAACACCCTAAACATGATTAGCAAAAATCTAATTTTAATTAGTAAGGAAATAAATCAAAATTAAAAGCTTAACCAATAGAAATTGAGCTAGAAGTGTGCAAGCTTGTGCTCAACACATTCCAGCACAAGTAGGACTCTAGGATCAGATTACAAGCAACACAAGTAACAAGGCTAGGATATTTATGGAGGTAAAATGTGGAAAAATGACCTAAAAACCTAAAATGCAAGTTCTATAAATAGGCAACCATTCTGATCATGTGAGATACGAAAATTTGAAACCTAAACACTTATATTACCAGCCATAATAAGCCTCAATAGCTGCCAGAACAGAATCAAAGAGATCAGATCAAAAGTAGCTCAAAAAGGTGCAAAAACCCTAATCTTATACTAGATCTTTAAAGCTTTGTTAGATGTTATGTTTAAATGTTTAAGGATATGTAATAACATGTTATTTAGTGATCTGGGTTGGTTAAACAAGGATCCATAACATTTAAATGGTAAATTGATGAAAAACATGAACTGACTTTGGCAGCCCGGAGTGATCTGACAGGCTACTTTGTCAGACATTTTGATCGGCTTAAATTGGTCGTTTGATCTGTTGTAAAGTTTGTATGTGTAGTATGTTATGTTGTTAACAATATCCAATTGGTAGAATAGTAAAAAAATATAAAGGATGAAAGATATAAGCGGTCAAAACCCATTGACCGTTTACGGATGGTGAATTCTGGACAACCCAGAAAATTCTACGTAAATCTGACAGCCGTCTGACAAGATTTGACCGGCTTTAATCTTGCTTATATGATGTTTATAAATGTTATTTCTTGGATTGCACATGTTCTATGCCATGTATACTATAACCTTGAATCATTAAATCACATAAACAACAACGACCATGCAAGTTATTAACGGTCAAACATGGTTGACCGACCATGACCAAAGAGTTTCTAGGTTACCCAGAAACTCAAGAACAGCATGAACATGCTAGTTTGACCATGATTTATCTAGCATCATATGATGTTGTATGACCTAAGCTAATACATGTCGTTATACTCTGCCATGTTGGCTACAACAAGCAACAAGAATCCAACCCAAAACATTAACCAGATAGAATTAATTTGAGGTCAAAAGCCCTTTTGCGACGGTTTAAATTAAAATTAATAAAATTAATTAAATAAATTATAAATATATATTAAATAATTCATAATAATTAATAAATAAATATTAAAATTTATTTTTAATTATAATTAATAATTTTTAATACTCTGATATAATTTTTAATAACTATTTAATTTAATTTAATATTAAATTATTTAATAAATATATTAAATAAATGATTTAAAAATAATATTAATGTATTTAAATTAGTTTAAATGATAATTAAATCATTTAAAAATATTACTAACTTTCCAAAATTATTATAAATAATAAATAAATTATTTTAAATAATATACTAAGTATTTAAAAATATTATAAATGATAATTAAATTATTTAAATATTAAATTAAGTTTTAAAAATTATTATAAATAAGAATTACATCATTTAAATAATAAAATAAATTCTAAAAATATTATTAATGATAAAATAAATCATTTAAATAATATTCTATATTTCTAAAAATGTTATAAATAATAAATAGATCATTTAAATAATATTTTAAGTATCTAAAATTATTCTAAATGATAAATAAATCACTTAAATAACATATTAATGTTTTAAAAATATTCTAAATGATAATTAAATCATTTAAAAATATTCCTAAGCTTGTAAAATTATTTAAAAATATTTTTAAGCTTATAAAAATTATTTAAAAATAATATTAAGCTTCTAAAAATGTTATAAATGATAATTAAATTATCTAGACTAATATTTAAGCTTCCAAATGAAATTTTATTGATAAACGTATGTGTTTAGCTATCTAATGACGCGGCCGAGATACCGAATCAACGTCGAACCTTCGTGAAACTTGTCTAGTTTAATTAGATAAGTATTATTATAGATTCTAATGGTTATTATTGATATGAATAGACATAAGTAGACTACCCAACGTTGATAAACAGCGTAAACTTAACGTACTACGCTAAGGCAAGTCTTCTAACCTTGTTATATTTAAGCAAGTCTATTACATCTTGCTATCAATTATTGTGAAGTTATTGCTTCTTGTTCAGCATAACTTAAGAAATGAATCATTATTCATATATTGTTTATTCGAGCGTAAAATGTTGTGTCAAACCAAATTATTTTGGTATGACATCTTATACTAAGAAATGGAACACCTTGATGTAAGGTGAACTGAAACACCTTGATATAAGGTGGTGGTAAATGTTGATTATATATCGACACAAAATTGTGGGATGATATGCATACTCCTAGGATATTGGTTAGGCTGATCCCTTACCAGATATCCGAAATAAAGCGGTTCTAAGTCATTGAAGACTGATAGAACTAATTAAAATATATGGTTCATGTACAGAACCCTTAGTTATATATCTTTGACATCTTTCAACTCAAACACATTGTGTTTATATTTTCAAATAAACTTGCTGAGCATTTGTAGCTCATTCTTGCATACAACTTTCTTTGCAGTTTTAGATGACAATTCTGGAACTTCAGAGACGACCAAAGGGAAACGACCGTGTTAATTAGTTTTACTTTATTTAAGTCTTTTAAAGACTTTGTTGTAATAATTTAGTATTGAGAACGATGTAACTGGACTTAATGATATAAAATATATTATCATCCTTTATTATATCGAATGCGTTATACTTTGATCTTTAAATTGTTTAGCATAGTTGTAATAAGTAAATACAGTATCTATATGAACTATACATTTGAATGAGGGTATTTGAATGATATTGAAAGTCCTATAAGCTCTGAGGTTACACTTAATGAGCGCCGGTAAGGTGCCACCTTTACCAGAATGTGCCCCTCAGTTCTATGGACAATCTTATCGTTAATACTGTGAATATCAGATAGATAGGGAATATCGATATGAAAGAGGTATTCATGAGATATGAATCTATACATCTAAGTGAGGGTATCTAAACACAGTTAACGTTCTGACGAGAACTATTTTCTGTTATGGGATATTGTAAACCTTGGATAGATAGAAGTTATATATTATTGAATATTTATAGTTGTATAGTTTCACGTGAGCACCAAATTGCTATAGGGAGTGTAGAGAATTTGGGGGCGTCACACTAGCGGCAGGGATTTGATTTTTTTTTTTGATGATTGAAGTTGGCTTACAACGTAATCAAGCATATCAATTTTTTTGGTCCCCTTATGGACTTCCATACCCAACTATCATTATCATAAAGTATATTATAAAAGAATACAAAATTTTAGTTTCCTCCCATATATCAAAAACTTATAGATATATTTTATTTTAAAGTTAATTTATGAAATACTAAATATACCCTTATGAATAGAAAATACAGATAGACAGAGAGATGAATTCACTTGGAAGATTCAAAATGCGGTGTTTGTTTCTCTCTATAGAATGTGTTTTAAATAGTGTATCAGATTATGTATCGACCTTAGAATGAATAATGTTGTAAGTTTAAAAGTTATTAATTGATAATGTCGTCAAAGAATAAATTAAAAGTTATTAATTAATGAATGTAAATTATTAATACACACACACACACACACACACATATATATATATATTGTGACACCCCCAAATTCGGGTATTTCGTTTCCTCAGGATTTGGTGTTCACTATCCAAATACATCACATTGCGTCTAACTACCCATTCAAAAATAAATGAAAACTCTTAATAAAAGTAGAAATCTCCCATTAAAGGGTTACAACATATTTAACAAATAAGTCCCAGGTCATCTAACCTTAATAAAACATCAAATGCGGAAACATAATCAAGTCTAATACATAATCATCATCAAAACAAATACAACAAGTCTCCATCACTTGTTTGCTTTTCCCTTGCCCTTACTAGTGGACGGCTTATCAACTCTTTCAACTTTAGCTGCAATGTTATTATGCAAGGGTGAGCAATGATTGCCCAGCAAGTACAACAACTTCTCTTGAGCGGTTAACCCAGTTTTGCCATTGCTGTAATTAGCTCCTCTTGAGCGGTAATCATAAACAATTTCTCTCGTCCCTTTCTGCTTAAGGCGTCAGCCACAACGTTCGCTTTACCCGGATGGTATAAAATTTCGCAGTCGTAATCTTTTATTAATTCCAACCATCTCCTCTATCGCATGTTCAGATCCTTCTGTGTAAAAATATATTTCAGACTCTTGTGGTCTGTATATATCTCACACTTCTCCCCATAAAGATAGTGCCTCCATATTTTCAAAGCAAACACTACCGCAGCCAATTCTAAATCATGGGTAGGATACCCCTTTTCATAGTCCTTTAATTGTCGTGATGCATACGCAATGACTTTACCGTTCCGCATAAGCACACAACCTAGTCCTTTATGCGACGCATCACTGTATACCACAAAATTTCCTGTGCTATCCGGTAGAGACAACACAAGTGTCGTACTCAACCTCTTCTTTAATTCTTGAAAACTTTCCTCACACTTCTCTGTCCAAACGAACTTTACCGTCTTCCTAGTCAAATTCGTTAACGGAGTTGCGATTTTGAAAAATCCTGAATGAATCTCCTGTAGTAACCTGCCAATCCGAGGAAACTCCTTACTTCCGATGGTATTTTCGGCTGATCCCAGTTAAGCACTGCTTCAACCTTTGACGGATCCACTGAAATCCCATCCTTGTCAAGCACATGTCCAAGAAATTGCACTCGCTCTATCCAGAATTCACATTTTGAAAATTTAGCATACAACTTCTCTCTTCTTAATGCTTCTAATGTCGTTTTTAAATGCTCTGCATGCTCTTCTTTGGTTTTGGAGTAAATTAAAATATCGTCAATGAATACTACTACAAACTTGTCCAAAAACGGCTTAAACACCTTGTTCATTAAGTCCATGAATGCTGCAGGAGCATTTGTTAGACCAAATAACATCACCAGAAACTCGTAGTAACCATAACGAGTCCTGAACACTGTCTTCGGTACATCTTCCTTCCTCACCTTCAACTGATGATAACCACTCCTCAGATCTATCTTTGAGAAATATCTAGCTCCTTTCAATTGATCAAACAAGTCATCGATTCTTGGCAATGGGTATTTATTCTTAATCGTGACCTTGTTCAACTCTTTGTAATCAATGCAAAGTCGCATCGATCCGTCCTTCTTTTTAACAAACAACACCGGCGCTCCCCACGGTGATACGCTCGGCTGAATATACTTCTTATCTAAAAGTTCTTGCAGTTGTACCATCAATTCTTTCATCTCTACTGGGCCATTTGGTACGGAGCCTTCGATATCGGGGCAGTTCCTGGCGCCAAATCAATTACGAATTCAACTTCCCTATTTGGCGGAAGTCCTGGCAAATCGTCTGGAAAGACGTCTACAAAGTCCCTTACGACAGGTATCTCTTCTAATTTCGGACTCTCTTTTCGAGTATTAACTATGTAGGCTAAGTATCCCACACAGCCTTGTCTTAACAACTTCCTAGCCTGCATCATCGTCAAACAACTCGCTTGCCTAGGCGACTTGCTGCCGTAAAATACTACCTTTGACGGAGTCATAAGGTTAATACATTTCTTTTGGAATCAATTATCGCTCTATAATTGAATAGCCAATCCATACCCAAAATAACGTCAAATTCCCCAAGTTTGATTGGGATCAGATCTACTGTCATTACGTTTCCCTTAATGTCCACTCTACAGTTCTTGTGTACGTACCTAACAGGAATTACCTCCCTATTCACAATTTCTATGTTCAAAGGGTAATCTAATTCCTCCCTAGGCAATTCTAAGTTCTTAGCAAAGTCATCGGATATAAATGAACAAGTAGCACCCGAATCAAACAATACATAAGCATCTATATTATTGATCGGAATGATACCTGACACCACATCGCGAGACTGCATGACATCTTGCACGGTCATGTTGAAAGTCCTAGCGGTAGGTCGGTTTGTTGGTGCAGATTCGGTTATGGCCAACGTGCTACCACCATTGTTTCCCTTATTTTCTCTTATTCCTGCTCCTCATGCTGCCTTCTTGGGACAATCCCTAGCCAGATGATCCTTTGATCTACAAGTGAAACAAGCACCCTTCTTTGGATTCGGACAATTTGGTGTTATGTGGCCTTCCTAACCACAATTGTAGCAAACCCTCTTCCCCTTCAGGCATATCCCTATATGATTCTTCTCGCAGGTAACACACATCTCCACCTTCTTCTTCTGACCTCCCTGTTGATTTCCAGCAGATCCATTGTCATTCCACTTCCTCTTCTGATTGTGACCTACACTGTTACTACCACTCGCTTTGTTATTTTCATTTTTGCCCTTTTCTTCTTCTGCTCCTGGTTATACTTAGTTAGAGCATCACTCCCACCTTCGGTAATGATCGCCTTTTCCAACACTCCAGCAAAAATGTTCAATTGGAACATTGACACCTTGCTATATAACCACGGCTTCAATCCCTGTTCGAATCTCCTCGCCTTCCTTTCATCGGTGTTCACTTCGTAAGTTGCGAACCTAGACAACTCATTAAATTTCGCAGCATATTCCGGTACAGTCATGGTACCCTGCTTCAGCTCCAGGAATTGAATCTCCATTTGATTTCGCGAGATAATCGAAAAATACATCTCAAAGAACATCTCCTTAAACCTCTCCCACGCGATTACACCCTGACCTCCTCGAACTTTATTCGCTTGCCACCAGTAACTAGCCTATGACTTAAGCATGAACGTTGCGAAGGCAGTCTTTTGGTCCTCACTAACCCTAGCAATGTCAAATACTTTCTTCATTTCCATCACCCAAGTTTGGGCTTCGATCGGGTTC
The DNA here is from genome assembly GCA_034770075.1 of Aralia elata. Classification (NCBI taxonomy): domain Eukaryota; kingdom Viridiplantae; phylum Streptophyta; class Magnoliopsida; order Apiales; family Araliaceae; genus Aralia; species Aralia elata. Next base: position 31,773,353 of record CM068377.1, read on the forward strand.
AGGGAACCCTTAAATTCTGGCGGTCCTACCGCTTTGAAGTCTTTAAATGACGTTACTGGTGGAGCTTGCGGCTGATTCACAAGTGCTCCAGCCAAAAGGTTCACCAACTGCTGTACAGGATTAGCATTAGCGTCATTGTTGTTATTGGTAGAGCTCTCCTGAGTTTGTTGACGTGGTTGGCGTCTCGGCGACATTTTCTGTTCAAGAATATGTGCTTATTAGGTTAACACTCAATTTCTTAAGTGTTCAACATTTAACTCAAACAATTCAGCTTAAACATTTAACACATAACATCTTCAAATAAAACTAATATTTCATTAATTCAAAAGTCTTAAACATAGAAAGATAGCATCACTTCTATTTACATCAACTATCCCAAGATCAAACAATCTTTAGGATTAAATAGTCATATTCCATTGTGTATAATCACGCTGGAATTTACATCATTAACTACCATAAATATTTACACATAATTCAAAATTTCTCCTATCACGGCCTACTAAGGCGTCGAACCGCCTTCCTGAGTTCTTCCTCCATGATACGGAACATCGTCCTGTGATCCAACATGTACCATGGCAAGTCCTCGATCCGAACTGGATAGTGGAGAACTCGATCCTGGGCCCTATCAATTGCTGTCTGAAAAGTATAATCTGTCTCCTCAATCTTAGCCTTCTTTGCCCGTTCGCCTTCTTCAGAAATTTTTGCACGTCGACCGGCATTCATCCAAGCATCCTCTGCTCTCGCACGTTCCGCTGACTCCTCACTCAGATCATCCTTCAATTTCTGAATCTCAAGTTTCATCTTCTCATTTTCAGCTACAAGGTCTTCCTTTTGGCTTTCTTCCTGAACTAGCTTCCGCTCCACGTCTCCAAGACGTATATCAAGATCCTCAATTTTCTCATTCTTCTGGTTTATAAGAGTCTGACGTCTATTTGTCAGTCCCTCCAATTCTCTGACTCTATCCTGCAACTCAACAGTACGATCATACAATGCATCGTACATCTCAACATCAACAGAGGTAAGGGGTATCTCCTCGGGATCCTCATCATCCTCCTCAGCCTCTGTCTCAACATCCTCAGAGTCTGGTATTCTAATTCAAATTTGGATGTCATGAAACTTATATGATTTTCAGGTGACTTTATAGTGAAGAAAAGTACTATTCATTTGTTTAGAAGGAATAGATGACCATGGCCATGCATCCTTCAATGTCCAACAGAGAGATGCTCGCATCAAGGTTGAGTTTCATATAATTGTTTATTATTGTTAGTTAATCCATGTAGAGTCGTAGTAGACCTTTGAGATAAGAATGTAAATCTCTTTATGTTCCGTAGTATTAAACTGCTTATAGAGATGTTAAAGGAAACCCATCTATATTATTTGGCATCTGCAGTTTAATACTGCGGAGCTTAAAAAATTAAAAAAAAAATTAATTTGGCTTAATACGATTTTGATCCCACTCTACGATTCTGCTCTACGATTTTGTGGTTACTCTATAATTTTGATTCTACTCTACGATTTTTTGGCGACTCTACGATCCCAGTTGGCCATACCTAGTGTCCGCAATTTAATACTGCAGACGGGGGCATTGTATAAAGAGGGTATTTTGGACATCTGTCTCGTCTATAGTATTAAAGTGCAGTATATTGGATATTAAACTATAAACGGAGACTGTACATACATATTTTGTTATATGTATCCAAATCACGCTCAAAACATTGTATTATGTAAAAATTTCAGTTCCATAATTATTTATTTATTTTTTTAGTTGTTTTAAAAAAAAAGAAAAAAAAAAGAAAAAAAAAGACCCGCATTTTGTAAAAATGCGGACTCCCGGACTGGATCCTCATTGTATATATATATATATATATATATATATAGGGATCCTCATCCTTGGCAACCGGTTGCCACGTACACTATTCCAGCAACCATAATCTATATCCTTGATCTCGAGATTGAATGGCTCGGATTAAAATTAATTTCTCGCCTGCCGATAGAGCTTGTAGCGGCAGAAATATCTCGTGTAGCGACTGCCTAGTTTACCAAAATGCCCCAAAATTGGCTTACTTGCCGCTACAAGCTCTAGTGATAGGGATTTATTTTTTTTATTTTTGTGATGATTGGAGTTGGCTTACAACGTAATCAAGCATATCAGTTTTTTGGTCCTCTTATGGACTTCCACACCCAATTGTCATTATCATAAAGTATATTATAAAATAATACAAAATTTCAGTTTCCTCCCATATATCAAAAACTTATAGATATATTTTATTTTAAAGTTAATTTATGAAATACTAAAATATAAAATGCTAAATTTTAAAAGTAACAAATATAATTATACCAATTAATTATTGACTATGTTCAGTATAATTATATTAATTAGTACACAATAATTATGTTTAGTATAATTAATACGGTACTCTTTATTATTATATTTGTTACTTTTAACATTTTAGTATTTCATAAATTAACTTAAAAATAAAATATATCTATTAGTTTTTGATATATATGGGAGGAAACTAAAATTTTCTATGCTTTTATAATATACATTATGATAATGACAATTGAGTATGGAAGTCCATAAGGGAACCAAAAAACTGATATGCTTGATCACGTTGTAAGCCAACTCTAATTATCACAAAAAAAAATAAAAAAATCAAATCCCTGCCGCTAGAGCTTGTAGCGGCAGGTAAGCCAATTTTGGGGTATTTTGGTAAACTAGGTTGCCTCTACAAGGGATATTATTGTCGCTACAAGCTCTAGCGGCAGGCGGAAAATTAATTTTAATTTGGGCCATTTAATCTCGAGATGAACAGTGTAGATTATAGTTGGTAGAATAGTGTTCGTGACAACCGGTTGCCACGGATAGGGACCCATATATATATATGGGAGTAATCATAGCCATCGCTGGCTATGGATCATTTCTTAACCAACTGATTTTCTGCCTTCATCTTAGATAACAACGGTTCAAATTAAAGTAGGAGGATTAGTATCCATAAGAAGTTCTTGTTGATAAGTTTTTACTAATTGGCTTCTCTCCTTAAAGTCAGATAACTCATTCTCTCTCTTAACCCAACTTTTTCTTTTTCTTCAATCATTCTAAAATTCAATAACCTTTTTGTTACAAATCCAAAATTATCAATCTATATATCATTGGAAAGCTCTTATCAAAATTTTTAAAAAAAGATCCATTATTGATATATATTTTTTCAGTTGAAATGACTAAAATTGAGATTAAAGTTTTGTATTTTGAAATAAGTTTGGTTATAACTTTTGATATTTTAACTACATTAAAACACAAGATATATCAAAACTTTAGTTTTTTTTTGTGTGTGTATATATATATATATATATGTATATATAGAGAGAGAGAAAGAGACAGACTGAGAGGGTTTCTTCCATCATAAGATATAGAGCACAAAAGTTTCAAGCCCAATGTTATGACAAACTATGACAAACACAATAAATCAACACAGAAAGATAAAGACAATAACATAAGGTTTTACGTGGAAACCCAAATCGAAAAAAAACCACGAAGAAGACAAAAGAAATCCACTAAATAAATATTTGAAGAATACAAGATAGAGAGAAAATTATTAGAATACTTCTGAATGAATCTGAATATCTTTGAATGTCTCTTCCCCAAAATCCTATCACCTATATTTATAGGCCATAGGAAATTCCATAACCAAATAGGATAGGAAATACTAAATTGAGTATAATTAGGAAAGATAACTTTCCTTAAACCAAAACGGATTCTATGTAATACCTAAATTCAAATCCAATAAGGAACTAGATAATACCTAAATCCAAATCTAATAAGGAATCATGTCATACCCAACAAATCTCCACCTTGATTTGAATCCTCCAAATATAGCACAAACAGTGAACTTTCTTCTCTTCTCAAATGCAGAGCTCAAGTGCATCGAACACTAACCAGGTCCAAACAATGTTTGAACTTGGTATGTGGTAACGGCTTTGTTAACATGTCAGCTGGATTGTCTGCAGTACCAATCTTCAAGACCTTAATGTCACCATCTTTATATGTCATAAGGTCACTATACTCAACTGTCTCGACAACTGATAAGGCATAAACAACATAATCCGAATACCCATATCTATGAGGTGGTCGCACTGTCCTCTGTGCCCTGTCTCTAGTGAGACTATACTGATTGTCCACATGTTCCTCCTCTAGAACTATATTTTCATCTGCAATAGTAGTAGTAGTAGGCACATGATTTGAACTCTGCTGTGATTTATAAACCTGAGGAGAAGTTATTTCAAGCTCCACCTTCTGACCAACACTATCAAAACTATCAATACAAGGAATAGATGATTCCTTGTTCTTATGAAGTATAGTTGACTCATCAAAAGTAACATCTCTGCTAATGATGACCTTTGCTGACTTCTGATCTGCACACCAAAGTCTATAACCCTTCACACCAGAACCATAACCAAGAAAGATGCATTTTTTTGCTCTATGTTCGAGTTTTCCCTCATTCACATGTGCATATGCGGGACAACCAAACACCCTAAGAGATGAATAATCTGTAGGATTACCTGGCCAAACCTCTTCAGGGGTCTTACATTCTATAGCTGTACAAGGAGAACGATTCACCAAGAAATAAGCTGTGTTCACTGCTTCTGCCCAAAATTCCTTGCACAAACCTACATTTAACAACATACACCTGGCCTTCTCTATCAAGGTTCTGCTTATCCGTTCTGCAACTCCATTCTGCTACGGTGTCTTCACAACTGTACGATGTCTAACAATTCCTTCATTCTTGCAGAACTCATTAAACTTAGTCTCGCAAAACTCAAGGCCATTATCGGATCTGAACCTCTTAATCTGCTTTCCTGTCTGCTTCTCAACCAAAGTCTTCCATTGTTTGAACGTCACAAAAACGTCATTCTTATGTTTCAAGAAGTAGACCTAAACCTTCCTGGAGTAATCATCAATGAAGGTTAGCAGATAATGTGCACTGCTACCTTTGGAAGGAACCCGTGAAGGACCCCAAATGTCTGAATGAATGTAGTCTAAAGTCCCCTTTGTTCTATGAACCGCAATCTTGAAACTAACTCGTTTCTGCTTCCCCAAGACACAATGCTCACAGAAGTCCAACTTTCCTATTTTCTGTCCAGATAAAAGATCTCTTTTACTCAAAGCATCCATGTCTCTTTCACTCATATGGCCTAACCTCATATGCCACAACCTAGTGGTGTTATCTACAGTAACTGAAGAACAAATTACATCCAAATCTGTAGTTGTAGAACCCTCCAATTTATATAAAGTGTCGACCTTGATTCCTTTCATCAACACAAGAGAGCCTCTACTAATCTTCATAACCCCACCTTCAGCTGTGTACTTACACCCATTTTCATCTAGTGTACCCAAAGATATGAGATTCTTCTTCAAACCTGGAACATGTCTAACATCTGACAATGTCCTGATTATGCCATCATGCATCTTAATTTTAACTGTGCCAATGCCAATTACTTTACATTTAGAATTATTTTCCATCAAAACAATTCCACCATCAAATGGTTCATATGTAGAGAACCAATCACGAGTAGGACACATATGATAAGAACGCCCAGAATCCAAAATCCAATCACTGCTAAGTTTTTCTCTGTCATCGGCTACTAACAGAAGATCATCACTATCCTCAGCAACGCTAGCTTGAGCAGGCTTTCTTGCTCCCTGATTCTGCTGGTTCTGCACATTCTGTCCACGATTAATCTGACCATGATTGTCTCATCTCTGTTCTTTATATGCCCCTTTGCATGACAATAGTTACAGCTGAAATTCTTATTCCTAGATTTTGATCTGTGTGTACTGTCACTTTTTGAACTTCTCTCAACTGACCTCCCCCTGGTAAACAATCCAACACCTTGATCATCACTTTTTCCAAAAGTCATCTCAGAATCTAGTTTTTGTTTACTCATAAGATTCGTCTTAACATCTTCAATTGAGATAGTGTCTCTACCATAGATCATAGTGTCTCTAAAGTGCTTATATGAAGGAGGTAATGAGACTAACAACAATGGGGGTTGATCTTCATCATCAATCTTAACATCAATATTCTGCAACTCAGTTACAATTGAATTAAATTCAGTGATATGAGATTTGATTTGAGTACCTTCTGACATATGTAAGGTGTAAAGACGCTGTTTAAGTCTCAATCTATTGGTGAGGGACTTCGTCAAATAGAGAGATTCTAATTTCTTCCATAAATTAGCAGCTGTAGTTTTTGCTAACACCTCTTGCAACACATCATTCGAAAGGCACAACTGAATTGCCGAAAGTGCTTTATCATCTATAGTTTCCCATTTTGACTCAGACATCTCGCTAGCTTTCTTCGTCTCCCAATCCGTATCAGACATATCTACAGGCTTCACTGGCTTCCCTACAATGGCTTTCTTCAAGCTTTGTTGAGTAAGAACAACCTTCATCCGAACCTGCCAAAGACTGAAACTAATATTCCCATCGAATTTGTCAATATCAAATTTCGTTGATGAAGTCAAACTCAATGCCATAGTATGGATCGATAATAACCAAACTCTTGATACCAGTTTGTTATGACAAACTATGACAAACACAATAAATCAACGCAGAAAGATAAAGACAATAACACAAGGTTTTACGTGAAAACCCAAATCGGAAAAAAATCACGGAGAAGACAGAAGAAATCCACTAAATAAATATTTGAAGAATACAAGATAAAGAGAGAATTATTAGAATACTTCTGAATGAATCTGAATATCTCTGAATGTCTCTTCTCCAAACTCCTAGCACCTATTTTTATAGGCCATAGGAAATTCCATAACCAAATAGGATAGGAAATACTAAATTGAGTATAATTAGGAAATATAACTTTCCTTAAACCAAAACGGATTCTAGGTAATACCTAAATCCAAATCCAATAAGGAACTAGATAATACCTAAATCCAAATCCAATAAGGAATCATGTCATACCCAACACCCAACTTCATAAAATTAAGGTTGGGATTGGTCTGAAGTTTGGACTTGGCCTAATATAGCCTTGTGTGAAGGGTTGAAAAATTAGGCTTTTTATATTTCTTATTAGTATTTTACCACTCCCTAGTTATATAAAAAGCTAGTTTATAGGGTATTTTGATTCACCAAATTTAAACAATTATATCTATTTATATTTGTATTTCGTATCATTTTTGTATTAGTCATTCATATATTACACATTTATTTTTATTTCTATCAGCCAATGTAATATATATTTTTTAATATATAAATAATAAAATTTAACTTATTTGGACTTTATTTTTATGTTAGTTTATATTTTAAAGTAAAATAGGAGTGAATTTATTAAAAACATTGAGAAATAAGAAAAAGAATCAGGCTTAAAATGCTCATAAGACCCGATCCGGTACTTATTGGCTAATACAGTCCTTTTTAAGGGCTATTTATACTAATATACAACATTTAGAAAGTAATTACAATATTAGTGCATCCACAAAATAATTTCAAAAAGAGTTCAACTCAACAAACACATCAGATCATTCAGTTTCAAAAAACATAAAAACCTAAAATCAAGGAGAAGTAACTGCCATATGCAGCAGTTACCAATCGAAACCAAACCAAAACAAAAAAAATCGAAGAAGAAGCCGGAGTTACCAAAACAAATCGAAGAAGAAGAAGAAGCCGGAGTTACCAAACCAGCAAGAACATATCCAAAACGAATTCGGAGTAGCCGAACAAAGAGGAAATGACGAACAAATTTTTTTTTTATGACTATTTGGTTACCCACAAAAACTAAAATGGTTACCTTTGCATGAAGGTTTGGCTACCAACTGCACCATATTCCAAATAATTTTATTTTTAAAAGGTTATTTATAAGTAACCAGGAACTACATAAATGGAAACTCTTACATGACATTTCGGATACCATCTGCACCTTCTATTAAAACAAAAAAATTAATCATACATATATTACCATGACTATAAAATTGACTATTTGGTTACCCACGAAAACTAAAATGGTTACATTTTAACTAAAATGGTTGTTTCAAATTTTTTTATGACTATTTGTTTGCCCACAAAAACTAAAATGATTACCTTTGTATGAAGGTTTGGCTACCAACTACACCATATTTCAAATAATTTTATTTTTAAAAGGTTATTTATAAGTAACCAGCAACTACATAAATGGAAATTCTTACATGGTATTTCGGATACCATCTGCACCTTCTGTTAAAACAATAAAATTAATCATACATACATTACCATGACTATAAAATTGACCATTTGGTTACCCGTGAAAACTAAAATAGTTACCTTTTAACTAAAATAGTTACCTTTGTTCTAAAATGGTTGTTTCAAATTTTTTTATGACTATTTGGTTACCCACAAAAACTAAAATGGTTACCTTTGTATGAAGGTTTGGCTACCAACTGCACCATATTCCAAATAATTTATGTTAGCTTTGTATGAAGATTTGACTAACAATCAAACAACAAACAGAACAAGGAACACTGCAATAATTTATCCAACAACAAAGACATTAATCATCAAAATGGAACGGGGAGAGGAGAGAGAGAGAACCCCTTGTATCCAGTTGCAGTTTTTAACTTTTGGCTTGCGGGATTCCTTCCTCAAAATAAGGTTTCATGTTCTAAGTAATGGTGTTTTTCACCAATTAATTTATTCCCAAAAATAAGGTTCCATGTATTAGGAAATGGTGTTTTCCAGCAATTAATTCCTTCCCCAAACAAGGTTCCTTGTTTTATGTAATAGTGTTTTTCAACATTTTCTAGGGTTTGTGTGATTTTAAATTATTCTCTAGACTAGTATAAATAGGTTTCATTTGTAAAACATCAAGAACTTGAAATTTTAGAATTATCAATATTATTATGAGTTTGTTTCTTTACTTGTGGTTCTTTGAAGAATTTCTAAGTGTTCCTTAGTTCTTCTTTTGAGATTCATAATTGACTTATCAAACAACCATTCATAGTTGTGTGTGGCGTTTTCTACCGTATCAATCGTCGATTGTACCGAGATTACCGCTCAATATAAGCGAGGGGTCGAAGTGTCGTTGGTGTTCATCCTCCACAAATTTCATTGGCAAACAATTGTACCAAGATTACCGTCTACATATAGGCGAGGGGTTAAGGTGTTGCAAGTTATCCATCCTATCAACTTGTTGGAAACGATCCGGGCGACGACCACCTCATGCAAGCGTACTGTGGAGTCAGAGTCGGCCTTGGCCCAGGGCGAGCAGGGAGATCGCCTAGGGCCCAAAGCTGAAAAGGGCCCAAAATTAATTATAAGCTTATGTATATATGTGTATATATGTGTAAAGCACTAGTGGTCTAGTGGTAGAATAGTTTCCTGCCACGGTACAGACCTGGGTTCGATTCCTGGCTAGTGCATTTTGATTTTGCTTTCCATTTCTTTTTCACTAACAGTCTAAAAGGCCTTCAAATGTCAAACTCCTATCTGTGTAGTCAGTTATTAGCCATATATTTCAAGTGTATATGAAACTCCAACATTGCTCTACTCTACTGACATAATTTTTCAATGCTTAAATTCTAAGACCATAGGGTTAATTTCACACAATGACCTTAAATGTGGCACAATATTAACTACAAAGGAAACCTTACTATTTTTTTAATTTATTTTTTTTCATAAACACTTTTGCAGTTGTTGATATGAAACACTGCTTTAATTATGTTGTGAAAAAACTTTTGTCAAACCTTTCTATTAAAAAAAGTATTTCATCTTAACACACTACGAACCCCCGCCAAATTAAAAAAAATACAAAAATACAAAAGTATTAAAAAAGATTGGCTCGGGGGCGCTGCCCCCGAACCCCTACCACTGGCCACACTCAAGAAATTTCGCCCCGGGCCTTGAAAAATGCAGGGCGACTCTGCGTGGAGTCTATCAAGTCGCATCTCCTCGACCGATTCCAATATTTCCTCCCCCTGTTGTACCACTTCCGCCACCAGTAATACTCCCTTCACCCTATCCACCACTAATAATCCGTTCGCCGCCCCCACTAGTCATTGCTTCCCCTCCGCCGCATGTAGTAGCATCTCCGCCTCCACCACCCCCACCGATGCCGCCACCACTAATCCCTTCAGCACCTCCACCAGTTCCTTCAGCACCTCCCCCTGATCTACTACTATTTGTATTTCTACTGCCACCGCCGACTCTCATAAATTGGTCAGTAAATCAATTCTCTCTCTTCCGCATAAAGTGTTCGGTGGAGATAAGAAGATAAGGTTCACGTTTTTAGACGACATACCAAATACATTAATTATGTAAATAAAATATAAAAAATATATTAGTTCTGTAAATATTTTTTGGATGCACTTTTGTTGTAATTTTTTAAATAAATGTACTTACTAGAAAGTGTAAATAAACCTTTATTTAATACAAAGTCTGTCTCGACCTAGCCTAATTTGACTAGATTTTAGGCCTGATTAAACGAGGCCTTTTGAGGTCTGACTTGGTGCCCGGTCCAACGTACTTTGTACACCCCTAATAAGATGATTTCAAAAGAATGAACAATTGTTTGTTGCTTTACTCAACTCCAATCAGGAGTGTTTGAATAATCGAATCTCAAATCACAGGGCCAACTTTTTTTTTTCTTTTTTGTTTTTTTTTGCGCGCATTGTCAATAGTTGCTGTTTTTATAGACCTTGTTTTCTTTAAGTGAGCATTAGTCATCCACTGTTTTTATCCACAGACAGTATAGTAAACTTTGTAATGAACCACTAGTTCAACTTTTGTTGGTACCCTTTTTCCTTTTCTTGCTAATTTCTAGTATCTTAGGCGGTGTTTGCTTACCTCTTAATAATTCTTAATAGTTCCACATCTAATTAGGTAAGAAAGTAAAATTGTTTAATAAAATTTTGTTTGCCTCTTATCTTCTCTTAATCGGTAAGAGGAAGATATAAATCCAAATCATTAAGAGTTGTCTTTTAATGAAAAATTTAAATCTATATAGCCTCTATAAATATTGTACTCCCTCCATTCTAAATTTTAAGATTATTACTGATTTTTGAAAAGTCAATTTGAGATATTTTTAAATTTAAAATTGATATGTTTAAAATTAAAAGTCATTCAAATATTTTATACTTTTTAGTTACCAAATAGCTTTTTAAGTTCAATTATTATTTCACTCATATGATCTAATTTATTAAAATATATTAAATATTCAGATTTTAATTACTCAATTTTATTAAACATCATCTCAGTAGAGGTTGAAAAAAATTTAAGAAGGAAAGTACCATGTGGCATATTAAAAGTTCCAAGTGTTGTGACTTCTGAGTAAGAAATGAATAAATATTGGTGGGTGGCAAAACCAACTATTTTAAGTTAATTCAAGGATCTATCATCATGGATTTATTTAACCAATATGCCATTCATGTGTTTTTGTGATATATATATATATAATTGATTCAAAGCAAATATGTATTATGACATTATTCTATTAGGAGTCTCGTATTTTTAGTTTTAAAAAGTATCTTAAATAATGTGTCGTCATAATATTAGTTAGATAAATTTCATATAATTAGTTATGCAATAAATTATCATTAAAATATTCAGCGTCATGTTATTTGAGACTAAAAATTTGAAATCCTTAACATTATTCATATATATATATATATATATATATATATATATATATATATATGTTAGGAATCACATGTTGTAATTTGATGTTGTGATATTAATGTATATGTGTTTTAGTAGCTGAATTGTAAAGTCCTTACAAAGATTTGATGTACAAGGACTTAGATAGAAAATATCAAACTTGTTAGGTTGATCTAATGTATTAAAATGACAAGGCTAGACTGGTCGTTGAGTACTACACAAGTCATCATAAAAGTATCCAGTGAAGGATTGTAGAGCAGTCAGCCAGCTTAGAGTGCAGTCAGCTTAAAGGTACGCAGAGTCGACCAGGCTAACGTAGAGTGAAGCTCGGCCAGTCGCATCGTAGAGTTGGACCAGGCTAACGTAGAATGAAGCTCGACAAGTCGCATCGTAGAATTGGACCAAACTAACGTAGAGTGAAGCTCGACCAGTCGCATCGTAGAGTTGAACCAGGCTAATATAGTGTGAAGCTCGGCCAGTCGCATCATAGAGTTGGGCCAGGCAAACATAGAGTGAAACTCGGCCAGACAAACTTGGAGTGACTCGACAGATCATAGAGTTAATTCTGTCGTCAGGCAAGATCGATCGTAGAGTCACATCTGCATTAGCAAGACGACTATTTTCAAGAAGATAAAGGAGCAAAACTTTGATACTATCTTTAAGTGATCTAAACGCAACATGAAAGATCACCATGAACGTCTGTAAAAATCAAGTCTCACCAAAGGATCGTATAGTCAGCCAAACACTCTACGATCCTCATTCAGATAAACAACCAAGGACTGATTTGAGTATTCTACTTGCCCATATTGACTGATCAGTAGAATGACCTGCCCAAGACAGTTGCTGAATACTTAATTGAACTGAACGAAGAAGCAAAGTCAGTGGGGAACAAACATCTATGGTTTGCAGATATTCAGAGCACTGTCCTTACCACCATCTTGGAGCAAGATAATGGATGTTGACTCACCCCACTACCGCGCACAACAAGGAATAAACTATTTCTAAGTTCAGCAACAAGTGTCAACGGGAATATCAGATGCAACAGACTCATATTCAACGGAAGAATTAAGAGGGATCGATATAAGGTAAATAGATTGAAGAAACAGATTAAGCAAGAATAATGACAAAGGAAATCAAATCTGTCAAAGTCTTACTCTACGATCAAAGAGAAACATCTTGCTTCACTATTAAGTTCATCAGACCATATGCTTCAAGCAACTTAGTAGCAACAAAACAAACACTCTCAATCAAGTGAAAGGGTCAACATGTGACCAAAAAAAAGTCAAGTCTGCTGGACTTGTTGAGTACCGAAGGGTACAAGAGATTCTAAGGCTGCGGGTCTTAGTCTACAGAGTTCCAAGGCTGCTGGCTTTGAAGAGTACTTAGTGTACTGGAGTTCCGAGGCTGCTGGCCTTGAAGGAATCTTAGTAATTGAAGTTGTAAAGATATCCTTAGTGGATTTGCTACTCAAGGAGTAGAACAGTGGAGTAGGAGTCTTGTGTGCTTCGAACCACTTAAAGTCCTGTGTCTCTCCTTCTCTCTTTGCTCTCCATAACAGCTATAACTATTATATCATTACTTTATCACATCTGCTATAACTGTCCTATCTTTAAGAGGGATTAAAATCAATCATATATTCCGTTGTGCTTAATTAACTTGTTTATTAATCAAGTGTTTTAGAAAAAGAGTTTAACGATATATATAAAAAGTTGGTTTACTCAATCCAGTCAGAAAGGTTTGAATCTCAAATTCTATTAATTACGTTATTTATACAAAAGCAATGTAATTTGACAATCATTTGCTCAATAAACCACTAATAATACATTCTTAAGTGCCTAAGCATATTTTCCTTCCAACCCCCAAGTAATTTCACTTTTGAATTTTTTTCCTAAAGTGACAGCTATACTTCTTTACACCCACAAATAATGTCATTTTTAAATTTTATACGTGTGGTTAAAAAAAGTTGCTCATTTAAATATTTAGAGTTTGAATAATTTTATTTAAAAATGTGCCTAACTAAAAATAATATTATTCCATCAAGGACAAGAAGTACTGTATGATGTGCGAGGAAAAACTTCTCACTACTCACTTATGTATAAGTTGATTTTTTTTTCTAGCTTATATTTTGAGGGCGATGTTGAAAATCATTTCATAACCTTGAAAATTGATGTTTTAAATTTATTTTTTTTTTTACTTTTTATGTAAAATTTAAATGTGAATTTATTTATGATTATGAGGGTGTAACTAATAATATAATTAAAAGTTGAGTGTTGTCTAAACGTGATAAAATTTAAATTTTAATCATAAATTTAAATGAATGAATCGCATAAAATTAGTGTCTGAATTTACATAAAAATTTGTCTCAATAGGAGGCAATTTAAGTACTTGAACTAAAATCAAAGTAACAATATTGAAGTTAGTCGGCCTCATGTGTATGAACTTAAGCCCAATAAGCCTTTATTGGATTGTGAAACTCTTAGTTTTCCGGGTTGGAGCTGGAGGGATTGAGCTCCGACCAATCTCGAAATATCTAATCAAAGTTCTAATAATATTAAGTTCTAATAATATTCAAAACATAAATAAAATAAAATAATAAACCCATATATATATAAAGTGGTTAAGGAGTCATTTTTATTGATAGCTCAGATTTGAGCCCTTGTCGTTATTATGTGGTTGAGTATGCCTGTTTTAGTGATCTGACATAAATCAACACTTGTGTCTGATTTATGTATAAAGACACTCACACAACGTTGATAGAGACAACACTCTCTCCTTCTGATATATCTTTATTGTAAAAACAATTATTAGGATAAAAAATAACAAATTAAAGTATTTTACGTTTTTTAATTTTATTTATCTATCTTTTCTTTTTTATGGTTAAAAAGAAAATTATATCTTCTTTATTTTCTCTCAAGTCTTTCAATTTTAGAACATAAAGTGTGAATAGTTATAGCACCTGGATTGCTGGTATTTAGTGGAGGATTAGTTACATGAAAGGGATGATCGTATAAATGATCTTAACTCATTTACCATGATGTTAATAACGAGGACAAGTCGAGCGTACAGTTTGCTATTCAAATCTAGTCTTTATAAGAAGCAAAAGTAAATTAGATTAAATTCGAAAAATAAAATAGTACCTTCTTTATATTAGACTTTTATCAAAATTAAGAAAAAACTATACAAGTGAAAAATTATAGTAAAAGTAAACTGAATTTATAGCGGTACAACTTTAATCTTTGAAAACATGTATGTTAACGAGTTGAATTTGAGCTTAGGTTTGAGTCCATGTCGTTATGCCTGTTTTGGTGATTTGACATAAATCAACATTTGTGTCTGGTTTACGTGTGGAGACACTTACACAACGTTGATAGAGACGCCACTCTCTCGCGTTTTACGTATTTTTACTATAAAAAAATTGTTAAGATAAAAATAAATAAATAATCACATTAAAGTATTTTAAGTTCCTTATGTTAATTTGTAAGCCTTTTCTTTTTTATGGTTAAAAAGTAAATTTTCTCCTCTTCTTTTACTCTGTCTCTTAACTTGGGTTACATAAGTTTAAATAGTTCTAACAACTAGATTGTTAGTATTTAGTGGTAAAAATGAACTGACCCAAGATGACATTCAAAATAAAATTCACCCATTTTCTTTTAAGTTGAATGTTGTCAAGTATTTCAAAATATATTTTTTTCAAAAATCTTTTGATAGAAATTTACTGTGTGAATATATACAGTTTAATAAATAAATATTGAAGAGGAAATAGTAAGCACAACACAGTTGATTTTATTTATTTTTATATTTATTTGGAAATGAGAAAAACGTACAACGCAGCAATACATTAGGATTACAAAACACAAAAAAGATGAAAGCTTAATTATATATAGTAGAGTAGTAGCCAAATATATTTAGGGGTTGTGGGGATGCAGATGAATTGGAAGTCCATGCGCAAAACTTGGGACTGGAAAAGTGAAAGTTTGTTCATTAGGAATGAGCTTCTCCCACCTGAAGGTTGTCACCGCATTGTGCATAAAAGTGAGTATTGCTATACGTGCATATTCAACTCCTGGGCACATTCGAGGCCCCCCTCCGAAAGGAGTAAAGGTATATGGAGCCGGACCACTTCCTTCAAACCTCGTTGGATCGAATTTTTCTGGATTTGGAAAATATGTTGGGTTCTTGTGTGTGGCAACTGGAATCAGATGTAGCTGCAAAACATTCGTACGTAGTTTATACTACAAGTTAATACTACTCGGTACGTATTATTAATTTCTTCAAAAATTGTTTTCTCTCTGTTAGTGATGGAGGGATAACTATTAGTGCACGAAGAAATATATACTTATTTACCTTAAAAGTATATATAGTACTCATTGATTTCAAAATTAAAGATACGATCTGACTTTAATTTTGAGGTCGAACGACGACGCCATATTAAACTTTAAAATTAGTATGACTCTTAAAAGTTTAGAACGAAATAAATTTAGTGATTAATAATAGTTTTTGTTATATACTATACAATTATAATAATTGTATCAACTAAAATTAAATAAATTCATATCAATTTGAATAATTTTTTAATATACCGTCTTTTGACTTTAAAAGTCAAATTGTATATCTAATTTAATTTGTAAGGGCGGGAGCAGTAGGCTTAAAAGATAAAAGAACTAAGTTTTAAGTAGCTTGTTAGTTTGTTACCTTCCATCCCTTTGGAATTAAATATCCAGCATAGGTGAAGTCGGTAATAGCCTCTCTGAATACTCCAAATGCTGGAGGTCTTATTCTCAATACCTCTTGAGCAACATTCCACGAATACTTCATCTTACTCAAATCCTCCCAATTAAGCAACTCTTTTGGGTTTTTAGACTTTGCTATTTCCACTTGCTCTTCATTCCCCAGAAACAATATATAAAAACATACGTATGTAGTACAAGATAATATCAGTAAGGTAGCATTTGATAAAATTATGGAAGAAGAGCTTATTAAAATACATGTTTTGTATAAAATAGAAATTATTTTTTAAAACAAAGTTATAATATAAAAAAGTTATTTGATAACTAATCTATATAGTATATTTGAATACAACATTTTAATATTTTATCTTTAAATCATTTTTATACAAACTTAGGGTGAGGGTAGTAATATAATACATATTTAAATCAAATAAAACCTACAACAATATATAATAAGTAAAATATTTCAAGTCTAACAAAATATAGTAATAATAATTTTGACAATTTTATAGTTACTGTAAAATATGGTGACGGTGTGGATGGTGGTGCATGGTGAGTGGTGGTGGGTGATGGTGAGTGGTGGTGGGTGGTGGTGGTGAATGGTGATGGGTGTAGTGATACAAGTGAAGTGAAAATTTTTAAAAGTTGAAATTAGGATATCAAGGGTAAAAAAGTAATAAGTAACATCTGGTTTTTAAAATGAGTTTCAATCTTTTGTTCTTTTAAGAGGCAAAAAGAGATTGCAAATTTTTTTATCAAACAACTAGGACTGCCAATTGGACTAAGAGAGTCGGGCTTAAGGATGTCCAAGCTCAGTCTATTCAAATATTAACGAGTTCGGGCTCAGCCTACTAGGGCTAATAAAATGCTGTTAAAACTTAGCTAATATGAGTTTCGAACCTATTTTCATATAAGTCCAAATAAAAAATAAAAATAATAAGCTACAAATAAATAACAAAAAAAATAAGGCAACTCATTATTTAAATGATATTAGCTCATTTTGACAACCTATTGATAAAAATATTAAAATCTTTCCAATTCATGATAAGATCAAATATCATAAAAAAATAAGTAGTTTAAATTTAAAACATACAATTAATCATGGTAATAATATATCTCTATATTTTTTAGATTAGTTAAAATGACAAAACATAAATGAATAATTTAAGGAAAACATGATACTTAAATTTTAGTTAATAACAAAACATAAATGAATAACTTAAAAAAAATTGCACATGTTATATTTTTTTTGAGGACTTGAACGAAGGGAGTAATTAATATATATCGAAGACGTATGTACCTTTAAGGACTTGATCGTAGACATCAGGAAGCTCTGCAAGATAGTTAATAATGAAGGCGATTACAGCATTTAAGGTGCTATAGGCACCTTGCACCAATCCTAACAACTGCCTAGCAATATCCGATTCGCTCATGAACCGGCCATCCTCATTGGGCGTAAGTAGCAAGTGTGACAATAAATCTTGCGTTGGGGACGCTTGCTTATTCTCTAAAAGATCCGCTTTTCTTTGCTTAACCACCGCCTCAAACTCTTTAGATAGCAACTTCACTGTCTTAATGGCACGATTCATAGCGGTCCCTGGTAAATTTATAGGCACAGCAAAGAGTCCAGCCTCTATGTGGTCAAGTGAGTTGCCGATTTTTCTAACTTGCTCTGCATCATCAATACTCATAAACACCCGACACGACAACATGAGGCTGTAATTCATAACCGTGTTATGGACATTGATCTGTGGTTGGCGATGATGATTCCAATGGGTCTGTAAAAACTGTTTCATGACCGTGTCCATTAACCCAGCATATTTTTTCAGTGCATCCGCCTTGAGAATAAACATCATTTTGCGTATTTTATAGAAGCTCTCTGCGTTGGATTCGGCATGAGATTGGGCGAAGATCTTTTCGACAGAGTTCGGGAACCAAACTTGGACTAGCTTTCTTTCATTGGAGAAGAGGAATTTGTTCCCCTCAGGGCCACACAAGATTGCCACTGATTCTCCAAAAAGTGATGTCCTGAAAACTTTGGTGGAGTACTTTTCCTTCCTATATGTCACAAAATTTTCAAGAAGCCCACTTTTGACAGTAGACAAATAATTTAAACTTTCGCCTATCAAAGGCCAGCCTGTTGGACCTGGCGGGAGGGGAATTTTTGAATCATTATTTCTGTGTTTTGTAATGAAAATTTGATAAGAAAAATAGGCAAAGAGAAGAGAGAATAATAGGACAAGGGATAGGGAGAAAAACAACTCCATTGTTGCTGTCATATCACTAATTGGTACTTTGGTCGGATGTACTATCCATTATCAATACCAATGAAAATGTATGTATCTCCAAAAATTGAAGTGTCTTTGTTTGGATCCCCTGGCGTCCTCATTCTTTTAAACAGGCGTGAATCACGTGCATCATTCTTTTAAAGAAGCGTGAACAACGTGCTACAAACTAAGCTAGCAATCATATTTTAGAGGAATCTAGACAGTGAAGGAGAAGTCGACACGTGAGGCTCTGGTGATCCAACTGAAGTGCTGCTAGGGCCTCCCATAATTGAGAACAAACAAATGGTACATTTTTTTTATTTTTTCATTTTTTTTGTTGGACGGTAAGGGTATCATCGGGTTAGTTTACGCATCAATCGAGACAATAGGTCAATCGAGACTAAATCCCTTTTCGGACGATGTTAGAGTGTATCTCTCACATTGGTCTGGTACACTCAAGAGATTTTCTCTTGAGTACTGGCCTCAGGATTTGAACTTGAGAAGTAAGGAAGGAAACAAACCTCTTTTACCGCTAAGCTAACACCTTGAGTTTAACAAACAAATGGTACAGTGGAAAGGCACAAGAAATGAAAACAGAACATGCAAGTAATTAAATTGAATAAAGCATCAGTGAGAAACAAGTTTAGACCCGATCCACGAAACGTCCATTTGGAACTAGATAAGTAAAAATACTTTTATTTGGCATAAGTAAATCATCTATTCATTAAAAAAATTATGAAATTTTCGAATGCATTCGAAATAAACTATTTATACAAATAAGATTTTCAAGTACATGCTAAAAATAAACTAAATGTTCAAAACCACATGTAAAGTACTCCATTAATACGGATTGAGTGAAATCGAACATAAAAATATGACAAAATATCGAATAAAGTACAAATTATTATCCATCATATCTTTATATGCGTGCCAATTTTGCTCATATAAATTTTGTCCCCTTTATTGGGACGTGATTTATTAGGCCCGGGTGGATACGGTGGGTCATAGTCCACGTGGATAAATGTTCCCACGTAGGAGTCTGTTTGGACAGTGAGAGAATATTAAGGAATCTTAACTGTATTTAATTTTCAACTCCTAAGAAAAGTGTCAGGATATGATTCGACTTTCTTTCTTTAAGGAGATTCATTTTGATCCCATTAAGGTATCTAACCTAATGAGGAGTATTATTTCCATGCGGGGACGGACATGGAGTTGGTGGTGTGATCACTATAAATATAACCCTAATTCACAGGTAATAATCTTTTTTCAGCACTAAAGCATTAAGTTGCTATTGTTAAATCTTATTCACCTTGTACTCATTCTCACACCGGAACTATCCCCCGGCGACCCAGGCCGTTAGCTCTCTGAGTGTGGTTTCTTTTCTATGCAGGATTGGACGCGCAGTTTGGTGATTGAGCGCGTATACGAATCTTAGCGTTAACATTGGCGCTAGAAGGAGGGCCCTTAGTGCTAGAAAATTCCCGATCACTCAGTAGTTTGATCAGAAGTAATGGCGTCAAGCAAGGCAAAGATGGTGTCAACACAAGATAAATCAACAATCAGTCTTTCTTAACCCAAAGGCTCGGTCAAAGATAGGTTAGGGCCGTCTAGGAACATCTCAGACAGGCTGGGCCCCCAAAGCCACTCAATGGGTCCAACCGATCCCCAGACAAAAATTGTTAGAAGGAAATTGTTTTCTACCACACAGAAGACGACAGACCATGGTACTTGTGCCGAAGATCAGAACTCTAGGCCAGATCAGGATCGGGATGAAAGGGAGACAATCTTGGCCAGAAAGATGCAACAGAACAAAGATGCCATGTAGGCTCCATGCCTTCAACAGATAGAATTGGATAAGCAGATGGCGTCACTGATAGACAAAGAAGAAGTTTCCTCCAGTCATCATCGGTGTCGGGAAGTATCGTCAGGGGACCGATCCAAGACACACTGTTCAACGGTTCTCGGCATGATAAGAGCAGGCACAGGAGCCGCTCTCAGGAGGGGATCAGGTGACAAAGCCGATCTTGTGATAGGAGCAGGCATCAAAGCCGCTCTCAGGAAGTAAGCTGTGAAAGCAGAAGAAGATCCGAAAGGAGAAGGCGGGGAGCCTCTCGGGATCATGGTCGGAAGAGGCAGTTGTCATCCCCTCGAAAGGAAGATCCCAAGGCTTTAGTAGCCCAGAGGGTTGCAGAGCTAGAGAAGATGCTCGCAACGGTCAATCAGGAGGAGGTTCCGATTGATTCAACTTCACCGTTCTCCCCGGAGATTGATCGGGTTCGGGCCGATCCCAATAAAAAGGTTCCTCAAATGGAGAGTTATGATGGAACAGGGGACCCGTATGATCATAGCCAGGCATATGACCGGCTGATGAGGTATTATGACTACTCTGACGCCTTCAAGTGTTAGATGTTTATCACGACTTTGAGAAAGGAGGCTCGACAATAGATGAAGTCCTTAGTCCCGAACTCAATTTCGTCTTGGAAGGAGCTATGTGACAAGTTTCAAGTCGGTTCGGGAGCAATAAAAGGAGGGAAAAGCCGACAGATTCTTTAATACAGATAAGGCAATACTCGATCGAAACGTTAGGCTAGTATGTGAAACGGTTCTGAGAGGCGGTCGGAGCAATGACAGACTTAAACGGTCCTCAGGCCCTCAGATACTTTACCACGGGGCTGAAAATGGTAAAATCAAAGAAGCTGGTAAATGACATGATGCTCGATGCCCCGAAGGACTTGACTGAAGCTTATGACAGAGCCAAAAAACTTATTAAAATTAAGGAAGGTATGGGTAGTCTGAAGCCGAACGCGGCGAAAAACCAAAGGATCGGGATAGAAATAACTACCCTAGGGCAGATAATAATAACAGAACGGACGATCAACCAAAGAAGAATTTTAATGGTGGTTCGGAAAGAGGACGTCCGCCCTTCCTGAATAGGAAAGTTAATAAGGTGTACACCCGCCTCAATACAGATCGGGCAACGGTATTGGAGCATATGAGGGACAAGCCATATTTTGAACCTTGCCCAAACAACACCCATCGGGATCGAGGGAACCAGAATAAATACTGCGATTATCACCAAACTACCGGACACTCCACCGAGGTTTGCAGAAACCTGAAAAACTTAATTGAGAAGAATGTGTAAAACGGGGAGTTAGTCCAGTTCGTTGCTGATCGGGGGCATTCGGGAAGGACGACGAATAACAACAATACTGAGCAGAACCCCAAGACGCAATCCGAACCGGCACCGACAGTTCGACGGGTGGTGGACGTGATAATAGGTGGATCAGTCGGGAAGGTGACTAGAAAGAAAAGACGTGATGTATTGGATTCAGTTATGACGGTATCTGAACAACCTGCCAAGAGGGAACGGCTATACCCTGACATAGTAATATAGTTCACTGATGAGGATTACCCATCAGAACCTATCGAACCACATGAAGGAGCTTTAGCTATTAATGCCCAAATCGGATCGATGAACATGGGGCGAATCATGATCGACAATAGCTCTTCTGTCGACATATTATATACCCATGCTTACCAGAGGCTTGATTTAGAAGGGAGAAAAATGGAGGTCGGGTAGGAACCTCCGCTATACGACTTCAACAATAATCCGGTTCGGGTAGCAAGAACTATTGAGTTGCTAGTCATCTTTGGAACGACTCCTCAACTGGTGGAAGTCAATGTCAGGTTTTTTATCATGCATGTGGATTCTTCTTATAATGATATTCTAGGACGACCGACATTGACGGCGCTACAGGCGGTGACCTCTATCACTTATTTCGAAATAAAGTTCCCTACGCCGAACGGAGTTGGCGAAGTTAAGGGAGATCTGGATATGGCTCGGAGGTGCTACAAGAATTCACTGATATTTTCGGCTGTCGGGAGGTGTAAACAGAGGCAAACAATGGCGATCAAGGTGGAACCGTTTACCGAAAGAAGCACAGAACCCCTCGCTCTGCCAGCCGAAGAGACTGAGGATATTGAGTTGATCCCGGGAAAAAAAGATAAGAATATAAAGATTGGATCGAGTCTTCAGGAGCCCTTTCGAACAAGATTGATCGAGTTACTTCAGGTATATGCAGATATCTTTGCTTGGGAGCCTAGTGACATGCCCGGGATTGACAAGAAAGTTATTGTACATAAACTAAATGTAGACCCTGCCAAGAAACCCGTTCGGCAGAAGGGGAGGATCTTTGCCTCGAAGCGACAAAAGATTATCGATGATGAGGTGGCCAAGTTATTGGCGACCGATTTTATTTTTGAGATCGATTATCCCAAGTGGTTGGCAAATGTGGTGTTGGTTCAAAAGTAGAATGGAAAGTGGAAGATCTGTATTGATTATACCGATTTGAATAAGACGTGCCCAAAGGATTTCTACCCACTCCCACACATTGACCAGTTGATTGATGCCACATCGGGGTATGCGTTGTTGAGCTTTATGGATACCTTTTCGGGATACAATCAAATTTCAACCGAAGGCGACTTTTATAACATATCAGGCGATCTATGTTTATAAGAAGATGACCTTTAGATTGCTGAATACCGGTGCCACTTATCAAAGGATGATGAATTACGTGTTTTGGAAGCAGTTGGGCCGAAGCATGGAAGTTTATGTGGATGATATGATTATCAAAACTATATCCGTTCGATAACATTTGGATGATTTGGAGGACTATTTCCAGACTGTTAGGCAATACAACATCTGGCTGAACCTGACGAAGTGCATTTTTGGCCTCGGTTTGGGTAAATTCCTAGGGTATTTGGTGAGCAAAAGGGGTATTGAGGCGAATCTGGAGAAGATCAGGGCCTTCTGCACATGAAGTCGCCTCAAACGTTCAAAGATGTACAGTGGTTGACGGGTCCGATTGCGGCGTTGAGGAGATTTATGTCCAAGTCGGTAAAAAGATGTTTGCCATTCTTTGATACGCTGAATGGGCCAAAGAATGAGAAAACATTCTAATAGACTTCAGAGTGTGAGGATGCTTTTCAGGGAATCAAAAAATATTTATCTTCGGCACCTCTTTTGGTGAAACCAGTTCCTTCGAAACCTTTGTATTTGTACTTAGCAACGAGTTCGTTGGCAGTCGGAGCGGTGCTGGTTCGGGAAGTAGGAGGAAAACAGTTCCCGGTCTACTATGTTAATCACGCCCTTCGGGATGCGGAGACCCGATATTCGAATCTGGAGAAATTTGCTTATGGTTTGATTATATCCAGCCGGAAGCTTCGGCACTACTTTCAGGGAAGGTTGGTAGTTGTGTACACGGATCAGCCTCTGAAGAAGATATTGAATAAGCCAGATATATCGGGACGGCTTGCAGCATGAGCTATGAAGTTGACTCAGTTCGTGCTGGAGTACTATCCTCAGGCGGCGATTAAGGATCAGGCCTTGGCCGACTTTGTGGTAGAATGTTCTTTCTCTGATCCCGACTCCGTCGATCAGGTAGAAGTGATGGTTGGGCTGATCTCGGAGGTTCGACAGGTTTAGACTTCATGGACGCTGTACGTAGATGTGTCATCGACTTCGGATGTCGGCAATGTAAGGGTGATTCTGACAAGTCCAAAGGGATTCAGGGTGCAACAGACCATCCGCTTCGGTTTTAGGATGACTAATAATGAGGCTGAGTATGAAGCGATCTTGGCTGGGTTACGGTTAGCGAAGAGTTTGGAGGTGCAAAGGCTAATCATATACAGTGACTTTCAATTGGTAGTTAAGCAAATATCAGAGGAGTATGAGGCCCGGGGGGCAAGGATGACTAAGTATCTGGCCGAGGTCAAGGATCAGCTCCATTATTTCAGTTCGTATACCTTTCAAGGGTTGGATCGGTCCAATAACACTATTACCGATGCCTTATCCAAGCTGGCTGCGTCAGATACGACTTCTTTTGGGGGTCAGTATATTTGGAAGTTCTGGAATGTTCAAGTATTCAGAAGTCAGATGTGTGTGTGGTGGAACGTTCGAAGTGTTGGATGACGCCTTCTATAAGTTATCTTGCCAATGGTGAGTTACCTTCGGATCAGATATTAGCGAAGAAGATAAAGTACAGGAGCTCGAACTTTGTACTGATTGATGGCGACTTATATAGGCGTGCATACTCTTCACCTTTGCTAAAGTATCTAGTCTCATCTGAAGCAGAGTACGTACTTCGGAAAGTTTACGAGGGAATTTGTGGGGATCACATAGGAGCTAAGGCTTTGGCGTATAAGGTGCTTCGACAGGGTTATTATTGGCCTATTATTTTTCAATAAGCTAAGGAATATGTTCAGAAGTGTCCAAAATGTCAGTTAAACAGTCCTCTTCCTTATCAGTCGCCTGAAGAATTATTCTCGGTCTTGTCTCCGATCTCATTCGCAGTGTGGAGAATTGATATCTTAGGACCATTGCAGAAGGCGAAAGGGCAGGTCAGCTTTGTGGTGACGACTATCGATTATATGACTAAGTGGGTAGAGGCTAAACCACTTCGGACGATCACGTAGTAGGATTGTCTTAAGTTTTTCAAGGAGTTTGTGATTTTTTAATTTGGAATCCCTATGGTGGTAGTATCAGACAACAGTGGACAGTTTGTGGGTTCAAAGTTTGAAGAGTTCCTGAAAGATTTAGGCATCCAGCATGGAAGGACTTTAGTTGCTCATCCTCAGTCTAATGGTCAAGTAAAAGTCACTAACCAGACTCTACTCAATAGAATTAAAAGGAGATTGGACGAAGCTAAGGGAAGATGGCCCGAGGAGTTACTTAGTGTTCTATGGGCATATTGAACCACTCCCCGAACTACGACAGGCGATTCGCCGTTCAGACTAACCTTTGGGACCGATGCTCTTATTCTAGTTGAGATTGGGTGTTCTTCGCTTCGGGTCAATCAATATAAGGAGTTGTATAATGATGAAGGCCTTTGTCTCAATCTTGATTTGTTAGAGGAGGTTATAGAGTCGGTTTTGGTAAGGCTGGCAGTCTACCAGAGGAGAATGTCCAGACACTATAATAAAGGGGTAAAGCAGAGGAGATTTAAAATTGGAGATCTAGTCCTCCGAGAGGTAGAGGTGTCGGCGCCCCAAAGCCTCGGAAAGCTAATGCTCAACTAAGAAGGACCCTATGAGGTTACTGAAGTGCCGAAGCCAGGAACTTACCGGCTTTGGGCAATGGCGACAAAACTCAAAAACACTTGGCATGCTGGGAGACTTAGAAAGTATTATCAGTAGTGCATGTTAAGTATAGTTTCCTTTATGACTTTGTAATTTTGTTTAAGTACTTAATGAAATAAAAATTGAACTTTGCTCGAATGATATTTTCATTAATTTTTAATGTATGTACATCGGAGATTTGATTACATAAATAACATAATAAACTATTATTAAAAAAAATTATTGCTGTGGAGAAGGAGGTTTGCTTCAGGCTTCGGCTTCGTCGTCTGATGAGTCTAGAATGGAAGGGTCAAGACCAGCGGTAAGTGGATTTCCTTGTCCTTGTCCCGAGCACTTTGGTAGCCATTATTAAACTACTGTATAACTTCTTGCGTCAGTTCGGGGGACTTTCGACACTCTTGATAGATGTGTTGTTTGACTACATTGGTCAGTGGGGGACCCAATGCCTTGTAATCGACGAACTCCTTCTTCAGGGTGTTGTGGGCATTTATTTCTGTTCTGAGCTTGTCGTCCATGGTTTCTTTCATCCTCACTTCGTAGGCGTCCAAGAGTATTCTTCGACGCCTCTCGCCTTCAGCAGCGTTTTGTTTGGTCGTCTCCAATTCAGCCTGAAGTTCATTGCAATGGAAGGCAGTGTTGGCATGTAGGCTCTTTTCTTTCTCCAGGCCAGTTATTGCAGTTTGTACTTTGCCTTCCAAATGCTCGACTTCGGCCTCCAATTCTTTTTCCCTTTCGAATATGTGGGCAAGTCTGCGTAGGATTCGGCTGGTAATAGCAGCGGCCTAATAGCAAAGGGAAAAGGGGTTAAAAATGAACTTAATATGTGAATTTGGAGTCAGAGTTAAATCAGAAATATTTACCCGAGTTTGATGCAAGGCATTGGCGTTTATGAGCTCTTGGAAACTTGCTCCCTCGAACCTTTCGTCATCTTTGGGAAGGACGAAGTGCTCAAAAATCTTGCGCGTTTTATGGCCATAATGTCACCGAAATAGGAGTCTATTGGTGCAGTTGTAAGTTGGTGAGGAATGTTGGGGAGAAGGTGGAAGCGATTGATGTTCGGAAGAAGTTCCAATGTGTTGTTTTTTGGTGGGGGGTTCAGATGAAGGGCTATCATGTTCTTCTTTTCTTTTTTTTTGTTTGGTGCGATTCGAAAGTTGAGATCGGGTTGGTGGTTGTGTTTGGTTCGGTGGTACTGGTTGGATCGGTGGATGCGTTCGGTTCAGTAAGGGTCGTTTGAAGGACTTCGGAGGCTAAGGGGTTGGTTTAAATGTTTTGTTCTACTTCGGGTGGAGGGTTTTGTTTGGCAGTCTTCACTTGACGCCTTTTTTCGCTCGAAGAAGAGTGCTCCTTTTGGAAAGGGGCATATCTAGAAGGCTTTTTTCAATGAAACTAGGTGTAGGGATAATAGTGGAGGATGTAGGTTGTGACATTGGGATTACAGTAATAGGTTGAATTAAGGGTGTGGTTTCGATTGGTTCTACTGGTAGGATAGTTACTTCAGTGGGTTCGACGGAAGTTGATCGGCTAATGTTGGTGACTGGAGTTGGCTTGATAAGGGACACTGTAAGAACAGGAAGTTTGGGTCAACATAGAAGATTGCAGAATTAACTCTTGAGTAATAGAGGAAGGGGTTCAAAACTTACATTTATGGTCATACAACCAGGATTGGTCGCTCAGGAGCTCGAGGTCCCACTCCTTCATCGATAGCTTTTCAATGAATTTCACCAGCTCTTTAAGGCGGGTTTGAGGTAACTCTCCGATGGCTACATTAGATATGGAGGCTTCGGCCCAGTCAGGAATTTCGCGAGTGCTGGGACCACAGATGAAGAACCACAGTGAATGTCATCCCTTGTTGCATGAAGGGGTCTTCATCAGTGGGCGTTTTTTCGATTTATTTGCTTTGTTGCTTGTTTATTTACCAGGATCCAAATTCTCTGGATCAGCTCATGGAGAATAAGGGGAAGAAGAAGTCGATGGTGGAGGGGATGTCGAGTTTGTGGCAGAAAGCGATGTTAAAAGCTAGGACGGTAACGATGAAAGCGTGAAGGGGGAAGCTTACCTTATATTTGAGGGCATTGAGAGAGATAGCGGTCCACCTGTCAGGGCGGTGGTACATTCGTTCGATATGAAGGGGGGCTCAAATATCATAGGAGGCCGGAATACAATATTGTTCTCGTATTCCGGTGATGTCTTGAGGGGTGATTGTGGAGATGGTGTTGATATGGGCGAAGGTTTCTTCATTTGAATACTCTTTAATCATTTTTTGGATTTCGATCTCGGCTTTGGATTGGCCTGAAGTTTAGGGGGTAGTGGAGGACGAAGGGTTTGTGGTAGCCATTGGTGGATGTAGTTGTCGAGATCGGAAGGGATTTTCGCCGGAAAATAGCAGGGGTTGCAGGTAGGAGGAAGAAGTTGTAGAGAGAGAGCACGAATAGTTTTGAAACTTTAGCTTTAAAGGCGGTTCGTTTTGGGGAAAAGTGGGTTTTGATGTGACGTTTTATTGCACGTGTTTGCCAAAATCTATACTAGCAAAAATACGCAAGTATACGCAGTCCACAAGTAATAAAGTGAAAGTAGAGTATCGTCCCACAGAGAAGAATTGATTCTATAATAACAAATTCCCAATTTAAATCAACTCTATTCTAGTAAACAAATGATCAACAATTTCTGAGGTTTTGAATTTAACTAATTAATTCTAAATTAAATTATTAACACTAATTGAAAACAGATTTTAAAAGACTTAAGACTATAACTTCACTTAATGCTTTATTTTACTTAACATGCTCCCCTTTGGATTATGCTAGTTATTCTGGATTGTTAACCAGGAACGCATCACTATTTATGATCATCTTTCAATGTTCCATAAACAACCTAACTTAAATCCACAATTGATAGACTCAAGTTAATTACCCTAGATAACTAACTCACTATATTTCTATGTGAATTACAATTAAAAAGGATTTAAAGCCCAAGTTCCCTATTTTGATTACATGCAGTGATAGGTATATCTCTATCCTAATTACAAATTATGAATTCCATCGACAGCAGAAGACATAATCACATGCTATTATCGTCAGATCTAAATCTATACTTCATCTCTCAAATTCATACAGATTATCTCAATAATTATTGGCCAGATAATTAAACAATTCAGCACAAACCATAATAGACAATTCAAAAATAACTAATCATAATATTCAAAGAAGCATGCTATTCAAAACTACGCATTAAGATCCATTATAGCCTTAAAAGAAATTTAGTTCATAAATAAACTAGAATTCATCATCCACAAGTTTAATAACATCAAAAGTTTGGAATAGAGAGAAAAGAGAAGAAACACTGTAAGCAATCCTTCAATCTCTGTCCTGCTCCTCCTTGCTTTCTCCTTGCTATCAACTTGTTTCAAGTCTTCTCCAATTGCTCCAAACTAGGGTTTGCTAAAATTTTATTTTCGATTACCAACTAGAAAACACCTATTTATAGTATCTGATAAAATCCCCTAATTAATTACAAAGTTTCAAAACCAAGATCAAATCAAATCCAATTAAAACATCTAAAAAGTCAATTTTGCCCTCACTCGAACCGGCGCGGCCGCGCCTGGATTAAGCTTGCAAGGCGCGCGACCACGCTACCGTGGCAGCAATTTTTTTCTAACTCTGGCATCACGCGCGGCCGCGCTGCTACCCAGTTCATTTTGGGCGCGGCCGCGCTGCTCTGAAATCCTGCAACATTAGCAACATCAGTAACATCAGCAACTTCATCCACTCGAACGTCTAATTCTCGCCCAATGCAATCCCAACATGTGCAACCTACAAAAACACACAAAATACATGAAAAGTAACTGAAAACCATAGAAATAAACAATAATTCGCGTATATTGGTATCCGATTCGTAGGTATAAAACCTACTCATCAAATTCCCCCAAACTTAAACTATTGCTTGTCCCCAAGCGACACAATGTAATGCAATAACTAACACAATGCAACACAATGCCATGAATGCACTAAAAACTAGCATGCCTACGAATCCAACCAATAGCCAGTATGAATGTTAACTGTATGCCTCAGAGATATCAATAAACAGCTTGAAACAGCAAATCCAGTCACAAGGAACTAATAATCTCAACCAATCAAGCAATATATACCTATCATCACCCAAGTTGTGTGTGTGTGCTCATTAATCAACTTAACTGACCAAAGTTCACAATAAAGCCACATAACCAACTCTAAAACAAACATAATCTATTTTTACTCCAACTAAAGCAAATACAACAAATCCGGCCAAAATCAAGTAAATACCAAGCATGAAGGTTCTAACAAGGTTTTATTCCTACTTTATTCTACTACGAGTGCGTTTTACGCTCCATCTCGTATTTATGCTTGACTGTGCAATGTCAAGTTCTCTTAGGCTTTTCAAAATCACCCATGTAGCGAGCGTTCAATCAGTAACTCCCAAACCAGACAGCTTTAGGGCACTAGGTGTTAAGACACCCCTACGGATCTAATTACCCGAGTGATAGAGGCCACAGAACCCAACCAGTCAACGTTTATTGTATTCATTTTCCATTTTTTTAGCCTTAAAAGAACCCCCAAACTCAGCTTTTACCCTATTTAACCTTCCTTGTTAATTCACCTATTAATGTTTTACCCAATTCTCATGTAAAAATCAGTTATGCAACCCTTTGAACCCCAGCAGTCAAATTAATCAATTTATTCGTGCAATCCAAAAACTCAAGTTATGACAGGCATAATTACCCTCATGATCAAAATTATTATATCCCTAACGACTTTCAAACTGTCCAAGCTAACACAATAATACCCATCTCATCATTGGCCGAGCCAAAATCATACCAACTAATCAATTGGATTCATACAAACAAACTAAATGCACCTAACACAACCAAACTAAACTATGCAAGATACTAATATGCCAACATACTAACAGATATGATGCACAAAACCAATAAACATGCTAAACAAAAACCTAAAAGAACTCCCCCAAACTTAAAACAGACAATGCCCTCATTGGATAAAACAATAAAAGAAAAGGAAAAGGAAAGAAAAACTCCCCTAATCCGAAGTAGCATCATCTGCCTCCTCCCCATCGGAAGACGTGTCCGGAGGCAGATAAGTCGAGGCTGCACCAAACGTCAGAAATTGGACTTGAACGTCCAACTGAGAAAAGGCCTGCGAGAAACTATCTGAAAGCTGAGTGGAAAAAGAACGAAGCTCGGTCATACTCGAATGTATAGCATCCATCCTGCGAGTCATACGCCTCTCCATGCGATCCAATCGAGCCTGCGAGATATTAACCGGCTGTTCAGGCTCAGGCACCGGCTGATGAGACGCCTCCTCACTCTCAGAATAGTCCCCTAACAAGAATCCTGTTCCACGAGCATGCGACGGGGCTCCTTCCCACAACTTATACGTTGCTATCGTCGCGTGATCAATGGTATTCATTGGGAGCTGCACTGGCTCACTGTCGGCCAACTCCACCCCCGTAGCTAAACATAAGCGGGTAATCACCGAAGCATGCGGGATACCACCTGAAGTACCTCCCTGAAGGTAACGACGAATAGACTGGTGAATCACATAACCAACATTAACATACTTTCCCATCACTATCCCATATAGCAGAATCGCTCGGTCCTTGGTCACGTCGTTTTGGTGCCTGGTGGGCATGAGATTGGCACAAATGAAGCTGTACTAGGCCTTGTCGTAGCGACTCAAGGCAGTGTGCGGGAAGTGAAGCTTCTGGTCGGTCCCCTGCTTCGTAGTCCACTCGGTACCCAGCTTGCACAAGACATTTTTGATTCTTTCCAGCTTGGATTCCTAATTTGTAGAATGGAAACTCTCAGGGTCAGAAAGGGGAATGGTAGGCAAGTGGTAGATATCATTAATAGTTCGGCTATCATAAGGCACCTGACAGCCCCTCACAAACGCAGTCCCATCCTTTGTAATCTTGGCGTTGGCGTAAAATTCTTGAACCACGGAAATAGGTGCTGACAATGGTGGCTCCACAAACAATATCCAGCCATTAGCCCTGATCATACGCATCATCTCTCCATCCAAATCAGGATCGGGCTTTAGCCCACGCTCCAATACAAAGGTCTTGCCCAACAAAACCCGGTGATAGAAGTCCTCCGCCTCAGCCGAAACAAACCGACTCCTATCAAAATCTACATCCTCAGCGTGTGCATGTGAACTGGACGATTCCCCTCGTGGTCGTTTGGAAGCCATATCAGATCAATCCCAATGCACAATAAAAATTCTCCCCCAAACTTGAAATAAACTTGATGCGATATCAAACCCTAATACACTTACTTCAATAGACCCGCTGCAAGTCCTTTGTAACCCACTTCGATGCTCTGAAACTATCCTTGATGATCTCTATAATTGAAGAAATCGAAAATGGGGTTCGGATGGGGGAAGTCGGCTATGTATATATGTATTAGAGAGAGAATGGAGATGGATAGGAATAGGATCTAAGGTTTGGTATAATTTAGAATTTGATTTAGATATGGAGATGAATATGATAGGATTTGATTTGGATTTGGAATTGGAAGATAAGAAGAGAGAGAGAAGTCGGTTCTGATATAGAATGGGTTTGAAGTGTTCGAGTCCCAGCGGGAAAAAGAAATAAGAGAAGCAGCCGTGGGTCGGGTCAAACATGTTTTTTTTAAAAAAACTGAGATTCGATCGCGGCGCGGCCGCGCTTGGATTTGGCCTTAGTTGGGGCGCGGCCGCGCTGGTGTGCCAGCCATTTTTTTCAACTTCTGAGATGCGGCGCGGCCGCGCTACTTTCCTTCACAAATTGGGCGTGGCCGCTCTGGTGTACCAGCTGGACCATTTTGAGTTTCTGAAGTCAGGCGCGGCCGTGCTGGTTTTCTTCACATTTGGGGCGCGGCCGCGGTGGGCTAAAATCTGGAATTTTAACTGTTAAGCCCTTTTGATGATTTCTTCATGTATACTCCTTGGTGTATGACCTATAAACAATAAAAACCCAGAAACAAAGTATCTAATTACTACAAGATAAAAATAAAACTAAATCTAAGTCCTAAAAATCACAAAATTATAACTAAAAACAACTAAAAATTGGGTTGTCTCCCAAGTAGCGCTTGATTTAAAGTCTTTCAGCCTGACTACTTCCTGTTTCATCTTTAATCAGCAAGAGTGATTGAGGTTTTCTGGCGATCAACACCACCACCCCAGTAATGCTTCAATCTTTGGCCATTTACTTTAAACGACTCTTCCGGATTGCTTGCAAAAACTTCAATGGCGCCATGAGGGAATACTTGTTTAACAATGAAAGGACCCGACCACCTAGACTTGAGCTTCCCTGGAAATAACTTCAGCCTAGAATTGAAAAGAAGCACTGCTTGTCCCGGCTCAAAAGTCCTATCGATGATTTTCCGATCATGCCACTTCTTGACTTTTTCCTTGTATATCTTCGAATTCTCGTATGCTTGCAACCGGAATTCATCGAGCTTATTCAGCTGAAGTAGCCTCTTTTCCCCAGCAGCCGCGAGATCAAAATTCAACCTTTTGATGGCCCAATATGCTCTATGTTCAAGCTCAACCGGTAGGTGACACGCCTTTCCATAGACTAATTGGTACGGAGACATGCCAATAGGCGTCTTATAAGCTGTCCGATAAGCCCAAAGTGCATCATCCAATTTTGCTGACCAATCTTTTCTATTCAGATTGACGATTTTCTCCAGAATTCTCTTCACTTCTCTGTTTGACACTTCGGCTTGGCCACTAGTTTGGGGATGGTAAGCTGTAGCAATTCGGTGGTTTACCCCATACTTAGCTAAGAGAGCCGTGAAAGACCTGTTGTAAAAGTGACTCCCTTCATCACTGATAATTGCTCTTGGGGTGCCAAAACGTGTGAAGATGTTTTTCTGCAGAAATTTAAGAATCACTTTGGCATCATTAGTCGGCAACGCACTTGCTTCCACCCATTTAGAGACATAATCGACCGCCAAAAGGATGTAGAGGTTGTTAAAGGACGATGGGAATGGTCCCATAAAATCTATTCCCCAAACGTCAAAGACTTCAACTTCTAAAATGGCATTCAAGGGCATCTCATGACGCTTGGAAATATTTCCCACCCTTTGACATCTGTCACATCTTTGCACGAAGTGGTGGGCGTCCTTAAACAACGTTGGCCAGAAAAATCCTGCTTGTAACACCTTGGCCGCTGTCTTCTCGCCTCTGTAATGACCTCCATATAGTGAATCATGGCAATGATGTAAAATACTCTCTACTTCACTTTGTGGCACACACCGTCTAATCATCCGATCGGCACAATGTTTGAACAGGAACGGTTCATCCCACATGTACCTTTTTACATCATGCAGAAACTTTTTCTTTTGTTGGCTGGTCAAATCAGGAGAGAAAGTATGTTGCTAACCAAATAATTGACAAAATCGGCATACCATGGGACTTCTGAGTGGATCACAAACAACTGCTCATCTGGAAAGAACTCATTGATCACCGTTTTGTCTCCCTTTACGTGATCATTGTTTTCTAATCTCGAGAGATGATCAGCCACTTGATTTTCCGTTCCCTTCCTATCCCGAATTTCCAAGTCGAACTCCTGGAGTAGAAGTATCCATCGAATCAGCCTTGGCTTCGCATCCTTCTTCGAAATCAGATATCTTATGGCAGAATGGTCAGTGAACACCACTACTTTAGTTCCAATTAAGTACAACCTGAATTTGTCAAATGCATACACAACTGCAAGCAACTCCTTCTCAGTAGTTGTATAGTTGAGTTGGGCATCGGACAGTGTTTTGCTAGCATAATAAATGGCGTGAAAAATCTTTTCCTTTCGTTGGCCCAAAACAGCCCCAATAGTATAATCGCTAGCATCACACATCAACTCAAACGGCCTTGACCAATCTGATGCTACAATGACTGGCGCTGTGGTCAATTTCCTTTTCAACAATTCAAAAGCCGCAAGACACACGTCATCAAACTTAAAGGAAACATCTTTCTCCAATAGGCTACATAAAGGCTTAGAGATCTTAGAAAAGTCCTTTATGAATCTTCTATAAAATCCGGCATGTCCCAAGAAACTCCGTAGTCCCTTGACTGTAGTTGGTGGAGGTAGATTTTCTATTGTCTCCAGCTTGGCTCGGTCTACCTCTAACCCGTTTGACGACACCTTGTGCCCAAGAATTATCCCCTCTTGCACCATAAAGTGACATTTTTCCCAGTTGAGCACTAAATTGGTCTCCGCGCATCTTTTCAAAACCAGGACCAGATTTTCCAAGCAACTATCAAATGTGTCACCAAACACTGAAAAATCGTCCATGAATACCTCCATGTTACGTTCAACTATATCTGAGAAAATAGCTATCATGCATCTTTGGAATGTCGCTGGTGCATTGCATAAGCCAAAAGACATCCTCCGAAAAGCGAAAGTGCCATAAGGACACGTGAAGGTGGTCTTTTCCTGATCTTCGGGGGAAATCACTATCTGATTATAACCTGAGTAGCCATCCAATAAGCAATAAAACTCGTGTCCAGCCAGTCTATCTAACATCTGATCAATGAAGGGTAGAGGAAAGTGATCCTTGTGGGTTGCCTTGTTTAATTTCCTGTAGTCCATACAAACCCTCCATCCAGTCACTGTCCTTGTTGGTATCAAATCATTATTCTCGTTTTCTACAACCGTCATACCACCCTTTTTAGGCACGCACTGTACTGGACTCACCCAACTGCTATCGGAGATGGGGTAAATGATACCTGCATCAAGCCACTTCAAAATTTCCTTTTTCACCACCTCTTTCATGATCGGGTTCAGCCTCCTTTGTTGTTCTATCGTTGGTTTAGCATCATCTTCCAAAAGGATCTTGTGCATACAGAATGATGGGCTAATTCCTTTTATGTCTGCGATGGTCCAACCAATGGCTGAATTGTATTCCCGGAGAACTCGAATCAACTTACTTTCCTGCAATTCGTTAAGTACAGATGTAATAATAACAGGCAAAGTAGATGATTCACCCAAATAAGCATACCTCAGATGGCTCGGTAAAGGTTTAAGTTCAAGAGTATGAGGTATTTCAAGAGATGGCTTCAAGCGCTCTAAGGATTTGTCAGTAAGTTCCAAAAGTTCATAGGGGCTCTGAAATTTGCGTACTCGCGGCACTGTATCTAAAATGTGAAGAAACTCCATCATCTCTAGGTCATCCATGTCAGCCTCCCCTAATAAAACAGATTCTAACGGATCCTCAGTCAATTTCCTCAAAAACTCGTCTTCCACCACTTTTTCGACCACATCCAACCGGAAACACTCTTCCTCATCTGTAGGAAATTTCATGGCTTTGAACACATTGAATGTCACTTCTTGGTCTTACACCCTCATAGTCAATTTTCCTTTTTGCACATCTATAAGTGTTCTTCCCGTTGCCAAGAAAGGTCTCCCCAATATAATAGGAATGTCTTTGTCTTCCTCATAGTCCAAAATGATAAAATCGGCTGGGATATGAATTTATCCACTTTTACCAAGATGTCTTCCACGATACCTCTAGGGTATGTAACCGACCTGTCAGCCAGCTGAAGAGAGATGTTGGTCGGTTTCGGTGCAGGTAGACCCAACTGAACATATATCGATAACGGCATAAGGTTGATGCTCGCACCTAAATCACACAAACATCTGCTGATTGATAAGTTGCCAATAGTGCAAGGGATAGTGAAACTACCTGGATCCTTCAACTTCGGTGGCAACTTCTTCTGCAATATCGCACTACACTCTTCAATCAATGTTACTGTTTCATAGTCCTCTAGCTTTTTCTTCCTTGATAAAATTCCTTTCATAAACTTGGCGTAACTGCATCTGCTCTAAAGCCTCGGCAAACGGTATATTGATTTGCAGCTTCTTAAAGACTTCAAGGAATCTGGAGAATTGTTTATCTAATTTTTTCTTGTGAAATCTCTGAGGATATGGCACAGGAGGGTATACTTCTGCTTGCTTTTTATGCTCCTTGTCTTTTTTCTCATTCTCTGTCTCCTTGTCTTTTTCTACCAAGTTCTCTACAGGAGCTGGGACTGGAGATGGGCGCGGCCGCGCTGCCTCCCTTTGTATTTCAGGCGCGGTCGCGCTGGTCTGCTGGAGTTGCTTCCCGCTTCGAAGTGTTACAGCTTGACATTGTTCCTTACCATCTCTCTTGGGGTTAACCTCTGTATCACTTGGAAGTGTTCCTTGCGGTCGATTGTTCAAGACTTGGGCCAACTGACCAAGCTGATTTTCCAAATTCCGAATTGACACCGCTTGGCTCTTCACATTCAAGTCTACCTGATTTAACAGCTTATCTTGCTCATTCATTCTTTTTTCCGATGCTGTGATAAATCTTGCCAAAGACTCTTCTAAATTGGGTTTTCTTTCTGCCTGTTGTGGAGGTTGGTTCTGAAAACCCGGGGGATTCTGTGATCTTGGAGCGGGATTTTGAACTTGAGTGTTATTGCTCTATGAGAAACCCGAATGATTCTTCCACCCCGGATTATATGCATTCTGGTATGGTTGTTATTGTCGGTTGTAACTCCCCAAGTACTATACAGATTCTGGATTAATAGCACAATATTCCGTCGGATGTGCACTTGCACATAGCTCACACACATAAGCTGCTTGCTGGACCTTCGACTTCGCCAAAGCTTCAATTTTCTTAGACATGGCCGCCATCTGAGCTGTTAGTGCAATGACCGCATCTACTTCCAAAACTCCAGCTACCTTTTGGTGATTCATCCTCGACGTCGGCCATTGATAGTTATTTGCAGTCATAGTCTCTAACAAGGTGAAAGTTTCATCAAAATTCTTATCCATAAGTGCTCCCCCCGCAGCTGCATCTATAATTGTTCGAGTATTACTACTCAGCCCATTGTAGAATGTCTGGACTTGCAGCCACTTGGGTAATGCATGATGTGGACATCTTCTCAATAACTCTTTGAACCTTTCCCAAGCCTCATGCAGTGTCTCTCCATGACTTTGCTCAAAAGTGGAAATATCGTTTCTCAACTTAGCAGACTTAGCCGGCGGAAAGAATTTTGCTAGGAATTTTTGGGCCAAGTCATCCCAAGTTGTGATGGACCCCGGTGGAAGTGAGTGCAACCAACTCTTTGCTTTATCCCTTAGTAAAAACGAAAACAAACGTAGTCTCACCGCATCATCAGTTACATTGGGATATTTGAATGTATCACAAATCTCAAGAAAGCTAACCAAGTGCTCGTTAGGATCATCGTTGGCTAATCCCCCAAACTGTACCGCATTCTGAATCATCTGAATTGTACCCGACTTGATCTCAAAGGAATTAGCCGTGATGGCTGGCCTCGTAATGCTTGACCTGATTTCATCAAGCTTAGGCATGGCATATTCCCTCAATGATTTATGTTCTTCGTTAGCCATTTTTTCTTTCTCGATGGTCTCACGGCAAAACTTTCTCAACTTGCGTAACTTGTTTTCAAGATCGTCTTCACTCTGCACAAGTTCCGGCTGCTTGGATCGTGTTTGCATAAACAAACCAAGATCACCTGAAACAGGAAGTAACAAGAAAAATAATGTTAACTAAAACTGAATTAATTAAATTTAAAACTTGAAATTATAGACACAATTGTTCTCCGGTAACGGTGCCAAAAACTTATTTGCCAAAATCTATACTAGCAAAAATACGCAAGTATACGCAGTCCACAAGTAATAAAGTGAAAGTAGAGTATCGTCCCATAGAGAAGAATTGATTCTATAATAACAAATTCCCAATTTAAATCAACTCTATTCTAGTAAACAAATGATCAACAATTTCTGAGGTTTTGAATTTAACTAATTAATTCTAAATTAAATTATTAACACTAATTGAAAACAGATTTTAAAAGACTTAAGACTATAACTTCACTTAATGCTTTATTTTACTTAACATGCTCCCCTTTGGATTATGCTAGTTATTCTGGATTGTTAACCAGGAACGCATCACTATTTATGATCATCTTTCAATGTTCCATAAACAACCTAACTTAAATCCACAATTGATAGACTCAAGTTAATTACCCTAGATAACTAACTCACTATATTTCTATGTGAATTACAATTAAAAAGGATTTAAAACCCAAGTTCCCTATTTTGATTACATGCAGTGATAGGTATATATCTATCCTAATCACAAATTATGAATTCCATCGACAGCAGAAGACACAATCACATGCTATTATGGACAGATCTAAATCTATACTTCATCTCTCAAATTCATACAGATTATCTCAATAATTATTGGCCAGATAATTAAATAATTCAGCACAAACCATAATAGACAATCCAAAAATAACTAATCATAATATTAAAAGAAGCATACTATTCAAAACTACGCATTAAGATCCATTATAGCATTAAAAGAAATTTAGTTCATAAATAAACTAGAATTCATCATCCACAAGTTTAATAACATCAAAAGTTTGGAATAGAGAGAAAAGAGAAGAAACACTATAAGCAATCCTTCAATCTCTGTCCTGCTCCTCCTTGCTTTCTCCTTGCTATCAACTTGTTTCAAGTCTTCTCCAATTGCTCCAAACTAGGGTTTGCTAAAATTTTATTTTCGATTACCAACTAGAAAACACCTATTTATAATATCTGATAAAATCCCCTAATTAATTACAAAGTTTCAAAACCAAGATCAAATCAAATCCAATTAAAACATCTAAAAAGTCAATTTTGCCCTCACTCGAACCGGCGCGACCACGCCTAGATTAAGCTTGCAAGGCGCGCGACCGCGCTACCCTGGCAGCAATTTTTTTCTAACTCTGGCATCACGCGCGGCCACGCTGCTACCCAGTTCATTTTGGGCGCGGCCGCGCTGCTCCGAAATCCTGCAACATTAGCAACATCAGTAACATCAACAACTTCATCCACTCGAACGTCCAATTCTCGCCCAATGCAATCCCAACATGTGCAACCTACAAAAACACACAAAATACATGAAAAGTAACTGAAAACCATGGAAATAAACAATAATTCGCGTATATTGGTATCCGATTCGTAGGTATAAAACCTACTCATCAGCACGTTTCTTAAGTTACGGCTAATAATGAAGGTGGGGTCCAATAAGAAGGGGTTGTTTGGTTTTGAGGAAAATGGTCTGAATTGCATTAATTTTTTGTATTCTCCCTTATTAAAAGTCAGTTATAACAAGGAAGTGGGGGGCAATGTTGGGACGTGATTTATTGGGCCCAAGTGGATACGGTGGGCCATAGTCCACATGGAGGAATGTTCCCACGTAGGAGTTTGTTTGGGCAGTGGGAGAATATTAAGGAATCCTAACTGTATTAATTTTCAACTCCTAAGGAAAGTGTCAGGATATGATTCGACTTCCTTTCTTTAAAGAGATTCAGTTTGATCCCATTAAGGTATCTAACCTAATGAGGAGTTTTATTTCCATGCTGGGACGGGCATGGAGTTGGTGGTGTGATCATTATAAATACAACCCTAATTCACAGATAATAATATTTTTTCAGCACTAAAGCATTAAGCCTCCATTGTTAAACCTTATTCAGTCTGTACTCATTCTCACACCGGAGTTATCCCCTGACGGTCCAGGCCATCAGCTCTCTGAGTATGGTTTCGTGTCTGTACAAAAATGGACGTGCAATTTGGTGATTGAGCGTGTAGACGAATCTTAGTGTTAATACCCTTCATTGAGAACTTAAAAACATTAGCAGAGAAAAGTTTTCAAGTTTACAAAATTAGCTTTCTTACCTGTGCTCGCATGGGTGGTAAATATAATATTAATTTTGATTGTAATTTATTCAATTTTTTAAAATAATAAATTATGTAATTAATACTTTCTCCGTTCCAAAATTAGAGATACAATTTGACTTTTGAAATCAAATGCCGACACATTAAACTTCAAAATTGGTATGATTCATAAAAGTTTAGAATAAAATAAATTTTGTTATTAATAGTTTTTGTTATATACTATACAATTATAATAATTGTATCAACTAAAATTAAATAAATTCACATCATTTGAAATTTAATATGTCGTCATTTGATCTCAAAAATCAAATTGTATATCTAATTTTAAAACGGAAAGAATAAAATTTGTAGATGGTTTAAAGTTTTCATAATTATATTTTTTACAAATTAATTGTGTTCGTATTAATTTTGAGTTTACAAATATTTCCCATTTATTTTTAAAAAGTCAAAATTAATCTTATATTTTGGAACACATTTATTTTAAAAAAATCAAAATTGATCTTATATTTTGATTTCTTGTGATTGTTATTTGTTAAGTTCAGATTACATCCACATGCCAATATGCCATGCATGAAGGTGGCAAGGGGAATTGGCATTCCAATGAAAAAAGTTTAAAACTTGACAACAGTACAATTAGTATACATTTATTGTACACTGTGTATCACTCACTTTTTCTTGTTTAGGTACTTTAATTGTGTCGATGGACATTGTCAACTAAATGATCAAATCTATCATGCATCCCGGGTATATATCTTCTCCGCATGAAGCAACAAGTAAGTTATATATATATAAGCATGTTTGCTTAGCTCACAGATACCTTGTTTTGTTGTTACCTATATAACATATACATAGGCCTAGCTTATATCAACTCTTCATATTAGTATTACTTACCTTATAAGATTTGAAATACTACAAAATAGCACGAGCAAGGATTGTTTAATAGGAGCTCTAGCAACCTAACAAAATTCAGAAACAGCTCATTTAAGCCAAAGAAAATCTTAGATTCCCTTTACCTGTAATTACTAATAAAAGCCAAAGCCAATCTTTGCCAAAGAGTTGAGTAAAATCTAATTTTCTTAAATAATTAAACAAACAGGTAGGGGAAAAAGAAGAATTATAAACTAATGGTGTCACATAATACATTCCAATTTAAACAGATACAATGGTGCTTCCCAAAACCCAATGATGAGTTTAAATTCAAATTTAATCGTGAAGTTAGAGTACTTTGTCTGTTCCACAAAAAAAGTCTCATTCATCAATTTTATTTTATTCCACAAAAAGAGTCTATTTTTCAATAATTAGTTTAAAATGACACAATTTTCTCAAATTTGTCACCAAAATTCATTATCATACTACTATTAAACTAAAAACTTATTATAAGAGCTATACATGGAATAAAAATATATACCACATGAGTGTGTAATTTGGCTTTGATTATGAAAAGGAATTGCACCATGCATGTTCTGTATCAATTTGGGTTATATATATGTTTTATTTTGTATCAACTTACTAAATGTATCAATTTGGGTTATATTTTATATATACACATGTTCAGTGTTTGATTTTGGTAAATACATGTTATTTCTGACGGAATTACTGACGGAATTTTTGTCAGAATTATTCAATTGCAAAATCTATGGGCCCAACAAGTATAATTATGTATTATTTAATTACTTTCCCAATATTAAAATAAACTAAGTAGCATTTACTTAGTTTCCCAACATTAAAATAATTTAAATGAAATAACTTAAATTATATCTAATCATAAAATAAAATACAATAAAATTAATTAAATTTACTTAAATAATATAATATAAATATAATACAAAATTAAATAAAATAAATTTAATA
This sequence comes from Aralia elata, assembly GCA_034770075.1. Classification (NCBI taxonomy): domain Eukaryota; kingdom Viridiplantae; phylum Streptophyta; class Magnoliopsida; order Apiales; family Araliaceae; genus Aralia; species Aralia elata. The sequence goes on from CM068377.1 coordinate 31,815,712, forward strand.
CACTATAAAATTAAAATAAATTTAATAAATTATATAATATAATATAATACAAAATAAAATAAAATTAAATTAAAAATAATAAAAAATTATAATAAAATAAATTTAATTTAATAAACTAAGTAGCATTTACTTAGTTTCCCAATATTAAAATAATCTAAATGAAATAACTTAAATTATATCTAATCATAAAATAAAATACAATAAAATTAATTAAATTTACTTAAATAATATAATATAAATATAATACAAAATAAAATAAAATAAATTTAATAAATTATATAATAAAATTTAATACATTATAAAATTAAAATAAATTTAATAAATTATATAATATAATATAATTCAAAATAAAATAAAATAAAATTAAAAATAATAAAAAATTATAATAAAATAAATTTAATTTTAATAAATTAAAATAAAGATAATAAATTATATAATATAATACAAAAGAAAAGAAAAGAAAATGAAAATTAATAATAATAATAAATTAGAATAAATAAATTTAATTTATTAACTTAAAAGAAATTTAATAAAAATATATAATATAATATAATATAATACCAAATAAAATAAAATAAAAATAAAATAAAATAAAATAAATAATAAATTAGAATAAAATAAATTTAATTTAATAAAATAAAATAAATTTTAAAAATCATTTATATAATAATAAAATAAAATAAAATAAAATAGTGAGGAGATAATATAAAATAAAGTAAAATAAATTATAGCTTACTAAGATTAATTAAATTTACTTAAATAAACTAAGTAGCATTTGCTTAGTTTTTGACAATTAAAATAAACTGAAAAAATGTTTTTGCATGTACTATACTTTGGAACTCAATTAGAAACCCGTTTGACGATTATGAATGAATGACGAATAATAGTCCCCATATTCAAATAATAGTTATCATAAACTGAGTAGCATTTACTTAGTTTATCATTGAAAAAATAAACTAAGTAGCATTTGCTTAGTTTTCCATAATTACAGTAAACTGCATATATAATACACATGTAGTATAGTGTTTGGAGCTTAGAAACCCGTTTGACATTCACTCATTAGGAGTGAATGTCAGATAGTCCCCAGTTTGGGACTGTGACTGGATGTTATGTCTCTCACTTAGGTCGGTGTCAATGAGTTAAGTACGTTTTTAATTGTTTTGATGATTTTTCGACGGTTATCTCTACATGTTCTTCGAGTGCATACTTAGACTAATTTATCTTAGTCTATTTCGTGTACTTGGAGACCATGGGGAGGTGCTGCCGAAATTTTCTTGAAACAGGTAGAAGCATCCTGAACGTGTTGACACTAGTGAGGAGACGCATCCAGGAACGGGATAGAAGCCTAACCCTTGTAGAGTGGAAATACTAGGAACATATAATTCATGCATAGACCACATGAATGAATATCTCTGACCTAAATGTGTTTTTTGTTCAGTTAAAGATGTCAGCCGACCGGAGTTGGATGTACCGTATGATACCCATTGATGGGAGGGGATTAGTGGAAGCTTACCGTGAAGGGGTATGCTACTTTCTGGACAAAGCCATAGAACATGCTGATGATCTGAACGGGAAGATGAGATGCCCGTGTGTCAAGTGTAAAAACTTGATCTAGAAGAAAGCCAACGAGATTAAATTCGACTTATTTTCTCGTGGTTTTGTGGATGGGTATTCCGTATGGATCCATCACGGGGAATCAGCTGAGTTGAGGGAACTGACCGGCTCAGTAGACCAACCAGTTCACGGTGATTCAAACGCCGATAACTATGATGTCGTGGAGATGTTGGTGGATGCTTATGGGCCTAACAAAATAAATTGGACTGAAAACGATCATTCTTCAGGCAGGGCTCAACAAGAGTCAAATGATACAGCTGCTGCCTTTTACAAGATGTTATCTGAATTGGGGGTCCCATTGTATCCCGGAAATGATCAGCACACCAGGCTATCTGCAATTACAAAGCTCTTACACTTCAAGAATGAGCATCACTGCAGTGAGAGAGGTTTCAATGCTTTGCTCTCTCTTATCAGCGAGTTCTTACCCAAGGATCATATTTTGCCCTCGAATTATTATGAAGTGAAGAAGATGGTAAAGGGGTTGAATATGGGGTATTAGAAAATCGATGCTTGTGAGCAGGACTGCATGTTATACTATGGGATGGACAAGATAAGATGCAGTGTGCTATATATAACTTACCTCGGTACAAGATGACAAAACGTGGGGGGAAGGAGAAACATGTGCCCAAGAAGATCCTACGGTATTTTCCTCTTGCGCCGAGGCTGCAATGGCTATTCATGTCGTCTCACACGGCTCATCATATGAGTTAGCATAGAACAAGGGACGTCGTGCCTGCTTAACTGACACACCCTGCAGATGGAGATGAATGGAAGAAATTTGATGAAAATTTTTCACTGTTTGCGGAGGAAGTCAGGAATGTGAGGCTCGACATGGCTACGGATGGCTTTTGCCCTTTTAATAATTTTAGCCAGCCTTACTCAGTTTGGCCAGTCATAATGGTAGCTTATAATCTTCCAGCGTCAGCGCCCGAGAGCTTCTGTAGGACCATCTCATACAGGCACTAGCTTGGACGACGAGATTTTCCAGAGGGTCATGGCTGCGGTGTCGGAGACGTTCCGTACGGATCCGGTTATCCGTCGTCAGGAGTTGCCCAGCCGAGCTCGCCTTCACCAGCTCGCCCAGGATATTACAGCAGGGGCCACCGTCGATAGTACGGGTATCCCGCAAGAGCAGTTCGTCGCGATACGCGACGAGGTGCTCCGGTTGGTGGTTACATTACTATCAGAGGCTTTTGGCCCGATTGGGAGTCAACCCCCACATACTCAGGTATATTATTTACTTTTACTTATTTAATTTGCATGTTATTAAATTAATACTCTCATACGGACTAATGCGTTATATTTTTAATTGTATCAACAGGATGGTGATGGCGATGACGACGGAGGGGATGATGACGTGAGTTTGCATACACCATAGTCCATGCCCATGCATTGTATATATAGTTTAGTTTGCTTAGGTGTTTTGTATTTAGAATCTACTTAGATGTTTTGTAAATCATATATTGTATAGTTTAGTTTGATTCTTTGTAAATTAATGTAATATACTTTAGTTTTGAAAATATTTCGGCACATAATGAGTTATTCTTTATAGTTTTTAACGTTATGGGTTGATTATGATATATGTTGTTGTTGGATGTAGTTATTGGTATTGTATTATATGTATTGTTGGGATAAAGCAGGTTACAAGTACAAAAATGGGGTTTAAAAACCTGGAAAATAAAAAAAACAAAAAAATTATTTAAAAAAAAAATTGATAGTTCCGACGGAATAAGGTATTTCCGACGGAACATCCGTCGGAAATAAACTTTAATATTTATTTTTAAAAAATAATATTTTCGACGGAATGGATTATTTCCGACGGAATTTCCGTTGGAAATACCTTATTTATGAACGCCTCGGGAGGTGCCACGTGGCAGCTTATTATCGACGGAATATTCCGTCGGAAGAATATTATTTCCGACAGAGGTTGCGACGGACTTAATTCCGAGGGCGTTATTTCCGGTCGAATTTCCGACGGACTGATCCGTCGGAAATAAGTTAATTCCGACGGAATAGGAATATTTTCGGCGGAATATTCCGTTGAAAATATGCCTTTTTCTTGTAGTGTGGGCTTCACAAATTTTGTTAGGAAATAATTGAAAATATCCACGTCAGCGGTGCCAGTACGTGTGCGCCGCCACGTGTGCCACTTAGGCAGGTCACGCACATGTGACACATAGGAACTCAATATCCAAATTTTTGAATAGAAAGGGGCTCGATTTGTGTTGACCGGAAGAAAAGGGCTCAATACCCAAATATACCTAAAGTTCAGTGGTCGATTTGCATTTTACCCTATATATATATAGGCGGGGCAATGTAGCTATAGAGAGAGAGAACAGATTATGTGATAAATGAGAATTCTTTCCTCATTACTTTTTAGGCTAGTAAAATCAAACAGTGCCAAGAAAAGGAGGAAGATTAGAGAAACGATATTTTATCGTCAAACTAAACCCAACTGGTTTTGGTTTTCAATTGCAAGAGAGGACTTTTGAACTTTAAAATAACCTAGAGTAAAGCATGTGGCCAGGAGAACAAGAGGGCAGGAGGCGGAGGAAATAAAAAATATATACATGACGCATATTTGACCTATAATTTTTAATTTATAATCGGGTTTTTTTGGGGGGGGGGGGGGGGCAATATCCCATACCCTACTCTAACCTTATGGGGTTTAAAATCCGATCATATTAAGGTCAAAATTTGTCGGGTCCGTCGGGATCGAGTTAAATTGCCAAGCCTACCCCCATGTTCTACACAACCAAAATTTTTTATTCCCTGAAATTAGTGTTCTTTTATTAATTGTAGAAAAAAATACATGCACAAATCTATCAAGTTATCACTAATTTCATTATTATAGACTTATAGTATCACTATTTAACTAATAACTTGTTATTTTAAGGGTAAATAAGAAACCGAATACAACCTTCATATTTTACAAATGAGACCCTGTGTAACGGAGGAAATATAATGTTGAATGTATTCTTTTAATTAACTTGGTTTGCCTGTCTTTCATTGACATTTTGATTTGTTGCACTCTCCCTTTTTAGAGTTACATTTTGATTTTTTAAAATCAATTTATAAATTTATAAATTCAAAATTGCTATAATTGGTAGTGCTTCATTGTTAATTTGCAATTGTTACAATTGTTTATATTAAAACTAAGAAATTTTGAATTAATTTCAAAATTTACAAATTTACAAATTTACAAATTGACTCTATAACTAAAAAAGTATCTTTAATTCTAAAATGGAGGGAGCACTTGTTATTCTATCTTCATATACATAGCAAATACATTGCAAATTACAACTTTCAGGTAAAAGAGTACCAAGGAAGAAGAAAACTCTTTTGACTGTCTCCTTCAATTAAAGAACCGTTACCAATTTAATTGATTTATTAGCGGTGTATATATGATCGATATTTGAATCATGATACGTTATTGAAATAAGAATAATTATGTTTAATATAGATACTTTATTAATAATGTATCATGATCCTAACGTTACTCATATATGTAATGTCAATATGTCTAACTTTAATTCTACTTGTAAAGTAATGAACATACTGACCTAATCAGTGGAGGCTCTTTTGTCCACTGATTTTATTTTGGGCGTGATTTTTATTCCGTTTAAAGTTACTAGACCCATAATATATCATATTGAATCTAATGACGAGCTCTACAAGGCTTTTATGCCTTCGACTATAATGTCTTCTGTTTGGGCCCAAAAACACACATGAAAGAGTGATTTGGACATTTCAAAGTTTTCCTAATTTTTATGAACTTGGAGATTTTAAAGTAATTTTGTTACTAATTGTCTAATTAGGGTTTTTGGCTTATTTCGTACAATTTAAACATTATTAGGCTGACGTTTTCAGTTAACTTTATTATTATTCTTTTAATATATATAATTTGGCTAATCGACAACCCTTATTACCTTTGGACTGAATGATGCTTCTCTCCCTCCAAGTTGTCATCCAGTTCTACAGTTGTCCCTAAAGTTCATTTAGAGTCAATTAGGTCCTTAAAGTGGTATTTTGTGTCAATTACGTTCTTTTTCCCCAATTTCATTGAAACTTGCTCAAATTTTGACCTGAACCGACCCATTTTGACATGACCCCAATTTCACTAATTCTATTTAAAAAAAACTAAAAAGTTTTAAAATTAATTATTATTTTCAGAAATAAAAATTAGAATTTATTTATAAAAAATGAGTAAAGTTTCAGAAAATATAGATTCGAAAAATTTAAATAAGAAAGTAAAACTTTATTTTCAGAAAAAATAGAAATTTTTTATTTTTTAAAAACTGAGTAAAGTTTCATAAAATATAGATTCAAAAAAATTATATTAAAAAAACTTTATTTTCAGAAAAAAGTATAAATTTTTTATTTTTTAAAAATGAGTAAAGTTTCGTAAAATATAGATTCAAAAAAAAGTAAATAAAAAAAAACTTTATTTTCCGAAAACAAAATTAGAAATTTTTTATTTTTTTAAAAATGATTAATTTTCATAAAATATAGATTCAAAAAAATTAAATAAAAATTTTAAACTTTATTTTTTTTGAATCTAAATTTTATGAAACTTTACTCATTTTTTAGAAAATAAAAAATTTCTAATTTTTTTTTAAAATAAAAATTATTTTTAAAACATTTTAGTTTTTTTAATAAAAAATTGAATTAGCTTTTTCTTCTTCTTCTTCTTCTTCTTCTTATTATTATTATTATTATTATTATTATTATTATTATTATTTATCTTTTACTATTTTTTGTATTTTAATTTCTATTTTTAGTTTTTGGTTTTTAATTTTCTAATATTAAGAATACATATAATAATGGTAAAGACAGAACTACACTTAATGAAATGGGTTGGGTCAAAATGGGTCGGGCCGGGTCAAAATTTGGACGGGTTTTAGTGAAATTAGAATAAAAGAACAGAATTGACACAAAATGTCACTTTAAGGATCTAATTGATGCAAAATAAACTTTAGGGACGACTGTAAAATTATGTGACAACTTAAGGGACATAATTGTCATTCAGCCTTACCTTTGTGTTTGGTGATTGATTTTTTGTGATTCTTTCGGTGTTGGTGTGTTTTTTGCTGTGTCATATACTATCTCAAACGAAAGAGGAGGCAGTAAGGAATTATAGCTAGGAATACCATGAACTCAAAAAATCTATATTTACCCAATTGTAGTCATGCAGAATAAGTTTAATGACTCACTCCAAAAGACTTGATGCAGTTCACAAATATAGATTAGACCAAGAGAAGTCAAGTTTATTGTGTTCGCAGTATGCTATTTTTGGGTTCACATAGTATAAATAATTTCTTAGAATTATTTTTATAGAACAACTCTGAGCGTTCAGATTTTATCTATATTGTGTCTGCTTAGTTAATTCTAACTTTACTTTGTGAATTTGTTTAATCTGATTACACAATTTTATAGTTACAATTCTTATGATTGTTTTTATTTTTGTCCCTATTCCGCTGTGTCACTTGGGGATGTGATTTCTTTTTCTTTCTCTTTTTTTTGTTTATTTTTATGTTTGACACTTTTCCTGTTTTGTTCCCCAGGACATCTTGTTGTCCTCACCCCCCTGCTTTGTAGTTTCTCTATCTGTCTTTCTAGTAAATTTCTTCTTATATCATAAAAATTAAACGAATTCAGTAGAAGGAAACACCGTACAATCACCACTAGATGGCTTAAACATTCAACTCGTTGATTAAAGAAAATCATAAATGATAATATTTACTTTAGATAATGACATTTTCAGCGCTATGTACAATTTTTAATACACAAGACAATTGATCATCAATATTGCTTCATTTGAGCTAAAAATAAAACTTTTGCGCCAGAAATATTAGCTCCTTATTTTTAGACTAAAATACAGTTTGCACCTTAAAGTTTGTAGGGTTGTTAAGGAATATTTAAAACGTATCTGAGTGCACCCCAAAGTTCTTTTCGATATTTTAATTATTCAACGTATTTTGTTTAGTGCAGCGAATTTTGGGAATTTTGTTGAGTTAAAAAGAATTTTAGGGTACATTTTGACTAGTTTAAACCTTGGAGAGTGCATTTTGTTTAGCATAAAAGATTCTTTGGATGTACTTAGATACGTTTTAAATATTGGGGTACAAATCTCAATTAATTACCCTACAAACTTTGGAACACAAATTGTATTTTTGTCTTAATTTTAAGATTAATTTTATACTATGTGACTACATATTTCTTAGACAATACAAACTACAAAGTTCACCAATAGAGCTTTTTATTTAAAATGAAAATCACAACAGAATTCTTTTCATAAAAAAAGGTTTCGCCTCACTACACTTATCTGACTTTCCACTAGTGCACTACGGCAAGCTTCAAACACATTAACATTCTTTTGTGAAGAACTTGTTAGGAATTGCTTGTCCGGAAATCCCTGATGAGGAGTTTAGCTGCAGCTTCTCTTGAAATGAATAAGTGGTGCAGCTGATCTTCTCGGGGTCTCGTGGTAAGCCTGGCTGCAGCAAGACCATGCACGTGCTCGGTAGGAAATGATGAAGATCAGATTCAGTGTTTTTTTTTTTTTTTTTTTTTTGTGTTGGGGGGGGGGGGGGGGGGGGGGGGGTTTGATCAGGAGGAGATTTATTCATGACATTGAGTTTCTAGAATTAAGAAGAAGATGATCATTAAAGGGTGATAATTATATCAAATTATCAAACTCATCCAATGTAACAATGTGTTTTTGAGTTTGGAGAGAGAAGAAAAAAATGAATTTAAAATTTTTGAGAGAAAAGAGGGTGAAAGAAAGGAAATTTACTTTCTTTCCTTGTGTTTTTGAAAGAAATTTTAACTAAAAATAACATATTATTATTTTACCCATATAAAATTATATTTTAGAAACTTTTATAAGGATAGTTTTGATATTTTACTATGTCGTGTCTTTAGAAAATTTCCTTCTAAATCTTTCCATTTTTGGAAGGAAATTTTTGGGAGGAAATTTTTAAAAAATCTCCGTCCTCTTTTCTTTTCTCTCCTCAAAAAACTCACAAATAAGAGATTTTCAATCTCCTTAAATTAATTTCTTTACTTCTCATTTCTTTGCTCTCCTCCTTAAAATTCACAAACACAGCGTAAATGATAGCAAATGATAGTATTAGTAGTGCCGTTTTAAACACTTAGATGTTACAACTGCTTTTATTACTTGATTAAGAGCTTCCCCTATGAAAAGAAATAAGAAGGGGGACAAGGGAGCTTCTCCATTTTAACTTCTTCAGATGGTGAGCCATTCCAAACAAACCTTTATCCATGACCTAAATTTTTTTCCTATGCCCATCTTCTCCATTACATCTAACAAAAAAACTCCCGATCACTGTGTGTGTGATAGCAAATGATAGTTTTTTTTCCCCAAGAGAATAAATAATTTCCTTTTCTTCTTTTTTTTCTTTTCTTTTGACTGGCCAGGAGTTGTTTACCATTATTAAAACTTAATGGTGGTCTAACTTGAAAATGTCTTGCATGCCAGTTAGTTCCTAATTAATTAATCTTAAATCTAAATAATCTCAATTTCATTTAATTATCACCCAAATAATCAAATTAACAACGTTGAAATAACCAAATTAAATAAAAAAAAACACTAAGGAATGTGGACCATAAACTCTTAAGAAATAATGTAACAAATTAAATATAGCCTAATATATGTAATGATTGATTGTATATGAAGTCTTGGATCCAATTTTCAGTATAAAGATAATCTTATAAAAACTTCATTGCTCATATACAATCAATCATAAAACATTCTTCATAGTCTAATCTCAGTCAGCCCTCCAATTATTTAGAAATATTAGACTATATTTGTTACAAATAACCAAAATAACATCATTCAAATCACGAAATTAAATTAGAACAACAATCTAAGGAATGTGGAGCATAAACCCTTGAGAAACATAATGACCTAAAAACAACCTATTTATGAGAACATAGAAACAAAAACTAGAACAAGAAGCAACTGATCAAACTAAAGCTTGAGAGACAAATCAAGCCCCGATAGATCCTCCACATTGGCGCTATTGATTGCAGCACTAAGATTTGTTGCGGGTGGAGAAATATCTCCGAATCGAACACCCACATTGGCCCTGTTGTTTGCAGTATTGAGGTTTGTTAAGGATGGAAAAACTCTTAACAAATTCACACCCTCCACGCCCTGTAGGTTGTTGCTGCAAAATTTTCATCCTGAACCTATCGTAGGCCGCCTGCAGCCGCTGCAACACGTTGCTCCTGTGCACCAAACCAGAAATATGAATCATATGATGTATGCATACTATAAATTAATAGTTACTTATCTAAATATGATTTATAGAAGTATATGTTACAATCCTATAATTCATTTATAGTGTGTACAACTATCACTTACAAGTGTACATAAATCAAACACCCAATATATCTTTACGATAAAACAAAATTTGTTTGACTTTTTAAATGCGTTATATTAAATGTTAATATAATCAGATATTCAGAAACTACCCATGAGCTCTGATCTCAGCATAGCCAACAATATTTAAGAGGCCTAACATAAAAATATGGTCATCTTTTACTTGAGTGCATTTGATACTGTTAACCCTCCTTCGAAAGTTGTTTCTCAAAATCATGCATTGTATGTATTATAATTTTATTAGTTGAATGATACTTATATCCCTTCAAATTGCCACCGAGTATCAAAATCATCTTCAAAATTCGTTTTTCGTCAATTAAGTTCTTAAAGTGGTCAATTAGTGTCAATTATGTTCCCCCTTTTTTTTTCTTTTTTTTTTCAAATTTCACTTAAATCAGCCCAAAAATGGGCCGGGTCGAACTTTGGGCGGATTTAAGTAAAATTTGGGAAAAGGAACAAAATTCACACCAATTGATTACTTTAAGGACTTAACTGAAGAAAAATAAAATATAAGGACAACTTTAACATTCAGTGACAACTTAGTGGGACAAAAAATGTCATTAAGCCTATTTAATTTCATAGTTTGAGCAAAAATAAAAAAAAAATAAAAAATTGAGGCTGCTCATACTTATATCACCATAAAATGTAAATGATTTTGTGTCCATAAAAGAAGTATACTAATATAGAAATAGAAATGGCTGAATGACAGTGTTGTCCCTCTAAGTTGTCATCCAGTTTCATAGTTGTTTTTAAAATTTATTTTATGTCAATTGAGTCCTTAAAGTGACATTTTCTGTCAACTACGTACCTTTTCCCTAATTTTATTGAAATCCGTCAAAATTTTGTCGACCCATTAGAATTTATTTATTTTTAAAAAAATCAGTAAAGTTTCATAAAAGATAAATTAAAATACAAAAAAAGAGAGTAAAAGATTAAAAAACAAATTCAATTTTTTTTATTAAAAAAAGTTTTAAAATTAATCATTACTTTTAGAAAAAAAATTAGAAATTCTTTATTTTAAAAAAATGAGTAAAGTTTCATAAAATAGAAATTAAATTACAAAAAATAGTAAAAGATAAAAAAATCATTTTTTTAAAAAAAGAAGTTTTAAAATTAATTATTATTTTTAGAAAAAAAGAATATTTTTTATTTTTAAAAAAGGAGTAAAGTTTCTTTAAATAGATAAAAAAATAATTCAATTTTTTCTCAAAAAAAATAAAAAAGTTTTAAAATTTATTATTATTTTCAGAAAAAAATTAGAAAGTTTTTATTTTTTTAAAAAAATTGTAAAGTTTTGTAAAATAGAAATTAAAATACAAAAAAGCAGTAAAAAATTAAAAATAACAATTCTATTTTTTTTTAAAAGTAAAATTAAAAAGTTTTGAAATTAATTATTATTTTCAAAAAAAAATCTAATTTGAATTTGAAAATAATAATTAATTTTAAAACATTTTACTTTTTTTTTAATAAAAAAATTGATTTTTTTTTATTTTATCTTTTACTGTTTTTTGTATTTTGGTTTCTATTTGATGAAACTTTACTCATTTTTTAAAAAATAAAAATTGCTAATGGGTTGTGTCGGGTCAGAATTGAGACGGGTTATAGTAAAATTAGGGAAAAGATACGGAATTGACACAAAATATCACTTTAGGGATCTAATCGATGTAAAATGAACTTTAGAGACGACTGTATAACTAGATAGCAACTTGGAGAGACATAAATGTTATTCAGCCTATAAAAATAACAAAAATGAGCGCATTCTTTACCAAGTGATGTGTATCTTGTTTTACTTGCCTGCCTGTAGTACGTTATATTCAAACTGAAATGCCATAAACATCGACCATATCTTATTCTTAAGGATAATTATCATTCAATGAAAATAAATCACCTGCATAATTACTGCAATAAAAATAAGAATTATTACTCATAAAGAATAAGAAATTATCAATTTTCATTTTGCATCAGTGTAAACATACAAACAACCACTTTCAAAGCTTAATTTGAGTCTATAGATCATCCATATATAATTAAAATATTGTTAGAGCTTCATTAACTTTTTATATATTTATTTATTTTTAAATATTTTAACATGAGTTGGGTTGGCACTTCTACATTACCACTCTCTTCATTTTTCTTTATTTTATGTAATATTTTTTTCCCATAATGTCTTCGGTAATAGCGAATCAAATAAATCTATGAAAAGATCAGATAATGCGATAACTTGTACCAAAGACCAGAATCGTTAAAAGTAATATTACTGCTAAAAACTGATAACAATTGTCAACCATTCAATGTTTATTTCAAATATACATATACGTCATATGATAAATAAAATTGTCTATATATATGATTACTTTGAATTTTTGTGTAATGATGCTATTGAAGTTAAATTAAGTGACAAGGGTTGGTTTCATTCAAAATTATTGGGATTAACTCATACTTTTATGAATTTTATCAATGACCACTATAACATGATAGTCAGGAGTCTTGCTCCCCAATGAACGAGTGACTGCCCAACTTGCTGGTAAACTGGCGGGGGTTATAAGGTAACGGCGCCCCCTGGAAGTAAAGTGTATGTAATGTTTATTTAGGTTCGAAGATTTATTAGTAGCCCGGTCTTGGGCTTGATTAATGTGTTGGACCTACGAGATTGAGTCCAAATTATAAGAGTTAGGGTTTTTAATTTCTATAAAAATTTTGTTTGGTGTGTGAATTATGTAAAGTGTGTGAGATTGCTAAATGAATACATCAGACAAACAAGACTAGCTAAATTGATGGCCTAGATAAATTTGTGTGTTATTTTATTTTTTCTTTCTTTAATTTCTATGTGATTGCTTGTGATATCCGATCTTAAATCTAACAAAAATATCTATAATTTTAAATATCTAAAGAATTGAGCGAAATTGGAGATCAGAGTAATGAAATAAATTTTTGCAAGCATATGGCATACACAAAAAAATGTAAAATGTATCTAATGGTCTATTAGATTGACTTGGATCAATTGAATGGGAATTAATTAACTCGCAAAACAAAGGCAATCAATTCTCAAATTAATTAACTTTATTGTTTTGGTAGGCTTGGGTCGACAACTTTCTTATTCGTATTAATTTGAATTTTAGATTGAGAAACCAGGAGAGATTACAAATATAAAACTTATCCGAGTAATAAATTTTCACGATCTCATGATCGGTATACAAATCGAGGATGTTAAATCAAAATTTGACTAAAAAAATTAGATGCAAATGACTTGAAATTCTAAAATTAATACAGAGCAAGAGGAGAAAATATCAACAAAATATATTTTTGCACAGAAAATATTATATTGATCAAGCAATCACTTATTCAAGAAATAAATATGAAAATGATGGAAGGATCTAAAAAGTAAAAGAGAAAAAACCTTACTTGAGAGTGTGAATGAGTCTGGTGGTGAAGCCCTACATCGAGGAGAGTCGAGTTTGAGAGATAATATATGTAAGAGCGGCGCAATCTGAAAAAGAAAGGAAACGAGTGTAAAACATAAATAAGAAATTCTACGGAATATTTTGTTTTTATAACCTACTAACCCCTCAAGGCACACGCATTGCATGTCATTGGAGCGAGGATAAATATGAATTGCATCAAATTTGGAGGACCAAATAGTAAAATACATAAAATTATTTGAGAATATAACAATAAATCATTATATTAAGATAAAAGGTTATTTATCATACTGTTATAGTAGGATTAGGATAAATTTGTATTTTGAATTATAGGATAGTTTACTTGTACTATTTGTATTCATTACGAACTATTCAAAGTCATTTATTTATTTTATGCACTGATGTGCAACACTAAATCTAAGTTTAAAAGTAAAACAAAAAATAAAATATCTCAAAAATTAAAATGTAAAGCCACATTTTAAAACTTAGATTTAGTGTTGTATGACGCTTTTAGCCTTTTAGGTAGGGCTGTAAATGGTAATCGAAATATTCGTATTCGTCCGCATTCGTATTCGAAAAAAAAGGATATTATTCATAATCGAAACAAAATGGATATATCCGTATTCGGTTTTGAGGTATCTATAAATAAACGGATACGAATACGTATATAGACGTATTCTTACTCGTTTTGACTGTAAATATATACGACCGATAGCGGATATCTGGTATTCGCATCTGAATAACTTGTATGTGTGTGTATATATACACACACGTATATTAATAATTTAATCATCAATCATCATATATTAAGTAAACATAGTTTTTTCAAGTAACCTTCCTTACATATATAATGATTAGTTTTTACTATCATGCGAAAATTATTTTTAAAATATGTCATTTTACTTTTAAAAAATAGAAAATAAAACTTTTAAATACAATATTGATAAACTGAAATGAATTCATTTAATTTAATTAATGTATTTTGATTATTGTAAACTGTAAAATATCTAAAATGTATCATTTAATGAGAAAATTATATAATATAAAAACAAAACTATAGTTATTAGTTTGTTACAAATATTTTATTTTCAAAACTTATGTGCGAGGACAAGAGTGAATGATAAATTATTATTATCTTTCATTGAAAATACTGTTAATTTGATACTTTCTCTAGGATGTTTAAATTTTGATTGATTTTTATGATAAGTGTAAGATGTTTAATTAATATATATTCTTTAAACTTTAAATGATGATGAGTAATTATTCAATTTTTTTCTTTTAATTTTTTGTAAATAATTTGAATGAATTGTTTATCAAGTAATTGGTAAACAAATTTGAATATCCGAATATTCGAATAATCTGTTCGTTCGAATAAAATAACCGAAAATGGATATTATCCGTATTACGATATTATTTCAAATACCGAATACGGATAATATTTTTAAAATCCACTGAATACTGGATACAAATACGGGTGGGGTATTAGTTTTTCGGATACGGATACCACTATATCCGGATTCGTATATATTCGTTTATAGCCCTACTTCTAGTTATAAAAACTTGAGTTCAAATCAATGTCAAGAGTAGATTGAATCAAATTGGTCATGCACTTGAAGGAGTAAATTGAGATTTTTGCCACTTAAAGGGCCAAATAAAAAATGGTGCCAACTTGGAGTGACACTTTTATAATTCGGCCTTTTTTTTGTATTAAAATTCACACATTCGTTGAATGGGTAAGAAAGTGATAGGTGTTTATATCTAATATTCTGAGTGTGTGTGTGTGTGTGTGTGTGTATATATATATATATATATATATATATATATATATATATGGGACTGATCCATAACCAATGTTGTAAGAATAAGATTATTCTTACAACAAATTTCAGTCGTCCATCCGTTCATCGAACGGTAAGAAGGAAGCTTCGTCTGCAGTTTAATATTGGGGAGCCCATAGTTTAGTTCTGCGGATGAGATAATTGTCAAAAATGCCTCTCTTTATCCGCAGAATTAACCTGCGGACGCTATGTATGCCAATAATATTAAAACGAAGGTGTTTTGCCTATATCACCTATCCACAGAACTAAACTGCGGACAGTGAGTAATGACGGCACAACGACGTTTCATCAGTCCGCAGAACTAAACTGCAGACGCTGAGGCCTTTATAAAACAATGAAGTACATAACATGACTTCTGTATCTTATCTCATTTTGGCAGTGGCGATCTTGAACTAGAAGAGTTCGATTTAAAACTATTAAATTTGTCATTTCTTCTTGCATATATTCTTGTTTTTACTGATTCATGTGACTGAATGGAAGATTAACAACTTTAAATCCAACTTTTTTTTATCATATCACCCGTACACAAAACTAATCTTCTGCATATTTGCATTTTTGAAATGTTTTTCTCATTTTTACACTAGCGATCTTGAACTACAAAAGTACGTTCGATTTAAGGCTTTCAAATTTTCTATTTATTCTTGCATATTTTTGTGATGTCTAATTCATCTTATATGAGATGATGAGAAACATGACCATGGCTAAACAAACAGAATATATATATCAATATGTTGTCGCTCTATTGCTTGATTTCATTTATTTACATGCATGTTTCTCATCATTCCATATACGAATATGCACTAAGAATATGCAAAAGAAATGGAAGAATTGATAGGTTTAAATCTTACTTCTTTGTTAGGCCACATCCACAGAACTTAACTACAAAAGGTTACCCATCCGGAGAATTAAACTACGGACGGTAGTCTCGTTTTACCACATCCGCAGAACTAAATACAGATGGTAGTCCTTGTTTTACCTGTCCGCACTTTAGACTGGCTAACCTAAATGATCATCTTTTTTCGTCAAATCTTCAATCAACTTGAGAGAACAGAACAAGTACTGAACATACCAAATCGCTTTTCTTTCTTCTTTCCTCACTTTCTTATACCATTGAAAGAGCATAGCCAACTAGAATGCATATCAGGAGACGAACATCAGTCAAATACGATAATATGTAATTTAATCATTACAAGTGATTGATTTGTTTTGCCATGGATTTGTTTGCCGAAGGATCATTTCATTCAATTTGAAGTACCGAGGAAGAAATGCATGATAATAATAATGTAACAAGTCTACTTGATGATACAATTCCTTATATATATGTTGAACAAATTTTTGGTGCGTTGAAAGATGTTGAAAATTTCTTTAGAAAATATGCGAAACGTGTTGGATTTGAAGTAAGAATAAAAACTAGCAGAAAACATGTGAATTCTCAAGATTTTTGTTGTAGATTATATTAGTGTCGTAAAGCTGGATATATAGTTGTTAAGAAAAATGAGATTTTCACTGATGATGAAGATAATAATAATAAGGGAAAGAGGAGAAGGGAGTCAATTGATAGAATAGAATGTAGAGCAAAATTTTATATTTTGCATGATAATAGTCAAGATAATTGGTTTATGTCTACTTTTGAACTGGATCACAATCATGAATTTGTGTCTTCAAGTAAAGTGCACAGATTTAAACACACAAAAATATTTAAGAGTTTCTAGGGATTTAATTGAAACCCTTACTAGTGTTGGGATTGGTCCAAATAGGATGATAAATGTTCTTATCTCATTGAGATGAGGTATGAGCAATGTTGGGTTCTCTAAGACAGATGTGAGAAATATAGTTAGAGATATTAGACGTGATTTGATAGATTTGAATGATGCACAAGCTGCTATAGATTACTTGAGAAAGTTGTAGCGTGAGAGCCCGAGTAGGTGTTATTTTAGTGTCAAACCAGGTGTTGATAATCGTATAGGATGTATTATGTGGTAGATTATCGTCAATATTAGCTTATCAAAATTTTGGTGAAGTTGTTACTTTTGATACCACATACCGAACAAACAAATATTTCATGCCATTTACACCTTTCACTCGTGTAAATAATCATTACCATTTTGTATTGTTTGGGTGTGCACTATTAAGCGATGAGACTGAGGATATATTTGTATGGTTGTTTGAGCAGTGACTTAAGACAATGAATTTCAAACATCCCATAACCATTGTCACTGATCAAGATCGTGCTATGTCGAATGCGATTGCTAGGGTTTTTCCTCATACCTACAATACATTGTGTACGTGGCACATTAGTAAAAAATATTCTGAAAAACTTGATCATGTCTATTCTTCGCATCTGACTTTTAAGTTAGATTTTAAGTACAGTGTCTTTAAGTATTTGAGTACACAAGAATTTGAGGACAGATGAAAATTGTTAATGGAAAACTATGGTCTGCATAATCACAAATGGTTGAAATCTCTATATGAATTAAAAGAAAAATGGGTTGGGTGTATTCAAAAAATTTCTTTGTAACAGAAATGACTACCACATTCAAGAGTGAAAGTATGAATAATTTTTTTGAAGAATATGTAAATAGTAGTATGGAGATTAAAAATTTTGTTTTAAACTCCCAAAAGCTATTGAGAAATAATACATCAGAGAGAAGCAAGATGATTATATTATAGTCAATCGCATAAGAAAATTCGTTACTAGAGATCCGTTAGAGCTTCATGCAGCTAATTTTTAAATTGAACAGACAAAATCGCACAAGTTAACTTCTAAAAAGGTACATGAGATGTCAACTCCTGATTCAAAAAGCTACTTGGTTTTCAAAGTTATGGTTACTGAATCTTGTCGTATATATTTCAAAGTTGTGCATTATATAGATATCGGGATGGCTAAATGTAATTGCAAAATGTTTGAACATGCTGGTACTATATTTCATCACTTTCTCAGGCTACTAAGTTCAAAGAACTTTATCGAGATTCCCAAGGAATTGATACAGAAGCAATGGACTCAAGATGCTAATAAAACCAACTGTGTCGCCCCGTACGTTCTGACTTCGATCACAGATTAAATGAGACACAAATAGGATGGTACAATCATTTTTGCAAATGATTTCTGGGTTTTGTGTTGGATGCTTCATGTTTTAAAGAAGCCACTAGATATGTTGATGAAATGCTTAACCGTGAGGAAAAAATAGTGGCCAAAATCCCTGCCGAATGTGTCAACATAAGACGGGACAACAATCTACAATCTGTTATCGATGCCAGAGAAGCTATAAAATTGCGTGATGATGATGATGCTGAGCCTAATGATCTTGTTTTTTATCCAATTTGTTTGTAAACAAAAGGTCGAAAAAAACTGCACGAATTAAAAGTGTTGTCGAACAAATCGCAGGACAAAAGCCATTTCGAAAGTATGCAATATTTTGAATATTTACAAACCATGATAAGCGAAACCATTATAAAGCTTAAGGATTGACAAAGCCTGGATCTCTATAATTTTTTATTTATCTTAATGTAAGTTTAATGGAGTTTTGTGCACATATGTGGAAACATTGAACAAGTACTCTGTCAATGTGTTATGTTATATGTATTCATTATTGTAGACAAGGTTTTGTTTTCTTATATCGATGATTGATGGTTTAGATGATAAAATGAACCTTGACAAAACTCGTCTGAGTTCTATTGGTAAGAATTTGTATAGGCTTCGTATATTAACTCTGCGGACACTAAGTACCATAACATTATAATCAATACGACGTCATTTAACTATATTTTAAATTCACCTCCGTTCGTAGTTTAGTTCCGCGGACGTTAAGTAGCTTAACATTATAATCAATACGACGTCATGTAACTTTATTTTAAATTCACCTCTGTCCACAGTTTAGTTCTATGGACGCTAAGCAGCTTAACATTATAATCAATACGACATCGTTTAACTTTATTTTAATTCACTTTCGTCCGCAGTTTAGTTTTGCGGACGCTAAGTAGCTTAACATTATAATCAATACGATGTCGTTTAACTTTATTTTAAATTCACTTCCGTCCGCAGTTTAGTTCTGCGGACGCTAAGTATTATAAACGTACGATGTCATTTTAATTATCCTTTTGTCCGCAGTTTAGTTAGACGCTAATATAATGAAAATGTTTAAAACTTCCTAGAAGAATTTTCGTCCGCAGAACTAAATTACGGATCCTAATTTAACGTTCGTAGTATTAAACTGAGGACTTTACATTAAAAAAAATAAAGTCCCTGTATTCAACCAACACAACTTGTATTCATCAAACACAACTAACAAAGACAAAAAATATACTCCCTGTATTCAACAAACACAACCATTTCTGACCATCAAATTTACTAAACATAATACATTGAGCCAACAAAATTACAAACGTATACACAGAAATAATGAATCCTTGTATTCAAAGAATGGTTATTACAACATGTATATATTGAGCCAAAAAAATTACAAATGTATACACAGAAATAATACTCCTTGTATTCAAAGAAACGATTCCAAAATCTATACATTGAGCCAAAAAAATTATAAATTACAATAAGTCATCAACATTTGAATTCATGTAAACAAAATTACAAATGTATACACAGAAATAATGAATCCCTATATTCAAAGAATGGTTATTACAACATGTATACATTGAGCCAACAAACTTACAAATGTATACACAGAAATAATACTCCCTGTATTCAAAGAAACGATTCCAAAATCTATACATTGAGCCAAAAAAATTATAAATTACTATAAGTCATCAACATTTGAATTCATGTAAACATAATTTAATTCTTTAGCCTTATTATTGTGTAATTTATAGGCAATCCTATATCTAAACAAAAGTGCATCGTCCTCTGACCAATCGTGACTGGCCAAAGGAATGCCTTGTGTTAGAGTTTGCATATTTAATTTGATGATGAATAAGATTAATGTATATTTGTATCAGTAAATTTTGTAAAGTCCTTAAGGATGATTTGATATTTGATGTACAAGGACTTAGATTAGAAAGATCAAATATGTTAGGTTGATCTTATTGAGTTGATCTAATGTATAGTTAATAGATTCATGTTGATCACTTAGTTACTCTGTAAATTCGTAATATCAAGATGGATCGCAAAGTCAACTTGTTTTCGTAAAGCTTCAGATGCACGATCACAGAGCATTCATGTTTTTCATAAAGCTCACTTCGAATAATCAAGTAAAGTTCATTGAGGGAAGACTGAACGTAGAGTTTTCCATGAAGTCGTTAAGTAAAAGATCAAATCGTAAAGTAACTTAAGGATCGTTTAGTAGAGACAAGATCGTAAAGTTAGTTCTAGAATCGTAAAGAAAATTTTCGTAGAGCTGATCATGAAGTTCACTCGTAGAGTACTATTCCCATCGTAAAAAAATCCTAGTAGAAGAGCATGACGTAGAGAAAACTCTACGTTCCATCATCTTCGTAGAGTAAGTTAAGTTTGACAACATGACTGACATGGGAGCGTTGCTGATTGAAGGTCCCGATGCATTCACCAAACATCATTGGTTGAAATCAAAGATCAGAAGATGTGTCTACCAGCTAGCTTGCTAAAAGCGACAACTCACAGGTGGTAGGTGAGGTTGCAGGCTGATGTGACAGGCATGTCAAAAAGAAGCTGACACATAAGTTTAAAATGTCAACATCAAGGATCCCAGAATAACTGAGCATTAAATGCACCAACGAGAACCTAGCAACGGGAAAATTACTAGTAGACTATAAAAGGCAACAAAGATTCAAATTCAATCGACGAACTCTGATAAAAAAGCCTAAGCTCTGTCAAAGTCAAAAAAACTAACTCTACGATTTTGAATTACTAGTCCAAGCTGCTAAATACCTGAGGAGAAGATCATATTGCCGACTTAGCAGCACCTCAACAATCATCTCAGTTGTGATTCAATTGGTCTTAGTGACCATTATTTCGAGACTAAGTGACTTGAAGGAATCTTAGTGATTCAAAAGACTAAGTGTCCTGGTCTGAGTGACCATTCCGAGACTGAGTGACTCGAAGGAAACCTTAGTGGTTCAAGTTGTAAAGATCTGAGTGATCTATATCCTTAGTAGATTTCCTACTTGTTGAAGTAGAAGAGTAGACTAGGAGTTATTCAGTCTCCGAACCACTAAAAATTTGTCTATGTTCTTTATCTTTCTGCAATTACCTTTTGTCATATTATTTATATTGGTTTTGTTACTTAAAACCATAACTAAATTCAGAATTGAGATTTTTCATTAATCTTAAAGAGGGTTTTTAAAAATTTTATTCCGTTGTGCATAATTAATATTGATTAACCAATTATTTGGTAATATCCTACAATAATCAAAAGTTTTTTAAAAATCTATTCAACCCCCCTTCTAGATCTCTAAATGCCTCTGGGAAACAACACCTTGCACAGTGTAGTTAACATACTTCATAATGTACACGCCACAATTATAAGAATTATTTTGTTTCGGATGCTTGGCTTTTATTGAAATCGTCATCTTATTATTCAGGAATTTTTTTCTCTTTGGCAAAAATTCTTAAGGCATTTGTAAGAAAATCACATTGTACTAAAAAATATATATAGATACATAAGATGACACAATAAATAAAATGAACATTCCAAAAAATGAAAAAGTTTATTTAGCTATGTGAACGTGCCACATATTCAATCTCGTCTCTGTATCTGCTTGTCATTTTATTGCCTTTTCATCGTTGAACAGTGAATCTATAAGGAGGACTTGCCACTCCTTAAGCAAGATGACGAACAAAAAATAGTGACTCTCATCGTGACAAACTAGAAGGAATGCAAAATCACAATTTGATAAAGGAGGTTGTTCCACTTGGTAAAAAAAGGGGTAACATCAAAAATATGAAAGCGACTCCTTTGAAACGCCGACATGTCCCTATATTTATTATACCACCTAGGTAGTAATTGAAAAAGGCAACATGACATAAAAAAAAAAATAATGCCCGTTAACAACTCCCTGAATTTCGGAAAGTCTTTTCCCTTATCTTCAACAAGCTTAAATAAGCATTTATGGTTTGATCCTATATAAGCATCCGAGGCCGAAATGAGTCTACATCTTTGTGAACCAATCTATACTCGTCCTCGGGACCTACATAAGGGAACTGTGATTCGTCGACACTATCTGAGAACCAATTCAAATTCAGCCATTTCACCTTATGTGCCTTAAGTGGCTTCAAAGGATCTTTTTTAAATTTACTCCCTCGGGGGATTTGCACAAAAAATGAGTTATAATGGAACCGCCCCTCCACTTAACTCTGACTCGACCCCACCTCACTGTGTGGAGGTTCTTCAATAATAGGACTCAAGTGTATATCTTGAATATTTTTTATAGTAACCAAGTCAGCACTACACATAGGCTTTTACATGTAGGGGATGAGGTGTCAAGTGCATGGTTGGTTCATCCTCCGACACAAATGGGAGCTAGGGCTAGTACGGAAATCCTTGACTGAATGGGTCGAATCCCTGATAGGTAGTCTCTTAGCTGAATTGATAATAATTTTATATTTTGAAAATGAGAAAGTAAAATCTGATTATACAATATATAAGGCACACACGTTGTACCCCTTGCTAGTACGTTCCAACATGATAAAATTATAAGAGCCTAATTTATGCAACCTATTACGGAAATGAAGATGAAGAACAATTGAAGTGTTGTACCATCCCTATATACACAGTTGTACACAACTCAGATTGTAACTATCAACAATGGCATTAGTGACCCTATTAATACAAGTTTATTTGCTAAAATACCCTCTAGCTTCATCACTGTTATGATAACCATATATACACATATAGCTATCTACCCATAGTATACAAAAGATTAGACAAAATTGAGTGACTGCACTTGCAGTCACTAGACCCATTGTGGGACGTCATTGGGTCACACGATAGTAAACATCTAGGCAAAAAGATAAGAAAGACTTGATTCATTTGAAAGAAACAAAGAAGAATTTGGTACTTCGATGTTATGCAAATTTGGTATCCTTTTAAATTAATATCTCAAAGTTAGAGTTTTTAATTCAGAAGAAATAAATTAGTATTCTTTTTATTTATTGTGTAACATCAAGTTTTAGGGCGTAAAATTTGAGAGGATTATTACAAGTTAATTATTATTGGTATATTGGAGATTCGAAGTTCAACCTGTAATTTTTTTCCTTTAAAAATTTTTCACGTTAAATATTGTGTTTTGCTTGTGAATGGTTATTTATTATTTTTGTTCTTATTATTGGGTTTGTTGATTTCCTATTTAGTTACACAAAGAGGGAAAATAATTCCTGGGATCGAGATTATTTAGTAGTTGGATGCTGAGCAAGTTACCGAGCGAGTGATGATGAAGATGAATTTCAGAGACACCACAACAGCAACGTCGACCCCCGCCCGATGATTTCCAATTTGTTTTGTAAAACATTGTAGTTATATATGTACATCATTGTAGTTAGTTTGATTCTTAGTAAATCATTAGATTTTAGTTTAGTTTTGTAAATCTTTTAATTTAGTTTGATTCTTTGTAGATTATAAGTTATATAGTGTAGTTTGTTTAATGTTATATGTTGTTAGAAAACATGTATATGTTGGGATAAAGCAGGTTACAGGTACAAAAATGGGGTCTAAAAACCTGAAAATTGTAAAAATAAAAAAATTATTTTAAAAAAAAATGCTATTTCCGACGGAATAAGGTAACCCCGACGGAATTCCCGTCGGAAATAAGGTTAATAATTTATTTTTTAGAAATAAAAAGATCAACATTTTCGACGGAATATCCCTAATGTCTGACTGAAATTGCGTCGGATATAAGGCTTGCACGATCGGCTGGAGAGTGTCACGTGTCCCCACTTATTTCCGACGGACTTATCCCGTCGGAAATAATCCGTCGAACATATATAGTTTACGACGAATAATCCGTCAGAATAATTCCGTCGAAAATAGTTATTCCCGACGGAATTTTCGACGGACTTAATACCGACGACATTAGTTCCGACCGAATGGTCGACGGAATATTCCGTCAAAAATAATGTTATTCAGACGAAATAAGCTTATGTCCGACGGAGTATTCTGTCGTAATTAGGTTTTTTTCTTGTAGTGATGAACATGAAGACTGTTGGTCTGATTAGATCATGGACTGATTAAAGTGTATTTCATCATGTTGCCACATAAGCTAAAACTTATACTTTCTGGCAGAAATTAGAGTCCATGTAAGAAAGGAAGACGACACAGAATAAATTCTTTTGATCAGGAAGCTTGTGATAAGTTTAAGGATAAAAACTTCATTGCAGAACACTTGAGTGATTTTCAGAGTTTGATAAATAAATTAAGTATGATGAAGATGGTCATTAACGATGAGATGTATGCTTTGTTGTTGTTAAACTCTTTGCGTGATAGTTGAGAGACACTGGTTGTGTCATTGAGTAACTTCACTCCTCATGGTAAGGTGGCAATGGATACTGTCGATGATAGTTTGTTCAATGCGGAATAGAGGTGAAGAGATATTTTAGTGACTAGTGTTGAGTCACAAGTTTTTGTCACGCAGAGTAGGGGCAGGAACAGAGAGAGAAACTCTCTTGAAGAAGACACATCCCAGGGAAGGTCGACAAATAAAAAAGAGGTAATTTATTTTCACTACCAGAGACCGATTCATATAAGGCGAGAGTGCAGATTTTTTAAGAAGGAGTAGTCTAAGAAAAAAGATGAGGATAAAGACTCGATCGTGTATCTATCTGACATTGATGTAGCCATTGTTTGTGATGGTAAACCCAAATCTCATGTTAATGATTGAGTTATTGATTCGGGTGTTTCGTTCCATACTACTGCGCGTGGTTTGATCTTCACATCCTACATTAGTGGTGATTTTAGCTATGTACGGATGGGAAACGGTACTGCATCCAAGGTAGTTGGTATTGGAGATATTTGTTTGGAAACTAACAGTAGTTGTAGGTTGATGCTTAGAGAAGCCAGACATGTTCCGGATATTTGCCTTAATTTAATCTTTACTGATAAACTTGATGAGAATGGTTATAAAAGTTACTTTGGTAAAAGTCAGTGGAAGCTCACTAAAGGGTCTCTAGTGGTGACTAGAGGTAAGAAGGTAGACACTCTTTTCATGATGCGGATGCATATGGGACGTGTTGAAGATGGGGGAGTTATGTGCAAAAAGATGCGGTACAAAGCCGTGCAAGATAGGAGAACAGCCTTGCATGAGAACCACGAGAAAAAAAACTCTTCACTTTAAATGGGTACCAAAAGTGAAGAAGAAATATGATAGCTCGCAGCCAGGGTATAAGCGGTTGTGAATGAATTTGACAAATAAAAATTGTGACAGCCCGAAAACCCGGTCTATCTTCAGACCCGAGTCTGGTGTCATCAAGATACTACCTACTTAACATATTCATACAACATCAGAGTACATATTAAAGTATTACATTATAATTCTACATACTCCCAGGTACGAAGACCTTTATAACTTCATATCATATAAATAATAAATATTACATCAATTATCTATTACAACAATACATCTGTGACTTATATTCGTCACCATAAATACATACAATAAATATGTAATCTTCTATTTAAATACTGGGTCTCTTTATTAGTCTTCATCGGGTTCCACGTTTCGCTCTAGTTTTGTTGAAAATATTTTATTTAAGGCAAGTGTGAGCATTTGATTGCCCAACAAGTTATAGCAGTTGAATAAACAACAATCTCAACAATAGAATAATATTCTGTTAAAAACTTCAATAACCGAACAATAGTTATGAAGCAGTTTGAATAAATAGGAATTAAATTAGATTCCTTTTATTATTAAACATCAATAACATATACTCACCTAACACATTATTGTACGGAGTGCACTACACGTCAATGGTTAAAAAGAAACATGTGACTGTACTCACAACTTAAACTTTATTAGCGCCGTAACGTACTTCTTAACACTACTCGTTAACACACGACACTTGTAGTCTTGAGCAGTTCCATTTTTAGAACTTTTCTTTTTTCGGTTTGCACCTAAGTGCGGATATTAGATACGATCTTGCGTATAACCATTAACAACTACATTAATGCACGGAGTGCAACTTCATCCCCTAAATACTCATCTAGCATACTAGGCAATTATAACAATATCTTTTTCATATAATATACATTCTTGTACGAAGTGCAAGATAACACCAATACATGCCAAAATTATTTGATTGGAACAAACAACTTATTAAACTTCTTTAATTATCACCGATAATATCTTTGACAACAAATATTCTAAATAGAATAGTACAAGAATTTGAGTTAAGCCGAAACGAATGGCTGGTAACTCCTTTCCATAAATCATCCAACTAATTTCCTATGACAAATAAAATTCCACATTCTAAACACATGCCTTGCACAGAAAATAATATGTACAAGATCATACAATACTTGCATTCAATACAATAATTGAAAGGAAGTAGAAAACTTGCACAATATAAAATATTACATAGGTTAAGAAACTCGCTCAATAAAATCAGAGTAAGTTTAAGAAACTTGCCTGTTACGCGATTTGCCGGATTGCTAATATATCGTCCTTCAATTGACCTATATATAACATTAGGGTCATCATACCAAATTAGTCAACTTACGGCTCTATTATTGGTTTACGTTACAATATAAATCATTTTCGTTCATTTGCGTTTTATAAATTTAGACAACATGTCCAAAAGTTTAGTCTTTGCGTTACAGGCCTATATCAGACAGTGAAGACTGTCTGCTTTAGAACAATTTCATTTTACTCATTATCCATATAGTTAAGACTATCTGCTTTAAACAAAGATATTCTTTTGTTGTAATCCAGACAGTGTATCACCTGTCTGCTAGGTGTCTGCTTTAGACCAAAACTCACTGCATGCAGCATTATTTTCTGGGCAGTTTCATTTTTGTGGTACCTACTTTGCGACTTCGTAACTTGCTCATTTCTTATTGAAATAAGTTCGTTCTTGAGCCCATTTCCTCGTTATACTACAAACTACAAAACTCCCAGAAAATAACCAATTTTCAGAAGCTTTAACTACCTGAAAAACTGACTCTAAAGTCAGTGTACCAACTGATTTTTCAACTTTTAACTAGTTTTATAAAAAAATTCGCTATGACTTCGTTACTTAAGCTTTTTCCTCCATTCCAATTGGGTGATGTTCATAACTCATAAGAGTATAACATAACACCCTAGAACTAAATTTTTTAGATTTAGAACATCACAACAAAAAGCCCCCAATCAGTCTATTAACAGTCCACTAATTTGAATTCCATCCTTTTCGCATAGGTTTTGATTTTTAATCATTTTGTTAACTAAACATGCATGCTTACGAGGATTTAACAAGGTTTACTCCTTCATATCCACCTTATAACTTCAAGATCGACCATCATCTTCACTTATCAACAACCACCAACAACTAATCAACTCCAAAGAAATAAAATCCAAGAGATGAAAAAAATAATTTAGGGTTCTTACCTTTTGTGTTCTTCTTCTCTCTTTTTTTTCCCTTTTTCTTCTTATTCTTCTTCTTCTTGATGATCAAAGCTAGCTTGTTCTTCCTCCCTCTTCTTCCTCTTCTATCCGTGAGCTCTCTCTCTCTCTCTTTCTCTATTTCTCTTACTCTTTTGTTTTCTCTCTCAATTTACTTACCTAGAGAAATGGAATGAGAAATGCAAGTATACTTGCATTGGTTGATTTAAGAGAATTAACCATACTTGAGTTAATTCTCACCAACCCCCTTCTCATCCAACCATCCACCAACATCTTAGATTAACTAAGGTTAGGAGCTAGGGATCCAAATGATTGCTTAAGGGCTTATTTGACTAAACTAAATGAATTAAAGGGAACCAAGCATTAAATGGCAAAATACTTAAATCAAAACTTACCAAAAATGGAAAGTGACTCATCACTTTTCTTCCCCCTCATCATATGCCCGCACACTTGCTCTCTTCTCTTCCTTTTTCAAATTCAATTCACCTCATGTTGAATTATACAAGCAAGACACATGGCCCTCATCTCATTTATCAAGTGACACATGTAATTTTCAAAGCTTTGGCTCCAAGTTTGCAATAATTGGCTTCAAGTCTTCAAGCCATGGCTTTAAAACTTAAGACACACTAACCTAGCCAAGCCTCACTAACTTAGCCAAGCCTTTTTTGATTTCCTAACCAAGCCATTACAAATTCTTAGCCAAGACTTAATATTCTTAGGCTTAGTTAGTTTAACTAATTCTAGTTAGACATTTTCTTATCTCGTTAGGTTTTCTAATTTTTTTCGGTTACGCTTCTTATTTCTACCGTAAAATATTTCGTATTATTCTCGTATAATAATTCTTATTATACTAGTATTATTCTTGGTTGGCTTTCGTAATTCGATCCACAGTCGAAAAACCGCGAAATTCGTTTTTGAATTTTATTAGAGATTACGTCTCATGACATCATATAAACGCTATCAGGTTTTTCAAAAAATTTAAAAAAATGCAAAAGACGTTTTTAGAGTGAATAGTGCTATTTCGTCTTTTCCTCGAGAAAAATTTTTGTTCCCGAAAATTCTTTATTTTTGTCTTGAAAATTCTTACTCGTTCATTCTAGGTCGTAGCCAGAATACTCTCCCTCTTTCTAATCATCCTATGTCTTAGAACGATTAATAAACACATAGCACATAATATCATTAATAAAAATTCATTTTATTAATTATTAATTCTTTAAACTTAATTTCTGGACAAACCGATTTTCTGGGTTTTCACAAAAATCTGTCAAATTTGAGTTAGATCCTCCCATTGAGAAGAACCATGCCGATGAGATAAAGTCGGACATGAAAATAGTTAAAAATTTCAAGAAACTTGAGTTGAGTCAAGACTTGGTTAGGATTAACTCCAAGTGAAGAGTTGTGGTTGGTGATCCTTCGTTTCATGAGTTCGGAGGGAGAGATTGTTGGTTGTAGATCCTTTACTCATGAAAATTAAAATCCAAAGTGAAATTAAATTAATTTCTTTGTGAGATATTAATCCAATTGATAATTGGATGGGTGGAATCAATTGGTAGGTCCTGCAGCGTGTTGCCTAATATATGGAAAGTTGATCACTTAAGAATTCATTAGTATATGAATTCTAGGTAGACTTGGAAAGTTGAATTACTAAGGAAGTGATCAGTTAAAGACTTTCCTTTAGCAATTGTGCATGAATCAATAACATTAGGTCACACGGCAGTAACATAGAAAAAGCAAGACATCTTGGCAGCAACAATGCAGGAGAGACTTGGTGCATCCTTGAGAAAATAAAGAGAGGACGGGAATTTGGTACTTTGGTATTACACAGACTCAGTAATCCTTTTAAATTGATATACTCATGGTTAAAGTTTTTAATTTAGAAGAAGTAAATTAATACTCTTTATTTATTATGTAACCTCAAGTTTTAAGGTGTAAAATTTAAAAGAATTATTGTAAGCATATTATTATTGATATAGTGGAGATTCGGAGTTCGACCCGTAATTTTTTCCCTTTAAAGATTTTTCACAGTTAAATATTTTGTCTTGTTTGTGGATGGTTATTTATTATTTTCGTTCTCATTATATTGGGTTTGTTGACTTTCTATTTAATTACACAAAGAAAGAAAGTAATTCTTGAAGATTATTTTAGGTTCACTTCTCCCAACAGATTTGTGGCATATAACATTAATAGATTTAATCATGTCTGCGAATCTTCATTGTTTGTGATTTTAAAGACTACCTTTTTTTATATTTATGTTTATTTTTTATAAATAATAACATGAGAAATTTATATTATAGACGTTTAGATATTATCCAGCTAAACATAACTGTCTTGAAATATATTTATATTAATACATTCAGGTTAATGATACAAATATCAATATTAATATCTTCAGGATTAATCAAAAGTACTTATTGCATCATATTTTTAGACGTGGAGTGTATATATGTTTTTGTGCGTGTACATATATTGCTATTAAAGAAAATAAGAGAAGAGAAATGTAGAAGTTGATAAAGGACTCCACATCATCACACAAAACAATAATAAAAAATAAATATAAATAGTTAAATTAAAACAAGATAAATAAATTACAAAAGAAAGATGATAAACAACAAATAAAATATACCTCATTAATGCCAAAGCATAATATAAATTTGTAGTATGATCAAATGTTGAATTTATGATATTAATTATAAAAGTATTTTTAAATAAATATGATAATTTTAATTTATTAATTATTTTGAAGAAATGTATGAGAGCATATGTAGTTCACCATCAATTTTAATCATGGCATATGTGGGGAAAGTAAGTTTTTTTTTTTTTTTTTAAAAGAAAGGGTAAATCAAACAACAAAAATGAGCACATTCCTTAAAGAGTGATATGCATCTTGTTTTTTTACTTGCCTGCATTAGTTGCAAGATAACTCCAAACTGAAATGTCATAAACATCGACTACATCCTCTACTTGAGGACAAATAATCATTATATGAAAATATGTCACTTGCATAATTATAGGTGAAATAAAATTATCACGAAGAAAGAATAAGAGATTATCAATTTCTATTTCTGCATCACTGTAGACGTACAAACAAACATTTTAAAAAAATAGAAATAATTTGCTCCTGTTTACTTTGGGGCTATAGATGATCATATCATCATGAAGTGTTTTTCAATAGTTAACAGTTTAGCTCCTCTATATTTCCATTCTTTCTAATTCTCCTTAATTTTATGTAATATTTTTAATGGTAATAATGATCCAAATTTCTCAATGAAAAGCCACGATAATGTGATGAATTCTGCTAAAGAGATTTAGAACTTAATAAAGGAGTCAACATCATTATCTAAAAACAAATAATAAAAAGAAATAGTTAAATTAAAACAAGATAATTAATTACTGAAGAAAAATGATAAACAACAAAGAAAATTTACCTCAGTAATGGCAAAGCATGTTATAAATTTATAAGCATTAATGAAAAAAGAAATACCAGCAAATTGTGAATTATATATGCAATAACGTAAGGACATTTCATTGGGCTTTAACTTTAAAAAGAATTTAAGTTTCTATAATTCCCCCATAATAACACTGAAAAACTCTCTACATCCTTGAAAAGTAAAATAAAAATAATAATAATAAAATAAAATAAAACATTGATTAGGGTGCAAACAGTACGTAGGATCGAAACGTGAATCAAGTAGACTAGCCCATATATGCATGGTTTTCCTTATTTTGTTACTATTATACAAGAATTATTTTCTTGATTGATGTTACTGTCTAGGTATATATGCGCTATAAGCGAAGGTAAAGTGTATCTAAAGGTATATTAGATCGATTGACTTGGATGATTGAATGGAACGATGTTAAACCAAAATGTAACTAAGAAAGCGAGATATAGATTACTTGAAATTCCAAAATTAGTTAGAAGGCAAGAGGGAAAATATTGACAAAATATATTTATGTAAATAAATTATTATAATGATCAAACAACCACTTAGTTGAGAAATAAATATGATGAAAAAGATGGAAGGAGAAAGCTGAAACTAAAAATCATACCTGAGAGTGATGATGGATTTAATGGGGGAGATGGGATTTCGAGAAAGAAGAAAAGTGGCGAAATTTGGTAGAATTAAACCCTAGGCAAACTTTAGTTTTTATAACCTAGTAACCCATGTAGCAAACACGTTGCGCATGTGTTATTAATTAGTGCAAGGACATGAGATAAATTGAAAGATTTGTTCACATTACTTAAAAGATACATACAGATTGAGTGTCAGTGACATAATTTGGTGTATTTTTATATTAATTTATCTTCAACAAGTCAACTTGTGAATAAGGACATACTCAAATTGCGTCAAGATTAAGGTCAGCAACATTAACGGTTTCTCCAAAAAAAATTCAATGAAGTTTCTTTATAAGGGCTTAATTAATTTTTTTGGTAAAAATATATAGAGTAAAATATATCGACACCCCTGTAGATAATCATAATAATATTCACTATCTCTCTAATTTTGTAAGTAATAGTCTAGTAACATTCACTACCCCTATTGCAGTTAACCAACTAATATCCAAAAATAGTTTTAATATAATGTTTAATACACCCTTCAAGTTATAATGCTTAATATATCCACTAAATATAAATTTGTATATTATAATTTTTAGTTAAATTGATCTAATTAATTAAATTATGAACTTGTACAATAAATAACATAAATGTCAAAAAATAATAAATATTCATTTTATCAGGAAAATAAAGTCGTACACGTTTTGCTAATTAAATTTATCAAAGATTAAAATTTATTTAATATACATTAAAATATTTTTTTTGTAATTAAAAAGTAAAATTTTAATACCCGTAAAAAGTAAAAATTAACACAAAAAAATTCTAATTATTTTTACCAAATATTAAAATTTACGTAAAACAAACTTATTATTACAGAATGAATCTTATTATTCATATAAAAAAGTATTAAAAATTATACTAAGTATTTTTCTCAAATATTAAACTAAACATAAGTCACATTTAGGCATAATTATTTACATTAAAAATGACAAATGTTGTTAATTACTCAAAAAAGAAAAAATATATTAAAAGAAAAATATGTTTACAAGATAAAGATAGTAATAAATATTATTATATTTTCTTTTATTCAACATTGCACAAAAACAATACCAGCTGTATACTAAAAAATATAATCAAAATCATAAACATCCCAAATTTTGACATATACTCAAGAAAAATTAACATATAAAAATCACAATATGAAACTAAGAATTCAAATAATAATTTTTGTTGTTATATACCAAAAACTAAACTATCAACATACTCAATCACTTTAATTAGAACTGCTCTATTAATAATTTAATTTAAAATTCTTAATATTTATATCACTTATCCAAAAATATGTGTTAATTAAACTAAATAAAACCATAATTAAAATGTATTGTATTAAAAAAGGATAATTAAACATATATATTATTCAAGAATTAAAATTTGATAACATACAAGGGTAAATATGTAACTTTATCTATTTAGTCAACCCTAAAAACTTACAAGAGTACTAACTGTTACTTAAAAACTAAAGAAGATGTGAGTGTTATTATGGTTATCTAGAGGGGGTGTCACTGTATTTTACTCAAATATATATATAGTATCACAATAAATAACTTTAAATTCAGGGTACTAATTTGCAATCTTAGAAGCTATTCAAAAAGAGACAAAAAAAAGAGAAGAAGAACCATAAAGTGATAAATCAAATTTAAGTTGTGAATGAGTAATACATAGCTTGGACAATATTTCAAGCCCGAAGTTTAGAATAAACTTGCCCCCCCCCACACACGGATATATATATATATATATATATATATACACGAAAAATCTCTAAAACGAACCAAAAATGAACTGGCTATAGCGACGGTTTTGTCTATCGCTATATCCAGTGACGACAGTTTTTTTACCTATTGCGATGGACCGAACCGTCACAATAGGTGGTGCGTCGCTTATCTGACCTATAGCGACGGATTGAACCGTCGCCAGTTCGTCGCTATAGTCGATTCGCAAACGAACCGGTTCGCTACTCTTTTTCTCTCTCTCTCTCTCTCTCTCTTTATATATATATTATATGGGAACGATCCATAATATATATTTGTTATGGATCTTTATAAGGTATACACTATCAATACTAATGAAAACAAAAAGGAAGGACCATGATTAGAAACTGAAAATCAACGTCTGCTATTATTACTAGCAGATGACAAAAAAAATAAATACCATTAGTAGCGGACGCTAATCAGAATAAGAGTTTGAAAGTATTATGCCCTCAAGCCAATCACACATGATGTGATAAGCATTTACTTTATAATCTTATTCATTTATTAATAAAAGAATTTGTTTATTTAAAGGCATTCTTTATCCATGTTTAATTAGTTGAATGAAATAAATGTGATAAATCCATAGTTTTAAAGCAATGCTTTTAGAATCATGAAAAGTTCATGCTAATGAGATCAAAATTCTAGATAGCTCAAAAACTAAAATATTCCTAATCGTTGGATCACTAATATGGGGTTACTGATTCCGAATAGATTAGTACATACTATGCTTGCTCTGTTGAAGTGAATGATTGATCTCATAATCATTTGTCTGGAGACACTAAAACAAGTATGTAGGTACTTATTGGAAAATAAGTTCACTGAACATGACTCACTTAAAAGAATACCTAATGGAGTTTTACGCGTCTGTCAATAGGAATTCCTATAATAATAGTAGTATAAGTGATCCTTGAACTTGAGATCATCATAGTATCTTATGTATTCTGAGTTATACTTTGTTATATTCCTTAATACTTCAGAGTATGTTATAGGGTATGCTTGGGTATAATGAAGTATACATGGAGATAGGTGAATGATTAACAAAAGATCTACCACTTCTAATAAAGGGAGAGAATGTCCTATACGATTCGATAAGTGACAACTCAAGAATCCCTGGTCAAGGTTGAATGGAAATTAGAAAGGAGTTTTTAATTTATATTAACTAGAGTTGTGCATTTTTGAATCGAAATACATATGATCAAATAAATGAAATTTGACAGAAATTGCATGTTTTATATTTGATCAGGATATTGTGTGGTCGAAGGATTGAATTGTACGGTAACTAATTACTGAATAGGGTCTATGTGATTAAATGTTGATTTTATATTATACGGATAGTCATGATATATTATCGTAAGGTGTCCCTAATGATGTAGAATAAATATTATTTATTTATATATGAATTAAAGAAGTTTAATTTATTATAAATAATATTAAAATGGTTCTAATTTATTTATTCTACTACCGGCATAATATTAAACCTAAATGGTTACACTACAAAAAGAGAAATATTATTTTAGAAGTAATTGGCCTAATAATAATAATGAATTAAGTGTATTTAATTTATTAGTGAAATAAATTAAATAGCTTAATATTTATAATTAACTATTTGGAGAAGATATGTGTTTTTTTATCGTCTTCTAATTATGGTCGTTCATTTTTGTTTTCATTAGTATAGATGGTGTATGCCCTATAAGGATTCATAGCAAATATATGCTATGATCATTACCCGAGTAAAATGCAAAAATGACCACTGTACTCTTAGTATATTTGGATATTGTGCCCCTTTTGTTGGTCAATGCAAAACAAACCCTATACTATAGAAAAATTTGGATAACAAACCTTTATGTGACAACTGGGTATTGACTGTCATATGTAGCAATGATGACATGTAAGTAACCCAAACTAAGAATAAAAAATTCGCTTCCGTTACGATTCGAACTCAAAACCTCAACCTCATAATTTTAAACAACTACCCTACTGAGCTACATGATGCAGATGTAAATGCAACAACATAAATTTTATTTATACAAGCTTCTCCATTTAAACCAAAAAAAAAGATAAATAAGTGGATAAACCCTTCTTTACTTGATAAATACTTTAGATAAATGAGTGATTAACTCTGAAGTCTAAGCCCACAAAAGGGACGAGTTTACCTCATTAATTGTCTATATTATGTGAGGACTTTACCTCATTAAGCCACCTGAATCTATATTATGAGACAATTATCTAATGTTAGCATCATGCATGAGCATGTACCAACCCAGAATATTATAATACAAACTCAACTTTATGAATAATTGTTAAAACCTGTTATGGGAACAAACTAACATTTCCATTAACCAATTAACCGAATTACTACCAAGTCAAATCATTCATTACAACCTCTATAACAATAATAGAACCAATTTGAACTCAACTTGAAACAAAAAAACAACTAGTTTATGTCATGCAACTTGAAATCTAAATCTCTATATATACCAAAAGATTTACTTAATAAAATTATGCAATTTTGGTAATGCAATCAATTTAATATGATTTCCTAGATTTCATAATTTTGCATTTTAATTTACCCAAGTGAGATCTGTTCTGATGTGAGAAGTAATTAGGATTGCAAACCAGATCGATTTGCAGAAAAATCATGTCTTAATTTTCAGCAGCCATCTCATATTGCTTCTTCTCAAGCGGATAATGTTATGTCACGACAATCTGAGACGATCATATCATTACAACACTCAGAGTCAGCGTTAAACCTTCATGACACAAAGTAAAATTTTTATAGCCAACATTTTGTATTTTGAATTATACTATCAATAGAATTATATGTTCTCTTTTTTGTTCCAGTGTTAATGTAGAGGATGACAATACAGAAACTTCGATAGAAGTTCCATATGTTGGATTATCGTTTCCTAGTCAGGATGACGCATACGCGATGTATAATACATCGCGTGGACTCTGTTTGTCGAATCTTGACAGATCTAAAACTTCGGGGGAGGCAATAGGTCGATTAATTATTTGTAGTAAGGGCAGAATTGCAAAAGATAAAGATCAGACACTTGATGAGAAACCGAAGAAACGACGAAGACAAGTAAGATCTGACTGTCGTGCAAGGATGTGGATCCATTTAAACCAAAAAACGAAGACATGGTGTGTTACTAGTTTTTGTGATGAACATAATCACGAGTTTACCAGCCCTTCATTAACATGGAAACATCGCTCTCATAAGACATTTTATCGTAGTCAAACTGTAAAAAAATTGATGGAGAAGATGTATGAAACTGGATTGCGCCCATCAACAATTGCAAAGGTGGTTAATGCTCATGGGAATGGTGAGGATGGGATGATAACAACACAACAATGTGTAGATTATTTGCGCGTACAGAGAAAGAATATGGTTGGTCGTGAATGCATTTCAATAGTTCATCATTGCCATGTACTTGGAAGAGTTTTGGTGCTGATGAGGAAGACAAACTCAAATTGTTATTTTGTCAGTGCCATGTGGATCGTTGAGATTGACTTGTCAAGTTGTATCAAATGGCTTTTTTTCACTTTGAAATATAAGAGAACTCTTTTTATGGATACTATGATGTGATACTAGCTTGTTAGTAGGAAATGAACCTTATATTGAGTAACTAAAAGTCTTTTTGATTCTGTATAGTCAAGAGAACATATTGCTTGGTGTTAATTGTTAAACAAACTATGCAAGACTCTCAAACTTGTTTTGATCACTGATTCTATGGAGTATTGTTTTGTAGTTAATGGATTTGTTTGTGCATTTATTTTGTTTCGCTAGAAATAGAATGTGGTTTTAGCTCGTGGTTAATGTCTTACCTGTTAATTGTTAGTGTTGCTGGTGGTTTGTTTCATTGTTAATATTGGTTAATATATTTTTATTACATCTGATAGCAACCAATGAAGGTAGAATTAAGTCTAAACCTAGTCGAACTTCCAACCAAAGACATCAAGAAACACTAATCAATATTTTACTAAAAAAATCCATTATCCACATTACAAGAATAATATCAGACTTTTATGTCATTCTCCTCAAAGTCGACCTTACCGTTGTATACATTACAACAAATTAAATAATCTTGTTGGCTCAATCAAGCCCACAAGCCTAAAACTAACACTGAAAAACTATATTGTCTGCAAAACAAGCTGCAAGCTCGTCGCCTTCTTTATTCCAACATACTTCAAAGATCCCACCATTTCCAGCATATAGTTTTACAAGTTTTGCTTCTTTTACAGACCAAAAGTGCACACATTTATCTAATAAGCCGTTTGGCCAAAATAGTCACCATTGAGGCTGAATGCAACAGTATATACAGGATCCCTGGAATTAAAATCAAATAAACTCCATATATTAATGACAAGGAAAGCATGAAATTCTGTGTATGTTATAACAACCAACACACAGGACATTTATAAGCCGCAAAGGTCATTTTAGGATGGACTATTGTATAGTATCATATAACCACATAAGCATATAGATATTATGAAAATTGAAGCAAACACAAATCCAAAACACCTAAAATGTTAGTAAAGCAACATATGGTAGAAACTAAGAGCTCAAATTGGTTTCATAAATGCTGAAGTGCAATTATAAATGTGGTAACTATGGCCATTTAAGCTGTGGAGAAGACTCCCCGTTTTCACATCACATAGCTTTATAGTTGAGTCAAACAAGGCACTGTTGAGGGGAAAATAAAAGGAAAACATAATGCGAGGATTAGTTACATAGTATTAAAGTTAAGAGTTAGGAGGGAGGCGTGTAGAACTAAGCAATACCTTGGCATGTTCCTTCAAATCATGCAGGCAGGTGTCCTGTTTCATGCTCCATATCTGCATCATGGTTTTATGAGATTTAGAAAGATCCAATGGATTCTCATGTAGAAACATGGTCCTCCAATACTTTGAAAACAGGCTTTTGATTTATATACTCAAAAATAGAGCCAATTTGTACAAACCCATCAAACATTTTCAGCGAATTTAACAACTTTTTTAGCCCACCCACCCCCTCCCCCCCAAAAAAAAGGAAGCTTACTTACAGCAGCAATGGCGGTAATAGCAGAGGCAAACAAGTAGACATAAAATCCCTCTCCTGATATGAGATATACAAACACAACTATCAATCAATTTTATTCTAAAATCCCAAAATTACAATAAAAAAAAAGAAAAAAAAAAGAATAGCTTAAGGAAGAGGCAGGCGTCGGACGGAGAAAGTAGAAGTGACGGAAGCGAACGTCGGAGGTGGAACCGTGGCTGTCGAAGGAGTTGAAATCGCGGCGGCCGATGAGAGCTCGGAAACGCTGAGAGCGGTGGTGATTTCTAATTTGGGAGGAGCTTAGCCCGCGATTTGGGAGGAGAGCAGCCCCTTGTGCCGTGTTTTTTTTTTTTTTTTTGATTTGGGAGGAGAGAAGAAGCCGTGAGCTGTGTTTTTGATTTGGGAGGAGAGAACCTGATTTGGGACGAGAGAAGAAGACTGAGTTGTGTTTTTTTTTAAAAAAATAAATATTCCAAAACGACGTCGTTTTGACAGACTGTGTAAAAAAAATTTGCAAGATTGTGTATAGCCATTATCCCCATATATATATATATATATATATATATATATATATATATATATATATATATACACACACACACACACACCCCTATTAGACTATACACACACCTATTAGACTATATTCATAACACAAGCCGTTGATTATAACAAGCCCAAGTAAGGCTTAAGACCATAAAAAGAGTGATCGAGTAAATTTGCATTCATGCTTAGGAGACGAACTTAATATCCTTAAACCCTGTTGGGCCTGGTAGTTGGGTTATAGATACTGATTCTTGCAAGACTCCATTAAAAAATGTGTTGTATACATCTAGCTGGAGAATTCATGGGCCATGAAGTGACGTTGCTAATGAAACCAACGGATAATGGTGCTTAATGGGCCATTAAAGTGTTATTGACATTGGCCTTGAGAAATTGAGACCCATTAGTTAATGAGTCCTGATATATATTGTAAAAGTTTTTAGTCATATTGGTCGCAATCTAACTTCGTGATTTAGCAAGTGGGTTGTCTGAAGCTGTACCCGATCATGAGAGAATTAGACTAAAAGTCGCCTGCTGAACCCGTCAAATATGTGTCGACATGTATATTATTTTACTTGGTCAAAAGACGATTTATTACACAACACGCTAGATGGCATTTTATTTTATTTTTATTTTTTACAAACAAAACACTTGATTAGTGAAAAATTACTCTTTTCATCTTGTAATAAACGCCTTAGTTTGCCTTTAATAGTCAAATTAACTATTTTTAAAATTAATAATTAAAAATTTGTATATCACGAAACTTAGCATTGATAGTAAATTTTCCGTAATTTATTATTGATCATAATCTCTCGACATATATCTTGAATATTTTTCAAATTTGTTAATTTTAAAAATAATCAATTTAATCTTAGATATTAAATGAGACGGAGAAGATAATTTAGAACTGCACGGCGTGGGGCAGCTCGCCCCTACACAGTCAATTTTATAGGAATCAGTGACTTTTTCCCATTTTTTCCGTACATGTATCTTTTTTGTATTCCAATACTACTCCATATAGCAAGCCGCGCATTTACATAACCGATGTTCTAAAATGATCTATTCGTTCAAAAATATAATATTAATATTAATATTAATTTTTTAAAATTAATTTGAATTTTTTTAAAATTTAAATTTAAAATTGATTTATTAATATTTTAATTAATTAATATAAGGATAAATATGGTAAATTATTTAAAAAAATATTACTAATTATATGATTTATTATTTCATAATTTTTAAAAAATCTTATTAATTTAGAATTTGAAAAAATTATACAATTTAAAGCGGAGGGATTTATTTACTTAATTAACTCAGCGATATCAATTTTGTTTACATTCCATTCAGATCAGTACGTACATTGCACGGACTTAATTAATTGTACGTCTGAACAACCGTACACTCTTGGATGTAAGTCTATGCAATGTAGTGATCATCTGATTTCGATCAGAATTTTAATTAAGGGCGGCTTTAAGGGAAAATGGAAATGATCTGATCAATAATGTACAAACATAGCAGCACTACGTACAATCAACTGCAAACAAAAGCCTTGTTAAACCCAATGCGCATAGTTAGATTAGAAAAGAAACAGTAGTGCCACGTACGTACACTATGCTAGCTCCACAAGTAACATAAATAGCTAGCTCAATGCATGCTAGCTTAATTATTAAACACTTTAATTCATTAGATTAGATCTCTCGCTGTAACTCTCTCCACAAACACATAACAGAAAACAACAACACTTGTCTGAATTATTCTAGCTTTACGTACCTAATTAGTTAATTAAAGAGAGGAAGTGGAGAGAGAAAGAGAAATGCAATTAACATATTAGGGTTTGTGCATGGACGTCGCGGTGGTGGTGGTGGTAGGAAAGAGTTGTAGGGTTTTGAGGGGTCCTCTGTTGGAACAAGAAGTTGGGGCCACATCCATAATCATCCAGAGGTGATCATGGCCGTACATTCTCTTGATGGACTTCTCTTCGCATCTCTCCTCTAAAGGATCATCCGCTTTCAAGGTGTATGGCTTCAATTGTATGGAAGATGCATCCTCAGCTCCTCCAGTACCCTACATATATATTAGAAATAAAATTAAGTCAACTGAGAATACATAAATGCATGATTAAATTAGACCGCCGATAATATCAAAACAATAATAATTATGCCATTAGAGTTATAAATATCGTTAAAATAATTAAGTATAAAAGTATCACTATTTACATATATGCTTTGGCAACATAAATGTTGTTTAGGCATTATCAACCACTAAGGTAATTACCTGATGAAGAAAAGGTGATAAGTTATAGTGAGCATTTAGTGGATGATAGTTTTTATGATAGTTTAGTGAGTTATGGTGATAGTTTTGTTGTTTAGCTAGAAAGAGTTGTCTTCTTTTAAGCTTCTGTCTGTCTCTGGCTTTGCGATTTTGAAACCAGTAGAAAACGTTCTTTCCTTCGATCTTTCCATATTGGGAGAGATGGACTGTGATCTTATGTATTTGAGATACCTTGGGTGTTCCTATTCCACCTTTAGAAATCTCCTCCAAGATCATCAGCTGTTCTGGGGTTGGACACCACCTTTGTAAAGGCATTTTTGCGACTCTTTTCTTTCTCTTTGTCTTGCTTTTTTGGGGTGTGGTGTTGCTCGACTATAAATAGAGGGTTGACAGGATTAAAAGGTAGTGAGAAAGTGAGATAAAAGGGATGGACAGAGAAAGAGAAAGAGAAAGGAAAAACGGGAGAGAAAATTTGGCCGTGCAAGGTTTGAAATTTATG
This sequence comes from Aralia elata, assembly GCA_034770075.1. Lineage (NCBI taxonomy): Eukaryota > Viridiplantae > Streptophyta > Magnoliopsida > Apiales > Araliaceae > Aralia > Aralia elata. Next base: position 31,857,719 of record CM068377.1, read on the forward strand.
AAGTTGTCACGCTTTTAATTTTGTATAAGTTTAGAAATTTTATTTATATTTTTTTTATCAGCAAAAGAAATTTATACTAGTAATATCCAAAAATTTACCTCAATGACAAGTCCAAAAGATATATAAAGAAAAGACTATTTTTTAATTGCATTTATTATGAAAATATGTTACATTCGTGTTGACCTTAAAAAAAATTAAACAATAAAAATAATTGATTAAACTATTATTTTACAAATGAAAAACATAAAATTATAAATTTACAACTTCATATGATCTAAATCCATGAGAAAAGAACAAATTTTTAGCGGGGGGTAGTTTGTAGAATATAAAATATGATCAATATTATAATAACATTACGTAGACACCCTATTGACCCCACAAATATTTCTCTAATCACCAATTTATTTATATATATTTGTAATCTTAAATATTTAAACAAATAAAATAAGTCAAAATATTATCAAATTTAAGGCTATTAAAGAATCATATAAGGGAGGTAGGAAGGATATGGGATTTAAAATTGGAGAAAGTTACAAAAATTTTATTTGAAGATATGTTTAAAATTTAGTGGGTCAATTCACCCCGTATCAAAACTCTTAACTATGTGCCTTGTCTTCCACCAATTTTATGTAATACAAATTTAATAATAAAATTATGGGTTAATTGCAAATCTTACAATTAGGACCACAAATTAAATTTTAATTCTCTTGGTATTCACCTCAACTACTAATAAGTAGCTTATATTGAACCTGAGAATATGACCATAAAATTTTAATTCTCTTGGTATCCACCTTAACTACTAATAAGTAACTTATATTGAACCTGAGAACAAATTCGATTAAAAGAATAGTCGAAAAGGTGACGAGCTCTGGCTATGTAAGTATATATATAAATACAACTTGTCTGTATATTATTTAGTTTAATTGTATAAAATATTTAAACAACTTAAATACTACTCACATATTGCATGTCAGCAATTTGATGGCTAACTTAGTTGAATAACTATTTAGGGTTCATCTTACTTACTTTAATTTACTTTAGGATCGAATTGAAAGGATTTAAATTTCGTGGTCTCAATTAACTCATGTATACTTCACTCTCATATATATTATTAATCTTAAAAATATTATATTTAATGATACAATAATATTTTTTATAAATAATTGTGTTGTTGGTTTTATTGTACAAACGATGTTTATATCGTTAATTTTAAATGTGTATTAAAAAAAATTATTCATTTTAATGAAAATTATAATGGATGCATATTAATTAATCCAACTCCATGCAGCAGAAAAAATTCAGGTTTTCAACATCTACCAAAGGACATGGCTTTATTTTCAGCGTCAGGCTGCATGTTCTATGTCGTATACAAAAAAATAATTTACGTGCATAAATTTTACATAAAAATTTGTGCATGTAGTCTTCGTCTACAACCCAAGCTCCAGTCCTCTCTCTTTGTCTAAGTTCACTCACAGGAGAAAAATACATAACATTTGCATTTTCTTTTTATATTTAAAATTAAAGGGATTTATTGAACTTTTAAAACAATATATATTATAAATGATAGAATTTGATAAATAATTTATCATTTTCACAACTATATTGTCTAAAAGTTAAATGAATTTACAACTATATTGTCTAAAAGTTAAACTATATTGTATACATTTAATATTAAAGATACAATGTACCATTTGTCATTAAAAATTGAGTAAAGATAAAAAAAATGAAGGAAAAAAAAAATCGAGCTATCAAGTCACCAAATTTGGACGACTGAGTTGATTTGAGATCAATTAAAATGTTATTTAAAAATATTATACATAAAATTTATTTGATTAATTAGTTGTTTTAAAGTTTACCCGTTATTTGTATGAATTATTAAGCTTGTTTACGTAAATCCATAAATGCAAGAAAGAGAGTACTTCCTTTGTTCCTTTTCAATTGTCGTTTTAAAATTATACATATAGATTAAAAAAATTAATATTTTTTTTAATTGATTAAATTGAGTATAAAATTTTAATATTAGCCTTTTAAAATTTATTGAAAATATGAGAGAGAAACAAATTAACCTTTAATCATAAATGATACTAATATGAAAAATTAAACATTTAATTTCTTGAAGTTTACAAACGACAAATAAAAAAGAATAAAAATCTTCCTTTAAATAGACAAATAAAAAGGGATGGAAGGAGTAATTCTATTAGGTGGATTGAAATATCTGCAAATTAATAAATATTATAAGTAATGCACTGTAGCAAGTGAATTTATGAACCAACAACTATTTCAAGCAATACATTTCTATTTTTGGATTCTTTCAGAAAAAACCCATCAATTGTTAAATACTCATAAATAAGACTTGAGTAGTATACTAATTATACTTTTTATAAGATATATTTAATTTGTCTCCCTAATTTAGGCTTTTAGAGTTGTTGTGGATACATGAATCTCTTTAGTTATTATAACAAGTTTATCGGATGATTATAGTAAACAACAAACTTGATGATATCAAAAAAATCTTGAATATAATTTTGAGATAAGAATATTATAAATAATTATGTTTAATTTAGATATATATATATATATATATATATATATATATATATATATATATATAGATAGATATATATATATGTGTGAATCTGCTTCATGCCTTTCCTTTTGTTTCTAAAGTAAAAAACACACTATTAACATTAATACTTATAAGTAAACACATTATTTAGTCTTTTCTTAATTTAAAGTAGGACAAATTTTTATCAAATAGCAACACTTCCTTTAAACCTTGTTGATTTTCAATTTTTGAATTCTAAATAATGTTAACATCATTAATGAGTTCTACAAGTAACATCAAATTAAGGTCAATTTAATACTCTTTAATTAGCATTAAATTGGTATCAAAATTGAGCAAAATTAGACCCTACTCACCAGAAGTGTGATTCCTCCCCTGCAAACTTAACTGTGCCACTTTCAAGTACTCTTAATTCGGAAAATAGTGAGAGCTATGGGTAATAAATTTAAAAAGAAGATTTGGGAGCAGAAGAGAGAGTGAATTCTGCATGTATGATAAAAGTTGGAAGATAAAATTCAACGAAATAGATTGTGGTATCCACTTAAAGTTTAAAGTTTATAATCTATGGGGCAAAGCGAAACATGAAGAAAATCTCTTCTGATGAACTCTCTCTTTTCTTTTCTGTCCTATTTGTCTAAAATATTTTTTCGTTATAAAGTTGCTGGCACAGTTATATTATATCTTCGGTTCTTTTTGCAGAGTGGAGTACTTATTTTCAGATTTTCTTTCCTTTTCTCTTTCTTTTTTGTCATTCCCTCTTTCATAATTTAGAAAACGTTACTCTACGAAAATAATAATATTTGTATATAACATACTTAAAAATATTTTTCAACTAATACTTCTTTAAATAATACTCTCTCCATTTTAAAAATTATATATTATTTACAAATATTAAAAATATTTTTTCATTATATATTTATCTAAATAACAAAATGATAAACTTTAAATGAGTGAATACACAAGAATTTTATCCCTAACATTGTTTATCAAAGATTTTTTTTTTTGAAATTTTCCGTAAATGTTTCGTTTAATTGACTTTTAGTTCAAATTTTAGATTGAAACTTGAATTCAGGATGATTTTTAATAAAGATAAACATTTTTTAGAATAGAATGAATTTCTAACATGAAGATTGATGTCTCATTGCATTAATAGTAAACCAACCTCCCTCTCCCTTCCCTTTTTTTCAATGAGCAAGAGATTCTTATCATTATTGAAATGATCCTGTTTAATGGCAGAGGGGCCTCTCCTCAGTTATTAACCCCAAACTTTTTCAACGTTTCCCATAAATCAAACCAATTTAAAGATTACACAAAAATATTAGAGCTTGTGATTTTTCAAATGATCGATTTGGTGATGTGTATCAACAATTTTGTATTAATGAAAGTTCAACAAATTTAAGCCAAGAAATGTGCTTATTTTATAAGGTTGTTATAATGGTGTTATACAACTTCAATTTAAATAAAAATCGATGTTATCTTATATTTTTGCATGATCTTTTCATTTCTAAGATTAGATTTTATTAAAAATGCAAGATAAAATTATTTTGTGAAATTGAGGTATTATAACTGAGATACCATACCCTTAAAATTTTAGGTTTTAAAGGTTTGAATTTAAAGTTTTGGGTTTAGGGTTGTAAGACAGTAAAATTCAACAAAAATTATATTAAAAGTATAGCTTAGTCAATTCAAGAAATTATAAAATACAACATTGTTTGAATTTAATTTTTTATACAGTATTTTTTTATAAAAACAATCATTTGTAACATTATTTATTATATATATATATACACACACACATACATACATACATAGCCGATGAGATTAAACATTTTCTCAACCTTACATACTGCTGTTTAAATTAACAAATTGCCCGTTGAGAAGTTGGGTGAAGAAAATGATAAATTGACAAAGAAAGTACACCTTTCTTTACGTGGAAAAAATACAAACATGAAACATCCACCTATATATTGCGCTTTAGTTACAAGATCGAGCAACGTATATAGTGTGAGAGAGAGGATGTAGAGAGCGTAGGACTACCTCCTTTTCAAAATTAGAAACATATTTTAATTTTTTAAAATTAATTTATAAAATTTTAAAATTTAATTAAAATTGACCTGAAATTATTTAATTTTAATATAAACAAATATAACAATTGTAAACTAATTATAAAGTACTACTAATTATCATATTTGTTATTTTTAAATCTTGAACAAAATTATATCGATTTTAAGTTTTAGAATTTCTCGAATTGACTTTAAAAAATTAAAATATATTTTTAATTTTGAAACAAAATGAGTAATTTATAGATATAATATTAATGGAATACGATAAACTCAGACGTATCACTTTTCACACTAAAGGAGGTATCACTTTTCACACTAAAGGAGGGGACCTTATACTTGGTTATCACGTCAATTATAACAACATTGAAAACATAGGGTATCATCACACCCTTGCTACAAAGACTAGGAAATCAAACTCCATATTCTATACTTAACTGGTGGTGGTCGGTGGTTGATAATGTCATAACAAAAATGTCGCTATCAAAGTAATGTATTATTTCTAATACACGTATAATTATGCATACTATATACTATGCATTGAATATTGTACATTACTTTGACAGAATACTGTTTGCTCCAGCATTATCAATTCTGTTAATATATTTCTTAATTTTACCACCAAAAAAACTAGTGCACAAAAATTAGCTAGCTATAGATTTGTTCAAAAACCAGCGTTTATATCGATAACGTTTGTAGTACTATTTAATTAGGTCTCAAACGCAATGTATCAAATTCAAATATTATATTTGTAAATTAAATAAATTATAATTAAAATAAATAATTACTAGAGGAATATAATTTTTAAACACGTTTCAACTTTCAAACAATTTAAACGTGCTAAGCCTTGAGTAAACTGGTTACAAAATCTATTCATTACTTTCATTTTGTTGGATACAAGGTGACGCATTTGATCCTGAAACAATATTATTTTTCAGTTCTGTTCATGTTTGATGGGTCCCTAAACTTCCACAGTGGTCGATAGTACTCTTCATTAAGAAAGAGTAAAAGCTCGTATGACGTATACTGACCTAGGAAGGACAGCTTACATTTACACCCTCTTTATTTATGCGGCATTTTTTATGATAACCGATTAATGTGCTTCCAATGTTTAATTTCTTTAAAGTTCAACTAACATAAATATTGTCATATATTTTCACGTGGCATGAATCGGATTGACAGGGACGGATTCAGAATTTCATTTTATGCGAGGAACATATTAAAGGAAAATATTACATTCATTTCACAAGAATCTAAATCTAGGGATGATTATGATCGATTTGATAAAAAGAAGGGAATAGTGTGTATTTTTCATTGAATTATAGTTTGATTTTAAAGTCAATTTGTAAAATTTTAACATTAATGTGAATTAATTTAATTATATTCAATACAATTGTGAATATTATAAATTATTTTAAAAATAAAAGTTACTTCCTTCGTCCCCCAAAAAATAACAGAAGTACAATTTTTACACAAATTAAGATATTAAAAAAATTAGGAGAAAATATATATTTTTTCCTTGTCTACCTTTGTCCTCGAGTAGTGTGATGCGTTGATATTTGTATGGGTTAATATATTTAATTGAGTTTTGGGTAGAGAGAGAATTAATGATGGGACTTGTTGACTATTGAGATAAGTAAAATATGATAGTAAGTGAAGGATAATTTTATCTAAATAAAAATTTATATAGTACTTTTATTATCTTTTTGAGGATAAATTTTTTTACCACTTAAGTCATTCTTTTAAGAAATGATGGAGTATAATATTTAATGTTAAAACTCAGAAGAATTCATTTTAATTTTAAATTTTAAAATTTTACAAATTGATTTTTAAAAGCCAGAGTGAGACTCTATTTTGTAAAATAGCAAACAATAAATAATGCAAATGGATAAACACTAGAATTTGTTTAGCCCGATTGCGTATCTCTTTTTTATTTTTATTTTTTTGATAGAAATAAAATGTGCATTAATAGGTAAACATAGTACAACGAGATAACTTAGCTAGACGAGCCAACTTATGGGTTCGATCAACAGAAAAGCCTAAATACCCCTTGACTGGTTTATTTTTTGACACGAATCATTTTTTGTAATAAAATTCAAAAGAAAGTAAACATTCTTTTGTTTCTTCCCATCTACATCTATACCTTATATATGAAATTTCGTAAGGAGATACATAGGTAATTAATTAAAAAAAATAAGCGTGTTGACTCAATTGAACAAGTTGACTTTTGATAAATAAAAAATTAAAATTATTATTTTTATCCAATTATCCACGTGAACACGCTAAATAATAACCAAGTAATATGAATCTCACAAATTTGTCCATGTGGCCATCAAAATAGAAAATTTATATATTAAAATAAATTAAAAATTTGTAAAACGTTAAAAATCTATCCAAAAATATTTAAATAAATTACAAAGTTAGAAAAATAAAATAAAATAAAAACGTGGAGTATTAAATGAAATACAATAATAGAACAAATTAATTTAATTAAACAACTTAAACACTTTAAATTCAAACACATCATGTTTAATGGGTTTTATTAAATTATTTAAGTTGTTTAATCAATTTGTTATATAATTACATATGTTTAATCAATTTGTTATATAATTACATATTGTTCTTTATTTTAATTGATTGAGATATATTTTATTTTGTAAATAAAATTTCTTCCATGTTCTTCTCAAGTTAATAGAATTATTAAAATATATGTTTTTCTTCCATAATTTCATTTATTTAATTTTAATTGTTTAATTTGTTTCAACTTTCAGATTTACTTTTATTTTTCACATATTTTTAATGTGTTGATATTATTTGACAAACCCACGTAGATAACTAGCTTAAAAATATTTTTTTTAAATTGTTTTATCAAATGTCAACTTGTTTAGACAAAATTTGTGACGGTTTGTAAAAATTAAACAGTTCAATGAATTGACTGTTAAAAATTTCAGTCAAGTGATGTATTTATAAACCGAGGTCGAGTACATTGAGAAAAAGTTAATTTAACCCAATTTGATGCTCGAATTGATATGTGCTAAAGGGTATTGTGAGAAATTGATGGGTTGAATTGGGGTTCTGTGTATGAAATTGAAAACTACGGTTTGGTGTTGTAATTGTAGTTTTTGTAGAAGAGGGAGAGTTGGGCGACAGATTTCTTCTTTCTAATTAATGACAGAGAAACTGAAATTAGAAGAGGAAGAGTAGGGAAGTGAAAATGGAAGTAGAAGTGGAAGAGGAGATGAAAATCCGAATATACACATCGATTTAATTTTTTGAGCTAACCGAGTTAATTCATATCTACCGACCGAGAGAACTAAACGATTTTTTCACTTGGTTAATTGCATGATAAAAGTTCAAACATAGTACACCAGAGCCTGTTTGATAATTTTTTTTTTCTTTATCATAAATACTAGTACTACTACTCAAATATAAATATGTTCATATCGTACCTAGCAAGGAGTAATTTCATTCTTACACCCTTATTTTGTTCCAATGCATTTTATTACAATTGAATGAAGCTGCTTCCAATTTAAAATAGTTCAAGTCCAATTTGTTGGTTTATATGCTATTGGTTTTAATGATGACAAGTTGATTTGTAGAGTTATATACTATCATCATCAAAAAGAGGGAGAATGTTGATTTATGATTTTTATTTTGTATGGTGATGTTTTGTGATTTTCAGGTTATGGACTAATTATGCATGTATCAAGATTTCAAGTGGGTCTTCATGAAGAAATGTTGTTTAGAACCACCATATGGTTAGGTCCCTAGGACTTCACCTAAGAAATCAAATGTAAGGATTTATAGCTTGATTAATTAATTTCAAGGCAATTTTATTTTGCTAGAAATTAGTTTTAAAAAGTCTCATAAGCTTTAAATTCAAAATCCTTAAGAAACTATATTTAATTGGAAACTATATTTCCAAAGGAAAGATCTTATTCCATATTTCATGTGCAGAAAATTCAAATTCAACAACTGGAATTCCTTGTTTAGAAACCAAATCAATTGAGAAAATATTCAGTCATGTCTTTCCAAAGTTATATTAAGAGTAAAATATACTGACACCCCATGTAGATAATTATAATAACACTCACCACCCCTTTAATTTTTAAAGTAACAGTTAATACTCCTCTAGTTTACAATATGTAACAGTCACTACCCCTAGTGTAGTTGACCAACTAATATCCAAAAATATTTTTAATATAATGTCTAATACACCCTTCAAGTTATAATGTTTAATATATCCACTAAATATAAATTTGTATATCATAATTTTTTCTTAACTTGATCTAATTAATTAAATTATGAATTTGTGCAATAAATAACATAACTGTCAAAAAATAATAAATATTCATCTTATTAGGAAAATAAAGTCATACACTTTTTGCTAATTAAATTTTTCAAAGATTAAAATTTATGTAATATATATTCAAATATATGTTTTTGTAATTAAAAAGTACAAATTAACGCAAAAACAATTATAATTATTTTTCCCAAATAATCAAATTTACGTAAAACAAACTTATTATTACAAAACGAATCTTGTTATTCATATAAAAAAAGTATTAAAAATTATATTAATTATTTTTCTCAAATATTTAACTAAACATAAGTCACACTTAGGCATAATTATTTACAGTAAAAATGACAAATGTTGTTACTCAAAAAAAGAAAAAATATATTAAAAGAAAAATCTTTTTACAAGATAGATGTAGTAATAAATATTATTATATTTTTTTATTCAACATTGCAAAAAAATAGCACTAACTGTATACTAAATAATATAATCAAAATCATAAAAATCTCAAATTTTGACATATACTCAAGAAAATTTAACATATAAAAATAATAATATGAAACTAAGAATTCAAATAATAATTTTTGTTGTTAAACACCAAAAACTAAACTATAAACATACTCAATCACTCTAATTAGAATAGCTCCCTTAATAATTTAATTTAAAATTCTTAATATTTGTATCGCTTATCCAAAAATATGTGTTAATTAAACTAAATTAGTTTTTTTTATAAGTTACCAACAATTTGAATAAGATAGTCTTAATTACATATAAAACTATAATTAAAATGTATCATATTAAAAAGGATAATTAAACATATATATTATTCAAGAATTAAAATTTGATAACATACAAGGGTAATATATATAACTTTATCTATCTAGGCAACCCTAAAAATTTGCAAGGGTACTAACTGTTACTTAAAAAATTAGAGGGGAGATGAGTGTTATTATAATTATCTAAAGGGGGTGTCACTATATTTTACTCTTATATTAATATCATAGATATTTCCCATAAAGCTAATTGAGCTGTTAAGATCTTATCCCTTATTCCAAGTTGTTGAAATCTTATACCTTGATTCAAGTTGCCATATTTCAAGCTGATTATTCAAATTCAAAATATCTTTCCATATCAGCTTGATTCTATATTGCTGATTTTTAGTGATTTATCTTTCTCTTCTAGCTTGAAGGATGTTTAGTGTCGTTGGTCTCATCTCTATATATTCATCTCAGCATTAGCTTCAAAAATAATGAATAAAGAAAAACAAGAGAGAGCTTATAAAGAAAAGTTTCTAGCAATCTAATTTTGCCTTGATCTTAATTTCTTGTGCTACTTAGCAAAAAATAAATAAAAATTCTTGTGCTAGAAATTCATAGATGTATTGTAATCATATTTGTTCATATTAAAACTTGTATACAAGCCTAGTTTGGTTTGTGTGATCCAATGGTGGATAGGCCTGTACAAAAGAAGCTCTAAGGTTATAGTGGTGCAAGCATTTGCAGAGATGCAAGAGGTTGCAGTTGTGCAAATGGGGAAGTGGTGTCCATCGAGTTCAGAGCTATTTGTACAAGGAGTTTTTTCCTTTGTAATTGATTGAATATTATATTAATAAAGGAGTCTCCAATAACGATTAGTATTGGGCGTGGATTAGGTCATTAGACTAGAGGTTAAGGGTCGAACCACGTAAAAATCTTGGTGTTGTGATTTACTGTTTATCTTGTTTTCATTGTTTCAATTTTGTACTTAAACACTTCATATTCTGCATTTATAAAAACTAAGAAGTTTCTGCTTAACAGGTTCTGCATATCAGTTAACAAGTTCTGCATATCAGTTTAATATACATACGCAGACAGGTGATAACATGTCTGGATAGTTCAGCTTCACTCTACGATTTGAGTCATTCAACGCTACTCTACGCTTTGAATAGTTTAGGGTCTACTCTATTTTTGACTCTACATATCAAGATTCATTTAAACACTTAAGCAGACAGTTCATAGCCTATGTGTATAGTTTCGATTAGCAGAAAATTTTAAAAGTGTCATTGTTAATTGGTTAATTAAGTCAGATACACCTATTTATCCTCCCTTCTAGGTGTGCACCTACTCTGAAATTACAATTAGTATCAGAACTTTGGCTCTACTAACGTGTGTCTTTCCAGACCGTAGGGTAAGATTCTATGACACATCTTAATTTTCAAGAAGGGCAATCCACTAGCAGACCTCCATTGTTGCTGGGCATTGAGAACTTCAATTTCTGGAAGTTTAGAATGAAGATATATCTTAAAAGGGACCCATGGGAATGGAAGGTAGTTGACAATGGACCCATCATCCCAAGACATGATGATGGCGTAGACCAAAAACACTCATGAAGATGGATGTTAATGAATCATACATGAAGTCCTACAACTCTAAAGCCATGAATACTTTGCTGAGCGGGATGGTACAATCAGAAATAGACAAGGTCTCGGGTTGCAATACAACAAAAGAAATATGAGATACTATCATCATGAGCCATGAAGGAATTTCCAAGATGAAAGAGGTGAAACTACGCATGTTGATGCAAGAGTATGAGTTGTTCAAATTAGAAAAAGATGAAACAATTAATGAAGTTTAAGCAAGGTTTCTCACACTAATGAATTCACTTATCATGCTTGGGAGGAAAATTGATCAAAGAGAAATTAATAGAAAGTTGTTAAGAGTCATGCCTAAACGGTTCGCTCCAAAAATCACCACTCTTCAAGACTCATCAACTATGAGTACCATGAAGACACTTACGCTGTTTGGAGAGCTTGAAGAGTTTGAGAACCAGCTCAGAAGATATGATGAAGAAGGGGAGACACAAATAAAGAAGACATTGACACTTCAAACCGAAAGTAACAATGAAGGTGATCACGAAGATTTCGATAAAGAAATTGAAATGTTATCAAGAAAACTCGAGAGAGTACTCCAAAGGAAGAAACAAAGGAAGAATCAAAATAGTAGCTCAACTCAAGTGAATAAGTCCAAAACAAAACAAGAAAAAGAAATTGCCAACTCTGTTTCATGGGACTAGAAGATGATGATCAACTTGAGGTAAACAATTTACATTTTAATGAAACTCTTGAAATAACTATGTCTGGTTATCTTACTTTACAAAATAAAAATCGACATCTCAAAAAGAAAACTGTTTATTTAAAGAATTGCGTAAATGAGCTAATGAATGAAGTTGAGTCACTTATTGAAGAGTGAAAAGAAAATGAATATATTAAAAATGAAGTTTTAAAAAAAAATTTAAAAATGAGAGATGCATGCATAGATGCTTTTAATGATGAATGTGCAACATAATAATAATGATGAAAAAATAATTTCATTAAAAAGAGATCTTGCAAAATTTGTTCAAAGAGAAGAAAATTTGAATATAATGTAAGGTGCTCAAAGGTCGAGTTTCGATAAATAAGGAATTGGGTACAATCCTGTTAAGAATATAAAAAGCACTACTAATAAAATTAGAATAATAAATAATAAACCAAGGAATAAGCCTCTTTATTGTTCACCATTTGTCACTTGCAAAAAATATGGTTTTAAAGGTCATTTTGATTCTAATTGTAATAAAATTAGAATAAAATAAATTTGGATAAAAAAATGTGATTTATATGTTACTAATCCAAAAGGACCCAAGGAGTTTTGGGTACCAAAAAGGTAGAGACTATTTGTGTGTTTTGTAGATGTTTCAAGGTCAAAAAGGAGACGGATAGTACTTTACTTTGAGAGAGTAAGTGGCCTATAAATTATTTGACAGAATCAGTAAGTACATCATGTTGTTTTTTAAATAGAGTTCTAATTAGATATATTATTATGAAAACTATATGGATTTAGTAACACAATGGTACCTAACATTAGTTACTCTAAAGTTTTTAGTGTGCTAAATGCTCCATATTTAATACTCATGACAATCTTGAGGAATCAATGCATATTATAATTGATGAAATTAATCATGATCTATCAAAAGAAGAAAGTGAAGTTGATACAGGAAAACAGAATCTGGATATCAGGAATCAGCCAAATGTATGCAGACAACCTAACCACCCTTCTGTTTCAGAAGGAGAAAAATCCGATAAGATAGCAGTATCCAGACAACCTAACCACCCGTCTGCTTTAGAAGAAAAATCAAACGGTGTTACAAAAGCAAAAATTGATATATCTAGACTTGTGCTTCAGAAGACAGAATAGAAATTTCTGAATACGAACCGGGGGAACAAATGACTAAAGCTAGGCTTCCAAGAACAACCAGAACAGTGAAAAATCATCCTCCCACTACAAGAAAATTTCTTAATTCCGACGGAATATTCCCTCAAAAATAAGCTTATTCCGCCGGAATAAGCTTATCTCTGACAGAATATACCGTCGGAGTTTCAGTCGAAAATATAACCGACGAGCTTTACTCCGTCGAAATGTCCGTCGAAGATATATATAGCCGACGGAATTCTGGTTGACGGAGTGTCCGTCGGAAAAACACTGTATGCGATGGAATATCCTTGACGGATTTATTTCGTCGAAAATTCACGTCACCACGTGGCGTCCTATGGGGTTCGGAGTGAGTCATAATCTCGACAGAATTTCCGTTGGAGATGAAGAAAATTCAGTCGGAAATAGAAGTTTTAAAAATAAATTGTGAACATTATTTCCGACGGAATTTCCGTCGGTCGGAAATAGTGTTTTTTTTTAAAAAAATTATTTTTTTTGTTTTTACAGTTTTCAAGTTTTTAAACCCCATTTTTGTACCTGTAACCTGCTTTATCCCAACAATACATACAATAATATACCATACAGACTAAATCCTACAATAACATATATCATAATTAAGCCATAATACAACATATTTCTTTTCTTCTTAAATAACATGCTATAACTTATAAACTACAAAAAAAAACGATATGGCGCCAAAATATTTACAAAACTAAAGTAAATTACATTGATTTACAAAGAATCAAACTAAACTACATGTATTCACATAAAATCATTAAACTATACAATGTTTTACAAATCATCTAAGTAGATATATTCTATATATGCTATATATGCTATACAATATCAACTTAATCTAGTACTACCACTACCAGTAGGGGAATCATTGGACGGGGGTCGACGAAGCTACTTTGGTGTCTGAAAATCCTCATCCTCATCATCACCCCCTGCTCGCGATCACCAGCGATATTCAGATCGCCACCCTATTGATACAATTAAAAATATAACACATTAGTCCGTATGACTAAAGAGACAGTATGAAAATTAAATAATATGTAGATTAATTAATTTAAAATAAAAATAATACCTGAGTAGGTGGTGGTTGACTCCCTATCGGGCCAAAAGCCTCCGAGAGTAAAGTAAACCACCAACCGGAGCATCTCGTCGTGTATTGCGATGAACTGCTCCTGCGGGATACCCGTACTCTCGACGGTAGCCCCAGTTGCAATATCCTGAGCTAACTGGTGAAGGTGAACTCCGACACCACCGCTATGACCCTCTGGAAAATCTCGTCGTCCAAGTCAGCGCCTGTATGAGATGGTCCAATAGGTGCTCTCGGACGCTGGCGCTGGCTAGAGCCTGCGAAAATAAATATAACATTACTAATAATAGTTGCAGTTAATTTATCTTAACTTGTCAGAAATAATATTACCTCCAGGTAGTGTATATGCCGGTATCCTCGGCAGACCCAGCACTCGATACCTGCTGGTACTACTACTAGAGGGATCTTGGGACGTGACCCATAGTCTCAGCTCCTCATCCCAAGATAATTCAATCTCAAAAGGAGGGATGGTGGAATCTAACGGCTAAAAAAAACCCCTAGCATCCCACAACTCAATTAGAAGCTGGTCCCGAAGATTCTGAAATCGAGCTTGTAATTTAATTTGTATATGTTAGTTAATTAAATGGACAATATTAACTACCTAATATTAATAATTACTAAAACTTCATTGATATTATTCTTACCCATACAACTAATGTTGTAGGAGACATGCTAGACTTTTTAGGTGTGTGGGCTCTATCCCAAAACTCTAGCATGGTAGGAGGTCGGCCCAAGCTCTCCCGCATGGACTATTAAATACATTCAAATAACATTTATTAAGTATGGTAATGACAATCAAATAACTAAAAACTAAATTGATATACTTACCGACTTGACCTCCTCAAATGATCGTGACCGGGTACTGTGTACGACTCGGAGCTGGCCACGATTATTTTTGGCCTGCTCGGAATTTTTCTTGAAGTCATTAGCATCCCAGTGCATCAGAGACTATATCGGGCTGATGATCGCGTATAGTAGTACCGGGCTGCTCGACAACTGCCCGGGAGGCCCGCTGTCTCATCTTATACAACCAGCCGATATAGTTCTTTGCGATATGTGCAATAATAACACTGTCATCGGCTGTCTGTGTGATAGCCTCCTCATATCTATTATAAATCTATACAAAGAAGTTAACATATCAGAAATTAATTGATAAATGTGTAAATACCTAGGATCGTTTTTAATTTAAATTATATAACTCGACTTACGTGAAACTCTCGCAGCACAGTCTCCATAAACCTAGTATTATACTGCCCGTACTGAGTGAATCGCATACAACCAGTAGGCAGGTGTGTCAAGCAAATAGCGTGTATCGTATGCTTAGCGACAGGGTCCATAATACTACAATATGAGATAGACAGATAATATATGTGTTACTTTAATCATGCAATCATATAAAGTAATTTAATTGCGTGAGTTTTATTATATTAGACACTTACTGCATTGAGTCGACATCTACACGGACAGTGTGTGGAACTGCCGGCGGACGCCCAAATAATCCGAGGTTAATCCCTCGCTGACGTCGACAACCAGTATTTGTAAGTTTAAGTGATGACATTATTTAAATATAGTATTTTCATATGCGTTAAACAATTAAGTAGAAAAAAGCTAATATCCAAAACGATGGAAACTTACTAGCTGATGACGACGTCCCGCATTGGGAGCCGTCGCCAGATCCCGCACGACCACCACCGCGGTGACCTCCACCGCTATGTCTAGCCATAACTGTACTACTGTAATTAGAAATAACGAGATAATTAATTTCTAGTTATTAATTTTATAGCCATAAATACCATTTTTATTAGTAAATTATTTAAAAAAACAACAATAAGTTTAGACTTAGTACGTCGTCAAACCCGTCAGAATCAAAATCATTTTCATCCTCAGATTCAGTCTCTTCCTCTTCCGTATCAATTTCTTCGTCGTCATAATCATCTTGTACAACTGCATAGTCAATGACAACAATATCATCCTCGACTTCTTTATTATTAGGTACGTTAACGACATCTTCTAGCAACACATCATCATCATCTGCCAATACGTAGCTGGGATTGCTAACTTATTTTTGCAACGGGTCATCCGTTCCAGACAAATCAGTACCATTAAATGCCCTAGTTTTCGTTGTGACAACTGTATACCAGGGGCTTCTAGAATTTACTACATTAAGGGCGTAGTACACTTGAGTCGCTTGGCTTGCTAATACGAATACGTCATCAGACTGTAGCTTTGACTTTATATCTATTATGACGATTCTATTACGATCAATTTTAACACCTTTTTCATTATCAAACCAGCGACCCTTAAATATAACAACCTTTTTACCTCCAGGATAATTGAGCACAACCATGTCCTCTAATTATCCATAGTAATTGGACTCTGAATTTTGCCAATAGCTTTCCAACACGGCAACGCCAGAATAGACTGATGTTAGTGCATTCAAGTCATCAACCTTGAATCTATACCCATTAACGATGCAGTCGGGATATGAACTGATAAGTTTGTACGGACCTGAAATAACATCTCTAAAATGCTCAGAAGCGTTATCTTCTTCAACCCGTCTCTTAAACCACTGTTGAAAATTTTCAATGGTGAATGCTTCCAACTGTGCTGTAGTTAGTCTCGGGTTTGAAGCATACGCTTCGTCTTCAAATAAACTGAAATAATAATAATAACAGTGTTAAATTTACGATATTATGATTTGAAATAGTACAGATTCGACAAAAAATTATACATACTTGATGTATGCCAATACTTCGGGCATATTTAGAAGCATGTATGTAGATACAATCTTCAATTCTTTGTCGGTTAGGTACGTCATCGTCTCTGCTCCAAATGGTTTAGCCGAATAAGTGAATACAGCTAACTCATCAGCACGTGATTGGGGTCCGACGACCCTATTCTGACTTAAACGGTTGTGTTTCGTTGAGACTACATCGTCAAAATACAAGGAACAGAAGTTGACAAGCTTTTCCGCCGTATAGCGTTCAACAATAAAACCCTCTACATGAGCTGTGTTTTTCACTTTCTGCTTTAATCGACGCATGTACCTGCAGGTACAATGATTGAAAGACATTAATTCAGACTATTAAGTATAAATGTCATCAAAGTTGCACAACGTAGATGCTATTACCTCTCAAAAGGATACATCTACCGATATTGCACCGGTGCTCCAAGCTTAAGTTCATATGGTAAATGAATAGGCACATGCTCTATCGAGTCAAAGAACCCTGGAGGCAAGATCATTTCGAGCTTGCACATTGTCAACACTATATTTTTCTCCATCTGATCCACATCACTGTACTTTATAACCGTTGAGCAAAGATCTCGAAAGAAATTTGAAAGTTCGGTCAAGGCGTCAACAATTTTTCTAGGTAACATCTCGCGAAATGCAATTGGCATCAACTTCTGCATGAATACATGACAATCGTGACTCTTAAACCCAGTAATTTTTAACTGTTGAACTTTACTGCAACGAGATATGTTAGAAGCATATCTATCAGGGAGTTGCAATGCACTTACCCACTTGCAAATGTCTTCAACCTGTTGTTTGGTAAGACAAAATAGAGCTTTTGGTTTTGAGTTGTTAGGACGGAGCCACAATTTCCGCGTGATGTTCATTGCCTCCAAATCTTTACGTGATTTATCATTGTCTTTTGGTTTACCACTCGTATCTAGCACGGTGTAAAACACATTCTCGAATACATTCTTTTCCGTATGCATGACATCTATACAATGACGGACTGATAGTGTGACTAAGTATGGCAACTCAAACCCAATAGGCGAGTGTGTCCAGTATGAGTTTTTTCGTACCCTATTGCTCTCAACTTACTATACTCCTTCCCTGACAGTGGAAATTTCAGATCATTAAGCCAGCCCAAGACCTCGCCCGACAATCGACCAACAACCCTCTTTTTCTCTGTCTTTCTGTTAAGCTGTGCAAACATTTTTTTCTATAACTGTGATCAGCAGGTAAGAATCTACGAACAGTTCTAAAGAAACTAGCTTTTCGCCCATGAAGTAGTTGTGTGCCTTGCACATCTTCCATATAAACTGGACATGACAACTTTCTGTGAGTCGACCAGGAAAAGTCCATATAGAGGATGATGTATCCCACGACACATCTCCACAAGGTCTTTTAAAACATCCTCAGGAGCCTCCTTAGACCTTTTGTACATGGATCCTACTGTACAAAGGAGGTACCCGAGGAACACGAAAAAGGAACCAGAGATTTATCTTGCATTGAACCTGATATATTTTAAAGCTAATACTATCTATTGGATCATCCAATATGCACCTCCCGAAGGAAGCGTGAGAGACACTCAAAATGTTTACTAAGACATACAATTTGTAAATCAAAGAAAAAGATCCTATAATGAGATCTTTATCCACCTATATTGCCAAGTCTGCATATTATACTACTTTTAAATGATAAGTTAAGATCATCAAGAATCGAGTCAACATGTGTTAAAGCTAAACTATGTGGATATCAACAAAGTACAGAAGATTAATATTCCTTGAGGCCATTTCAAAAGTAAATTTTCACGATAATCAAGTATCAAATGATTAGGGGACATTTTACGTTAAGTGAAAATTAGATAATTTAGTCTACTAGAGAATCCACCATTTAAACAGCATGCAACTTTAAAAATATGAATTCCCAATTTAACCTCTAAAATCAATTTAAATAGCAATATTGAAAATCAAACTAAAAGGCTAGGTCTACCAACTTTTCCGTTTAAGTTTAAAATTGGAATCTTTTGGTCGCTTTAAGTCTACTTTTAGAAAGTGAGCTCTCTTTTGGGAAGTACAATAATGGAGAGATAACTCACATTTTGGGGCAAAGGGAGATGGGGAGTGTATTTAATTAGTCCCTGTCTGCAAATGAGAGTGTCCAACTTTTGTTATTAATATTTTCTCAATATTAGACTTTATTTAATATCATCCAAAAACATTATGTCTACAAGACTCTTTTCTGAAATCGTAGATTCAAATGAAGAACCTAAATTATTAATCTGGTACAGTATAAAATGGCTGAAGCAACAAGCTATATCAAAAAAAAGGTGAACCAATAATAAATTTATGCATGTACATATGAATTCATCACATTATCTGAAAGTATATATCAACAATGGAGCCAATTTTACAACAGCTTAAGAATGACTTAAATATAATTTCAAACTTACGGCCTGGGCAATATGTTCCCGGTATGCTGCATGAGTTCATAGAGCTTAATGGTGGAGCAACCACGCTTAGCCTCCTCCTTGAAAAACATATCCAGCTTTCTCAGTTCATCGAATGCTCGCATATCTGAGCAATTAAATAACCCAGATAAAAAGGCAATCACTCCGAGCTAATTATAAATAAAAAGAACAGGAATTTAATTCAATCAAGGAAAGATAAGATCAGATCAGTGAGGAGAGAGTACAGAGTTCGTAGAATTTGTGAGGGGAAAGCTTGAAAGTGCGAAGCTCCGATAACATCTGAGCAGAGTATTTGAGAGCGTCCCTCAAATTGTTGGAGTCCTAACAAATTAAAGATCCAATCAATTAGGGATCCAATTTGGGGTTATACATATAGCGAGAGAGAGAGAGAGAAAAGATACGAGAGCTCGATGCATGTAAAAAGCATTCTGCTGAAGGTCGGCGATCCCAGCAGCGAGATATTTCTCTTCGTCTTCAACTCCGTCAGCAATCATTTTCTCTC
Organism: Aralia elata; assembly: GCA_034770075.1. Taxonomy (NCBI): domain Eukaryota; kingdom Viridiplantae; phylum Streptophyta; class Magnoliopsida; order Apiales; family Araliaceae; genus Aralia; species Aralia elata. The sequence goes on from CM068377.1 coordinate 31,877,667, forward strand.
TCTAAAACTCTCTCTTTCTATCTCTTCTTCTGCAATTGTAATTTGTAAAATAAAATTGACAAAAGGGGCAAAATTAGTTCTCTGCCGAACAATCAAATTTCAGAATGAAAAGAAACACTCTGCATTAATTCTTTGAAGGTTGAAAGCAAAGCAAACCTGTTTTGCTTCCAATATGTAACACCAGTAATCGATTTGACATCAGTAACACCACCGAGGGATTTGGCCTTAGAAACCCCAATACACATGGCGATTTGGCCTCAGTAACCTAAATCTTTGCAAGTTGAGATGAGAAAATCCGACACGATTATGTTAGAAAGAGGATATCTGCGATTATGGGAGGTGAATGGGATATGGTATTCGGGAAAGTGCAGAGAGTTTCAAGAGTTCATTCATGAAGGGATGAAGATTTTGAGAGATTTAGCAGACTTGAGAGAGTTTTTGGGAGCGTAAAAATAATGGAGGGACATTTTGGCGGATTATTTATTTTGGCTTATACGCCAATAGCGACGGTATTTTAGATCTTATAGCAACGGTGCTACGGTTGCCATATATTTTTAGTACTAATAAATTGGTGTCGGACTTCCCGCCTAATCTATACTAATCGGGTATAAATACCCGTTGGCTTAAACCTCTATAGCAACGGTACTACGGTCACCTTATTTTTTAGTACCATTAAAGTAGTGTTGGCCTTCCTGCCTAATCTATACCGACGGGATATAAATACCCATCGACTTATGAGTCATATGGCGACGAGTTTTAGCATTGGTCGCCATATGTCGTCGCCATATCACCTTTTTCTTGTAGTGTTGTAGTCAATCAGCTCCTAGAGACTTATGAACAAAGTCTAAAGCTAAGTCAATTTCTAATGGGATTGAATGATCAATATACTACTATAAGAGGACAACTACTTCTCATGCATCCTCTTCCCTCTCTGAATCAAGTTTATGCTTTACTTCTTCAAGAGGAAAACCAAAGAGATGTCTCTACTTAACTTGGTACAACTGCTGATAACTCAGCTATGAGGGTTAAACACTATAATCTTCAAAGGAATTTTAAGTCAGTTAAACTCAATTCAGATAAATCTAAGGATGTTTTGAATACATGTAGCTACTGCAATTAGGATAAGCATACTACGGACAAATGTTTCTTCCTCCATGGATACCCTCCCTGGCATAGGTTGTATGGTCAACCTAAACCTAAGCTCAAGCCTTCTCACAAATCCAAAACTGCTACATTACAAGAAAATTATCTAATTTCGTCGGAGATAGATATATTTCTGACGAAAAATTCAGTCGAACATAAGTCCGTCGATAATGGTTTAATCCCGACGGAATTTCGTCGGAAATTGTAGAACCCCCTTGGCGCCAATTTTCCCGCTAGCGCCAAACCAAATCTCGACAGATGGATATATAATCTTGACAAAAATTCCGTCGAAATTAGTTATTTTCAAGGGACATAATGTTGACGGAAGTTCCGTCATAAATAAGGCACATAAAAACCTAATCGCTTCTGCTCAGCGTCGTAGAGAGAAGATTAATTTCTTTTGTTTCTCTCTGGTCTCTCTGTGCTGCGCTTTCTCTATCTGCTACTGCTTTCTCTCTCTCCGGTAACCCTCCATCCCGCTGGATCGGTCCTTCCTCTTCCTTCCTTCCCAGCCGGACTGTCAAAGCAGTGGTGGCAGCGGCAGCGCGTGTGGTGGCAGAACAGATTGTTGTGTACATTACCTCCTCACAGTGCTATTAAGGTTAGGTTTTATTTATGTTTTAATTTTATAATGTTTATTGTGTTGCATGTGTTCTCAATGTTGAATATTGCTTTGTAAAGTAGCTACTGATTTGGGAAATAGAAATATTTATGTATTGGGTACTGATCTTGGCTGTGATGACCCGGATTTTCAGAAAAATATTAAAATAAAAATTTAATAAATAAAATTCTTATTTGGTGTTATGATATGTGGTATTATATTGCATAAGTCAATACGTGCTTTGCAATATGTGATTTTTGTGAATAATAAATATATTATTATTATATATTTATTATTTCATGAAAATAAATTGTAGAATCAATTTATTAAGAAGAAATGAGATGAGTATAGTTTATGATGAAGGAAATTATTAAAATAATTTATAATATTAAATTATTTTAATTGGTGGTATTAAATATATTTAATAACCTCTATTTTATGGAAATAAGTTTTTTATACTACTACATTATTGAGAATAATGTATGCATGTTTGTAATATAGTGAATATATAATTATATTTACTATAATTAAATAAATTGTGAGAAAACAATTTATAGAAAGAAAAGAAAATAATTGAATATAATAATATATTTGTTTTGATTTGAAATAAATTGTGGGAATCAATTTATTTAAAGAGACAGATAGCTTTAAAGATACAAAACTTTTGTATCTATTAATGAACAAATTAAAATAATTTATAATATTAAATTATTTTAATAGGAGTATGATGTAAATAAATTTTTAGAAGTAATTTATAGATGAAGATTAAATTTAAATTATATTATGAAATAATATAATTTGATAAAATCTTGTAATGAATTCATTATGAATTCATTTCATGAGCAAGTTAATTAATTCACTCAATTAAATTGGTGAATTAAGGTAATATTTAAATTATGGTTAAATATATTAAAGTAATATATTTAATGAATAGAACTAAATTGTTGAAGACAATTTATGGGAAGAAGAAGATGCTTAAAGTTAATTGTACAAAATTTGTTGTGTATATTAAATAAGTAAACTAAAATAATTAATGGAATATTAATTATTTTAATTGGTCCGTTATGTTAAATAAGGTGAATTAAAATAATCGATAATATAAAAATTATTTTAATATGGTGAAATTATCGCATTAAATAAATTGTTTTATTTAATGTATAGCTTTTATTTTTATTGGAAAGATTAAATGATTATACATTAAGTGAAAATGTTTTACGCGATAAGTACGAAGGGAGTTAATTAAACTCATTATATTTTTAAGTATATTACATATAAATGTAATATATTTACGAGATGGTCTAGTATATAATATTATGCCAAATGGGTATAAATTAAAAATATGAGATGAGAATGTATATTGGTATCAACTTAGTAAATTAAATTCATATTTGAATAAATGACTGAATACATTAAATTATAGATTTAATGTATAATTAAATTGTTTGGAAATAATTTATTGAAGGAATGAGGTAATTACATTTAGTTATATAAAATTAAATGTATACATCAAATGAGGGAATTAAAATAATTAATTGAATATTAATTATTTTAATACAGTTAGTTCGTTACATTAAATAATTATTTAATGTATTAATTTTATTAGAGAGATTAATTCATTTTAATACATTAATTGGGAAATGTATTAAAATTATACATGTAATATATGTGTGTGTATTATATACATATATATGTATGTAATGTAAGTGTGCAGAGAACTTAAGGAGTAATGTGTATAAGTGCTGAGTCATTATATTCCCAAGCATGAGGTGCTGAGCTTTGGATTTATTAAGCCACTAAGCTCACATATGTCTAAAGAAAGGAGAGAGAGTGGGGGAAACTTATTAATCCTAAGATGACTTCTCACTCTTTCCATTTTTCGTTTCATTTCTTATTCTCTCTAAATTGACCAAACTCCCAAATTCTACTACACTACCGGATTCTTCTAAAACTGAAGCCATCAACTGAAACTTGGGAAGAGTGGAACAAGGTATAATTTTAGAGAGGGTGTAAACGTAGTCAATTACAAACTTGAAGAAATAATTATATCAATTTAACTTCAAATTGAAAGGTAAGTTATGTATTTTATAAAATTCATGGAATTAAAAGTACCTCATGCTTATTATTGCGATGATTGTGATGTTGGGTATTGACTTTATTCAGTTATATGCTAGTTTGGAGCTTGTTGGATAATATATTTTGTTCTTGAAGTATCCTAAACAATTTATCTTTCTGGGGTTTAAGTTATTGTTTGGGAAGTTGCATGAGAAAATTGATTGGACTGAATTGATTTAAAGATTTGGGTATATTAATGATTTGTTTCAATGGTTTTTGCAAAAAGAGGGGGTACGAATTGTAGCTGTTCTTATATTAGTTTGTAAAGTAGGAACAATTTAAGGATTTAAATAATATAATTGATTCAAACGCATGCAAGTGATCCCACAAAAAGGTGCCATGACCAATGAGGTTTAATACAATCTGATATGTTGATATGCATTAATTTTAAATCCCCTGAATTTTTGACCATTTTTCAAAGTCTTAAAATTTTTCATATGGGGTTTTGAATGCCAAAGCACTTGCATTTTCTGGTTAAATTTCTGAAATTCTTAAGAATGGGTTCACATACCATTCATTGAGCCATTTTATGCCTTTGTTCAAGTACTTGAAAAAAAAAGAGCTCATAGATATAATTTCAGGATGGGTGATTGTTAATTCACCTTGTTATGGTGTTGAGATTGATATATTTGTGAGGGATTATATACTTTTGCTGATTAGGCTTTGTTTAAAAGCACTCACTAGTGAAGCTACTGATTTAGTTAATACAAGCATACATGAATTTAATTTGAAATGTCTGGTTTTGAGTCAAGTACTGATGTGGTTTGGAACTTAACTCTCCATATTATATGGTGAAATAAATGGGAAGCTATTAAGGCTAGTCATTCATGGTAAAAGTATTGTCTTGTCATCACAGTGTAACTCATTTTGGTTATTGAGTTTTATCTTTTAAGCACTGTAGTTATTCTTTACCTTTAACTAATCAAATATGATTTGAGAAAAAGAAGGATACTTAAAAATCTAAAAAAAAATAATAATAAATAAAGATTTGTAATCTAATTTAAGAAGTTTAAGTCTCGAAATGAGATTGAAATGGGATTAAAGAATGCGTTTTAACCCGAATCATGAATTCTAGGTTATGCGTTGAATGGAAGCGTATGGGTTTTGCTAACCAACGAAATAAGGTTAAATAAGGAACGTTCGACAAGCGTATCATAATAAATGCGGACCGAGGCAAGTTTTTCAGTTCCTTTGTGGTATGTGATCTTGATATTATATGAGATTTTCACAAATATGCTAAATTATACTTTATGTTTGTTGAATTGTGAAAGTCAACGTATGACTGAAATTGATTGAGTCTTGGAACTCAGTCTTGATGTGATATGGGATATGCTAACCATATGAATTATATTGTTTAAAATTATGATAATCATGAGATATGAATTGAGCATGAAATTATGTGTTGTGTGAAGCATGAAAGCTGTTAAATTTGCTGAGCTGTTGAGCTCAATCTTGCAAAAATAAACTTTTTGCAGGTCAAGGATACAATGCGATATTATTTTCCATCTGATGATATGGATTAGAAGGCGTGCAAAGGAATACATTTTCTTTATTTAAAAATTTGCATTAAATCATGATGATGGTTCTTGACATGTGTACTGATAGGTAAGTAAACCTTGAGATATTCAATAAATAAAGAATATTTGTTTTGAATGCATGAAAATAAGCAAATCACTATAGTGATAATATTATATAATAAAGAATCCGAATGTAGAATTGAGTTGTATATACTCATATCTACTTCGATATATAATCGTAAAGGTTGCGATTCAGGGAATAGAAAGAAAGATATAGAAAACTTTTAATTATCCGCATTTTCAACTATTATTTCATCTTAGTATGATGTAAGGCTGAATTAAGATAGTAATTAACGCACAAGATCGGAATTAAAAATAGGCCGGATTTTGGGGGCGTTACATTGGCTACTGATTTGTGTTGTCCTGTATTCATGTTTTCCTATATTTAATGTGGAGTGTCCCAATCGCAGTCGGACTAATTTCCCCACCCCGGGTCAGGCTTTTCATACGGGCTTGCACCCGCGTCCGCCTGACCCCATTAGCATTTTTATTGCCTTTGACAATTGTTGCAAGTGGAATTTGATCCTAGGATGTCCGAGTCTACGGCTCATCCCAAGACGTCATTTGAACCACTGCGCCAACTGCTAAGGTTAACTAAGTAGCATTTACTTAGTTTTGCACTACTAAATTGCAACAAATTAAAATGATATAATATAATATAATACAAAATAATTAAATTAAATTAAATCAAAATTAAATTAAATTTAATAGAATAATATATAAATAATATGAATTAAAAAAATAAATTAAAAATAAATAATAATTTAATTTAAATATAATTAAATTATATTAAATTAAAAAATATAATTAATTAATATAATATAATATAATATAAAATATTTAAAGAAAATAAAATAAAGTAAATTGAAATAAGTTAATTAAATTAAAAGTAATTACATTAAATTAATAATATAATATAATAAAAAAAAATAAATTAACTTAAATTAAATGAAACAAATGAAATAAAATAAAATAACTTAAAGTAAATTAAATAATATAATATAATATAATAAATTAAATTAAATTAATTAATTAAAAATAATTACTGTAATAATTTGTTACATTATATTAATTAATAAAAATAAATAAAATCAATTAGATTAAACTTTTAATATACATTAAGATAGTAATATAATATACGTACTACCTTTAACTAAATAGCATTTATTTAGTTCCACTGCTACATAAAGTAAAGTCAAAATAGTATAATATATTCAAACGATAGTACTCATATTAAATTGAGTAGCATTTACTTAGTTTATCATTCAATAAATAAACTAAGTAGCATTTGCTTAGTCAATAAACTGCATATATACATGTGCATGTAGTATATTAATTAGGAGCTTAGAAACTCGTTCGACATTCACTCGATAGGAGTGAATGCCGAATAGTCCCCAGTTTGGGACTGTTACTGAATGTTATGTCTCACTTTAGGTTAGTGCCAATGGGTTGAGTACATTTTTTTTTGAGGTTTTTTGGCTGTTATCTCTACATGTTCTTCGAGTGCATACTTAGATTAAGTTATCTTAGTCTATTTAATTTGTGTACTTGAAGACCATGGTGAGGTGCTGCCGAAATTTTCTTTAAATAGAAAAAAACGTGTTCAGCGTATTGGCACTAGTGAGGAGACACATCTAGGAACGGGATAGAAGCCTAACCCCTATAGAGTAGAGATACTAGGAAAATATAATTCATGCATGGACCACATACATGAATATATATCCCTGTTCTAAATGTTTTTTTTTGTTCAGTTAAAGATGTCGGCCGACCCGAGTTGGATGTACCCTAGGATACCGATTAATGGGAGGGAATTAGTTGATACTTACCGTGAAGGGGTGTGTAATTTTTTGAACAAAGAAGTAGAACATACTGATGATCCGAACGGAAAGATGAGATGTCCGTGTGTCAAGTGTAAAAATCTAATTTGGAAGAAAGTAGACGAGATTAGATTCAACTTATATTCACGTGGCTTTGTGGATGGGTATTTCGTATGGATTCATCACGGAGAATCAGCTGAGTTAAGGGAACTGACTGACAGTGTAGACCAACCAGTTCACGGGATTCACACGTCGATAACTATGACGTCGTGGAAATGCGATCGATGCGTATAGTCCTACAAATATTGACTAGGTTGAAAAGATGTCTTCGTCAAGTAGTGTTTATCAAGAGCCAAATGATACAACTGCCGCCTTTATAAGTTGCTATTTGAATCGAGGGTCAGGTTGTATCCTGAAAATGATAAGCACACTAGGCTATCGGCAGAGACAAAACTCTTACACTTCAAGAATGAGCATAACTACAGTGAGAGAGGTTTCAATGATTTGCTTGCTCTTATCAGCGACTTTTTACCCAAGGATCATACTTTGCCCGCGAATTATTACTAAGTGAATAAGATGGTCAAGGGGTGGAATATGGGGTATCAGAAGATCGATGTTTGTGAGAAGGATTGCATGTTATACTATGGGGCAAATAGAGATAAGGGATAGTGTGATATATGTAGCTTGCCTCGGTACAAGGTGACAAAATGTGGGGGAATGAGAAATATGTGCCCAAGAAGATCTTATGGTACTTTCCGCTTGCGTCAAGGCTTCAACGACTATTCATGTCGTCCCACACGGCTCAGCATATGACTTGGCATAGAACAAGGGACGTTGTGACTGGTCAGCTAACTCACCTTGCAGATGGAGATGAATGGAAGAAGTTTGATGAAAATTTTTTAGAATTCGCTGAGGAAGTTAGGAATATCAACCAAGGCTTCTTGGCTCAAGTGGTAAAACAACTACTCAAAAGGCTCTTGAGTCCAAGAGGTCGGGGGATCCATTCCTGCCAAAGGCAGGAATGTTAAGATTTCAGCTAAACTTAGCAAAAAAAAAAAAGTTAGGAATATCATGCTTGGCATGGCTACGGATGACTTTTGCCCATTTAATAATTTTAGCCAGCCCTACTCTGTTTGGCCAGTGATCATGGTAGTTTACAATCTTCCACCGTCAATGTGCATGAGGGATTCGTATCTGTTCTTAACTTTACTCATATCGGGGGATAAGAGTCCTACAAAAGACATAAACATGTACCTCATACCGTTAGTCAATGAACTTAATATGTTGTGGGAGATGGGTGTTCGGACTTATGATAAATCGGAGATGAAAAATTTTGTAATGAATGCAACTTTGTTGTGGACTATCACCGACTTTTCGGCACTTGGGATGATTAGTAGTTGGTCAACTCACGGGAAGCTATCATGTCCGGTCTATATGGGGGATATACAAGGCACACAACTACGTCATGGGCAAAAAAATAGTTTCTTTGGAACTACTCGTAGATTCTTGCCTGCTGACCACAATTACAGAAAGATGTCTGCATAGTTCAACAGAAAGACAGAAAAAAGGGGGTTGTTGGACGTTTGTTGGGTAGCGAGATATCGGGCTAGCTAAATGATCTAACATTTCCACCTCCAGGGAAGGAGCATGGTAAATTGAGAGCAATAGGTATAGGATAACTCATAACTTGACACACTCGCTTATGTGGTTTGAGTTGCTATACTAGGTCACATTATCAGTCCGTCATTGTATAGATGTCATGCATACAGAAAAGAATGTATTCGAGAACTTATTTTATACCGTGTTAGATGCGAGTGGAAAAACAAAAAACACTGATAAAGGACGTAAAGATTTGGAGGCAATGAACATCAGGCAAAAATTATGGCTTCGACCTAATAACTCAAAACCAAAAGCTCCATTTTGTCTTACCAAACAACAGGTTGACGTTTGCAAGTGGGTAAGTGCATTGCAACTCCCGAATGGATATGCTTCTAACATTTCTCGTTCCACTAAGGTTGAGTAGCTGGAAATTACTGGGTTCAAAAGTCATGATTGTCATGTATTCATGCAGAAGTTGATGCCAATTATATTTCATGAGATGTTACCTAGGAAATTTGTTAATGTCTTGACCGAACTATCAAATTTCTTTCGCGAATTTCCCTCCACGATAATAAGGTATAGTGATGTGGAGTAGATGGAGAATAATATAGTGCTGACAATGTGTAAGCTCAAAATGATCTTACCTCCAGGGTTCTTTGACTCGATGGAGCATTTCTCTATTCATCTACCATATGAACTGAAATTTGAAGGACCGGTGCAATATCGGTAGATATATCCTTTTGAGAGGTAATATCATCTATATATTTAAATTTGATGATATTTATAACTCATACTATCAGTATTAATTCTGTTAATCATATTTCAGGTATATACGTCAATTAAAGTAGAAAGTGAAAAACAAAGCTCGTGTAGAGGGTTCAATTGCTGAACGCTATACGTAGGAAGAGCTTGTCAACTTCTGCTCTCTGTACTTTGATGATGTAGTCCCAACTAAGCACAATCGTTTAAGGAGGAATGAATTAATTCATTGGTCCCCAATCTTATGTTGATGATGAATTAGATGTATTCACCTATTTGGCTAAACCATTTGACTATGAGACGATGATTTACTTAAGTGACAGAGAATTGAAGGTTATATCTACATACGTGCTTCTAAATATGCCCGAAGTATTGACATACATCAAGTATTGATATGTGCATAATATTTGATGATTTTCATTCCTTTATACTTAGTTTAGTTGCATATTATCTGTTATATGAATTGATTTAAGGTATTTATTGATTTTAGGAAGAATTTGATATAAGTTTGCAAAACTGGAGTTTAATGTTTGATTTTAAGTTGTTTCAGGATTACTCTATGATGGTTGGGTGTGAGCTCTACGTTCATAGTGTTAGAGTGCAGTACTGGCAGCTCTACGATCGTAGGAAGACTAAGGCAAAGTTGTTCGACGATTTTTAGTGTCACTCTACGATTGCTTTGATTCACTCTACGACCAGACTTCCTGTTCGACGATTTGCATGCTCTACGATACAGTATTCTACGAAAGGCTATTCTACTCTACGTTTTCAGCTCAGTGGCTAAGTTTACTCTACGATTCTAAGAGAAGAGTTCTACTCTACGATCTGTCATTCTACGTTTATTTGCTAAGAGGCTCTACTCTACGATTGTATGGGTTGATTTGTGAGTGGACTTTTGGATTTTGATTCTGAGTAGTATTTGTGACATTGGAGCTTAATAATTCGATTACTAACATGATTTGGAGATAGACTTATGCATCAAGAAAAAGGTAGAATCTAATATAGAATCTGAGTCAGAGTCGATATAAAAACTAAGTATAAGCTGATTCCGAATTGGAAAAAGAAACTGAACAAGACTTGGCTTTGGAAACTAAATTCTAATTCGATAAGGAAGCTACTTAAAGCAGTATTATAGAGATCAAGAAGGAGAATGAAACTACCATATCTGCATAATGAAGACTTCCGAATTAGAATAGGATTAGAATTCTTCTAAGGTTTCAAAACATCTATAAATATCTTTAACTTGTAATCTGTTCGGGACATTCCTGGATCATCATCTTATATCATATTTTATTTATTTGTTTATCAGCATGTTAGTTTAGTTTATTTTTATTCAGTTCTAAGGGGATGTTAAACCTTATTTACAGTTAATGGTTAATTGAGTTTTATTATTTATTCCTTCATTCATGAGATTTATTCTGATAATCTGCTGTAACTGTCTATACGCTATTCGATTTGATTAATTTGATGTGGCCAGTTAGATTAATCTGATTAATATCATCTGCTAGATTAAGGAAGAGTATTACGTAATTGATATTGTTCCTAGTCATAAGTATCAGTTAGTGATACACGATTGTGGTCAAGCTTTTGAGTCTTACTATGATTATCAGAAGATATGTTAAACAATCCGTGCTTATGTGTTTGTTGCTCGGAATAGTCTAATTTCTTAGTTCTTAATGCTGCTGTTATATTAAATCTAGAGAGCTTATTCTAGGTTGTATAATGGTTAGAATCTTATAAAGAGCTTGTTTCATTAAGTGAAAATCTAAGGGGAATTTCGGGTAGCAAAGCTTGTTGTTGCCTAGGGATATTAATCTTATGGAAGGAAGAAATAATGTTAACTTGATTATGTTGTTTCTGTAAATTGGTGAAACTGAACTGAAGAACTGAAGCTTTAATTTATTTGATATCTTTATTATTTTAACTTTGTTTTCTTTAGTTAATCATAATTCAAACCCCCCCAAACGTTTACTTATTGTTTATATTTAGAAACATTAGAATAGATTTGAAATAATATCATTCTCTGTGGGATCGATCCTTACTCGCCACTATGTTTATTATTTGAATTCGTAGAGTGAAAATGAGGTTAATTTTGGATTGCTTGACAACAGCTTCCCAAATTTTGGCGCCGTTGTCGGGGAGTGATTATCTGTTTTGATTCATTCTTTATTTCTTTTTTTTATTTTATGACTAGATCCTCTCACTCTATTGAATTAAAATTTGATCCAGAGATAGAGAAAGTAACAAGGAGGCTAAGAAAAGAGAATTGTAGACCCAAAAACACAATTGTAGACCCAAAAAAAGCTCATCTATCACCTAGTTTCAACATAGCAATTGAATTGCTATCAAATAATAAACACCTACTAAATCAGAAGAAAAAGAGATGGCTATTCCCAACAACAGGTCTTTGAAAGAACTAACTAATCCTGATCTTAATCAACCATCCTTGTGTATTGAATATCCTACTTTAGATTATGCTTTTGAATTAAAATCAGGACTAATTCATCTTTTGTCTACTTTTTATGGTCTTATAGGTGAAGATCTATACAAGCATCTGAAAGAGTTACATGTGGTGTGTTCAACCACGAAGCCACAGGAGTGATAGAGGAACAAATCAAGCTTAGAGCTTTTTCATTCTCATTAGCAGATCTGACAAATGACTGGTTATATTATCTACCTTCAATAGCAATTTAATCATGGACTGATATGCAAAAGCTATTCTTGGAGAAGTATTTCCTGCTTCAAGAGTTGTCAATATAAGGAAGGAGATATGTGGAATCAGGCAGTTCAATAGAGAAACTCTTTATGAGTACTGAGAAAGGTTTAAGAAGTTATGTTCTAGCTGTCCACCTCACTAAATAGATGACCAACACCTGATCCAATACTTATATGAAGAACTGTTGCCAATGGATATGAGCATGATTGATGCAGCCAGTGAAGGAGCATTAGTAGATAAAACACCAGAAGCTGCAAGGAATTTAATTACAAACATAACAGTTAACTCTCAGCAGTATGGAACCAGGATAAATCCTACACTTGTAAGGGTGAATGAGGTAAGCACTTATAATATTGGGCAACAAATATCTAATTTAATTGCTTTGGTTCGACAAATGGCTGCAGGGAACATGCAACAAGCAAGAATATGTGGAATTTGTTCAAAGTCAATACATAATACAGATGATTGTCCAACACTGCAAGAGGATGCAATTGTTCAACAAGTCAATGCTATGGGGAAATTTCCAGGATAATATCACCATCAGTATCACACTTACAATTTAGGATAGAGAGATCATCCCAACTTGAGGTGCGGAGATAATAGGCAGCTTGATTTTCAATGGATGTGACAGCAGTACCAACTTAGACAAGCAACACCTGCAACCTAAGAAACATCTATAGAGGACATGTTCAAAACACTCATGGGTTAGACACAATAATTCATGAGTTAGACTCAACAGTTCATGAACCAGACACAAGAGTTCTAGTAGGAGACAAGAACTTATGTTCAAGATCTAAGGAATCAAGTAGGTCAGCTTGCAACCACAGTAGGAAAATTAGAATATCAAGGCTCAGGAAAACTACCATCACAAACAGTTGTCAATCCAAGAGAGAATGTAAGTGCAATTACCTTGAGAAGTGGCGCAGATGTATGGCAAGAAAAACACTCAGTGCTTTCATTACAAAACAAGGCAGACAATGGTGAAACATGCAACAATGCTATATGTAAGCATAAGCTTCAACCTCTCTCTGAGTATAAACTAGTGCTTCCTTTTCCTCAAGTCTTAACGAAGAAATGGAAAATTAGAAAAAATTCAGAGTTGTATTCAGAGGAGTATGAAGAATTTCTGACAGAATTGGAGAGGAGGGAACATGAATTGAATAATATTGAAAGGAAGGCCAAAGAGGAGATAGCACTATCAGAGGTAATTTATAATTCTGTGGTTTAAGTTAAGATTAACCCCTTACCTTGTCCATCCAGGTATCCACAGTCTACGGAGGAAGATGTAGAGGTAGATGAATTGATAATTCATGCATATTTCTACAATAAGAACATGGATGATACATTTCCAATACTTGCACATGTTCTCTTAGGGAGGCAATTCTTGAAAAAAGCCAAAACACTGATTGATGAATACAAAGATACCTTGGCTATGGAGTTTGATGATGAAGAGACCCAGATCAATGATTATGAGGTTATGAGGTATCTTATCTTAGTAGTGTTAATTCTATTTTTGCTATTAATGTTTTTGACCCTATAATGCAGAAATCTTTTGAGCAAACAAACAAGAAAAGTTTGAAGTCTGCAATTACCAAGGGTTGGGAGCTATCTGAAGGCATGGAGCAAAGTCAAGATCTGCAACATTTTGCTACTACTTTAAGGCTTGAACCATTACCAACTCACTTGTAGTATACAAGTCCAATTACATAGATTGAGAGGAATGATGTCGAGCTAATGACATTACAAGGAGAGCTGCTTGGAAGGCAACCCAAGATTCAGATTTGATTTTCTATCTTTTTTTTTATTTTGTATTTGCATGTTAGTTAGTACTTTTTTTCTTTGCATGATTGTCTTACATTAGGGACAATGTAAGGTTTGAGTGTAGGGGAGAGGTTTAGGTTTAGAATTTGCTTAATTTTATGCTGATAATGTGTGGTTAACTAGAAAAAAAATTAAAAATTTTCAAAATGTTAACTCTACGATTGTTACTCTACGATCGTAGTGTTCTGGTAAATTTTTGAAGCTTGAATTTGTAGAATGAAGTTCATGCTCATTTGCAGAATTTGATTGATGTTTAATTAATTGACGAATGATGATAACTAAGTCATTGTAGACACCCAAATTTTACGTTCCCTATGCTAACCGTGACAGGAGGGCAAATTCGTCAATTGAACCGGCCTGCGGGAGCGAAGAATGGGCACAAGTGCGAACACTCGACGCCACCGCGATGATTTGCAGTCAAAACCGACGTGACAACAAGGCCATCCGAAATGAGCATTCCCGAATAATGTGTCACGTCTCACAGTAATTCTCGGACTGCGAAATACAAGCCTTTCGGCGAAAACCGACAGCACGACGCGAGAATCGAGGTGCGGTGCGGAAACCGAGGAGAATTAAATAACTAAAGTGCATGGCGGGCTGAGTGGATGGCGGGCTAAGGCCAGCCTACTTCAGAACATTTCCTTCATTCAGTGATACAGAGAGGTTAGCAGGCGGAGAGAGGAAGAGAATAGGCAGTAGCAGCTCGGAAAAGGAGGAAGAAATAGCAAGAATTTGCAAGAAAATAGAGAGAAAAGAGAGAAAAAAAAGTGAGGAATTATATCTTTTGTGTAAGATTATATATCATATATCTTCTATTCTACTCAATATACAAATTCATACATATTGTGAGGATTATTTACAAGGTGAAAAGACCATTTCTATAGCAATTTTTGTATATCATTTTGTTAATCTTTTTGTCAATTGGGTTGTGTGAAATGTAGTTTTTCTTGTATATTGTTGTGGATCCATGGATTGAGGACTATTAGTGAGGGTTCCAAATGGAACGAAATTCTTCCTAATGGCCCGATGATATCCATTCGATGATTTTTAGCTCGTTATAGTAATGTAGCAATTTTGGATGTGAGCCTAGGAACGCGACCCCGTGGTCCAAATCTGATTATGGACATTTTTGGATGTATGTAATAAGAGCCGATCTACCCTTTATTGTAAATATGTAATTGTCGGGCCTTAAAACAATATCAAGTCGAAGATCGGGTTTAAGGCCCCGTAATAGTGAAATATGTGATTGTGAGCGTTGGGGTTATTCAGATGGCTTACATGCCCATGAATAGCCCCCACGCATTTTAATGCTTGATTTGATTTATGACACGAAATTGATTTCAAAGGTAAATGATAAGATTTTCATAAAATCAATCAAACTAAGCTATTAGAATCACGAGGCTAAAAATTGGAAATGCTAATGAATGTCGATTCCTATTTAACGAGAAGGCTAAAGGAAAATCGTTTTCAAACATCACAAAAATGATTTTATAAAAATAAGTAACGTTTTATTAAATCTTTGTGCATAGGGTTAAAGAGATCCTAGAAGTTGCCCATCATGCTATTTACGAAAGCAACGTATAGATCTCGATTCCTATTTTGACGAAGATTTAGAAAACTCTTGTTTTTGCTAAAACGACACCTAATGAAAATCTCATAAGTTTTTGACAATGAAAATCAAACCTTTCTCATAAAGCTTTCTCGTATAAGCCAAATGACATTCTAAAGCATTCTCAAAAGAGAGCACGACTTTTTCATAAAAAACCCAAATGGTTTCTTCATGCAAACTCACCACGACATTCACATAGGCACACACACACACGCGCACATACACACACATTCAGGAATTAAAGGATAGGAAAAGCATCAAGATTGCGGTAACCGTGTTTCACGGAAATCGGGGGTGCTTAATACCTTCCCTCGCTTAAGCAAGCCCCCGAACTCTATGAATCTCGGTTCGCAGACCAATTAATTCGGAGTCACATATGAGCCAGCGATTTATAAAAAACAGAAACTTGGATGAGTTGGTACATCCATTTCAAATATACCAACTGGCGACTCTGGTTAATTGGCTCATCATAAAAAACGATCTTTCAAAACCCCGTCGACATTAATGCCGACCTTTTCCAAAAATCATCTAATAAAAAGACTAAAATCGGAAAGGGTAACAATCACCAAAGAGAGCGGAAAACCCGGCGTCGACAGCTGGCGACTCTGCTGGGGACATTAGAGGGCTTAAGCCGCGTTCAAGTCTTGATGCTGTCCTATCCTTTAAAATTCATGAATGTGTGTGTGCGTGCGATATTTTGACCTGTTGTTGTGTGAATGCGTTTTACCAATGAATGAATGGTTGAAAGGAATGACTTTACTTTAAAAGCAATCATTGCATGCGGTGAGGACGATGAATGTGAATGTATGTTGAGAGAGTACCTCCTCCTGAGGCGAACCTGTCGGTTGCTTATTACTGGACTCGAAGGGGCTGCTCCTCGGAGATGGCTCAGGAAACGCACCACTCAAATCCGCTCCAATCGAAAGGATTCAGACGAGTAGATTGCGAAGATTTGGGGACCTTCATGCCGAAAAGCCCGCGAGAGTAACCCTAGGGTAGGTCAGCCTCTGATAAACCTAACGAAAGGGAAGCTTCTTCATGCCCTTTTATCGTTCAGTCAAATAAATAAATGTCATATGAATGGCATACAATTGTCATACCGTCATCATCGTAATAAATATGTCATGTATCATGTGATTACATCACCTGCACATATAAAGAGAATACTGACATGGTTTTTGCAGGAAGGCAATCCGTGCCACGTACCAAGGTGTTCTAAAACTTCTAAATACTATCCTGTCATCAAACAATGACCTTGTTTTGCAGGATAAGATTAGAGAACCGTGAAAGCGTGGCATAACGATCACAAAGAACCCGGAGTAGGGGCATATTCGACCACCAAAAAAAAAAATCATGCATCAGTGTTGACATGCATCTGCCAACTTGTAACTGGCATAGTACTAAACTACGACCCTTGGTTATTTTGCGAAATTGCCCCTACAACCCAACCAAGAGGCCGTAAAGTCCATACTCCATCCATCCAAATGGCAGAGGCCGATAACCATGAAATTACAGTTCTGCCACTCTAACAATACGGCCGAATATGGGGGGATTCATCCTAGGACTGAGATTAGCCCTGGGAATGGGAAGCAAAAAAAAAAAAGGATAACAGTAGTTGGAGACTCGAATTGGTCATCCGGCAGGCCATGGGAATATACAGCACCAAAGGGCATAAATGGGACTTAGCTACGGGACTGCTGAGATATCTGGAAGCCGAAAAAGCCCACAGACAAATAAACGAAGTACATGGCGATGTGTGCGGAGCCCATATGAGCAGAACATTTTTGGCAAAGAAAATCATGTCAACGGGTCACTACTGGCTAACCATGAAAACTGACTGCGATACGCATGTCAGATAATGCCATCAATGCCAGATCCATGCCAATGCGATCCATGCACCTCCTAATGAGCTCCATTGCTTGACCTCACCGTGGCCAGTTGAACCGTGCAGCAGGTGATATCCAGGAAGGGGTAAATCCAGGAGTATGGCAGTGAATCCCAGCCAGTAGAAGATCAATGGGTTTTAAAATTCTGAGTTTTATTTCAAATCCCTGCACGCTCATGTCATTTTGTCATGTTATCCAAAAAGAAGATCATGTGCTGAAATGTGTTATATATATGACAAGCATTTTTGTTTTATGTCAGGTACCCCGATTTGAGGCATTCTAGCCTGACAAGCGATAGGCCAAATTTGAAGGAGGATCACGATTTTGGTATAGAGCTAGATTTCGATCTGATGGGGATTGAGCAGGACGAGACAGATATCGATAATACGCCTGACGAGATCAAAGGACGGGTCGAAGATAAACCCAAACCCGACTTAGACCAAACCATCGCCATCAAACATCAGAACCCCTAACGATCACAAAGAACCCGGAGTAGGGGCAAATTCGACATTAAAAAAAAAATAGCCGAGTTGTTGAGCCTGTATGGAGATATGTTCGCTTGGTCCCGTGGCGACGTGATTGGATTGTCCACAGACGTTATAGGACATCGACTGCCCATCAAGGAGGGTTCAAGCAAAAGTTGAGAACGTTGAAGCCTGAAGGACGAGATTATCAAGCGGTTTAAAGCAGGATTCATCACGGTGTCTATTTACCCTGAATGACTTTCTGACAGAATTGCAGTACCACGGCCTGGAGGAGAAGTAAGGGGTCGCATCGACTATAGAAATCTGAACGATGCCCTCAAGGAGGAGATATACGACAAATTCAAGATCAAACTTTTGATTCAGTCATTTACCGGCCCAAAATGAATGGGGCAGTAGGGGCTGCAAATAAAACACAAAGACGATCATGGGAAGAATGTCCGCCAATCATCGGGGATGGCCGGATTTATTGTCGCTCACCCTGTTTGCCTGTCGAACCTCAGTTCGCACATTTGGAGGGGCAACCCTTTACGCATCTCCCGGGCATACGACAAGAGGGTACGATCCCGGAAATTCAAAATAAACGATTTAGTCCTCAAAAGGATCGCGCCCTGCCAGGACAAAGCCATGGGGTTTCGCTCTAAATCAAAAGGAGCCGTCACGATAAAAAATCCTCTCTGGGAGAGCCCTTATCTTACAAGGAATAGACGGAAGGCGTTCCTCAGCCCGTTAATTCTGACTCTGTGAAACCACTCTTTTAAAAAAAAAAATCTCAAAAATCTAAAATCCCCCAAACCTTTCAACAAGTCAAAGGACCGGATCTTTTGTCAGCCCAGTAAGATACCGATGTAACCAGTACGAGGGAGATCACAAGAAAATCAACTTAACACTGGGGCATTTGTCACTACCCAGGAAATGATGACGTGCAAATTGGCACCCATGCAACAATCCCATCAACATGCACCATCATCATCAAATGCTACCTCATGTCAATTCAATCTTCAACGGTACGATCATCTGGCATTTGTCAAGCATAGTTTTCCCGGGATACGATGATCCGCGTGAAAGGGGATTTTATTTGGCTTGATAGGAATCAGATTAATTCTGACAAGCAACCGTGGAGCACAATCGTGAGTATGATTAGACGAAGAAGGCTATTCAACCTTTTGATCGGGTACAAAGCCGTAATTCAAAGCAACGTTTGCGACAGAATCGACCTCATGTGACAGCCTTCACTTTGCATTTGCACAAACTTTCAATTGTGGGGTATAAAACTATGACGACATTGATGGCAATTAACACGTAATCAGACAGTCAATAATTATCAAGCTAATATCAAGAAGTCAGACGATAAATGATTATCAAGCTAATGTCTCGAATCGTGGCCTGGGTTATTCGAGTAATTAAGCCCGAAGGGTGTCTCTACACCTGGTGCCCTAAAGCCATCTGGTTTGGGAGTCGCTGGCCAAACACTCGTTACATGGGTAACTCAGAGCCTAAGAAAACGAGCATTACAGTAGAGGAGGCCCGAGCAGATTCGAATCGTGGCATGGGCTACTCGAGTAATTAAGCCTAAGGGATGTCTCTGCATCTGGTGCCCTAAAGCCGTCTGGTTTGGGAGTCACCGGCCTAACCCTCTCTACATGGGTAACTCAAGCCTAAGAAAACGAATCTTGCGCAAGGTCAAGCAAAGAATAAATGGTGCAGACCACCAGCTTGTCTCGAACCGTGGCCTTTGTTACTCGAGTAAATAAATCCGAAGAGGTGTCTGTACACCTAATGCCCCAAAACCGTCTGGTTTGGGAGTCATTGGTCCAAAACTCATTAAATGGGTAACTTTGAATAGCCTAAGAAAACGAGACAAGTGAAGTGGGCTGATAAAGAGAAAAGATAATACGAAAAACTCTCGGTCTTAAACAAGAAGTCATGAAAGAGAAACCCCTACTGAATGCTGCATCGCACAGTGCATTTGTCATATGACGTCAATCCTGCTAAGAACGATGTCGAGAATGGAGACAGAATACCTTTGACGAGGGGAGGTAGTTCTTTTGAATTCGACCGTACTCACGTATAATGACCATGAATGCTTGAAAGTGTTCTTACGATTTCATAACTCGTTAAATAGAAAATCATCAACTCACGAAGGATCGAAAATAAATTCCAATCTGGTACATTCACGGTTCACAACTCGCTAGATTGTGCGATCAACAGATATTCAAGGCCTTGTTTGGTTTAACTAAATAAAACCCTTTCTCCATTTATTTTAATAATCCATTTTACTATATAGTTTTAATTGTCACACTTTTAATTTAATTAAACTTATTATTAAATAAATTCAATAAAACCTTACTTATTTAATTAATAATTCCATTTAACCAATAACAATAACACCAAATAAATTATCTTATTCAAATAAATCCTTTATTCAAATAAATCATTTAACCATTTAATTTAATTATTAAATTAAATTAGAATAATCACATCAAATCACATTTAAATAGCATTTAACATAAATTCTTTCACCATAACTTTATAAATTATTTATTTCACTCAATAAATAAATTAACAAAAATATTTATATATCTCAATAAATATTTTTATTTAATCACAAAAATCGCATTCGTTACATCCTTCCCTCCTTGAAAGGATTCTGTCCCCAGAATCACAACGCAATTAATTCGTCTGTTATATTCTCCCCTCCTTACAAAGATTCTGTCCCCAGAATCGCGGTACAAAAATTAAACAAACAATTGAGGATAACTCTGCATCATTTTCTCTTCGAGTTCCCACGTAGCTTCTTCAGCACTGTGGTTCCTCCAGATTACCTTAACAGAAGGTATCACTTTATTTCTAAGAACCTGCTCTTTCCTGTCTATTATCTGTACAGGTACCTCTTCATAGGATAAATCTTTCTCAAACTGTATTGGTTCATATTCGATTACATGTTTATAATCAAGCTTATACGGTCGTAGCACCGATATGTGAAAGACATTGTGAAGGTGGTTTAACTCGGGAGGTAAAGCTACCTCATAAGCTACCTCACCTACTCGTTTCAGCACCTCGAAGGGTCCAATAAATCGTGGACTGAGTTTACCCTTTTTACCAAACCTGATTTTTTCTTTCCAGGGAGATACTTTAAGAAACACAAAACTCCCAACTTCAAATTCACGATTTTGACGATGCTGATCTGCATATTTCTTCTGCCTGTCTTGAGCAGCTAACAATCTGGTTCTTATCACCTTGACAATTTCAGCGGTTTGCTGTACTAGCTCGGGTCCTAATAGTCGACGTTCACCAACCTCATCCCAACATAACGGAGTTCTGCACTTCCTTCCATACAAGGCTTCATATGGCGGCATTCCAATACTCGCGTGATGACTATTGTTATAGGCAAATTCGACCAGAGGTAAATGATCATCCCAGTTACCTTTAAAATCCATAACACACGCCGCTCTCAGCATATCCTCCTCCAACGTTTGAATTGTTCTTTCGCTCTGGCCATCGGTTTGAGGATGGTAGGCTGTACTCATTCTCAACTGCGTCTTTAAACACGCTTGCAGACTCCTCCAAAATTTTGATGTGAAACGTGGATCTCTGTCCGACACAATTGATACTGGGACACCGTGCCTCAAAATAATTTCCTTGACGTATAATTTGGCTAGTTGATCTACGGTGAATCTGACTTTGATCGGCAAGAAATGCGCTGATTTTGTCAATCTGTCCACTATAACCCATATTGCGTCATAACCCTTCTGAGTAGTTGGAAGCCCTACCACAAAGTCCATTGTGATATGCTCGCACTTCCATTCTGGTATCTCCAAGGGCTGTAACAAACCACTTGGTCGTTGATGCTCTGCTTTGACTTTCTGACAAGTTAAGCACTTCACAACACACTCAGCAACTTCTCTTTTCATGTTTGGCCACCAGAAATGTTGGCGAAGATCCCGGTACATCTTTGTACTTCCTGGGTGTATCGAAAATCGTGAGCTATGAGCTTCGTTCAAAATCTCCTCTCTGATCTCCAGTACTGACGGAACCCAGATTCTGCCTTCAAATCTCAGCAACCCTTCAGTATCAATTTTATATTTAAGCTCTTCTCCCTCAAACACTATTTTTCGTATCTTAACACATTCCTCATCCTGAAGTTGTGCTTCCTTCACCTTTTCCACCAAAGTTGGTTGGGTTTCCATTTGGAACAATTTTTCATTAGGCTCTGCCAGACCCTTCACCTCTAACTCTAATTTAGCCATTTCCGCTACAAGCTTCTCCTGAGCAGTTAACAGAAATAGTTTCTCCCGACCTTTTCTACTCAAAGCGTCGGCAACCACATTAGCCTTCTCCGGATGGTATAGAATTTCACAATCATAGTCTTTGATCAATTCTATCCATCTCCTCTGCCGCATATTCAAATCTTTCTGTGTGAAAATATACTTCAGACTTTTATGGTCTGTATATATTTCACACTTCTCCCCATAGAGATAGTGCCCTCCAGATTTTCAAAGCAAACACCACGACTGCTAACTCCAAATCATGGGTCAGATACCCTTTTTCATAGTCTTTTAGTTGGCGCGATGCATATGAAATAACCTTACCATTCTGCATAAGCACACAACCAAGTCCCTTATGCGATGCGTCGCTATATACCACAAAATTTTCTGTATCATCTGGCAAAGACAACACAGGTGCCGAACTTAGTCTCTTCTTTAGTTCTTGGAAACTCTCTTTACACTTCTCCGTCCAAACGAACTTCACTGATTTTCTCGTTAAATTCGTCAACGGAGTGGCAATCCTGGAGAAATCTTGAATAAAACACCTGTAGTAACCTGCCAAACCTAGGAAACTCCTCACTTTTGACGGTGTCTTCGGCTGATCCCAGTTTATCACAGCTTCCACTTTAGCTGGATCCACCGAAATCCCGTCTTTATCGATAATATGCCTAAGGAATTGAACACGCTCCAACCAAAATTCGCACTTTAAAAATTTTGCATACAATTTCTCTTTCCTTAACACCTCCAGTGTCACCCTCAAGTGCTCCACGTGTTCTTCCTGAGTTTTGGAGTAGACCAGAATGTCATCTATGAATACCACTACAAACTTATCCAGAAATGGTTTGAATACTCTATTCATTAAGTCCATAAACGCTACAGGTGCGTTTGTTAAACCAAATGACATAACCAAAAACTCATAGTGACCATATCTAGTTCGAAATGCCGTCTTTGGTATGTCTTCCTTTCTCACCTTTAACTGATGGTACCCACTTCGTAGATCTATCTTTGAAAAATATCTTGCTCCCTTCAATTGGTCAAACAGGTCATCGATCCTTGACAACGGATACTTGTTTTTAATCGTGACCTTATTCAACTCTCTATAATCAATGCAAAGACGCATTGATCCGTCCTTCTTTTTGACAAATAACACCGACGCTCCCCACGGTGAAACGCTCGGTTGAATATACTTTTTATCCAACAGCTCTTG
Organism: Aralia elata; assembly: GCA_034770075.1. NCBI lineage: Eukaryota > Viridiplantae > Streptophyta > Magnoliopsida > Apiales > Araliaceae > Aralia > Aralia elata. The sequence continues at coordinate 31,901,264 of CM068377.1, forward strand.
CAATTGCACCATCAACTCCTTCATTTCTACCGGAGCCATTCGGTATGGGGCTTTTGATATAGGGGTTGTACCCGGTGCTAAATCAATTACAAACTCAATTTCCCTATCTGGCGGTAATCCTGGCAAATCATCAGGAAACACGTCCCGCAAAATCCCTAAATACCGGTATCTCCTCCAGCTTTGCACCCACCTTTCGGGTATCGACTATGTAGGCTAGATATCCTATACATCCTTGTCTCAACTGTGACGAACGAGAATTTTGTAACTTATTTTAAATATTTATTGAATTAAATAAATATTTTTCGATGATTTGATTGTTGAATTAATTGATTAATTGATGAATTTGTGGTAGATTAATTTAATTATATGTGTTACATTAATTAGATTAATATGGAGAAGTTTTATATTTAAAGTATGTGTTTAATTGAATTTATTTGATTAAATACATTATTTAAATAAGTATAATGTTATTTCTAATTAATTTAATTATTAATTAGAGATTTAGTAAATGGTCATTATTAATAAATGAGAATTTTATTTATATGACTAAGTGATTTAATGTAGAATTATTCTATTTTATATATTTGATTTTATTAAGATTATTTAGTTGATTAAAGTGTGACATGAAACTTTATAATAAGCTACTTATTAAAATAAACCAAAAGAAGAGTTTATAAGGACTTACCAAACGAAGCCTTAGAGGGGGTTGGAGTCAGTTAACCCATGATGGGATTAACTGACACCCACTCATCAGACTAAATTATATTCACGTCTTCTTTTATTATTATTCCCTAAGTCTAAGTCAGAGCAATATAGAGAGAAAAGGACAGAAAATTTGTGAGAGTTTTGAGATTGAAGAAGAAACCCTGTCATCTAGTTGCATAATCTAGCATCAAACCAAAGGTAAATTCTTAATTTTAACCTTTAATTTATGTTTTCTTAATTTTTTGCCATGAATGCATGTTTGAGTTTTCTGTAAATTAAGTTACATGATTAAATTTTTATAGAATGATGATTGGATGTTAGAAAGCATGTATAAGCGTCTTTTATATGATGTATATATGATTTAGAGTAATTAATTCATGAGATTATGCCTTGAATTAGAAGTTCTGAAATTTACAGAGAAACAGAGTTTAAATATGACTTATATGTATGAAAATTTATGCTTGCATTACATGTTAATCATTAAATTGATAGTTGTTTATGTTTATGCATGTAAAAACGAAAAGGATGATTGTTAAACGGATTGATTTGGTTAAGAAACGAATTTACTGCGATTAATTTTGTTAACTGTATCAGAACTCTATAATAAGTATGAACAGTTAGATTTTTGGTCTTTAATTGGGTTGTATAGATTATCTGTGATGTTAAAATCACTGTTTATGGAATGGGTTTTGATTTCATACCATATATGATAATTGGGCATGTTTAATTTGATGTACGAATAACAAAATGGGAAATTTTTGGCCTGTTTCTGCGTTCTTCGCGAACTGCAGAAACTGGAATTCGTCATTCTCGCCCCGGCGAGAATTTTTGTGAAGGGATCCCTCGCCCCAGCGAGAATTTTGTGAAGAAATTCCTCGCCCCGGCGAGAATTTTGTGAAGCAATTCCTCGCCCCGGCGAGATTTTTGTGAAGGATTTTCTCGCCCCGGCGGAAACTTAAAAAAAAAAAAAAAAAGAGTAAAAAGACGAGAGTAAAAATTTTCTTCTTTCTTTAAGATCATATTATGATATCGTACATATACCTAAAGCTTAGGCTTATGTATAAAATGAATGTTAAATTACTGTGAAAGGTGGTAGCATAAGCCCATTGATTATTCGGTGTCAACTGAGCTATTAAAATGAAATTAGATGAGAATGAGTTCTGAAGTGTTTATAATACTGTAACTAATTATTGTTACTGTTTTATAAACGGAATGTATAGGTTGATTAGAGAAACGTGAGTCTTAAATTTATAGTCTACGCACGAGGCAAGTATCTTATCCTTACTTTTACGTTTACGCAAGTTTCTAAATTTCATTATCATAGAATACAAGCTTCATAATGCTATTACTTCTTGAGCAAGTTATTGTTTCTATTCCATTCCATTTCATGGATTCAATGAGATGTTTTTAAATTCCTATTTGTAATGCTTCAGTTATATAGAACGTATTCAATCGTACCTTTTGTGAGATTTAGTTTTGATTCTCGAATTATACCTTTTAAACCTTGATTGACTAGCGAACCCTTATTGATTCGACTAGTCCATAGTTGATGAGCGTTCTAAATTCTAGAAACGTTATTGAAGTAAATCCAAACCAAACTTCCTTTGGTGCGGACTCCGATGTCAAACTGAGATGAACAACCCTTATATAGGGGATTTATTTACGCGTTAGCGTTAAGATGTTGTGCACATACATGGTACAAAGGGCTGATCCCCCTGAGTACGAGAAGCAAGGTCCATATAGTCTTACGACTGTTAAAGGTTTAAAGTAGGAATACTTGACAACCTGGGACATAGTTCGTGGTCTTAAGACCCTCAGACGTTCTTTTGAATCTTGTTTTACATTATTGACTCAAAAGCTAAATCTTCAATTATTCGATATCCGTTTATTATTTCGCATGTTATTATTGTTGTTGTTGTTGTTATACTTGTTGGGCAATCATTGCTCACTCTTGCATAATAACATTGCAGCTAAAGTTGAAAGAACTGATGAGCCATCCACTAGTAAAGGAAAAGGAAAAGCAAACAAGTGATGAAGATTTGTTGTGCTTATTTTAATGATGTTATGTAATAGACTTAATTTATGTTTCCGCACTGATGTTATGTTAAGGTTAGATGACCTGGGATTTGTTTATGAATGATGTTGTAACCCTCTAATGGGAGATTTCTATTTCTATTCAAGTATTTTCATTTATATTTGAATGGGTAGTTAGATGTGATGTGATGTTTGTGGATTGTGAACACCAAATCCTGAGGAAATGAAGTACCCGGATTTGGGGTTGTCACAGGTTGGTATCAGAGATGTAGGTTATGAACCTTAGGTGGGGAAACCTTAGGGTAGTAGCCTTTTTAGAGTCAGAAAATATAGTGGTGATAAACTCTCATCGAGTTCTAAGGAATGAATTAAGGAAATTCATTAAAGATAATAAAAGACCTTATGTGTTATGTGCTTATGTGTGAACAACCTATGTGCCGCGACTAGTACCGAGTATTAATTAAAATTTAAACTTTGTTGTCAGGATGTCGGATATTGGAAGATCCAGTCAGCCTAGGGAGATTGTGCCCCGAGTGGCTGGAGAGGAGGAGCCCCATGATAGACATGTTATCAAGGAGTAGTTGGTACATAGAGAGCCATCTCCATTGATCACGGTTGAGGGTCAGGAGCATGAGCATGAGCCTGAGTCAGATCCCGAGGAGGATCCTGAGGAGGTTGAGGAGGAGGAAGAAGACCCTGAGGAGATACCACTATCTTCCTTAGGTTTTCAGATGTTTGAGCAGGTGTATGACCGCAACATAGAGTTACAGGATCGAGTGGAGGAGTTAGAGGGACAGGTGGCTGAGCGTTAGGCTATTCTAGAGCAGAAGGATGAGGAAATTGAGGACCTGGATATACATCTTGGAGATGTAGAATGGAAGTTAGTTCAGTCAGAGAGTCAAAAAGAAGACTTGCTAGCTGAGAATGAAAAGATGAAACTAGAGATTCAGAAGTTAAAGGATGATTTGAGTGAGGAATCTGCAGAACGTGCTAGAGTAGAGGATGCTTGGATGCGTAACGCCCTACGTGCAGAGATTTCCGAAGAAGGTGAACGGACAAAGCGGGCTAAGATTGAGGAGACGGACTACACATTTCAGACAGCGATTGATAGGGCCCAGGATCGAGTTTTCCACTATCCGATTCAGTTCGAGGAACTACCATGGTACATGTTGGATCGCAGGACGATGTGTCATATCATGGAGGAAGAACGTAGACAGGCAGTCCGACGCCTTAGTAGGCCGTGATAGGAGAACTTTTTGAACTATGTGTAAATATTTATGATATTCGATGATGTAAATTCCAGCGTGAGTATACACAATGGAATATGACTATTTAATCCTAAAGATTGTTTGATCTTGGGATAACTGATGTAAATAGTAGTGATGCTATCTTTTTGTGTGTAAGACCTTTGAATTAATGAAATATCAGTTTTATTTGAAGAAGTTATGTGTTAAATATTTAACATGAATTGTTTGAGTTAAATGTTGAGCACTTAATAAATTGAGTGATGACCTAATAAGCGCATATTCTTGAACAGAATTATGCTGCCAAGAAGAGCTGGACGACCCCATCAACAACCACCCCCTGAGGGGTCCACTAACAACGATAACAATAATCTACCCGATGCTAACCCGGTTCAACAACTAGTGAACCTTTTGACTGGAGTTTTTGCCAATCAACCACAAGCTCACGCTACGACCTTTAAGGACTTTAAGGCCGTTGGTCCCCCTGAGTTTAAGGGTTCCCTGAACCCGATTGAAGCCCAAACTTGGGTAATGGAAATGGAGAAAGTATTTGACGTTGCTAGAGTTAGTGAAGACCAAAAGACTGCCTTCACAACGTTTATGCTTAAGTCAGAAGCTAGTTATTGGTGGCAAGCGAATAAGGTTCGAGGAGGTCAGGGTGTAATAGCATGAGAGAGATTTAAGGAGATGTTCTTTGAGATGTACTTTCCGACGAGTTCGCGTAACCAAATGGAGATTCAATTTCTAGAGCTGAAACAGGGTACCATGACTGTACCGGAGTACGCGGCGAAGTTCAATGAGTTGGCTAGGTTCGTAACTTATCAAGTAAATACGGATGAGAGGAAAGCAAGGAGGTTTGAACAAGGGTTAAAGCCGTGGTTGTATAGCAAGGTGTTAATGTTCCAATTGAACACTTTTGCTGGAGTATTGGAAAAGGCGATCATCGCAGAAGGTGGGAGTGATGCCCTAACCAAGTATAACCAAGAACAGAAGAAGAAGAAGGGTGAAAATGAGAGTAATAAGTCAAGTGGTAGTAACAGTGGTGGTCACAACAACAAGAGGAAGTGGAATGATAACGGATCTGCTGGAAGTCAACAGGGAGGTCAGAAGAAGAAGATAGAAGCGTGTGTTACATGTGGGAAGAATCACATAGGTATTTGCCTGAAGGGGAAGAGGGTGTGCTACAATTGCAACCAGGAGGGCCACATAGCTCTGAATTGTCCGAATCCGAAGAAGGGCGCTTGTTTCACATGTGGATCGAAGGATCATTTGTCTAGGGATTGCCCCAGGAAAGCAGCAGCAGGAACAGGATCGGGAGGAAATAAGGGAAACAGTGGTGGTAGTACATTGGCTATAACCGGATCAGCACCAGCAAACCGACCAACTGTAAGGACTTTCAACATGACCGTGCAAGATGCCGTGCAGTCTCGCGATGTGGTGTCAGGTATCATTCCGATCAATAATATAGATGCTTATGTATTGTTTGATTCGGGTGCTACTTGTTCATTTATATCCGATGACTTTGCTAAAAACTTAGATTTGCCTAAGGAGGAATTAGACTACCATTTGAACATAGAAATTGCGAATAGGGAGGTAATTCCTGTTAGGTACGTACACAAGAACTGCAGAGTGAATATTAAGGGAAACGTGATGATAGTAGATCTGATCCCAATCAAACTTGGGGAATTTGACGTTATTTTGGGTATGGACTGGCTATTCAATTATGGAGCGATAATTGATTGCCAGAAGAAACGTATTAACCTTATGACTCCGTCAAAGGTAGTATTTTACGGCAGCAAATCGCCTAGACAAGCGAGTTGTCTGACGATGATGCAGGCCAGGAAGTTGTTAAGACAAGGCTGTGTGGGATACTTAGCCTACATAGTCGATACTCGAAAAGAGAGTCCGAAACTAGAAGAGATACCTGTCGTAAGGGACTTCGTAGACGTCTTTCCAGACGAGTTGCCAGGACTTCCGCCAGATAGGGAGGTTGAGTTTGCCCCAGTAGAGATGAAAGAATTGATGGTGCAGCTACAAGAACTTTTAGATAAGAAGTATATTCAGCCGAGCGTATCGCTGTGGGGAGCGCCGGTGTTATTTGTTAAGAAGAAGGACAGATCGATGCGACTTTGCATTGATTACAGGGAATTGAACAAGGTCACGATTAAAAATAAATACCCGTTGCCAAGAATCGACGACTTGTTTGATCAATTGAAAGGAGCTAGGTATTTCTCAAAGATAGATTTGAGGAGTGGTTATCATCAGTTGAAGGTGAGGAAGGAAGATGTGCCGAAGACAGCGTTCAGGACTCGTTACGGTCACTACGAATTTCTGGTGATGTCATTTGGTCTAACGAATGCTCCTGCAGCATTCATGGACTTAATGAACAGGGTGTTTAAGCCATTTTTGGACAAATTTGTAGTAGTATTCATTGACGATATTCTAATTTACTCCAAAACCAAGGAAGAGCATGCAGAGCATTTGAAGTTGACATTGGAAGCGTTAAGAAGAGAGAAGTTGTACGCTAAATTTTATAAGTGTGAATTCTGGATAGAACGAGTGCAATTTCTTGGACATGTGATTGACAAGGATGGGATTTCGGTGGATCCGTCAAAGGTTGAAGCAGTGCTTAACTGGGATCAGCCGAAAACGCCATCGGAAGTGAAGAGTTTCCTCGGATTAGCGGGTTATTATAGGAGATTCATTCAGGATTTTTCCAAAATCGCGACTCCGTTAACGAATTTGACTAAAAAGACGGTGAAGTTCGTTTGGACGGAGAAGTGTGAGGAAAGTTTTCAAGAATTAAAGAAGAGGTTGAGTACGGCACCTGTGTTGTCTCTACCGGATAGCACGGGAAATTTTGTGGTGTACAGTGATGCGTCGCATAAAGGACTAGGCTGTGTGCTTATGCAGAACGGTAAGGTCATTGCGTATGCGTCACGACAATTAAAGGACTATGAGAAGGGGTATCCTACCCATGATTTGGAGTTGGCCGCGGTGGTGTTTGCTTTGAAGATATGGAGGCACTATCTTTATGGGGAGAAGTGTGAAATATATACAGACCACAAAAGTCTGAAATATATTTTTACACAGAAGGATCTGAATATGCGTCAGAGGAGATGGTTGGAATTGATAAAGGATTACGACTGCGAAATTTTATACCATCCGGGTAAAGCGAATGTGGTGGCCGACGCCTTATGCAGAAAGGGACGGGAGAAACTATTTGGTTTAACCGCTCAGGAGGAGTTAGTTACAGCAATGGCAAAATTGGAATTGGAGGTGAAATATCCGGGAGAGTGTGACGAAAAATTATTTTAATTGAGAATCGGTTCAACTTTGGTGGATAAGGTTAAGGAAGCACAAATGCAGGACGAAGAATGTGAGAAAATCAAGAAAAGAATATCTGAAGGTGATGAAGTGAAATTCAAAGTGGATAATGAAGGGGTATTGAGATCCGAGGGAAGGATTTGGGTTCCGCCAGTACAGGAGGTTAAGGAGGAAATTTTGAGCGAGGCTCATAATTCGAGATATTCGATTCATCCGGGTAGTACGAAGATGTACCAAGATCTCCGACAACATTTCTGGTGGCCGAATATGAAGAAAGACGTTGCTGATTGTGTAGCCAAGTGTTTGACATGTCAGAAAGTTAAAGCAGAACATCAGAGGCCAAGTGGGCTATTACAACCGTTAGAAATCCCAGAATGGAAATGGGACCACATCACCATGGATTTCGTAGTAGGTCTTCCGACGACTCAGAAAGGTTTCGACGCAGTATGGGTTATCGTGGATCGACTGACAAAATCAGCACATTTTCTACCGATCAAGATCAGATTCAACCTATATCAGTTGGCGAAGTTGTATGTCAAGGAGATTGTTTCGAGGCACGGTGTTCCAATATCTATTGTCTCAGATAGGGATCCGCGCTTCACATCGAACTTTTGGAAACGACTACAGGAATGCTTGGGAACGCAGTTACGAATGAGTACGGCATATCATCCACAGACCGACGGACAGAGCGAAAGAACGATTCAAACATTGGAAGATATGTTACGAGCTTGCATTATGGACTTCAAAGGAAATTGGGATGATCATCTACCCTTGGTGGAATTTGCTTACAACAACAGTTACCACGCAAGTATTGGCATGCCGCCTTACGAAGCGTTGTACGGCAGAAAGTGCAGAACTCCATTATGCTGGGATGAAGTTGGCGAACGTCAATTGCTCGGACCAGAACTGGTACAACAGACTGCATAAATCATTAAAGTGATCAGGGCAAGATTAATAGCAGCTCAAGATAGACAGAAGAAGTACGCCGATCAACATCGTAAGAATCGAGAGTTTGAGTCTGGTAGTTATGTTTTCTTGAAAGTGTCTCCCTGGAAAGGGAAGATTCGTTTTGGTAAGAAGGGAAAACTGAGCCCGAGGTTCATTGGACCCTTTGAAGTGTTAAGAAGAGTTGGTGAGGTCGCATATGAAGTAGCTTTACCTCTAGCGCTAGAACACATCCATAATGTCTTTCATGTCTCGGTGTTACGACCATACAAGCCCGACTACAAGCATGTCATAGAGTATGAACCCCTGCAAGTTGAGAAAGATTTGTCCTACGAAGAAGAGCCTGTTCAGATAGTTGACAGGAAAGAACAAGTACTAAGAAATAAAATTATACCTTCTGTTAAGGTGATCTGGAGGAACCACAACGCTGAGGAAGCTACGTGGGAACTCGAAGATCAAATGATGAGAAATTATCCTCAGTTATTTGCTTAATCTATGTGTAGCGATTCTGGGGACATAATCTTTGTAAGGGGGGGGGGAGAATGTAACGGGACGAGTTATTTGAGTCGTGATTCTGGGGACAGAATCCTTTTAAGGGGGGAAAGATGTGACGAACGAGAATTTTGTAACTTATTTTAAATATTTATTGAATTAAATAAATATTTTTCGATGATTTGATTGTTGAATTAATTGATTAATTGATGAATTTGTGGTAGATTAATTTAATTATATGTGTTACATTAATTAGATTAATATGGAGAAGTTTTATATTTAAAGTATGTGTTTAATTGAATTTATTTGATTAAATACATTATTTAAATAAGTATAATGTTATTTCTAATTAATTTAATTATTAATTAGAGATTTAGTAAATGGTCATTATTAATAAATGAGAATTTTATTTATATGACTAAGTGATTTAATGTAGAATTATTCTATTTTATATATTTGATTTTATTAAGATTATTTAGTTGATTAAAGTGTGACATGAAACTTTATAATAAGCTACTTATTAAAATAAACCAAAAGAAGAGTTTATAAGGACTTACCAAACGAAGCCTTAGAGGGGGTTGGAGTCAGTTAACCCATGATGGGATTAACTGACACCCACTCATCAGACTAAATTATATTCACGTCTTCTTTTATTATTATTCCCTAAGTCTAAGTCAGAGCAATATAGAGAGAAAAGGACAGAAAATTTGTGAGAGTTTTGAGATTGAAGAAGAAACCCTGTCATCTAGTTGCATAATCTAGCATCAAACCAAAGGTAAATTCTTAATTTTAACCTTTAATTTATGTTTTCTTAATTTTTTGCCATGAATGCATGTTTGAGTTTTCTGTAAATTAAGTTACATGATTAAATTTTTATAGAATGATGATTGGATGTTAGAAAGCATGTATAAGCGTCTTTTATATGATGTATATATGATTTAGAGTAATTAATTCATGAGATTATGCCTTGAATTAGAAGTTCTGAAATTTACAGAGAAACAGAGTTTAAATATGACTTATATGTATGAAAAATTATGCTTGAATTACATGTTAATCATTAAATTGATAGTTGTTTATGTTTATGCATGTAAAAACGAAAAGGATATATGATTGTTAAACGGATTGATTTGGTTAAGAAACGAATTTACTGCGATTAATTTTGTTAACTGTATCAGAACTCTATAATAAGTATGAACAGTTAGATTTTTGGTCTTTAATTGGGTTGTATAGATTATCTGTGATGTTAAAATCACTGTTTATGGAATGGGTCTTGATTTCATACCATATATGATAATTGGGCATGTTTAATTTGATGTACGAATAACAAAATGGGAAATTTTTGGCCTGTTTCTGCGTTCTTCGCGAACTGCAGAAACTAGAATTCGTAATTCTCGCCCCGGCGAGAATTTTGTGAAGGGATCCCTCGCCCCGGCGAGAATTTTGTGAAGCAATTCCTCGCCCCGGCGAGAATTTTGTGAAGCAATTCCTCGCCCCGGCGAGAATTTTGTGAAGCAATTACTCGCCCCGGCGAGATTTCAAAAAAAAAAAAAAAAAAGAGTAAAAAGACGAGAGTAAAAATTTTCTTCTTTCTTTAAGATCATATTATGATATCGTACATATACCTAAAGCTTAGGCTTATGTATAAAATGAATGTTAAATTACTGTGAAAGGTGGTAGCATAAGCCCATTGATTATTCGGTGTCAACTGAGCTATTAAAATGAAATTAGATGAGAATGAGTTCTGAAGTGTTTATAATACTGTAACTAATTATTGTTACTGTTTTATAAACGGAATGTATAGGTTGATTAGAGAAACGTGAGTCTTAAATTTATAGTCTACGCACGAGGCAAGTATCTTATCCTTACTTTTACGTTTACGCAAGTTTCTAAATTTCATTATCATAGAATACAAGCTTCATAATGCTATTACTTCTTGAGCAAGTTATTGTTTCTATTCCATTCCATTTCACGGATTCAATGAGATGTTTTTAAATTCCTATTTGTAATGCTTCAGTTATATAGAACGTATTCAATCGTACCTTTTGTGAGATTTTAGTTTTGATTCTCGAATTATACCTTTTAAACCTTGATTGACTAGCGAACCCTTATTGATTCGACTAGTCCATAGTTGATGAGCGTTCTAAATTCTAGAAACGTTATTGAAGTAAATCCAAACCAAACTTCCTTTGGTGCGGACTCCGATGTCAAACTGAGATGAACAACCCTTATATAGGGGATTTATTTACGCGTTAGCGTTAAGATGTTGTGCACATACATGGTACAAAGGGCTGATCCCCCTGAGTACGAGAAGCAAGGTCCATATAGTCTTACGACTGTTAAAGGTTTAAAGTAGGAATACTTGACAACCTGGGACATAGTTCGTGGTCTTAAGACCCTCAGACGTTCTTTTGAATCTTGTTTTACATTCTTGACTCAAAAGCTAAATCTTCAATTATTCGATATCCGTTTATTATTTCGCATGTTATTATTGTCGTTGTTGTTATACTTGTTGGGCAATTATTGCTCACTCTTGCATAATAACATTGCAGCTAAAGTTGAAAGAACTGATGAGCCATCCACTAGTAAAGGAAAAGGAAAAGCAAACAAGTGATGGAGATTTGTTGTGCTTATTTTAATGATGTTATGTAATAGACTTAATTTATGCTTCCGCACTGATGTTATGTTAAGGTTAGATGACCTAGGATTTGTTTATGAATGATGTTGTAACCCTCTAATGGGAGATTTCTATTTCTATTCAAGTATTTTCATTTATATTTGAATGGGTAGTTAGATGTGATGTGATGTTTGTGGATTGTGAACACCAAATCCTGAGGAAATGAAGTACCCGGATTTGGGGGTGTCACATCAACATCTTTATGGCATGCATCATCGTCAGACAACTCGTTTGTCTAGGCGACTTCACTACAAAAAAATGGCGATTTTGCAACAAAATGTTTTCGTTGCTAAAGGTGCAGAATTTCGTTGCGAAAGGCCATTTGCAACGATTTTTCAGTCGTTGGACCATTCGTTGCGCAATGAGCGTTGCTAATTGTCTAGCAACGAAATTTTTTTGTTCGTTGCAGAAAGTGAGATATTTCGCAACGAAAGTTTATTTTCGTGTAAAAGCATAGATCATTTAGCAACGAAATATTTTGTAGCAAATTTATTAAGAAATTGTTACTGAAAAACAACTTCCGTTGCAAAATCCGCCTAATTGGCAACGAAACGATCCTTTTTTTTGGTCAACGAAGATGAAATTCGTTGCGTTTAATACACATTTGCCAACGATATTTGCCGTTGCTAAACGATATAAAAATTGTTGCCTTAACTGATTTTCGTTGCTAATTGTATACTTTTTAGTAACGATGTTTGTTGCTAAATGTGCAAAATAAACCAGTCATATATTAATTTGCAACGAAATTATTCGTTGTCGTTGGTTTTGTTATAGTTAAGTATAATCAATTAGCAACGATACTGTTCGATGCTGATTGTTTTTTGAAAGCAACAAAAGTTGTTGTCGATTAGCAACAACACTATATCGTTGCCAAATCCACTATTAACTCTGTTTTGTAACGAATGTCAAAATTATTTGACAAACAAAATAAATCATAACTCAATGACCCGATAACAAATTATGACATAAATACAAAAAACTCAAATATTATTAATTAAATCATCCAGTAAATGATTGTTCATCATCTTTACAATCAATTATCTATTATAAAAGAATAGTCTACGTCCATTTACACACCGTTTACATATATATATATATATATATATATATATATATATATATATATATATATAGTAACAGAGAAGCCAATATAGAATAATTGACTTTTAACAAACCCATCTGAAGAAGAAAAAAATACAGAGAATCATGCAGTAACAACAACACTCTTTGTCACCTAATAATCAAACTTCATGAGCATTAACTACATTGAAAGAGTGCTTCTTTACAGGAAAGACCAGCAATGTCCAAGCCTCTCCTTCCTAAAATGAAGAGAGAGAAAATAAGAACCAACAAATTTGTGATTGAGAGACAATATATAGTCAGGCCATATGATATTGTGTACACCATAGAGAGAAAATAATTATTATAGAATATGATATATATATTCTCTTATGTACAAACTCTCCATACCAGTTTCAATAGCTTCTATAGCAAGTTCCATTGCACTATCTGATTCGGGAATTATGAGTCTTCCTGCAAATCTCCTCTAGCTCAGACACCCGCCACTGTGCCAATATCCTACTGCATGTCCTGCTTTATAAAAAGAGTGACTTGTCCAAAAAGAAAATATACTATAAATATAGAGATGATAATCCTACCAGGCTACCACAATCCTAAGCTTAGATAAAATATAAAGATGATGTACGATAAACAAAAAAGTTTATACTAGTGGCTAACTGCTCATGCTTATCAATAACCTTAATCTGAAGATGCAACAGTTAACCCAAGAGAGGCATAAAGTTTAAATCCTCACTGGCTAGTATATTCACACAAATTGAATGCAGTGCTAAATCCAATCAACATTTTACAAATTTGTATGACTTCTAGGTGTCATTAATTTTTGTAGCTCTTTTTAGAAGTAATGAGAATGCCTTAACAATTACTTGAGAAGATTGCATTCTCAAAGTCGATAATACCACCTTGACATATGAAGAGAATGATAATGATTCAGGCGCATAACTTAAAAATACAACTCTGTCAAGAATAAAAGTCACCTAAAAAAGGGACTCAAATCTATATTTATTAAATAAAGAAATGTCTAGGCAAAAAATAACCTCAACAAGCAATTACCAATCATCAAAGAAAGATCTAAGTGCTGAAACTCATTCTTTCTCTAGCAGTTAGCTTCTCTGTGAAAGCAAGTAACTCCTTCTCCTTCAACTCTAGGTTGTTTCTAACAGACTCAGCTTTCTGTAAACGAATTAAACAAAATGTGTGTTACAAAAACTGTCCATGTTTCAAAAAAAAATCATAACAGTAAAAAAATAAATAATAAACTCACTTGCTCTTGTACAGTTAAGTTTGCTAGTCTACTGTTTATATCATCATTTGTCTTCTTCAAAACCGAATTGGCCTGCTCAATCTTCTTTTGTAATTCTTCAACTTCCTTCTCTTTCAGCTTAAAAGCCCTCTCAATTTCATTTGCCTTTTCCTCTTTCTGGTTATTCATTCTCCGACCCTCATACAGCCTTTCTTCTCCTTCCTGTAGCTTCCTCTCCCATTCTCGCAAATCTTCTTTATGTTTAGAAAAAGTTGCTTCATGTGCTTCCTGCCTGCAAATATTTAATTAGCCCTCTAAAATTATTTCCAACTTCAAATAAATGCAAACTATTAGAATCATTAACCCCAAAAAGTTTCGGCACAGATCATACTCTGCATTAAAGGATATGCACTCCCTCCGAAGCAGACATTCACAGGTCTCAACCTCTTGTAATTTCCTCTCCAACACCAAGCTCTCTCTCCTTGCCTCAGCAAGCTTGGCATCTGCAGCATGCAACTTCTTTTCTACATCCAAAGATTTATCCTCAATTCCAGAACGTAAAGCATTTGCACTGACCAATTTAGTATCAGATGACAACTTCATTTGTACATGCTCTACACGAATTTCAAGTAAAGCCTTCTCAAGCTGCAGTGAGGAAGTTTTGACTGTTATAAAAGCATATATGAATGAAACAATAAAGCATAGCCTCATAAATACTTGGTAACAATGCTTTAGTATCTTTTAAGAAATTAGAAACAATTTCACCTGCAACACTGCATCATTTGGAACTCTAAAAAATACAGGAACAAGGGGCTAAAGATGCAAATAGTAAAGTTTCATAACAACAATTGAAATACACAGATGAAATGAAACATGAAACTTTTCAGGAGGGTAACAAATCATTCAAGTAAAAACCAAAATTAAAAAATAATTATCAGCTAATTGCAAATTTTTCGAAAATGAAAATAACTAAAAAGAATCAAAAGATAAATCCAGTGGGAAGTAATAGCCCTCGTCCATAGTTAACACATATGTATAAGCCTTAACTTGATGCCTTCCCCCCCCCCCCCCAATTTAAATTGAATAATTGGCATCAATTAGAAAAATGTGCTGAACATTAACAATTTTAAAATGCAAGAAGAGTGATAACAGTCAAACACAAATCAAATAATCTTTAATAACAAAAGGAGGTTTTTAGTCAATAAAACCTAATTGATTTTAGCAGAACTCCTTCAGAAAATGGCAGTGCATAATTATATGGGTCAGTTACTACCAGTGACATGTGACAAGTAAAACTATTATTTCTCAGCTGGCAAATTAACAGCTTAGGATAAGAGCCAAGATAGATTAAATGTTAAACATGTAGCTACATTGGAAGCCTAAATATTTGATTTAGAGGACACAATTAATAAATCTATAACTCACTGTTTTATCTAGACTAAAGTTACTCTTGAATATTCAATGAAAACACAATCGGGGAAATATGACCTTATTTTCCTGCAAAGGAATCAGCACCTAGCAACAAACTATTTACTCAAAGTTCCAGCACTTATAAATATTATAACATCCAAATCACATGAAGAAAGAGAATAAAAAGAAAACCAGGCTAAGTCTAACATTAGAAGACTAAAAAAAATTAATGACACAATTGGATGTTCTTAATAGTGATGCATCTGCATCATTCGTATTAGTGATATAACACAAATAGTTTTGGAAAATTAATGACGCAAATAGTGATTGGAAATATGCAAGCAAATGTGTGTATCATTTGTTGAAGCTACAAAATAGTTTTGGAATTTCTTCCCCAGAAGTTTATTTTTGTGTGGTAGATCTACACTCATTCAGAAGAAGTACATATGCAACAGAAAAAGGTCCAAAAATCTAGATAAACAAAAGATTGCAAAAGAGAAATTACAAGTGCAACAAAGATTTCAAAATATGGCCTTTGTCAAACTGATAAAAGACATTGTGATTGAGACTGTTTTGCCTACAGTTTAGGATAAGTACTCCAAAACTAAAACATTGCGAATATTTATCCAACATCAGGAATACATTAACATAAACTGAACATTCAAGCCCCAAGCAGTTTTAATAATGAAATTTAAGCATTCCCCAGCAATGGTATTTCCAAGTAAGGTAAACTTTACTTACAAGAATAGATATGTCGGTTCCACAAGGAAAGAAGGTTAGATTAGAATATACTCATAATCTGAATACTAGAAAAGGGAATCACAATAAATCTAACATATATTATACCACACATATTATAATCTCTCTGCCACCTGAAGCTAAATACATTTAATTGAATTCCTGTTTCTGTGCATGACAAATGTTGTAATAAAGAGGCAGTAAGAATATATATATATATATATATATATATATATATATATATATATATTATTACAGTGCTAATTATGTAATCTGTAATTACATCATGTACTTCTCTGTATATTAGAAAACAAGAGTTTCATAAATGTATATCAGAACACATTCAAAAGAGGGGGTTCTCAAGCCAACTGCAAAAAACAAAGTAGAAGTGAGATAGAAAGATTATTTATGCATTAAAATTTAAAACAAATTTCCACATAATCTATTTCTTTGTGACATTTCTCCAAATAGATAGTGTGCATCTTATATACATAAGGGAAACTGAATAGAAGCAATCAAACAACCAAAATTCATGGAACTCAAAATTCACTACTTTCAGAAAAGAATACATCAAACAATTTGTGAATTACCTGCTTGGAAGATTGGAAGTTGGAAGTCGAGGACTCGAGGTGTTCACTGAATCACTGTTCAGACTTGAGAGTTGAGACTTTAGAGACCGTAAGTACTACGTCGTGACTCGTCAGAGATGAGATTTGAGAGGTAGAGCCCGCAAACGCAGAGGGGCCGGGGGGGGGGGCGAGGCGGAATCGCAGAGACTAGAGAGGCCGGAGGTGGAGGCCGGAGTGAGGGAGAGTCGCGATTTACGAAGCGAAGCTGTGGCTAACTGGCTGTGGAGAAGCAAAATGAAGCTAGGGATTTGGGTTAGGGCAGTCGGCAGAGCTGAGAGAGTACTAACTCTAGGCTTGAGTGAAATTTGGGGTGTATAATTACAAGTACTGCTTTAAGAGAAAAATTGGGCGGGACAGGGTCAGCGGGAATGGAATCGTGGGAGGCAATTCACCAAAAAATTATTTTTATATTTTAATAGCTTCCTTCTTTTTTTTGAATGACTAATTGTTTTTTTTTAAATATTTTAAATTTATTTAATTTTAATTAATAATGTAGTTGATATTTCTAAACACTTAGAAAGAAAATTAAAAATAAAATTGTTATTCAGATAAACATATAAATTTGTATTTACAATTTCAAATTTAGGATATAAAATTCTTTTTGTAGAACGGATGAGTAATATTTTAGTATTTCTAAAGGAAATATTTTTCACAATTAATCCTAAGAAATTTATGCAAAATAGTTACACATTTGTCTCTCACAAAAAAAAACTCAATAATATTATATAGCAAGTAATAATTCATTTGCAGATATTTTTATTTTTTTTTGTAAAATTTCACCGTAAAAATGGCAATGGCAGCTATTTTCTATCGCCTCAATTTTATGAAAGTAAAAAATAAATTGTGAAGAATGTTTCTTTTACTAATAATTAAATTATCATTGATTTATTTCTTATCATTATTCTCTCGCTAGAACATTCTCATTTTCTTGGTAGTGATAATTATACAAAATGATATGATATGCTAAAGTTTGTCATCATAGTTTTTATCGTATCAATCTAATAGAGTAATATAATTTACTATTTTTAGGGGTATACATTCTCATTTTAATATTCGCAATTTTTTTTGTAATTGGAAACTCTTTTTTTTTAAAGGAATCAAAATTATTTATAGAGTTTATGAATAATTATAAAATGATATAAAACACTAATAATGAAATTACGAGTGTGAATGTAGAAAATAAAAATAATAATTAATTATATTTTTTTATTAAAGCTTGTTATTTCATATGTTTGAACTAAAACAAGGAAATACATCTATGTGATTAGCAAATGATTAATATATATATATATATATATATATATATATATATAATATGCATTACAAGAAAAATGGAAACTATAAGTATTAGTGTAGGAATTCAAAATAGCAACTCTTACGTGATATGTATTTGATAATTATTTTATATCTATAAATTAGAACAAGTAAATATATCTATGTGATTAATAAATAAATAATGATAGATAATTACAATAGTAATGAAATTATAAGTATCATTGTAAGAATTCAAAATACAAACTCCTACATGATATGTGTTTGATAATTATTTCATATCTCTGAATTAAAACAAGAAATACATCTATCACTTGACTAATAAATAAAAGTTTATAGATAATAAAATATTAATGAGCAAGTTACGAATCAATGAAAATGTAACTAGAGGAAGATATACTAACTGATCACCTTCGCGTTTGGTTAATATATAAATTATATTATATTATATTATATTATATATATACACGGTACTAAGTAGTATTTTTTTTAAACGAAGTCAAACCGTAACTGAATACGGTCAAGCTATATAAAACCACTCGTTTCCAAATCGGTTATTATGTCACTGTTACCAAGTTAGACAACCAATATATTATTTAGTACTGGTAATAACCAAATTACTTATTAATTATAACTAAAATTCTAAATATTAAAAGTGTGAACGAGCCGAACTGAACCGAACTGAGAGTTGCTCGAATTCGACTCAAAAAGTTAAATTCATACTCGAATTCGACTCAGATTCGAATTACATTTAAAAAAATTTACTCAGATTCGACTCGACTCGAATATTCATTACTTGAATTTAATCCGACTCAAATTGAATTATATTCAAACTACTCGCAAGCTTCGAATTCAAGTTCGAATTCGAGTCTCTTCATAGTAACTACTTTTGTAATAAATATAATTATAAATTGAACTTATTATTTTACTTAGAAATTAAAAAATATATTTACTATTATAATTTATAAATATAAAATCACAATTAAAAATAAAAATAAAATAATAGTAATTAATTATTCTAATTTTATTTAACTTTGTATATATTATAAAAGAACGTATCAAGTATCTATTCGAATATGTATCGAATCACAATCGAGAGTTCGAGTAGTTTGAATCCTAAACTAGTTGAGTATAACTTTGCTCAAATTTTATTCATATTATATTATTAATAAAATTTGAGTTTCGCTCGTATTTTTTTGAATTTAAGCTCGAATCGAGCCTGAATCGGGCCAAATGGTTTGGTTGGTTTTAGAGCCATACTTAGGAGCAGAGACGCAACGAAACGGATTAAAGAAAAAGAAAACTTCGACAGCTCACCATTCTCTCACAACCCTTTCCCTCTCCTCTCCTCTCCTCTCCTCTCCCTCACAGCGCGAAATTAGAAACCCTAGCCCCCAATCTCAAATAAACCAATGTTTCTGTAGAAAGCAACCATCGAAACGAACGCTTTAGGAGGAACAGAGTCATCTTGCAACAACAACAAGGAATGCAACAAATCGCTGAAGTAAGCAAGTTTTAATTTGGGTGTTCATACATTAATTGATTAGATTGAGCATGTCTTCCACTAATTCTCGCCAAAAACAGCGCAATTTGTAGAGAAATCAAATTTCATGGTAATTTCATTTGTTTAAGTTAATGTGTATTCTTTTTTAATTCTGTCATTTTTACTTATTTGTATTTATCTCTCTTTAGTTCTGGGTTAGTGTTTAGGAGAAAGTCAAAAGTTTATATGCAGAGGGACTGAGACAGGGATTGAGCTAGATAGCAATGATGATCAGGTACAAAAGGAAACTAGCCTTGTTGATGATGGAGAGTAGGGGGTGTTTGAGCCTTGTTCTGGTCCTTTTATTAAAATCATCAAATATTGGTAATCCATTTAATTTCCACCATATATTAACATTATCATATACACAATATAGGATAACTTCTGGAAACAGAATGGATCATTTGCACAATATAGGGTTTGACATAGTAGTGCTTCAGTTGCAGTTTTCTAGTTTGTGAGCCCGTACATTTCATTTCAGGTTATTTTAGTGGTTATGCTTGTTTCTCTCTGCATCTCGGTTGCTGGTTTTCTTTTTCTGACATTTAAAGTGGAGAGAGCATTCTCGTCTAATGCTTCTTGTTAATGATCAAGCAAAAATTTTAAGTTTGCTTCTGAAACAGTACTGGCATGCTATGTATTGCATTGTGATACCCTTTCAAGTTGTATCCACATGTGAAAAAAGAATGTTGTTATATTGTACAAAGTCATCAGTTATGTTTTTTCAATTTAAAGATTCTTGGTATGCCACTCTCTGATATTTTACTTTCTCTTCTTTGTTTCTCTTTTAAAGTAGTAGACATCAGTTGTTTATTATAGTAGAATCTGTTTATTTGGTGTAATAATACTGCTAAAACTCCAAATTGTACTATCAAGAAGCCATGTCCAATTCTAGTAAATTTCGAGTTGAGCTTTGAAATTAAACAATAAAGCAAAATGCAGTGAGCAGATTCTAGACATGGCAGAATCTGCTCTGTATTGAGACTTTTTTCCTGGAGCTCTGTATTGCCATATCTGTCTGGAATCTACTTTGTATTTATTGTTGAGACTTTTTTTCTGAAGCTCTGTAGTGGCTTCAACTTGTGTAATATTGCAATATAGAACCTATAGCTTACATGATCCAGGAAACTGAATGCTGGAAAGCATGAATATGTTACACATATAAGCATTTTCTGTTCTCTTACAATTAAGTTGGCCCCATATCATCATTGTTGTTATTATGCTTGACATGAAATGCTATTCACTATTCTGTTGTCTTGTTTATCAATATCTTTTGTCAGTTAAGTTTATTGAGAGGTATTACACGCTTATTTTGAGAGAGAGAGAGAGATCTAGAGAGGGTAGGGGTGGTTTCAATGCTTGCTATTATCCGTTTGTAAACATTGCGTACAAACATGTTTACAATTCCCCTATGGTTCCACTTTCTTTGTACAAATTGTTGTAAGATTAACATTTTCTTCTGAGATTTTTAATTCCATGTTTTTAGTCTCTGCCCCTCTAATCAAAGGGAAAAAATTATGATGGGCTTCTCATGTTGTAGAATAAATGTATTTTTCAAGCAAAATAGTACCTCTGTGCAACCTATAAGGAGAGACAGAAAGGAACTCTATGAGTTTGATCACTGTATTGCTCCAATTACTAAGGAGTGAGTATTAATTCCTCTTTCGCTGACTGGTATTGATCAGATATTTCTTTTTTCCTTTACTCTTTTCTGTAAAAAAAAAATATTTGGTTATTTTAATATCTTAAGTAACCAGAAGAGGTTATAAAAGGTATTGTTTAAACTGGTTCATTCCCCCTCTCTCACCAGACATGTCTTTATTCTCTATTTGTCTCTTATTTGCACAAATTCTATTGCCTCTTTAGATTTTTCTTTCTATGCCAGACTCCATTACTGACCGAAAGAAATGTATGAGACATAAGCTTTTTCTTGTTTGAGATGAATGTTTCATGGGGTTCCACATCGTTGATCACTAAATTTGAATTGGTCATCAACTTCTTCCATCTTATAATTTTCCATTGAAAATATTGTTTTGTACTATCACAATTATTGCTACATTTAATGAAACATAATTCATACTAATAGCTAGAGTGAAGGTTGATGTGCCCTATAGAACTTTACGATAACTGGTCAACATTGAATCCTGAGGGGATGTTGCACTAGTTGCAGTGATGGGATGGTGCAATAGTTATAGTGATGGAGTGTTGGACTCTACATGTGTCCTAATTTTGCCTTTTAATTACTCACGAGTATTTGAAGCACCTAGTGTTACACATTAAGGAATCATTTATCAACTATAACTATAATATTGTATTGTACACTATATTTTATCGTATTAGTACATCATTGGAATTCTTGTTTTTTTAAGTGTTTCTCTAATAATTTTGTGGATGATATAATTATTTGATTATTATTCCTTGCTAAAAACAATTTACTCCTTTTAACTAATAAATTTTCATGATTAGACAAATTGACCCCAACTGCATTTGAGAAGCATTCTGGAAGAGAAACGGTCAGAAAGTGGAAGAATAATATTTGGGGTCATAACTAATGGGGAGAAGCTTCATGTGGCAAAGACAGTGTTGCTTTAAGTACTACAACCAAACAACAAAATATGGCAATAGATCCAATAGATCTCAAAATTGGCGAGTTAGTTTTTTTTTAAGTTGATGTAAAATCATTATCAGTATGTCTTCACCTTGCATCTGTAAACAATTTTTTAAATAATATATTGTGCATTTTTATGACTTACAAAAGTATTTAATGTACGTATTTAACTCTTGTACATGTTTTGGATTGTATAATGAATATCGTGCCAAGGTTAGCGGACCTGCAGATAATTTGTATAAAGAAGAGTTAATATTAATGGATTAATAGAAATAAGGAAGTGGTAATCCTTAATGGATTAATAGAAAAGGAAGTGTTTATGCCGGAACCATTGTTGTGGCTTAATCGGTGTAGTTTGGTCAATTTTTGGTGCGATTTCGGGGACAATTTTGGTTCTTTACTCAACCCTTGTCAAAACGTATATATGTAAAACGAGTTACAAGAAAAAAAATCATATAAAATATTTTAGAAATTAATTACTTTTTTTTTCAAAATTATAAGTGAGCGAATATGATAATTATAAACTACATCTAATTTATTACAAACTCTAA
Source organism: Aralia elata (assembly GCA_034770075.1). NCBI lineage: Eukaryota > Viridiplantae > Streptophyta > Magnoliopsida > Apiales > Araliaceae > Aralia > Aralia elata. The sequence goes on from CM068377.1 coordinate 31,923,756, forward strand.
TTTTTGTAAATTAAAAAATATATCTATATGTGCTCAATTTTAATTTCAAAAATTATAAATCTGACAAAAAAAGTTAAAATTGGGCATTTATTTTGAGACAGAGGGAGTGAAAACATTTGATTGTATAATTTTGTGTCCAAATAAATAATAATTTTAAAATGCAAAATGATGTGTTTTGGAAAAGAAAAAAAAGAAAAGGCCGAAATGTGCTTATTGAGTTTATCTTAATTTTGGGCAACAATTTACTAGTCATTGCAAAAAATTGTACAAAATACGCAACGAAAAAAAATTGTTAACAATGAATGTGACCCATATTAGGCTACGAAATATAGCAACAAAAAACTTTCCGTTGCCCACGATGAGGAGAAATTAAATTGGCAACAAAAAATTAAATAGACAGGAAATTATTTTTTTCCCGCCAACATATTGGCAACGAATTTTTGCAACGAACTATGAATTTCGTTACGAAAAATGAAAGCCTTTCATAAACTACAACGAATGACAAATTTCGTTGCTAAACATGTATTTTTGGCAACGATTTTATAAGTCGTTGCCCGAAAAATCGTTGCCGAAAAATTGTGAAGGTGGTTTAACTCGGGAGGTAAAGCTACCTCATAAGCTACCTCACCTACTCGTTTCAGCACCTCGAAGGGTCCAATAAATCGTGGACTGAGTTTACCCTTTTTACCAAACCTGATTTTTTCTTTCCAGGGAGATACTTTAAGAAACACAAAACTCCCAACTTCAAATTCACGATTTTGACGATGCTGATCTGCATATTTCTTCTGCCTGTCTTGAGCAGCTAACAATCTGGTTCTTATCACCTTGACAATTTCAGCGGTTTGCTGTACTAGCTCGGGTCCTAATAGTCGACGTTCACCAACCTCATCCCAACATAACGGAGTTCTGCACTTCCTTCCATACAAGGCTTCATATGGCGGCATTCCAATACTCGCGTGATGACTATTGTTATAGGCAAATTCGACCAGAGGTAAATGATCATCCCAGTTACCTTTAAAATCCATAACACACGCTCTCAGCATATCCTCCAACGTTTGAATTGTTCTTTCGCTCTGGCCATCGGTTTGAGGATGGTAGGCTGTACTCATTCTCAACTGCGTCTTTAAACACGCTTGCAGACTCCTCCAAAATTTTGATGTGAAACGTGGATCTCTGTCCGACACAATTGATACTGGGACACCGTGCCTCAAAATAATTTCCTTGACGTATAATTTGGCTAGTTGATCTACGGTGAATCTGACTTTGATCGGCAAGAAATGCGCTGATTTTGTCAATCTGTCCACTATAACCCATATTGCGTCATAACCCTTCTGAGTAGTTGGAAGCCCTACCACAAAGTCCATTGTGATATGCTCGCACTTCCATTCTGGTATCTCCAAGGGCTGTAACAAACCACTTGGTCGTTGATGCTCTGCTTTGACTTTCTGACAAGTTAAGCACTTCACAACACACTCAGCAACTTCTCTTTTCATGTTTGGCCACCAGAAATGTTGGCGAAGATCCCGGTACATCTTTGTACTTCCTGGGTGTATCGAAAATCGTGAGCTATGAGCTTCGTTCAAAATCTCCTCTCTGATCTCCAGTACTGACGGAACCCAGATTCTGCCTTCAAATCTGAGCAACCCTTCAGTATCAATTTTATATTTAAGCTCTTCTCCCTCAAACACTATTTTTCGTATCTTAACACATTCCTCATCCTGAAGTTGTGCTTCCTTCACCTTTTCCACCAAAGTTGGTTGGGTTTCCATTTGGAACAATTTTTCATTAGGCTCTGCCAGACCCTTCACCTCTAACTCTAATTTAGCCATTTCCGCTACAAGCTTCTCCTGAGCAGTTAACAGAAATAGTTTCTCCCGACCTTTTCTACTCAAAGCGTCGGCAACCACATTAGCCTTCTCCGGATGGTATAGAATTTCACAATCATAGTCTTTGATCAATTCTATCCATCTCCTCTGCCGCATATTCAAATCTTTCTGTGTGAAAATATACTTCAGACTTTTATGGTCTGTATATATTTCACACTTCTCCCCATAGAGATAGTGCCTCCAGATTTTCAAAGCAAACACCACGACTGCTAACTCCAAATCATGGGTCAGATACCCTTTTTCATAGTCTTTTAGTTGGCGCGATGCATATGAAATAACCTTACCATTCTGCATAAGCACACAACCAAGTCCCTTATGCGATGCGTCGCTATATACCACAAAATTTTCTGTATCATCTGGCAAAGACAACACAGGTGCCGAACTTAGTCTCTTCTTTAGTTCTTGGAAACTCTCTTTACACTTCTCCGTCCAAACGAACTTCACTGATTTTCTCGTTAAATTCGTCAACGGAGTGGCAATCCTGGAGAAATCTTGAATAAAACACCTGTAGTAACCTGCCAAACCTAGGAAACTCCTCACTTTTGACGGTGTCTTCGGCTGATCCCAGTTTATCACAGCTTCCACTTTAGCTGGATCCACCGAAATCCCGTCTTTATCGATAATATGCCTAAGGAATTGAACACGCTCCAACCAAAATTCGCACTTTGAAAATTTTGCATACAATTTCTCTTTCCTTAACACCTCCAGTGTCACCCTCAAGTGCTCCACGTGTTCTTCCTGAGTTTTGGAGTAGACCAGAATGTCATCTATGAATACCACTACAAACTTATCCAGAAATGGTTTGAATACTCTATTCATTAAGTCCATAAACGCTACAGGTGCGTTTGTTAAACCAAATGACATAACCAAAAACTCATAGTGACCATATCTAGTTCGAAATGCCGTCTTTGGTATGTCTTCCTTTCTCACCTTTAACTGATGGTACCCACTTCGTAGATCTATCTTTGAAAAATATCTTGCTCCCTTCAATTGGTCAAACAGGTCATCGATCCTTGACAACGGATACTTGTTTTTAATCGTGACCTTATTCAACTCTCTATAATCAATGCAAAGACGCATTGATCCGTCCTTCTTTTTGACAAATAACACCGACGCTCCCCACGGTGAAACGCTCGGTTGAATATACTTTTTATCCAACAGCTCTTGCAATTGCACCATCAACTCCTTCATTTCTACCGGAGCCATTCGGTATGGGGCTTTTGATATAGGGGTTGTACCCGGTGCTAAATCAATTACAAACTCAATTTCCCTATCTGGCGGTAATCCTGGCAAATCATCAGGAAACACGTCCGCAAAATCCCTAAATACCGGTATCTCCTCCAGCTTTGCACCCACCTTTCGGGTATCGACTATGTAGGCTAGATATCCTATACATCCTTGTCTCAACTGTGACGAACGAGAATTTTGTAACTTATTTTAAATATTTATTGAATTAAATAAATATTTTTCGATGATTTGATTGTTGAATTAATTGATTAATTGATGAATTTGTGGTAGATTAATTTAATTATATGTGTTACATTAATTAGATTAATATGGAGAAGTTTTATATTTAAAGTATGTGTTTAATTGAATTTATTTGATTAAATACATTATTTAAATAAGTATAATGTTATTTCTAATTAATTTAATTATTAATTAGAGATTTAGTAAATGGTCATTATTAATAAATGAGAAATTTTATTTATATGACTAAGTGATTTAATGTAGAATTATTCTATTTTATATATTTGATTTTATTAAGATTATTTAGTTGATTAAAGTGTGACATGAAACTTTATAATAAGCTACTTATTAAAATAAACCAAAAGAAGAGTTTATAAGGACTTACCAAACGAAGCCTTAGAGGGGGTTGGAGTCAGTTAACCCATGATGGGATTAACTGACACCCACTCATCAGACTAAATTATATTCACGTCTTCTTTTATTATTATTCCCTAAGTCTAAGTCAGAGCAATATAGAGAGAAAAGGACAGAAAATTTGTGAGAGTTTTGAGATTGAAGAAGAAACCCTGTCATCTAGTTGCATAATCTAGCATCAAACCAAAGGTAAATTCTTAATTTTAACCTTTAATTTATGTTTTCTTAATTTTTTGCCATGAATGCATGTTTGAGTTTTCTGTAAATTAAGTTACATGATTAAATTTTTATAGAATGATGATTGGATGTTAGAAAGCATGTATAAGCGTCTTTTATATGATGTATATATGATTTAGAGTAATTAATTCATGAGATTATGCCTTGAATTAGAAGTTCTGAAATTTACAGAGAAACAGAGTTTAAATATGACTTATATGTATGAAAAATTATGCTTGAATTACATGTTAATCATTAAATTGATAGTTGTTTATGTTTATGCATGTAAAAACGAAAAGGATATATGATTGTTAAACGGATTGATTTGGTTAAGAAACGAATTTACTGCGATTAATTTTGTTAACTGTATCAGAACTCTATAATAAGTATGAACAGTTAGATTTTTGGTCTTTAATTGGGTTGTATAGATTATCTGTGATGTTAAAATCACTGTTTATGGAATGGGTTTTGATTTCATACCATATATGATAATTGGGCATGTTTAATTTGATGTACGAATAACAAAATGGGAAATTTTTGGCCTGTTTCTGCGTTCTTCGCGAACTGCAGAAACTGGAATTCGTCATTCTCGCCCCGGCGAGAATTTTTGTGAAGGGATCCCTCGCCCCGGCGAGAATTTTGTGAAGAAATTCCTCGCCCCGGCGAGAATTTTGTGAAGCAATTCCTCGCCCCGGCGAGATTTTTGTGAAGGATTTTCTCGCCCCGGCGGAAACTTAAAAAAAAAAAAAAAAGAGTAAAAAGACGAGAGTAAAAATTTTCTTCTTTCTTTAAGATCATATTATGATATCGTACATATACCTAAAGCTTAGGCTTATGTATAAAATGAATGTTAAATTACTGTGAAAGGTGGTAGCATAAGCCCATTGATTATTCGGTGTCAACTGAGCTATTAAAATGAAATTAGATGAGAATGAGTTCTGAAGTGTTTATAATACTGTAACTAATTATTGTTACTGTTTTATAAACGGAATGTATAGGTTGATTAGAGAAACGTGAGTCTTAAATTTATAGTCTACGCACGAGGCAAGTATCTTATCCTTACTTTTACGTTTACGCAAGTTTCTAAATTTCATTATCATAGAATACAAGCTTCATAATGCTATTACTTCTTGAGCAAGTTATTGTTTCTATTCCATTCCATTTCACGGATTCAATGAGATGTTTTTAAATTCCTATTTGTAATGCTTCAGTTATATAGAACGTATTCAATCGTACCTTTTGTGAGATTTAGTTTTGATTCTCGAATTATACCTTTTAAACCTTGATTGACTAGCGAACCCTTATTGATTCGACTAGTCCATAGTTGATGAGCGTTCTAAATTCTAGAAACGTTATTGAAGTAAATCCAAACCAAACTTCCTTTGGTGCGGACTCCGATGTCAAACTGAGATGAACAACCCTTATATAGGGGATTTATTTACGCGTTAGCGTTAAGATGTTGTGCACATACATGGTACAAAGGGCTGATCCCCCTGAGTACGAGAAGCAAGGTCCATATAGTCTTACGACTGTTAAAGGTTTAAAGTAGGAATACTTGACAACCTGGGACATAGTTCGTGGTCTTAAGACCCTCAGACGTTCTTTTGAATCTTGTTTTACATTCTTGACTCAAAAGCTAAATCTTCAATTATTCGATATCCGTTTATTATTTCGCATGTTATTATTGTCGTTGTTGTTATACTTGTTGGGCAATTATTGCTCACTCTTGCATAATAACATTGCAGCTAAAGTTGAAAGAACTGATGAGCCATCCACTAGTAAAGGAAAAGGAAAAGCAAACAAGTGATGGAGATTTGTTGTGCTTATTTTAATGATGTTATGTAATAGACTTAATTTATGCTTCCGCACTGATGTTATGTTAAGGTTAGATGACCTAGGATTTGTTTATGAATGATGTTGTAACCCTCTAATGGGAGATTTCTATTTCTATTCAAGTATTTTCATTTATATTTGAATGGGTAGTTAGATGTGATGTGATGTTTGTGGATTGTGAACACCAAATCCTGAGGAAATGAAGTACCCGGATTTGGGGGTGTCACATCAACATCTTTATGGCATGCATCATCGTCAGACAACTCGTTTGTCTAGGCGACTTGCTACCATAAAATACTACCTTTGACGGAGTCATAAGGTTTACACACTTCTTTTGACAATCAATAACTGCCCCATGATTGAACAACCAATCCATTCCCAGAATGACGTCAAACTCCCCAAGACGAATTGGGATCAAGTTTACTGTCATCACATGACCCTTAATGTCTACCTGACTATTTTTGTGGACAAACTTAACAGGAATCACTTCCCTATTCGCAATTTCTATATTCATAGGGTAATCTAACTCTTCCTGAGTTAACTCTAATTTCTTAGCAAAATCATCGGATATAAATGAACAAGTAGCACCCAAATAAAATAATACGTAAGCATTTACACTATTAACCGGAATGATACCTGACACCACATCCTTTGACTGCACAACATCCTGCACCGTCATGTTGAATGTTCGAGCGGTAGGTCGATTGGGCTGCGTCGGTCCTGTGATAGTCAGATTGCCTCCACTGTTGTTCCCCTTTCCTGCACTAACTCCACCTGTAGCTTTCTTAGGGCAATCCTGAGCAAAGTGATCCTTCGACCCGCAAATAAAACATGCGCCCTTCTTCAGACTAGGGCAATTCGGTGCGATATGACCCTCCTGTTCGCAGTTAAAGCATACTCTCTTACCCTACAAGCAAACACCCCCATGGCTCTTTCCGCAGTTACTGCATGCCTCCACCTTCTTTTTCTGACTGGCACCAGAGTTACTATCACTCCACTTTCTCTTTTGATTGCTGCCCCCATGACTAGCACTTGCTTTATTATCATTCTCACTCTTCTTTTTCTTCTGCTCTTGATTGTATCTAGACAGAGCATCACTCCCTCCTTCAGCGATAATCGCCTTTTCTAACACTGTCGCAAATGAATTCAGTTGAAACATCGATACTCGGCTATACAGCCAGGGCTTCAGTCCCTGCTTAAACCTTCTAGCCTTTCGCTCATCCGTGTTGACCTGATATGGCGCAAACCTTGCCAACTCATTGAATTTTGCAGCATACTCAGGTACCGTTATGGTACCTTGCTTCAACTCTAGAAACTGCACCTCCATTTGATTTTTCGCGCTTGCCGAAAAATAGGTCTCGAAAAATATTTCCTTAAATCGCTCCCACGGTATTATCCCTTGCCCACCTCGGGTTTTATTAGCTTGCCACCAGTAGCTTACTTCTGATTTGAGCATAAATGTTGCAAATGCAGTCTTCTGGTCCTCGTTGACCCTAGCAACATCAAATACTTTCTCCATCTCCATGACCCAGGTTTGTGCCTCGATCGGATTCATAGCCCCTTGAAATTCTGGGGGTCCAACAGCCTTGAAATCTTTAAAAGTCGTGGCCTGGGCTTGGGATTGATTCGCAAATGCTCCCGTTAACAAATTTACCAGCTGCTGCATTGGATTAACGTTGACTTCTTCATAGTTATTGGTGGATCCCTCAGGGGTCTGTTGACGGGTTTGTCTTCTTGGCGGCATCTTACTGTTAAGAATTCGCGCTATTAGATTATTATTCAATTACTCAAACATTTAAGTCTTAACTTAAACATTTATAAACAACACTTAACACATAACACATCTGATAAACTTTCGCATTTTTATTCATTTACTGTTTCAAAACACAATAAAAATAGCATCATAGTTATTTACATCATCTTTCCTGAAATCATAAAGTTTCAAGATTACATCATTATTCTATCCCATTATATAAAACTGGGATTTACAACTTATTAATCTTCATAGATTTTTATACTAGCACCTCTAATCCTAATCTACGATGACATCCCACGACGCACAGCTTCCTCGCGTTCCTGCTCCATAATACGCATCACCATTCTTCGACCCATTACATCTGGATGACGATGAACTCGATCCTGAGCTCTATCTACTGTGGTGTGAAAAATATACTCTATCTCATCAATCTTGGCCTTCTTTGACCGCACCTCATATTCAACACGATCTGCGCGATTAGCCTCCCTCAACCAAGCGTCTTCAGCTCTAGCTCGCTTAGCTGTCTCCTCTTTTAATTCATCTCGTATAATTTCATTCCTAGCTAATAACCGGCCTCGTCGGTACTCAGACTGAGCTAGTCTCTGCTCGACCTCTGCAAAACGTGATGAAAGGTCTTGGATCACGACATCCTTCTGCTCTAGAGCGGCTTGACATTCCACAACTTGATTTTCTAACTCCTCCTTTTGACTCTCTTCATGAACCAGCTTCGACTCCACGTCCCCAAGACGTATATCGAGCTCCTCAATCTCACTGTTCTTCTGCTCCAAGACAGTCTGTCGCTCAGCCAGCTGCCCCTCTAACTCCTCCACTCTATCTTGCAACTCTATGTTGCGATCATACACCTGTTCGTACATCTGAACACCTAAGGAAGATAGTGGTATCTCCTCAGGGTCTTCTTCCTCCTCCTCAATCTCCTCCGGATCCTCCTCAGGATCAGTCTCAAGCTCGTACTCAGGACCTACAACTGTGATCAATGGGGATGGCTCCCTCTGCACTAGCTGCTCCCGAACTATATGAATATCTCGGGGCTCCTCCTCCCTAGCCTGGCTGGGTCCTCCTATATCAGTCATCCTACCACCAAAATTTTAAGTTTTAATTACTACTCGATAATACTCGCGAGCACATAAGTTTGTTATCAAATAAGCACATAACACATAATCATTTTATTGTCTTTTTTATGAATTTCCGAAATCCATTCCTTAGAACTCGATAAGAGTTTATCACCACTATATTCTCTATCTCTAAAAGGCTACTACCCTAAGGTTTCCCCCACCTAAACGTTCATAACCTATCAGCTTTGATACCAACCTGTGACACCCCCAAATCCGGGTACTTCAACCCCACAGATTTGGTGTTCACTATATCATACATTCTTTACTAACTACCCATAATTAAGATAATATAATTAAACTGAATGAAATATCTTCCCACAAAAAGGGGTTACATCTCAAATCTCTTAAATAACAAATCCCAGGTTATCTAACCTCTATTACACCAATGCGGAATAAAACATAAAATTAAATAAGTCTTGTTACAAATAAACATCAAATGAACAACAGGTCTCTCGCTACTTCGGCATCTTGCCCTTGCCTTTACTCGTGGACGGCTCGTCCGTTTTCTCAGTCTTAGCTGCAATGTTTTAGTGCAAGAGTGAGCAAACAATTTCCCATAAGCATAATAATGATAATAATTGAATAATTAATGAAATAGATTTCAACTGAGGTATTATAGTTTTCTGAATTCAATCAATAATCAATCGAGATATGAAAGATTAATAGGATACTTGGCTCAAGAACTGATTATAGAATTCAAGGTTTAAAAATTGTATATGAGGGTCACAAGACCTCGAACTATGTCCTAGGTTAACAAGTATTTCTACTGTAACCTTTAACAGTCTTATAGACTATGGACCATCCATCTCGTACTCAGAGGGATCAACCCTTTGTACAATGTATTGTGCACAAACATTTTAACGCTGTCGCGTAATTAATCCCCTATATTAGGGTTGTTCATCTCAGTTTAGTATCAGATTTCGTACCAAAAGGAACTTGGTTTGGAAAAATCTTAGAATATTCTAAGTCTTTAAAACGCTCATCAACTAAGGACTAGCTGAATCAATAAGGGTTTGCTAGTCACTAAACAATTGATTCATCAATAAAGTTTGTACAATAGAAATTCTGTTCAAAGTTTGAATAACGATCAATGATCGAACAATAAATGACTGAAGTAAATATAAACACTTGCTACAATAACAACCTTGCTTGAACAATAATAAGCTAAGGTTAATAAGCTTGTTCAATGAAAGTAAACTTGCTTTAAAGGAAATAACAAGTTTAAGGGAGAAAAAATATGCCTTGAGTGTAGATTACAGATTTAAATAATTCATGTTCCTTAATCAACCTATACATTTTAATTATAAAATAGTAACAACAATTAGTTACAGGGTTATATGCATTTTAGGATTTATTCTTATCTTATTTCATTAACATATCAAATGTCATTTGATATTCATTAAATATTTTCTAGCAACCATCGTGGTATCTCATTAATCATTTAATACCTTAATATAAGTTTTAAACATGCGCATAGCAACATAGCAACATCACAAAACAAATAAATAATTTTTTTTTCATTTACTGTTCCACCGCCGGGGCGGTGGATTTCTATACAAAACCGTCGCCAGGGCGAGGCTGCCGCCGGGGCGAGGAATCTAATGCAATTATGCGGCCGGGGCGACGAGACCGCCGGGGCGAGATTTTCAGTTCATTTCTACCGCCAGGGCGGTAGACTCGACTGTCTCCTTCTACAGTTCGCGAACCAGTGAAATCCTAAGCCAAATTTTTTGAATTCTACCATCCAACACATAATTTAAACTTACCCAGACATCAAATATGCTAGAAAACAATTATCCAACATGTTTCTAACCAATTTAACAATTATAATACACCTAATCAACTAATTAGAACCCAAAAATTCACTGTTTAAACAAAATATTCATATTTTGGCCATTTTAATGAAATCAAACACTGTGAATTCATCTTTCAACCATTTTAACCCATTCTACTTGCATTCTTTTTGTTTTTCATCATATTATCATAATCAAATGTCAATTTACCGGTTAATAACCAAATTAAACATCAATTTCATACACATAAGCCATACATGAAAATAAAGCTCTGTAAAACCAAAAACTCCATTCTAAAACATGATTTCATGGGTTAACACATTCAAATTAATCTATAGCCATCATATAATCATCTAATACATGTTTACTATCAACCATAACCAAGTAATTCATGTATTTAGCATATGAATTCACATACAATAAAATAAAAATCATATACAGAGAAGTAAAGTAATAAGAATATAGTGAAGGACTTTTAAAAAGGATAATACCTTTGAGCTAAACAAAATGATTTCCTAGCTTAGCAATTCTCTTCCTTCTCCTTAGCAATTCTCTTCCTTCTCCTTCTCAATTCACAAAACTCTCAATTTTTCTCTTCTTCTCTGTTTTTTCTTTCTTCTCTTTTCTCTTTGTTAAACTTTATATTTTTCTTTCTTTTAAAAAATAAACTGATTACTAACTTTAATGTAGCTTAGCCTTCAATTTGTTAGTTAAAGAAAAACAAAGGGTTAGGCCTTGTTTGGCAAACCCAAATACCAAATAATCCATTTTTACCAACCAAGGGTCACAAGGCCTTGTTTGGTTTAACTAAACAAAACCCTTTCTCCATTTATTTTAATAATCCATTTTACTATATAGTTTTAATTGTCACACTTTTAATTTAATTAAACTTATTATTAAATAAATTCAATAAAACCTTACTAATTTAATTAATAATTCCATTTAACCAATAACAATAACACCAAATAAATTATCTCATTCAAATAAATCCTTTATTCAAATAAATCATTTAACCATCTAATTTAATTATTAAATTAAATTAGAATAACCACATCAAATCACATTTAAATAGCATTTAACATAAATTCTTTCACCATAACTTTATAAATTATTTATTTCACTCAATAAATAAATTAACAAAAATATTTATATATCTCAATAAATATTTTTATTTAATCACAAAAATCGCATTCGTTACAGTATGTATGTGGATTATAGGAGATATTTGTGTGGATACAATATGATTTAAAGAAGTTCAGTGGTGACTAATGAGGTTATTGTTATAAGTTGATTGATGAGGTGCTAATCAGATATCTGTTGGTCAGTGTTAATATTCATGGATGATTTAAATTTGAAACCTTTGACAGTTTAGCTGGACAGAGATTTTGATAAGTTTTAAAAATGATGTGTGTGTCTGCTTACATGAGGACATGTAAAAACTAAGTGTGGGGAAATTGGATAGGTGCATAATATTTGATTATTTTCATTCCTTTATGCCTAATTTAGTTACATATTATCTGTTATATGAATTGATTTAAGGTATTTATTGATTTTAGGAAGATTTTTGGTACTCCTTCCTATCCTAAATAAATGATGTTTTAGGGAGTTTAATTTTATTCTATATAAGTGTCGTTTTGGAATTTCTATGCAATATTGTACTATTTTTTCTAATTTAATCCTCTATTTAATTTTCTTAGTAAATGCAATTCCATGAACCATTTTACCACATATACAACCAAAGTTCCAATAACCCATTAATTGCCTTCATCTTTGACCATTACCTTTTTTATTCATTTAAATACGTTGTTGTAGAACTTTTCATAAGCGCACAAAAAAAATGGACAACCAAAAGCCTCTCCATCCCATTTTTAACTCTACACTCCACCAAGTTGGGAAGCAAGAAAATGCTCCACCAAATTCTACAGCAAGTTCCGAACGTGACTTTGATTTGAACAAGTTTTATTATGATGAGGGAGAACTTCATGCCAACGAGGTTCAACAAGGAATACTGGAAATGCTGAAAATCATTCTTCCCAAGTATTTTTAGATTTGCAGGTGGAGAGAAGAAACTCTAGAAGAATTATTTTGTCATCTTGATTGTTAGGGAATTACTATGGGATATGTTCCATTTAAAAGATGATTTTTTTTTTCACTTTTGTCGTTGGTTCCATTGATGTGAAAATGTGTTTTGTTAAAGAAGTTGTTGGTCGCCACTTTTGTCACTAGATTAAACTGAAGATGAAGCTTATCGTTGATTTCTTTTTAATGAAAAGAATTGCTAAGATGCTACTGAGTTCAGAACATTTTGCACTAAAGTAAGATCACAAGTTATTTGTGTAGGGAGACGACCTTCTCTTTCCAATACGCCTTTCTTCAAGTGTGGGATCTTATACTTGTTGGATCCTCCAATTTTCATGATTTCTTGCATGCACAATTGTAGAGTCAAAAAAATACGGTTCACCTTTTTTGGACAATATTCATCAAAGGACTTCTCAACAGCATGAATAAGTTCTTCAACAGTTTTCGGACACACCTTATATTGCAATGATTGAATGGCATTAAAAAAACCAAGATCTAGGATATTCAAATCTGGAGAGTTCGCCGGTTGACACAACAATTGAATGTCAAAACCATTTTCTGAAGCTGCTACTTGAAATTCTTCATCCCTTGGATCAACATGTGTCCTTGCATTATCTTGTTGAATGAAAATGGTTTTTCTTGAATCCTCTCCTGGCCACATTTCATGAATCTGTGGTATAACTTTCTCAATCAAAAAAGATTTTATGTTCTTTCTCTTAACTGAGGTAATTGGTTTTATCTCCAAAGTCACAACTTCTCTATTTCTGCTTCTTCTCTTGGCTACTTGCATAGTAACAAAGGGAAAAATTCTTATTTTTCTAGAAAATACTTCCTTTCCTTCATCGTCAAATCTTGGACGAGCCATTGCAGCCAAAAACATAACTTTTCTAATGTAGTTCTTACTCTGACATGTGCGCAAAGGATCTTCTTCCATGGGATGTAGATAATAAGTTTCAGTCTTTTTGGTCATGTAGAGCCATTTCTTATCGATATGCAAAATATTGTACATATCAATAAATTTTGGTTCATGAGGCAAACTATTTCGGTCTAGCATAAAGATGCAAAATTTCAACCGAGCTCTCATATGTTCTTCCTTTAGTTGAGGTTTAATGGCATTAGAGTGACATCGAAGGAGACCTCGCTGCATATGCCTAAATAACGTTGTATAGCTTACCCCCAAAGCTTCGGCAAGTGACATCAAAGTTGTTCGTCAATGTAAGGGAATATCAGGAACTCGACTAAGGTCAATTTGAACTCTTTTTTGACCACAATTGCCTCTTCTCTTATTGGAGACATCAACGTCTTGACCATTAGGATTGTCTTTAGCTCGTTTCCAAATCCTTTGAACAGTGCGTATAGGTACCGAGAGTAAAGCAGCAACCTCTGTGGTTGTAGTTTTTTTCAACTTCCCATTGACACTTCTTTCCAATAAAGCATTGTAAATTGCCCATCTTTTTCCATTTGATAGGTTTTTCTTTGATTTTCTTACTCTTTCTTCTTCTTGAGATAACTCAATATTTTCTGCATGTTAGAAAGATTATGATTACAGATAATGAAGTGAAGTGCACACAAAATGAAAAAGTATTATCTGGCTCCATGGTTGGAAGCATTACAAATTGCCCATGTTCAACGTTTTAATCTTCAAATGGTGAGTCATAGTCTTCATTTGGAAACATATTTAAATCCAATACATCATCTGAAGAAGCATCTCCAATTTCATAGTCAAATGACAATTGTCTCTCATTGTTTATATTGAAAGCCATGAATGAATGTAGAATGACAATTGCTTAGTTTCATATCAATATATAGACATTACATGAGGCTATGAAAAATTGTTTTGGCTCCATTGCAAAATTTTAAATTTTACTCCATTAGAAAATTTTGTTTACTGGAAGCCATAAAAATTTTAGTTTTGGCTCCATTGCAAAATTAAAATTTTTAGTTTTGGCTCTAATCAATTACAGTTTTGGCTCTTCAGGTTGGCTTTAATTAAAGCACTTATTTTTGCTGAAATTAAAACTCAAAAATTTGATTTACATTTGGAGATGAGGAAGGAACGTTGAAGGGAATGTAATAATGGGGAGAGTAATGGAGATAATTAAAAGGAAATAACTATGCAGAGAATGAGAAGATACAAAAGACAGTTTGTGTTATTTCTTAATAAGTGTGATTAAATCTTAAACGTCATTTAATCTGGATAGGAGGGAGTATAAGTTTGCAAAATGGAGTTTAATGTTTGATTTTTAGTTGTTTTGCAGGATTACTCTAGGATCGTTGGGTGCGAGCTTTATATTCGTAGTGTTAGAGTGCAGTACTGGCAGCTCTACGATCGTAGGAAGACTAAGGCAAAGTTACTCGACGATTCTCAGTGTCACTCTATGATTGCTGTGATTCACTCTACGACTAGACTTCCTATTCAACGTTTGTATGCTTTACGATACAGTACTCTACGAAAGGTTATTCTACTTTACGTTTTTAGCTCAATAGCTAAGTTTACTCTACGATTCTGAGAGAAGAGTTCCACTCTATGATCTGTTACTTTTCGTTTATCTGCTAAGAGGCTCTACTCTACGATTGTATGGTTAACTTGTGAGTTGACTTTTGGATTCCGATTCTGAGTAGGATTTGTGACATTGGAGCTTAAAAATTCGATTTCTAACATGATTTGGATATAGACTTGTGCATCAAGAAGAAGGTAGAATCTGATATGTAATCTGAGTCAGAGTTGATATGAAAACTAAGTATAAGCTGATTCCAAACTAGAAAAGAAAATTGAAGAAGACTTAGCTTTGGAAACTAAATTGTAATTCGATAAGAAAGCTACTTAAAGCAGGATTACATAGATCAAGAAGGAGAATGAAACTACCATATCTGCAGAATGAAGATTTCTGAATTAGAATAGGATTAGAATTCTTCTAGGGTTTCAAAGCATCTATAAATACCTTTAACTTGTAATTAGTTTGGGACATTCCTGAATCAATATCCTAGATCATCTTTTATTTATTTGTTTATCAGCATGTTAGCTTAGTTTATTTTTATTCAGTTCTAAGGGGATGTTAAACCTTATTTACAGTTAATGGTTAATTGAGTTTTATTATTTATTCCTTCGTACATGAGATTTATTCTGATAACCTGGTTTAATTATTTATATGCTATTTGATTTGATTAATTTGATGTGGCCAGTTAGATTAATCTAATTAATATCATCTGCTAAATTAAGGAATAGTATTACATAATTGATATTGTTCCTAGTTATAAGTAGTAGTTAGTGATACACGATTGTGGTCAAGCTTTTTAGTATTGCTATAATTATCAGAAGACAAGTTAAAAAATTCGAGCTTATGTGACTGTTGCTTGGAATAGTCTAATTCTTTAGTTCCTAATGTTGCTGTTATATTAAATCTAAAGAGCTTATTCTAGGTTGTATAATGGTTGGAATCTTATGAAGAACTTGTTTCATTAAGTGATAATCTAAGGGGAATTTCGGGTAGCAGAGCTTATTGTTGCCTAGGGCTATTAATCTTATGGAAGATAGAAATAATGTTAACTTGATTATGCTGTTTCTATAAATTGGTGAAACTGAATTGAAGAACTGAAGTTTTAATTTATTTGATTATCTTTATTATTTTAACTTTGTTTTCTTTTGTTAATCATAATTCAACCTCCCTTCCAATCTTTTACTTATTGTTTATAGTTAGAAATATTAGAATAGATTTGAAACAATATTATTCTTTGTGGGATCGATCCTTACTTGCTACTATGCTTATTATTTGAGTTCGTAAAGTGGAAGTGAGGTTAATTTTGGATTGCTTGACGACAGCTTCCTAAGTATGTATTATTAGATGTCAATACATTAATATTATTGTCGCGTAATCAACAATTAAACTATGTTATTATATTATTTCAGTTCATTCAAATAGGAAGCGAATGCTTCTAACCCGGGATTAACTGCAACACAGTTGAAAGCATTCACTACTAAAAATTTTCACCAGTGGTTTAAGAGAAGGGTTGAAGCAGATAACACTTATGAGTGCTTTAAAGATGTTATTTCAGGCCCGTACAAACTAATTAGTTCATTTTTTGGCTGCATCGTCAATGGGTACAGATTCAAGGTTGATGACTTAAATGAAATGACATCAGTTAATTATGGTGTTATCGTGTTGGGAAGCTGTTACAAAGATTCCGAGTCCAATTACTATGGACGATTAGAGGAAGTAGTTGTACTCAATTATCCCAGGGGTAAAAAGGTTGTTACATTTAGGTGTCGCTGGTTTGATACTGATAAGAGTGTTAAAATTGATCGTAATAGAATTATCACGGTAGATATAAAGTCAAAGCTACAGTCTTATGACGTATTCGTGTTAGCCAGCCAAGCGACTCAAGTGTACTACGCCCCAAATGTCGTAAATTCTAGAAGCCTCTACTATTCAGTTGTCACAATGAAGACTCAGGCTTTTGATGGTACTAATATGTCTGGAATGAATGACCCGTTACAAGAACAAGTTAGCAATCTCAAGGACGTAGTGCTAAATGATGATGATGTGGTGGTTGGTGACCTCCTTGACATACACAATGTTGAGGAAGACGAGGAGGACGTGGTTGTCAATGACTATATCGTCGCACACGAAGAAGACGACGACGAAACTGATACGGATTTAGAAGAGCCAGAATCTGAGGACGAAGTTGATTTTGATTCTAACGGGTTTGATGACGTACTTAGTCTGAACTTAAGACGTTTCTTAAATAATTTACTAACAGGAACGGTTATTTAATTTAAATAAATTAACTGCAAATTAATTACTTAATGTTGGTTATTTTAGTAGTACACTTATATATAGCTAGACATAGCGAGGGAGGTCGCCATGGTGGTGGCCGTTTAGGATCTGTAGACGGCACCCAAGGCGGGTCATCATCATTGGCTAGTAAGTTTCCAAACTTAAATAATTATTCTTATTTTTAATTAATTGTTTATAGCATATATGAAAATAGTAAATTTACATAATGTCATCACTTCCACTTATACAGATAGTGTTTGTCGATGTCAGTGAGGGACTAACCTCGGTTTATTTAGCCGGCCGCCGGCACAGCCACACATTGTCCGAGTAGATGTTATTTACCTCGACTTGTAATATTTTGGACACCGCCGCTAAGGCGACGCTCCACGCCATCTGTCTGACACACCTTCCTACTGGCAGTATGCGATTTAGCCAGTACGCGTAGTATGATACCTCCTTTATGGACATTGTGCTGCGCGAGTTTCACGTAAGTCGAATTACATAACTTAAAGTTAATAGTATTATAGGTATTTACACTATTCAAATGAATTCTGATATGTCAATACATCTTTTTTATAACTCTATTTTAGATATGAAGAGGGCATATCTCTAGCAGCCGGTGACAGTGTTATTACTGCACATGTCGCGAAGAACTACACCAACTGGCTGTACGAGATGAGATAGCGGGCTGCCCGGACAGTTGGCGAGCAGCCTAGGACTACGATCAGAGATCATCAGCCCCACACTGTCTCCGATCTAGCTTGGGAGGCTATGTGTCAGCACTGGGATGATGAGTGTTCAAGAAGTAGTCGGAGCAGGCAAAGAAAAATCGTAGCCAGCTCCGAGTCATACACACGACTGGCTTACAGTTCTTTAAGGAGGTGAAGTCGATAAGTATTGTGTATTTTGTTGTTTAGTTAGTCATTTATCATTAGTATACTTAATAAAGGTTTGAATGTCTTTATCATTAGGTCATGTTCGAGAGTTTGGGCCGACCTCCTACTATGACCGAGTTTTAGGATAGAGCCCACACCCCTATGGACTCTCCTATGTCTCCCACAGCAGTAGCTATACCGGTAAGACTAATCTCAATTTTTAAATATTATTAATATTAGGTAGTTAATAAAATGATATAATTAACTTCAGACGCTTTGGGAAGCCCGTGTAGCTGAATTGCGGGCTGCTAGGGGGGATTCTGAGCCATTAGATTCCACCACTCCTCTGCCTGAGATTGAGTTATCTCGGGATGAGGAGCTGAGATTATGGGTCGCGTCTCAAGATCCCCCTACTAGCAGTACCAATAAGTTTCGCGTGTTGGGTCTGCCGAGGATACCCGCGTATACCCTACCTGGAGGTAATACAATATATATTTCTTATGTTTCTCGTTATTTCTTAATTTATAAAAATAAACTTAAATTAATATGTACTACGTAATAACTTATTTATTATCGCAGGCTCTAGCCAGCGCCAGCGTCCGAAAGCACATGTTGGACTATCTTATACGGGTGCTGGCTTGGACGACGAGCTATTCTAGAGGGTCATAGCGGCAGTGTCAGATAGGTTTCGTACGGATTCGGTTTTTCATCATCAGCAGTTGCCTAGCTGTGCTCGCCTTCACCAGATAGCTCAGGATATTGCAACAAGGGCCACCATAAATAGTACGGGATTACTGTAGGAGCAGTTTGCCGCGTTAAGCGGTGAGGTGCTCCGGATGGTGGTTACTCTACTATTGGAGGCTTTAGGTGATCAGCCCGAGTCTACTCAAGTATTCTGCATGTTATTTTATTTTCATTTAGTAGTATCTCTTTAATTCTCACATATATACAGACTAATGATTTATATTTTTAATCCTATCAATAGGGTGGCGATGATGATGACAATGACGAGCAAGGGGACGACGACGTTGATTTTCATACACCAGAGCAACATCGTCGTCCACCCCCATCCGATGATCCTCCTCCTACTAGTTTATAGTTCATTTGTATAGATTTTATTCATTAAATTGTAGAACATTTGTACATATTGTAAAAAATTGTAGTTTAGTTTAGTTTGTATGAGTTTTGTAAATCATATTGTATAATTTATGGAACATTAGCGTATATTTGTAATTGTTGATGAATTAGTTCATATTTATAATTGTTACCTTAGTGTATATACACATTTGATGAGATTAAACAGGTTTTTATAGTTATGTTGAATGTGAAATATAGTATTGTATGTGTTGTTGGGATAAAGTAGGTTACAGCTGCAAAAATAGGGTTTAAAAACCTAAAAATTACAATTTTAAAAAATTTATTTACAAAAATAAATCAGCTAATCGGGACGGAATAAGGTATTTCCGACGAAAATTCTGTCGGGATTAGTTATTTTTTTTTTCTAAATAAATTTTTTTAAAATCCATAATTCCGACGGAAAATTCTATTTCTGAAGGACTATTTCGTCGAAGATAGACTATTTCCGATGGAAATTTAGTCGAAAATATTATGTAGAATTTATTTATTTTCAACCGAATTTTCGACGGACTAAATGTTGACACCTTTATATTCGACTGAATTTTCGACAGAATATTCTGTCGGGAATAGTCTATCTTTGACGGAATAAGGCTATTTCCGACGAAATATTTTTTTTAGTTTGATTCTCTTTCATCATCGTTTATGGTGTGGAGGAATTGGGGCTAGGGTTTACATAGACATTTTGGGGAAAAGGTTCATTGTTTGTTTGTTTGCTCGGTAAAAGGACAAAGGTTTATTTTTTATTTTACTTGTCAGAGATTTGTCTCAGATTAGATTTTTAATGGAGAATAAAAATTGATTTGCCAAATTTACCCTTGCCCAAATAATTTAAATTAATAAAATGATAGAAATATTATTATTTAAATACACATCAGCTTCACACTTAGGATGACACGTTGTCAATTTCTAACGTGTCAAGTGAATTTGGACAAAAGTGGAAAAAATAATAGTTTACTTATCTAATTGACAAAATTGAAAGGTGAATCATCAAAGTGGAAAAAGGGTAATAGTTTGGGAAAATAAAATATATTTAAGCTAAAAAAAAGAAAGAAAAAGAACCATAATATGATAAATCCAATTTAAGTTGTGAATGAGTTAGACATAGTTTGGACAATATTTTAAGCCCGAAGTGAAGTTTAGACTAAACTTGGTCCACACACACACACACACATACATATAATATATATATATATATATATATATATATATATATAACTAAAAAACAATTAAGACATATTATATTAATTATTACATATTTACATAATTGATAACCTTAAATTAATTATTATCTTTTATGGTTAATTGTGTCATCTCGTCCCTCGATGACCTATAATTCATATTATATGAACCTATGCTATAAATAAAGATGAACTTTGTAGGATACTAAAATTTTATTCACATTGTAAAAAGATACATTTAGATTGAGTGCTGCATTTTTCTATTCATTTCCTCTTCAAAACATTCTAGTGTAAGCAAAGGCACATTGTGATAAAATATGATGCACGTGACTTATGTTGTGCACATGACTTATGTTATTTTAATTAGAGTCAGTATTTGGTTGAATAAGTAAAGTAGTAGTTGTTAGGGGTCAATTACTTGACTTGGCTATTCTTTAGGAACAAGAATAGAGTGGAAACTACTTCCATTTCTTTAGGCTCACGGAACAGAGCATTTTACTTGGCTAGTGTCTTATTTAAATAGTTGTTGCTTCGTTGTTACTGGTAGAAAAGTTAGGTATTTAGTTTCCTCTTCTTAATAAAAGTCTTTTGCCTTTCCTCTATTTCTGTTGTAGTAAAGTTTTTTGCTTGCTTGGTTTAATTTTCTATAGCAGTATTCTACTATTACACTAACATTTTTGGTATCAGAGCCTCGTTCGATTGATGTTGGGCGTTAGAGTTTTTTGGATTGTTGCTGTAGCATATTCAGTGGGTCTTATTGTTGTGCACACAAGGTGTTCGATAAAAGGTTTGAGTAAGTTTTTCGCAACTATGGCAAATGGTAATGTCCTAAATCTTTCTCGATCCTTGATTCCTCCATTTAGTGGTGAAAATTATGAGTTTTGGAGCATTAAAATGAAAACCTTTTTTACTGCACAAGAACTTTGGGAGTTGGTTGAGAATGGTTTTGCAGAGACCGCACCGAATGTTAGAGAGCTTCGCAAGAAGGATGAAAAGGCTCTGCTTATTTTGCAACAGGCTATAACAGACCCTATATTTTCTCGAATTGCTGGTGTAACAAAGTCGAAGGAAGCATGGACTATTTTGAAGCAAGAGTTCCATGGGGACAAAAAGATAACAACGGTTAAACTGTAGACTTTCCGAAAAGAGTTTGAGACACTTTTCATGAAAGGTAATGAGTCTGTTCAAGATTTTTTCTCTAGAGTTTCTGGTATAGTTAATCAAATGAGAGCTTTTGGAGAGACTATCTTAGATCAGAAAATTATGGAGAAGATATTAAGAAGTCTTTCGAATCAATATGATCATGTTGTTACAGCCATTGAGGAGTCTGAGGACTTGTCTAAATTTTCTCTTAATGAACTAATGGGTTCTCTTTCATGAAGAGAGAATTAACAGGTCAAAGGAGAAGAATCTTGAGCATGCTTTTCAAACCAAAGTGTAGGTCTCAAATAAAGGAAAATTTGACGAAGGCTCTTCTGGACAAAAGCAATTTGGTAAAGGCCGAGGTAGAGGTGGCTACCGTGGTCGTGGAAGAGGTCGAGGAAGGTCTGATATGGGGCATTTTGACAGGCAGGATAACAAAGGAAGGCAGTGTTATAATTGTAACAACTACGATCATATAGCACGAAATTGCCCGGAGAAGATTAAGAAAGCCAAACAACAATCCAATTTTGTCGAGGAAAAGGAAGAGGAAGGTAGCCTTTTTCTTACTTATTTAAATCCTAACATAAGTAAGAATGATATTTGGTTTCTAGACAGCGGCTATAGCAACCATATGATCGGAGAAAGGGGACTATTTCAGACGATGGATAAATCAATTCAATTAAAGGTCAGGCTTGGTGATGGTAAGCAAGTACAGATTGAAGGCAAATGAACAATTGCAATTAAAACTAAGTCAGGTATCAAAAAGCTTATTCATGATGTTTATTATATTCCTGGTTTGGCACATAGCCTACTTAGTATGGGTCAATTAATTCAAAAGGGATATTTAGTTCATTTTCACGATGGAATGTGTGAAATTAAAAATAGAAAATCTGAAAATACTACTTTTAAGGTCCACGTGACTGAAAATAAAATGTTTCCTCTTGAGTTATCATATTTGGATGATTGTGCAATGATTGCTAATATTCATGACGAGTCTAGGCTTTGGCATTTAAGGCATGGGCATTTACATTTTAATAGGCTAAAATTGTTGGGTCAAAAGAACATGGTGACAGAATTGCCATCTATTGTTTCGGTTGATAGTGTTTGTGAAAGTTGTGTTTATGGAAAGCAACACAAGCTGCCCTTTCCGGTTGGTAAAGCTTGGAGAGCGAAGATGCCTTTACAATTGGTTCACGCAGATATTTGTGGACCAACAAAAACTTTATCTTTAAATAATAGTAAATATTTTCTATTATTTACTGATGATTTTTCTCGTATGAGCTGGGTGTTTTTTCTTGCTCAGTAATCAGAGGCATTTGAAAAGTTTAAGGAGTTCAAAGCTTTTGCAGAGAAACAAAGTGGCTATGCAATCAAAACTCTCAGAACTGATAGAGGGGGATAGTTCTTATCTAATGAATTTACTCTCTATTATTTTCCAGAGGCACAATAGAGATTTATAAGGGGGTTGAATAGATCCTTAAAAACTTTTTCAGATTATTAAGAAGTATTACTAGATAACTTATTAAAACAAGATTGATTTTGTACAGCGGAATATTGATTTGAAAACTCCTCTTTCAGATATGTTAAGATCTCTGTTCTAAGATTAGTTCAAATTGAAGTTTGCCATTTAACATATGCATTCAACATATTAAATAATTGATAGAATGTAAAAGACTTAAAGTAAATGACACAAGAGAATTTAAAGTGGTTCGGAGACTGAACAACTCCTACTCCGCTCTTCTACTTCAACAAGTAGGAAATCCACTAAGAATTCGGTCATCTCGACTAGGACACTCTTGCTTTCATCAAACCCAGCAGACTTGACTATTTTAGTCTCAATAACAAGGACATAAAGACCTCTTCAAGCTTAGCAGACTTGGTAATTTAGTCACAAAGACAAGGACTCTCTAGCCCTAATTCGGTCATTTAAGACCCGGACACACTGGCCCCAATTTGGTCACTTAAGACCAGGATCTTCCGACCACTGTTCTTGTTGTTGATGTGTGTTGGAGGTGCTGCTGAGATGTCGTTTAGACTCCTTTGTCTTTAAGTACTCAGTAGCTTGATATGATCATCCTTGAGATGTATTTGAGTGTTGCAATGATGCTCAGTTTCTCTAGGTACTCAATATCTTCTTGTGATCATCTGTTGTGCTGCTTAGCTTGGCAATTCAGCTCCTTCTTACCTTTGGTACTTGACAATAATTCATGAACTACTAAGATGACTGTAAAGCTCCTTCTATTTTGGTACTTAGTAGCTTCTCATGATTGATGTCAAGTTTCCGTTAATGCTCCTCTTCTTTTTGTGCTTAGCAGCTCTGAACATTGCTTTTGTAGTAGAGTCAATCTTCTCTACTTCTTCTTCCTTTCAGCTCTTAGTGTTCTTGATGGATCGTAGAGTGAGCTTCTGCATATTCTCTCTTGATCTTTCACTCTACGTTTTTCTGTGTTGATCCACCATCTCTCCAACTGATTTAATTGTTTGAACTGATGCTCTTATATAGTCTGGTACTTTTGTGTCAGCCTATTCTTTCTAGTCCCTGATCTGTCACATCAGCCTGCAGCTTTACTTGTTCAATTGTCAGGTCGCTTTCTGTACACTAGCTATTAGACACATCTTTGTTATCCATTATGAATATATGACAAGACACCTTGGGATCTTCTGATTGACAACATTCTTCTGTCAGATCTCTTGTCAGACCTGACTTTACTCTACGATATTGTTGTCTTGGTAGAGTAGTGCAAATCGTAGTCTGCTTTACGAATATGTGCATTTGGATCTTTGAATAGACTTAGCAACTTCATAGCTTTACCAGCTTGCTGTTTCTTTGAAGCCTTTCATAGTGAGCTGCAGTTTCTGAGTGACTCTGCGAACTGGTTTATCCTTTACGATCAGATAGAGTACTTTTACAAGTTGACTCTTACTTACTCATACTTCAGCTTATCTTCATGATAGATAACTTCTTCTTTTATCTTGATAGTTCTATTATCCTCTAGATTACTCCGCAATGCCAGATTTACATTAGGAGGTGGCAGAGTATTCTACGAACCATTCTTTAATCCAATAATCCTTTACTTTACTGAATAATCCTTGAGTTGTTTCAGCGATTAATTGAACTTCTCTACGCTCAGTGTTCCTGTAGCAATCTTTGACTTGCTTTAACTATTCTTTTGTCACTTTATGTCCTGATTTATACTCTGAGAAATGAGGTGAACTTTTTGACAGTATCATAGACTCTGTGTTGTACCTTCCTTTGTTTGCTAGGAAAGACTTAGCCAACTTCAACCATTTCAGTCCTGTAGCTCTATAATCTTTGTTGAACTATCTCATAGTTACTTTACGATTTGATTGTTACTTTGTGATTCCATAAAGCATTTTGCATTTAGTCTTTGCCTTATGAGCTTTGCTAGACTTTACGATTCTACTCACTTTACTAGCTGATATTTGCTTCATGACCTGAAGTGAACTTTACGATAGGTGCAACAGCTTTGTGACCCTTCTGATGCTTTACGATCATAGTTTAACTGTGATTCATTTCGACTTTACGACTTGGCAAAGTAACTTTACGAGCATAAGATTCCTAATACCTATACATCAGATTTATTCAGCAAGATTAACCTAACGTTCTTGATCTTTCTAGTCTAAGTCCTTGTACATATAATTCTTTGAAGGACTTTATAAAATTTTCTATACAAGTATATATTAGGTATCCAATCTTTGAATGTCTAGATCACTCTGCTTACAATACTCACATGCAGAGTAACTCTACGACAGGATCAACCTAACATTTTTGATCTTTATATTCTAAGTCCTTGTACAAGTATTTTGATAAGTGGGTTTTATACCTGTGAAATAGATATATCTTAGGCTTATTTCTTTACTATCCTTGAGTATTTTTAGTGTCATTTTACTTGTTTATGTATTGGTTTTGTAGGAAACAACTTCAGAGGGTTAAAAGAGGAAAATTGGAGCTTAATGGCATTTCTGTAAATTTTGAATCAGAGTTCTCGCCGGGGCGAGAATCTCAGGCTTAAATTTCTCGCCGGGGCGAGAATGCGCGGAAGGGAAAAAAATATTTTAATGCAGTTCTTTTGGGAAGTTGATTTGGAATTGGATTCTTTCAGCTGAATTGATTCACAAACTATAAAAGAGACAGAGAGAGATGGAAATAGAGATATACATATAGGCATACATATACATAGATGCATTCATAGTTGTACACATACGCAAGGATTGAGATACAGAGCTGAATTGGGAGATTGGAGACTTAGAAAGCAGCGCAAGGAATTCAGATTAGAGATTTGAAGATTGAAGAACTTCTACTCAGTTTTTCTTATCCTCTATCTTAGATTTGTAATTTAATTGTGATGACTTATTTGGGATTCATGTTTTCTATTTTCAGTATGAACTAAATTTTCAATTAAGGCTACAATTGAATCTTTTGTGTTTATGGATTAATTATCTATTTGATTCCAGTTATTACTTCATATTGAGTTGTCTATCATATTGTGTGTTTATTGAGTAATTGTCTGATCAACAATTAGCGGGATACTTTAGATGAATTCGGGAGATGAAATCTAGGGTTAGATCTGAATGTGATAGCATGTATTTTTAATTATTTGCATGGGATGAATAATTAGGGTTGTGAAGTGAATAGGGATATTTCTTCGCTGCATGTAACTATTAGGAATTGGTGTTTAATGAATTTAATTCTTTAGTTTTGCATAGGAATATCGCAAAATTAATTAAGTTAGATACTTTTATTTGATCACTTGGGAAAGGGCTTATGAATAACTTTGAATTCCTGTTAACAACTCTGTTGAAGTTAATAATTAGATGAATTGGTTAATTAGTTTGTATTGCATAATTGGGGATATTGTAGTCTTAAGCCTTTAAAAATCTGAATTTCAACCTTTGTGTTAGTTTTTATTCTTAGTTTTAATTTAATTAGTTTTAATCGTTATACAAATTGTGATTGTTTAAATAAAATTGAATTAATATAGTACTAGTAGTTGAAAATTATTAAACAGAGATTCCCTGTGGGTTCGACACTTTATCTTATCACTTTATTACTTGTTGATCGTGTATACTTGCACGTAATTGTTGATTGTGAAATCTAACAACATATTTCTTTTATAAGGACTTTAAAGCATCCAAAATCAAATGAATTTTAATCTTATATTCATCATTGCATCAGTTAGTTATTATCAAACTACATTCATCAATGATAAATGTGCAAACCACAACATTCATTAATATATCATCTTCTTGACATATCAAATGAAAGCACACACTGTGATAGTTCACATAAGTCAATAAACACATAAACACATAACCACCTTAGCACCTAATCACTTAGATAACCAAGCACACGAGCACATAGTCACATTAACACATAATCACATATAGACACATTGGCACATAATCACATAAAGACACATTTGCACATAATCTTATAGACATAATTCCATCTTAAACAATCAAACCAGCCATCATCAAATCAAACAACCTTCAACACTCTCTTTTATAAAGAGAATGGTATCCGTAGGCAACTAACAGTAAGAAAGACTCTAGAACAGAATGGTTTTGCTGAGCGGAAGAATCGGACAGTTGTAGAAATGGCACGGAGTATGCTAAATGAGAAGGAACTTCCGAATAGTTTTTGGGTCGAGGCAGTAGCTACTGCAATCCATCTTCTCAATATATCTCCAACAAAAACGGTAAGAAATCAAACATCTTATGAAGCATGGTGGAGAGTTAAGCCCAACGTAAGTAATTTAAAAGTTTTTGGTTCCATTGCATGTGCCTTAATTGATTCTACTGATCATACTAAGTTGGATAAGAAAAGCGAAAAGTGCATTATTGTTGGGTATAGTGTTGAAACTAAAGGTTATCGTTTGTATAATCCTCTTACTAAGAAGCTAATCATTTGACGAGATGTGATTTTTGATGAGAACAATGTTTGACAGCAAAATGGTGATAAAGATCAAAATATATCCTTTGTAGAAGACGACATAGAATCAGTTCAGTTGCAACAAGAGGATGTGAGTTCACCCCATCTTTCTCCTATGCACAGTCCAACTAGAAGCTCAACTAGCAGGCCATGTAGCAGCAATGAATCATCCCAAAACAGTGAAACTCCACCAACAAAGATGCAGTCTTTAAGTGATATATATGTTTCTACTTATGCTCTTTTGGTTGCAGAACCTTTAAGTTATGATGAAGCTTGCGAAAAAGAACAGTGGGAGAATTCAATGAAAGAGGAAATGTCTGCCATTGAAAGAAACAACACATGGGAACTTGTGCATTTACCGCCGAAAAAGAAAGTTATTGGCGTGAAATGGGTCTACAAAGTAAAGTACCAACCCGATGGAAGTGTGCAGAAGCATAAGGCGAAGCTGGTCGCTAAAGGGTATGTACAAAAGTATGAAGTTAATTATTTTGAAACTTTTTCATCCGTAGCTAGATTTGAGACTGTTAGAATAATTTTAGCTTTAGCGGCTCAAAAAAATTGAAATGTTTTTCAATTTGATGTAAAGTATGCATTTCTAAATGGGTTTTTGGATGAGGATGTGTATGTTGAACAACCGCAGGGATTTGTCATTAATGACCAACAGGAGAGAGTTTACAAGTTGAAAAAGACCCTTTATGGTCTCAAACAAGCGTCGAGAGCTTGGTACAGCAGACTTGACTCCTATTTCCTTCAAAATGATTTTTGTCAAAGTGAAAGTGAACCCACCTTATATGTGAAGGTACAAGATAATGATGTGCATATTGTTTGTGTTTATGTGGATGACATGATATATATGGGCTCTTCTAATACTATTGTTAGAGAATTTAAAGAAAGCATGATGAATGAGTTTGATGTGACAGATTTGGGGTTGTTACATTAAATTATTTTCCTGGTCTTCAAATTCAGCAAACTAATGAGGGTATTTTTGTTTCACAAGATAAGTATGCTCTAGACTTACTTAAGAAGACAGATTTGGGGTTGTTACATTATATTATTTTCTTGGTCTTCAAATTCAGCAAACTAATGAGGGTATTTTTGTTTCACAAGAGAAGTATGCTCTAGACTTACTTAAGAAGTTTAATATGCTGAATTGTAAAACTATGTCTACTCCCATGAACACCTGTGAGAAATTGACTATGAATGATGGAACAACGAATGCTAATGAGAAGTGGTTTAGAAGTATTGTTAGTAAGCTAATGTTCTTGACTCATACTCACTCTGAAATTATGTTTTCGGTTAGTTTGGTGTCAAGGTTCATACATTGTCCTTCAATGCACCATCTTGGAGCAGCCAAACAAATTCTTCGCTACATCCGAGCAACTAGCAACTATGGAATCCGGTATAGTCCAGTCTCCACGATGCAATTAATTGGTTTTACTGACAGTGATTGAGCAGGTTTTTTAGATGATAGAAAACGCACAAGTGGCTATGTATTCAACCTTGGTCTAGGGGTTGTTTCATGGAGTTCAAAGAAGTAAGCTACCACTGCATTATCTTTATCGGAAGTGGAGTACATTGCAGCAATATCAACTGTTTGTCAAGGTATTTGGATGAGGAGAATTCTTGCACATTTGTAGCAAATTCAGCATGATTCCACAGAAATTTATTGTGACAACAAGGCCACAATTGTAATGACAAAGAATCTTGTCTTCCACGGAAGAACCAAACATATCAAACTTCCTCATCATTTTATCAGAGATGTAATTGCAGGAGGAGCAATGGAATTGAAGTACTGTCCTACAACTGAGCAAGTGGCTGATGGTTTTACTAAAGCTCTTCCTTACTCTAAGTTTGTGAAGTTCAAATCTCTTCTAAGTTTGTGAAGTTCAAATCTCTTCTTGGTGTATTCAGTTTTTGCATCTAAGGGGGAGTGATAAAATATGATGCACGTGACTTATGTTGTACACATGACATGTTATTTTAATTAGAGTCGGTATTTGGTTGAATAAGTAAAGTAGTAGTTGTTAGGGTCAATTACTTGACTTGGATATTTTTTAAGAACAATAATAGAGTGGAAACTATTTCCACTTCTTTAGGCCAACGGAACAGAGTATTTTACGTTGCTAGTATCTTATTTAAATAGTTGTTGCTTTTCTGTTACTGGTAGAAAAGTTGGGTATTATATTTAGTTTCCTCTTCTCAATAAAAGTCTTTTGCCTTTCCTCTGTTTCTGCTGTAGCAGAGTTTTTTGTTTGCTTGATTTAATTTTCTGCAGTAGTATTCTACTATTGCGCCAACACACTGTACATTGTACATGACTAACTCAAAAGTCAAGAGAGAGTAGAATTGTTCTTGTACTTGTGAAGAAAATTAAACAAATTAAATAAAACCAAAAGAAAGAAATTAACCTAGCCACATTTAAGAAACAAAAATAGGAATAGGAAAACAAATAGCAACGTATGAGTTGCTTTTTCGTTTTTTTTTTTGTTTTTTTAAACTTGGAGATTTAGTTTTACATATGTTTTGTAGTTACACGTATCTTTTATGAAATTTTACTTATTTTTCAAAAAACAGAATTATTTTCTAAATTTTTATATTTCTCTTCTAAAAATAATATTAAATTGAAAACGGTTGAATGACATTTTTGTCCCTCTAAATTGTCACCAAATGCCAAAGTCATCCCTAAAATTCTTTTTTCGTTAGTTGGGTCCCTAAAGTGTTAAATTGGTGTCATTTCCTTTTTCTTTTTTTTTTGTTGCCAATTTTCCCTTATTTCCATACTAAGTCCAACCCAATCAATTTTTTAAAGGGCAAACTTGTCTTTTCTAGTTTCTAGATATATTTAATGGACATAATGAAAGCCAACTTTAATAAGGACAATATTTAATATATTTGAAAATCGGAAAAGACAAGTTTGCTCTTAAAAAATGGGTCAAGTAAGATTTGGATTGGATTTAAGGAAAATTGGTAAAAGGAACCGAAATGACACTAATTTACCGCTTTAGAAACCCAGCTGACAAAAAATGAACTTTAAGGACGATTTTGACATTCGGCGACAACTTGAAGGGATAGAAATATCATTCAACCATTTGAAAACACTATGTTCTGTTTGTTTAAATTTTAATTTATGTGTTTAGTTTTTTATATTTTAATTTTTATGTTTAGTTTTTCTCTTTTTTCTTTTTTTTTGTGTTTTGATTTCTAAGACTAATAATACTGATAATAATAATAAAATATATATATATAGCTGCTCTTATGAAAATAAAAAATTGGGCCGAAGTCAACGTTTGGAGTGGATTGAATTAAATTGACCAGTTGGAAGACTAAATTAAGACTTTTGCCATTTTAAGAGACATCAAAATTGGGTGGCAACTGAATGGACAGTTTGCAATTCGGTTTTTGTTCCCAAGAGAAGAATTTTTCCCCCTTCTGACTAGTCGATGTTGTTTACCACTATTGAAACTGAATGATAGTCTCGCTTAAAAATGTCTTATAGGCCAGTTCGTTCCTAATTAATTAATACTAAATCTAAACAATATCAATTTAATTAAATCATCACTCAAATAACCAAATAATAAACAACGTCCAAGTAACCAAATTAAATTAAACAACAATCTAAGGAATGTGGATCATAAACTCTTAAGAAATATCCAAAATAACATCATTCAAATAACCAAATTAAATTAAAACAACAATCTAAGGAATGTGGAGCATCCGAGCATAAATCCTTAAGAAGCATAATAACCTAAAAAAAAACAATTTATGAGAATCAAACTAAAGCTTGAGAGTCAAATCAAGCTCCAATAGATCCTCCGCATTGGCACTGTTGTTTGCAGCATTGAGATTTGTTAAGGATGGAAAAACTCTAATTAACAAATTCACGACACCTGCACGCCTGTAGTTTGTTGCTGGCTTGCTGCAACATGTTGCTGTGGTGCCCAAAACGGGAAGGAGAAGCGAACTACTGCATGGAAGTTGGCTTGTTAATCAAGGAATCCATTCTCACCCCGAGTGATCGCTTGATAGCTCACCGACATTTGTGCTTGTTATGATGTCCTGCCAACGCCTGAGGAGTCAGGTACTTTTTGACGCAATAACTGCAATCATAAGTTTTTGACAGCTCGGGTTGACTTTCATCACTCGATGAAGAACCAACGCTCTGTGAGTTAAACAGGTTGTGTTCATGCTCTGAAGGTGTTTTGTTAAGATCTATTTCGGGATTTGGTAGAGTTTCATTTTCCACCACCTTCTTTTTCATCATCAAGTTCTTCTCATGAGGAGAAGAAGCAGCCTTAGAGGTGGCAAAACTAGAACTATGTGCCTCCATGTCTAAACAGCAATCTGTGTGAAGAATGAATAAAGAGAAATGTTCTATAAATAATGGAGGACTGTAATGCACATTCTATAGCAAAAGGGATGCAGTTTATTGTTGTAATGTCAAAGATTACTTGATGATGTGTATGGCAAAGAGGTTAGATTACATGCATTAAGTCGTACAACTGCTAAACATTATCAGTATTAGTATCTTCTGATAGTAATATTTGCAACTACTTTTACGAAGATTAAACTTTGATTTCAAACATGATTAATGAGATAAGCAAGTCTGTACAGGGCTTAACTACTTTGCTTTTCACTTATTACTCATCTTTATTTAATTATTATATTTTGAAATTTTAATGTTGATATTATAATTCATAACTCTATTAATTTCTTTTAGGACAATGATGATATATGCATATTATAGACTGATAGTTATACATCCAAATATAATTTGTAAAATTATACGTTACAATCCTACGATTCATTTATAGGGTACAACTATTACTTACGAGTATACATAAATTAACATGCAATATATCTTATTAAAAGACAAAATTGATTTGACTTTTTAGTGCGTTATACTAAATATAATCAGATATTCAGAAACTAACCAACAATATTTAAGAGGCCTAGCATAAAAATATCGTCATCTTTTAATTAATTGCATCGACATCGTTAACACTCCTTCTTTTGAAAGTTGTATATGTTTGCGAGAGTATCTTGATTTCAAGCATAGTATTATAAATTTCATATTCGAGCAAAAAAATAAAATAAAATAAAATAAAAATATAAAATTTGAGGCTGCTCATACTTTAAATAAAACCAGTTTTTCATTTGACGAGTAGGTAATCACAGATATAAGTATTACTTATGAAATACCTGCCAATATTACCATAAAATGTAAATGATCTTGTTTCCATAAAAGCACTATTGACATAAAAATAACAAAAATGAGCACACATTCTTTATTGAGTGATATGTATCGTGTTTTACTTGCCTGTTAGTAGCACCTTATATTCAAACTGAAATGCCACAAACATCGACCATGTCCCATTAATTTTTGAGGATAATTATCATTCAGTGAAATAAATGACCTGTATAATTAAGGCACAAAAAAAAAGGTATTATTACGCATAAAGAATAAGAAATTTTCAAATTTCATTTTGCATCAGTGTAAACATACAAACAACTCCATATATAATTAAAATAATGTCAGAGATTCATTAAGTTGTTGTTTTTTTTTTCCTTCAATGTTGTAACATCTACATGAACTCATTTGGCACTTCTACATTACCATTCTCTTCAATTTTCCTTTATTTTATGTATATATATTTTTTTCCAGTAATGTCTTTGGTAATAGTGAACCAATAATTCAATGAGAAGGATCACAATAGTGCGATAACTTTTACCGAAAATTAGAATTGTTAGAAGTTATATTACTGTTAAAAATTGATAACAGTTGTCAATCATTTCATATTTTATTAAAAGTCACACATTTGTCGATGATAAATAAAATTATCTAATTACTTTGAATTTTTGTGTAATGACGCTATTGAATAAGTTAAATTAAGTATAGATGTTGGTTTCATTCATGATATCTATAATTTTAAATATCAGAAGAATTGAGTGAAATTGGAGAGAATGGTAATGAAATATATTTCGCAAACATATGCCATATATAAGCAAAAGTAAAGTGTATCTAAAGGTCTATTTGATTGACTTGGATTTGAATGGGAAATTAACTAGCAAAACAAAGGCAATTGATTCTCAATATATTTAATCAGGACCATAATTAACTTTATTGTTTTGGAAGGTTCAGCGGGACAACTTTCTTAGTAGTATTAATTCGGATTTCAGATTGAGAAATCAGGAGAGATTACAGATATAAAACTTACCCAAGTGATAAAATTTCAAGATCTCATAATCAGTATAGAAATCTACATGTTAAATCAAAAATTGACTAAGAAAATTAGACGCAGATCGATGACTTGAAATTCTAAGATTAATTATAGAGCAAGAGGAGAACATAGTGACAAAATATATTTTTGCATGGAAAATAATTATACTGATCAAACAATCACTTATTCAAGAAATAAATATGAAAAAGAAGGGAGGATTGAGAAAGTAAAAGGAGAAAAAACCTTACCTGAGAGTGTGAATAGGTCTGCTGGTGAAGCCCTGAGTTATAAAGGGAGGAGAGTAGAGTTTGAGAGAAAATATTTATAAGAGCGGTGTAGTCTTAAAAAGTAAGGTAATACGAGTGTAAAACGTAAATAAGAAACCCTACGAAATATTTTGTTTTTATAACCTACTTGCCCCTCAAGGCACGCGCAATGTGTGTGCCACTGGAGCAATGATATGATATGAATTGCTTCAAATTTGGAAGACCAAATAGTAAACTACAAAAAATTATTTGAGAATATAACTATAATGCATTATATTTAGATAATAGCTTATTTATCATACTGTTACAATAGGATTAGGATAGATTTATATTTTGAATTGTAATGATCAAGGAAAATATGTACTTTTATTATTAATGAAAGTAAAAATATTTGAAGATGATTATGTGCGTGTGTGTGTATATATATATATATATATATATATATATTTGTGTTATATTGATGAAGTTAATAATTCAATTAAAATGAAATTAAGCATGTGACAATAAGAAAGCAAGATGGATTATTATGTTAAAACTTATGTTATGATTAACTAAGTTTAAATGTGGTGTCTTGTGTGACAAAATGAAAAACAAAATTAATTTGGGAGTTAAATCTCATGAAAAAATTAAATAATTTAATTGTATAATTAATGGACTAACCTAAGTAGATATGTAGGCCGTAAGTCCAATAGGGTAATTAAAATTAGTCCAATTAGACCACAATAAATTACTAAGATATTAGTAAACACAAGCCCAATGGTGTAAGGCTTGTATGTATTATTGTTTAGTCCAACAGGAATAATTGTGCATGTCCCAAAGGATTTAAATAAGCCCAATGGGAATTGAATTAGTAAGCCCAAAGATGTTGGTCCAAAGAATTGATTCAAAATCTAGAAACTTGGATATATATATATATATATGTGTGTGTGTGTGTGTGTGATAATAATAATAATAATAATAATAATAATAATAATAATAATAATAATAATAATAATAAAAATAGTACTCCCTCTGATTCAGGCCAATGACTGTTGTCCGATTTATATAATGACAAATTCGCGCAAATATACATGGTCAATCAAGTATAAAGAATGTCGAACCCACAGAGAACAAGACTAATAATTATCCTAATTATCAATTTTTTACCAATTCAATTTCACTTAAAGGGTCACCAATGCTTATTTTTGAAAATAATTTAAATTTAAAATTGAAATTAAACTAAACTAATAAGAATCAATTACCAAATATGTTGAATATAGAAATACAATTTCCCCAATTGTTTTACAATAACCTCTTCACCTTATTTTCACGTTATTAATCCAATGAGTTGTTAACTGGGATTGTCTATCTATTCATTAACATCTTTCAATGATTAATAAAAAGATCTATTTCAGTTATATTACTATTTTCATGCAAGACACTTAAAACAGATTCATTAAATACAAACTCCCAAATAAGTTACGCATGACACATAGGTATTTTCATCCTATATACTGTTATGTTATTCTAGAAAGAATCAACAAATTCATACGTTATCACATCCAGATCTGATCATAGACTTCCTTTTTCAATTCCATCTAAGATATCAGATTAACAGGCCACACAATTAATAAATTTAGCACAAGATATGATAAACAACTCAACTAACATCAATAAGTGGAAATAAGGATGAATTAACTAATGCAACACAAAAGGTTCCATTGTACTCCTAATCAAAAGTTTAGTTCTTCATCATATTGAAAACCATCATCATAAATAATAAGAACATTCAAAGTTACAGATAAAGAAAATTGAAGAAAAAAGAAGAAAAACTCTTGTGAGAATCTCTAAGCTCCTTAATCTTCAATGTCCGACTCTTCTTCTTTGTAACTCCAATCTTCAAGCCTCTTTAGGTTGTTGTTAATTCTTGTAGTAAAAAAACCTCTCAAACCCAAGTCAAAAACAAATATTTATAGTCATAATGGGAACCCTAATTAATTAAACCTCCAAGAATCCAATTATAACTCAAATTGGACATCATGACATAAAAATCAGCTCTCCTCCCGACATCCGGCACGCCCTGCGCCAACTTTAAGCTTCCTTGGGCGCACCCCGCGCTGAAGTGCAAAAAAGTCTAATGGTCCGACGCACCCCAGCTTCTTTGCTTGGTTTTCTGGCGCGCCCCTCACCAGACAATTTTCTGCTCTGATCTCTATTGGTAAAATGGTCATAACTCTCTCATCCGACCTTTGATTGGGATGATTCAAGATGTTTCTGAAAGCTAAGAAGTAGATCTACAACTTTCATTCAATAAGTATTGAGAGATTCTAGCTGGATCAAGGTCGAAATTGGGGTTCAAGTGGTTGTTATGTAAATAGCAACTCCAAACATTGATCTCTGTTGATAAAAATGTCATAACTTTTGATTTGGGAAGAGTTACGGGGCGTGTCACCTATCAAATCGAAGCTCTCGACGACCTCTACAATAAATTTCAAGTCCTAAGCCAAGAACATGAATCCAAATTGGCATTGAAACCCCCTTCAATCTTCCCTTCTTGCATTTGATTGCATATTGTACTCCAAAAGATGTCTGAAGTGCGTTTCCATGCTTCTTTCTACAAAATATCATAAAAACACTATAAATACCTATTAATAACTTAAAATAATTAAGAACTCACAAATTATCAAGCCAAACGTACTCAATTCATAGGTGAAAAACCCTCTCATCAAATACCCATAAACTTGAATCTTTGTTTGTCCCCAAGCAAACACTAAGAACAACAACTATAACAACTAATTCTAAATAACAACTCATGCGACTCGAGCAATGAATCAATAAAAATTTGCATAATAGCCTCAAAGATTTCCTCTAATGTTAACTCAAGAAAGTTTTTCGAAAACATGCATTGTTTAAAATTTTAACCTAATCATCAGTTCCACAACTACTCATAATCCTTTAAGTGCGTATGTGCATCCAAATGTACAAGCTAGCTAAAACTCAAATAAGCTCATATAATCAAATATTTCATAAAAGATTTTCAAATCAACTCTATAAACTCACTTTTCACATTAATCTCCACTAATAAAGACAAAACATAAATTTAGAGGATAAAAAAGATATTTCAAACATTTAGGCACACATGAACTATTCCCGAGTATTTCAAAAATATTCTTTCTTTCTTTTTTCTTATTTATTTCTTAGTGAGTGCATTTTATATTCCATCTTACTTCTCATTAAACGAGTGCGTTTTACGTTTCATCTCGCTTTCTACATGAGTTTATGAGTGAGTGTGTTTTACGCTCTATCTCAACCTACCACATGATTCATTCTTTCTAACCGGGAAGGTTCAAAATTTTCAATAATCTAAAATTCCCCCAAACTTATGTTAATGCCTAAATTTCACTTTAAATGATGCTCAAATATATTTCTAAAGTTTCAATGATATCTTTCACAAGCATAAAACCATAAATTTTTTAATCCCCAACTAACTAAACAAATGAATATGTGCTTTGAAATTCAAAAAGATCACAAACAGTGTAAACCCAACTAATAAGTCAAAATATAAACTAAGCATGCTTTTCAATTTCACAAAATTTAAAAATTAATCACATTCTTTTATCAGCCATCATCAATTACAATCATTCTATTACTCAAGTTACCCTAAACACACTATCTAAAATGCAATTCTAACAAATCACATACCAAATAAACAAACAAAAAAAACAAGGACAAACACCCCTAAACTTAAACTACACATTGTCCTCAATGTCAAAAATATAACAAGTAAAAGCAGATGACTTTCCTGAGAACCGATTGATTTGCCATGACAGCGTCTTCCTCATCCGCTAAGTCAAAAATGTAATCCATTTTGCTCGATAGTTGGTACCTAAAAACAATTGAAACAACTAATTAAAATACAACTAACTATAGCCTATAGAATTAAACCACAAAAAACTAAAACTTAAAACTTGGGTTGCCTCCCAATAAGCGTTTGCTTTATAGCCTTCAGCCAGACTACTTCCTTTCTTAGCCCGGATCAAATTTATGCTTGACGAACTGCTTCACAATCCAACGCTTGGTTTTTTCCTTATACCTTATAACTTTCTCGCAAGATTGAACACCCCCAAACTTGAGTTGATCCACCTCGATCAATTGAACTACATTTTTCCCATCCGCATCATCCTCGAGTACACCTTCAGTTGTATTGATTCGAAAATATTCGTCATTATCACTTGGGATCTCTATTGCTTTGAAAACCTTAAATGTCACCTCTTCATCTTGGACTCTCATAGTTAGCTCTCCTTTTTGCACATCAATCAAGGTCCTCCCCATAGCTATGAATGGACGCCCAAGTATGATCGAAATTTCTTTATCCTCCTCAAAGTCTAATACTATGAAATCTGTTGGGAAAATAAACTTGTCGACTTTTACCTATATATCCTCCACTATTCCCCTTGGATAAGTCAATGACCGATCTACTAACTGTAAAGTGACATTAGTAGGCTTCATTTTCGGTAGACCCAATTGTTGATAAATCAACAACGACATTAAATTAAACTGGCCCCCAAATCACACAATGTTTTTCCAAAGAACTTATCCCCGATAGTGCAAGGTATTGTGAAACTACCTGGATCTCTAAGTTTCGGTGGTAGCTTTTTCTGCAATATGGCATTGCACTCCTCTATCAATGCAACTGTCTCAAAATCTTCAAGTTAATTTCCTCTTTCTTAATAAAATCTCCTTCATAAATTTTACATAGCTTGACATCTATTCTAAGGCATCCGCAAATGGTATGTTAATCTGTAGTTTCTTGAATACCTCTAGAAACTTCAAAAATTGCTTATCTTCCATTTCTTTTTGGAGGCTTTGTGGGAAGGGAACTGGGGGTACATACGAATTTGGTTTAACCCCTATAGGTTTTTCCACAGACTTCTCCTTGCTCTTCTTCTTTTTAGATTCTTCTTCCTTATGCAATGACTGTTCAACCTTATTTTCCTCCTCTTGTAGTTGCTTTAATTTTTCCTCGATATGCTCCTCTAACTTTTTACCACTCCTCAACGTGATAGCCTTGCAATGCTCCTTTTTGTCTCTCCTCAGATTCATCTCTGTGTCACTCGGTAAAGCTCCTCGAGGGCGATTGTACAAAGCAAGTGCCAACTGC
Organism: Aralia elata; assembly: GCA_034770075.1. Taxonomy (NCBI): domain Eukaryota; kingdom Viridiplantae; phylum Streptophyta; class Magnoliopsida; order Apiales; family Araliaceae; genus Aralia; species Aralia elata. The sequence continues at coordinate 31,963,018 of CM068377.1, forward strand.
CTTATCTGATTCTCCAAATTTCTTATGGCCACATCTTGGCTATTAATCTTCCATGTATCTAGATTACTCCTCCACATCTCATTCTCCTTGATGTATTTTATCACAAGTTCCTCGAAATCCCCTCTTCTTTCCTGATGTGGGGGTTATTGTTGACGAGCCTGAAATTCGGGTGGATATGATGGTCGTAGTGCTAGAGGTTGAGCTTGATTATCTCGCCACAAAAAATTTGGGTGATTCTTCCACCCCGGATTATAACTGTTCGAATTGCCGCCAAACTGCTGTTGTTGCTGCCTATTAAAATTTCCCGCAAACTGCACTGACTCTGAACTAATGGCACACTGATCTGATGGGTGACTTCCTACACACAACTCACAAATCACTTCCATTTTCTGAACATTATGAACTCCAAATGCATCAATCTTCTTATTAAGGGCGAAAATTTGAGCTGATATTTGTGCAGACAAAGCTGTCATCGCATCAAGTTCAGGAAACCCCTGCAGCTCTTGGTTGTGTCATCCGTGCCATAGGCCATTGGTAGTTATTAGCTGCCATGTTTTCTAACAAATTGTAAGCCTCCTCACAGTTTTTAGCCATTAATGCTCCACCCACTGTTGCGTCTATACTTGTCCTCACTTGACTCCCTAAACCATTATAAAAGGTTTGCACTTGTAGCCACTTAGGAATCCCATGATGGGGACATCTCCGTAGTAGATCCTTGAACCTCTCCCAGACTTCATACAATGATTCAGAATCAAGCTGAACGAAAGAAGTAATATCGTTCCTCATCTTCGCAGTCTTTGCTGGTGGAAAGAATTTGGCAAGGAACGTTTGCTCCAAATCATTCCATGTCGTGATAGACCCCGATGACAATGAATGTAACCGGCTCTTGGCTTTATCTCTCAAAGTAAATGGGAATTGCCTCAATCTGATAGCATCTTTCGACACCCCATTATACTTGAACGTATCACATATCTCCAAGAAGCTGACAAGATGGTCGTTGGGATTGTCGTTTGGTAATCCCCTGAACTGAACTGAGTTTTGGATCATCTGGATCGTGCATGGCTTGATCTCAAAATTGGTAGCTGTAATTGCAGGCCTAGTGATACTTGACTGAATCTCCGTCACTTGTGGCATAGCATAATTCCGCAGTGATTTTTGTTCCTCTTCAGCCATAATGTCCTGATTTTCTATAATAACCTGATCGAAATTAAGTCTCCTTCGGAACCTACGTTCAATGTCGTTGATGTAAAGCACTAGTTCCAAACCCATGGACCGCGTGTGCATACATAACTGAAAATACCTCGGTGCACATGTGATTCTCGAACCACCTCTTTGCAAAAACAGATTCGAACAGATAGAAGCCTATAAAAGCAATTAAAACAGAAAATTTAAACGTTTAAATAAACTAAATTGATAAAAACTAATAGCGAAATAATTATTAGAACCGTTCCCTGACAACGACGCCAAAAACTTGTTGCTCGATTTATATAATGATAAATTCGCGCAATTATACATGGTCAATCAAGTAATATAGAAGTAAGAAGGATATCGGACCCATAGAGAACAAGTACTAATAATTATCCTAATTATCATTTTTTTACCAATTCAATTTCACTTAAACGGTCACTAGTGTTGATTTTTGAAAATAATTTAAATTTAAAATTGAAATTAAACTAAACTAACAAGAATCAATTACCAAATATGTTGAATCTAGGAATACAATTTGCCCAATTGCTTTACAATAACATCTTCATCCTATTTCCACGTTATCAATCCAATGAGTTGTTAACTGGAATTGTCTATCTATTCATTAACATCTTTCAATGATTAATAAAAATATCTACTTCAGTTATATTACTATTTTCATATAAGACATTTAAAACAGATTCATTAAATACAAACTCCCAAATATGTTACGCATGACACATAGGTATTTTTATCCTATATACTATTATGTTATTCTAGAAAGAATCAACAAATTCATACGTTATTATATCTAGATTTAATCATAGATTTCCTTTTTCAATTTCATCTAAGATATCAGATTAACTATTGGCCACACAATTAATAAATTAAGCACAAGATATGATAAACAACTCAACTAGGATCAATAAGTGGAAATAAGGATGAATTAATTAATGCAACACATAAAGTTCCATTGTACTCCTAATCAAAAGTTTAGTTCTTCATCATATTGAAAACCATCATCATAAATAATAAGAACATTCAAAGTTACAGATAAAGAAAATTGAAAAGAAGAAGAAAAACCCTTGTAAGAATCTTCAATGTCCGACTCTTTTTGTTCTTAGATTATGTGAATGCATGGATTTTATGTGTATTAAGTTTCACGTAAGCGAATAAATTGATTTCGCGTTATGTCGCAAAATCACTATTCACGATTACTATTCACGCGACATTATTCATGCCAAAAATATTTTTCGTCTTTTTTCGATTTCTATTAATTTCGTTAAAGCGTGTATGAGAAGTGGTAATTTTTTCAAGTGTTGGATTTATTTTGGGAGCTCAATGGAGATTTTATTTGTAGCCCGAATTTTTAATATGGGTGACCCGAATAAATGACTTAACCCGAGATTTATTATTTTTACCTAACCCATGACCCATGTTGGATTTATTAGAGAAAGAATATTAACATTTTGGGTATTAAAGGAGGAAATATTCGACATTTATAAAGAGAAAAGGAACCAAATTGGGTGTTATAATATTGGTATGATACCCGAATAGGAGACCAATGAACATCATTAGCCAATTAGAAGAGAGAAAGAAGGAAGTGGTCGACAATATTTGGCTCTTGCCGAACAAGTTCATGGAGAACCCAAATGGGAGAAAAAATTCTCTTCAATTGCAATTGCCAAGAGCTCGGGCAAGTAAACTCATATCCCGATTCATTCCATTCCCAATTCAAGCTCCCGAGCTAAGCTCCTTCTAGTAAGAAGAGAGAGAGAAAGTTGTAGAGAACACAAGGGAAGAAGAAGAGTACGGGTGCTAAAGTCATTTCTCCTCCCGAAGCTATCCCATTCCATTTCATCCATTTCCAAGCTCAAGCATCTGTCCATGTGTAAGAAAAGAGAGTGAGAAGAGAAAGATTTTAGAAGAAGAAGAAGAAGAGTACGATAGACGAAGAAAGAGAGAAGAAGAAAAACTAGAGAGAAGCTAGAGAGAGAAAGAAGTGGGTGTCCTAAAACTAGAAGAAAGAGTTTGGAAGAATCAAGGAAGAAGAGAAGAGGAAGCATTAAGCTCTAAGCAAGCTTCATAACAACCAAGAAGGAGAAACAAGAGGTAAATCACCAACTACAACTCTTCAGTTCTTCATTTTCAAGCTTTCATGGGTTTTAAAGCTTTTCTATGCTTGGTTTGATTTTTGTTGAGTATTGTTGTTGTTGGTTGTGTTTAATTGGTTAAGAATGGTTGTTAAGACCTTAAGAACCCTCATAATAACTTCTAAAAGTGGAACAAAGTGACAAAAATCCGTACCTATGCTTAAAAGATGAAGAACATGAACTTTTGGACAAAACTATGGACGTTGGACATTTTAGAGGACTTTGTAGCTTAATTTGTTGTCTCTGTAAATGTTATTTGAGGTATAGATATTGTAGTTCCATGGGTTATGAAGATATCCCAGTTGGAATGGAGTAAAAAAGGAGTTAAAATGGATTTGTAGTGATGATTTTGGTGAAACATGTCAAGAACACCAAAACAGAGTATAAACTCTAAGTTTGGTCAAGGATTTGAGCATGTTAATATTAATGGGTGTCTGTAAACTTCTGGTATATTATAGCCCTGTGTCTTACGAGTCTATAAAGTCCGAAATGGACTCATTTGGACGTCTAGATAAGAAGTTATGAAGATTGGAGTGGAAAAGGGTCGAATTGTATAAGAAAAATGAACCCAGAAACTCTGCTTCTGATGAATGGCGCCGCAGCGCCGTTCCTAGTTCAAAACTTGGCGCTGCCGCACCGGGCCAACCCGAACCAGAAGAGGAAATGGGCCAGCGCCGCTACCTAGTATAAAACTGGCGCCACAGCGCCAGCCCAACTCGAAGCAATGAGACCTGTGCCGCAGCGCCGACCCTTGTGTCAGCACAGTAATGAGATTTTTAAATGATGGTCCAAGAGGAATGTTATGTAATCATTTTTAATGATTGTTAGACACATAATATAGTGTCATAGCAAGACTTAAACACCTAATTGAACATTTGGTGTTGCTTTTTAAAGGACATTCACATAGAATGATTAGACACGTTAATTATTTATAGCGTGACCCGATAATGTTTGTTCGTATGTGACTAATTGTAGTATATTTATGTACACTTAAATGTGTAAGATATTTGAAGGACATGTATTATAATTTTGTAGCAGACGCTCAAGGCAAGTTCTCTAACTTAACTCAATTTATTTATTGAGCAAGTTTCTTAAACCGTACAACTCTTATATTGTGCGAGTTTCTGATGTTATATAATTTCTAAACTTCCACAAATTATTATTGTGCAAGTATCCTTAGTTTTATTCAAGATATCTAGTTGTGCTATAATGCAAGTTATTGAAGTTTTAAAGTTCTATATTTAATGAACTGTTGAGAAGATTGTCTAAGCCAATTATTTCAGCTAGATTTATATTGAATTGCTTTGTTGATTTAAGAATGAATTATCGAAATGTTATTGATATTTATTGTAGCCATCCAATCAATTGTTTTGACTTGGATTTTCAAAGGTAAAGCTAAGAAGAACAACCCTATTATTGGGGAATTATTTTTGGTTAGTAATACCAATTAACCCTATATGGGTGATAACCAAACGCTTAGACGTTTACATAGATGTTGTACAACATATGGTATGATAGGCTGATCCCCTAAAGTATCTAGAGGAAAAAATTCAGTTTATAGTTATAAAACTATTAAACCCTTTAATAAAAGAAGAAAGTTCAAGGTCATTTAACCACTTAGTATGTTGTTTAGAAATGTTAATAATGTAAATAATAATGTAAAGGAATACCTTATTATTGTTTCTATTCATTCGAAATGTGTTCTCAACTATTGTTCAGTTGTAGAACCGGAAGCATGATTCCTGATTTTATTGTTATTTAAATGTTATACTTGCTGAGCAATTGAATGCTCATTCTTGCTTTAAATTTCATGCTTTCAGCTAAGGCAGAGCAGTCAAAGAGTTCCCGCAAGGATAAAGGCAAGGAAAAAGTTACCGAGTAAAGGATATTATATCATATCTGCTTTTGTAATAGTAATTTCTAGGAATGTGTGATCATTTTGGATTGTATTAATTGTCGTAAGATGTTATGTACTTATGTCAATGTCTTGGAACCTGGGATTTGTAGAGTAAGATGTTGTGTAATATTTAGTAATTATATTTCTGTCCTTATATTGATGATCAATGTGTAGAATAGATATTGATGTGTAGTACCATAAGCACCGAGTCTGTGGGTAAAGAGACCTCGGATTTGGGGGCGTCACAACTTACATCAACTGGGATTGATAATTTGCATGTAAGTCGATTGTGACCAGGTACTTTACATACACTACAAATCAGTATTCTCTCCTTTCTTGGTAACTTATACTTTGAAGCATTTGACTCTTCACCTTCTTCTCTCCTTCTCATCTTCGTTGGCCTACCCCTAACTACCTTAAGTGGAAGGGGCAAAGGTGGTGTTAAAGTACATTTAGGCCAAAAAATTTCACCCTTGACAACTTTTATCATCTCTCCGTACGCCTTCAAATATGTCCCAACCTTGAACCAATCTGCTACATAATCATCTGGGCTGATCTTCATAAAACATTGCAGAGTAGGCATGATGACATGGAATTCATGTGATATCCCAACCCCTACAATCACATAACCATTCATCTAAATCAACCGTGTAGCTACTGGTTTCATACTTTGGTGTCACTTCAAACAATAGATCACCATTGTATAAGACTTGATTATGGCAGCTTTCCTCAATGTTATGCTCTAGTACTTTCAAGGCCCTAGGACATATATCCCAATTTTTCTTGATACATAAGTCTCTTTTTTGTTGTAATCTTAACATCAAATTTTTCCTAATATCTTCTAACATATCAATTAAAGGTTTCCCTCTTGAATTGAGAATGTACCCGTTGAAACATTAACAAAGGTTGTTATCTACTATGTCACACTTTATCCCTGAGTTGAAAAAAGCCCTGCACCACTTTCTAGGGTCTCTAAACATTAACCAGTCATATGCTCTCCTTGTTTTAGCTCCTTAATATTTTCCATATACTCCTCAAAATTCAGCACAGTTGTTGATTTTGCAGCTTTCCAAAAAGTCCTTTTGATAGCTACACCTCTATACATTTTTCTCAAATTGGCATATATATGTCTTGCACAATTTCTTATTTTAGATAAAGGAAACAAATAAGCTAATGCTCCCTCTAATCCCTACACAGACACACAAAAAAAAGCCAATAAATTAATATACATATAAATACTAGGTATCATTTAATTATATAAATATTAATAGTGCAAGAGTAAAATAAATTACCTTTTGTTGATCACTGATGAAAGTCCACCCATCACCATCATTAAGCTGTAAATCTTCTCTAAGCAAGTTTAAAAACCACTCCCAAGAATTCTTGTTTTCCCCCTCTATAACAGCCCATGAGATTGGAAACATTTGGTTATTTCCATCTCTACCAATAGCACTTAAAAGCTCACAAACTCCCTTCAAGAAATAACCATCAAGGCCAATTATCTTTTTATAACCAGCCAAGAACCCTGTCCTCAAAGCCTTAAATCCAATGTATAGCCTCCTAAATTCAGGTTTTCCAGTATGAAAATTTTGAAACAAATCAACATGTATCCCACTGTTTGACCTTTTCAATTCTTCAATGTACCTTAACAACTCGGCATAATACTCTTTCATGTTAACACTCAACTCTTCCAATGCTAATTGTCTGGCCCTATAACATTTGTCAATGGACACATTAACTTCCCACTTACTTTTGACATACCTTTGAATTTCTATAAGTTTCCAATTTCTAAATTCCTTTGAACTCTCTATGCAAATTTTGGGCCAACCACCTAGCATGCACCTGCTTGTTTTTCAAAGTTCTAACACAATGATGTTTTGTCTTCAGTGACCTTAGTTGAAAGGAATGTTGAAACCTGACTTGAGAACCCCATTGAAATTTAAATAGGCACACTTAAAAGGGGGAGGAGGGTTGAATAAGTGTGAGAACAAACTATGACCAATTTTCCTATTTTATGTTAAACAGACTAATTCAGCTTACCAGATTAATATATTCAGCTTACTAGATAAAACATCACACTTTAATGAAATATGCAGTTTATTTTTTTTATTACAATAATTTGCTACAAAGAATTAATAGATTTTATAAAATATCCAATTTTAGTTATCAATTCAAAGAAATAATTTTCTTATGAAATAATGACAAAATAATGCAAGCAATAAATGAACACCAGGATTTTTTACGTGGTTCAACTATTACCCTCTATAATAATAGCCTAGTCCACGTCCAATACCAACTAGTATTGAAGACTCACTTTATATATATCTTTCAATTACAAAGTGACACCTTTTACAAAGCAAGTTAATTAAATTCTTAAATTCCCTTGAGCACTTTTGCTTCCTGTGCACCTATGCACTCATTAAGCACCTATGCTTCCTTAACCCTGTTTGTAAATAATTCTCAATCCACACTTGGATTAAAATCTTTTAGACAATCCCTTAGTCTAAATACACAATAAACAAAAAATTACAAAAATAGAGGTCTAATGATCAAAGCAAATAAATAATTTAACAACGCAAGACTCAACTAATGTATGCAATGATCAATTAATAACAGAAGGATATTGCTTTAAAGCCCACGGAAGTATGCTGAAATTATAATTAGAATTATATTATCACAACAACAAATTTCAATTGCACCAAATTTATAAAAATATCTTTTCCAGTATATAATTAGTGCACTGTAGGAATTGATTTTAAAACTGGGATATCTTCATGCAATTTATAGCCTTACAAAAAATATTTCCGTTGCAGCCCATATATATCCTACCGTTGCAAAAAGATCTCAGTTTATCATATTAACGTTACAAACAAACCTTATCAAGTTACCACCTGTTAGCAAGATATCCGGAAATAAACCTTTCAACTGATCAAAATATCCGGAAATAAACCTTTCAACTAATCAAAATATCCGGCTTATGAACAAGTATTGTAGCCATACCGAGTCAAAGAGATAATGATTACACTTTAAAGAATATCCTGTCATAGTTTATCCCCTTTTCCAAGGCTAAAACCAAGATATATATTACATATATTAAATAATTAGATTTCCAAGGATTCTACTGATGAGCGGGTTTATACCTGTGAATTAGATATATCTTAGGCTTATTTCTTTACTATCTTTGAGTATTTTTAGTGTCATTTTACTTGTTTATGCATTGGTTTTGTAGGAAATAAAGCAAAGCCATTTGTACGTCAACGCTTGGGTGTCTTGTTTGCCATTTTTGAGCTTCCGATTGACATAGCAGCTGTTTGCGGCTCAATTTCACCCATGATCCAATCCGATTCTCTCAAAACTCAAAGAATGAAAGTTGTAGATTTTGATCTCAGCTTTCGGGAATATCTTGAACCATCCAATTTGAAGTTTGTATGAGAGAGTTATGATCATTTTACCATCAGATTTGGCATAAATTTTACATAGCAGCTGTTTCCTAGCCATTTTGGACCTTTCTCTGATCAGTATCTCGACGAGCTCCAGCTATGAAAGTTGTAGAGCCACTTCTTATCTTTCCGTAGCCTCTTGAATCGCATTAATCCGAGTTCGGACGAAGAAGTTATGGCCATTTTCCCAACAAACGTCGAGGCTGATTCGGGCAGCTGATTCGGGCAGCAGAAGTTTTCTCGCCGGGGCGAGAATCTTAGGCTTAAATTTCTCGCCGGGGTGAGAATGCGCGAAGAGAAAAAAATATTGGAGTTCAGTTCTTTTGGAAAATTGATTTGGAATTGGATTCTTTCTATTGATTTGATTCAGAACCTATAAAAGAGATAGGGAGAGATGGAAATAGAGGGGGGAACATATATAGATACACACATACATGGTACATTCATACGCAAGGATTGAGGTTCAGAGCTGAATTGGGAGATTGGAGACTAGAGAAAGCATCGCAAGGAATTCAGATTAGAGACTTGAAGATTGAAGAACTTCTACTGAGTTTTTCTTATCCTTTATTTTAGATTTGTAATTTAATTGTGATGACTTATTTGGGATTCATGATTTCTATTTTCAGTATGAACTAAATTTGCAATTAAGGCTACAATTGATTCTTTTATGTTTATGGATTAGTTATCTATTTGATTCCAATTATTATCTAATATTGAGTTGTCTATCATATTTTGTGTTTATTGAGTAATTGTCTGATCAACAATTAGCGGGATACTTTAGATGAATTCGGAGATGAAATCTAGGGTTAGATCTGAATGTGATAGCATGTATTCTTAATTATTTGCATGAGATGAATAATTGGGGTTGTGAAGTGAATAGGGATATCTCTTTGTTGCATGTAACTATTGGGAATTGGTGCTTAATGAATTTAAATCTTTAGTTTTGCATAGGAATATCGTAGAATTAATTGGGTTAGATAAATTTATTTGATCACTTGGGAAAGGGCTTATGAATAATTTTGAATTCCTGTTAACAACTCTATTGAAGTTAATAATTGGATGAATTGGATAATTAGTTTGTATTGCATAATTAGGGATATTGTAGTCTTAAACATTTAAAATATGAATTTCAACCTCTGTATTAGTTCTTATTCTTAGTTTTAATTTAATTAGCTTTAATCGTTATACAAATTGTGATTGTTTAAATAAAATTGAATTGATTTAGGACTAATAGTCGGAAATTATTGAACAGAGATTCCCTGTGGGTTCGACACTATATCTTATCACTTTATTACTTGTTGATCGTGTATACTTGCACGTAATTGTTGATTGTGAAATCTGACAACAAGTTTTTGGCGCCGTTGCCGGGGAATCTTTTTGTTTAATATTTATTTCCATATTAGTTATAATCAATTCAATCTTAATTTAAACGTTTTATTTTTATTTTTATTTTATTTATTTCTTTTTCTGTTCTACTTCCTTATGAGGTACACCATGGCCAACTATGACTATCAGTGGTCGTATACGAGAATGACACAACCAAGAGCGGCAGGGATTTATGAATTCGATGAATTGTCAGCACAGATTGAGACACTTTCGAGGATGATTAATGCTTTTGTAGTACAACGTATTCAAAGTGTGGCAGTAATTTATGATTATTGTGCTGGAAATCATCCGAGTCATCAATGTGCCATCAGTTATGAGTCGATGCAGTATGGTGGCAATTTCGGTGATTACCTCAACAATTATGCATATTCCAAAAACTATCATCAGGATTGGGGGTATCACCTGAATTTTTCATGGAGCCATAATAATCAAGTCCAAATCTTTACTCCAAGCCAATCACACAATCCAGAATTTCAAGATTCAGCATCGCCACATGAAGAAAGGAAACTGAGTTTGGAGGAGGCCTTGGCGAAGTTTATTACAGCTATGGACAAAAAAATGAGTAATCAAGATCAGCTGTTGAACTTAGTGGATTTAAATATAAAAAGTCAAGCAGTGTCGATTCAAAATCTTGAGAATGAGATGGGACGACTTTTCAACACCCTCCACAATCGCTATCATTGTGTATGTCCCAGTGATATGGTTCTCAAGACTGATGAAATACCCGCACTAAAGCTGCAACCGGATGTGTTAATTGACGATGATTCTGATATGGAGGAGACAAGTGGGGATCAGGAAAATACAGCCATAGAAGATTTAGTCTTGAGTTTTCACGCTGATGAGCCGATTTTGTTAGTGCCCCATGCACCTTCTTCGCCAAACCTCAAAGATCCGGGTAGTTTTGCAATCCTGTGCCCGATTGGTAGTCATGTCATCGACAAATCTCTATGTGACATCGGAGCTAGCATGAATCTGGTGTCATGGTGGGATGAGAAAGGGGTCCATGAGAAGTTAGTTGAAGATCCAGTTATGTTCAAGAAGCTTCAATGCCACAGTTCATTCACAAACACAATGGAGCATATGCCTAGCTATTTGAAGGTTATAAAGGAGATTTTATTGGAAAAGAGCATGCTAGGTGATGTTGATTCAATGGCCCTTACAGAAGCAAAGCCCTCAAATACTTCATTATTACTAAAGGATGGAGGGTTCCTCAATTTTCGAAGGGGAATTGGATAGTAAAACATGGAGAAGTCGGGCTGACGACTATAACCCAAACGCTTGATGGGAGGCAACCCAATCACTTTATTTTATTGTTTTAGTTTCTTTTAACTCCATACTTTTGCAAGAATTTAGTATCTTTAGTAGTTAGTTTTAGGTTTTTCAGTACTTTTCCAGTCTCTCATGCTCTAAAAAAAGTTATGCTAATCTATGCTATGTTGCTTTGAACAGGTAAAAGGTTTTGGGATTGTAGCAATTGAAGAAAGGAGGAAAAATTAAAATTTCAAAATCAGAGTTCTCGCCCCGGCGAGAGAAATGACCTTGCAATCCTCGCCCCGGCGAGAATCCCTCTGCTAGTTTTTGCCCTAGCGCACAAATTTCTCGCCCTAGCCCAAACTTCTCTGGAATTTCTCGCCCCGACGAGATTCCAAGGCAAAAATCTTCGCCCCGGCGAAGATGAAGTATTTTAGTTTTTAATTCTTTTTCAAAATTAGAGCCTATTCATTGCAAAACTCTCCCAACCAAGTCAAATTCAACCTAAACCCTCTCTTACCCTAAACAAACAATCTTAATCATTTCTCCTCATACTTAGGCTCAATTTTCTCCTCTCTCATTTGGATTTGCCAAACATTCACATGGTTTCATCAAGCAAGTTTGGGAGAGTAATCAATTGAGCAAGGCATTCATGAACATCAAGAATCAAAATCAACTGAATTCGAGTGCAGATCCAGTTTTTTGAGCCTCAGCCGCTGCAAGCATTCTCACCTTCGGATTCGGATAATGAGCAAGGTCGAGCACGTCGCTTGACCAGTCAGGGAAGTTCTCCATTTTAGTTTCTTTATTTTGCAAACAATGAGGACATTGTTCATTATGAGTTTGGGGGTGGATTTGCTGTCATTATACATAGTCATGTCATTTTGCATTACATAATTGTTTAGTCACGTACTATGCATGGTTTAGTTATTTTTTGCATATTAAATAAAAAATAATAAAAATTTAAAAATTTAAAAATCACAAAAATATTTTTTGTTTTTATTGCATTCTTTTATAAAAGTTAGGATCATATAGAATTGCATTTAGGATAGTTTGAGCGATAAATTGATTTAGAGTATTTAAGGAAGGCCATGATGATTCTGATCAGTTAGCTAATTAGTTTAGTGAGACGGATAAGGAGTGCTAAATTAGGAATTTTGTCAGTTTCTGATTTTGTCGAGCTTGAGACCCTTTTAATTCTTTTATGCACTTATCCATTTGGTTGAGCTAGTTTTAACTTTGAGGAAGTTTATATATTAAATGCTTGTGGAAGAAATTTATGAACTCTATATCTTGTCTGATCATAACTTAAAGTGTAATATGAGGATGAATATAATTTGGGGGAAATCTTGGTTAATTTGAAAAAAATTAAAAATTTTGAACCGTCCCCAGTTGAAAAAATGGATCATGTGGTGGGTTGAGATGGAGCGTAAAACGCACTCACTCATAAACACATGCAGCGAGATGGAGCGTAAAACGCACTCGTTTAATTGGAAGTGAGATGGAGCGTAAAACGCACTCACTTAAAAAAAAGAAAAAAGAAAAGAGAATGAAAAGAGAAAAAAATTGTTGAATTTTCTGGGGAAGGGTTTAAAAAGGTGCTTAAATGTTTTAAATAACCTTGTGATCCTTTAGTTATGTTTTTTTTGTATTCGCTGTGAGTTGTGGAAGATAAGCATATAGAGTTCTTGTTGTTATACTAATCTTTTTGATATCTTTGATGATGCATTTGATTTCATGAGCTTCTTTGAATATTTTTTTTCACTAGTTTGATACATTTGGATTCACACACACACACAAAAAGGATAGAAGTAAGATGAAATTGGTGATAAGTTAAATTTCTGATGGTGCATAAATTTGAGGTTTTGCTGAATTGTTAGTTACTGATCTCTAAGGCGTGATATATATAATCTATGTTGATTTATTGCTCAGTCGTAATACATCATGCATCTGCATTCATTTAGATAGGTTTGTTTATTTTTGTTTTTCTTGTGTTTTTGCTTGAGGACAAGCAAAGTCTTGAGTTTGGGGGTATTTGATGAGCGGGTTTATACCTGTGAATTAGATATATCTTAGGCTTATTTCTTTACTATCTTTGAGTATTTTTAGTGTCATTTTATTTGTTTATGCATTGATTTTGTAGGAAATAAAGCAAATCCATTTGTACGTCAACGCTTGGGTGTCTTGTTTGCCATTTTTGAGCTTTCGATTGACATAGCAGCTGCTTGCGGCTAAATTTCACCCATGATCCAATCCGATTCTCTCAAAACTCAAAGAACGAAAGTTGTAGATCTTGATCTCAGCTTTCGGGAACATCTTGAACCATCCAATTTGAAGTTTGTATGAGAGAGTTATGATTATTTTACCATTAGATTTGGCATGAATCTTACATAGCAGCTGTTTCCTGACCATTTTGGACCTTTCTCTGATCAGTATCTCGACGAGCTCCAGCTATGAAAGTTGTAGAACTACTTCTTATCTTTCCGTATCCTCTTGAATCGCATTAATCCGAGTTCGGACGAAGAAGTTATGGCCATTTTTCCAACAAACGTCGAGACTGATTCGGGCAACAGAAGTTTTCTCGCCGGGGCGAGAATCTTAGGCTTAAATTTCTCGCCGGGGTGAGAATGCGCGGAGAGAAAAAAATATTGGAGTTCAGTTCTTTTGGGAAATTGATTTGGAATTGGATTCTTTCTATTGATTTGATTCAGAAACTATAAAAGAGATAGGGAGAGATGGAAATAGAGAGGGGAACATACATAGATACACACATCCATGGTACATTCATACGCAAGGATTGAGGTTCAGTGCTGAATTGGGAGATTGGAGACTAGAGAAAGCATCGCAAGGAATACAGATTAGAGACTTGAAGATTGAAGAACTTCTACTGAGTTTTTCGTATCCTCTATCTTAGATTTGTAATTTAATTGTGATGACTTATTTGGGATTCATGATTTTCTATTTTCAGTATGAATTAAATTTGCAATTAAGGCTACAATTGATTCTTTTATGTTTATGGATTAGTTATCTATTTGATTCCAATTATTATCTAATATTGAGTTGTCTATCATATTTTGTGTTTATTCAGTAATTGTCTGATCAACAATTAGCAGGATACTTTAGATGAATTCGGGAGATGAAATCTAGGGTTAGATCTGAATGTGATAGCATGTATTCTTAATTATTTGCATGGGATGAATAATTGGGGTTGTGAAGTGAATAGGGATATCTCTTTGCTGCATGTAACTATTGGGAATTGATGCTTAATGAATTTAAATCTTTAGTTTTGCATAGGAATATCGTAGAATTAATTGGGTTAGATAAATTTATTTGATCACTTGGGAAAGGGCTTATGAATAATTTTGAATTCCTGTTAACAACTCTATTGAAGTTAATAATTGGATGAATTGGATAATTAGTTTGTATTGCATAATTGGGGATATTGTAGTCTTAAGCCTTTAAAAATCTGAATTTCAACCTTTGTGTTAGTTCTTATTCTTAGTTTTAATTTAATTAACTTTAATCGTTATACAAATTGTGATTGTTTAAATAAAATTGAATTGATTTAGGACTAGTAGTTAGAAATTATTGAACAAAGATTCCCTGTGGGTTCGACACTCTATCTTATCACTTTATTACTTGTTGATCGTGTATACTTGCACGTAATTGTTGATTATGAAATCTTACAACATCTACTGCCACACGTTTCCTTATTTCAATTAATAACTATGGCCCATATCCAACTGATATATCTTAAATATTGTTAATATGAAGACAATCATGCATGATTTAAATAAAATGAATTAATCAAATCGAGATGCACAAATAAATTCACCCGTGCATGTATAAAATATGCATGTAAATGTCCTAGAGCCTTGAATTGAAAAATCAAATATTTGCAATGACCTTACATTAAAAATTCTTAGGACTCAAATAATCTTCAATCTTCTTGAATAATCCACCAAACAATTCTTGAGATAATTTCCTGAAATTCACAATAAACAATTTAGTACCAATGAACAAATCATCATCAAAACATTAGGTTTAAAATATGACAAAGTCAACATTCTCCCCCTTTTTGATGATGACAATATAAATAATTGAAACTCCCCCTAAATTCATGCATAGCTAATTTCAGGAAAAATTCGTATGACCTGCATGTGTTAGTATCTTATCATATCCAAATAATAATGCTATTCAAAATATACAAATACCACAATTAAACATCAGTCTTAACATGCAGGCATTCAAAACAACATGCCTATAAAAAACCAAATGAAATCACAGAAAGCACAGTTTTGAAACCATCACAAAAACCACAGTCTTTAAAATGAAAAGTTAACTAATTTCTCCCCGTTTGTCATCAGGCAAAAAGAAGGAGCAGAATTAGTCAATGTCCTCAAGATTAACTTTCTGTTTAGCACGGGTAGTGAAGTAAGAACGGTGACGAAGACGATGAAGACATTCTGCCAGAGTGAGGTCTTTCGCAAAACGAGGTGGTCTGGGAATAAAAGTTGAAGGAGGATCCCCCATGTCAAGAAAATCATCCTTGTATTCTGCAGTCCAATTACACATCAGCCATTTTGGGATTGTGGAATACATTGTCTGAAAATGTAACTTCTTTCCCACATCATTGAATCTTGTGGCCATAAAATCTGCAAGTTCTCCAAGTTGATAGCTTATAAACTTAATTTCTTGACTCAGCTGGCAGGTGTTCCTATTGAATTTTCGTTGAAGTGCCTCAACCATAGCCATTATTTGTATCTCAAAACCTGCTTGGAGATCAATGAATTCATCTTCAACACGATGATACAGTTTATTAATTTCTGGAGCATCCATCGACAGTTTTCCTTTCTCAAGAATCACAATTCGATTTCTGATATCGGCCAAGTCAGTTTTCAGAGAATTTTGATTTTGCAAAATCTCATTTAGAACATTCATAATATCAGACCCATGAGAATTTGGCAGAGAGGATGAAGAAGAGTCTGGATTAGGAGATATAGGAGGAGGATTGGGAAGAAGACGAACAAACTCACCAGCAAGAAAAGTAATATGAGATTGTGTCAAATTAGCAGTATCTATGAACTCATTATTTGAGACAGAGATTTCATCATCTAGAGATATTTTGAAATGTTTGAAGAGTTTTGTTAAAAACTTGTTATAAGGAAGATATTTTTTGGTTTGACGAATACAACTAAGCATATGAGACAACATCATTTGAGAAAGATTGAAAGATTTTCCTTTAAGAATCATAGCCACAACCACTAAATCTTGATAGGTAAAATCTGCTCCACCACCAAGTCGTGGAAACAAATTATATATAACTACCTTATGTAACACACAAGCAGTTGGACACACATTCACAGTTTTTGGAAGAAACAGAGTTGTAAAAGAAAAATCATTCATGATAATATGAAGTTGTTCCAATGGTTGATAAGGAATATTAGCAGAACCTTTAAGAGTAAAAGGACAAGGTGCAGCAGAAGATATACCATGAATGCTTCCAAAATTAACACTAGTGAAAAATAACGATTTGCCCTGAACATATGTTGTATAGCAATCCCCATTACATTCAAGATTAGTGTAATACTGTTGAACTAATCTAGGATAAGCAACAGTAGGAGGAAACAACATAGATGATATTTCACAAGAGTTGAAGAGTTTTTCTAAAACAGAGTTTTTGAAATAAAATAAATCTAGAGATTTTTCATAGACAAATTGCTTTGTAGCAATCGAATTTTTAAAACGAGTTTCAAAGCTATATCCTCTGAAGAAATTTTCTAGCATATCAAGGGAAGATGAAAACGGATTTACCAGATTTAAAGGGGATTCTGGCTGTGAAGAGGTATGTTCTTCATACACTGGTTGTTTCAACTTGCCCCGTTGAGATGGCTCTGCTTCTGAAGCCTTTAAGAAAGAAAAACTGGAATCTGAGTCATCGGATAATATGGTGGCATCAGACGACACATGCATAGAAGATTTCTTTTGCACTCGTTTGGATTTCATTTTTAGTCCAGTAATGTTCTTAAACGAAGATCCTTCATCAGTTGATTTACCAGACAATCGCTTGCTAGCCCTGGTTTTCATAGCTTTAATAGTTTGTGAAGAGAGAACCAAGGGTTTTGATCTGATTTATGGAAAGAGAAAACTGAAGATATAGAGAAAGAGAAAATAAAAATTAAGTAGGATTCTGATACCAAAAAACGTGTGTCTTTTCAAAATCAAAAGACTGTTCGGCTACTTTTCCGGGTGTCAAAATTCTAACTTTACGTTTCCCAATCAATCTGATAACCGACAATTAATCCTTGGTCATTAATAGATACGTGTATCTAGAAAATAATTTAAGCAGATAAGGAATATCAAACAGATATATTTTAACAGATATCATGCAGAAAATAAAATATTAACTGAATAAAATTTCAAGTATGTTAACCACAATTATACCATGCACATTCCAAGTTCTCTTCTAAGCATACAAAACCTTTCCTCACTCAAAGGTTTAGTAAAAATATCAGCTAATTGTCTTTCGATAGGAATAAAGACTAGTTTAACTAACCCTTTTGAAACATTATCCCTTAAGAAATGATGCCTTACCTCTATATGTTTTGTATGTGAATGCAAAACAGGATTTTTTGATATATCAATAGCACTAGAATTATCGCAATATATAGGCACATTATTGCATATTATATCAAAATCACATAAAGTTTGTCTTATCCATAATATTTGAGAACAACAACTCCCTGCAGCTAAATATTCACCCTCAGTGGTTGCTAAAGCAACTGAAGTTTGCTTTTTACTATGCCATGAAACAAGACTTTGTCCCAAAAATGTACAAGCACCACTTATACTTTTTCTATCAATTTGAAACCCTGCATAGTCAGCATCGGAATAACCCATTAGTTCAAAATGATTACTTATTGGATAAAATAACCCTAAATTTATAGTACCACTTAAATATTTAAAAATTCTTTTAACCGCTTGTAAGTGGGATGCTTTGGGTTTTGCTTGAAATCGAGCACAAAGACATACACTATACATTATATCAGGTCTAGATACAGTTAAATATAATAAAGACCCAATCATATCTCGATATTTGGTTAACTCTACATCTATACCTTTATCATCTGATGTAAGTTTTATTGATGTACTCATTAGTGTAGCCTTTGGGTTGGATCCTTCAAAACCAAATCTTTTGAGGAGCTCTTTTGTGTACTTGGTTTGATGAATATAGATCCCTTCCTTAATTTGCTTGATTTGAAGTCCCAAAAAGTAATTTAGCTCTCCCATTAGGCTCATATCAAATTCCTTATGCATATATTTTGAAAACCACTCACAAAGAAAATCATTAGTAGCACCAAATATTATGTCATCCACATATATTTGAACAACAATTATATATTTTTTATCATGCATAATAAATAATGTGGAATCTATTTTACCTCTAGTGAAACCACTGGAAAGAAGATACTTACTCAACCTCTCGTACCAAGCTCTTGGAGCTTGTTTGAGACCATAGAGAGCTTTCTTTAGCTTAAAAACATGATTTGGGTACTTCTCATGTTCGAATCCAGGAGGCTGTTTGACATAGACTTCTTCATTAGTGTATCCATTTAGGAACGCGCTTTTTACATCCATTTGATAAAGCTTGAATTTCTTGTAACATGCAAATGCTAATAAAATTCGGATAGATTCTAGTCTTGCAACTGGGGCATAAGTCACTTCGTAGTCGATCCCTTCTTATTGATTATATCCTTGAGCCACTAGCCTTGCTTTGTTGCGAGTGATTGTCCCATGCTCATCAAGCTTGTTTTTAAACACCCATTTTGTTCTAATGACAGAAACATTTTTAGGAGGAGACATTAATTCCCAAACTTGACATCGTTCAAATTGTTGAAGTTCCTCTTGCATTGCCATTAGCCAACTTTCATCAAGAATAGCTTCCTTAGCATTCTTTGGCTCAACTTGTGATAAAAATGCAGAAAACACACATTGATTTTGTAAACCTTTTCGTGTAGTGATTCCTTTGTTTATATCTCCAATGATATTCTCCGGTGGATGATTCTTTAGATATCTTGCAGTCTTTGGCATTTGGACATCGTATATCACTTCTTCTTGTTGAGGAAAATTTTCTTGAAGATCTTGTGTTGCTTCTTGTTCATTTTCATGCATAATGTTCAATTCAGCCTGTTGAATTTGTTCATTCGGTCTGCTGACTGGTTCTCTTCGGTTTACTGGATTTGTGAAAGTCTCCAAATTTCCTGCATCCTCTTCTCTTTCTTTTGGAAGATCATTGTCAGTCTCATTAAAAGTTATATGAATAGATTCTTCAACACATAACTTATATATATTAAATACACGATATGCCTTGCTATTATGTGAGTAACCAATGAAAATACCTTCATAAGATTTAGCATCAAATTTTTCCAAGTTATCACTAGTATTCAATATATAACATCTAGACCCAAATACTTTGAAATAACTTATATTAGGAATTTTGTTATTCAAAAGTTTATAAGGAGTTTTCAAAATAATAGGACGAATAAGAACTCTATTTAACACATAACAGGAGGTATTAACAGCCTCTGCCTAAAACTTCTTTGGAAGTTTGCTTTCTTGTAAAAGTGTTCTAGCTGTTTCCTGAAGTGTTCTATTCTTTCTTTCCACTACTCCATTTTGCTGAGGGGTTCTTGGAGCTGAAAAATCATGGCTTATACCTTTTTGATCACAAAATATAATAAAGTCCTTTTGAAATTCAGTACTATGATCACTACAAATTTTTATAAGTTTGAGACTATACTTAGTCTCTAAATTTCTTATCAATTTCTCAAACTCTTTAAATGTTTCATCTTTGGTTCTTAAGAACAATACCCAAGTATATCTAGAAAAATCATCCACTATTACAAATGCATAGAATTTACCATTAATACTAGCATGCCTTTTTAGGTCAAATAAATCAAGATGAAGTAACTGTAAGGGAGAAGAGGTTGATACCATATTCTTTGCAGTGAATGATGTTCTTACTTGTTTTTCAAGCTGGCAAGGAACGCATACTCCTTTCTTTTCAAATTTTATTTTTGGCAAACCCTTAACGAGTTGTTTGGAGGACAATTTCTTGATTAAATCCATGTGAACATGTCCCATCCGTTTATACCATAGATTAGCCTCATCTTGCATCGAGGCAAGACATAGTTCTTCTTCCTGTTGCTGAAAATCAAGAGTATATATATTTCCTTCCCTTTATGCAAGTAGAACAGTGTTGTTAGTACCATGAGAAATTGTACATTTATCTTTTTCAAAACTGACTTGATGACCATTATCCATTATTTGACTAACACTTATAAGATTGAATTCTAATCCACTAACAAGATGAACATTATCAATATTAACCTTACCATTACCGATTTTACCTTTTCCAATAATCTCACAGGTTCGATTATCTCCAAAAGTGACCGTTCCATTTTTCTTCTTGATTTTTAGTTCCACGAACTTCAATTTATCACCAGTCATGTGACGAGAGCATCCACTATCAAGAATCCATTTTTGAGATGGAACTCTTGCCTTGAAGCATACCTCTCAAGAAAAATTAATTCATCCTTTTAGTACCCACATCTTTTTGGGTCCATTTGTGTTAGTTGCACATAAATCTCCGTTCTTAATCCACACCTTTTTAATCTTCCTTTTCTTAGAACAATTTATATCCAAGTGACCTTTAATACCACAATAATTCAATTTGAAACGTGACTTGGATTTAAGCATATGCAGATTCTCGGTTTTACGAGTGGGATTATAACCTATTCCTTGTCTATCAAAACTAGGTCTTTACTTTCCCAACATAACAGTTAGGTTTTCTTCACCTTGGACAAATCTAGAAAGAGATAGTTTTAGTGAATCTACTTCCTTTTGAAGTTCATCAGTATGAACAGATTTACACAAAGGTGTACCACTAAATGCATCAATACATACGTCTCGCATTTTTAGTTCATTAGTCAATTTCCCAACTTCATTATTCAAGTAAGTCACCTTGTTAAAAAGAATCTTGTTGTAATTTTCAAGATAATCATTTTTTGCAATCAAAACCTTTTCTTCTTTACAAGATGACTCCTTTTCCATTTCCTTCTTTTCATCTATTAAAGAATCAACTTCACACATTAAATTTTTTTTACTAAATCTTTCAAATATGCATTCTTTTCTTTTAATCTCAAATTTTCTTGTTTCAAAGAATTAAACTCATAAATAGATACCTCATTTGATTCACCTTCTATTCCCATGAAGCATACTTGAGCTATTTCATCATTGACGTCTATCTCGACTTCGGATTCTTCATTATCACTCCATGTAACAAGGGCTTTGTTTCTTTTGTTATCTTTGTAGCTTGTTTTTCCCTTATTCTTTAGTTGAAAACAGTCCTTCTTGAAGTGACCTGGACGTCCACATTCAAAACAATTCTCATCGGTTTGCTTTCCTTTGATCTTACTAGGATTGAAATTGTTCTTCCTCTTGTTCTTTCTTTGTAATAGTCCTTTGAGTCTTCTTGACATCATTGTTATTTCTTCATCCGAGTCATCATCAAGTTCTTCTTCATTTCCTGCATTAAGAGCTAAAACCTTTCTTCGAGGAGTTTCCTCCTCATCATCATATCTTTTTAACTGATGTTCATATTCCTCAAGTTCACCAAAAAGTGTTAGAGTGTCCATAGTAGAAATAGTAGAAGAATCTTAAAGAGTAGTAATCTTAGAAGCAAACCTTTTGGGCATTGCCCGAAGTAACTTACGGTTAATCTCACTTTGTGGAATAGATTTGTCGAGTAGCTTCAATGAATTTAGAATAACTAGAAAACTTACTTGTGCCATCTTTATGGTTTCGTCTTTCTTGAGTTTAAACATTTCATAGTCATGCATGAGCATGCTAAGTTTGACTTTTCGCACCTTGGATGTCCCTTCATGGCTCACTACTAGAGTGTCCCAAATTTCTTTAGCTGTATTGCATGAGGAGACTTTATCTATCTCTGATTGAACCATGCCGCTAAGTAATGTATTCATAGCCCTTGAATCATAGGAAACCATGAAAGTTTCAGTTGAGTCCATCTCTAGCAAGGTCTTTGGAGTACCATCATCTTTTCTTGGTATAACCAGTCCGTTCTCCACGACCCACCATTCCTAAGGATCCCTTTTAAGGTAGATCCTCATTCGGAATTTCCAGAAGTTGTAATTTTCTGTTCTATACAACAGTGGATGTCTATTGGTTGATTGACCTTCTTGATTGTTGTTCCCGAACTGTGCCATATTAGAATCTTTCCCTACAAGTCACCTTTAAGACCAAGATAAGTAGAGCCAAGCTTTGATACCAAATAAATTTAAATAGGCACACTTAGAAGGGGGGTTAAATAAGTGTGAGAACAAACTATGACCAATTTTCCTATTTTATGTTAAACAGACTAATTCAGCTTACCAGATTAACATATTCAGCTTACTAGATAAAAAATTACACTTTAATGAACTATCCAATTTATTTTTTTTATTAGAATAATTTGCTACAAAGAATTAATAGATTTTATAAAATATCCAATTTTAGTTATCAATTCAAAGAAATAATTTTCTTATGAAATAATGACAAAATAATGCAAGCAATAAATGAACACCAGGATTTTTTACGTGGTTCAGCTATTACCCTCTATAATAATAGCCTAGTCCACGTCCAATACCAACTAGTATTGGAGACTCACTTTATATATATCTTTCAATTACAAAGTGACACCTTTTACAAAGCAAGTTAATTGAATTCTTAAATTCCCTTGAGCACTTTTGCTCCCTGTGCACCTATGCACTCATTAAGCACCTATGCTTCCTTAAACCTGTTTGTAAATAATTCTCAATCCACACTTGGATTAAATTCTTTTAGACAATCCCTTAGTCTAAATACACAATAAACAAAGAATTACAAAAATAGAGGTCTAATGATCAAAGCAAATAAATAATTTAACAACGCAAGGCTCAACTAATGTATGCAATGATCAATTAATAATAGAAGGATATTACCGATTTAAAGCCCACAGAAGTATGCTGCAATTATAATTAGAATTATATTATCACAGCAGCAGATTTCAATTGCACCAAATTTATAAAAATATCTTTTCCAATATATAATTAGTGCACTGTAGGAATTGATTTTAAAACTGGGATATCTTCATGCAATTTATAGCCTTACAGAAAATATTTTCGTTGCAACCCATATATATCCTACCGTTGCAAAAAGATCTCAGTTTATCATACTAACGTTACAAACAAATCTTATCAAGTTACCACCTGTTAGCAAGATATCCGAAAATAAACCTTTTAACTGATCAAAATATCCGGCTTATAAATAAGTATTGTAGCCATACCGAGTTAAAGAGATAATGATTACACTTTAAAGAATATCCTGTCATAGTTTATCCCTTTTCCAAGGCTACAACCAAGATATATATTACATATATTAAATAATTAGATTTCCAAGGATTCTACTGCTACACGTTTCCTTATTATAATTAATAACTATGGCCCATATCCAACTGATATATCTTAAATATTGTTAATATGAGTACAATCATGCATGATTTAAATAAAATGAATTAATCAAATCGAGATGCACAAATAAATTCACCTGTGCATGTATAAAATATACATGTAAATGTCCTAGAGCCTTGAATTAAAAAATCAAATATTTATAATGACCTTACATTAAAAATTCTTAGGACTCAAATAATCTTCAATCTTCTTGAATAATCCATCAAACAATTCTTGAGATAATTTCCTGAAATTCACAATAAACAATTTAGTACCAATGAACAAATCATCATTAAAACATTAGGTTTAGAATATGACAAAGTCAACACCCATAACCTGACCAGACATTTTTACTGTTCATGCACACAGCTTTAATTCTTTTCTTCTCCAATTTTATAAACTTTAAATCAAACCCTTTTGTAAGTGAATAATTAATGGCAGCTATTTTGAATTCAGCACTATTAGCAAAAAACATCCAATTTCAAGATCTGTTGCCATTATGTCAATTCTGGGATTGTAAACTGGAAATGGATTTTTCATTTTAACTAAAGTATCATCCTCATTATCCTCTTCCTCGGGGCTATCAACTTCTAAGTCTGCAAAGTCATTATCATTACTCTCGTCCTCATCTTCATCTGAAGAATCACCATCTTTGTCAACCGATTCATCTCTGGACACATTATCAACTTGCTCAACATTTTCAAGTGGTTTCTCTCTACTATCAATTGGTTCATAAATTGGTTCATGAATTTTGTTGAAAAGGAACTTGCACTGTGGGAACCCCTTTTTCCTTAAATTCTTTATAGGCCCTAATATTTTTGCCTAGCTTGACTTAACTCTTCATCATCGGTGTGCATTAACTCTTCCTCATCAGATATATAATCATCATCAGAACTTGATTGAGTTGATCCTTCTCCATACTCCAACTCATCTTCAACATCCTTATCTTCCTTATCCTCTGGAAACTTATATGGGTTTATATTTGCATGATAGTTCTCCCACTCATGTTCATGATCAATATAAATTTTTACCCACATTCTACCATCAGCTATAACATCTTGTATCATTTTAAATAGATTTTGATCATTTCTTAGTGTTTCATAGTGCCCACAAAATATCATACCAGGTAATCTCCAATAGAGACACTTAATGTTTTCACCTCCCAACCCTTTACATTTTTGTAAAAATTTATCATATGTCAGACCATGATATGAAATTTGAAAATTCTCAACTTTGCCTCCATCATAATGCAGGACAGGGTGTAGACCAAACATCCCCCCATTGTGTATTTCAATAAGTAAACATCTACAATAAACAAATCAAGTATACATATTTAATTACCAAAATAAATTAACATGGGTAAGACAATTTTTTTTAATAAACTATTTACTAACACCAACTAATACACACAAAACAACACAAGTTAAAGTAATCAATGATATAATAAAGTAAGCCAAGATACTCAACATGTATATTGTGACATGGGACCATTTATTGCATTTATACTACTGCAACTAGAAGTATATGAAAAATTGGGGGTGAGATGGGACCGTGTGTTTGTGTGTGTGTGTGTGTGTGTGTATATATATATATATATATATATATATATATATATATATATGAAATTACAAATATATACACATGGATACAACACATGAAAAAGACAACAAGCTAGCAATGATCGAACAGATTAAATTTGAAATAAGAAAGTTAATGTAGAGACTAGATTAAAGTTGAAAAAGTAAAGAAAAGTTCAATTATTGTTACTCTATCCTCTTGAATTCAATGTTTGTACCAGATTCCCAATTTGATTTGAAAACCTAAATATCTTTTCTTTTCATTGAACTATCCTTGGGGATAATGACTCGTCCCTTTTATGGGCTTAGACTTTAGAGTTGATCACTCCTTTATCTAAAGTATTTATCAAGCAAATAAGGGTTTACCCACTTATATATATATATATATATATATATATATATATATATATATTGGTTTAAATAGATAAGCTTGTATAAATAAAATTTGAGGTTTTGTATGTACATTTGCATCATATAGCTCAGTTGGGTAGTTGTTTAATATTATGAGGTTGAGGTTTTGAGTTTGAATCTTAATGGAAGCAAATTTTTTAGTCTTAGTTTGGCTTACATCATTGTCATCATTGCCATGTAGGACAATCAATGTCCAATCGTCACATATAGGTTTGTTATTCAAATTTTTTTATAGTAGAGAGTTTATTTTGTATTGACCAACAAAAAGGGGTACAATATTCAAATATACTAAGAGTACAATAGTCACTTTTGCATTTTACTCATCATTACCCATATATATATATATATATTAATGGCTTAATGACACTTATGACCCTCCAAGTTGTCACCCACTTTCAATGTCGTCCCTAAAGTATATTTTTCGTCAATTGGGTCCTTAAAGTGGCATTTTTTTGCGTTTCCGTTCCTTTTCCCTGATTTGACCCAAACCCGACCCATTTTGACACAATCCGACCCAGTTTGACCCGACCCAATTTCACTAACTATTTTTTTAAAAAAAAACTAAAAAGTTTTAAAATTATTTTTAAAATAATTATTATTTCAAAATTCTTTTAAAAATAATATTTTATTTTAAAATATTAAAAATAATTATTATTTGAACTTTTTTTTAAAATTATTATTATTTTAAAAATAATATTTATTTTAAAATATTAAAAATAATGAATAATTAAACAATATAAATTTCTTTAATTATATTTTTAATATTTTAAAATAAAATATTATTTTTAGAATAATTTTAAAATAATTATTATTTTTTATATTTTAAAATAAAATATTATTTTTATAAAGTTTTAAAAATAATTATTATTTTTAGGAAAAGAAATTAGAAACTTTTATTTTTTTTCAAAAATGAGTAAAATTTCATAAAATATAGATTCAAAAAAATTAAAGGTTAAATTTTTTTAATTCTTAATTATTTTTATGAAAATTTACACATCTTTTAAAAAATAAATATTTCTAGTTTTTGTTTTATGAAAATAAACTTTTTTTTATTTACTTTTTTTGAATCTATATTTTATGAAACTTTACTCATTTGTAAAACAAATTAAGAAGTTCTATTTTTTCTGAAAATAAAATTTTATTTTTTGTTTTAGTTTTTTGAATCTATATTTTATGAAACTTTACTCATTTTTTTTTAAAATGATAAATTTTCTAAATTTTTTTCCTGAAATAATAATAATTTTTTAAACTTTTTAATTTCTTTTTTTTATAAAATTGAATCAATTTTTTTATTTATCTTTTACTGTTTTTTGTATTTTACATAAAAATGAAAACAAATCTACTTTTTTTAAAAATAAAGTTTTATTTTCTTATTTAATTTTTTCAATATATATTTTATGAATCTATATTTTTTCTTGAAAATAATAATTATTTTTAAAAATATTTAAAATAATAATTATTTTTAATAGTTTAAAATAAAATATTATTTTTAAAATAATAATAATTTTAAAAAAAAGTTCGAATAATAATTATTTTTAATATTTTAAAGTAAAATATTATTTTTAAAAGAATTTTGAAATAATAATTATTTTTAAAATAATTTTAAAACTTTTTATTTATTTTTTTAAAAATAGTTGGTGAAATTGGGTCGGGTCAAGCTAGGCCGGATTGTGTCAAAATTTGGTCAAAATGGGTCGGGTTTGGGTCAAATTAGGGAAAAGGAACGAAAACGCAAAAAAATGTCACTTTAAGGACCCAATTGACGAAAAATGTACTTTAGGGACGACATTGAAAGTGAGTGGCAACTTGGAGGGTGATAAGTGTCATTCATGTGACACCCCCAAATTCGGGTACTTCATGTCCTCAGGATTTGGTGTTCACAATCCAAAAATATCACATTACATATCTAACTACCCATTCAAATATAATGAAAATACTTGAATAGAATAGAAATCTCCCATCAGAGGGTTACAACATCATTCATAAACAAATCCCAGGTCATCTAACCTTAACATAACATCAGTGCGGAAACATAAATTAAGTCTATTACATAACATCATTAAAATAAGCACAACAAATCTTCATCACTTGTTTGCTTTTCCTTTTCCTTTACTAGTGGATGGCTCATCAGTTGTTTCAACTTTAGCTGCAATGTTATTATCCAAGAGTGAGCAATGATTGCCCAGCAAGTATAACAACAACGACAATAATAACATGCGAAATAATAAACGGATATCGAATAATTGAAGATTTAGCTTTTGAGTCAAGAATGTAAAACAAGATTCAAAAGAACGTCTGAGGGTCTTAAGACCACGAACTATGTCCCAGGTTGTCAAGTATTCCTACTTTAAACCTTTAACAGTCGTAAGACTATATGGACCTTGCTTCTCGTACTCAGGGGGATCAGCCCTTTGTACCATGTATGTGCACAACATCTTAACGCTAACGCGTAAATAAATCCCCTATATAAGGGTTGTTCATCTCAGTTTGACATCGGAGTCCGCACCAAAGGAAGTTTGGTTTGGATTTACTTCAATAACGTTTCTAGAATTTAGAACGCTCATCAACTATGGACTAGTCGAATCAAAAGGGTTCGCTAGTCAATCAAGGTTCAAAAGGTGTAATTCGAGAATCAAAACTAAATCTCACAAAAGGTACGATTGAATACGTTCTATATAACTGAAGCATTACAAAGAGGAAATTAAAAACATCTCATTGAATCCATGAAATGGAATGGAATAGAAACAATAACTTGCTCAAGAAGTAATAGCATTATGAAGCTTGTATTCTATGATAATGAAATTTAGAAACTTGCGTAAACATAAAAGTAAGGATAAGATACTTACCTCGTGCGTAGACTATAAATTTAAGACTCACGTTTCTCTAATCAACCTATACATTCCGTTTATAAAACAATAATAATAATTAGTTACAGTATTATAAACACTTCAGAACTCATTCTCATCCAAAATTTCTATTTTAATAGCTCAGTTGACACCGAACAATCAATGGGCTTATGCTACCACATTTCACAGTAATTTAACATTCATTTTATACATTAGCCTAAGCTTTAGGTATAACCACGATTTCATACCATGATCACAAAGAAAGAATAAAATTTTTACTCTCGTCTTTTTACTCTTTTTTTTTTTAAAATCTCGCCGGGGCGGGAAAACTCATCACAAAATTCTCGCCGGGGCGAGGAATTGCTTCACAAAATTCTCGCCGGGGCGAGAAATTTCTTCACAAAATTCTCGTTGGGGTGAGGGATTCCTTCACAAAATTCTCGTC
This sequence comes from Aralia elata, assembly GCA_034770075.1. Taxonomy (NCBI): domain Eukaryota; kingdom Viridiplantae; phylum Streptophyta; class Magnoliopsida; order Apiales; family Araliaceae; genus Aralia; species Aralia elata. Next base: position 31,992,154 of record CM068377.1, read on the forward strand.
GGGGCGAGAATTACGAATCCCAGTTTCTGCAGTACGCGAAGAACGTAGAAACAGGCCAAAAATTTCCCATTTTGTTATTCGTACATCAAATTAAACATACCCAGACACTATGATTCATAAATAATTGCTACCCAAGCCTCCTAGCATGATTCTAACCACTTAAATCACATAAATCATGAATCTAAGAATCAAATTTGAGGTTTATTATCATTTTATCAAAGTTCTTCAATATTCATGAAATCACACATAACAGGTTCATTATACAACCAAATTAATCCGTTTAAAACTTGATTCCTTCATTTGTACATGCATAATCAAAGTAAGTTATCAATTTAATCAATTAACATACAAAACCAGTATCAATTTTATACATTCAATCCATGTTCATACACTGTATTACTCTGTAACTTTCTGAATTCTCATATAAACGTAATTTCACCGATTAAATTACTCTAAATCATATTTAAATCATATAAAACACATAAGTACATGCTTACTAACATCTAACATCAATTTATTTAAAGATTTAGCCATAGAAATCAAATTACAGAAAATACATAGAACTCTAAACATACGTTCATGGAATAAACTTATCAGAACATAAATTAAAACTTAATTGAGAAGGATTACCTTCAATTAAATGCTTTAAATGATGCAAGTAGATGAATGATTTCTTCAATTCTCCAAATTCTCTCCTCTTTCTCTCTGGCTTGAATATGAGTTACTGATAATGGATTACGTGAAAAACTAATAGCAGAACATGGTGTCAGTTTAATAACTGGCACCAACTTCCACTAAGGCCATGTTTGGCTACTCATATATTCCTCACTTCTAATTTATTTTAATAAATAGCTTATTACATAGTTTCATGTCACACTTTAATCAACTAAATAATCTTAATAAAATCAAATATATAAAATAGAATAATACTACATTAAATCACATAGTCATATAAATAAAATTCTCATTTATTAATAATGACAATTTAATAATTCTCTAATTAATAATTAAATTAATTAGAAATAACATTATACTTATTTAAATAATGTATTTAATCAAATAAATTCAATTAAACACATACTTTAAATATAAAACTTCTCCACATTAATCTAATTAATGTAACACATATAATTAAATTGATCTACCACAAATTCATCAATTAATCAATTAATTCAACAATCGAATCATCGAAAATATTTATTTAATTCAATAAATATTTAAAATAATTTACAAAAATTCTCGTTCGTCACAATTGAGCCTTATATTAATTATTACATATTTACATAATTGATAACCTTAAATTATTATTTCTTATGGTTCTTGTACTTGTGAAAAAAATTAAACAAAAGAAATAACAGAAATAAAACCAAAAGAAAGAAATTAAACTAGCCACATTTCAGAAACAAAAATAGGAATAAGAAAACAAATCGCAATGTCTATGTTTTTTTTTCTTTTTTAAACTTAGAGATTTAGTATATGTTTTGTAGTTACACATATATCTTTTATGAAATTTTACTTATTTTTCGGGTATTTTCTAAATTTTTATTTTCTCTTCTGAAAATAATATTAAATTGAAAACGGCTAAATGACACTTCTGTTCTTCCAAGTTGTCACCGAATGTCAAAGTCATCCCTAAAGTTCATTTTTCGTCAATTGAGTCCCTGAAGTGGCAAATTGGTGTCATTTCCGTTTCTTTTGTCAATTTTTCCTTATATCCGAACCATGTCCGGCCCAATCCATTTTTTTAAAGGGCAAACTTATTTTTTCCAGTTTCCAGATATATTTAATAGTCATGGACATAATGAAAGCCAATTTTTAAATAAAGACAATATTTAATATATTTGAAAATTAGAAAAGACAAGTTTGCCCTTAAAAAAATGGGCTGGGTTACATTTGGATCGGATTTAAGGAAAAATTTGCAAAAGGAACGAAAATGACACTAATTTACCGCTTTATGGACCCAGCTAACAAAAAATGAATTTTAAGGACGACTTTGACCAGTGGCGGAACCAGAACAGTTTTGGAGGGGGGTCAAAATACATTAGTAATTTTTTTTTATTTATTGACGCTTGAAGTGCTTCTTTCGTTATGATTTCTTTCTACACAAAACTGTATTTTTGATTTTAAAGCTCAACAGCCTCTAAGAGGCATTTTTTTAAACACGCTACGTGCACAGTTTTTAAAACCAGATTTCATGGAGGTTTACATGTAAGTTGGTTTACTGTCGCAAGCAACCAAAAATAAAACCTTACTGTGAAAGATAATAATGTAGCAGTGCAAGTAAGAGTCGACGATCCCACAGAGAGTGATTAGTCTAAATTTATGCTTTGTTTAACAAAAAGAGGGGGGTTTAAAATTTGATTTCAGTAATTATCAAGAACAAAATTTAAAGTGATAAGAATAACCAATTAATTAAAGATTTCAGTTCTTCCGGTTCAGTATCACCTTTTTACAACAATAGAATAATTAAGTAAAGTAATATTTATCCTTCAATGAAATTAATAGCTCTAGGTAGCAACAAGCTCTACTACCCGAAACTCCCCCAAGATTATCACTTAATGAAACAAGCTCTTCACAAGATTCTAACCATTATACAACCTAGAATAAGCTTTTTAGATTTAATATAATAGCAGCATTAAGAACTAGGGAATTAGACTAATCCAAGCAACAATCACACAAGTTCAGATTATTTAACTTGTCTTCCGATAATCATAGCAATACTCAAAAGCTTGACCACAATTATGTATCACTAATTGCTACTTATGATTAGGAACAATATCAATTACACGTAATACTGTCCCTTAATCTAGCAGATGAGATTAATCAAATTAACTTAACTGGTCACATTAAACCAATCGGAATAAATATCATTCAACAGTTAAAATAGATTATCAAGAATGAACTTCATTTAAGAAGGAATAAATAGTTTATACTTAATCAAACCATTAGATGTAAACAACGTTCAACATCCCTTTCGAACTGAATAAGGAACTAGCCTAACATAATTAGTCCGATGAATACTTCCTTGATTTATAAAAGGGGTGAGGACAACAACATCACTATGGAGGTGATCCTCTTTCTCTACTAAATTATAAAAGGGGTGAGGACAACAACCTCACTATGGAGGTGATCCTCTTTCCCTACTAAATACACTAGAATTTGGAGAATATGGAGAATGGTGGGTGAATTAATGTGTGAATTAGCAAAATACAAGCCTAGCTTCACTTGATATTTATAGGAACTCATGGTGTGTTAACCCATCAACATAAGTCAAGATTAAACACCCAATTTACTTATGTGCATCAGCCAACCAAGGAAGAACCCACCAAAAAACGTGCACATGTGATGTGCTAAAAGTCCAAATATTACAACTAAACTGATCAGCACCTTGTAAGCCAATTTTGAATTTGTAAACCACCGAATTGGACCTTGGACAAAGAATAACAGTTGTCGCCCTGGAGTTTCTAATGAATTTGGGCTTTAGAATCACCTTATTCGGAGTAGGGAAGCTCAAGTTATGGCCCAAATACTCCAACTGGTCCGAACAGGAATCCAGTCTATGCGGGATTCGGATCAGCTGTCTAAAAAGCAATGTTTGGAGGCCCAAATAAACTCGGATTTTTGCTCACCATACCGATTTGGAAAGCTTGAGAAGTCCACTAAAAACTTTAAGAAGACCACATTCTTATTTGGAAACACTAACACAATTCAAATCGCAAACGAAGCCGCAGAGGTCAATATGTTCAAAAGCCAAACGATCTGAAATTTTCAGCTTCGACGTCCGTTGGTAAAATGGTCATAACTTTCTCACCCGAGCTCTGATTTAGGCGTTTCAAGATGATCCGGAAAGCTAAGAAATAGATTTATAACTTTCCTTTTTTGAGCTTTAAGATATATATATTGGTTGGACGAAGGACAAAATGGAGGCTCAAGTGGACGGACTGATTTTAAAATAATCCAAAAGTGCGGAAATAACTCATTTTTCATTTAATAGCTCCATTTGCAGCCTAAATCAAAATATTAGAATAGTGAGTACATTTAAGTGTCAAATAAGTATAAAAGACTAGACGTTAAGAGATAAAAACATAACATATTTTATACTTATCAAATTCCCCACACTTATCTTTTGCGCGTCCTCGGGCAAAATAAAAATAAACTATAACAAAAAATTCAACTAATCAAACTTGACAACCTTGAGCCACAAATTAAAATGAACTTCAACATTGACCTCAAAGATTCAAAACAGTAACTCTTGAAAAACTTCAAAACACTGCTTCATCTAAAATTCAAGCTTACTTATCAATCTTACTCTGCTCTTAACCCTTCGTGTGTGTGTGTGTGTGAATCCACATGTATCAAACCAATTAAAACTCAAAAAAATTTATAAAATCAAAGCCTTAAAGGAGAAAGAAAAACTCTAAACACCTATTTTCACACTACTCTTAGTTAACATATGCAAATAATAGCAGAGGATCAATAGGCTTTTTCTTCCTTCGGTAAGTGCATTTTATGCTCCGTCTTACCAACGAGTGTGTTTTACACTCCATCTCGCATGTCACGTGTTTATGAATGAGTGTGTTTTACTCTTCATCTCAATTCACCACATGAATCATAATTTTTCTTTTTCTTCTCTTTTTTTTGTTAAATCAAACATCTAATTTTTGCCTAAATCATTTCCCCTTTCTTAAATAAAACCTCATGTTTACTTCAAGTTATGATCAAACAAATGATAGAGTTCAACAATTTCTCCCCTCGACATTCAATCGAAATAAATAAATAAATAATCCTTTCCAAGTTAAAACTAGGCTGACCAAATGGACAAGTGCAAAAAAATTGAAGGGTCTCAAATAAAGTAAAAATCAACAAAGATAACCAAATTCAAACTACACAATGTCTATCAATTTTCCAAAATGTAATCAACGAGAATCAAGATTTTATCATTGGTCAAAAATCAAAATCCAAATTAACTCATTGCTCAAGTGACTTATTTTAAAAATTACCCCATTTTCGTAGGAAACACGATTGCGCTTAGCATGTACAATAAGCCTTTAAACCCCAAGGTTACCCCAAGTGAACGAGTTTTGTCTCGTAAGGGTTTGCAGAGAATATACCCACAAAATTTAAAATTCAAACTAACAAAAACAAACTTAAAATTTTTATTTTATTTTATTGTATTTTTTTAAAACACCCTAAATCCTTCCCCCGCACTTAAAACTTACATTGTCCCTAATGTAAAGTAAAATGCAAAGAAAAGAAAAACTACATAACTGAAATATAAATGCAAAAATAAAAAGAAATGAACTCCCCTTGGGTTGCCTCCCAAGCAGTGCCTTTGTTTATTGTCATTGGCTTGACATTAAACTTCTCAATCTTCACAAACTAGATCTACCAAATCCAGCAGCTCAATATTCTCCATTTGATATCCTTCATAGAAGGGTTTGAGCCTGTGACCATTCACTTTAAAAATTTTCCCTGTGCTTGAACTTTGAATTTCCACTGCACCATGATTAAAAATGTCAGTAATAATAAAAGGCCCGACCCAACGGGAGCGCAACTTACCTGAAAATAATTTTAGCCTTGAATCATAAAGGAGAACTTTTTGTCCAACAACAAAGTTCTTCCTAGTAATTTTCTTGTCATGAAAGGCTTTTATTTTCTCTTTGTAAATTTTAGAGCTCTCGTATGCATCATTCCTCAATTCCTCTAGCTCTTGCAACTACAACTTCTTATGGACTCCAGCTGAATCTAAGCTCATATTACATTGTCTAACTGCTAAAAAGACCTTGTGTTCTAACTCCATTGGTAGATGACATGGTTTTCTAAACACTAACCTATAAGGTGACATACCTATTGGAGTTTTATAAGATGTTCTATAGGCCCAAAGTGCATCTTCTAACCTCAGACTCCAATCTTTTATACTCGGCTTGACTACTTTTCCAGAATGGACTTGACCTCCCGGTTGGATACCTCAGCCTGCCCATTGGTCTGTGGATGGTAGGATGTAGAAACTTTATGCATCACATTGTATTTCTTGAATAGTGTCGCTAGCATCCTATTGCAGAAGTGGGTTCCCTTATCACTGATTATGGCCCTTGGCATTCCAAACCTAACAAATATGTTAGACTTGATAAAATCTGCAATAACTTTAGAGTCATCAGTCTTGGTGGCTTTAGCTTCCGCCCATTTAGAAACATAATCAACAGCCAAAAGAATGTAAACATTACCATAAGAAGCATGAAATGGTCCCATAAAATCAATACCCCAAACATCAAAAAATTCAACAATTAAAATAGGTGTTTGTGGCATTTGATTCCTACTTGATATATTTCCTGTCTTTTGACAATTTTCACATGACTTGCAGAACTGATAAGAGTCCTTAAAAATAATCGGCCAAAAGAAATCACATTCTAAAACCTTATGAGCTGTTCTTTTAGGTCCAAAATGGCCTCCACAAGCATAGGAGTGAAAAAAAGTTAGAATAGATAAAAAACTCACTTTTAGGCACACACACCTTCTAATTATCTGGTCAGCACAAAATTTCCATAAGTATGGATCATCCCATATATAATATTTAGCATCACTCTTAAGCTTTTCGTTTTGGAATTTAGAGAACTCACTAGGAACATAGGCACTCACTAAGTAATTCATGATATTGGCATACCAAGGTATAGCCTCATCAATGGAAAATAAATGCTCATCTAGAAAAGAATCATGCAATGGTAGCGCTTCTTCATCTTTAATTAGCCTGCTCAAGTGATCCGCCACCAAGTTGTCCGCTCCCTTCTTATCCTTAATCTCCAAGTCAAATTCTTGTAGCAATAGAATCTATCTAATGATTCTTGGTTTGGATTCCTTCTTGGTTAGTAAATACTTGAGAGCAACATGGTCAGAATAAATTACAACTTTAGTACCAAGCAGATACGATCTAAACTTATCTAAAGCAAATACAACAGATAAGAGTTCTTTTTCAATCGTAGTGTAATTAATCTGAGAAGCATTTAGAGTACTAGAAGCATAATAAATGGCATGGACAACTTTGTCAACCCTTTGGCCTAAGACAGCTCCTACTGCATAATTGTTTGCATCACACATGATCTCAAACGGCAACTTCCAATTTGGTGGTTGTATTACCGGTGCCAAGGTCAATAGTTTCTTCAATTTGTTAAATGCCTCCTTGCACTCGTCATCAAATTGGAATTCCATAGCCTTTTGCAGCAACTTACACAATGGCAAAGCTATTTTCGAGAAGTCCTTGATAAATCTACGATAGAACCCTGCATGACCAAGGAAAGAACGAATCTCCCGCACACTTACGGGGTAAGGCAGAGCAGTAACAATTTCTATCTTAGCTTTATCCACTTCTAATCCTTTAGCTGAAACTACATGGCTAAGTATTATACCTTGCTCCACCATAAAGTGACACTTTTCCCAATTAAGAACAAGATTAGTTTCTAAACATCTATCTAGCACATGAGTCAGATTATCGAGGCATACATCTAAAGAATCACCATGTATTGTGAAGTCATCCATAAATATTTCAACGTAGTTTTCAAGAAAATCAGAAAAGATGCTTACCATACATCGTTGAAAGGTACCTGGTGCATTACACAGTCCAAAGGACATTCTACGATATGCAAATGTACCAAAAGGACATGTGAATATGGTCTTTTCTTGGTTTTCAGGTGCAATCACAATTTGGTTATAACCTGAAAAACCATCTAGAAAACAGTAATAAGCATGCCCAGCTAATCTTTCTAACATTTGATCAATAAAAGGAAGAGGAAAGTGATCATTTCTAGTTACAATATTTAACTTCCTATAATCAATACAAACTCTCCATCCTGTCTGCATACGTGTGGGCACCAACTCATTATCATCGTTTTTGATAACTGTGATTCTAGATTTCTTTGGTACTACCTGTACTAGACTTACCCATTGACTGTCTGAGATGGGGTAGATTATGTCTACATCAAGTAATTTCAGCACCTCCATCATGGGTGGATTAAGTCTTCTTTGTGCGTCTCTAGTGGGCTTGGCTCCATCTTCTAAAAGGATTCTATGCATGTACGTAGCAGGACTAATACCTTTAATATCTGCTATAGTCCAACCAAAGACTGTTATATGGTCCTTTAGGACTCCGAGCAGTTTGTCCTCTTATACTTTGGTTAGATTGTTAGCAATAATCACTGGTAGCGTCTCATTCTTCCCTAAGAATGCATACTTCAAGTGTGCAGGTAATGGTTTCAGTTCTAAGGTTGGGGCCTGCACAACAGATGGTAATAACTGTTGATGAGAACTAGGAAATTGAATAGAATAAACTGCATATTTAGCTGAGGTTTTAGGTAAAAAATGTAATGCAGCTACAGTCTCCTTCAAGTCCTGATTCTGCCCAATCTCTTCTTCTTTATCTAATTCCAGACTGTTGGTGATGGCAACCTCCAAACTTTCCCTTTGTGTTTGTTCAAAAGACTTCTGCACTAAAGAGTTAAGTACATCAATAGCAAAAACAAGGTGAATATCACTAGGGTACCTCATGGCCTCATATATGTTGAATTGTATCTTATCACCATCAAACTCCATGGTTACGGTTTCATTGTGCACATCAATCATAGTCCTTGCTATTTTCAAAAATGGCCTCCCTAAAAGTATATGTGCAGGATTTGGGGATTTATCATCATCCATATCCACTATGTAAAAATCTGCAGAAAAGATTAGTTCATTCACCTGCACCAAGACATCTTCAATTACCCCTTGGGGGTAAGTGTTAGTACGATTAACCAATTGAATAATAACACCAATTTGTTTCAAAGGACCTAGATTTAAAGAAGCAAAAGTAGATAATGGCATGACGTTAATTGAAGCTCCTAAATCTAGCATAGCTTTCTCAAATCTGGTATTACCTATTTTACATGGAATTGTAAACATGCCTGGATCTTTACATTTAGGGGGCATTTTTCTTTGAAGGACAACTGATACATTCTCACCAATAATGACTCTTTCATCATTTTTCAATTTTCTTTTGTTAGTGCATAATTCTTTTAAAAATTTTGCATACTGATACAATCCTGATCAGGCTCGCATCAAACCTTAATAACTCAACTCAAGTCCCAGGAATTTATCAAGCGATTTTAAATATTTGGGCTGAAGTTTATTCAGAGATGCTTAAAATAGAGTTCAATTCAAGGACAATTTTAATCAATTCATGTGGCAATTTATATTCTAGCCAATTCGCATGGGGGCAACGGACATTCCAATTCTAATCAGTCAATCACACGGGTTTCCTAGCATATTCAGGACTTAACATATTAGCTTCTTATATCATGTGGGCCACGCGGTTTCCAAGTAGACAACTAGTTGATTTTGTTCTCCATGGATTAATGGGTTCCTAACAATTAATGGATTTCTAATTCCAAATGGAGGAAGGCTTCGGATTTCTAATTCAAATTTGGACGCGAATTTCCTTAATTATTAGGGTATTTTCAGCATGTTTTAGATTCCTAATGTAATTAGAATGTTTGATAAGTAGGATTTAATTTCCTTATTGTTTATTAGTTAGGATTTGGTTTCCAAATTAATTTGGTAAGTTAAGATTTTGTTTCCAGCTGATTTTATAATTCCTATTAGGATTAGAATTACTTTTGAGTAGTATAAATAGGGGACATAGATGATATACTTGATACACTTCAATCAGATTTATTCAATACAATTATTTGTGAGATTATTATCTATTTTTGGTTCTTTGAGAATTTCTAGGTTATTTTTAGTTTTTTTTGAGATTCAATTTTGACTTATCATACAACAATACATAGTTGTGTGTGGTGTCTTCTACCGCACTAATCGTCGATTGTACCGAGATTACCGCTTACATATAAGCGAGGGGTTAAGGTGTTGCAAGCTATCCACCGTTCAACTTTGCTAGAAACGATTCGGACGACGACCACCTCACGCAAGCGTGCCGTGGAGTCCATCATTTGGTATCAGAGCTAAGTTCCTAGCGAGTTACTTATCCTTTATTTTTCGTGTTTGAATATATATTGAAAAAAAAAGTTCAAAAAAAAAAGAAAAAAAAAGTGAGATTCGTGAAAAAAAAGGATTGGTGAAAAAAAAATCGTGAGAAAAAAAAAGATTATTATTATTATTATTTGTTTCAATTGATTGGGTTCATAAGTTTCGTGAGTATTGAAGAATTCATTCGAGAAGGGCGTAATTTGACGATTGTGAATTTTATATTGGTTATCATACGTCACACTTGCTATATTTTGTTTTGTGATAAGTTCTTATTGAATTAAATAGAAAACTGTGATATTTATTTGGTGAATTCAAAAAGAACCTATAAGAGAGAATTAGAATGGTAAAAGGCAAGAGTGTGAGATCAATTGAGGGTAAAAGCCTAATTGTGTGATACACGAGCGTTTTCATAATTGTGTGATACATTGTTTGAGTGAAACACGTAAGGGAGTGTGTGAGGAAAATTTTCTTTATCTACTAACCTTTGTTTTGCAACAATCATGCATGGATATAATTGTGAAAATAATTATGAGTGGCAAAAGAGATCTTTTCAAGGTAGAGCGGATTCAGAAGCTTATTTGAGTTGGGAGAAAAAGAAGGAACGAGAGTTTGACTATCATAATTATTCCGAGCACAAGAAGTTCAAACTTGCAGTTCAAAATTTTTCCGGTCATGCAGCTACATGGTGGGCTCAATTTGAACGTGAAAGGAGAAGATGTGGAGAGCATCCGATCGATACATGGAAAGAGTTGAAAACCGTGATGAGAAAGCGGTATGCCCCAGTACAGCCTAGCAGGAGGAAAGAGTATGTAACTCCAAGATATGTCGATCAACCTTCAAGGCGATCAACTTGGGATGATGAAAGGAATGATCATAGACATGGAGATTTGCATCGGAGACAGCCACGAGACACTCCTAAGGTGTATAGGGAACCAGTATTTTCCGAGGAAAAAAAAGAAGAAGTCATGGGATCATTTAGAGAGATGGTGAAGCAACTACAAAACGCCCGACAGGCGCAAAAGGAGCAAGATCAATCGAGGCAGATGGAAGAAAAGATAATAGAATATGCGGTCCAAGGAGAGTTGTTAGATTCCAATGTCCGAGATGAATTCCGTGATCCCAAGGAAGAAAATACAAGTGAAAGTAAACGACAAAAAGAAAGTGAAAAAGAAATTGAAAAAAAGATTGAGTGTGAAAAAGAAAAGTGTGAAAAAGAGAATGAAAAGAAACGAGAGAATAAAAAGAATGAGAGTGAAAATAAACGAGAGAACGAAACAGTGGAGAGTAAGAGTGAAAAAAGAGAGGAGAGTGAGTTGAAAAGTGAGTTGCATTTTGAAAAGCCAATGACTGTACATTCGTACAAGACGACGCTTTTGAATACTAACGAGATTAACTTTTCTTTGTCTAGTTCTGTTGTTTCTCTTATACAGGTGATTGAGGATATACCCCGAGCTATCAGTCCGTATCAGTCAGCTTGTAGTATTCCCGATGAGACAACGGAGTTACAACGGCGGGTTGAAGAATTGATGGAAGCCATCTTCATCAAGGCGGGTATCGTGGATGAAGTCATGAGTGCGTGTGCTATTCATGAGATCATAGTACCTAAGAAGGAAAGAATGTCGAGCTTGTGCGTTGATTTCGAATCGGTAAACAAGTATCGTTGTTATTTTCTTTTCTTAGATAATATGTTTGATAAATTGCATAGTACTTGTGTCTTATCTACATTTGATGATGACCATGTGATGACAATGCCTAATCAAATTAGCATGAGAGAATATGATGATTGGAAAGTTGTGTTAACATGTGACTTATATAGGTGGATAGTTATTTCTGTTAGATTAACTGATGCATCTAGTATTTTCATGAGTTATTTAAAACATGTTTTGCATGTTTCCATGGATAAAGTTGTGTTTGGCTATTTTGAGAGTAGAATCGTCTTTATCATAAACTATGGAAGATATTTGATATTTGTCGAGTTAGTTTATGAGCATGCGTTATATTCTCGTTGTCAATATTCCTACTATCATTTAGTAAATTCTCATTGTCAAAGTGCATATTTTCATAGAATTTATTCTAGTGATTATTGTGGGTGTTCTCGTTTTCATCGTTTGTACTTGCATGAAACTCATTCTAGGGTTTTTCATTCACATGTTGAATTAGATTTTGATCAATCTTTGCATGACATGTCGTTAATTGATAATTGTAGTGATCATGGTTCTTCAGTAGAGAAATCTTCATCGCATAATTTGCTATCATTTGGTAATTTCTTTCCATTAGAGTTGTTATCATTGCATAATTTTGAGAAAACTGTCTTGAATGGAAAGGAATTTGGTATTGAGTTGAAAAGTGATTATCATCGAATTGGATTAAGATATGGTTTACATACATGTTTAGTTAAATCGTTGGGATTAACTAATGCATTAAATGTTTTCATGTTAAATTATATTTTACATTCTTTTTTGGAGAAATTTGTTAATATCTGTTTTGATGATATTCCTATTTTTGTCAATGCTTGGGAAAATTCTTTAGCACTTGTTGAGTTTGTTTGTGATCATCGTCAATATGCTATTGAGTTTTCATCTTTTGAAGTTAGAAGTGACCTTTTTATTTCATTGATGATATTATGTGATTTTAAATTTGTTAATGTCAATGGAAAGAGAAAGGTTAATTTTGTTTTGCAGATTCGAGATGAATTCTTACTCATTGAGGAGAAAAGCATGGATCGTTGGATAAATCCATTCAGACAATGCATTGAGGGTCTACAGGGAAGTGTTTTGAATATTGTTCTAGTAAACTATACATGTGAATTTGAATTGTTTGATTTCTTTGTGATTAGACAAAAGGAACATGTTGATTTGTTTTGTTTTGTGTTTAATCCAGGAATTCAAGTATGTTTGCAATTGCGCCATGGAAAGTTTCAAAGATTGTTATTTGATCCAGGTGCAATGGAATGGATGTTGGTACAAATGATCGGGATCATAAGAATCATTTTTGATCCGGGTATTCGTCAATGGATATATTTACGGAGGGACGAGATCATCAGATTGTCTTTTGATCCAGGAATTCGTGAATGGAAGTTGTTGCAATGTGAAGAGTTCTACATACTAAGTTTTGATACAGGGGGATATAGAGCTTTTCATAGTTTTATTTACGTTTATTTTATTATATATACATGTGAGTTTTTAGGTAAAAATTTTGATTGCATTTTTGCTATAGTTGCTAATTTAGTTTGTTTTAATGTAGTTAGTGTAGTTAGCATTGTGGAAGTATTTGGTCTACGTGTGGAAAAGTATCGTGTTGATGTGGACAGGTTCTTGATTAGGGGAGTTCGAAAGTTTAAGTTTCCAAGTTGTGTTACGAGGAGCTTGCAGGATGCTGTATCGATTCGAGCATTGCTTGGAAAGAGATGTTTACAAGTTGTTCATGTCAATTTGGGAAAGTTTCTTGACGACGAAGTGTTCCTTGCAGGAGTTGGAGTTTTTGATAATTATTTTCATATTCTTACTTGTGATATTGATATTGCTTTTATATGTTATGTGCAAAGTGAGAATTTTGATTATGATTTGTTTGATGCTACTAATTTAATTTGTTTTCATGTAGGATCAGATTTGTGGATAAATCCTTTTCAAGAGGAGGGGATGTCAGATTTGAGGACAAATCCTTTTCAAGAGGAGGGGAATGATACAATCCTGATCAGGCTCGCATCAAACCTTAATAACTCAACTCAAGTCCCAGGAATTTATCAAGCGATTTTAAATATTTGGGCTGAAGTTTATTCAGAGATGCTTAAAATAGAGTTCAATTCAAGGACAATTTTAATCAATTCATGTGGCAATTTATATTCTAGCCAATTCGCATGGGGGCAACGGACATTCCAATTCTAATCAGTCAATCACACGGGTTTCCTAGCATATTCAGGACTTAACATATTAGCTTCTTATATCATGTGGGCCACGCGGTTTCCAAGTAGACAACTAGCTGATTTTGTTCTCCATAGATTAATGGGTTCCTAACAATTAATGGATTTCTAATTCCAAATTGAGGAAGGCTTCGGATTTCTAATTCAAATTTGGACGCGAATTTCCTTAATTATTAGGGTATTTTCAGCATGTTTTAGATTCCTAATGTAACTAGAATGTTTGATAAGTAGGATTTAATTTCTTTATTGTTTATTAGTTAGGATTTGGTTTCCAAATTAATTTGGTAAGTTAGGATTTTGTTTCCAGCTGATTTTATAATTCCTATTAGGATTAGAATAGGGGACATAGATGATGTACTTGATACACTTCAATCAGATTTATTCAATACAATTATTTGTGAGATTATTATCTATTTTTGGTTCTTTGAGAATTTCTAGGTTATTTCTAGTTTTTTTTGAGATTCAATGTTGACTTATCATACAACAATACATAGTTGTGTGTGGCGTCTTCTACCGCACTAATCGTCGATTGTACCGAGATTACCGCTTACATATAAGCGAGGGGTCAAGGTGTCGTTGGTGTCCATTCAACGCAGATTTCCAAGGCGAGCAATTGTACCAAGATTATCGTCTACATATAGGCGAGTGGTTAAGGTGTTGCAAGCTATCCACCGTTCAACTTTGCTAGAAACGATCCGGGCGACAACCACCTCACACAAGTGTGCCGTGGAGTCCATCACATACCTGGGCACTTGCTTAATTGCATCTAGTAAAGGAATATTCACCTCTACCTTCCTGAAAGTTTCTAGAATTTCTTTTTCTTGCTCATCCTTCTTTGAAATTTTGGGATTCCTGGGAGGAAAAGGTAAAGGATTAGTCTTTAGCTGAACATGAGTGTTAGGTTTTACCTTTGATATTTTCGCATCCTCCTTAGCCTTGTCTTCCTTAAATTCACCAGTAGCTTTTGGTGCTTCCAATTGTTTTTCACTTCTCAAGGTTATGGCACATGCATTCTCTCTCGGATTGACAATTGTTTGAGAAGGTAGCTTCCTTGAACTTTGAGAGTTTAATTGGCCAACTGTCGTAGCAAGTTGACTCATCTGATTTTCTAGATTGTGGATAGAAGTCCTTGTCTCTTGTTGGAATTGTTGTGTTTGATTCATGAATGCCTTGAACATGTCATCAAGAGATGTTCCAGAATTAACAGGAGCAGCTTGTCTAGGTTGGTACTGTGGTTGAGCTAGTTGAAAACTTTGCTGACCATTTGGGAAAACACCTTGCACTGGTGGCTTAGTACCTCCATAGCTCAAATTGGAATGATCCCTCCATCCGGAATTGTAAGTGTTAGAGTAGGGATCATATTTTCTCTGGGGTTGTCCTTGATAATTCCCCATTGTATTTGCTTGTTGCATATTATCATCCTCTTGCAGTGTTGGACATGCATCTGTATTGTGATTTGTTAACAAACAAATACCACAAGCTTTTGCTGCTGGCATATTTCCTGTAGCCATTTGACGAACAAGAGAAGTTAGACTTGCAATTTGTTGTTCAATAGCAGAAACTTTTACCTCATTCACATTCCTAGGTGAGAAATCAAGTCGACTGCCAAATTGTTGAGAATTAGCTGCCATATTTGCAATGAGATTTCTTGCAGCCTCGGGAGTCTTGTCCACCAGAGCTCCTCCACTAGCAACATCAATCATGCTCCTATCTGTAGATAAAAGACCTTCATAGTAGTATTGGATGAGGAGTTGATCACTAATTTGATGATAAGGGCAGCTTGCACATAGTTTCTTAAAACGTTCCCAATTAATACTCGTATAGGGTTTCTCCATTATTCTGCCTCACACCACAGATTTCTTTTCGAATGTTGGCTGTTCTTGAAGCGAGAAAATATTTTTCTAAGAATAATCTTTTCATCTCTTCCCATTTTGTGATACTTCCGGAGGGTAGATAGTAAAGTCAGTCCTTTTTGTGATACCACATGAAATTCCTTCAAATGTTTGTGAGGGTCTTCACCTGCCAAACCATGAAAAGTAGGTAAAAGATGTATTAGCCCAGATTTTAATTCAAAATGAGTATTAGCATCTAGATTAGGGAAGGTTATGCATAAAGGTTGTTGATTCAAAGCAGGGGCTGCAAGCTCCTTCAAAGTTCGGGTTTCTGCCATGGTGTTCTCTTCACAATTTTTCCGAGCTACCTTCCTTAATCTACGAATGGTTCTCTCTATTTTTGGATCACACTTTAAATCACCTTGATTAGTAGATCGAGTTTTGGACATAAACAATCAAATGAAATTCCAATTACTTGAGTACAACAGAAAAAAATAATAAATAAAGATAAAAATAATGATAACAAAGAAAAATAAACTAAAATCACTCCCTGGCAACGACGCAAAAATTTGGTTTACTATCGCAAGCAACCAAAAATAAAACCTTACTGCGAAAGATAATAATGTAACAGTGCAAGTAAGAGTCGATCCCACAGAGAGTGATTAGTCTAAATTTATGCTTTGTTTAACAAAATGAGGGGGGTTTATAATTTGATTTCAGTAATTATCAAGAACAAAAGTTAAAGTGATAAGAATAACTAATTAATTAAATATTTCAGTTCTTCCGGTTCAGTATCACCTTTTTACAACAATAGAATAATTAAGTAAAGCAATATTTATCCTTCAATGAAATTAATAGCCCTAGGTAGCAACAAGCTCTACTACCCAAAACTCCCCTTAGATTATCACTTAATGAAACAAGCTCTTCACAAGATTCTAACTATTATACAACCTAGAACAAGCTCTTTAGATTTAATATAATAGCAGCATTAAGAACTAAGGAGTTAGACTAATCCAAATAACAATCACACAAGTTCGGATTATTTAACTTGTCTTCCGATAATCATAGCAATACTCAAAAGCTTGACCAGAATCATGTATCACTAATTGCTACTTATAATTAGGAATAATATCAATTACACGTAATACT
This sequence comes from Aralia elata, assembly GCA_034770075.1. NCBI lineage: Eukaryota > Viridiplantae > Streptophyta > Magnoliopsida > Apiales > Araliaceae > Aralia > Aralia elata. The sequence continues at coordinate 32,009,062 of CM068377.1, forward strand.
GTCCCTTAATCTAGCAGATGAGATTAATCAAATTAACTTAACTGGTCACATTAAACCAATCGGAATAAATATCATTCAACAGTTAAAATATATTATCAAGAATGAACTTCATGTAAGAAGGAATAAATAGTTTATACTTAATCAAACCATTACATGTAAACAAGGTTCAACATCCCCTTCGAACTGAATAAGGAACTAGCCTAACATAATAAGTCTGATGAATACTTCCTTGATTTATAAAAGGGGTGAGGACAACAACCTCACTATGGAGGTGATCATCTTTCTCTACTAAATTATAAATGGGGTGAGGACAACAACCTCACTATGGAGGTGATCCTCTTTCCCTACTAATTACACTAGAATTTGGAGAATATGGAGAATGGTGGGTGAATTAATGTGTGAATTAGCAAAATACAAGCCTAGCTTCACTTGGTATTTATAGGAACTCATGGTGTGCTAACCCATCAACATAAGTCAAGATTAAACACCCAATTTACTTATGTGCATCAACCAACCAAGGAAGAAGCCACCAAAAAACGTGCACATGTGATGTGCTAAAAGTCCAAATATTGCAACTAAACTGATCAGCACCTTGTAAGCCAATTTTGAATTTGTAAACCACCGAATTGGACCTTGGACAAAGAATAACAGTTGTAGCCCTGGAGTTTCTAATGAATTTGGGCTTTATAATCATCTTATTCGGAGTAGGGAAGCTCAAGTTATGGCCCAAATACTCCAACTGGTCCGAACAGGAATCCAGTCCATGCGGGATTCGGATCAGCTGTCTAAAAAGCAATGTATGGAGGCCCAAATGAACTCGGATTTTTGCTCACCATACCATTCTGGAAAGCTTGAGAAGTCCACTAAAAACTTTAAGAAGACCACATTCTTATTTGGAAACTCTAACACAATTCAAATCGCAAAAAACTCCGATTCATTTTTTTCATAGAGAAATCTCTGATCATGGATAGAACAAGATTCATTTTGCATCATATCTAAGGGATTCCTTGGTTCGGGTACATAAGAAATGTATTGAATCGATTCTTTTTAATGAATAGATCCGATCGCAACTTCGAATATGGAATTCAAAGGGATCAAATAGGAAAGGATACTCTCCGTTGTACTGCGCTCTCCAAGTGTGCTTGTTCCCCCCTTCTTCCTTACCATGGCAAGTCTTTGTGAAAGAACTCCGATGAGAAGAAAAAAGAAGGTTATGTTCAAAAGCCAAACGATCTGAAATTTTCAGCTTCGACGTCCGTTGGTAAAATGGTCATAACTTTCTCACCCGAGCTCTGATTTAGGCGTTTCAAGATGATCCGAAAAGCTAAGAAATAGATTTACCACTTTCCTTCTTTGAGCTTTGAGATATATATATTGGTTGGACGAAGGACAAAATGGAGCCTCAAGTGGACGGACTGATTTCAAAATAATCCAAAAGTGCGGAAATAACTCAGTTTTCATTTAATAGCTCCATTTGCAACCTAAATCAAAATATTAGAATAGTGAGTACATTTAGGTGTCAAATAAGTATAAAATACTAGACATTAAGAGATAAAAACATAACATATTTTATACTTATCATAAGTCTAGCCAAAAATTCCACCCTTATTACTCCACATACCCTGCATAACATCTTCTTCATACCCAATCACAACCCAAGCACTGAAACACAACAAAAATATAGCAATAACAATAATTTCCAGCATTATGTCATTCAATTTTTCATAAATTCTATAAATAGATGCTATCTTACCTTGCTTGATACAATTATCAATATTGATGATGTTCAACAGTAGCTTTGTTTTGCTGCAATTGATTTCTAGTCCTTCCTCAATAATTGATAGCTTTAATTCCTTCTTGTATGCTTGGAAACTGAATCAGAATGAAAAAAAGAAACTCTGCAGTTTGGGTATGGTGTTTATATCAAAGGGGCAATAAGTAATAAGTTCATGACAGTGCTAGCTATACCCAATTCATGTTTCATTTTATTTATTTTTCAAAGACTTAGCAGCAGATTGCTTAAGCAAGAGATTATTGGGAAGAAAAAAAATTAAAATTCACATACCGTGAAACAGGGAGGAAAACAGTGGCAATGGTAGAATTTTTGGGCTTACAGCTGCTGCAGTGGCAATGACAAATTTCGTTGCTAAACATGCATTTTTGGCAACGACTTTATAAATCGTTGCCCGAAAAATCGTTGCCGAATGTCTATTTTTTTGTAGTGAGCCTCTTTCTCTCTTCTGACACAAAATCTTGTGCAATGCTTCAGCTGAACAAAAAGATCATAGAGCTGACCCAGATCAGCAGCATTTCCATGGGAGTAGAGAAAAGTGAGCTTGGCATAAGGGGTTTTTAGATAAAAAGCTACAATCTTATTGCCCCTTTTGGTTTTGAGTAACAGAACATCAAGAGAACAATCGTCGGCAGCATCGGAATAGGGGGGTCATCGCCCCGTCTTGGTAGGTCTGCCACTCCTTTCTCATCCGATGCTACTCCTAGATCCGCCGCCCGCCGCTGCTACCGGGGTCAAGTGACCCCCCTCGCCCCCTGGTTCCGCCTCTGATTTTGACATTTGGTGGCAATTTGGAAGAACAGAAGTGTCATTCAGCCATTTGAAAACACTAGGTTCTGTTTGTTTAAATTTTAATACGAGTTTAGTTTTTTATATTTTAATTTTTATGCTTAGTTTTTTTTTTCATTTTTTTTTGTGTTTTCATTTCTAAGACTAATAATACTGATGATGATGATGATGATGATGATGATGATGATGATGATGATGATGATGATGATGATGATGATGATGATGATGATGATGATGATGATAATAATAATAATAATAATAATAATAATTGCTCTTATGAAAATAAAAAATTGGGCCGAAGTTAACGTTTAGAGTGGATTAAATTAAATTGGCCATTTGGAGGACTAAATTGAGACTTTTGCCATTTTAAAGAACATATCGAAATTAAGTGGCAACTGAATGGACAGGTTTGCAATTCGGCTTTTTGTTCCCAAGAGACGAGAATTTTTCCCCCCTTTTGACTGGTCGGGTGTTGTTTACCACTATTGAAACTGAATGGGAGTCTAGCTTAAAAATGTCTTACAGGCCAGTTTGTTCCTAATTAATTAATACTAAATCTAAAAAATATCAATTTAATTAAATCATCACTCAAATAACCAAATAATTAACAACGTCCAAATAACCAAATTAAATTAAAACAACAATCTAAGGAATGTGGACCATAAACTCTTAGGACATGTTTTTTTGTAAGAATTATAATTTCGAAATTATAATCTATGAAATTATAATCTCAAGACTATTAATCCTAAGATTATAATCTCGAGATTATAATACTGCTTATATTAAGTCATTTTATAATCTCTGAACTAATAGTCCTAAGTCTAAATTTAAAAATAAACAAGACACTTGGGATTAATAGTCCTATCTCAAGTATAATTCTTGCAAACAAACATAACCTAAAGAAATATCCAAAATAACATCATTCAAATAACCAAATTAAATTAAAACAACAATCTGAGGAATGTGGAGCATAAAACCTTAAGAAACATAAAATAACCTAAAAACAACCTATTTATGAGAATCAAACTAAAGCTTGAGAGTCAAATCAAGCCCCGATAGATCTTCCACATTGGCACTGTTGTTTGCAGCATTGAGATTTGTTAAGGATGGACAAACTCTAATTAACAAATTCACGACCCCTGCACGCCTGTAGTTTCTTGCTGCAACATGTTGCTGTGGTGCCCAAAACGGGAAGGAGAAGTGAACTACTGCATGGAAGTTGGCTTGTTAATCAAGGAATCCATTCTCACCCCGAGTGATCGCTTGATAGCTCACCAACATTTGTGCACGTTATGATGTCCTGCCAACGCCTGAGGAGTCGGGTACTTTTTGACGCAATAAATGCAATCATAAGTTTTTGACAGCTCGGGTTGACTTTCATCACTCGATGAAGAACCAACGCTCTGTGAGTTAAACAGGTTGTGTTCAAGCTCTGAAGGTGTTATGTTAAGATCTATTTCGGGATTTGGTGGAGTTTCATTTTCCACCACCTTCTTTTTCATCATCATGTTCTTCTCATGAGGAGAAGAAGCAGCCTTAGAGGTGGCAAAACTAGAATTATGTGCCTCCATGTCTAAACAGCAATCTGTGTGAAGAATGAATGAAGAGAAGTGTTCTATAAATAATGGAGGACTTTAATGCACATTCTATAACAAATGGGATGCAATTTATTGTTGTAATGTCAAAGATTACTTGATGATGTGTATGGCAAAGAGGTTAGATTACATGCATTAAGTCGTATAACTGCTAAACATTATTAGTATTAGTATCTTCTGATAGTAATATTTGCAACTACTTTTATGAAGATTAAACTTTGATTTCAAACATGATTAATGAGATAATCAAGTTTGTACAGGGGTTAACTACTTTGCTTTTCACTTATTACTCGTCTTTATTTAATTATTATATTTTGGAAAGTTAATGTTGATATTATAATTCATAATTCTATTAATTTCTTTTAGGATGATAATATATGCATATTGATAGTTATACATCCAAATATAATTTATAGGATTATATGTTACAATCCTACAATTTAGTTACAGGGTGTACAACTATTACTTACGAGTGTACATAAATTAACACCCAATATATTTTATTAAAAAAACAAAATTAGTTTGACTTTTTAGTCCGTTATACTAAATATAATCAGATAGTCAGAAACTAACCATAAGCTTTGATCTTAGCATAACCAACAATATTTAAGAGGCCTAGCATAAAAATATCTTCATCTTTTAATTAATTGCATCGACATCGTTAACACTCCTTTTGAAAGTTGTATATCTTTGCGAGAGTATCTTAATTTCAAGCATAGTATTATAAATTTCATATTTGAGCAAAAAAATAAAAAATAAAAAAAAATAAAAAATTTGAGGCTGCTCATACTTCAAATAAAACCAGTTTTTCATTTGACGAGTAGGTAATCACAGATATAAGTATTACTTATGAAATACCTGCCAATATTACCATAAAATGTAAATGATCTTGTTTCCATAAAAGCACTATTGACATAAAAATAACAAAAATGAGCACACATTCTTTATTGAGTGATATGTATCTTGTTTTACTTTGCCTGCTAGTAGCACCTTATATTCAAACTGAAATGCCACAAACATCGACCATGTCCCATTAATTTTTGAGGATAATTATCATTCAGTGAAAATAAATGACCTGTATAATTAAGGCACACAAAAAAAGGTACGTATTATTACGCATAAAGAATAAGAAATTTTCAAATTTCATTTTGCATCAGTGTAAACATACAAACAACTCCATATATAATTAAAATAATGTCAGAGATTCATTAAGTTATTGTTGTTTTTTTTTCCTTCAATATTTTAACATCTGCATGAACTCATTTGGCACTTCTACATTACCATTCTCTTCAATTTTCCTTTATTTTATGTATATATATTTTTTTCTGTAATGTCTTTGGTAATAGTGAACCAATAATTCAATGAGAAGGATCACAATAGTGCGATAACTTTTACCAAAAATTAGAATTGTTAGAAGTTATATTACTGTTAAAAACTGATAACAGTTGCCAATCATTCCATATTTTATTAAAAGTCACACATTCGTCGATGATAAATAAAATTATCTAATTACTTTGAATTTTTGTGTAATGATGCTATTGAATAAGTTAAATTAAGTATAGGTGTTGGTTTCATTCATGATATCTATAATTTTAAATATCAAAAGAATTGAGTGAAATTGGAGAGAATGGTAATGAAATATTTTTTCGCAAACATATGCCATATATAAGCAAAAGTAAAGTGTATCTAAAGGTCTATTTGATAGACTTGGATTTGAATGGGAAATTAACTCGCAAAACAAAGGCAATTGATTCTTAATATATTTAATCAGGACCATAATTAACTTTATTGGTTTGGAAGGTTCAGCGGGACAACATTCTTAGTAGTATTAATTCGGATTTCAGATTGAGAAATCAGGAGAGATTACAGATATAAAACTTACCCAAGTAATAAAATTTCAAGATCTCATGATCAGTATAGAAATCTACGTGTTAAATCAAAAATTGACTAAGAAAATTAGACTGAGATCGATGACTTGAAATTCTAAGATTAATTATAGAGCAAGAGGAGAACATAGTAATAAAATATATTTTTGCATGGAAAATAATTATACTGAACAATCACTTATTCAAGAAATAAATATGAAAAAGAAGGGAGGATTGAGAAAGTAAAAAGAGAAAAAACCTTACCTGTGAGTGTGAATAGGTCTGCTGGTGAAGCCCGGAGTTAGAAAGAGAGGAGAGTAGAGTTTGAGAGAGAATATTTATAAGAGCGGCGCAGTCTAAAAAAATAAGGTAACGAGTGTAAAACGTAAATAAGAAACCCTACGAAATATTTTATTTTTATAACCGACTTCCCCCTCAAGGCATGCGCAATGCGTGGGTCACTGGAGCAACGATATGATATGAATTGCTTCAAATTTGAAGGACCAAATAGTAAACTACAAAAAATTATTTGAGAATACAACTATAATGCATTATATTTAGATAATAGCTTATTTATCATATTGTTACAATAGAATTAGGATAGATTTATATTTTGAATTATAGGTAGGATATATTTACTAGTACTATTTGTATTCATTACAAACTTTTCAAACTCATTTGTTTATTTTATGCACCGATGTACTTTCATTTTAATGTCAATAATATATTAGTTCCAATATGGTATTCGAGATTAATTGTTTAACAACTTTGATTCTGAAAAATTCTTTCCTATTTTTTAAAGAGTATAATATAATTTCACAATCAAATACATTATCACTATTACGATTCTTAGAAACTTGAGAGAGACCTATTCTCTCTCAAACTCTGCTCTTATAATAATAAAAATAATAACCACTCTACACCAGCGTGAGTGGTAGTTGTCGTTAACACTCTAAAATTTAATAAACCTCACTTTTACTCTTCGAACACAAAATTCAGTATAGCAGCAAGTAAGGGTCGAACTCACAAGAAGTGATATTGCTTTAATTTATTCTACTGTTTCTTAACTGAATAAATAAATAATAATAAAGAGGGGGTTTTGAGTTTTATAAACTAAGATAAACAAAATAAAATTAATAAGAAAAACCAATGAATTTTGACTTCAGTTCTTCAGTTCAGTATCACCTTTTCACAACAATAGAATAATCAAGTATAACAATATTTATCCTTCAATGAAACTAATAGTCCTAGATAACAACAAGCTCTATTACCCGAAACTCCCCTTAGATTATCACTTGATGAAACAGACTCTTCACAAGATTCTAAACATTATACAACCTAGAAAGCTCTCTAGATTTAATATAACGACAACATTACGAACTAGAGAATTAGACTATTCCAAGCAACAATCACACAAGCTCGAATTGTTTAACCTGCCTTCTGATAATCATAGCAATACTCAAAAGCTTGACCACAATCATGTATTACTAAGTGCTACTTATGATTAGGAACAATATCAATTACACGTAATACTACTCCTTAATATCTAGCAGATGATATTAATCATATCAACTTAACTGGCCACATTAAATCAATCAGACAAAATAGCATTTAAACAGTTAAAATAGATTATCAAGAATGAATTTCATATAAGAATGAATAAATAATGTTAACTCAATTAAACCATCAACTGTAAATAAGGTTCAACATCCCCTAGAACTGAATAAGAAAACTTAGCTTGACATGCCTATAATAAGCACACTCTGATCCTGTAAAAGTATCTAATGTGTATATGATGGATCTCTCTCTGGATACAATTGAAAGTATTTATAAGCACAATCCTCTGAAACCCTAGAATAATTCAATTTCATCTCAACTTTTGAAATCACAGTAGATAGATTCAACGTCCTTTTTAAGTTCGGACTTAGTTTCCACAACAAACTCTGCTTCAGTTGTAGCTTCTATCTATGATTGTAATTCCATCTCTAAATCTTGTCACAAATCGACCTCCTACGCTCCAGCACCCCAGATCCGCCCCAATCTCCAAATCCACAAGTTGACCCACAAACGTAGAGTAAGATCTCGAAACAACAAACGTAGAGTCACCAATCATAGAGTGAAACTCCTCTCCAAGAATCGTAGAATGAACCAACCAGACGTAGAGTGCATCTTTAGTTAGCCATCGTAGAGCTTCAACTCAATCAGGACAATCATAGAGTGAGATGCCATAATCGTTGAGTGCTGAGTTGTAGAGCAATAAATCGTTAAGCAAGCTTTTATGTCTGAGCCTTCACTGCGAGTCGTAGACTGCCAACCAAACGAACGTATAGTCAATAGCCAACTGATCGTAGAGTAACTGTACAATCGTCTAGTACTAGACTGCAAAATTCCCTCTTTACCAACTCCAACACTACGAATGTAGAGCAACCTGCACACATCGTAGAATACTTTACCCAACGATCGTAGAACACTTCTGCAAAAAAGCTAAAAACTAAGCATTATACTTCATATCTGCTAAACCATCTCCAATTCTTTCTGAAATCAATAAATTAAATACCTTAATATATAAGCTCAAATATACATAAAACATGTAATAAAACTAAACATAAAGGAATCAAAATCATAAGATATTTTGCACTTATCAAATTTCCCCACACTTAGTCTTTACACGTCCCCGTGTAAACAGAAACAAAGATCATACTAAAACTCATCTGAATCTATTCAACCAAACTTTCAAAGGTTTTAAATTCCAATTATCCATTTATGAATATTGACACTCATCAACAGAAATCTGGCTAACACTTCATCAATCAACTCACAATAACAACTTTGTCATTCTCCATTGAACATCTTTAAATCAAAATGTATTCACATAAGTGTCTCTCCTATAATTAACATAAATACTTAACTCAGTTCATATGGAACAATAACTGTGCACACTGATTCTAGACTCAAAACATGATTTTGCTGCTATTCTTTTTTACCCAACAAAACCTTCAAATTCTAATTTTTTTTATAGGTGAGTGCATTTTATGCTCTATCTCACACTATACACATTCTTTTCTTTTTGCAAGTGAGTGCGTTTTACGCTCAAATGAAAGGCCCGTACAACTTCTTCATGTGGATCTTTTTGGGCTTGTTCCAACTGCTAGTCTTGGAGGCAAAAGATACTTACTGGTCATAGTGGATAACTACACCAAGTTTACATGGGTATTCTTCATAAGGTCTAAAGATGAGACTAACACTCAGTTGATCAGATTAATTCTTCAAGTTGGTGATGAATGAGAAGGGCGAGAAGATAAAAGTAATAATGAGTGATCATGGTAGAGAATTTGACTATTCTGAGGTAAACTAGTTCTATGAGGACAATGGCATTCAGTATAATTTCTTAGCTCCAAGAACTCTACAGCAAAATGAAGTAGCTGAAAAGAAGAACAGAACAATGATCGAAGCAGGAAAGACTCTTCTAGCAGTAGCTCATTTACTAGAATATTTTTGGGCAGAAGTTGTCAATACTACTTGCTACACTCAGAATAGGTCCTTGATTCACTCTACGTTCAAGAAGATGCCCTACGAGTTATGAAAAGAAAGAAAGCCAAATATAAGTTACTTTCGTATGTTTGGTTGTACATGCTACATTCCAAATAATGGTAAAAGATACCTGAAAAAATTTCAACCTAAGTCAAATGAAGAAATTTTTCTTGGATACTCTATGGAAAACAAAGCATGTAAAGTATTCAAAAAGAACTCCTTAACCGTGGAAGTCTCTATCCATGTCACATTTGATGAGGCTGATCAAGACGAACCAGGCAAAACAGCTCAACTTGAAGAAGTCTTAGAGCTGAACTCTCAGATTGCAAAATAGGAGAACCATATAATCGTAGAAGTTGAAAATGAAGAACCAGACCCTATGATCGTAATACCAGACAAGGAAGTCGTAGAGTCCTTAGTTCTGAATATAGGAACTCTACGAATCAATGAAGATGTAGAACCTGAACAAAATCTTGAAGATCTCACTCAGAACCTAATTATTGGAGATCCAAATGCTAGTGTCAAAACAAGATCAGTCACTCAAAACGAATGCTTCTACCTCAATTTTCTCTCTCAAATTGAGCCAAAAAGGTTGAAGAAGCTTTAGAAGACTCAAGCTAGATTGATGCTATGCAAGAAGAGCTAAATCAGTTTGAAAGAAGTAAGGTTTAGAGGCTGGTACCAAGATCAAAAGATTATTAAGTCGTCGACACAAAATGGGTCTTCCGGAACAAAATGGATGAAACTGGTATGATCATAAAGAACAAGGCACGACTGGTGGCTAAAGGTTATTCTCAGGAAGAAGGAATCGACTATGACGAGACCTTCGCACCTTTACAAGATTGGAAGCTATCAAAATGTTCCTAGCTTATACAGCCCACATGAAGTTCAAAATCTTCCAAATGGATATCAAGAGTGCTTTCCTCAATGGTGAACTTCAAGAAGAGGTTTATGTCTAACAACCCCCATGTTTTACCAATTCTACTCACTCTAACCATGTCTATAAATTAGATAAAGCACTTTACAGTTTAAAACAGACACCTAGAGCATGGTATGAAACACTCACAAATTATCTTATTGAAAATAAATTTACTAGAAGTAGGGTAGACATAATTCTATTCCTTAGAAAGTACAAAGATAAAATATTATTAGTTCAAATCTATGTAGATGATATTATTTTTTGTTCTAGTAATGAAAAATTATTTGAGAGGTTTTCCAAGTTAATGTAGAACCAATTTGAAATGAGTATGATGGGTGAGTTGAACTACTTCCTTAGACTTCAAGTGAAGCAGACTGATGAAGGGATCTTCATTACCAAGCCGAGTACATCAAGGATCTATTTAAAAAATATGGCATGAAATCAACTACTCCTATGAAGACTCCAATGGCTTCTGCAACCAAACTTGACAAAGATGCAGATTGTAAGAGTATTGATATTACTCAATACCGAGGTACGATTAGATCTCTCCTATATTTGACTGCTAGTAGACCAAATATTATGTTCTCTACTTGTATTTGTGCTAGATTTCAAGCTAACCCTAAGGAATCTCATCTTATAGTTGTTAAAAGGATTTTCAGATATCTCAAGGGTACTCCATATTTGGGATTGTAGTATCCCAAAGAGTCTCCCTTTGAGCTAATAACATATTTAGATGCAGATTTTGTAGGATGCAAGATTGACAGGAAAAACACTAGTGAGAATTGTCAATTTCTGGGCAACAAAATTGTTTCATGGTTCAGCAAGAAGCAGAACTCAGGGTCAACTTCTACTGCAAAAGCTGAATATATTGCTGCTAGTAGCTGTTGTGCTCAAATGCTATATGGATGAAGAACTAGTTGGCCGACTAATGTTAGTATAATAAAAGTCCTTAGAATAATGATACAAATTATATAGCTTCAAGTATGTGACTTGAATATGAGATTATATAATTACAATTAGTATCATTACTCTTAAATGTCCCTAGTCGAGTATCATTGTTAATGGGACAACAATGATACATTGAGACTAGTATGTGGATTGACTGATGGCCAAATCTCATTGGTCATTAATATATGAGATATTGAGTCAATGCATAGGTACATGTTAGAGAACAATGTACTGGACAGACCCACCATGAGAATTCTACGTGGAGCATTATGCAAAGTGTCATAAGCAATTCTCATAGTGACAATGATGTAATGATCCTCTGACCTGAAATCACTATATTACTACACGGGAATTTATGTACTTTGATATCATCAAAGGTCACCTTTAATAGGGTGGACAATAAAGGTGATTATTGGATACATCATGAACCGTGTGAGGAATATGAGTGATCTAGATGGAATTTAACCCTCCTATATATTAGGGGTGATATCCATAGGCCTCTTGAATGAGTAGGACTATAAAATGCATGACCATGCTCAAATAGTGATTTGTTTCATATAGTATACTCATTGATCAAGAAAACTTAGATTAAATTATTAAGAGTATGACACATTCCATGGCTCAAGTTTAATCTGGGATGTCAAGGTTAAAAGGATTAAATTACATTGAAACATTGGTGACGAAAAGGTTGCATCGAATCACCGATCTTATTATTACTTGGGTAGCAGTGATGCATTACTAGATGTCACTCACTGTTTATAATTTTATAATATGATTTTAAAATTATTGCCAATATAATAATAACCTATAGGGTCACACACTTAGAACGTAATTAAAAGGAAATTAATTTAAATTGTAAGGATTTAATGTCAATATGATTAATAATATTAAAATTACGAATTTAAATTAATAGGATAATTTGTATATATGTTGTAACGCCCCCAAAATCGAGACCTACTTAATCCAAAATTAGGACTAATCTTAATCCCGACCTGGTGCGTTAGATATTATCTTGATTTAGCTTCAAAACATTTTTCAATGTTAAAATAGCTAAAAATGCGAAATAATTTAAAACTTTTCTTTTTATTTTTCATTCGTTCCCTGATTCGTAACCTTTACGATTTTCTAGATTCTAAAATCTCATTTATTCTATAATTCATTTTATCAGAGTTATTTTATAAGAATACAAGTCTCAACACAACATCCTTTATTTATCGAATAATTCAATATTTATAAACTTTCATTTACACACATCACAAACTGTCAATACAATGTAGTACAGTCTTTTACTAAAGAAAATAATTTTCCTACGCATATGCTTTAAATCTTTATCATCTGAACTGCTAGAGACCACATCGCGATTATAACCTGCAAATTATTGCAAGAATGAGCACGACGGCTCAGCAAGTCCAACAGTCTATCATCATTCATATATCACATGCTTTAAATAAATTGAGTTCCATAACCCAAGTCACATTAGTCATATATTGACTTTAATCATTCACGAAGCAACATAAAGCAAATCATGAATATCCACATACTTGTAAACATAAGACATGTTAACATAGGAATAGACTGAAAAACTTGCCTTTTGAACGTTCTGAATAGCTTGCTAAAACAGCTCCTGCTAAAGTTTTAGCTTTCTTGTGATTACCCTCAAGATTGTCAACATTCCATGTGCCAACCAATATTTTAACATTCTCTAGCCTTGTAAACCCTTCTTTATAATCAACAATGAATATTTTAATCCAAGATTCCTTTATGCTATACTCTCTCATCAGCCATATGGAACAACCTGCTATATGGAACTCTTTATTATATTATTATTATTATTATTATTATTATTATTATTATTTACCAAGGCGAGTGAATCTTGATTTACCATAGCATGGACATCATCACCCATACTGAACATTTCAATAAAATAACATGGAAGCTCCATTCTACCAAACGCCTCATTAACCATATGGAAAGACACAATTAAATTATGCCTTGACTTCCTCCCATTATGATAATAATATAGATATCTAACCCCATGTACAATACCATTCAAATAAGCTTGGCACGCCTTCTTAACTATGAAATCCAAAACTTGAGTACTATTGTTTAGCCAAGTCACGGTGCTCAAGAGTAAACATCAATCTCAGGGAAAATAATGTTACAATCAAGATACACAATCTTAACTATTTTATAGTCAGTAATGAGGGAATCAACTTCAAACCTAATAACATGCATGTATATACCATGGGAACCAAGGTGACTCTGATTGGTTGGGGTTTCAACCAATTTTTCAATGGATGGGTTCCACAGGAATAATTCATTACCGTCCTAATAAACAAATTTCAAAAATTAATAACTATAATTCAACTCATTCCTATAATTTGAACAAAAGAAGAAGTTTTATACCTTTATTATTGGTAATCAAAAGTAGTTTGCTCAACATTGCTCTTGCTACCTCTTTTTGCTATTCGCAATTGTAGAGAAGAGTGGAAGAACTGGAAAATTTTACTCAGAATTTAATAGTGTTTTAAGTCTTTCTTTTTGGGACGGAAGATAGGATAAGAGAGCAGGGGAGTTATGTTATTTCCTTAGCCATCTCTTATTCCTCGTATACGTGCTTAGTGGGGTGTTGCTAGCTTAACCCCACGCCACCTCCTACTTAAAATATAATGACTCAGCTATGCATAACTTCTTTTTACCTTCTCAGCATACATGAATCAATATATACACACATTACATAATTCTTGATAAGACTTGAGTCTTAATTACGGTATACCCACACACTCAAATATATAATATAATACATGTACTAAATTACAAATACATATGCTTTATTTCCATAAATATGTACATACATAACACATATATTACATATTATTATATTATACATATTTTCATATACATATATTTTACCGTACATACATCCACCCATATATACGTAATAATTCTAACACACACCTATCCATTAATATATTATAATTACATTTTCCTTCCGATAAAAAAAAAAATTTAATTCATTTGATAAAATAACCCATTTAGTGAGACGAACCAATTGTATTAAAATAATTAATATTCAATTAATTATTTTAATTCACTTATTTAATGTATACAACTAATTTTGTATAATTAAATTTAATCATTCCATTCCTTTCATAAATTGTTTTCAACAATTTATTTATATTAAAAATATATAATTTAATATCCTCTGTACTTAGCGCACCAAGTAAATAATTATTACACCAAAAATGTTTTCCATATAATTGGAAGCCATACATTAAATAAAAATAATTTATTTAATGAAATAATTTCAACATATTAAAATAATTTACTTTGTGAATTATTTTAGTCCACTCAAATTAATGTATACTTTAATTTAGTATACACAAGTTAATTACTCACCTCTTCGTCCCAAAAATGGAAATCATATATCAATTAAAATAATTAATATACAATTCTCTCTTCTTAATTTAAATAACTTAAATTCATAAATTATTCAAATACTCTATTATTTAATGTATAGAATAAATTAGTATACACAAATAATTTCTTATTTCCCTTTCGTTTCACAAATTGTGTTCAACAATTTACATACATGTAATAAATACGCATAACAATAATATTACATCCATATTTTTTTTTTCCTAAAATGGAGGTCATTAAATATATTTAATACCACCAATCTACTATATTAAAATAATTTAATAATATAAATTATTTTAATAACTATAATCTTACTCATCTCATTTTTTTCTTAATAAATTGATTCTACAATTTATTTACATAAATAATAAATATGTAACAATAATATATTTACTATTCACAAAAATCACATAACGCATAGCACATATCCATATATGCAATGCAACATCACATACTATATTATTAATAAGAATATTATTTAATAAACTCTTATTAATAATATTTTTTGTAAATCCGTGTCATTACATATGTATATTAATTAAGTAAGACTTAATTAAAATATAATATATATAAATTCGAATTTTAATTTTCTAATAGGATTAGGGTTTTGCCTAATTCCTTATATATATATATATATATATATATCTGATATATCAGCCGTCTTGAAAGTGTGAGACCAAAATGAAACAAAACTCTAGCCGTTTTAGAAAAGAGACTAGAGAGAAAAACTTCAGTAACTAAAATCCAGATCTTGGCGTCTAGTACCCAAATTCTCTTTGCTGCAAATCGTCTGACGATTTGCGGGGCGTTCATGTGGATACCGTAGAGATGCAGTTCCGTTGGATTGCGTTGAAGATTCGAAGTCATTCCAGAATTTTATCGTTCCATTCAAGCTCGGATAATCGATAAAACAAATCTATACCTCTGAATTAATTTGTTTTCGCATGGATCCTGTTTTAGGGTTTCGAAAATAGTTTTAAAAATTTTAAATTCCATTGCCTTTATGTGTCGAAAACCCCACAGTGGTATGAGAGCTACTTGCGAAACGATTAATTCAGATTACGTGTTTAATTGTATTCGATATATATGATATATGATGATGCATGTTTGCCGATCTGAAATTAAATATATGATATTCTGCATGTATGCGAATTCTGGAAGGACAGTAATATATATGCATGTATAAGATGTTCTCTTAATCGTATCCTAGAAGGTGGAATAACAATATAACTACTGTTCTAATTGGATTAGAAGCATGATTCGGTTTAATATGATTAACCTAAATTGGACATATATGATATGTTCTGAATGTATTGTTATTATGTGTGTTTTGGTGGTTTGTATATGAATCTAGAATTGTTTCAGAAATTTGTGTGGAAAAATTCGGTTGGACCACTGCCAGGGGGGAAACCCCCCTTGGACCCCCCGTCGTAGCGCACGATGGTCGTGACCCTAATATTTGATTTTTTTTTTAAATTATAAAATTGTGTTATGTGCTTATTGTGATATGCATGGTGCACATTTATGGCCCTTTTGGCCCATATGTTAGTGGTTTTTGTTTTGAAATACGGCTTGCATGTCGGGCCTTTCTATAAATTCTGATGTAATATTCTCTTCTCATCTAAATCGCCTCGAATGTAACTCGAGGTTTCTTTATGACATGTAATGTATAAGTGTAACCTATCAAGATGACAAGATGATGAAGGAGATGAGACACATGCATGAGGAAGGCCCAAAGAAGCTACCATATTGAAGTTCATTTACCACATTAGACTGACCTTCAATCCTTTCATTAGCTTGAAAAGATTGACATAGGGTTAGGCCATAACTGTGACACATTTAATTTTGCACTTTATTTATGCTTGTATACGAGATGCTATGATAAATAATGTGCATGCTTAATAAGATTAAAATTGGTGAGATCTAAATTAATTAATAAAATCCATCATAAAATTATTAAGTCTAAATCAGATGCCTTGCAATGAATAACACTCATCAAGACCTTGATCGATGGATGTAGGTTTGTCAAAACAAAGTACCCTATTTATCTTGATAAGATACGATAGGATAATTATGATATCCAAATTGTTAAAATCATTAGGCCCGACTTAACTAAGTTGTCTCAATAAGATTGTGGACTTAGAGGCATAGAGTTTGGTAGGTACCATTAAATGGACTAGAAACAAATGTTGTTCACCAAACTATCTAAGAGTTATATATGATATAATTGACAAAAGGGTTGTCTACCTAATAATTATGTTTTGAGAGACTAGCCATAGCTAACTTAATGTATAATGAAATATGGATCTTGGCTCACTAGAAATATTTAAATAGAAAATGTTTTCTAAATTAATGGTGAGGGCTATTAATTTGAATAAAATAGTGGGAGGTATATTTTGAATGTATTATTATCAATTACATAATATCAAAAACTCTGCAATTTGACTTATTATTTTTGCACTTATAAATTATAGATATTAATGGAAAACAACAGCACAAATAGTCTTTTACTACGATCAGTCATTGAGAAAGAAAAACTGAGTGGAATTAATTTCCTAGACTGGCATAAGAACTTGAGGATTGTCCTCAAATATGGGCGCAAGCTATATGTCCTTGATGGGTCCTTTCCTGCAGCACCAGCTAACACTGCACCACATGCAGAGCATAATGCTTACAAGAAGCATCAAGATAATGCTCTGGACGTGAGTTGTCTCATGCTAGCAACTATGAACTCTGAGCTTCAGAAGCAACATGAGTTAATGGATGCTTATGAGATGATCGAGCATCTCAAAAAATTGTTCGAAGGGCATGCTCGACAGGAGAGGTATGATACAAGCAAAGCGATGTATCACTGTAAGATGGCTAATCGTGATCCAGTTGGTCCACATGTTCTGAAAATTATTGGGTATATTGAGTACCTTGATAGGTTGGGTTTTCCGGTTACTCAGGAAGCCTAAACTGATCTTGTTTTGCAATATCTGAATAACAGCTACTATCAATTTGTTATGAATTATCTCATGAATGAAATTGAGAAACCACTTACTGAGTTATTGAGCATGTTAAGAACTGTCGAGAACAACATGAAAAAGGCAGGACCCGATCCCATAATGATGGTGCAAAAGGGGAATGCTAAGGGAAAAGGGAAAGGCAAGAAGAAGATAGGATCTAACTCTGGTGCCAAACCTAATTTCAAAAACAAACGGGCTTTAAAACCTAAAGGTGGGGTGGCTAAAGAAGGTGATTGTCACTTCTGTGGAAAACCTGGACACTGGAAGAGGAATTATCATGCTTATTTGGAAGAACTGAAGAAAAAGAAAGGAAGTGTGACTTATGATTCAGGCATATATGTTATAGAAGTCAATTTGTCCACTTCTATATCATAGGTATCGGATACTGGATGTGGTTCTCACATTTGTGTTATTGTGCAGGAACTCCGAAGGAGTAGGACTTTGGCGAAAGGAGAAGTTGACCTACGTGTTGGGAATGGAGCAAAAGTTGTTGCACTAGCCGTATGAACTTTTCATTTATCTTTGCCCATCGGGCTAGTATTAGAATTAGAGGATTGTTATTATGTGTCTGCTATGAGCAAAAACATTATTTCTATTTCTTGTTTGGACAAGAAAGGTTTTTAATTTTTAATAAAAAACAACAGTTGTTCGTTTTACTTAAATGAAATATGTTATGGTGTTACACAATTGTTTAATGGTCTTTATATTCTTGATTTAGAAATGTCTATCTATAATATAAATACAAAACGATTTAAATCAAATGATTCAAATCCAACATATCTCTGGCACTATCGTTTAGGCCATATAAATGAGAAACGCATATCCAAACTCCATAAAGATGGGTTTTTGGATTCATTTGATTTTTAATCATATGAGAAATGCAAGTCCTGTTTATTACTCAAGATGACTAAAGCCCCTTTCACTGGTCACAATGAACGGGCTAGCGATGTATTGAGACTTATACATAGTGATGTATGTGGACCCATGAATTCGTTAGCAAGAGGTAGGTTCTATTACTTCATTACATTACTGGCGACTTCAGTTGATATGGATATGTGTATCTTATGAGACACAAATCCGAATCCTTTGAAAAGTTCAAGGAATTCAAGAATGAAGTTCAAAACCAATTTGGCAAAAGCATAAAAGCCCTTCGATCCGATCGAGGAGGTGAATACTTAAGCTAAGACTTTGATGACCTTCTAAAGGAGTGTGGTATTATATCACAGCTCACTCCACCTGGAACACCACAATGGAGTGTGACCTACCTCTTGCTAACGAATTCATGGGTCCACATACATCACTATGTATAAGTCTCAATACATCGCTAGCCCGTTCACTGTGACCAGTGAAAGGGGCTTTAGTCATCTTGAGTAATAAACAGGACTTGCATTTCTCATATGATTCAAAATCAAATGAATCCAAAAACCCATCTTTATGGAGTTTGGATATGCATTTCTCATTTATATGGCCTAAACGATAGTGCCGGAGATATGTTGGATTTGAATCATTTGATTTAAATCGTTTTGTATTTATGTTATAGATAGACATTTCTAAATCAAGAATATAAAGACCATTAAACAATTGTGTAACACCATAACATATTTCATTTAAGTAAAACGAACAACTGTTATTTTGTATTAAAAATTAAAAACCTTTCTTGTCCAAACAAGAAACAGAAATAATGTTTTTGCTCATAGCAGGCACATAATAACAATCCTCTAATTCTAATACCAGCGCGATGGGCAAAGATAAATGAAAAGTTCCTACGGCTAGTGCAACAACTTTTGCTCAATTCCCAACTCGTAGGTCAACTTCTCCTTTCGCCAAAATCCTACTCCTTTGGAGTTCCTGCACAATAACACAAATGTGAGAACCACATCCAGTATCCAATACCTATGATATAGAAGTGGACAAATTGACTTCTATAACATATATACCTGATGAGTCATGCAGATCTTCCAATAAGCTTTTGGGGTCATGCCCTAGAGACAGCTGCATTCACATTTAACCGTGTTCCTACAAAGACGGTTCAAAAGAGACCATATGAGATGTGGACTGGAAAACGTTCTAGTATGTCATTCATGAAGATTTGGGGTTACGAGGCATTTGTAAAACGTCTGGCTTCTGATAAGCTCAGACCCAAATCTGAGAAATGTAATTTTGTGGGATACCCTAAGGAAACAAAAGGATATTATTTCTACAAACCTTTTGAGAACAAACTAGTTATTGCTCGAACTGGTATTTTTCTAAAAAGAGAATTTGTCTCTAAAGGAAACAGTGGGAGGAAAGTAGCACTCGAAGAAATTCAAGAACCACAAAATATCATTGAACTTGAGTTGGAACATGAACAAGGACCACAAGATGTTGTGGAAAGTGAACCTGCTCAAATTACACAAGGCATTCGTAGATCTGGTAAGACACGCCAAGAGCCCGAGAGATATTATGGATTTCTTGTGACTCAAAACGACGATGTGATGCTCATAGATCAGGATGAGTCTGCTTCCTACCAAGAAGCTATGAATGGACCAGATTCTGAGAGATGACTTGAAGCCATGAAATTTGAGATGGACTCCATGCATATTGACCAAGTATGGACTTTGGTTGATCCACCTGAAGGGGTAAAACCAATCGGGTGCAAGTGGGTTTTCAAGAAGAAAACCGACATGGATGGTGAAGGTCACTGGACAGCAGTCAAGAATATCCTCAAGTACCTGAAAAGGAATAAGGATTCATTCTTGGTATATGGAGGTGAAGACGAACTAGTAGTAAAGGTTTACACAGATGCTAGTTTTCAGACTGATATGGATGACTATAAGTCTCAATCAGGTTTTGTGTTTTGCCTTAATGGTGGTGTTGTTAGCTGGAAAAGTTCGAAGCAAGAGACAATAGCCGATTCTACAACTGAGGCTCAGTATATTGCTGCTTCTAGTGTGGCCAAGGAGGCTGTATGGATTAAAAAGTTCGTCACTGAACTTGGTGTTGTTCCAACCATTGTTGATTTAGTTGAACTATACTGTGATAATGATGGAGCCATAGCACAGGCTAAGGAACCAAGATCTCACCAACGATCCAAGCATATACTTAGGCGGTACCATCTCATCCGTGAAATCATTTGTAGAGGATGTACATATATGCAAATTGGTAATTGATGATAATGTTGCAGATCCACTGACCAAGGCTTTGTCACAGCAGAAGTATGAAGGTCACACTAGTTCCATGGGTATTAGATACATGAGTGATTGGCTCTAGTGCAAGTGGGAGATTGTTAGAGTTTATGCCCTAGAGGCCACTTATTTGATATGATTGCTTAACATTTCTTTTGATATTATATTTGATTGAATAAATAAATTATTTTATTATGGTTTCATTTACTATATTATATAAATGTTAGCATAATAAAAGTCCTTAGAATAATGATACAAATTATATAGCTTCAAGTATGTGACTTGAACATGAGATTATATAATTACAATTAGTATCATTACTCTTAAATGTCCCTAGTCGAGTATCATTGTTAATGGGACAACAATGATACATTGAGACTAGTATGTGGAATGACTGATGGCCAAATCTCATTGGTCATTAATATATGAGATATTGAGTCAATGCATAGATACATGTTAGAGAACAATGTACTGGACAGACCCACCATGAGAATTCTACGTGGAGCATTATGCAAAGTGTCATAAGCAATTCTCATAGTGACAATGATGTAATGATCCTCTGACCTGAAATCACTATATTACTACATGGGAATTTACGTACTTTGATATCATCAAAGGTCACCTTTAATAGGGTGGACAATAAAGGTGATTATTGGGTACATCATGAATCGTGTGAGGAATATGAATGATCTAGATGGAATTTAACCCCCTATATATTAGGGGCGATATCCATAGGCCTCTTGAATGAGTAGGACTATGAAATGCATGGTCATGCTCAAATAGTGATTTGTTTCATATAGTCTACTCATTGATCAAGAAAACTCAGATTAAATTATGAAGAGTATGACACATTCTATGGCTCGAGTTTAATCTAGGATGTCAAGGTTAAAAGGATTAAATTACATTAAAATATTGGTGACGAAAAGGTTGCATCGAATCACCGATCTTATTATTATTTGGGTAGCAGTGATGCATTACTAGATGTCACTCACTGTTTATAATTTTATAATATGATTTTAAAATTATTGTCAATATAATAATAACCTATAGGGTCACACACTTTGAAAGTAATTAAAAGGGAATTAATTTAAATTATAAGGATTTAAATATGTTAATATGATTGATAGTATTGAAATTACGAATTTAAACTAACAGGATAATTTGTATATATGTATATTAATTAAGTAAGACTTAATTAAAATATAATATATATAAATTCGGATTTTACTTTTCTAATAGGATTAGGGTTTTGGCTAATTCCTTTTTGAACGGTATATATATTTGATATATCAGCCGTCTTAAAAGTGTGAGACCAAAAAGAAACAAAACCCTAGCCGTTTTAGAAAAGAGACTAGAGAGAAAAACTTCAGTAACTAAAATTCAGATCTTGGCGGCTAGTACCGCAATTCTCTTAGCTGCAGATCATCTGACGATTTGCGGGGCGTTCGTGTGGATACCATAGAGACGCAGTTCCGTTGGATTGCCTTGAAGATTCGAAGTCATTCCAGAATTTCATCATTTAATTCAAACTCGGATAATCAGTAAAATAAATCTAAACCTCTGAATTAATTTGTTTTCGCATAGATCCTGTTTTAGGGTTTCGAAAATAGTTTTAAAAATTTTAAATTCCGCTGCCTTTATATATCGAAAACCCTATAACTATGGGTTTGATTTCAAGTGTATTCTCATTTTCTGTGATAATACTAGTGCTATCTCAATAACTCATAATCCTGTCATGCATTTTAGGACTAAACATATAGACATCCGATATCACTTCATTAGAGATCGTGTACAAAATGGAAATATCGATATCTCTTTGTATTTCATTTCAATTGAAAATCAGCTAGCAGATGTGTTTACTAAACCATTAGACGAATCTAGGTTTAATAAGTTGATAAGTGAGTTAGGTATACTTAATTTGCATCCTTAGTACTATGTTTCTAGATGTTACTAATAAGTCCAGGAGAGATTCATACAACTATCTAAGAAATAGATGAGATCGTAGAGCTGTTCAACGATCGTAGAATGAAAGCAGTTGGTAAAGCTAAAGGGAGATTATAAACTCTGAGAAGATCGTTGAGCTGAAGGACTTTCGTAGAGTTAATAACTTTTCAAAAATTACTTTACGTCAGATGAACTTAAGGCGGTTAAGTGTAAAGGCGCGTACAGCTCACGCTCAAGAAACGCAAGTGGATTATTAAAGTTACTACACTACAACTGTAAAAACGCAGAGCTGAAGCAATGTGCAACTAATCACATCTTGCCACGTATTTCCACTCAGCAGAATTAAAGGGAAGTGATATAAAATCATTTCAAATTTATTTTCTGACCTTTGCATTTTCATATTGCTATCTGAATTTAGAGCTTTCAAATCTTCAAGAATTTTCGAGCCCTAGTTTCTTAAATCACCAAAAAACGTAAACACTTTTGTGATCTTTTAGTTCAAATCCAACCAAATGGCAAGCTTTCAAGTTGTGACCGGTATTTAACTTTGCTCTGACAAGTTCATCGACTTTAAGAAGAAGTTCAGAAATGTGCTCAAACTTGTGCATGAGGCTAGTTTCTTTGAATGTCTGGACACCAACACTAGAATCTGCACATAACTCGTTAAGGAGTTTTATCTAAACGTTGTATATGATGATGGGGTTTTGACCACCAAAGTCAAAGGAGTAGTGATGTAGACGAGAGTTGCTAAAATCAACCACTGTTTGGGCTTTCTCAGTTAAGGCCTTACTTCCTTCGATGAGATAGATATGAAGGAAGGAATGAAGTTAACGGGTCACAAGAAGAACCCTCAGCTCAAGGGACTCAAGAAGGAGTTTCTCCAAGAATATGAATTCTTTCCTGAGATTGTGGGTAAGTGTATCATCTGCAAAGACATTGCTTATAATTCGGCAAACGAACGGTAGTTGAAGATCATGACTGTCATTGTCATGAAGAAGCAGATAAATTTTGGTGCCATTTTCACCGATTAGCTGGCCAAATAGGTTGAGGATTTTAGTAAGAAGAAGGCTTTGGGTAAACCTGCTCCCAAAATATTCCATGGAAGGTTAGTAAGCATTATGCTGAAGAAGAGGTTAAAGAGCAGGATAGGTGATGATGAAGGGGAGACTCTGAATGCCAACAAGAAGATAACCCCTAAACTGTTTGATAACTAGAAAAGGAACCCGTTAGAGAATCTAAGATCGAAGCAATCGGAAGATGGAAGTGAGAGAACGATAAGTGAAGTACAAAAGGTTGCAAAAGGCAAGGCCAAAACAAAGGTTGAAGCAAGAAGTATCATAGGGGATTGGTTGCACCTGAAGTTTGTAGAGCTCCTGACTCTACGACCAACCAACCTGCCAAGAAAAAGTTGAAAGTTGAGAAGGCAGCGAAGAAAATTCCCAAGGACTCTCAGAGTCCCTCAGATTCTGAGAAAATGGAAGAAGAAGAAAATATTAACACACCCCTCACTAAAATTATTTCAAAAAGGAGGAGTGTGAGGCTCAATCGACAGAAAAGGCCCCTGCTCAGCTTGAAGAACAAGCAGAAGAATCCATGTCTCCTCCGATCGTAGAGCTTGAGGTTGATGATGAAGAAGATGAAGAAGAAGTGCATACGCTTATCAGAAAGAATCAAGGAGAGAACACATCCATTTTTTTTGAACCAAGGAATAAAGGAGATATGGTTGTGAAAGTCTCTGTACCTGAGCCCAAGATAATGATCAAATGATGGCTGAGATGACCTTAGTGCATGAGCCAAGGCAAGTTGATGTTTTGGCTGTGAAGGATGTTACCCCTGAGCCTAGTAAATATGGTATTCGGTTGTGAAGGCTTCTACGCCTGTGCCACAAAATGTGAAAGAATTGGCTGTGACGGTTGATGAGCCAGAGCCCCAAGGTGATGATGATGATCAGGCTGTGAAGGAGTTATGTCCTGAGCCTAAGGAGAAAAAGAAGAAGAAATTAAGCAAGATGGTGGAAAAGGAAGAAAAGAAGAAGAGAAAAGAGGAAAAGAGGAAAGAAAAAGAAAAGTAGAAGAAGAGAGAAGAAAGGAAAAAGAGGAAAGAACTGTGAACCAAGCATAGGCAAGATCCAGTTTAACGATCGGTTCATTAGTTTGATACTTCCCTATGACTAACCCAAGTTATTGAGAATGTCGTCGAGGACATCAACAAGGGTTTTAACCCAAAGATCGTAAAGCCTGAGGATCCCCGCTCTGAGGGGGAGCAACCCATTGGAGATTAAGTCCCACCTCCCTCTCTTCCATCTACTTCTCAA
Organism: Aralia elata; assembly: GCA_034770075.1. NCBI lineage: Eukaryota > Viridiplantae > Streptophyta > Magnoliopsida > Apiales > Araliaceae > Aralia > Aralia elata. The sequence continues at coordinate 32,034,351 of CM068377.1, forward strand.
TAAGAGCCAGTAGAAATCTTTATGCCTAAACCAAGGGAGTATCAACCTGGTCTTCGTAGGGTGATACTTACCGGTTGAGAAATTCTAGAGAGTGCTCATCTTCTTCCGAATGAATTTAAAGGGATAGGGGCAGGTAGAATGAAAGTGTTTGTAATAACCGAGAAAATCATGTAGTATTGTAAATAAGGTTATGTATAGTTATTAATGAAATGAAGTTTGTTTAAATTTTTATGAAAATATTATAAATGAATAAATATATGTGTAATATATTTATTTAAGTGATGAGAGATGCAAGTTAATAGTTAGACAAGACTAATTAATTTAATTAGTTTGAACTAACTAAGGAATAAAAAATAATAATTTAATCAAGTTGATTAAGTGTTAAGAGAATAAAAGCTTAGGTTATTAACTAACAAAGCTTGGTTACTAGCCTTGTATGGCAATGTAAGAGAGAGCCCAAATTAATTATGCAAGTAAGTTACTAATGGGGCAAAATAGTTAAGGAATTAAACCTAGTTGACAAGCCCAAGTTAAATGTTAATTGGGAGAGTCCAAGAAAGAATTAAACTAACCCAAGCATGAGTCCAATACAAGCCCTAATAAATCTTTCAAGGAGCCCAAAAAGCCAAGCCCAAGTCCTTGATCCAACTTCTAGAAGTGGTGATGCATTAATGATGTAAGAAATAAGTTAAAAAAAAAAGAAAAGAAAAAGAGATGGTGGGAGACATAGTGGGAGACATAGTGGGAAGAAAAGGAGGAAAATGGGGATCATAATTTCCTAGTTTGACTACCCTAAATCCTAGCTTAATTGATTGAATGACTAGAGTAAATAGTTAGGACAAATGAGAGAAGATGAAAAGATGAGGGAGTAGACCGTAAATGAAAACCAAGAAAGGAGGAGCTACTTGCAATTCTTTCATTTGGGTCTATAAATAGCCAACACCAAGAATACTTGCATTACATTACTTTATTTTCAGAAAACTAAGTTAGAGATAAGAGAAAGAGAGAGTTTAAGAGCTTGGGGGGAAAGGTTAGGAGCAAGAGGAGGAAGTTCTACCAACTAAGTGAAGGTAATACCTAAAACCTTTCTATATTCAATTTTCTTGTAAAGGTCTTGGATATATGTATATAAACATGTATCATACTCATATATATGTAAATATGTTAGATATTGATGTTAAATAACTTAGACGATGAAAAATAGTTGAAGAACCAAAGTTGCAACAAAGAAGATAAAATCAGTTTTTCCTAAAAATAGAAACTGAAATTTGAACAACCATAACTCTCATTATATTTCGAATTTTTGAGTGTGAGTCTAAACTTTATATACTCCGAAGAAGTTTAGGTTGAATAGTGAGCACCAGTCCATTGTAGCTAGTACATGGGTTTGGGGGCGTCACAGTGTTGCACTCAACAGATCCTATATACACACTTTATTATATGACTTGGAGATAGACAGAAGTACAACAACTTATGAACCAGATAGTGATCAATTACTATACTTCATGTCACTCATGCCTCTAGTTAGAGAAATTATGTAACGAGATCAAAGTTTCATTTGATAGAACTATTCTAAATATCTTAATCTGAAGCTGGTAGCTCAAAACTTTTCGCGAGTTCTCAAATATGCCACCATAATAATTTTTTCTGAGCCTTTTGTATTTTCTCCTCTGTACAATAAGGTAGCATGTATTATGCTTACCATTCGTGTACCTTTTTACCCATTTCTCTCTAGTGAAGGGTACGTAGAGTCTTCCTCTATATACGTTGAACCACCTTCCACTCCTGATTTCTATATTCAACCTTACCCTAATTTTCTGGTTATAGAGTCTAAACACTCTACAGTCGTTATAAATAATATCATTTTTCCAGTCGTAGAGTCTCAATACTCTACTGACCATATAAATATTCTTAACTCTCCATTCGTAGAGTCCCTACACTCTACGAATGCTGATCAGACAATAAATTCCCGATCGTGGAGTCCCAAAACCCTACGATCGATGCACAAAATACTAACTCTCCTATACATACCCCTATAAACATTCATACAGATTCTCCATCTCCCATTCAAATATCGTCTATACTAATTACACCTTAAACCTCTCATACTCATTCTAATTCGTCATCCCCATGGTCTTCTCTAATCGAAGAGTCTCAAAACCCTTCGGTTGACGTAGATAAAACGAAAGATTTCATTCTTGTACCATCTAAAGACATAATTATACATCCCTGATCTCCCATTCACTCCATAAAATAAGAATCCAACCCACCTTTTCCTTTAGATATTCCTTCATCATCTCAAAATGAATATTTTGATCTTCCTTTCGCTCTTCAAAATCTTTCTCGGAGTGATAAAACAGGCTCTAATGCTCAAATTAATGTCATAAGTAATGGATCAATTGCTCATGATCCCCACCAAGGATCAGATATCGGACCATTCTACTTAGATGACAACAGATCTTGAACAGAAGATCGAGGAATCCTTAATAGAAATCCATGAAAAGATGAACAAGATCACCAAAATTGCAAGTCAACCCCCTGTCGAAATGGGAAAGGAGTTTGGAAAACAAATGAAAAACATGTTCAAGGATATGGCTAATAACCTAAATCAGCGAGATCAAGTTTTTCTTAAGAAGATTGATGACCACAAAAAGGTAATCTTGGCTCTATAGAAACAGAACGACAATTCCATCAAGCTGCTTTCTGACAAAGTATTTGAGCTCAACTCCTCCTTATCTGAATTTAAGTCTTAGATGATGGAGCACACTGATAGTGCACTGGCTCTTGTTCATCAGCAAGGTGATCAAGCAGTTGTTTGTCAGCAAGAACTCCGAGCTGACATTGCTTTGTCTTCCTCCCAAATTCAAGAACTAGTTAATACCGTCATGCACCTTTTAGAGAGTCATGATGACAAAAAAGGGGAGAAGTCTAGGCAAAGGGAGAGGCAGTGGGAGAGACAACAATCTTAAGGGGAGAAAAGAAAGAGAAATTGTGAAGTCCCGAAAATCCACCTGCTTGTTTGGTCGGATTTCGTGCTCACGTGTACAACATTTACATAATGCTATAGAAATTTTAACTTCTAATAATCAGAGTAAAATGCGGAAAAGTGATAATATTATAATATCATTCGTTCATTGTTACATCATTCCCAGGTTACTTGTTCTTATTACACATAAATCCTAAAAGACTTAAAAACAAATCTCCATTTATCTATTCGAGACTTGCAGTATTAGCAACCAGGCAGTTCCTAGGAAAAAAAGGGGCTTTCCGTTAAAAAACGGTGCGCAATTAGATGACTTAATCCCTTTCCACATCAGAACTTTCTAGATATTGCCAATAATGTTAATCTAGCATAGTTTAAATGACTTCTACATCTTCAACTCTCTTTGTACCGCCAAAATCGTCTAGTAATTCTTCCTTGGCTGTAATTTATTTTTAGATAATTGCAAGAATGAGCATAAGAATGCCCAACAAGTGTAACAGATATATATATGAGAAGAGAATCACCTTTTCAAGATATATATACAGAATAAGCTGATACAAGATTTCAACGATTATCAATATAGTGAACTGAGTGGTTCCCCACCCACGAACTAATGATCTTAGTTCCCCGTCTCATCAACACTGCTACAATTGTATCAACAGTGTATACCGCTTCTACGATACCTCTATACTGCGACAAATGTTACCTTAGTGAGTTAGATCGGTTTCCTAACATATCTTAAACTTTTGCCCATACAAGAGAGTTGTTCAACTCAGATACTAACATGGTTTTCAATTGAAATTCAGCAATCCCTATCACGTTGCACATAACAGATAACATGCATGTTAATGCACGGGGTGCAAAAGAAACAATACTTGCATAACAATAAACTTCATAAATAAGACATGTTATTGCACGGAGTGCATTTCAACAAATAAGTAGACTTGCCTGAATATGGATAATATCTTAACGCTAATTTTTCATTCCTCGCTCAATCTCCTGAAGTGTAAGCTCTAGAACTTTGATCCTCCAAGCTTTTCATTTCCTTTGATTATGCTAGGCTAATTAAGCATTTTAACGATTAAATCTTTTAAGTTTTATTTCGGGTATTATAACCGCTTATAAATAATATTTCTTCTACTATACATGAAATAATTTCAGCATTATAACTGCTTATAGAATGAATATTTTTCAACTATATTTAAAATAAATTGAGCATTATAACTGCTTACAAAATGAATATTCGGCTATTATATTTGAGATAATTTCAGCATTATAACTGCTTATAAAATGAATATTCTTATTAAATAGTTGAAGAAAATCGGACATAGTAACTGCTTATAAAAGTATATTCTCTAATATATATATAAGAGAAATAAATCGGACATTATAACTGCTTGTAAATAGGACTTTTGTACTATATACTTAAAATAATTTGGGAATTATAACTGCTTGTAAAAGTATATTTTTACTAAATATATAAAGAAGAATGAAAATAATAACTACTAAAGTATACCTCTTGTAGTTGCTAGCTTTACCTCGAATTGTGTAGCGTTTCGATACTTCGAAAGTAATTTTTATCTCACAATATCTCTCAGAATATATATAGAGTATTTTTGCTCTTGAACTGCTCTTGAAAATAGTAAGGAGTGAATGAACGTAGCTTGCTATTTATAGGAAAACATAGTTTCGCTAATTGCACGTTAGGGGCTCAGCTTATTACACTTTGGTACCTAGGTTAATTACACTTTAGTACCTAGAAAATTCTTAGAATATTCTTCTAAGCTCCTCAATGAAAATATCCTCCAAGCTCGACAATGCAGCTTGTAATTGAACGTATCTTCTAAGCTCCTCAATGAAAATATCTTACAAGCTCGACAATGCAGCTTGCAATCTAAGCTCCTCAATGAAAATATCTTCCAAGCTCAACAATGCAGCTTGTTACCGTAAGCACGACAGATCACTTTGTCATTCTCAAGCACGACACAGTAACTTGTCAAAAATAATTTGTCAGGAAACTTCTTGGTGAAATCGTGGAAAGCACGACAAATCATTTTGTCAATGTAAGCACGACTAAGCAGCTTGACAAAAAAATTTTTATTTGACCTAATTCATCGTTTACTTAATATAATCATAAAACACCTGTTTCGAAATATCATTTCGATCTTTATTAAGCATATATGTTACAAAATTCGAATCTCATCAGGGCTTAAGGTTTTAAACTTCTCGATTCCTAGTTTTAGGTCACTAAATTAACCTCTAACCATATATGATCGTATTTATAAGTCTCATAAATATTCGGGGTATTACAGAAATCAAATGCAAATATCCATAACCCCTACGATCTTTAGATCCCCTCCTCCTCTATCAGTTATTCCTCTGGAGCATGGCCACTCCTCTTCACGACACGAATCGTCGAGTAGAGTTTCCTCTACTGGCATTCGAGTTCCCTCAGGTGATCCTGCATATCTTAATAGAAATCTTCAAGGAACTCATATCGTAGGAGAAGATAGAATAAACAATAGTAATCTAGGCCCAAGACTCTATTGAAGAAATCAGAAGAAAAGAGCTTGAAGACAAAGACAGAAATGATAACAGAGTAGAGTCAGAAAGGAAGTGGCTCTCAAAGGAGAAAAGATCAAGAAGGTAAAAAGAGGTAGTAATGTTAGTTTTGTAAATTATAAATTTCTTTGATAAATAATTTATATGTTATACAATCATTATACATCAATACGTTCATTATTTTGTTTTAGCAATATAGTGGCGTACTGTATTTTAAGTCATATCTATATTTTCAAGCAACTGCATTGTAGAATTGATGAATGTTAGGAAATTGTTGGTTTTGTCATCATCAAATAGGGGGAGATTGTTAGAGTTTGCATATTTAATTTGATGATGAATAAGATTAATGTATATTTGTACTAGTAAGTTTTATAAAGTCCTTAAGGATGATTTGATATTTGATGTATAAGGACTTAGATTAGAAAGATCAAATATGTTAGGTTGATCTTATTGAGTTGATCTGATGTATAGTCAATAGGCTCATGTTGATCACTTAGTTACTCTACAAATTCGTAATGTCAAGATGGATCATAGAGTCAACTTGTTTTCGTAAAGCTTTAGATGTACGATCATAGAGCATTCACGTTTTTTGTAAAGCTCACTTCGAATAATCAAGTAAAGTTTATTGAGTGAAGACTGAACGTAGAGTTTTCCATGAAATCGAAAAGCAACTCAAGGATCATTTAGTAGAGATAAGATCGTAAAGTCAGTTCTAGAATCGTAAAGAAAATTTTCGTAGAGCTGATCATGAAGTTCACTCGTAGAGTACTATTCCCATCATAAAGCAATCCTCATAGAAGAGCAGGACGTAGAGCAAACTCTACGTTCCATAATCTTCATAGAGCAAGTCAAGTCTGACAACATGACTGACATTAAAGCGTTGTTGATTGAAGGTCCCGATGCATTCACCAAATATCTTTGGTTGAAATCGAAGATCAAAAGATGTGTTTACCAGCTAGTTTGCTGAAAGTGATAACTCACATGTGGTAGGTGAGGTTGCAAGCTGATGTGATAGGCATGTCAAAAAGAAGCTGACACATAAGTTTAAAATGTCAACATCAAGGATCCCAAAATATCTGAGCATTAAATGCATCAACGGGAACCTATCAACGAAATTGTTTTCGACAGACTATAAAAGGCAACAATGATTCAAATTCAAACAATGAACTCTGATCAAAAAGTCTAAGCTCTACCAAAGTCAAAAGAACTAACTCTACGATTTTGAACTACTAGTTCAAGCTGCTAAGTACCTGAGGAGAAAATCATATAGCCAACTTAGCAATACCTCAACAATCATCTCAGTTGTGATTCAATTGGTCTTAGTGACCATTATTCTGAGACTAAGTGACTCGAAGGAATTTAGTGATTTAAGACTAAGTGTCCTGGTCTGAGTGACCATTCCGAGACTGAGTGACTCGAAGGAGCCTTAGTGGTTCAAGTTGTAAAGATCTGAGTGATCTATATCCTTAGTGGATTTCCTACTTGTTGAAGTAGAAGAGTAGACTAGGAGTTATTCAGCCTCTGAACCACTTAAAATTTGTTCGTGTTCTTTATTTTTTTGCACTTACCTTTTGTCATATTATTTATATTGATTGTGTGACTTAAAACCATAACTAAATTTAGAACTGAGATTTTTCATTAATCTTAAAGGGGGTTTTCAAAAAGTTTATTCCATTGTGCATAATTAATACTGATTAACTAATTATTTAATTAGTAATATCCTAAAATAATCAAAAGTTTTTTAAAAATCTATTCAACCCCCCTTCTAGATCTCTAAGTGCCTTTGGAAATAACACCTTGCACGGTGTAGTCAACATATTTCGTAATGTACACGCTGCAATCATAAGAATTATTTTGTTTCGGACACTTGGCTTTTATTGAAATCGTCATCTTCTTATTTAGGAATTTTTTTTCTCTTTGGCAAAAATTCTTAAGGCATTCGCAAGAAAATCACGTTGTACCAAAAAAACATATAGATATATATAAGATGACACAATAAATAAAATGAACATTCCAAAAAATGAAAAAGTTTATTTAGCTATGTGAACGTACCACATATTCAATCTCGTCTCTATATCTACTTGTCATTCGCATCGTCGAATAGTGAATCTATAAGGAGGACTTGCCACTCCTTAAGCAAGACAACAAACAAAAAATAGTGACTCTCATCGTGACAAACCAGAAGGAATGCAAAATCATAATTTGGTAAAGGAGGTTGTTCCACTTGGTAAAAAAAAGGGGTAACATCAAAAATATCAAAGCGACTCTTTTGAGACGCCGACATGTCCCTATATTTATTATACCACCGAGGTAGTAATTGAAAAAAGCAACATGACATAAAAAAATAATGCCCATTGACAACTCCCTGAATTTCGGAGAGTCTTTTCCCTTATCTTCAGCAAGCTTAAATAAGCATTTATGGTGTGATCCCATATAAGCGTCTGAGGCCAAAGTGAGTGTACATCTTTGTGAACCAATTTATACTCATCCTCGGGACCTATATAAGGGAACTGTGATTTGTCGACACTATCTGAGAACCAATTCAAATTCAGCCATTCCACCTTTTGTGCCTTAAGTGGCTTCAAATGATCTTTTTAAAATTTACTCCATCGGGGGATTTGCACAAAAAAATGGGTTATAATGGAACTGCCCCTCCACCCAACTCTGACTCGACCCCACCTCATTGTGTGGAGGTTCTTCAATAATAGGACTCAAGTGTATATCTTGAATATTTTTCACACTAACCGAGTCAACATTATACATAGGCTTTTACATGTAGGGGATGAGGTGTCAAGTGCATGGTTGGTTCATCCTCCGGCACAAATGGGAGCTAGGGCCAGTACGGAGATCCTTGACTGAATGAATCGAACCCCTGATAGGTAGTCTCTTGGCCGAATTGATGATAATTTTATATTTTGAAAATGAGAAAGTAAAATCTGACTATATAATATATAAGGCACACACATTGTACCCCTTGTTAGTACGTTCCTACATGATAAAATTATAAGAGCCTAATATATGCAACCTATTACGGAAATGAAGATGAAGAACAATTGAAGTGTTGCACCATCCCTATATACACAGTTGTACACAACTCAGATTGTAACTATCAACAATGACATAAGTGATCCTATTAATACAAGTTTATTTACTAAAATACCCTCTAGTTTATTAATACAAGTTTATTCCTTATAGGCATATAACTATCTACCCATAGTATACAAAAGATTAGGCAAAATTGAGTGAGTGTACTTGCAGTCACTGGACCAATTGTGGGTCTGCCATTGGGTCACACGACAGTAAACATCTCAGCAACAAGGCAAGAGAGACTTACTACATTTCAAAGAAACAAAGAATAATTTGGTACTTCGATGTTATGCAAATTTGGTATCCTTTGAAATTGATATCTCAAAGTTAGAGTTTTTAATTCATAAGAAATAAATTAGTATTCTCTTTATTTATTGTGTAACATCAAGTTTTAGGAGCATAAAATTTGAGAGGATTATTACAAGTCCATTATTATCGGTATAGTCGAGATTCGGAGTTCAACCTGTGATTTTTTTTCTTTAATGATTTTTCACGTTAAATATTGTGTTTTGCTTGTGAATGGTTATTTATTATTTTTGTTCTTATTATTGGGTTTGTTGATTTCCTATTTAATTGCACAAAGAGGAAAAGTAATTCCTGGGATCGAGATTATTTTAGGTTCACTTTTCCCAACAATGGTATCAAGAGTTTGGTTGGTTTTGTCATTTTCTTGTGCGATTTCAATGGAGGATTAATTGGACCACAGGTTGAATGATTAAAATCAAGGCTTTAAATTATGTAATTGGAAGCCAAGAATGGAGGATTTGCTTTATTACAAGGATTTATATGAATCTCTTGAGAATGATGGAGTCAAGCCCACAAACAAGAGTGACACACAATGGAACAAGATGAACATGAAGACTATTGGTCTGATTAAATCGTGGATTGATCAAAGTGTGTTTCATCATGTTTCCACATAAACTAAAGCTTATACTTTCTGGCAGAAATTGGAGTCCATGTAAGAAAGGAAGACGACACAGAATAAATTCTTTTGATCAGGAAGAGTTTGTGATAAGTTTAAGGATAGGATTTCGTTGCGGAACACTTGAGTGATTTTTAGAGTTTGATAAATCAGTTAAGTGCGATGAAGATGGTCATTGACAATGAGATGCAGGCTTTGTTGTTGTTAAGCTCTTTGCCTGATAGTTGGGAGACACTAGTTGTCTCATTGAGTAACTCTGCTCCCAATGGTAAAGTGGCAATGGATATTGTCAATGATAGTTTGTTCAATGTGGAATAGAGTCGAAGAGATATTTTAGTGACTAGTGTTGAGTCACAAGTTTTTGTCACGCGGAGTAGGGGCAGGAACAGAGAGAGAAACTATCTTGAAAAAGACAAATCCCAGGGAAGGTCGATAGATAGAAAAGAGGTAATTTATTTTCACTACTAGAGACCGATTCATATAAGACAAGAGTGCAGATTTTTGAAAAAGGAGTAGTCTAAGAAAAAAGATGAGGATAAAGACTCGATCGTGTATCTATCTGACATTGATGTAGCCATTGTTTGTGATGGTAAACCCTAATACCATGTTAATGATTGAGTTATTGATTCAGGTGTTTAGTTCCATACTACTGCGTGTGGTTTGATCTTCACATCCTGCACTAGTGCATCCAAGGTAGTTGGTATTAAAGATATTTGTTTGGAGACTAACAATGGTTGCAAGTTGATGCTTAGAGAAGTCAGACATGTTCCGGATATTTGCCTTATTTTAATCTTTACTGATAAACTTGATGAGAATGGTTATAAAAGTTACTTTGGTGAAAGTCCGTGGAAGCTCACTAAATGGTCTCCAATGGGGATTACTAGAGGTAAGAAGGTAGACACTCTTTCCACGATGCGGATGCATATGGGAGGTGTTGAAGATGGGAGAGTTAGGTACAAAAAGATATGGTACAAAGTCGTGCAAGAGAGAAGAAAAGCCTTGCATGAGAACCATGAGAAAAAAAACTATTCGCTTTAAATGGTTACCAAAAGTGAAGAAAAAATATGATAGCTCGCAGCCAGGGTATAAGCGGCTATGAATGAATTTGGCAAACAAACATCTGTCAAGTTTGAGTTAGATCCTCCCATCGAGAAGAACCATGCCGATGAGATAAAGTCAGACATGAAAATAGTTAAAAATTTCAAGAAACTTGAGTTGAGCCAAGACTTGGTTCGGATTAACTCTAAGTGAAGAGTTGTGGTTGTTGATCTTTCCTTTCATGGGTTCGAAGGGAGAGATTATTGGGTGTAGATTCCTCGCTCATGAAAATTAAAATCCAAAGTGGAATTAAATTAATTTTTTTGTGAACAAGTTAGGTGGATTTACTTGATATTGATCCAATTGATAATTGGATGGGTGGAATCAATTGGTAGGTCCTGCAGCGTGTTGCCTAATATATGGAAAGTTGATTACTTAAGAATTCATTAGTACATGAATTCTAGGTAGACTTGGAAAGTTGAATTACTAAGGAAGTCAGTTAAAGACTTTCCTTTAGCAATTGTGCATGAATCAATAACGTTATATATGGGTCACACGGCAGTAACATAGAAAAAGTAAGACATCTTGGCAGCAACAATGCAGGAGAGACTTGGTGCATCCTTAAGAAAATAAAGAGAGGACAGAAATTTGGTACTTTGGTATTACGGAGATTCGATAATCCTTTTAAATTGATATACTCATGGTTGAAGTTTTTAATTTAAAAGAAGTAAATTAACACTCTTTATTTATTATGTAACCTCAAGTTTTAGAGCGTAAAACTTGATAGGATTATTATAAGCTTATTATTATTGATATAGTGGATATTCGGAGTTCGACCCGTAATTTTTTCCCTTTAAGGATTTTTCACAGTTAAATATTGTGTCTCGTTTGTGAATGGTTATTTATTATTTTCGTTCTCATTATTGAGTTTGTTGACTTCCTATTTAATTGCACAAAGAAGGAAAATAATTCCTGGAGATTATTTTAGGTTCATTTCTCCCAACATATTTGTGGCATATAACATTAATAGATTTAATCATGTCTGCGAATCTTCATTGTTTGTGATTTTAAAGACTACCTTTTTATATTTATTTTTATTTTTTATAAATAATAACATGAGAAATTTATATTATAGAGGTTTAGATATTATCCAGCTAAACATAACTGTCTTGAAATATATTTATATTAATACATTCAGATTAATGATACAAATATCAATATTAATGTCTTCAGGATTAATCAAAAGTGCTTGTTGCATCATATTTTTAGACGTGGGGTGTATATATGTGTTTGTGCGTGTACATATATTGCTATTAAATAAAAGAAGAGAAAAGAAATGTAGAAGTTGATAAAGGAGTCAACATCATCACAAAAAAAATAAAAAAAAATAGTTAAATTAAAACAAGATAAATAAATTACAGAAGAAAGATGATAAACAACAAATAAAATATACCTCATTAATGCCAAAGCATATTATAAATTTGTAGTATGATCAAATGTTGAATTTATGATATTAATTATAAAAGTATATATTTTTAAATCAATATATGATAATTTTAATTTATTAATTATTTTGAAGAAATGTATGAGAGCATATGTAGTTCACCATCAATTTTAATCATGACTTGAAGCATATGTGGGGAAAGTAAGTTTGTTTGCTTGTTTGTTTTTGCTTTTTTTTTTTTAAAAAAAAAAAAGTAAATCAAACAACAAAAATGAGCACATTTTTTTTTTTTTTTTTTTTTTTTTTTTTTTCTAAGTTTAGCTGAAATCTTAACATTCCTGCCTTTGGCAGGAATGGATCCCCCGACCTCTTGGACTCAAGAGCCTTTTGAGTAGTTGTTTTACCACTTGAGCCAAGAAGCCTTGGTAATGAGCACATTCCTTAAAGAGTGATATGCATCTTGTTTTTTACTGGCCTGCATTAGTTGCAAGATAACTCCAAACTGAAATGTCAAAAACATCGACTATATCCTCTACTTGAGGACAAATAATCATTATATGAAAATATGTCACTTGCATAATTATAGGTGAAATAAAATTATCACGAAGAAAGAATAAGGGATTATCTGTTGGAAATTTAGCAATATTAACAAGATCGACATAACAATAAAAATTGGAACAACTTATCTGGTATAATAGGAATGAAGAACTGAGGCGTAACAAAGCTACTGTTCTAAAAAGTGATTCCACCCCCACTGGTAATAACCTTCGGTACAAATGGGCTCCCGGCGTTCACCCTCCAGGATTCAACGGTAAAACCTCTAATTGTGTGTATTCACAGAAAGAGGTTTTGGACATGTCTTTGTGGATTGTCCGACTCAAGGAATAATAGAAGAATGTTTAATGAAGAAGAGAGAGTTTGTTCATATATGAAGTTGTAGTACTTAACATCAAGATCTGCTCAAGTATTTATAGGAGAATGGGGATAAGATCTGAAGCATAAAACATATTTTTTGTGACTTAATCAACAAAAAACATGTAAGTTAACTTAACTTGGTAAGGAAGAAGTTTAAGGAACAAAAAACGTGTTTGAGACTTAATCAACCAAAAGCATAGAATTCAAAGATATATTAGTGTACCAAAGAAAAGTTCTCAAACTAAACAATGTGGGACTTTGCTAAAACTGAGGCTTTTGAAGCACAACCAACAAATGAAAAATTCACAACTAATCAATGTGGGACTTTGGCAAAACTAAGGCTTTTGAAGTACAACCAATAATGAAAAGTTCCCAATAACCAATGTGGGACTTTTCCAAAACTAAGAATTTTGAAGCATAACCAACAATGAAAAGTTCTCAACTAACCAAGGTGGGACTTTGCCAAAACTAAGTATTTGAAGCATAACCAACAATGCCCCACATGATTCAAAATTATCAAGAATTTAGAAGAAGTGAGAAGGGCAATGGATTTTAGATACATCATGTCGATACCTTGTGGGTTTGAATCGACACTTAGTGGAAGCTCATGATTGTAGATTATAGGTGAATAAAAATCTTGAACCCAGATTTTCATAAAGGCTCTAGAGAGTTTGCCATAGGCTCTTATAGGAAGCGGCCTACACTTCCACCTTTATATAGGTGCACCATCAAGTGTAAACTGACATACACCACCCTTTAGGGCTATGAGTTTCATTAAGAATCTAAACGATTCATCCTTTCACAATTTGTCAGTAAGCACATGCACACAACAAGTGATATAAATAATTGCAGTGCTATAATTAAGTAATTCTGTGACTTGTTGTTACCCAATTCATGGGATCTCCAATCACATGGGTTGGGTTTCCATCACGTATTACTTACTCAAGATGTTGGCAATAGTTCCATCCCTCTAGATGCTTCTTGGACATTCTTTTTAATCAATCCCTTTGTAAGCGGATCCACTAGGTCCTTTTTAAACCTCTCAAATTCCATGAAAATAACACCGTTACTGATCAGTCCTCGTACAATATTATGTCTCAAGCGAATATGTCTCTGTTTTTCATTATACACATGGTCCATTGCTCGCCCAATAGCCGCTTGAGAATCACAATGCAGAGATATAGAATGAATTGGTTTTAGACCACAACGTCAGCCAATAAATTCCCCAACCACTCTGCTTTTGTACCTGCCAATTCTAATGCAATAAATTCATATTCCATAGTAGATCTAGCAGTACAAGTTTGTTTAGCAGATCTCCGAGAGACAGCTCTTTCACTTAAAGTAAACACATATCCACTAGTGGAGTTTGATTCATCATTATCAGATACCCAATTAGCATCACAATATCCTTCTAAAACATTAGGAGACCAGTAAAATGTACACCTACATTAACTGTTCCTTTTAAAAATATCTCATTAGACGTGACAATGCATTCCGATGATCTTGTGAAGGATTATATGTATATCTGCTAAGTCTACTAATGGCATATGCAATATCGGATCGAGTACAATTCATTAAGTACATTACACCATCAATGATTCTGGCATCTTCAATTTGTGCAATACCAATCCCCTTTATTTTCTTTAAATGCACACTAGAGTTACAAGGTGTTCCTAATGACTCTTCATTAAAGAAATTAAATTTCTTAATAATTCCACATAATGAGACTGAGATAAAAACAAACCATGTGCATTTCTATTAGTTCTCATGCCAAGAATCAAGTTCGTTTTTCATGTCAGATTTAGAGAATAAAAATGTTTTAATAGTTTTCACAACTTTCTCATTAGTACCAAATATCAGCTAGTCATCCACATATAAATAAATAATCACATCACAATTTTCACGCTTTGTATCTCATGCATATATCACATTTCTCATGTTTCACATCTTATGTATAATATCATATTTCTCATGTTTCACATCTCATGTATAAGTCGCATTTTATACATACTTCATCTTTCTCATATTGTACATTTATACATGTTTGACATATGATACATGTTCCATAATACTCATGCTTCACATTTCTCAAATTATATAGTTCACATAGAACAATTAACTTTAATCATCAACTGACTGTTAACAGTTATTATCACATCGTTGCACGGAGTGCACATTAAAATAATTCACAAGAATTTCACATAATGCTAAACATTAGCACATAACACATAACAACAAGTGCTGAAAAATTTATTTTAAAATTATCAATAAACTCATCACATTTTAACTACGTTTAAACACCCAATAAATTTACATCTTCTAGGCAAAATAATTATCTCTCATGTATGATTAGTCATAATGGATTCTAGTTCACTATTAATGACATCTTTCTAAAAGATTGCATCAATTGATTCTATTTCTTCTTTTTAGGGTTTAGGCTCATCTTTAGTAACCAAAAGGCTATATGAAACCTGTTTGGAGCATATCCAATAAAAATAGAAACCATTTTTTAGGTCTAATTTTATTCCTTTTTAAATTCTGGTATAACTACTTTAGCTAGACACCCCCACATTTTAAGATTACCCCAAGTTAGGGCATGTTCATTCCATAATTGATACGGTGAAGAGTCTATTCTTTTATGTGGAACTCTATTAAAAGTTATTTTTCAGAAAAGCAAGCTTCTTCCCACATATTAGAGGATAAGGTAAAGCTAATAAACATGTTATTCATTAAATCTTTAAGTGTTCTATTTTTCCTTTCAACCTCAGCCTTATTTAATAAACATTTCTCCCGCTTCATCTTTTAGAGGTAATGAGATAAATATGAGTATATCTAGAATTATCATCATTGTTCACCATCTTTGCCACATGAACCAAATTAACATAAAATAATGGTACATAAAACTAGAAGAAAGACTTCGTCAGGCTTAGGATACACAATCCATATAAAATGCACAATTATGTACCATTAATATTTCAGCTCATAATATATGAATTTAGAAAATAATTCAATTAAGTTACTACAACCTAAATCACTCCCACTAGGAACAACGGTACATGTGTTAATTATAACATGATAATTTAATTCCAAGCACCAACAATTAATATTTCAAAAATATTATCAAAAGGAATTAAATAACATACAATACTACTCAATTAATATTACAAGTATGCTACAAACACATTAAAATACTTCCATAAAATTTACAATAGTATATTATCATCTCAAAAGGTTACTGTAATTTTCTGATAATTATGTTAATTACCACAATTAATTAACTATTGCATAATTAAATTAGAGATTAACTAAAATTATCCAAATATATTAATTTTCCATAACTCCAGTGGAAATATTAATATTATGCCAAATATTAATATCTGCTAAGAATTTAATAATCACAATAACAATTTAATAATTGATTTTCATGCATAAAATAATTAATAAATCATTTTTCAAGAAGAAAATTAAAAACTGTCGGGTGGCTCAGCCCGTCAGGCACTGGGTCGGATTTGGGTGCACGGGTAGCAGAGTCAGATTTGGACCGGAATATGGTCTGGACCGAACAAAATGTTGGACAAAACTATGGACTGGACCGACTGCCCGACCCTATAATCAGCCTAGCCAAATTAACAACTTACATAGCCCTTAAGAATTAAACCCTTAGATAAACTTCACTTGGTAGTAATTTTATAAGGAAAACTTCCTTAGGTTTTTAACATTTAACAAATGTGGGACGAAGAGATAAGTAGGTAACCAATGTCTTCACTTGGTAGGCCATTTATAAGGAATGGTTCCTTAGATTTTTATCATTTAACCAATGTGGGACTAAAAGATAAGTATCAACCAAAGAACAAGTGGATGTCTATCCCACATCGGATATGAAGGGCTAACACTCCAAGTTCACTAAGTATTTATATGATAGTCACTTTGTTTCTTTACCAATTATTTGGACTTTTGGAGTCTCACATTGTCTAACAATGTAATCTTGTCCTACATTTGTTTTATAAATGGAGGGAAAGTATATTCGGATAGAGAACAAGGTATTAGATCATGTAGTGTATATTCGGATAGAGAACAAGGTATTAGATCATGTAGTGTCCCCTACATGTATGATTATCTTAATATATTTCCCTTTTGCAGAATTATCTCCATTCGATTTTTCAAAAATTTCAGTAACAGTATAATCAAAAATAACAATCTTATCAAAAACAACATTAACAGTAGTAGCAATAACTTCCATAATAGGATCCACATACACACATATTCCAGAATCATAGTTTCTAAATAAAACAACACGTTTTTTTAGATCATCTCTTAAAATTTATACCATGAAAGGGTTCAATTTTGGCAAAGTTTAAAGCAGATTTAATCTTGTCAATAATTTGAATCACTTTTTAGATTGTTATAAATTTAGCAATATTAACAAGATCCACATAACAATAAAAATTGGAACAACTTATCTGGTATAATAGGAATGAAGAATCGAGGCGTAGCAAAGGTACTGTCCTAAAAAGTGATTCCGCCCCCACTGGTAATAACCTTCGATACAAATGGGTTCCCGACGTTCACACTCCAGGATTCAACGGTAAAACCTCTAATTGTGTGTACTCACAGAAAGAGGTTTTGGACTTGTCTTTGCGGATTGTCCGACTCAAGGAATAATAGAAGAATGTTTAATGAAGAAGAGAGAGTTTGTTCATATATGAAGTTGTAGTATTTAACATCAAGATCTGCTCAAGTATTTATAGGAGAATGGGGATGAGATCTGAAGCATAAAACATATTTTATGTGACTTAATCAACAAAAAACATGTAAGTTAACTTAACTTGGTAAGGAAGAAGTTTAAGGAACAAAAAATGTGTTTGAGACTTAATCAACCAAAAACATGGAATTCAAAGATTTACTAGTGTACCAAAGAAAAGTTCTCAAACAAAACAATGTGAGACTTTGCTAAAACCGAGGCTTTTGAAGCACAACCAACAAATGAAAAATTCACAACTAATCAATATGGAACTTTGGCAAAACTAAGAATTTTGAAGCATAACCAACCTTATCAGTTTCTATTTCTGCATCACTGTAGACATACAAACAACCATTTTAAAAAAATAGAAATAATTTGCTCCTGTTTAGTTTGGGGCTATAGATGATCTGCCTATAATTAAAAAATGAATTCATATCATCGAAGTGTTTTTCAATAGTTAACAGTTTAGCTACTCTATATTACCATTCTTTCTAATTCTCCTTAATTTTATGTAATATTTTTAATGTCAATAATGATCCAAATTTCTCAATGAAAAGCCACGATAATGTGATGAATTCTGCTAAAGAGATATAAAGCTTAATAAAGGAGCAACATCATTATATAAAAACAAATAATAAAAAGAAATAGTTAAATTAAAACAAGATATTTAATTACTGAAGAAAAATGATAAACAACAAAGAAAATTTACCTCAGTAATGGCAAAGCATGTTATAAATTTATAAGCATTAATGAAAAAAGAAATACCAGCAAATCGTGAAGTATGTAATAACGTGAGGACATTTCATTGAGCTTTAACTTTAAAAAGAATTTAAGTTTCTATAATTCCCCCATAATAACACAGAAAAACTCTCTACATCCTTGAAAAGTAAAATAAAAATAATAATAATAAAATAAAATAAAACATTGATTAGGGTGCAAACAGTACGTAGGACCGAAACGTGAATCAAGTAGACTAGCCCATATATGCATGGTTTTCCTTATTTTGTTACTATTATACAAGAATTATTTTCTTGATTGATGTTACTGTCTAGGTATATATGCTAAAGGTATATTAGATCGATTGACTTGGATGATTGAATGAGAAATAAACTTGCAAAGCAAAGCAAAGGCCATCAATTCATTGTGTGTGTGTGTGTATGTATATATATATATATATATATATATATATATATATATATATATATATTATAAAAAAAGTACAATAATTTTATTTCTGTGGTAGGCTCTGCAAGACAACTTTCTTAGTCGTTTAATTCGGATTTTAGATTCAGAAATTAGGAGAGCTTAAAGTTTTATAATAGTTACCCAAGTAATAAATTTTAGAGATCTCATTAGTATAGAAATGGAACGATGTTAAACCAAAATGTAACTAAGAAAGCGAGATATAGATAACCTGAAATTCCAAAATTAATTAGAGGGCAAGAGGGAAAATATTTACAAAATATATTTATGTAAATAAATTATTATAATGGTCAAACAACCACTTAGTTGAGAAATAAATATGATGAAAAAGATGGAAGGAGAAAGCTGAAACTAAAAATCATACCCGAGAGTGATGATGGATTTAATGACTCCCTTCCCTAACTGACCCAGTTTACAAATTCATTTTCCAAAATAATCTACCTTCTTCGATCATTCTCAATCTAACCTCATTTATTGTTTATATTCCAAATTTTCACTTATTAAATATTTTTACATACTTTTCATATGTACATGATATATTATTACTAAAATATATATTTATATATACGTATATATATTAATTATTTAAAACTAAAATATATTTAATCAATTAAATTAATATAAAAAATTTAAATTATCTATTTGATCATTTACGAAATAAAATAATACTAAACATTTAATTAAATATTTTTTAAATTAGACAACAAATAAAAATTGAAAATAAAAAAATCTTAGTTAAAAAATAATAAAAAAAGAACATACTAATAATTAAAAAAAAAGACATATTAATTAAAATAAAAACATTATTATCATAATTTTGATAATTATTCATGAACATTTTGAGGACATCGTTGACTACGTCTGTTGTGACCCTCTTGTCCGCATTTTTCACAAACTCTGGCATTTCGCGAATTATCCATTTCAGTCAGAGTCAGCGTATATATATTTTAGTTTTAAATAATTAATATATATACGTATATATAAATATATATTTTAGTAATAATATATGTACATATGAAAAGTATGTAAAAATATTTAATAAGTGAAAGTTTGGAATATGAATAGTAAATGAGGTTAGATTGGGAATGATCGAAGAAGGTAAGTTACTTTGGAAAATACATTTGTAAACTGGGTCATTTAGGGAAGGGAGTCGGATTTAATGGGGGAGATTGGATTTCGAGAAAGAAGAAGAGTGGCGCAATTTGGAAGAATTAAACCTTAGGCAAACTTTAGTTTTTATAACCTAGTAACCCATGTAGCAAACACGTCGCATGTGTTAATAATTAGTGCAAGGACATGAGATAAATTGCATCAAATTTAGAAGGAAAAAAATAGTAAAATACAAAATTTAATTTAGGGATTATATATAAAATATAAATATAAATAATTTTCCAGAGGCAAAAGAGGAAATGCAAATTTTTGACTAGGGGACAACCAATTTCATCAACTGCCTATGGTGGCTTTATAGTTAGACTACATCTATTAAGTTTAATTAATTTGACTTATAATATTAGTAATGTTATGGATACAAACTATCTACAAAAAGTTGAAGACAAATAATATAAAAAAAAATAGAGAAAATATAAATTAAACAGAACATATTATTAAATATTTTATACATTTTTATCCGCATACATTATATAAATTCTATTACTGGTGCAGAATTTTTTGTAGTTTGTTTTTTTCTGATCTAGTTGAAAGATTTGTTCGTATTAATTAAAAGATACATACAGATTGAGTGTCACGGTGACATAATTTGGTGTATTTTTATATTAATTTATCTTCAACAAGTCAACTTGTGAATAAGGACATACTCAAATTGCGTCAAGCTTAAGGTCAGCAACCTTAATGATTTCTCCAAAAAAAATTTCAATGAAGTTTCTTTATAAGGGCTTAATTAATTTTTTTTGGTAAAAATATATATAGTATCACAATAAATAAATTTAAATTCAAGGTACTAATTAGCAATCTTAGAAGCTATTCAAAATGAGAAGAAAAAAAAGATATGATAAATCAAATTTAAGTTGTGAATGAGTTAGACATAGCTTGGACAATATTTCAAGTCCGAAGTGAAGTTTAGACTAAACTTGGTTCACACACACACACACACACACATATATATAACTAAAAAATAATTAAAACATATTATATTAATTATTACATATTTACATAATTGATAACCTTATATTATTATCTTTTGTGGTTAATTGTGTCATCTCGTCCCTCGATGACTTATAATTCATATTATATGAACTTACGCTACAAAGAAAGATGAACTTTGTAGGATACTAAAATTTTATTCACATCGTAAAAAAATGCATTTAGATTGAGTGGTGCATTTTTCTATTCATTTCCTCTTCCAAACATTCCAGTGTAAGCAAAGGCACATTCCACATTGCACGTCGCACATCGCGCATTGCACATCGCACATTGTACATGACTAACTCAAAAGTCAAGAGACAGTAGAAATGTTCCTGTAGTTGTGAAGAAAATTAAACAAAAGAAATAACAGAAATAAAACCAAAAGAAAGAAATTAAAGTAGGGCTAATTATACTTATGTTACATCAAGTATTATTAAATTTATAATTGGGCCCCTAAAATATTTGGACTTACAAATTGTTACATAAACTACCTAATTGCATACAATGTCCCCCCTAAATTTGTTTTCCGGCTGAAATTGGCCGAAATATTTGACTCGACCCACAATCCGATTGGACCCAATTGGTTTTATACGGTTTTGACCGTATTTAGATATGATTTGACTTTATTAAAAAAATACTAATTAATACCGTATATGTATCAAATTAAAATACGGTTTATGTACTTACCATTCTTCACTTTCCTTTTTCATCTCCCACACTTGTAATTCTCTCTCTCCTCTTGTTAAATTGATTCAAGGCTCATCTGCAGATCGAAAAATCAGTAAAGATAGGGGAAATTGGAAGAGAAAGAAGATGGTCTTATTTGCAAATCGGACGGAGAAACAAAAAAAAAGAGGAATAAAATGTCATCATCGGTTTGACAAAGTTAGGGTTTCTCACATACTCATAAAGCACCAAGCGCGGGATCTCGTTACTCCGATTGTTGCTCAAATCCCTTCGTTTCCGACAAGGCTAAGCTCCAGGATGTCGCATCTCGTTATTTCGATTGCAACTCCGCCAAGTGCGACGAAAATCTTGGTCAATATATCTTATAAAAAGGGAGGAGAATTGAAATTTAAGTAAACATGTATTGAATATATTTATTTTTTTGCCGAGCATGTATAAGGTTTTCTACTAGACTCCTCTTATCATTTACATGTAATTTTTTTTTCGAAAAAAGAAACAATTTCTGACACCACTTTATGACTATATGGGTGCCTTTGAATGGAATTGTTTGTGTGTTTCTAGGGTTTTTATTTTTTGTTGAAAAATTGCTGCTATGTGCATGCCAATGACATGCTCTGTGTAGATCTAAATAAAGACACCTCAATATTTGTTTATTAGTTGAGCCGCTTCGCTAAGATTATGAAGGTGATTGTACTTTTGTATGTTGTGACGAATGTTGTTTGTTTAAATAGGGTATTAATTAGTAAAAAAAAATTAATGAAGTCAAACTGTAGTGGAATACGGTCATACCATATAAAACAAATTGGCTTGCCGGTAAATTAAGTTTTTCGGGCAATTTCTGTTGGAAATTAATTTTAGGGTAGACATTGTAAGCAATTCGATATTTTATGTAGCAATTTGTAAATCCAAATACTTTTGAGGTCCAATTATAAATTTGATAATACTTTGTATAATATAAGTGTAATTAACCCTAATTTTGGGGTTCCAGTTATTTTTAGTCTTCTATCAATTCCTTATATATGAATTTTAGATTTTTTAGATTAAGAAGTTCTAGTGATTTTTTTTACTATTATTTTATGTACATCTCTTTTAACGGTGTCAATACTTCATAATTAATCTTATTATAAAAAGTTGCAACGATTTTCTTTTAAGGATATGAATAATATATATTTGACATTAGGGTTATAAACTAATCGAATTTATACGAACAGACAGTTATTTAAATTCGACTCGTAAGAGATTAAATTCTTATTCGGATTCGACTTGCATTCAAATTATATTTGAAAAACTTTACTTATATTCGACTTGACTTGAATTTTCATTACTCGAATTCGATCCGATTCAAATCAAATTATATTCAAACTACTCGCGAGCTTCAAATTTAAGCTCGAATTCGAACTTCCACATATAGTAACTAGCTTTATAATACATATAATTACTAATTGAACTAATTATTTTACTTAGAAATGAGAAAATATAATTACAATTACACTTTACAAATATAAAATTATAATTAAAATTACAAACAAAATAAAAAAATAACTAATTATTCAAAGTTTGTTTAATTGTGTATATATTATAAGAGAATATATCAAGTATCAATTCGAATATGTATCAATCGAGTATGTATCGAATCATGATTGAGAATTCGAGTAGTTTGAATTCTAAACGAGTCGAGTATAACCTTGCTCAGATTCTATTCGTATTTTTATTCGAATTATTTTTTGTACTCAGATTTGGATCATATTATTAACAAATTCAAGTCTCGCTCATATTTTTTTGAGTCAAGTCAGAATTGAGCTCGAATAATTTGATTCGATTTAGAGCCCTAGCTGACGTACCTTCATTAACCATTTTCCCAACCTCGTTACTGTTCATTTGCCCAAACAAAAACAGTCCACCTTTGTTATGTCTAGAAAATTAGGCAACTGACAATATTGTTACACTTATTTGATGTATCCCGTCTCGCTAGCTTAGCTAGCTGGTTTACATAAATATTCAATTATTTTGTTTGGATATTAAGGTGGCATTGATCGATCCTAGTGAATACAATACCTTTTTCAGTTCCATTCATGTTTCAATTGCTAACAAACAGTCTCTAGCTAGCTATTAACCACTCAGATTTATCAAGTCCTCCAAAGTTGTGCTCAATTATATATGGGGTACTGTTAATAATACTCCATATACTTAAAACTCAACACAAGTACTACTATTTTTCGTAAAAATGTTCGTATCGTAACCTAACAAAGCTCGCCCTTACATTCTTACTAGTATTGGGCACACGCTAACGTGTGTCCGCAGTATAATTAATGTGGGATAGTGTGAGGTAAAAGGCAAAATTTTAAAGAAATTTAGTATTTGCGGAAGTTAAAAGAATAAATAGAGAGAAAAATAGGGAAGTGGACAAATAATGGACAGTTTATTTTTTTAATAAAAGTTGTAAGTTTTGTTTCAAAATATGACATTTATAAAAGAGTCTTAAATTATGTTAATAATTATGAAATTAAAAAATTTTAAGTTAAAAAAGGAGGATATAATTAAAATTATAAAATGAGGACACCAACTGAGACTAAATATCCTCTTAATAATGTAAATAACCTCTTTCTTTTATTACGTAGGATTGCTTAGAGATGCTTCCGATCTTTAAATCTTCACGACCAATTAAGATCAAATTAGGTTTCTAGTGTGTACATATGGATATCATATACTTTATATGTTTTAAAGTATAAGATTATTATTAATTTTGTGAAATCAACTTACGACATATTTTAAATTTAAAATTGACACAGATTCCTTTAATTTTAATTAATACAATAATGAATATTATAAACTAGGTAGTAACGTTTTTAGATATATGTATAATAAGTGAGATCCTCTTATAATTATATCCAATATCATGTATTAATAAGTTTTGCAATTGTAATTCGACACAAATTTGTCGCAATATATAATAGAACTTTTATAAACTATCCAAAAAACATTATTATTGTAAAATTTAGTGTTTTAAATTTTTTTAATAAATTATCTCAAATTTGAATTTGAATATATCTCGAATTGACTTTAAAAAGTAAATAATAATTTTGTAATTTACAATGGATGTAGTATTTATTTAGCAAAAGGCAAATTTTGTTTCTATTAACAGATAACATGATACCCATAATTTAAAAGATTTGGATCGTGAAAACATACAAAGTCGAAATCACTAACACATAATAAAACTAATTTTAAGATACCATCTTCAATTGTACAATAAATACAAAAAAAAAATCATTTTAAATGTACCAGGTTCAACTGCATGTTAGATATCCTATATAGGCAAGTCTTTAAGTCTGCAAGTCCAATAAAGATGAATCTTGTTAGGACCATACAAAGAGTACATGGAGTTATTAGTTTTAGAAGATGCAAATCTTAGATTAACTAGGTTGGCGGCTCTTCTCTGAAGATTGAGGAATAAGAAGAGATCTATTAAAAGAAAGATTTATTTAAGAGAAAATCTTAACATATTGTTATCAATATATAGAGTCTCGAGTGACTTTGATAGAAATTGCAGGAGAAGAAGAGAGAGAACGATAGTTGGAGAAAAAGTTTTTAATTCATTTCATATTCATCTCAATCAGAGCCGTTCCTGAGATTTTGGTGGCCTAGGACGAAAAATTAAAACGAGACCCTTTTCGAAACATTGTCGATCTTTACCAAACAAAAGTAAAAATAAATAAATAAAAAGTACAAGTTGTATCTAAAAAAAATGCATTTTCAGAGCGTAAAACATAATAGTTCGACTACAACAAAATATATGAGAAGTTCGACTAAATAGTTCGACCACAACAAAATATATGAGAATACATTCATAAAAAGATACTTCTTCTAGTATTACTAGAGACAAAATCTTCAATCAAATGTTTAAAATCAAGTTTGTTCAACATATCATTCTCGATGCACATGATTTGCCAACCCATTTAACCTTTTCATGTGTCATAGTCGACCGCAAGTAATTTTTCAACAATTTCAACTTCGAAAAATTTCTTTCAGCAGATGTCACTGTCACAGGAATAGTTAGTAATACCTTGTAAGCAATTGAAACATTAAGAAAACAATCCAAAGCTTTTACAAACTCCAGAATTTCAATGGCCGACTCTATTTCTCTTAGCAAAGTCACTCGTAACACTTGCAATTCTGAAAACAAATCATTTGAATCAACATCAAAAAATTTGTCATGTTTTAAAGCCTTTTCAAGATTAACACAATGTTCTTTCAATTTGATATCATCCAGTATTCTTAGTGTTTTTGGATCATATAAAAATCAAAAAATATTTTCAAATGTTTGCAATATATATATATATCACTACCAAGAATCTGGGTATCTGAGACGGACAAAATCCGTCTCAGATACAATAGAATCCGTCTCAAAATTAATTTTGAGACGGATTCTGTCCGTGTCAGTAGATCGCGTCGCTAATTCTGTCCGTCTCAAAATCCGTCTCAAAACAAAAAATTAGATACTGAAAATGTCCGTCTCAAATCCGTCTCAAAGAATTAGATACGGAAAATATCCGTCTCAAATCCATCTCAAAACTGACCCATGGGGAGCTGAATTTTGAAACCGATTTTGCCGGTTTCAAATTTGGCGGGCAAAATTGGCGCCCTTTTTTAGTACACATAATTTGAGACGGAAAAAACCGTCTCAAATCCGTCTCAATTCCGTTTCAACTTTGGCGCCAATATCTTTTTAGCGCGCATATTTTGAGACGGGCAACAACCGTCTCAAAATTCGTGTCAACTTTGGCGTCAATATCGCAAATTCTTTGAGACGGAAAGAAGCCGTCTCAATGTTTATTAATATTACAAATATTTTCATAATTTAATTTGGAAATCTAAAAAATAAATATGTTCAAAGTAATAATGATAATTACTAAACTGTTATTTATAGACAGTACTATATAAGACATGTGTCGATGAGTACTATTACAAATATCTTATAAAAGATAACATACTACAAGTCTCACCAAATACAACAAAAATAACTGCTAAAAACTAACTGGTTTAAAACTCAAAAAATATACATAATCACACATCTTCATCCTCGATGGTAAACAAAAGTAACTTCTTAAAAAAGTACTGCCTACAAAATCAACATGCATATAAAATCACAAGTCTCCATCCTCGTTACCAATCGCCTGAATTTTCATCATACTCCATCCTCGACATCAACATCCTACAAGTAGCAGTACATGGAATACATGTCAAATATATGAAATGAATGCATGCATTCTAAACATAAGACCAAGAAAACTGATTTCATACTATGAACAAACATGAGCAACTTGCAGATTGCACCTATTTTAAGCAATAATCTCAGCACAAGTTTATACATAAGGTGCAACAAACAGTACTGCACCAACGAAAAGAGAAACCATATATATGTAGGTAATAAAACCTAAAGCATGTGATTGTAGAGAATTCAATCCTAATATTTTCGCAAGAAGAAAACATTTGAGTTCAAATTAAACAGTACATGAGCCACTAACTAAGATAACAAATTTCTGTGAGATTTCTGATCATCACTTATCTGCTGGCTGAGAATAAAAGGCAAATTTCCACAAGAAAACCTTGTATTGACAATGAGAACTGGAAAAATAGGTACACATGCAAGTTCATTGTGGTCGATAGAGGTTTTCCTTTTAATTTTAAAAGAACATCGAGAATCTCAGCGAACTAATCAATTAAACAGTAATGAGCCACAAACTAAGCCACAAAACAAAAGCACTTAACAAACCTCAAATTTGCAGTTGAAAACCTACGCAGACAATACAACCAAGTTTAAAGAAATAAATAAAAGCACAACAAAAGAATCACACCTTGAAGGACCAAGTGGTGCAAAAATAAATACCATCTTAGTGAGGGAGTGAAGATTAGAAAAGCCGAAGTGTAGATAGACTAGATGAACAAAGATTAAAACCCCCCAAGGTTGGAACACCCTTCCATCTTGAAACTTGATAGACAGCGTCTATCAGCAACAAAGCGACCCAATTCATCCCTGCATTAAAATAAACATTCAACCCATTTACTTCTGCAGATTAAAAAAACACAAACTACCTATCATACAATAACAATTTGCATCATTTTGGCCCTCCCAAATAACAGACTCTAGGAATCCAATTTACTTGAAAGACTGCAAGAAGCCAATATTACAATGAAAAGTCAACATCAAAAGTATATGTTTAACAGAATAATTTAATTTAATTTTACATGGATGAGCTGTTAACTAAACTTCAAACTCAACCAGAACATACTAGTTCAAGAAGCAAGATCAAGATGTTGATTTCATCATGTTACACAAAAACCCAACTGACTGACAAAAAGAAAAACCAAAGAAGTGTCACACATATCTTCAGGAGTCAATCAATAGGAGATTCCCAGACCATATAACTAGGTTTAATATTTTTAAGTATTGAACCACTATTGGCTATTTGGATGCCACGTCCACATCCAATTACTATATTTTGCTCATTTCACAACCAGCCCTATTTAACCATTCTTTTCACTAGAGGCTGCAAATGAGGCTAGTTGAATTGAGTTTTGGCTGCTGAACTCAAACTCGACTAAAATTTAAATGAGTCATATCCAGTTTTTTAGCGAGCCTGGACTTGGTCATACAAACTCAAGTCCTTTAATAAATGAGCTATTCACAAGCTCAATCTGGGCTTAAGTGAGCTGAGTCAAGCTTGATCCATCTCGAGTTTTAATTGAACTTAACCAGTCGATCCAAGCTCATGATGACTTGAGCTTTAGCAGAGTTAAGCGAGTCGAAATGAATATATTAGATGTGCACTATCTTATAATATAAATTAGAATTTATTATTAAATGTATCATATATTCGGGCTAAAAGGAGTGTCTCGAGCTAGTCCCAAACCAGGCTTAAACAAGTCAGTCCCCAGACCAACATTGTACAACCCAAACTTGGCTCGATTATTAAACAGACTCGAGCTTAATTTTGCCAAGTGAACTCAAATCGAGCTAACTTAAGCGAACAAGGTCAAATTTGGCTTATGAAACAGTTCGATTTGTTTACATTCCTACTCTCAACTGCGATGTCATTCTCACATTAATAAAATCAACCATAAATAAATCTATTGAGAAATCCTTAACTCTAATAACCCACTAAACAATCCAAAATATAGTTT
Organism: Aralia elata; assembly: GCA_034770075.1. Classification (NCBI taxonomy): domain Eukaryota; kingdom Viridiplantae; phylum Streptophyta; class Magnoliopsida; order Apiales; family Araliaceae; genus Aralia; species Aralia elata. The sequence continues at coordinate 32,063,257 of CM068377.1, forward strand.
AGGGGTGGGTTGCCCATAAGAAAATAATATAAATTGGGAATTGAACACATAATATCAAGATTAGGAGGAAAAAAAAGCAAGTTATAATCGTACGTAGTAATCCGATTGACAGAGTTATCAGATGTAAAGATCTCCAGAGATTTGCAAAATTAGGTCACGAGAATGCAATGCAAGCCAACATTGTTGCATCCACATCACTGCAAAGCCAAAACACAAGGAGAAATGAATATATCAGTACAAAATATCCAATCTTTAAACTGTCTTCTAAATAGCATAAAACATCCAAGATACATTAAAAATTCAATCAAAAATTCAAGATTTAGATATACATAAACACAGATCTGCAAGGAAACAATATCCAACACAAACAAATATCCAAGACAAACAAATAACAATATCCAACACAAACAAATATCACAAAGATAGTCTTGTATTAATCTCTTGAAATCAGATATTACAATAATAAGGAAGTAAAAATTTTGAAATCCAGAATCATAGAAGTAAGCAGAACTCATTTAAGCTCATGGAATCCATACAATGTATGTTATGGTATAAGAACAAAAGATTAATTTTAAATAACTACCGGCACAAACACAACTTGATTAATTTATATAAGGGACTAATTAGAGGGGAGTATTAATAGTATCACTTAGCCTGGTATATATAACTTACCCCGACCTTCCCAAAATTTAATTTAAGATCCTCTTTTCCTTTATTGGTGTCCAAAAATAGTCACCGGTTGCTTTCAAATTATACTAGTAGCAAATCAACCCTTTTTCTGTACAAAATTTTGTGTGACAAAACCCTATTAAAAGTAATCTTGAACTCTAATAAACATTGCACCGGTCTCTCATCTTATGTAAGAGCATAAAATCTGAATGGGCACAATTAAAACAGGATAGGAGCTCAACAGTAGTTCATTAGCCAAATCTTTCCGGAATTATGATCGGAAGTAGATATATATACAGACAATACGATTGGAAATTTGAAACCCTTCAAAACTGTTTGATGGAAAGAAATTCTAGAAACAAGTCACCTCCACAATTCACTTATAGAGAGCCGGAATTGCTTAGCATCTTAGAAGCTATTTCATTGTTGTGGCGATTTGCTTGTCCTCAGTACAGAATGTATAGTAATGTGATTCAAGCTCTGTAAGGCTAGCTGCTGCCTCCTCTCCAATTTTAGCCAACATGCCAATCTGTTTTTTTTTGCCTGTTGGTTTAACTCATATGTTCTTTGCTCTACATGGTCATTTAAGGGTTGCGAACCCCTGAAAAGATGTGAAATGGTAAACCTCTTACCATTCTGGATGCACGCATCTCCATCATGAAAGCTTCTTGTGAATTTCTAACTGGTGGATCATTAACCTGCAATACGCATAGTACTGTCAGGATATGAAATTAGTTCATTTGGTGCACAAGAAAATGAAACCTCCAGTTATAGTGACAATATTTTAGTACTTGAGGGAAAAGGGAAGTTTCACTGTGAAATAGAGAACTACAACCTCAAGCACATTATATATTGGTCAATGTTCCCATAATAGTTTTTCCATATGTGCAACATTAGGACTGTTTTTACCATAAACAAGCTCCTATAGAACAATTAGTCATATCAAAAGAAGCTAGCAAGATTAGTGGAACCTCTTTTATTTCAATATGGAATTCACTTAAAATAGAACATCGCAGGTAATATTATAATATAGGCAATAATGTGATAAATAATACAGCAAGTCAAAAATCAAGGCACTTTAGGCAACAGCAAGCAGGTCACAAGCTAAACTGTAACAAGAGAACAGCAGAAGTGCTACAGAAATGAAAACCATTCTTTATTTACACAAGATGACATTCACATAAAGGAGAGAACAGCAGAATGCTACAAAGAGATCCACAAGTGTGTTAGAGGCAATGATGGGAAAATTTATTGAAATACTAAATGAAGGTACTTTAGACATCATCAAGCATGTTACATTCTAACTTACCTGACAGCAAATGGCATATTTATGCATTAAAAGAAGTATCATAAAAGTAGTGAATATCAAAAGCAGAGATATATGAACAAAAATGTTTAAACTTTAAATAGTACTTCATAAAATTAAGTACATACCTGAGCCTCCACAAATACAACCATCTGCATCAGCACTATGCCGCCGAGTGAGTACCGCCATCTGTACCTTCAATTGGACAATAATGGCAGAGGTTGAAGGAGAAGGAGAGCACCACTATGCCGCCGAGTGGGCATAAAGGAGCAGTAAAGCTATCAAAAGAATGAATCAACAACCGAGTGGGCATACAACAGCAGAATGAGATTACACTCTAAGGTCTACAAATAGGCAGAGGGGTACAAAGAGAATAAATTAGCAGATTCCATATCGCTCCACGTCTCACACTCACTTTCATACAGAACAACTAATTAATACAAGTATACAACAGAATAGTGTAATTGAGTGAGAGCCTAGATATCAGCCAATCTTAATAAGAACAGGAGTGAGAGTTCAAAACACCACCAAGGCCAAAGTATGGAATAAAACTCTCTCTAAGTTGTCATCCAACTCTTCTTCTCACGGATTCTACCGACACAAAGATGCTCAGAGCGACTACTTGAGCATGAGCAACTCAAACTCCGCTGACACATTTGAATTTGCACAAGAGACCAATTTTACAATATTTCTTTTATCAATGAGGTTCTTTTATTAATAAGGAAATAAATAAACAAATGCTTGATAACTTTCTTCTTTTTATTGATACGTCAAGTTGATCCGAACTCCCAAGTATTGGGATTGGAACCAGCAAACCGTAAGGTTATTCCTCATTGTCTCTGCCATTTCTCCCACCACTTGGATTCACAAATGCTAAATAACTTATCACAACTTTGCACTTTCGGAAACACTTATTGCTATGTTAAACTCAATAATGCTCTGAGATTATCAGCAGCCAAAAATAAACAAATGCTAATTAAAAACTTATAACAGCTGCAAACTCTTTAAAACTCACATGAGGATCCTTCCCCTTTGCCCGTTGGTGTTAGTTTTCACCATCAGCAACCTAAATAAAATAATGTAGAACATAAAATTGGTTCCTGTAACACTATTGAAAAATCCTGAAACCCAACGCAAGAATGTCTACGCAGATATAATTGCATGTTTAAATTGTAAATAGTTTGGCATGGAAACTAATAAATGAACATAAAAAAATCGAACAACGGCTAGATTTAGTCAAGATTCACATCCATATATAGCAGATTATTCAATTAATAAGAGAATCCAACAAACAAAATGAATATACCACTATACCCAACAGAGCATAAATACCCATTACCAAGAACCCAAAGATCCATGAGGAAAAGTTTCAATTCCATAATAGATCAGCAATATAAAGTCCTTAAAACTAAAAACATAAATTTTCAATTAGATACAAGCAAGTAATCCACAACCTCACAACAAACCATCAGTTCAAAAAAACAAAATCAAAACAAAAAGTAACCCAATAAAAATCATACTGAATTAACAACCACAAATGCACATTTAAAATCAAATTTATCCCATACCAAAATAACCCAAAAAAAGACTAAGCGTGACTGAACCCAGATAACAACCCATAGACACAACCAAAAAGCCAACAAAACAAAACCGAATCTTTAGAAGATATTCACAATCACTAATAATCAGAAACCCACACAACAAAAAGAGCTTAAATCAATGTAGACACTGTATCTACTATATAAATGCAGTTTAAGAAAGAAACAGAGTAAGTAAACTCATTTGGTCTAGGGTTTGGTACCTGGGAGCAATCGTAGGAGTAGTAGGGATGGCCACGGAGGGAGCGAGAAGTCGACGGACACAGAGGGAGAAGAGAAGCACCAGTGCGGCAATAAATCGGCAAAACCTAAAACGAAGAAATCAAAGGAGGGAGAAGGGAGGGAGAAATCGGAGGGAGAACTAAACCGAGAGAGGGAAATTGGGAGACCCAAAACAAAGAGGGAAAAAGGAAAATTGGAGACCTAAAACGAAAAGAGGGAGAGAGGGAAAGAGGGAAATTAAGAGGTCCATTGCTCTCGCTTCCGGCATCCCAAGTAAATTTTGAAATTAAAAAAATTGTAAAAAAAATAATAACTAAAATTTTGTAAATTAAATATATATATATAATATATAATATAATTAATAAATGTAAATTATTAATATATATATATAATTAATGTAAGTTATTAATTAATGAATGTAAATTATTAATATATATATATATATATATTAATAACTTATATATATGTGTGTATATATATATATATGTGTGCGCGCGCGCCATTGCTCTCGCTTCCGGCATCCTAAGTAAATTTTGAAACTAAAAAAATTGTAAAAAAAATAATAACTATAATTTTGAAAAATTAATATATATATAATATAATATAATTATATATAATATATAATATATAATATAATTAATAAATGTAAATTATTAATATATATATATATAATTAATGTAAGTTATTAATTAATGAATGTAAATTATTAATATATATATATATATAATAACTTATATATATAAATATATGTATATATATATATGTGTGTGTGTAAGTTATAAGTTATTAATATATATATATATAATATTATATAATTTTTAAAATTTGTAATATTTATAATTTATAATCAGATTCAAAAGTTTACATTGAATATTTAATTTTTTTTTTCAAAATTAATATTGTCCATTGTTTTCCCTCCCGACATCACAAGTAAGTTTTGAAAGTAAAAAATTTGTAACAAACTAATAGTTAGAGTTTTGTAAGTTAATATATATATATATATATATATATATATATATAAAAATTAATGAAGGTAAAGTTTATTAATATATATGTATATATTATTAAGTTATTAATTAATAACTAATTAATGAATGTAAGTTTTATTAATATATATATATAAGTTATTCGGATACGAATTCTAGATACGGATACGAATACGCCTATATCCGTATTTGTATCCGTTTATTCGCAGATACTTTTAAACCGAATACGGATATATCTGTTTTTTTTCGAATGCGAATAATATCCGTTTTTTTTAATGCGGACGACTACGAATTTTTCAGTTACCATTTACAGCCCTAGAGAAAAGATACGGAACAGTAGTAAGGAGTAAACAGTCGATCCTTATTTATTTGTTTAAGGCTGTTTTAGTTTTATTTCATTTTTTTGTTGATATAGTTGGAGGGAATTGCTGGAGGAGAACTAAAAAACTAAGGACTATATCTGTCTCTAATCCGTCTCTAAAATGCATTTAAAAATCTTTTAAAAATAATCAATTTTTGATACGGCTATATCCGTCTCTAATTCGGTTTCTAAAATAAGGAGGAATTGGAGACTAATATTTTGGAGGGAAAATAAAATCTGAGACGGAAAATTTCGGTCTCTAATCCGTTTCAAACATAAATATTTATTTCTTTTTATTATTATTAATCTGAGACGAGCACGGTTGGTCTCAAATTTGTTTCAAAAATGTGTTTAAATTTTTTTAAAAAATACTTAGTTTTTGAGACGGCTAAATCTGTCTCTAATTCCGTTTCTAGAATTTGAGACGACACTGGCGGTTTCAAAATCCGTCTCGGTTTTTTACTTCCAAAACATGTCGAGACAGAGCAAAATTTCAGTTTCTAAGTCCGTATCAAATTGCTAGAATTAGAGACGGAACTTAGTCCGTCTCTAAAAATCGGTTTCAGATGCCCAGTATTCTAGTAGTGTATAGAAAATTTTGGGGCCCACCTGATCGGGGGCCCAGGGCGTTAGACCTTCCCACCCGTGCTCAGAAACAACCCTGATCTCAATACAATTCGTTGTCTTATATAGCCCTTGCTAATACATGGACTCGATATTAATCTCAACTCTCCATTCTTACTCTCAATATATATATATATATATATATATATATATATATATATATGGAGCATTTCAAGAGCAGAACTTGTAAAGAGCATATCTAGCAGAACTTCGCTAAAAGCTATGGTGACAGACCAGACCTATGACGACGGACAAAACCGTCGTCAGTCCGTCGCTAAAAGTAGTTCTGCTCTTGAAATGCTCCCTATATATATTTTTCATATAGGGAAATATGTAGATGCACAGCTGTGTACTACACAGTAGGGCTATGACGACGGTTTTTTTGGCTATGCCGACGGTACTACCGTCGCCATAGGTCTATGCCGACAGTAGTACCGTCGCCATAGCCCAAAAAACTATCGCTATAACCCTACTGTGTAATACACAGTTGTGCACAAACATTTTTTCCATATATATATATATATATATACATACACACCTATCAGACTATATTCATAACACAGGCCGTTGATTATAACAAGCCCAAGTAAGGCTTAAGACCATAAGAAGAGTGATCGAGTAAATTTGCAATTCATGCTTAGGAGACGAACTTAATATCCTTAAACCCTGTTGGGCCTGGTAGTTGGGTTATAGAAACTGATTCAAGACTCCATGAAAAAATGTGTTGTTTACATCTTGCTAGAGAATTCATGGGCCATGAAGTGACGTTGCTACTGAAACGAACGGATAATGGTTCTTAATGGGCCATTAAAGTGTTATTGACATTGACCTTGAGAAATTTGAGACCCATTAGTTAATGAGTCCTGCTATACATTGTAAAAGTTTCAGTTATTTTGGTCGCAATTCAACTTCATCAAATATTTATCGATATGTATATCATTTTTCTTAGTCAAAAGACGATTTATTACACAACACGCTAGATGACATTTTATTTTATTTTTTTCTTGCAAACAAAACACTTAATTACTGAAAAATTACTCCTTTTGTCTTGTAATAAACGTCCTAATTTGACTGTAATAGTCAAATTGATTATTTTTAAAATTAACAATTAAAAATTTTTATATGCAATTTTTATATCACGAAACTTGACATTGATAGTAAATTTTCCATAATTTATTATTGATCATAATCCTTCGACATATATCTTGAATATTTTTTAAATTTGTTAATTTTAAAAATAATTAATTTGATCTTAAATATCAAATTAAAACATTTAATATGAGGAATAATTCTAGGCCGACCGGCGCCGGTGACCCTTTAGCGACCGGTCGGAATTTTTTTTTTTATTATTTTCTGTACAACACTGTTTTGTATATGTATCCAAAACACACCTAAATCACTTTTTTAAAAAAAAAATTCAGTTCCAATAAATCACATAAATTATTTGGGAGTGAAAATCCAAAAAAAAAAAAAAAAAAAAATCTTTTTCCGACCGGTTGCTGAGCCCGGTCGCCCAGGCCAGTCGCCCCAGAAGTACTCTAATATGAGACGGAGAAAGTAATTTAGAACTGCACGGCGTGGGGGTAGCTCGCCCCTACACTGTCAATTTTATAGGAAACAGTGACTTTTCCCAATTTTTCCCGTACATCTATCTTTTTTGGATTCCAATACTACTCCATATAGCAAGCAACGCATTTACATCACCGATGTTCTAAGATGATCTATTCCTTCTAAAATATAATATTAATTTTTTAAAATTTAAATTTAAAATTGATTTAATAATATTTTAGTTAATTAATATAAGAATAAATATTATAAATTATTTTAAAAAGTACTATTAATTATATAATTTATTATTTCATAATTTTTAAAAAATTTTATCAATTTTAAGTTTGAAAAAAGTATATTACAATTTAAAGCGGAGGAATTTATTTACTTAATTAACTCAGCCATATCAATTTTGTTTACATTCCATTCAGATCAGTACGTACATTGCACGGACTTAATTAATTGTACGTCTGAACAACCGTACACTCTTGGATGTAAGTCTATGCAATGTAGTGATCATCTGATTTCGATCAGAATTTTAAGAATCCAGTAAATATTATAAATTATTTGGAAATAACAAAAAAAAAAAAAATGGACCGGTCGCTGGCAATGCACCTGTCACCCTAGACTTATTGGAATTTTAATTAAGGGCGGCTTTATGTATGGGAAAATGGAAATGATCCGATCAATAATGTACTCCCTCCGTCCCCTAGAGTTGTGCACAAGTATTAAGGAAATGATTATATAACATTAAATATAATATTAATTGTCTATAATGTCTTTGTATTAAAAAAAAAGAGTGTTATATATTGGGTAAAAAATAATGAGAGAACCAAAGTTATACTCCCTCCGTCCCAAATTAATTGTTTTTTAGGACTTTTTAAGTCAAATTGACTATTTTTAAAATTAATAATTAAGCATGTATAAATATATTTGTAAAATTATAAAAATTGGAGTTAGTAATAAATTGTATATACTTTATTTTGGTTATAATCTCTTCACCTATATTTTAACAAAAATAATAAAAAGATTAGTTCTAAAAAAATCAATTTGACTTAAAATGGTCAAAATTGAGCAATTAATTTGGGATGGAGAGAGAATTTAATACTTGGAGTAATATTAGAAATTAAATAATTAATACTTACTTGAAATTCTAAAACGTCATATATTAAGAGACAAAAAACATTTTTCTAAAACATCTTATACTAAGGGACGGACGGAGTAGAAACATAGCAGCACTGCGTACAATCAACCGCAAACAAAAGCCTTGTACTGGCACGTACACTATGCTAGCTCCACAAGTAACATAAATAGCTAGCTCAATGCATGCTAGCTTAATTATTAAACACTTTAATTCATTAGATTAGATCTCTCGCTGTAACTCTCCACAAATACATAACAGAAAACAACAACACTTGTCTGAATTATTCTATTCTAGCTTTACGTACCTAATTAGTTAATTAAAGAGCGGAAGTGCATGGACGTCGTGGTGGTGGTGGTGGTAGGAAAGAGTTGTAGGGTTTTGAGAGGTCCTCTGTTGGAACAAGAAGTTGGGGCCACATCCATAATCATCCAGAGGTGATCATGGCCGTACATTCTCTTGATGGACTTCTCTTCGCATCTCTCCGCCGAAGGATCATCCGCTTTCAAGGTGTATGGCTTCAATTGTATGGAAGATGCATCCTCAGCTCCTCCAGTACCCTACATATATATTAGAAGTAAAATTAAGTCAACTGAGAATACATAAATGCAAGATTAAATTAGACTGTCGATAATGTCAAACAATAATAATTAATAATTATGTCGTCAAAAATATAAATATCGTTAAAATAATTAAATGTAAAATTATCACTATTTACATATATGCTTTGGCAACATTTTGGCAAGATAAATGTTGTTTAGGCATTATCAACCACCAAGGTAATTACCTGATGAAGAAAAGGTGATAAGTTATAGTGAGCATTTAGTGGATGATAGTTTTGTTGCTTAGCTAGAAAAAGTGGTTGATAACAAAGTAAAGGTGGTGAGTTATGGTGATAGTTTTGTTGTTTAGCTAGAAAGAACTGTCTTCTTTTAAGCTTTTGTCTGTCTCTGGCTTTGCGGTTCTGAAACCAGTAGAAAACGTTCTTTCCTTCGATCTTTCCATATTGGGAGAGATGGACTGTGATCTTATGTATTTGAGATACCTTGGGTGTTCCTATTCCACCTTTATAAATCTCCTCCAAGATCATCAGCTGCTCTGGGGTTGGACACCACCTTTGTAGAGGCATTTTTGCGACTCTTTGTCTTGCTTTTTTGGGGTGTGGTGTTGCTCGACTATAAATAGAGGGTTGACAGGATTAGAAGGTAGTGAGAAAGTGAGATAAAAGGGATGGACGGAGAAAGAGAGAGGAAAAACGGGAGAGAAAATTTGGCCGTGCAAGGTTTAAAATTTATGAAGTTTTCGCACTCTTAATTTTGTATAAGTTTAGAAATTTTTTTATCAGCAAAAGAAATTTATACTAGTAATATCCAAAAATTTACCTCATGCGACAAGTCCAAAAAATATATAAAGAAAAGACTATTTTTTAATTGCATTTATTATGAAATATGTTACATTCGTGTTGACCTAAAAAAAAATACTCCCTCTGTCCCAAATTAATTGCTTTTTAAAGATTTTTTTAAGTTAAATTGACTATTTTTAAAATTAAAAATTAAGCATATATAAATATATTTCTAAAATTATAAAAATTAAAATTAGTAACAAATTGTATATACTTTCTTTTGGTTACAATATCTTTACCTATATGTTAGCAAAAATAGTAAAAAAATTGGTTTTAAAAATAATCAATTTGACTTTAAAAAGTCCTAAAAATACAATTAATTTGGGACGGAGGGAATAAACAATAAAAATAATTGATTAAACTATTATTTTACAAATGAAAAACAAAAAATTATAAATTTACAACTTCATATGATCTAAATCCATGAGCAAAGAACAAATTTTTAGCGGGGGGTGGTTTGTAGAATATAAAATATGATCAATATTATAATAACATTACGTAGACACCCTATTGACCCCACAAATATTTTTCTAATCACCAATTTATTCATATATATTTGTAATCTTAAATATTTCAACAAATAAAATAAGTCAAAATATTATCTAATTTAAGGCTATTAAGGAATTATATAAGGGAGGAAGGAAGGATATGGGATTTAAAATTGGAGAAAGTTACAAAAATTTTATTTGAAGATGTGTTTAATAACTTGCAAAATTTCCGAGAGGTCAAGTTATATATTACAGTTAATTTTTTTTAGAATATTTTCATAAATTATATATATATATAATAACAAAATTTAGTGGGTCAATTCACCCCGTATCAAAACTCTCAACTATGTCTTGTCTTCCACCAATTTTATGTAATACAAATTTAATAATAAAATTATGGGTTAATTGCAAATCTTACAATTAGGACCACAAATTAAATTTTAATTCTCTTGGTATCCAACTTATTAACTACTAATAAGTAACTTATATTGAACCTGAGAACAAATTCGATTAAAAGAATAGTCGAAAAGGTGACGAGCTCTAGCTATGTAAGTATATATATAAATACAACTTGTCTGTATATTATTTAGTTAATTGTATAAAATATTTAAACAACTTAAATACTACTCACATATTGCATGTCAGCAATTTGATGGCTAACTTACATGCAATTTGATGGCTAACTTAGTTGAATAACTATTTAAGGTCCATCTTACTTACTTTAATTTACTTTAATTACTTTAATTTACTTTAGGATTAAGTTGAAAGGATTTAAATTTAGTGGTCTCAATTAAGTCATGTATACTTCACGGTCATATATATTATTAATCTTAAAAATATTATATTTAGCAATACAATAATATTTTTTTATACATAATTGTGTTGTTAGTTTTATTGTATAAATAATATTTATATCATTAAATATGTATTAAAAAAATTTAGTCATTTTGATGGAAATTATAATGGATGCATATTAATTAATCCAACTCCATGCAGCAGAAAAAATTCAGGTTTTCAACATCTACCAAAGGACATAAAATACCGCTTTATTTTCAGCGTCAGGCTGCATGTTTTATGTCGTATACAAAAAAATAATTTACGTGCACAAATTATATATAAAAAAATTGTGCATATAGTCTTCATCTACAACCCAAGCTCCAGTGCTCTCTCTAAGTTCACTCACAGGAGAAAAATACATAACATTTGCATTTTCTTTTTATATTTAAAATTAAAGTGATATATTGAACTTTAAAACAATATATATATATATATATTATAAATGATAGAATTTTATAAATAATTTATCATTTTCACAACTATATTGTCTAAAAGTTAAATGAATTCACAACCATATTGTCTAAAAGTTAAACTATATTGTATACATTTAGTATTAAAGATACAATGTACCATTTGTCACTAAAAATTGAGTAAAGATAAAAAAAAGATGAAGGAAAAAAAATTTGAACTATCAAGTCACCAAATTTAAACGGCTGAGTTGATTTGAGATCAATTAAAATGTTGCTTAAAAATATTATATATAAAATTTATTTGATTAGTCGTTTTAATGTTTACCCGTTATTTGTATTTGTATGAATTATTAACCTTGTTTACGTAAATCCATAAATGAAAGAAAGAGAGTACTTCCTTTGTTCCTTTTCAATTGTGGTTTTAAAATTATATATATAGATTAAAAAAATTAATTAATACTTTTTTTAATTAATTATAAAATTTTAATATTAACCTTTTAAAATTTATTGAAAATATGAGAGAGAAACAAATTAACCTTTAATCATAAAGGATACTAATATGAAAAATTAAATATTTAATGTTTCTTTGAAGTTTACAAATGACAAATAAAAAAGAACAAAAATCTCTCTTTAAATAGACAAATAAAAAGGTACGGAAGGAGTAATTCTATTAGGTGGATTGAAAATATCTGCAAATTAATAAATATTATATGTAATGCACTGTAGCAAGTGAATTTATGAACCAACTACTATTCCAAGCAATACATTTTTATTTTTGGATTCTTTCAGAAAAAAACCATCAATTGTTAAATACTCATAAATAAGACTTGAGTAGTATATTAATTATACTTTTTATAAGATATATTTAATTTGTCGCCCTAATTTAGGATTTTAAAGTTGTTGTGGATACATGAATCTCTTTAGTTATTATTACAAGTTTATCGGATGATTATAGTAAACAACAAACTTGATGATATCATAAAAATTCTTGAATATAATTTTGAGATAGGAATAGTATAAATAATAATGTTTAATTTAGATATATATATATATATATATATATATTTGAATGGTCTGCTTCATGCCTTTCTTTTTGTTTCAAAACACTACAACAAAAAAGGCTATCTGCGATCGCCTATCAGCGACCGCTAGCGGTCGCAGATGGACATCAGCGACCGCGTACGGTCGCTGATAGTAGTCGCAGATAATCTGGTCGCTGTCTGCCCATCAGCGACCAATAACAGCAACCGACGTATCTGCGCCCGCCAATAGCGACCAACTCGGTCGCCAGATTGTTTCAGGCTACGTCAGCTTTTAGTGTGACGTGGAGCCACGTGTCGACGACCGGCATTAGCGACCGCATGCAGTCGCTAATAAGAAAATAAAATTAAATTCATTTCCGGTCGCTGATACTTAATAGCGACTGACAGCGGTCGCTGATACTAAAATTAAAAAAGAAATATTTTGTTTGTTTGTGGATTTCCCAAAAAAATTGACCTGTTTTGTACCTGCTTTATATCCCAACACACAACAATTTATATACAATCCAAATCCATAGGTGCATCCATACAATAAGAACAACACAATAAATATATATAAACATCCATTCATCACAAAAACATAATAAAGTATCGTATCGGCTGAAATTTATATACAAATGAATATAAAACGTCCGTACATTCAGTTAGTAAAAAAAAATAATGGCAAATGTCTAGGCCGCATCAAATATCGTCCGATTGTGGCTGTAACAAAAGAATAACACATGTTAAATATTTATTAGTGAATGTAAAGTTAAACTAAACATGCAAATATAAACATGAAGCTAAACAATGACAGGATTACCTCATCCTGATGTTGTGCTGCTCTAGCCACTGCATCTGCTAGCTCCTCAGGACTCAGGGACTGCAGATGCCCGCCAAGTGTAAGAAGCAGATTGCGATCTTGACATATAGCTCTCACACAGTCAGCAGGAGTGTGCGGCGTCGGATGACACGAGGACTGAGTAGACTGACTAGCAGAGCTGCCCGTGCCGCTGATAGTCGGTCGTCGTCGTCGTCGTTGTCCTTGGCCTTTGACGTAGTTTTTCTTGACAACCGACGCTCTCTCCCACAACTCCTGATCAATCGACGGCCGCGGGGTGCCTTCAGGATAACGCTCGTCTATTAGGCTGTTATAAGTATCCTGTCAGCATTTTAAAAATAAATTAGTTAAAAATAAATATAAAATGCTTAAGAATGACATACTTATTTATAAACATATTAAAATTATAAAAACAAATTACCGCTATTTGGACAGCCTCAGGCAAACCATCGCGGGTGGCCACGTACACATCCAGCCAATTAATAGGCTGACCCTGAGACTGAGTCTCCTATAAAACATGCCCGTATATTAATATATAAATATGTGATATACTATACTAATTATTGACAGTTGCAAAATACGTACCTGTGCAGCAATATGTTGCAGCTGTGATATACTGCCGCCTCTATATGTGCCTTTTGCCTTGGCGCCTTCAGGTGCACCTGAGGCTCTGTTAGTGGCGGCAGTCTTACGTCTTTTATTCCAGCTCTCACCCCGCCACAGCTCACACATATCAGCCCATATGGCCGGCGCGCACCACCAGGGGCTATGCTCGTGCATGTACTGCTCACCCTCCCCTGGATGGTCGACCGATGCATTATTCAGGGCTTTCTGTCGTTCCTTGTTCAAGTTATCTTTTGTTCGGACGACGCACTTTTGCCAAAACAATGTCTGTATTATTGATGCATGTGCGTCGTCCCATCTATACCTCTTCTGCAAATAAAACAACAATAATAATATTAAGACGGTGATAATATAATCCAACACTAATAAACAATATTAGTTCATTTTTTGCATTATCTGTCAGAATTAAATAAATTATACCTGAAATTCAGCCCAAACTGCATCCTTATGGGCGAGATGTGTGCTCGCCCACGTAATCACCGGCGTAGGCCAGTTCTGTAAGCATAATTGTGAAATGCACTTCACAATCTTGTTATCTTGAAAATCCCTACAATATACGACAATTAATATACATTAAAGATAACATTAGTATATATCTACAACATTAACGATCATATTGGAGATTGGTTATATGTAATAGCTAGATAACGTACGTGCTGTCCGGAGGAGGTCTGATCTGTATAAGAATGCGGTCATTTGGATTACTCGGGGCCTTCGGGACATGATTAGGCCCTCGACCCAAGCCACGCTTTTTTAGCGGGGCTTCAGAAGACATCTATAAATACAAAATTATATCATATATAATTTCTTAAACTTTATCATATTATATTTAATAATATCATATATTATATTGGCCCAAATAAATTTCCAAATGAACAAATATGTGGATATCTAACAAAAATGAAGTGCCAAGTACCAATATTGCTCAACTTTGTCACGTACCAATATTGCTAAGTTTGTCAACATGTGCAGCGCAACAAAAGTCTTAAAATAAAAGAAATATATATGAAACAACCAAGAAGGAAAAAATATTGCCAAAATCACACAAAGGAAACTTGTTATTGTATCAACAAAAAAAAATCGAACTTTCTTGTGCAAATTTAAGTATCGATATCTATCTATCTATCTATCTATGTATCTTATAGCAAGAGGTAAAAGTAATTGCTCTTTGGTGTTAATAATTTTTCGTATTTCTTTTTTTTATCCTTTCATTCCCTATTAATTCCTACTTTCACCCC
Organism: Aralia elata; assembly: GCA_034770075.1. Classification (NCBI taxonomy): domain Eukaryota; kingdom Viridiplantae; phylum Streptophyta; class Magnoliopsida; order Apiales; family Araliaceae; genus Aralia; species Aralia elata. Next base: position 32,078,571 of record CM068377.1, read on the forward strand.
CACCCCAACTCTCTTATCCCTTTTATTCTCCCTCTTTGTCAATCTCTATTTTCACTCTTATATATCCTCATTCGTAATAAAAAGTCACCCAATATGTAGGTTACATTTTTTTACTTGAAAGATGGGAGTAAGTTCAAGTCAACTTTTCTTAAATCTTATGCAGGCGGTCCTAAGTTATAATCTCCCTCCTCCATAATTGAAAATGTAATTCTCCATTGTACCAAATAAATAAATAAAAAATAGTTGGCCCAAAGGAAAAAACACTCTGAAATTCAACTTGGCTAAGAACACTGACCCAAAGAAAATAATAACCTGGCTGGTATAATGGTATTAATAGGTAAAGTTATAGATGTACAATGATTATAGTTAAACTTTTTTAAAGATTATATATAGATAGTGCTATTCATAATTTTTAAAGGGTTTAAGAGTGCGAGATGAATTTTAATAAGACAATTTAATCTTAATTTCGAGTATTAATACTTGGAATATTATGGTCTTGCTAACTTAGTATTGGATAGGGCATTATACTCAGGTGATGAAAATTCCAAACAATAAATTTCAGTACAAGGAAAATTTATACAAGGATACCATACCTGATGGAACGACAGAACGGGGCGACGACGGCGACGTGGGCAGGTCCGGCGGCAGGTCCGGCGTTGGGGCGGCGGCGTCTCAGCTCTATTCTCCCTCTCTCTTCTCCCTCTTCTCCCTCTCTTCTTTTTCTTTAATTTCTTCTTTGTCTGATGATATGGTCTGGTTCTGTTCGAATGAATAGGAGTTAAATGCATCAGCGACCGGGTGCGGTTGCTGTTTTTCAGTGACGTGGTTTTATTAGCGACCGCAGTCGGTCGCTGTTACCATTTTGGTCGCAGTTAGTCTGCCCGCGAACAATTTCGCTAATTTTTTGGGCGGCAAAATTGGGTTAGCGACCGAGCAGCGACCGCATGCGGTCGCTGATATTAGCCAGCGACCAGATATATTTTCAGTCGCTAATATCGGTCGCTAGTAATAATATTAGCGACTGGATATTGCGGTCGCTGAAAGCTTTGGTCGCTGTTGACCAGTTTTCTTGTAGTGAAAGTAATAAATCACTATTAAGGTTGTGTTTGATAAAACTGAATATTAAGATCTCAATAGTTTCGACATCTAAATAATATAGAGTATCTGTCTAGAATTGTATCTGAATGAAAAAATATTGTTTGATAATTAATTTTTTCAAAATGTCTGAATAAGAGTATTTTACTATTTTAACCCTTAAACAAAAAAACCTCACTTCCCCTAAAATTATCCCTCCCTTTATTCCCTCACTTCCTCTAAAGTCTCCCTCCCTGTTTAATTTCCCCATCCAGTGCCTCTCTTTCTCTTGTCCTTCTCTCCGTCTCTTCATTTTCTCTCTCTCTTCTCATTTCTTCTTTTTCTTCTCTTTTTTTCTTCTTGTCCGGATATTGTTAGGCTAGATGACGAAGTAGATCAAAGACATGGATTTGTGCTTGGCATGAATTTGTGTTTGGTTGATTTTATTTTATTTTAAATTTATTCATGGTGAAATTATTGATCTGGTTTGTTATTCTGGAATATATGTATGAATGTGATCTGGTGAAATTGTAGATCTGATTTAGTTTGTTCTTCTGGGTATGGGTATATATGGAGTTTTTAATAGCGGATTATTGGAAGATGAAGGAAAAAAGTAAGTAGATGTCAGATTCAAGAATATATGATACCCAAAATTCAAATCAACCTCCATAAAAATCTTACTTCATGAACTTCCTGAATCTTTCGTTGAAATCTTACCCACTTTGAAATTTTTTGATCTGCAGATTAATTAGGATTATTGGAGATAAAAGAGGAATTTTGGAATATCAAAGAGGTCATTTTTGTCCAAAAGAAGTCAATTTCGTTCAGATGTGCCTCTAAATTGTTAAGATTTAATTTTGAGTCTTACCGATTAAGAGGCAAAAAAAAATTACCAAACAAAATTTGGCTCTGACCGAATAAGAAGTACACCTATTAAGAGACATTAAGAGCTAATCAAACACAACCTAACACTAATACTTATAATTAAACACATTATTTAGTCTTTCCTTAATTTAATGTAGGACAAATTTTTATCAAATAGCAACATTTCCTTTAAACCTTGTTGATTTTCAATTTTGGAATTCTAAATATACTGTTAAATGATTTTATCTTGAACCAAATTTAACATCATTAATGAGTTCTACAAGTAGCATCAAATTAAGGTCAATTTAATACTCTTTAATTAGCATTAAATCGGTATCAAAATTGACCAAAATTAGACCATACTCACCAGAAGTGTTATTCCTCCCCTGCAAACTTAACTATGCCACTTTCAAGTACTCTTAATTCGGAAAATAGTGAGAGCTATGGGTAATAAATTTAAAAAGAAGATTTGGGAGCAGAAGAGAGAGTGAATTCTGCATGTATAATAAAAGTTGGAAGATAAAATTCAACGAAATAGATTGTGGTATCCACTTAAAGTTTAAAGTTTAAGATTCAAAATTATGAAAATGGGAGATATTTGAAAGAAGCATATAAATCTATGGGGCAAAGCGAAACATGAAGAAAATCTAAGCTCTTCTGATGAACTCTCTCTTTTATGTCCTATTTGTCTAAAATATTTTTTCGTTATAAAGTTGCTGGCACGGTTATATTATTATCTTCGGTTGTTTTTGCAGAGTGGAGTACTTATTTTCAGATTTTCTTTCCTTTTCTCTTTCTTTTTTGTCATTCCTTCTTTCATAATTTAGAAAACGTTACTCTACCAAAATAATAATATTTGTATATAACATACTTAAAAATATTTTTCAACTAATACTTCTTTAAATAATACTCTCTCCATTTTAAAAATTATATATTATTTACAAATATTAAAAATATTTTTTCATTATATATTTATCTAAATAACAAAATGATAAACTTTAAATGAGTGAATACACAAGAATTTTATCCCTAACATTGTTTATCAAAGATTTTATTTTTTGAAATTTTCCGTAAATGTTTCGTTTAATTGACTTTTAGTTCAAATTTTAGATTGAAACTTGAATTCAGGATGATTTTTAATAAAGATAAACATTTTTTAGTATAGAATGAATTTCTAACATGAAGATTGATGTCTCATTTCATTAATAGTAAACCAACCTCCCTCTCCCTTCCCTTTTTTACAATGAGCAAGAGATTCTTATCATTATTGAAATGATCCTGTTTAATGGCAGGGGGCCTCTCCTCAGTTATTAACCCCAAACTTTTTCAAAGTTTCCCAAAAAACATCCTTTATGTCCATCGCTATTTTTTTCCAGATAAACATCAAACCAATTTAAAGATTACACAAAAATATTAGAGCTTGTGATTTTTCAAAAGATCGATTTGGTGATGTGTATCAACAATTTTGTATTAATAAAAGTTCAATAAATTTATGCCAAAAAATGTGCTTATTTTATAAGGTTGTTATAATAGTGTTATACAACTTCAATTTAAATAAAAGTCGATGTTATCTTATATTTTTACATGATCTTTTCATTCCTAAGATTAGATTTTATTAAAAGTGCAAGATAAAATTATTTTATGAAATTGAGGTATTATAACTGAGATACCATACCCTTAAAATTTTAGGTTTTAAAGTTTTGGGTTTAGGGTTGTAAGACAGTAAAATTCAACAAAAATTATATTAAAAGTATACCTTAGTCAATTCAAGAAATTATAAAATACAACATTGTTTGAATTTAATTTTTTATACAGTATTTTTTTATAAAAATAATCATTTGTAACATTATTTATTATATATATATATATATATAGAGGCCGGATCAGGTCCGGACTCCCGGACCTGATAAAATCCGGACCCAATTTTTTTTTTTTTTTTTTGCACTTTTTTTTTTCAAAACAACTAAAAAAAAATATATAGTTATTTTTTGTACTGAAAAAATTTGTTAATACAATGTTTTGGGTATGATTTGGATACATATAACAAACAGTGTTATACAGTCGGTACAACACTTTTTGTTATATGTATCCAAATCATACCCAAAACAGTGTCTTAACAAATTTTTTCAGTACCAAAAATACCTATATATTTTTTTTTAGTTGTTTTGAAAAAAAAAAGTGCAAAAAAAAAAAAAAAATTTTGAGGTCCGTATTTTGATCAGGTCCGGGAGTCCGGACCTGATCCTGGCTGTATATATATATACACACACATACATACATACATTCATAGCTGATGAGATTAAACATTTTCTCAACCTTACATACTGCTGTTTAAATTAACAAATTGCCCGTTGAGAAGTTGGGTGAAGAAAATGATAAATTGACAAAAAAAAGTACACCTTTCTTTACGTGGAAAAAATTAGGCCACCATAGGTTTGTTCAAAAATCAGCGTTTATATCGATAGCGTTTGTAATTCTCTTTAATTAAGTCTCAAACGTAATGTATCAAATTCAAATATTATATTTATAAATTAAATAAATTATAATTAAAATAAATAATTACTAGACGAATATAATTTTTAAATGCGTTTCAACTTTCAAACAATTTAAACGTACGAAGCCTTGAGTAAACTGGTTACAAAATCTATTCATTACTTTCATTTTGTTGGATACAAGGTGACGCATTTGATCCTGAAACAATATTATTTTTCAGTCCTGTTCATGTTTGATGGGTCCCTAAACTTCCACAGTTGTCGATAGTACTCTTCATTAAGAAAGAGTAAAAGCTCGTATGACGTATCAGTCAGTACCTAGGAAGGACAGCTTACATTTACACCCTCTTTATTTATGCGGCATTTTTTATGATAACCGATTAATGTGCTTCCAATGTTTAATTTCTTTAAAGTCCAACTAACATAAATATTGTCATATATTTTCACGTGGCATGAATCGGATTGATAGGGACGGATTCAGAATTTCATTTTATGCGAGGAACATATTAAAGGAAAATATTACATTCATTTCACAAGAATCTAAATCTAGGGGTGGTTATGATCGATTTGATAGAAAAGATTTGATAGAAAAAAAGGAATAGTGTGTATTTTTCATTGAATCATAATTTGATTTTAAAGTCAATTTATAAAATTTTAAAGTTAATGTGAATTAATTTAATTATATTCAATACAATTGTGAATATTATAAATTATTTTAAAAATAAAAGTTACTCCTTTCGTCCCCCAAAGAATAACGGAAGTACAATTTTTACACAAATTAAGATATTAAAAAAATTAGAAGAAAATATATATATTTTTCTAGTCTAATTTTGTCCCCGAGTAGTGTGATGAGTTAATATTTATATGGGTTAATATATTTAATTGGGTTTTGGGTAGAGATAGAATTAGTGATGTGACTGATTGACTATTGAGGTAAGTAAAATATGATAGTAAGTGAAGGATAATTTTATCTAAATAAAAATTTATATAGTACTTTTATATATTATCTTTTTGAGGATAAAATTTTTTACCACTTAAGTCATTCTTTTAAGAAATGATGGAGTATAATATTTAATGTTAAAACTCAGAAGAATTCATTTTAATTTTAAATTTTAAAATTTTACAAATTGACTTTTAAAAGTCAGAGTGAGACTCTATTTTGTAAAATAGCAAACAATAAATAATGCAAATGGATAAACACTAGAATTTGTTTAGCCCGTTTGCGTATCTCTTTTTTATTTTTATTTTTTTGATAGAAATAAAATGTGCATTAATAAGTAAACATAGTACAACGAGATAACTTAGCTAGACGAGCCAACTTATGGATTCGATCAACAGAAAAGCCTAAATACCTCTTGACTGATTTATTTTTTGACACGAATCATTTTTTGTAATAAAATTCAAAAGAAAGTAAACATTCTTTTGTTTCTTCCCATCTACATCTATACCATATATATGAAATTTCGTAAGGAGATACATAGGTAATTAATTTAAAAAAATAAGTGTGTTGACTCAATTGAACAAGTTGACTTTTAATAAATAAAAAAATTAAAATTATTATTTTTATCTAATTATCCACGTGGACACGCTAAATAATAGCCAAGTAACATATGAATCTCACAAATTTGTCCATGTGGCCATCAAAATAGAAAATTTATATGTTAAAATAAATTAAAAATTTGTAAAACGTTAAAAATCTATCCAAAAATATTTAAATAAATTACAAAGTTAGAAAAATAAAATAAAATAAAAACATGGAGTATTAAATGAAATACAATAATAGAACAAATTAATTTAATTAAACAACTTAAACACTTTAAATTCAAACACATCATGTTTAATGGGTTTTATTAAATTATTTAAGTTGTTTAATCAATTTGTTATATAATTACATATGTTTAATCAATTTGTTATATAATTACATATTGTTCTTTATTTTAATTGATTGAGATATATTTTATTTTGTAAATAAAATTTCTTCCATGTTTTTCTCAAGTTAATAGAATTATTAAAATATATGTTTTTCTTCCATAATTTCATTTATTTAATTTTAATTGTTTAATTTGTTTCAACTTTCAGATTTACTTTTATTTTTCACATATTTTTAATGTGTTGATATTATTTGACAAACCCACGTAGATAACTAGCTTAAAAATATTTTTTTTTTAAATTGTTTTATCAAATGTTAACTTGTTTAGACGAAATTTGTGACGGTTTGTAAAAATTAAACAGTTCAATGAGTTGATTGTTAAAAATCTCAGCCAAGTGATGTATTTATAAACCGAGGTCGAGTACATTGAGAAAAAGTTGATTTAACCCAATTTGATGCTTTGATGCTCGAATTAAGATGTGCTAAAGGGTATTGTGAGAAATTGATGTGTTGAATTGGGGTTCTGTGTATAAAATTGAAAACTACGGTTTGGTGTTGTAATTGTAGTTTTTGTAGAAGAGGGAGAGTTGGGCGACAGATTTCTTCTTTCTAATTAATGACAGAGAAACTGAAATTAGAAGAGGAAGAGGAAGAGGAAGAGGAGGGAAGTGAAAATGGAAGTAGAAGTGGAAGAGGAGATGAAAATCCGAATATACACATCGATTTAATTTTTTGAGCTAACCGAGTTAATTCATATCTACCGACCTAAACGATTTTTTCGCTTGGTTAATTGCATGATAAAAGTGCAAACATAGTACACCAGAGCCTGTTTGATAATTTTTTTTTCTTTATCATAAATACTAGTACTACTACTCAAATATAAATATGTTCATATCGTACCTAGCAAGGAGTAATTTCATTCTTACACCCTTATTTTGTTCCATTGCATTTTATTACAATTGAATGAAGCTGCTTCCAATTTAAAATAGTTCAAGTCCAATTTGTTGGTTTATATGCTATTGATTTTAATGATGACAAGTTGATTTGTAGAGTTATATACTATCATCATCAAAAAGAGGGAGAATGTTGATTTATGATTTTTTTTTGTATGGTGATGTTTTGTGATTTTCAGGTTATGGACTAATTATGCATGTATCAAGATTTCAAGTGGGTCTTCATGAAGAAATGTTGTTTAGAGCCACCATATAGTTAGGTCCCTAGGACTTCACCTAAGAAATCAAATGTAAGGATTTCTAGCTTGATTAATTAATTTCAAGGCAATTTTATTTTGCTAGAAATTAGTTTTAAAAAGTCTCATGAGCTTTAAATTCAAAATCCTTAAGAAACTATATTTAATTGGAAACTATATTTCCAAAGGAAAGATCTTATTCCATATTTCATGTGCAGAAAATTCAAATTCAAAAGCTGGAATTCCTTGTTTAGAAACCAAATCAATTGAGAAAATATTCAGTCATGTCTTTCCAAAGTTATATTAAGAGTAAAATATACTGACACCCCATGTAGATAATTATAATAACACTCACCACCCCTCTAATTTTTAAAGTAACAATCAATACTCCTCTAGTTTACAATATGTAACAGTCACTACCCCTAGTGTAGTTAAAAATATTTTTAATATAATGTCTAATACACCCTTCAAGTTATAATGTTTAATATATCCACTAAATATAAATTTGTATATCATAATTTTTTCTTAACTTGATCTAATTAATTAAATTATGAATTTGTGCAATAAATAACATAACTGTCAAAAAATAATAAATATTCATTTTATTAGGAAAATAAAGTCATACACTTTTGCTAATTATATTTCTCAAAGATTAAAATTTATGTAATATATATTCAAATATATTTTTTTGTAATTAAAAAGTACAAATTAACGCAAAAAAAATTATAATTATTTTTCCCAAATACGTAAAACAAACTTATTATTACAGAACGAATCTTATTATTCATATAAAAAAGTATTAAAAATTATATTAATTATTTTTCTCAAATATTTAACTAAACATAAGTCACACTTAGGCATAATTATTTACAGTAAAAATGACAAATGTTGTTACTCAAAAAAAGAAAAAATATATTAAAAGAAAAATCTTTTTACAAGATAGATGTAGTAATAAATATTATTATATTTTTTTATTCAACATTGCAAAAAAATAACACTAACTGTATACTGAAAAATATAATCAAAATCATAAAAATCCCAAATTTTGACATATACTCAAGAAAATTTAACATATAAAAATAATAATATGAAACTAAGAATTCAAATAATAATTTTTGTTGTTAAACACCAAAAACTAAACTATCAACATACTCAATTACTCTAATTAGAATAACTCCCTTAATAATTTAATTTAAAATTATTAATATTTGTATCGCTTATCCAAATATATGTGTTAATTAAACTAAATTAGTTTTTTTTATAAGTTACCAACAATTTGAATAAGATAGTCTTAATTACATATAAAACTATAATTAAAATGTATCGTATTAAAAAGGATAATTAAACATATATATTATTCAAGAATTAAAATTTGATAACATACAAGGGTAATATATATAACTTTATCTATGTAGGCAACCCTAAAAATTTGCAAGGGTACTAGCTATTACTTAAAAAATTAGAGGGGAGACGAATGCTATTATGATTATCTAGAGGGGGTGTCATTATATTTTACTCTTATATTAATATCATAGATATTTTTGATAAAGCTAATTGAGCTGTTAAGATCTTATCCCTTATTCCAAGTTGCGGAAATCTTATACCTTGATTCAAGTTGCCATATTTCAAGCTGATTATTCAAATTCAAAATATCTTTCCATATCAGCTTGATTCTATATTGCTGATTTTTAGTGATTTATCTTTCCCTTCTAGCTTGAAGGATGTTTAGTGTCGTTGGTCTCATCTCTATATATTCATCTCAGCATTAGCTTCAAAAATAATGAATAAAGAAAAACAAGAGAGAGCTTATAAAGAAAAGTTTCTAGTAATCTGATTTTGCCTTTATCTTAATTTCTTGTGCTACTTAGCAAAAAAAAAAAAAAAATTCTTGTGCTAGAAATTCATAGATGTATTGTAATCATATTTGTTCATATTAAAACTTGTATACAAGCCTAGTTTGGTTTGTGTGATCCAGTGGTGGATAGGCCTGTACAAAAGAAGCTCTAAGGTTGTCGTGGTGCAAGCATTTGCAGAGATGCAAGAGGTTGCAGTTGTGCAAATGGGGCAGTGGTGTCCATCGAGTTCAGAGCTATTTGTACAAGGAGTTTTTTCCTTTGTAATTGATTGAATATTATATTAATAAAGGAGTCTCCAATAACGATTAGTATTGGACGTGGATTAGGTCATTAGACTAGAGGTTAAGGGCCAAACCACGTAAAAATCTTGGTGTTGTGATTTACTGTTTATCTTGTTTGCATTGTTTCAATTTTGTACTTAAACACTTCATATTCTGCATTTATAAAAACTAAGAAGTTTCTGCTTAACAGGTTCTGCATATTAGTGAACAGGTTCTGCATATCAGTTTAATATACATAAGCAGACAGGTGATAACATGTCTGGATAGTTCAGTTTCACTCTACGATTTGAGTCGTTCAAGCTACTCTATGCTTTGAATAGTTTAGGGTCTACTTTATTTTTGACTCTACATATCAAGATTCATTTAAACACTTAAGCAGACAGTTCATAACCTATGTGTATAGTTTCGATTAGTGGTGTGCTGTCGCAAGCAACCAAAAATAAAATCTTACTGCGAAAGATAATAATGTAGCAGTGCAAGTAAGAGTCGATCCCACAGAGAGTGATTAATCTAAATTTATGCTTTGTTTACCAAAAAGGGGGGGGGGGTTTATAATTTGATTTCACTAATTATCAAGAACAAAATTTAAAGTGATAAGAATAACCAATTAATTAAAGATTTTCAGTTCTTCCGGTTCAGTATCACCTTTTTACAATAATAGAATAATTAAGTAAAGCAATATTTATCCTTCAATGAAATTAATAGCCCTAGGTAACAATAAGCTCTGCTACCCGAAACTCCCCTTAATTATCACTCAATGAAACAAGCTCTTCACAAGATTCTAACCATTATACAACCTAGATCAAGCTTTCTAGATTTAATATAATAGCAGCATTAAGAACTAGAGAATTAGACTATTCCAAGCAACAATCACACAAGCTCGGATTATTTAACCTATCTTCCAATAATCATAGCAATACTCAAAAGCTTGACCGCAATCATGTATCACTAATTGCTACTTGTGATTAGGAACAATATCAATTACACGTAATATTATCCCTTAATCTAGCAAATGATATTAATCAAATTAACTTAACTGATCACATTAAATCAATCGGAATAAATATCATTCAACAGTTAAAACAGATTATCGAGAATGAACTTCATATAAGAAGGAACAAATAATGTATAAAAAGTTCAACATCTCATTGGAACTAAATAAAAGAAAAGAGAAGAGTTCATAGCAAATATGCAAATATAATTTACAAGATATTCAACAATAATAGAATATAAAAAATAAAGGAAGAGTTTAGAGAAGAAAAACTATATTTTGACATCCGACTGTCACTTCGGACCACAATCTTCAATCTCCAAACATTCGCCTTCGATTCTTCGCTTCCATAAATGTTGATCTCTTTCTTGCTCTTGAACTATAAAAATGGAGAGGAGAGTAGCCTCCCCTTGGAGGTCTACTTCCTCTCCCTACTCATATACTAACAAACTAATGTGGAGAATGCTCTCAAGGATATGATGTGAAGGAGTTGGAATATGAATGTGTAAATTGGTTTGTGAATTGGTGTGTTGGTGTTGAAACACCTCTTGCTATTTATAGGCACTCAAGCATACAAGATGGTCAAGATCCAACAACTAATCTAAGTCATATGCATCAGCCATCCAAAGCAAATAACAAGCCAAAAACGTGCCCATGTGATGTGCTAAAAATCCAAATTTGTCAACTAACTGATCATCACCTTGTAAGCCAATTTTGAATTAGCAAACCACCGAATTTGGACTTGGGCAAAGAACAAAAGTTGTAGCCCTGACTGGAGTTTCTAATGAATTTGGGCTTTTGAATCACCTAATTTGGAGTTGGGAAGCTCAAGTTATGGTCCAAATACTCCAACTGGTCCGAATAGGAATCCAGTCCATGCGGGATTCGGATTAGCTATCTAAAAATTAATATTTGGAGGCCCAAATGAAATCAAAATTTTTCCCACCATACCTTTCCAGAAAGCTTGAGAAGTCTACTACAATCTTTAAGAAGAACTCATTTTCATTTGGAAACTCTAACACAATTCAAATTTCAACTGAAGCCCCAAAGGTCAATCTGTCCAAAGGCTCAATTTCCTGAAATTTTCAACTTTGACGTATGTTGGTAAAATGGTCATAACTCTCTCATCCGAATTTCGATTTAGGCGTTTCAACATGATTCAGAAAGCTAAGAAATAGATCTACAACTTTCCTTCTTTGAGCGTTGAGAGATAAAGGCTGGACCAAGGACGAAATTGGGCCTCAATGGGCTGCTATGTCAATGATAAATTATGGACATTGATCCAAATACCCTTTTATTCTTTTTTTCCTGCAAAACAAAATAAAAATACATAAAAGTGATACAAAGACATATTTCATAACAATAAGATAAAAACACATAAAAAAAGAATATAAATTACTCAAAAACTCACAAATCATCAAGCTAAAAATACTCAATTTATAGGTATAAAATTGACTCATCAAATACCCCCAAACTTGAATCTTTACTTATCCTCAAGCTAAACAAATACAAAAATAAGACTTAAAACTCTTCTAATAAAACCTAACTTGAGCAATGAGACATAAAGTTTGAAAAATGACCTCAAAGATGTCAACACATTATAACTTTAGAAAAACTTTCAAAATATCGCAACGTCTAGGATTTTAACTTGCTTGTTAGTCATACCTCACTTTAAATCCTTTCTCTTTGTGTGTGTGTGTATCCAATTGCACTAAACCAAGTATAACTCGGATGAACTTATCTAACCACATTACCTTATGAAGGAAAATAAACTGCAACAACTACATGCTTAACACATCACTCACCACTAATGTAGACAAATTAGAAATTACAAAAATTGAGATTAAAAGACTCTAGATAAGTGCATTTTATGCTCCATCTTATCATAAGTCATCTCTTATGGCCAAGTGCGTTTTACGCTCCATCTCATCCCATTGCAAGATTTGCGATTAATTGCTTCTTCTTCTTCTTCTTTTTTTCTTTCTTTTTTCTTTTTTTTATATAGGTGAGTGCGTTTTACGCTCTATCTTCACTACGCACGTGTTTATGAGTGAGTGTGTTTTACGCTCCATCTCAACTCACCACATGACTAACAAATTAACTTGATTACATTGCTTCGAGTGATGTTTAAACGAGTTATAGAGTTTATTGATATCTCCCACAACCATTCGGTCATATATAAGTCTTCTCTAAGTGTACCACTAGTTCATTACAAATGGATAAGTGCTCAAATGAGGTAGGGATCACAAGCAATGTAATAACCAACAAAAAAGTTAACCACACAGACTAAGCAATATTTGTCCATTTTTCATGAGTTACAATTTATTCAATCAAGTTTTTTTGTTTTTTATTTATTTATCATTGGTCATAGTTCTAAATCAAGTCAATGCTCAAGAAACACAAAATATTAACCCTAAATTTTTATTTTATTTTTTAAAAAAATTCATATATATTTTTTATATATAAAAACACATTTTTTTTATAAAAACACACAAATACTAAATACTAATAAAAATACAAATACTAAATACTACCCCCAAACTTAAAATTGACATTGTCCTCAATGTAAATAATTAACGAATCAAATACAAATGACTTCCCTAGAAATATGTAAATAATTGTGGGGCGTTGGAACTGTAGAATGACTTAACACAAAAGATAAAACAAAAATAAAATCAAGTGAAATAAAATTAGATTAAAGGGATGTGAAATTTGGGTTGCCTCCCAAGTAGCGTTTGGTTTATAGTCGTCAGCTCGACTTCTTTATTTCTTATTCGAGACCTTGAGATCGTCGCGGACAAAACAAGAGTCCCTGCGAAATTAAAAAACAATACAATTTTAAAATAATATAAAAAATTGCTAAAATGAAATAAGATTCACAAAAGCACAAAATAAAACTAAAATCATTCCCCGGCAACGGCGCCAAAATTTGGTGTGCTGTCGCAAGCAACCAAAAATAAAACCTTACTGCGAAAGATAATAATGTAGCATTACAAGTAAGAGTCGATCCCATAGAGAGTGATTAGTCTAAATTTATGCTTTGTTTACCAAAAAGGGGGGGTTTATAATTTGATTTCACTAATTATCAAGAACAAAATTTAAAGTGATAAGAATAACCAATTAATTAAAGATTTCAGTTCTTCCGGTTCAGTATCACCTTTTTACAATAATAGAATAATTAAGTAAAACAATATTTATCCTTCAATGAAATTAATAGCCCTAGGTAACAATAAGCTCTGCTACCCGAAACTCCCCTTAATTATCACTCAATGAAACAAGCTCTTCACAAGATTCTAACCATTATACAACCTAGAACAAGCTTTCTAGATTTAATATAATAGCAGCATTAAGAACTAGGGAATTAGACTATTCCAAACAACAATCACACAAGCTCGGATTATTTAATCTGTCTTCCAATAATCATAGCAATACTCAAAAGCTTGACCACAATCATGTATCACTAATTGCTACTTATGATTAGGAACAATATCAATTACCCGTATGCATGACATCTATACAATGTCAGACTGATAGTGTGACCAAGTATGACAACTCAAACCCAATGGGCGACTGTGTCCAGTTATGAGTTTTCCCATACCCTATTGCTCTCAACTTACCATGCTCCTTCTCTGGCACTGGAAATTTCAGATCATTAAGCCAGCCCAAGACCTCGCCCGACAATCGACCAACAACCCCCTTTTTCTATGTCTTTCTGTTAAGCTGTGCAGACATTTTTCTATAACTGTGATCAGTAGGTAAGAATCTACGAACAGTTCTAAAGAAACTAGTTTTTCGCCCATGAAGTAGTTGTTTGCCTTGCACATCCCCCATACAAACTGGACATGACAGCTTTCTGTGAGTCGACCAGGAAAAGTCCATATAGAGGATGCTGTATCCCACGACACATCTCCACAAGGTCTTTTAAAACATCCTCAGCAGGAGCCTCCTTAGACCTTTTGTACATGGATCCTACTGTACAAAGGAGGTACCCGAGGAACACAAAAAAGGAACCAGAGATTTATCTTGCATTGAACCTGATATATTTTAAAGCTAATACTATCTATTGGATCATCCAATATGCACCTCCCAAAGGAAGCGTGAGAGACACTCAAAATGTTTACTAAGACATACAATTTGTAAATCAAAGAAAAAGATCCTATAATGAGATCTTTATCCACCTATATTGCAAAGTCTGCATATTATACTACTTTTAAATGATAAGTTAAGATCATCAAGAATCGAGTCAACAGGTGTTAAAGCTAAACTATGTGGATATCAACAAAGTACAGAAGATTAATATTCCTTGAGGCCATTTCAAAAGTAAATTTTCACGATAATCAAGTATCAAATGATTAGGGGACATTTTACGTTAAGTGAAAATTGGATAATTTAGTCTACTAGAGAATCCACCATTTAAACAGCACGCAACTTTAAAAATATGAATTCCCAATTTAACCTCTAAAATCAATTTAAATAGCAATATTGAAAATCAAACTAAAAGGCTATGTCTACCAACTTTTCCGTTTAAGTTTAAAATTGGAATCTTTTGGTCGCTTTAAGTCTACTTTTAGAAAGTGAGCTCTCTTTTGGGAAGTACAATAATGGAGAGATAACTCACATTTTGGGGCAAAGGGAGATGGGGAGTGTATTTAATTAGTCCCTGTCTGCAAATGAGAGTGTCCAACTTTTATTATTAATATTTTCTCAATATTAGAGTTTATTTAATATCATCCAAAAACATTATGTCTACAAGACTCTTTTCTGAAATCGTAGATTCAAATGAAGAACCTAAATTATTAATCTGGTATAGTATAAAATGGCTGAAGCAACAAGCTATATCAAAAAAAAGGTGAACCAATAATATATTTATGCATGTACATATGAATTCATCACATCATCTGAAAGTATATATCAACAATGGAGCCAATTTTGCTTAAGAATGACTTAAATATAATTTCAAACTTACGGCCTGGGCAATATGTTCCCGGCATGCTGCATGAGTTCATAGAGCTTAATGGTGGAGCAACCACGCTTAGCCTCCTCCTTGAAAAACATCTCCAGCTTTCTCAGTTCATCGAATGCTCGCATATCTGAGCAATTAAATAACCAGGGACAGAGCTATGTGTGGACTGGAGGGGGCCATGACCCCCCCAAGGTTTGAAAAATTTGTAAAACCTACTTGTATCTCAGCCCATATTGGTTACTCCTTTCTTTGGTTGGCTTATTAGTTGCCTTTTATAAGGAAAGTTTCTTTAATACTTCTCTCCTCTAAACAATGTGGGACTTAGAGTCCATTTTATAAAGAAAGTTTCCTTTAGACTTTTCTCTTCTAAACAATGTGGGACTTAGAATCCTATGACCAAGTGGTGAAAAAAGATGGCAAATTCCTAAGAGAAATCAATGCTAATCACATTAGAAAAAACATTGAAGTGATGTGCCTGACAAGAGCTATAAACAGACTTATTAACAACTCCGAATTTTTTCTAGCAAATTTCATTCATATCTTCAATCTACCAACCGTTTACATCACAAAAAATCCAAAAATTAAACTCTGAACTAGTAGCTCATATAGTCATACTTTCTTCTGCCTAGAATCCATTTTTGGGAACAAGATAAACTCTAGCCTTGATAACGGATCCATTTGCAAGCTTAAACCCAGGGCTCCCCGGGTTTAAGATTAACCTCCCAATTGATAGACATTAATTCTATAGATCTTTTAAAGTTTGATTTGTAAATACATCTTGGAAAGCACGTATTTTTGGGTTTGTAGATTTGATTTTAGAAAACTTGTATTCTTGTAAAATGGAAGGTACTTGTCATTTGATTAAGTAGCAGAATGATCCGTCCAGTAGTAGAGCTCGCGAGGGAGTAGGGGTGGAAGTCCAATCAGATGGCTTGAGCTTGATTTGAGCTCTATTCATACTTGACTTGAAAATTTTGAGCTAGACTTGGACTCGTTTATTTGAGCTACTAAAGGTTTTGCTTCCTACTTATGTAACTTATTTCATAGTCCTAGTATAAGATTCTACTGAAGAAGCCTGAATTCCAATAGGCCAAGATCAAATACATGCAACGAGAGGCCTTTTGTTCAAATACATCATTGATTTAGAGTCCCACATTGTCTATTATTCTTCTCTTCTGCTACTTTTATTTTATAAATAGAGGAGAGTAAGATTAATTTTTTGAAGTTAATCATTGAAGTCCAAAGTTTAGGCCTATGTAGGGCCTATCTTGTAGGCCTTAGCAAGCTATATTTTTTAGTGTCAAGTTTGGACTAGTCTGGCTTAGCAGTTTGAAAGTCAATACTTGGCTTGATTAATGGCCCAGGCTGGACTAGGCTAGGCTAGGCTAGCCTGTTGTGTATCACTAAGTGAAGCATAGAAGGGTTTAGCCCGAATTGGCCTTGGCTTAGATTGAACTTGGGCTTGGCATTTGCCCTCCCTCCCCCCCCCCCGAGATTAAATCCTAGCTTTGTTCCTGTAAATAACCCAGATAAAAAGGCAATGACTCCAAGCTAATTATAAATAAAAAGAATAGGAATTTAATTCAATCAAGGAAAGATAAGATCGGATCAGTGAGGAGAGAGTACAAAGTTCATAGAATTTGTGAGGGGAAAGCTTGAAAGTGCGAAGCTCCGATAACATCTGAGCAGAGTATTTGAGAGCGTCCATCAAATTGTTGGAGTCCTAATAAATTAAAGATCCAATCAATTAGGGATCCAATTTG
Organism: Aralia elata; assembly: GCA_034770075.1. Classification (NCBI taxonomy): domain Eukaryota; kingdom Viridiplantae; phylum Streptophyta; class Magnoliopsida; order Apiales; family Araliaceae; genus Aralia; species Aralia elata. The sequence goes on from CM068377.1 coordinate 32,095,914, forward strand.
GGGTTATACATAGAGAGAGAGAGAAGAGATACGAGAGCTCGATGCATGTAAAAAGCATTCTGCTGAAGGTCGGCGATCCCAACGGCGAGATATTTCTCTTCGTCTTCAACTCCGTCAGCAATCATTTTCTCTCTCTAAAACTCTCTCTTTCTATCTCTTCTTCTGCAATTGCAATTTGTAAAATAAAATTGACAAAAGGGGCAAAATTAATTCTCTGCCGAACAATCAAATTTCAGAATGAAAAGAAACACTCTGCATTAATTCTTTGAAGGTTGAAATCAAAGCAAACGTGTTTTGCTTCCAATATGTAACACCAGTAATCGATTTGACATCAATAACACCACCGATGGATTTGGCCTTAGAAACCCCAATACACATGGCGATTTGGCTTCAGTAACCTAAATCTTTGCAAGTTGAGATGAGGAAATCCGACACGATTATGTTAGAAAGAGGATATCTGCGATTATGGGAGGTGAATGGGATATGGTATTCGGGGAAGTGCAGAGAGTTTCAAGAGTTCATTCCTGAAGGGATGAAGATTTTGAGAGATTTAGCAGACTTGAGAGAGTTTTTGGGAGCGTAAAAATAATGGAGGGACATTTTGGCGGATTATTTATTTTGGCTTATACGCCTATAACGACGGTATTTTAGATCTTATAGCGACGCTGCTACGGTTGCCATATATTTTTAGTACTAATAAATTGGTGCCGAACTTCTCGCCTAATCTATACTAACCGGGTATAAATACCCGTTGGCTTAAACCTCTATAGCGACGGTACTACGCTCACCTTATTTTTTAGTACCATTAAAGTAGTGTCGGCCTTCCTGCCTAATCTATATCGACGGGATATAAATACCCATCGACTTATGAGTCATATGGCGACGAGTTTTAGCATTGGTCGCCATATGTCGTCACCGTATCACTTTTTTCTTGTAGTGTTGTAGTTAATCAGCTCCTAGAGACTTATGAACAAAGTCTAAAGCTAAGTCAATTTCTAATGGGATTGAATGATCAATATACTGCTATAAGAGGACAACTACTTCTCATGCATCCTCTTCCCTCTCTGAATCAAGCTTATGCTTTACTTCTTCAAGAGGAAAACCAAAGAGATGTCTCTACTTAACTTGGTACAACTGCTGATAACTCAGCTATAAGGGTTAAACACTATAATCTTCAAAGGAATTCTAAGTCAGTTAAACTCAATTCAGATAAATCTAAGGATGTTTTGAATACATGTAGCTACTGCAATTAGGATAAGCATATTACGGACAAATGTTTCTTCCTCCATGGATACCCTCCCTGGCATAGGTTGTATGGTCAACCTAAACCTAAGCTCAAGCCTTCTCACAAATCCAAAACTGCTACACTACAAGAAAATTATCTAATTTCGTCGGAGATAGATATATTTCCGACGAAAAATTCAGTCGGACATAAGTCCGTCGATAATAGTTTAATCCCGACGGAATTCCGTCGAAAATTGTAGAACCCCCTTGGCGCCAATTTTTCCGCTAGTGCCAAACCAAATCTCGACGGATGGATATATAATCTTGACGTAAATTCCGTCGAAATTAGTTATTTTCAAGGGACCTAATGTCGACGGAAGTTCCGTCATAAATAAGGCACATAAAAACCTAATCGCTTCTGATCAGCGCCGTAGAGAGAAGATTAATTTCTTTTGTTTCTCTCTAGTCTCTCTCTGCTGCGCTTTCTCTATCTGCTACTGCTCTCTCTCTCTCTCTCTCTCCGGTAACCCTCATTCTGCCGGATTGGTCCTTCCTCTTTCTTCTTTCCTCTTCCTTCCTTCCCAACCGGACTGTCAAAGCAGTGGTGGCAGCGGTAGCGCGTGTGGTGGCAAAACGGATTGTTGTGTACATTACCTCCTCACAGTACTATTAAGGTTAGGTTTTATTTATGTTTTAATTTTATAATGTTTATTGTGTTGCATGTGTTCTCAATGTTGAATATTGCTTTGTAAATTAGCTACTGATTTGGGAAATAGAAATATTTATGTATTGGGTACTGATCTTGGCTACAGATTTGTGTTGTCCTGTATTCATGTTTTCCTATATTCCTGTATTCATGAAATTGGCTACTGATATTGGACTGATTTTAATTGATCAAAGTTATATTAATTGACTCAATTGAGACTGATTTTTGGACTGCCATAATGGTTTGGGACTGCCTTACTTATGTTGTGTATATATATATATATATATATATATATATATATATATATATATATATATATGTGTGTGTGTGTGTGTGTGTGGATTTTTCTTCCAATATTATGTCTTTATTTTGCCTAATGATTATTGTTGATATGAGTATATTTACTATTTACGACAAAATTCCCGACGGAATTTCTGTCAAAATTCTTCAATTACAATATCTGTCGGCCATGCTTTATTTTATTTATGGATTTTAATTAGTTTTCAATATTGAAATATACTAGGTAACATTTACTTAGTTTCTTACCCAAAATGAAATGAACTAAGTAGCATTTGTTTTTGTTAATGTGGAGTGTCCCAATCGCAGTCGGACTAATTTCCCCACCCGGGTCAGGCTTTTCATACGGGTTTGCACCCGCGTCCCCGTGACCCCATTAGTTTTTTATTACCTTTGACAATTGTTGCAAGTGAGATTCGATCTTAGGATGTCCGAGTCTATGGCTCATCCCAAGACGTCATTTGAACCACTGCGCCAACTACTAGGGTTAACTAAGTAGCATTTACTTAGTTTTGCACTACTAAATTGCAACAAATTAAAATGATATAATATAATATAATACAAAATAATTAAATTAAAATAAAATAAATTAAAATAAATCAAAATTAAATTAAATAGAATAATATATAAATAATATGAATTAAAAAACTAAATTAAAATAAATAATAATTTAATTTAATATAATTTAATAAAATTAGTTAATTAATATAATATAATATAAAATATTTAAAGAAAATAAAATTAAGTAAATTGAAATAAGTTAATTAAATTAAAAGTAATTACATTAAATTAATAATATAATATAATAAAAAATAAATGAAACAAATGAAATAAAAATAAAATAAAATAACTTAAAGTAAATTAAATAATATAATATAATATAAAATGAATAAACAAAATAAAATAAATTGAAATAAATTAATTTAAATAAAATAAATAAATTAACTTAAATTAATAATATAATATAAAAAAATAAATTATATTATATTAAATGAAACAAATGAAATAAAATAAAATAAAATAAATTAACTTAAAGTAAATTAAATAATATAATATATTAAATTAAATTAATTAATTAAAAATAATTACTGTAATAATTTGTTACATTATGTTAATTAATATAAATAAATAAAATCAATTAGATTAAACTTTTAATATACATTAAATAGTAATATAATATACGTACTACCTTTAACTAAATAGCATTTACTTAGTTCCACTGCTACATAAAGTAAAGTCAAAATAGTATAATATATTCAAACGATAGTACTCATATTAAATTGAGTAACATTTACTTAGTTTATCATTGAATAAATAAACTAAGTAACATTTTCTTAGTTACTAAACTGCATATATACCTGTGCATGTAGTATATTAATTAGGAGCTTAGAAACTCGTTCGACATTCACTCGATAGGAGTGAATGCGGAATAGTCCCCAGTTTGGGACTGTTACTGAATGTTAGTCTGTCACTTTAGGCTGGTGCCAATGGGTTGAGTACATTTTTTTTGAGGATTTTTCGGCTGTTATCTTTACATGTTCTTCGAGTGCATACTTAGATTAAGTTATCTTAGTCTATTTCGTATACTTGAAGACCATGGTGAGGTGCTGCCGAAATTTTCTTAAAATAGAAAGAAACGTGTTCAGCGTATTGGCACTAGTGAAGAGACACATCTAGGAACGGGATAGAAGCCTAACCCCTATAGAGTAGAGATACTAGGAAAATATAATTCATGCATGGACCACATACATGAATATATATCCCTGTTCTAAATGTTTTTTTCTGTTCAGTTAAAGATGTCAGCCGACCGGAGTTGAATGTACCCTAAGATACCGATTAACGGGAGGGAATTAGTTGATACTTACCGTGAAGGGGTGTGTAATTTTTTGAATAAAGCAGTAGAATATGCTGATGATCCGAACGAAAAGATGAGATGTCCATGTGTCAAGTGTAAAAATCTAATTTGGAAGAAAGTCGATGAGATTAGATTCGACTTATATTCACGTAGCTTTGTAGATGGGTATTCCGTATGGATTCATCACGGGGAATTAGCTGAGTTAAGGGAACTGACTGACAGTGTAGATCGATGCGTATAGTCCTACAAATGTTGACTAGGTTGAAAAGATGTCTTCGTCAAGCAGTGTTTATCAAGAGCCAAATGATACAGCTGGCGCCTTTTATAAGTTGCTATTTGAATCGAGGGTCAGGTTGTATCCTGAAAATGATAAGCACACTACGCTATCGACAGTGACGAAACTCTTACACTTCAAGAATGAGGATGACTGCAGTGAGAGAGGTTTCAATGATTTGCTTGCTCTTATCAGCGAGTTTTTACCCAAGGATCATACTTTGCTCGCGAATTATTACGAAGTGAATAAGATGGTCAAGGGGTGGAATATGGGGTATCAGAAGATCGACGTTTGTGAGAAGGATTACATGTTATACTATGGGGCAAATAGAGATAAGGGATAGTGTGATATATGTAGCTTGCCTCGATACAAGGTGACAAAATGTGGGGGAAGGAGAAATATGTGCCCAAGAAGATCTTATGGTACTTTCCTCTTGCACCGAGGCTTCAACGACTATTCATGTCATCCTACACGGCTCAGCAAATGACTTGGCATAGAACAAGGGACGTCGTGCCTGGTCAACTAACTCACCTTGCAGATGGAGATGAATGAAAAAAGTTTGATGAAAATTTTTTAGAATTCGCTGAGGAAGTTAGGAATGTCATGCTTGGCATGGCTACGGATGGCTTTTGCCCATTTAATAATTTTAGCCAGTCCTACTCTGTTTGGCCAGTGATCATGGTAGCTTACAATCTTCTACCATCAATGTGCATGAGGGATCCGTATCTGTTCTTAAATTTACTCATATCGGGGGATAAGAGTCCTACAAAAGACATACCTCATACCGTTAATCAATGAACTTAATATGTTGTGGGAGATGGGTGTTCGGACTTATGATAAATCGGAGATGAAAATTTTTGTGATGAATGCAACTTTGTTGTGGACTATCACCGACTTTTCGGCACTTGGGATGATTAGTAGTTGGTCGACTCACGGGAAGCAATCATGTCCGGTCTATATGGGGGATATGCAAGGCACATAACTACGTCATGGGCGAAAAAAATAGTTTCTTTGGAACTACTCATAGATTATTTCCCGCTGACCACAATTACAGAAAAGATGTCTGGATAGTTCAATAGAAAGACAGAAAAAGGGGGTTGTTGGACGTTTGTTGGGCAACGAGATATCGGGCTAGCTAAATGATCTAACATTTCCACCTCCAGGGAAGGAGCATGGTAAATTGAGAGCAATAGGGTACAGGATAACTCATAACTTGACACACTCGCTCATGTGGTTTGAGTTGCTATACTAGGTCACATTATTAGTCCGTCATTGTATAGATGTCATTGATAAGTAGGTTTCATACCTACTTATTGGATACTATTCTGCTTCATTTGTTGCTTAACTAGTAGCTCCAAAGTATGTTTTCTTGCATTTTTTCTCTTCTTTTTGGTATCGCTTCACTATTTGCATTTTATGGCTTTTGCACAGTTTTTGGTTGATTTGACACGGGTTATGATGCATATTTTGTTTGGGATCTGATTGATTTGTTGTTGCTTGCACAGTGCACGAGAATCGAGGAAATAAATTAAGTACAGCAGTGCAGCAACAGACTGACAGACGGCGCAGCTGCGCCCATTTTGACTTGGAAGCCAGTGCAGCTGCGCCCGTGCCCTGCGCACAGTAGCCTCCAGCACAGCTGCGCCCAGCTTGGCCTTGAGGCTGGCGCAGCTGCGCCCTCACTTTTTCCTGCTGAAGACCTCAGCGCAGCTGCGCCCACTTTGCAAAGGAATCCAGCGCAGCTGCGCCTATCGCCAGCCAGCCATGCAGACTACGTTCCTGACAGCGAAGCAGCATTACCAAAAACATGCACAGCCAGTTTTCAAGGAATTAGTAGGTTGAAACTTTATTAGTGGGAATCATAATAAGTCAATAGAAGACAAATTGAGCATGTAATATAATGAATTGAGAATTCAATTGAAAGGAGGCTGCTCCCACACAAACATTAGAAAGTTTACTGCAGTTTTTTAGTTCCAACATTGAAACAACCAACTGAGCATCAATTTTGCTCGGGAACTGAAGAATGAAGTTATATGGATGCTGAATTGAAGCTTGGGAGCAAGAAATCAAGAATCAACACAACTTGGAAATTCATCAGAAGTTGCAGATACGGAAGAACTGAAACAGGGAGCTTTAATATTTCCTGTTTTTGATTAATTTTTCTATTATGTAATTATGATGATGAACCAAATGTGTATGATGAATTCTATCATTGTCATTATGAACTAAACTTAATTCTTGGGATTATAATAGATCTTTTGCATTACTAAAAATTGAAATGCTTCCTTATTATGGCTAGTTGGTTATGAAATGAATGTCTATCATAATTTATACTAAATGTTTAATTGCTTGATCACCAATTACCGTGATAATTTATATGGAATTGAGAAAGGAAGTATAAATTGAGATCAGATTATGCTAGCATATGTTCATAATTTTTACATTCCTCGTGAAGTTATGATTCGTGCTTAGGATAGAGATATACCGAAGTACCATATGTGGCCAATTGAGAATTTGTATTTAAACACTATTGATTGTAATTCACATAGAGATATAGTGCGTTAGTCATCTAGGGTGTTCACATTCATTCTATCAATTGTGGATTTAGTGTGATATGAATATGGTGCATCGAAAGGTGGTCATATTTTACATTCGTGTTCTCGACCAACATTCCATATTAATTAATTAGTAACAATAGGAAGCATGGAAATCTAAGTTTGTAATAAGTGAAATTATAATCCCAAACCCATAAAATCTGTATTTATACAATCATAATTTGTTCTAATCGTTTCTTTAGTAATCTTTAGAAAATTCCATCATTGTAATCAACTGTTTAAAGAAATCAAGATAATTATAAAATCGGTGTTTGATAGTTGTAATTGCAATTCTATTCCTCGTGGGATCGATACTTTACTTACTTTATATTACTTGTGGATCACATGCACTTGCGTGTATGAGTCATATTTGTTATATATACAAATATCCCAACAGTCATGCATACAGAAAAGAATGTATTCGAGAACTTGTTTTACATCGTGTTAGATGCGAGTGGTAAAACAAAAAACACTGATAAAGGACGTAAAGATTTGGAGGCAATGAACATCAGGCGGAAATTATGGCTTCGACCTAACAACTCAAAACCAAAAGCTCCATTTTGTCTTACCAAACAACAGGTTGAAGACGTTTGCAAGTGGGTAAGTGAATTGCAACTCCCGGATGGATATACTTCTAACATTTCTCGTTCCACTAAGGTTGAGCAGCTGGAAATTACTGGGCTCAAAAGTCATGATTGTCATGTATTTATGAAGAAGTTGATGCCAATTACATTTCATGAGATGTTACCTAGGAAATTTGTTGATGCCTTGACTGAACTATCAAATTTCTTTCGGGAATTTCCCTCCCAGGTAATAAGGTATAATGATGTGGAGTAGATGGAGAATACTATAGTGCTAACAATGTGTAGGCTCAAAATGATCTTACCTCCAGGGTTCTTTGACTCGATGGAGCATTTTTCTATTCATCTACCATATAAATTGAAATTTGAAGGACCGGTGCAATATCGGTAGATATATTCTTTTGAGAGGTAATATCATCTATATACTTAAATTTGATGATATTTATAACTCATACTATCAGTATTAATTCTATTCAATCATATTTCAGGTATATATGTCAATTAAAGCAGAAAGTGAAAAATAAAGCTCGTGTAGAGGGTTCAATTGCTGAACGCTATACGTAGGAGGAGCTTGTCAACTTCTGCTCTCTATACTTTGATGATGTAGTCCCAACTAAGCATAATCGTTTAAGGATGAATGAATTCATTGGTCCCCAATCTCATGCTGATGATGAATTAGATGTATTCACCTATTTGGCCAAACCATTTGACTATGAGACGATGACTTACTTAAGCGACAGAGAATTGAAGGTTATATCTACATACGTGCTTCTAAATATGCCCGAAGTATTGGCATACATCAAGTATTGATATATGCATAATATTTGATGATTTTCATTCCTTTATGCTTAGTTTAGTTGCATATTATCTGTTATATGAATTGATTTAAGGTATTTGTTGATTTTAGGAAGAATTTGATATAAGTTTGAAAAAATGGAGTTTAATGTTTGATTTTTAGTTGTTTCAGGATTACTTTATGATGGTTGGGTGTGAGCTCTACGTTCATAGTGTTAGAGTGCAGTACTGGCAGCTCTACGATTGTAGGAAGACTAAGGCAAAGTTGTTCGATGATTCTTAGTGTCACTCTACGATTGCTTTGATTCACTCTACGACCAGACTTCCTGTTCGACTATTTGCATGCTCTACGATACAATACTTTACGAAAGGCTATTCTACTCTACGTTTTCAGCTCAGTGGCTAAGTTTACTCTACGATTCTGAGAGAAGAGTTCTACTCTACGATCTGTCATTCTACGTTTATTTGCTAAAAGGCTCTACTCTACGATTGTATGGGTTGATTTATGAGTTGACTTTTGGATTTTGATTCTGAGTAGTATTTGTGACATTGGAGCTTAATAATTCGATTACTAACATGATTTGGAGATAAACTTGTGAATCAAGAAGAAGGTAGAATCTAATATAGAATCTGAGTCAGAGTCGATGTGAAAACTAAGTATAAGTTGATTCCCAACTGGGAAAAAAAACTGAACAAGACTTGGCTTTGGAAACTAAATTCTAATTCGATAAGAAAGCTACTTAAAGCAAGATTACAGAGATCAAGAAGGAGAATGAAACTACCATATCTGCATAATGAAGACTTCCGAATTAGAATTGGATTAAAATTCTTCTAAGGTTTCAAAGCATCTATAAATATCTTTAACTTGTAATCTGTTTGGGACATTCCTGGATCATCATCTTATATCATATTTTATTTATTTGTTTATCAGCATGTTAGTTTAGTTTATTTTTATTCAGTTCTAAGGGGATGTTAAACCTTATTTGCAGTTAATGGTTAATTGAGTTTTATTATTTATTACTTCATTCATGAGATTTATTCTGATAATCTGCTTTAACTGTCTATACGCTATTCGATTTGATTAATTTGATGTAGCCAGTTAGATTAATCTGATTAATATCATCTACTAGATTAAGAAAGAGTATTACGTAATTGATATTGTTCCTAGTCATAAGTATCAGTTAGTGATACACGATTGTGGTCAAGCTTTTGAGTATTACTATGATTATCAGAAGATATGTTAAACAATACGAGCTTATGTGTTTGTTGCTTGGAATAGTCTAATTTTTTAGTTCTTAATACTGCTGTTATATTAAATCTAGAGAGCTTATTCTAAGTTGTATAAAGGTTAGAATCTTATAAAGAGCTTGTTTCATTAAGTGATAATCTAAGGGGAATTTCGGGTAGCAGAGCTTGTTGTTGCCTAGGGATATTAATCTTATGGAAAGAAGAAATAATGTTAACTTGATTATGTTGTTTCTGTAAATTGGTGAAACTGAACTGAAGAACTGAAGCTTTAATTTATTTGATATCTTTATTATTTTAACTTTGTTTTCTTTAGTTAATCATAATTCAAACCCCCCCCAAACGTTTACTTATTGTTTATATTTAGAAACATTAGAATAGATTTGAAATAATATCATTCTCTATGTGATCGATCCTTACTTGCCATTGTGTTTATTATTTGAATTCGTAGAGTGAAAATGAGGTTAATTTTGGATTGCTTGATGACAGCTTCCCAAATTTTGGCGCCGTTGTCGGGGAGTGATTATCTGTTTTGATTCATTCTTTATTTCTTTTTCTTATTTTATGACTAGATCCTCTCACTCTATTGAATTAAAAATTTGATCCAGAGATAGAGAAAGTAGCAAGGAGGCTAAAAAAAAAATTGTAGAGCCAAAAGCACAATTGCAGACCCAAAAAAAGCTCATCTATCACCTAGTTTCAACATAGCAATTGAATTGCTATTAAACAATAAACATCTACTAAATGAGAAGAAAAAGAGATGGTTACTCCCAACAACAGGACTTTGAAAGAACTAACTAATCCTGATCTTAATCAACTGTGGCGCCCCCAAATTCGGGTACTTAAAACCCGTACTTGGTGCTACACGATACCATTTATACAAACTGCTTATCATAAAAGATAATAATAATCAATACATCATAGATATCTATCACAGGTACGAAGACCTTTAGTAACTTTATTACATGATAGATATTGTATTTCTAAAACAAAAGTTTATTTATTACAACAGCTATCTATAACTACTCATGTAGCTTTCCCTTGCCTTTATCCTTTCCGGACCCTTCTATGCTTTCTGGCTTAGCTGAAAACATTTATATTCAAAGCAAGAATGAGCATTTGATTGCTTAGCAAGTAATAATAAGTGATAAACATGTATATCAAGAAATAAATGTTCTGTGTGCGATATGCTTTGATAGCAGAATAAATATTGTAAAACAACTGCACGATTCTTAAACGACAATAATGACTCATTTATATTCTTGAAATGATATACTGAATTCTGATACTGAGTGGTCACAAGACCATGAACGTTTATTTTTCTTTTCTTGAAAAGGTTCTATCAGAAATCCATCTGTGAACCGTCTGGTCTTACAGGCACGGTGGGTGATCAGCCCGTTATGCCTTGTATTGATCAATACTATCTATTAGAACAACACTTGTGTTCACCGTCACCATCCCCAGGACGCAATATAAAATTTTCCCAAGTTAGGGATGTTCTACTCAGTTTGAAGTTCAACCCAAAAGCAAAAAGGATGAACAACTTTATAAATTCCGAAACGATTTCAAGACTTAGTATGAAAGAATTGAAATAGTCAAATCTGGGGTCTAGCCAGAATAAATGGTGTAGACCTTCATTAAACTGTAAATGTGTATCGAATTTTATCAAATACACATGATCTTACCTTCATTATTTTTTTCGAAGCTGATTGGAATAAAATTATATAACATTATATTATTCATATATAATTGCGAAACATTTGCTCATGGTAAGTGGACTTGTTTGAAAATAAAGGACTTAGAGATACTTGCTCAAAAATAAACAAGATCAGGATACTTGCCTTGTCTGTTGTCTATTGTAATAAGTTCAGCTAAATTTGCTTTTACGGATCCTACACAATCATAGTTATATGAATGCATTAGCTATATATCCAAAATATATAACTTATATAGTTATATATTAAATATCCACATTGGTCACGTTATTAGCTTATGATATTCAGTTTTCGCTTTGGTAGGCTTCGTTGTGATTGTAATATGTGAGTACATTAAAACTTTAGTTTATAATCCACTTATAATACATGAGTATTATATATATCTTATACCTAAGTAAGGTCATAGCGTACATTATATATTGGGTGCAATTATAACTTGTACAAATAAATTATAACTTCCGTAATAATTTATAGCTTCATTTTCGTATACTAACGCGTTAAATACTATCGCGTTTCGATAGCTTGTCACAACAGTCCACTAAAAACAATTTCAAACTCTTGTTTAGCTTAGAAATTCGAAGCTTAACTGTGTATCTTGTTAGCTTTATTTTGTACTTTATTATTATTATATTATATATATGTAGATTTTTTTTTACTACGAGTCTTAAACGACCCCAGCCAAGCTGCTGCGGCAACAGTCAGCACAGCGTCACGCTGCTGCTGCTGACGCAGTTAGCTTGCTGCTGCTGTTAGCAGTCAGCTTGGTGTTGCTGCTGCTGTCAATTCGTTTCTCCATAGCACTTTTACCGAAGAGATTATTTTATTTCGCAGGATTTGCTCCTTCCTATAAAGTATCTGAATAGGAATCTCTTCATAAGTTAAGTCCTTTTGAAACTGTAGAGGTTCATATTCTATCACGTGTTTATAATCTGGCTTATATGGTCGTAAGACTGACACGTGAAACACATTATGAACGTGTTCTAATTCTGGAGGGAATGCTACCTCAAAAGCTACCTCTCTAATTTATTTCAAAACCTCAAATGGTATTATAAAACGAGGACTCAACTTTCCCTTCTTTCCAAATCGTATCTTTCCTTTCCATAGGGATACTTTCAGAAATACGTGTGATCCGATGTCAAACTCCCTGTTCTGTCTATGCTAATCTGCGTACTTTTTCTGCCGATCTTGAGCTGTGATAAGTCGCGTACGTATTAACTTTACAATTTCTGCAGTTTGCTGCACCAATTCTGGTCCTAGCAAATGACGCTCTCCTACCTCATCCCAACACAATGGTGTTCGACACTTTCTTCCATACAACGCTTCGTAAGGCGGCATGCCTATACTAGCGTGGTAACTGTTGTTATAAACAAATTCTACCAGAGGTAAGTGATCGTCTCAACTTCCCTTGAAGTCCATGACACAAGCTCTTAGCATATCCTCTACAGTCTGTATTGTCCTTTCACTCTGTCCGTCTGTTTGCGGATGGTAGGCCATACTTAATCTCAATTGTGTTCCCATGTGTTCTTGTAAGCTTCTCCAAAAAATTGATGTGAACCTTGGATCTCTATCTGACACAATTGAAATCGGCACTCCATGTCGGGAAACAATTTCCTTGATATAGAGTTTAGCTAACTGATCCAGGTTATATCTGATCTTGATTGGCAAAAAGTGTGCCGACTTTGTTAACCGATCCACTATAACCCATATAGTATCGAATCCTTTCTGTGTATTCGGAAGTCCTACTACAAAATCCATCGTGATATGCTCCCATTTCCATTCAGGAATTTCTAATGATTGAAGTAACCCACTTGGTTTCTGATGTTCGGCTATGACTCTTTGACAGGTCAAACTTTTTGCAACTTCTCTTTTCATGTTCGGCCACCATAAATGTTGTCGAAGGTCTTGATACATCTTTGTGCTTCCAGGATGAATCGCATACCCTGAACAATGGGCCTCTTGTAAAATTTCTTCTTTCAGTTCCGGCATTGACGGAACCCAAATTCTTCTTTCAAATCTGATTATCCCTTCTTTATCGAGTTTAAACTTTGTTTCTTTTCCTTCAGAAATCTTTTCTTTAAGCTTTTCACACTCCTCATCTTTGACTTGTGTTTCTTTGATTTTATCCAACAACGTTGGACTACTTTCCATTATGTATAACTTTCCTTCCGACTCATGCGAAAACTTGACTTCTAGCTCCATTCTCTCCATTGCTGTTATCAACTCATCATGAGTTGTCAACATCATGAACCTTTCTCGACCTTTTCTACTTAAAGCATTTACCACTACATTTGCTTTCCCTGGGTGATAAAGAATTTCATAATCGTAATCCTTGATCAGCTCTAACCATCTTCTCTGTCTCATATTCAACTCTTTTTGTGTGAAGATATATTTCAAACTTTTATGATCTATATATATCTCACATTTCTCTCCATACAGATAATGTCTCCAAATCTTCAAGGGAAATACTACTGCTACCAATTCTAGATCGTGAGTAAGATATCCTTTCTCATAATCTTTCAACTGTCGTGATGCGTAAGTAATGACTTTCCCGTGTTGCATAAGCACACACCCTAGTCCTTTATGCGACGCGTCACTATACACAACAAAATTCCATGTTTCATCTGGTAATGATAACACTGGCGTTTCACTTAGTCTTTTCTTGAGTTCTTGAAAACTCTGTTCACATTTCTCCGACCATACAAATTTCACCGTCTTTCTTGTCAAATTAGTTAACGGGGTAGCTATCTTTGAAAAATCTTGAATAAATCTTCGATAGTAACCCGCTAATCCTAGAAAACTACGCACTTCAGTCGGCGTCTTTGGCTGCTCCCAATTTATTACTGCTTCTACTTTTGCTGGATCCACAGATATACCATCTTTGTCGATCACGTGTCCCAAAAATTAAACTCTCTCCAGCCAAAATTCACATTTAGAAAATTTTGCATATAACTTTTCTCTTCTTAGTGTTTCCAATACTATTCTTAAATGTTCTGCATGCTCATTCTGTGTCTTGGAATAGATCAAAATATCATCTATGAATACTACCACAAATTTATCCAAATACTGCTTGAATATTCTGTTCATCATGTCCATGAAAGCGGCTGGCGCATTTGTCAATCCAAAAGACATTACCAGAAACTCGTAATGACCATACTGAGTTCTGAATGTTGTCTTTGGAACATCTTCATCTCTTACTTTCAGCTGATGATATCCAGTCCTTAAGTCTATCTTTGAAAAGTACCTTGCCCCTTTCAACTGATCAAAGAGATCATCGATCCTGGGCAATGGATACTTATTCTTGATTGTTACTCTGTTCAACTCCCTGTAGTCGATACAAAGTCTCAATGATCCATCTTTCTTTTTCACAAATAATACTGGTGCTCCCCATGGTGACGTACTTGGTCGAATATACTTCTTATCTAGCAGTTCTTACAATTGTATCATCAACTCTTTCATTTCCACTAGAGCCATTCTGTATGGTGCTTTGGATACTGGTGTTGTACCAGGCACTATATCAATAACAAATTCAACTTCTCTGTCTGGTGGAAAACCTGATAGATCATCCGGGAAAACATCTGTGAATTCATTTACTACTGCAATCTGATTCATATCTTTGCCTACTTGTTGGGTATCCACCACATATGCTAGATATCCCACACAACCCTTCTGTAACAACTTCTTCGCTTGCATCATCGTCAAACAACGAGATTGCCTTGGCGATTTATTACCGTGAAATATTATCTGCGACTGCTTTGCAGGTTTGAGGCTTACTAACTTCTTTTGGCAATCTATCACCGCTCCGTGATTAAATAACCAGTCCATTCCCAAAATTATGTCGAACTCTCCTAACTGTATTGGTATTAAATCTATGTTCAACTTGTGCTCCCCTATCTTAACACAACAATTCTTATAGATGTGCTCTACAAGAATTACGTCTTTATTGGCAACTTCTATGTTCATGGGGGTTTCTAAATTTACCAAAGGCATATTCAAACGCTTAGCAAATTCATGTGATATGAAAGAATAGGTTGCTCCTGAATCAAACAACACATAAGCATTTATATTGTTGATCAGAACAATACCTGAAACTACATCTTTTGAAGCAACTGCATCTTGTACCGTCATATTAAAAGTTCTGGCGGTTGGTCTATTATGCGGAACTGGTCCAGTTGTAGTTGCTTTTCCGTTGCTGTTGCCCTTGTTACTGTTTCCTCCATCTGTTCCCTTCTTTGGACAGTTTCTGGCCAAGTGATCCACTAACCCACAAATAAGGCATCCGAAAGTCTTTCTTGGATTGGGGCAGTTAGGGGAGATGTGTCCCTCCTGCCCACACTTGTAGCATACCATCTTTCTTTTCATACACACTCCAGAATGATTTTTTCCACAGTTTTTACATAGTTCAAATTTCTTCTTCTGTTGATTCCTCTGAATATTCCCTATATTTCCCACATTGTGTTCCATTTTCTTTTCTTATTATTTTCACTTCCACTACCGGTTTCCATTTTGACTGTTCCTTCCATCTTTCCTTTATTTTTCTTCTCTCTATGGAAAAGACTCATTGCTTCACTTCCTCCTTCTGCAATTATTGCTTTTTTAAGGAGCGCACCAAATGATCCAATCTGTAGAATTGATAACTTGTTGTAGAGCCAAGGTTTTAAGCCTTGCTCAAATCGCCTTACTTTTCTTTCCTCGGTGTCCACTTGATGTGGAACAAATAATGCCAGCTCATTAAACTTTACTGCGTACTATGCTACTGTCATCTCATTTTGCTTGAGTTCCAGAAATCATACTTCCATTCTACTTTACATACCGGGAGGAAAATAGTTTTCAAAGAAAACCTCCTTAAATCTTTCCCAACTAATCACACCTACCTCGACTCTGGTCTTGGTTGCTTCCCACCAGAAATTTGCCTCTCTCTTTAGCATGTAAGCATCGAATGAAGTTTTCTGTTCATCGTTCACCCTCACTATCTTAAAGGCTTTCTCGATCTCTTTAATCGAGGACTGTGCCTCTATAGGTTCAGTGGTTCCTCTGAACTCTGGGGGTCCCACAGTTTTGAAATCTTTAAAGCTAGCGATATGAACTGCTGGTGAATCTACATTTGCATTAGGTTGAGGGGGATTCCTATTCTGGACAGCTCCCATCAACAAGTCTATTAATTGTTGCACCGGCTTTTCTTGAGCTTCATTTCTATTTCTATTCTCACTTTCTGATTCTTCAGTTTCATTTCTCTGAGTTCTATGTATTCCTCTTCCTCTCCACTTTGGTGGCATTTTCTATTTAATAAAATCTATTATTATTAAACAATTTCTTTGTTTTTAAGGCATGCATTTCTGATACAATGGTTCAAATTTCTTCTTCTGTTGATTCCTCTGAATATTCCCTGTATTTTCCACATTGTTCCATTTTCTTTTCTTATTATTTCCACTTCCACTACCGGTTTCCATTTTGACCGTTCTTTCCATCTTTCCTTTATTTTTCTTCTCTCCATGGAAAAGACTCATTGCTTCAAAGTCTGCCTGCAGTTCATGTAACTGGGTCTCATAATACTGGGCACGGTTCTCTGAAGTTTGTAGTCTAATAGTTAAATCTGCATTCTGATCCATCAGTTAGTGAACCATTGCATCTAGTTGTGTCAAGGCATTACCTGCCTCAGGGTTATCCTACTCCTCATCTGACTCAATATTTATAATTTCAGGCTCTACATTGGCATTATTAATTTCCTCCATCAATATCTTTTACTCAGGGTCTTCTTCAGGGTCAGACTCAGAGTCACTATCTATTATTATCACTGGTACTTGCTCTGGTGCTAGCTGTAATACAATAGGAGGTGGGACTGGTTCTACTGGATCAAGCTGAACCTCTTCCCCTGACATTTACACGTAAATAAACAACTTGATTAATACATAATACAAGTTATAAATACACAACAAATAACAGTGTTATTTAAGTTATATTTTTATTTCATTTGCTGATGAATTTCCGCAATCCATCTTCTTTAAACTCTATATGAGTTATTTATTTTTTGCCTATCTGATTTGTCTAAGGTTATAGCCCAAGGTATCCCATCCTAAGGTTTCTAACCTACGAATCTGATACTAACTTGTGGCGCCCCAAAATTCGGGTACTTAAAACCCGTACTTGGTGCTACACGATACCATTTATACAAACTGCTTATCATAAAAGATAATAATAATTAATACATCAGAGATATCTATCCCAGGTACGAAGACCTTTAGTAACTTTATTACATGATAGATATTGTATTTCTAAAACAAAAGTTTATTTATTACAACAGCTATCTATAACTACTCCTGTAACTTTCCCTTGCCTTTATCCTTTCAGGACCCTTGTATGCGTTTTGGCTTAGCTGAAAATATTTATATTTAAAGCAAGAATGAGCATTTGATTGCTCAGCAAGTAATAATAAGTGATAAACACGTATATCAAGAAATAAATGTTCTCTATGCGATATACTTTGATAGCAGAATAAATATCGTAAACCAACTGCACGATTCTTAAACGACAGTATGACTCATTTATATTCTTGAAATGATATACTGAATTCTGATACTGAGTGGTCACAAGACCATGAACGTTTATTTTTCTTTTCTTGAAAAGGTTCTATTAGAAATCCATCTGTGAACTGTCTGGTCTTACGGAAACGGTGGGTGATCAGCCCGTTATACCCTGTATTGATCAATACTATCTATTAGAACAACACTTGTGTTCACCGTCACCATCCCCAAGATGCAATATAAAATTTTCCCAAGTTAGGGATGTTCTACTCAGTTTGAAGTTCAACCCAAAATCAAAAAGGATGAACAGCTTTATAAATTCTGAAACGATTTCAAGACTTAGTATGAAAGAATTGAAATAGTCAAATCTGGGGTCTAGCCAGAACAAATGGCGTAGACCCTCATTAAACTGCAAATGTGTATCGAATTTTATCAAATACACATGATCTTACCTTCATTATTTTTTTCGAAGCTGATTGGAATAAAATTATATAACATTATATTATTCATATATAATTGCGAAACATTTGCTCAAGGTAAGTGAACTTGTTTGAAAATAAAGGACTTAGAGATACTTGCTCAAAAATAAACAAGATCAGGATACTTGCCTTGTCTGTTGTCTATTGTAATAAGTTCAGCTAAATTTGCTTTTACGGATCCTACACAATCATAATTATATGAATGCATTAGCCATATATCTAGAATATATAACTTATATAGTTATATATTAAATATCCACATTGGTCACATTATTAGCTTATGATATTCAGTTTTCGCTTTGGTAGGTTTCGTTGTGATTGTAATATGTGAGTACATTAAAACTTTAGTTTATAATCCACTTATAATACATGAGTATTATATATATCTTATACCTAAGTAAGGTCATAGTGTACATTATATATTGGGTGCAATTATAACTTGTACAAATAAATTATAACTTCCGTAATAATTTATACCTTCATTTTCGTATACTAACGCATTAAATACTATCGCGTTTCTATAGCTTGTCACAACAGTCTGCTAAAAACAATTTCAAACTCTTGTTTAGCTTAGAAATCCCAAGCTTAACTGTGTATCTTGTTAGCTTTATTTTGTACTTTATTATTATTATATTATATACATGTAGATTTTTTTTTACTGCGAGTCTTAAACGACCCCAGCCAAGCTGTTGCGGCAGCAGTCAGCACAGCGTCACGCTGCTGTTGCTGACGCAGTTACCTTGTTGCTGCTGCTAGCAGTCAGCTTGGTGATGCTGCTGCTGTCAATTCGTTTGGTGGTGCTGCTAGTTAGTTTGTTAAGTGTTGTGTGCGATGTTGTGCACATTATTGTGCACACAACTACTATACGCTGCTGCTCGTTCGCCGTGTGCACATGCACTGCTGTTGACTTGCTGCATGATGGCCACGCTGGGCTACTGCATGATGGGGCTGCTGCTTGTTGCTGTTGTGGCGCGGGCTGCTGCACTTCACTGTGCACGCAGCTGCTATTACATACAACAGCTTCCCTTGCAACGTAGCTAGTTTGCGAACTTATAACTTCTAGTTCGTTTATCGGATGGGGTTCGTCCTTGAAAATAGTATTCTTGATATATCAAATTATTGTTAAAAATTATTAGACACCTATTTCAGGTACGTTATGCAGATCAAATAACTTGTCGAAAATGATCGTGCATTCTAACTTTTTAAGTTCTTGTATCTTGACAAAACTCATTCCGACTTAGTTAGACACCTAAGGCTTTTAGATTATCTACTTTTAGGACATACAAATCTATCTTAAGTTTAGGATTTGCCAAATTATATAGTTTTAATCAATTTATCTTATTGTGGCATTTTATCAAACAGGGTACGTGCAGTCAATTTGAGGGCTGTTTTCTATAGACCGGGGTTATTTAATTAAACCAATTTTTTTGTTCTATGTTTCCAACCTTGTATCATCGCACAACAACTACTAAACACCTTGTCTCTAACTCAATCATTACCAACAAATTTGCATTGCAAACCAAAGGTATATTAATTAATTACCAACTAACTGTTTTTATATCTAAGCCAACTAACTGATGCAACTTTGTATTCATAAATAAAAGATAACAAGAGTGAATTATAATACCTTTGCTGCTTGGTTAAAGCTCTTATAGCTCTTCCTTAGTTTCAATCTTCTCTAATTATTTGAACCAAAAATGAAATTAGGATTGAACAAGCTGAGCTTGGGAGATAATAGTGCCGGGTGGAACAGGGAGTTGGCCAGGAAAGTGGATAAGGATAAAATAGTTTAACCTTTATATTACAGTTTCCTTGCTCCCCAATTATCTTGCTTAATTGCTACGAATTTTGCTTGATTGCTACGTAGTAGGCTTGATGAGTATTATGCCTATATCTCTCCTTCATGCCAGCTCCTGCTTACATTTACTCCTCTGGCTTAAGTACAATATTAGCTCCTGCTTCTCTCCTTAAATGCTGACTTTGGCCATACATTTACTATATATAATATATTATACATATCTACCATATATAGTATATACTTATATTACTAATCATATCTCCTTTCATAAAATAAATGATATACATTAACTAAATAATTTATTTAGTGAAATCATTTTAACTTATTAAAATAATTTAATGACATAAATTATTTTAATCCACTTAATTTAATGAATATTCTAATTTGGTATTCATAAATTAATTCTTTCCTTTTTCATCAAGAAGGAAAATATTCCCTTATTTATTATCCTTAATACACCACCTCTTTATATTTAAATAATTTAATTTCATAAATTATTTAAATATACTTTATTTAATATATACAATAAAATTTGCATAATTAAATAATTCCTAATTTCTTTTTACCTAGAAATTTCTTTCAAACAACTAGATACGTATAATAAATATATACATATATTTATCACATTGCAATTATATACATCTCATACTGCACATGTACACAGACCACCAATAATAATAATAAAAACAAATTCTTCACTAAATTCTTATTTTATTATTACCGGGAAAATTCAAGTTATTACATTCTTCCCTCCTTATAAAGATTCCGTCCTCGGAATCGTAAAACAAAACTACTCAAATAAATAAGGATAGTTCGTTTTTATTTTTTCTTCTAATTCCCACATTGCCTCTTCGGCGTTGTGGTTTCTCCATAGCACTTTTACCGAAAAGATTATTTTATTTCGTAGGATTTGCTCCTTCCTATCAAGTATCTAAATAGGAATCTCTTCATAAGTTAAGTCCTTTTGAAACTGTAGAGGTTCATATTCTATCACGTGTTTATAATCTGGCTTATATGGTCGTAAGACCGATACGTGAAACACATTGTGAACGTGTTCTAATTCTGGAGGCAATGCTACCTCATAAGCTACCTCTCCAATTCATTTCAAAACCTCAAATGGTCCTATAAAACGAGGACTCAACTTTCCCTTCTTTCCAAATCGTATCTTTCCTTTCCACGGGGATACATTCAGAAATACGTGCGATCCGATGTCAAACTCCCTGTTCTGTCTATGCTGATCTACGTACTTTTTCTGCCAATCTTGAGCTGTGATAAGTCGCGTACGTATTAACTTTATAATTTCTGCAGTTTGCTGCACCAATTTCGGTCCTAGCAAACGACGCTTCGTAAGGCGGCATGCCTATACTAGCGTGGTAACTGTTGTTATTAGCAAATTCTACTAGAGGTAAGTGATCGTCCTAACTTCCCTTGAAGTCCATAACACAAGCTCTTAGCATATCCTCTGCAGTCTGTATTGTCCTTTCACTCTGTCCGTCTATTTGAGGATGGTAGGCCGTACTTAATCTCAATTGTGTTCCCATGTGTTCTTGTAAGCTTCTCCAAAAATTTAATGTGAACCTTGGATCTCTATCTGACACAATTAAAATCGGCACTCCATGTCGGGAAACAATTTCCTTGATATAGAGTTTAGCTAACTGATCCAGGTTATATTTGATCTTGATTGGCAAAAAGTGTGCCGACTTTGTTAACCGATCCACTATAACCCATATAGTATCGAATCCTTTCTGTGTATTTGGAAGTACTACCACAAAATCCATCGTGATATGCTCCCATTTCCATTCAGGAATTTCTAATGATTGAAGTAACCCACTTGGTTTCTGATGTTCGGCTTTAACTCTTTGACAGGTCAAACTTTCTACAACTTCTCTTTTCATGTTCGGCCACCATTAATGTTGTCGAATGTCTTGATACATCTTTGTGCTTCCAGGATGAATCGCATACCTTGAACAATGGGCCTCTTGTAAAATTTCTTCTTTCAGTTCCGGCATTGACGGAACCTAAATTCTTCTTTCAAATCTGATTATCCCTTCTTTATCGAGTTTAAACTTTGTTTCTTTTCCTTCAAAAATCTTTTCTTTAAGCTTTTCACACTCCTCATCTTTGACTTGTGTTTCTTTGATTTTATCCAACAACGTTGGACTACTTTCCATTATGTATAACTTTCCTACCGACTCATGCGGAAACTTAACTTCTAGCTCCATTCTCTCCATTGCTGTTATCAACTCATCATGAGTTGTCAATATCATGAACCTTTCTCGACCTTTTCTACTTAAAGCATCTGCCACTACATTTGCTTTCCCCGGGTGATAAAGAATTTCACAATCGTAATCCTTGATCAGCTCTAACCATCTTCTCTGTCTCATATTCAACTCTTTTTGTGTGAAGATATATTTCAGACTTTTATGATCTGTATATATCTCACATTTCTCTCCATACAGATAATGTCTCCAAATCTTCAAGGCAAATACTACTACTGCCAATTCTAGATCGTGAGTAGGATATCCTTTCTCATAATCTTTCAACTGTCGTGATGCGTAAGCAATGACTTTCCCGTGTTGCATAAGCACGCACCCTAGTCCTTTATGCGACGCGTCACTATACACAACAAAATTCCCTGTTTCATCTAGTAATGATAACACTGGCGCTTCACTTAGCCTTTTCTTGAGTTCTTGAAAACTCTGTTCACATTTCTCCGACCATACAAATTTCACCGTCTTTCTTGTCAAATTAGTTAATGAGGTAGCTATCTTTGAAAAATCTTGAATAAATTTTCGATAATAACCCGCTAACCCTAGAAAACTACGCACTTCAGTCGGGTCTTTGGCTGTTCCCAATTTATTACTGCTTCTACTTTTGCTGGATCCACAGATATACCATCTTTGTCGATCACGTGTCCCAAAAATTGAACTCTCTCCATCCAAAATTCACATTTAGAGAAGTGTTTCCAATACTATTCTCAAATGTTCTGCATGCTCATACTGTGTCTTGGAATAGATCAAAATATCATCTATGAATACTACCACAAATTTATCCAAATACTGCTTGAATATTCTGTTCATCATGTCCATGAAAGCGGCTGGTGCATTTGTCAATCCAAAAGACATTACCAGAAACTCGTGATGACCGTACTGAGTTCTGAATGTTGTCTTTGGAACATCTTCATCTCTTACTTTCAGCTGATGATATCCAGTCCTTAAGTCTATCTTTGAAAAGTACCTTGCCCCTTTCAACTGATCGAAGAGATAATCGATCCTGGGCAATGGATACTTATTCTTGATTGTATTCTGTTCAACTCCCTATAGTCGATACAAAGTCTCAATGATCCATCTTTCTTTTTCACAAATAATACTGGTGCTCCCCATGGTGACGTACTTGGTCGAATATACTTCTTGTCTAGCAGTTCTTGCAATTGTATCATCAACTCTTTCATTTCCACTAGAGCCATTCTGTATGGTGCTTTGGATACTGGTGTTGTACCAGGCACTATATCAATAACAAATTCAACTTCTCTGTCTGGTGGAAAACCTGGTAGATCATCCGGGAAAACATCTGTGAATTCATTTACTACTGCAATCTGATTCATATCTTTGCCTACTTGTTGGGTATCCACCACATATGCTAGATATCCCACACAACCCTTCTGTAACAACTTCTTCGCTTGCATCATCGTCAAACAACGAGATTGCCTTGGCGATTTATTACCGTGAAATATTATCTGCGACTGCTTTGCAGGTTTGAGGCTTACTAACTTCTTTTGGCAATCTATCACCGCTCCGTGATTAAATAACCAGTCCATTCCCAAAATTATGTTGAACTCTCCTAACTGTATTGGTATTAAATCTATGTTCAACTTGTGCTCCCCTATCTTAACACAACAATTCTTATAGATGTGCTCTACAAGAATTACGTCTTTATTGGCAACTTCTATGTTCATGGGGGTTTCTAAATTTACCAAAGGCATATTCAAACGCTTAGCAAATTCATGTGATATAAAAGAATAGGTTGGTCCTGAATCAAACAACACATAAGCATTTATATTGTTGATCAGAACAATACCTGAAACTACATCTTTTGAAGCAACTGCATCTTGTACCATCATATTAAAAGTTCTGGCGGTTGGTCTATTATGCGGAACTGGTCCAGTTGTAGTTGCTTTTCCGTTGCTGTTGCCCTTGTTACTGTTTCCTCCATCTGTTCCCTTCTTTGGACAGTTTCTGGCCAAGTGATCCACTGACCAACAAATAAGGCATCCGAAAGTCTTTCTTGGATTGGGGCAGTTAGGGGAGATGTGTCCCTCCTGCCCACACTTGTAGCATACCATCTTTCTTTTCATACACACTCCAGAATGATTTTTTCCACAGTTTTTACATAGTTCAAATTTCTTCTTCTGTTGATTCCTCTGAATATTCCCTATATTTCCCACATTGTGTTCCATTTTCTTTTCTTATTATTTTCACTTCCACTACCGGTTTTCATTTTGACTGTTCCTTCCATCTTTCCTTTATTTTTCTTCTCTCTATGGAAAAGACTCATTGCTTCACTTCCTCCTTCTGCAATTATTGCTTTTTCAAGGAGCGCACCAAATGATCCAATCTGTAGAATTGATAACTTGTTGTAGAGCCAAGGTTTTAAGCCTTGCTCAAATCGCCTTACTTTTCTTTCCTCGGTGTCCACTTGATGTGGAGCAAATAATGCCAGCTTATTAAACTTTGCTGCGTACTATGCTACTGTCATCTCATTTTGCTTGAGTTCCAGAAATCATACTTCCATTCTACTTTACATACCGGGAGGAAAATAGTTTTCAAAGAAAACCTCCTTAAATCTTTCCCAACTAATCACACCTACCCCGACTCTGGTCTTGGTTGCTTCCCACCAGAAATTTGCCTCTCTCTTTAGCATGTAAGCATCGAATGAAGTTTTCTGTTCATCGTTCACCCTCACTATCTTAAAGGCTTTCTCGATCTCTTTAATCGAGGACTGTGCCTCTATAGGTTCAGTGGTTCCTCTGAACTCTGGGGGTCCCACAGTTTTGAAATCTTTAAAGCTAGCGATATGAACTGCTGGTGAATCTACATTTGCATTAGGTTGAGGGGGATTCCTATTCTGGACAGCTCCCATCAACAAGTCTATTAATTGTTGCACCGGCTTTTCTTGAGCTTCATTTCTATTTCTATTCTCACTTTCTGATTCTTCAGTTTCATTTCTCTGAGTTCTATGTATTCCTCTTCCTCTCCACTTTGGTGGCATTTTCTATTTAATAAAATCTATTATTATTAAACAATTTCTTTGTTTTTAAGGCATGCATTTCTGATACAATGTTTAATAATAATAGTTAAAACAAAACATATTTAATCATCATTTTCATGTTAAACATGTTTTTCTTTGCTTATAGCATTTATTTGCTATTTACTAATATGTTTCAATTAATAATATTATTATTATTAAATTAATACAGGTGTCGAACAATTTCATTTCATGCTTAACACACAATCATTGCAAAACATATTTAATATTATATTAAACATGCTTTTGTTACAGTAGCCCTGAACATCTCTGTCGTTTCAATAGCTCATCGGCTATTTCCATACTATAGCATTTTACTCGCTATTTACATGCCATTTCTAACCTTTATATCAAAAGATTTCTTATATCCTAACCCTTAATTCCTATTAAGTTAGGATTCTCAAAAGACATCTCATTACTATAACAAAAGATGGGATTCCTAGTTCATACTTACATTACCAACTATTTACAACATATATACAAATATGTACATATATCTACAACATAGTTTCACCAACAAACTTCTTTTCTAAGTGTGGCCAATAATAGTAGTGTTTACACGTTCTTCCTCTGTAATAGCTATGACTCGGGCACGAGAGATGGACTGACTGAACTGGCCTATTTCCTGTGGATATTCCCAAACTGCTTTTTGAACATGTCCCATGGAATTAATATATGCGTGATTCATTGCATTTATTCGTTCCTTGCAGTTTCTCAACTCATTTTGGAGCGTACAAACATGTTCCTCGAACATCTGTTGCTCCAGAATCTCTACATCTCAAATATTGTTCAACTCATGAAAGTCTGCCTGCAGTTCATGTAACTGGGTCTCATAATACTGGGCACGGTTCTCTAAAGTTTGTAGTCTAATAGTTAAATCTGCATTCTGACCCATCAGTTGGTGAACCATTGCCTCTAGTTGTGTCAAGGCATTACCTGCCTCAGGGTTATCCTGCTCCTCATCTGACTCAATATTTATAATTTCAAGCTCTACATTGGCATTATTAATTTCCTCCATCAATATCTCTTCCTCAGGGTCTTCTTCAGGGTCAGACTCAGAGTCACTATCTATTATTATCACTCGTACTTGCTCTGGTGCTAGCTGTAGTACAATAGGAGGTGGGACTGGTTCTACTTGATCAAGCTGAACCTCTTCCCCTGACATTTACACGTAAATAAACAACTTGATTAATACATAATACAAGTTATAAATACACACAACAAATAACAGTGTTATTTAAGTTATATTTTTATTTCATTTGCTGATGAATTTTCGCAATCCATCTTCTTTAAACTCTATATGAGTTATTTATTTTCTGCCTATCTGATTTGTCTAAGGCTATAGCCCAAGGTATCCCATCCTAAGGTTTCTAACCTACGGCTCTGATACCAACTTGTGGCGCCCCCAAATCCGGGTACTTAAAACCCGTACTTGGTGCTATACGATACCATTTATACAAACTGCTTATCATAAAAGATAATAATAATTAATACATCAGAGATATCTATCCCAGGTACGAAGACCTTTAGTAACTTTATTACATGATAGATATTGTATTTCTAAAACAAAAGTTTATTTATTACAACAGCTATCTATAACTACTCCTGTAGCTTTCCCTTGCCTTTATCCTTTCCGGACCCTTCTATGCGTTCTGGCTTAGCTGAAAACATTTATATTCAAAGCAAGACTGAGCATTTGATTGCTTAGCAAGTAATAATAAGTGATAAACACGTATATCAAGAAATAAATGTTCTCTATGCGATATGCTTTGATAGCAGAATAAATATCGTAAACCAACTGCACGATTCTTAAACGACAGTATGACTCATTTATATTCTTGAAATGATATACTGAATTCTGATACTGAGTGGTCACAAGACCATGAACGTTTATTTTTCTTTTCTTGAAAAGGTTCTATCAGAAATCCATCTGTGAACCGTCTGGTCTTACGGGCACGGTGGGTGATCAGCCCGTTATGCCCTGTATTGATCAATACTATCTATTAGAACAGCACTTGTGTTCACCGTCACCGTCCCAAGGACGCAATATAAAATTTTTCCAAGTTAGGGATGTTCTACTCAGTTTGAAGTTCAACCCAAAAGCAAAAAGGATGAACAACTTTATAAATTTTGAAACGATTTCAGGACTTAGTATGAAAGAATTGAAATAGTCAAATCTGGGGTCTAGCCAGAATAAATGGCGTAGACCTTCATTAAACTGCAAATGTGTATCAAATTTTATCAAATACACAAGATCTTACCTTCATTATGTTTTTTGAAGCTGATTGGAATAAAATTATATAACATTATATTATTCATATATAATTGCGAAACATTTGCTCAAGGTAAGTGAACTTGTTTGAAAATAAAGGACTTAGAGATACCTACTCAAAAATAAACAAGATCAGGATACTTGCCTTGTCTGTTGTCTATTGTAATAAGTTCAGCTAAATTTGCTTTTACGGATCCTACACAATCATAGTTATATGAATGCATTAGCCATATATCCAGAATATATAACTTATGTAGTTATATATTAAATATCCACATTGGTCACGTTATTAGCTTATGATATTCAGTTTTCGCTTTGGTAGGCTTCGTTGTGATTGTAATATGTGAGTACATTAAAACTTTAGTTTATAATCCACTTATAATACATGAGTATTATATATATCTTATACCTAAGTAAGGTCATAGCGTATATTATATATTGGGTGCAATTATAACTTGTACAAATAAATTATAACTTCCGTAATAATTTATAGCTTCATTTTCGTATACTAACGCGTTAAATACTATCGCGTTTCGATAGCTTGTCACAACAGTCTGCTAAAAACAATTTCAAACTCTTGTTTAGCTTAGAAATTCGAAGCTTAACTGTGTATCTTGTTAGCTTTATTTTGTACTTTATTATTATTATATTATATATATGTAGATTTTTTTTAACTTCGAGTCTTAAACGACCCCAGCTAAGCTGTTGCGGCAACAGTCAGCACAGCGTTACGCTGCTGCTGCTGACGTAATTAGCTTGCTGCTGCTAGCAGTCAGCTTGGTGATGCTGCTGTTGTGAATTCGTTTGGTGCTGCTGCTAGTTAGTTTGTTAAGTGTTGTTGTGGCGCCCCCAAATCCGGGTACCTCAAACCTGAATCCGGTGCTACACGGTACATCCCATTCCATACAACATAATAGACATGAATGTAATTACTATATTATTACAACACGTCTTACTCTCAATCCCAGGTTCTATTACCATAACATCAATCCAAATATATAATAAGTCTTAGTATTACAACATTACTAATACAAATAAACTATGACGCCATCTAGACGTTCATCTTGCCCTTTCCCTTGTCCTTACCGGAACCTTCGGCCCGCTCGGACTTAGCTGCAATGTTTAATATAAAGCAAGAATGAGCATTCAATTGCCCAGCAAGTATAACAGTTGAATAACAACAATATCATCAATCATATCATTTCTCTTCGACAACTGAACAATAGTTGTGAGATATTCTGAATAAACAAGAATAATACTTTGCTTTCGTTTTAAAAATATATTTTTGAAACGACATTGAGTGGTCATAAGACCTTGAACTTTCTTTTGCTTTCTTGAAAAGGTACACAACAATATAACTGCAAACCGTCTTACTTACGAGCACTTCTAGGTGATCAGCCTATTGTACTCTATGTTGATCAACACTCTAGCTGGAAACGACTATATGCGTTTGTTTAGGCGCTCGATGCCTTGTCAGAATAACTGACTAAAAACTGCCCCTAATATTAGGGTTGTTCATCTCATTCATGCCTCGGAATCCTAACCAAAACGATTCGGTTGGATAGCTCTACTTAATCATCAATAACATATCAAGGATTTATTATCAAATCAATAAAATATCTCAATATCTGTCTAGCCGAAACAAATGGCATCGACGTTCTTTACAACAGTTCATATATATGTGAACTTTGAAAGCTTCAACAATTTATGTCATAACATAGCTCGAATACTTGTGCAAATACTGAAAGATTTACATAAGTAAGGAATTCACACAACCATATATATATTGCGTAAATCGAAACTTCAAACATCGCATGAGAGTCGAGAGAATATAATCAAATGAATCAAATAAACTTGCACAATATACGTCTCTTGTATAAGATACGAAACTTGCATTCAATACTGAAAATGAATGAAGCTAGAGAACTTGCCCAACACAAATGTTAGACAAGGGTTTAGGAAACTTGCCTTAAGCGCTTGCTACTAGTTGACGTTAATCGTCCTTCAAATATGTCCTACGCATTTAAACATATATTCACATACCAATTAGTCTCACAATAGACACCAAACATTGGCTTACATTAATCAAGACATTATAATCGTTACGAACATTGATTGCCACTACGCTTACCCAAACGAGGGTCTCGCTCCCCGGTGAGCGAGCGGCTGCCCAGCTCGCCGGTGAGCTGGCGGGGGAGTAGGGGGCAACGCCCCCTGAAAGCTAAACGAAAAATGCAACTACGCTATTCATTTTATTTAAGCAAATCTCACGTGACTTAGTCATTTCATGCTTGGGGTCATCCAACTATTACACTAACATATCATACATATGCTTTGAGGTATTTATAACATGTTGGGACTATATAAACATGCATCGCATCAATAACACAAAGCAGCAGAACAATTCACCTCTGCAGACCGGCGCAGCTGCGCAGGTCTTGTACTTGGGAGTGGCGCAGCTGCGCCACTCTAATCCAGGGACTTTCAGGTCTGGCACCCAGCGCAGCTGCGCAGGTGCTATGCTTGGGAGTGGCGCACCTGCGCCACTCTGTATCCAGGGACTTTCAAGTTCTGCTACTGCAGAACCCAAAAATCCAAACTCTTGATTCCGTCCCATTTGCTTCTTAGCCATTATACAACAAGTCTATATGACTCAAAACATACTTTTACAACTAAGCTATGCATCATAACATCATTTAATCAATTAACCATTCCTAATTCTCATGTTCCTTAGAGAAATCATTCTCTTAGACATTAAACCAAATAGTTGGTGGGCATGAGTTGAAAACTCACATTGGAGTAGAGTTTGATTATACTCTAGTCCAGATTTCCCACTGAAATCATTACTCAAACCTTCTTGGCATATACCAACAATACACAACCAATGCACATAACCAAACCAAGATGGTTATAACTTCATTATTAACAAAATATGAATAACAGTCCTCTAATATCCATTTCAGTCCATTTCTTGATTCCTTATGCAAAGGTTTGATTCTCATTCATTGTTCCACTTTTACATACCATTAACAAGGTTTAATAGAGCTAACAACATTCATACACATGTTCATGAGCAACCAAGCAATTTCAGCAACATAACTCCAACAAAACAATCACAGTAAAACTATAAACTTGGAAAGAATGTGGAAATGAGCTAAGCTCTATATTGCATACCTCTTGAGCTTGTTCTAAGGTTGCTAATGAGCTAAAGCTAGCTGCTACTATACTCCTTCTGCTTTCTCAAACCACCCGAACTCACTCAATTCTTACACTCTCTCAATCTTCAGTTTCTAACTTAGCAAAATCAAAGGAATGGAAGCTAAACAATGGGAGAGTATATATAGAAGAAGTGATCAGAGCTTCATGGATGGGTTGTGGGCTGAGCATGCCAGACACGGCAGCTCCCAATGCTCGGGTAGGAGAGCTTCGGCTCCTCCAAGGTGTGGTCAGCCATTGGGCTCTCCCCCTCCCTTCTCCCGAGTTTGCTTTCTGACATTCTTGCTTCACCAAATGCAGAGAATGCTTCTCCCCATGCTCTTCCCACGTTCTTGGCACCCTCATCCCTCTCTTCCTCTCCTTCTCCCGTACTCTTCTCCCACCTTCAAATGACCAGCTGATTGTTATAACCCATTTCCCTTCATGGGTCATGGGTTTGGGTCATGGATGGTGGGTTTGGTTCATGGACTAAGTCCATGGGTTTTGGGCTTCACTTAATAACCTTTTGGGCTTCTCTTGGACTCCAAATTTAATACCAATTGGGCTTCTAATAAAAATCAATTGGGCTAAAATAAAATCCCACACTTGGATTATTAACCCCTCTCATTAATGCTTTGGCGAAATTATGAAAAGTCATAAAATCGAAAAAGGCGTCCTTTGCATAAATAGCGTTTTAGCGCTATTTCTCTAATGATTTAATCAACTCCAATAAAAATAATAACAATTAAAAATTATCACATACACATCATATGTAGAAATAAAATATTCAAACACATAACACGGAATAATATTAATAAAAGTTCAATTTATTCAATAAAATTCATAGGCTCGTGTTACAAAGCTACCCACGATCCGCGATCGTTACAACCTCCCCCCCTTATAAGAATTCTGTCCCCAGAATTACGACATAAGGCTAAACAAAAAGATGGGGATAATTCTTCTTCATCTTATCTTCAAGTTCCCACGTCGCTTCTTCGGCGTTGTGGTTCCTCCATACTACCTTCACAGAATATATGGTCTTACTTCGTAAGACTTGCTCTTTCCTATCAATTATCTGAATAGGAATTTCTTCATACGTTAAGTCTTTCTCAACCTGAATAGGTTCATAATCTATCACATGCTTATAGTCTTGCTTATAGGGTCGTAGTACCGACACGTGAAACACGTTATGGATGTGTTCTAACTCAGGAGGTAAGGCTACCTCGTAAGCCACTTCCCCTACTCTTCTCAACACTTCGAACGGTCCTATAAACCTCGGACTCAGCTTCCCTTTCTTCCCAAACCGTATCTTCCCCTTCCAGGGAGACACCTTCAAAAATACATAGCTACCGACGTCGAAGTCTCTCTTCTGGCGATGCTTGTCTGCATATTTCTTTTGCCTGTCTTGGGCCGCGACTAGTCTCGCTCTTATTACCTTGACGATCTCCGCAGTTTGCTGTACCAATTCTGGTCCCAACAATTTTCGTTCCCCTACCTCATCCCAGCACAATGGCGTTCTGCATTTCCTTCCGTATAACGCTTCGTAAGGCGGCATGCCTATACTAGCGTGATAACTATTATTATAGGCGAACTCAACTAAAGGTAGGTGGTCGTCCCAATTCCCTTTAAAGTCCATCACACATGCTCGTAGCATATCTTCTAAAGTCTGTATTGTCCGCTCGCTTTGCCCGTCCGTTTGAGGATGATACGCCGTGCTCAACCTCAGCTGTGTTCCCAATTGCTCTTGCAGACTCTTCCAAAAATTCGACGTGAAACGTGGATCCCGATCCGACACAATCGAAATTGGCACTCCATGTCTAGAAACAATTTCCTTCACATAGAGTTTAGCTAGTTGGTCTAATTTGAACCTAATTCTGATCGGTAAGAAATGCGCCGATTTCGTCAAACGATCCACTATGACCCATATAGCGTCGTATCCCTTCTGCGTTGTTGGGAGTCCTACCACGAAATCCATCGTGATATGCTCCCACTTCCACTCTGGAATCTCTAAGGGTTGAAGCAACCCACTTGGTCTCTGATGCTCGGCCTTGACTCTCTGACAAGTCAGGCACCTACTAACGCACTCTGTGACTTCTCTCTTCATGTTCGGCCACCAAAAATGTAGTCGGAGGTCTTGATACATCTTTGTACTTCCCGGATGGATCGAGTACCTCGAACTATGGGCCTCTTGCAAAATCTCTTCTCGTAACTCGGGTACTGGCGGTACCCAAATTCTTCCTTCAAATCTCATCACTCCATCATCATCGAGTTTATACTTAATTTCCTCTCCTTGGGAAATTCTATGCCTTATTCCCTCGCACTCCTCATCGCTAAGTTGTGCTTCTTTTACTCGGTCCAATAAGATTGGACGAGTCTCTATTGTGAATAACTTCTCTCCCGATTCTGTCGGGAACCTCACTTCTATCTCCAGTTTAGCCATCTCTGTTATTAGCTCATCTTGAGCCGTTAACATTGACAACTTCCCCCGACCCTTCCTACTTAAGGCGTCGGCCACTACATTCGCCTTCCCTAGGTGATATAGAATCTCACAATCATAATCTTTGATCAATTCTAACCACCTCCTCTGTCTCATATTCAACTCCTTCTGTGTGAAAATATACTTTAGACTTTTGTGGTCCGTGTATATCTCACATTTCTCACCGTATAAGTAATGCCTCAAAATCTTCAAGGCAAACACGACTGCTGCCAATTCGAGATCATGAGTAGGGTATCCCCTCTCATAATCTTTCAACTGTCGTGACGCATACGCAATGACTTTACCGTGCTGCATAAGCACGCATCCAAGTCCCTTGTGTGACGCGTCACTATAAACTACAAAATCACCTGTATCATCCGGTAATGATAATACTGGCGCCTCACTCAACCTTTTCTTGAGCTCTCGGAAGCTCTCCTCGCACTTCTCTGTCCAAACATACTTTACTGCCTTCCTCGTCAATTGGGTTAATGGGGTTGCTATCTTCGAAAAATCTTGAATAAATCTTCGATAGTAGCCCGCTAACCCTAAGAAACTACGCACTTCTGTCGGCGTCTTCGGTTGTTCCTAGTTAATAACCGCCTCCACCTTCGCTGGGTCTACGGATATACCATCTTTGTCAATCACGTGTCCTAAAAAGTGGACTCTCTCTAGCCAAAATTCGCATTTCGAGAATTTCGCATTTCGAGAATTTCGCATACAACTTCTCCCTCCTCAAGGTTTCCATCACTATTCTTAGGTGCTCAACATGATCTTCCCGTGTCAAAGAGTAGACTAGAATATCATCTATGAACACCACTACAAATTTGTCCAAATGCTGCTTGAACACTCTATTCATTAAATCTATAAATGCGGCTGGTGCATTCGTTAACCCAAATGACATCACCAGGAACTCATAATGGCCGTAACGAGTCCTGAACGCTGTCTTAGGTACGTCCTCTCCCCTCACCTTCAACTGGTGATATCCCGTTCTCAGATCTATTTTAGAAAAGTATTTTGCCCCCTTCAACTGATCAAACAAATCATCGATCCTGGGCAACGGATACTTATTCTTGATTGTTACTTTGTTCAACTCCCGATAGTCGATACAAAGCCTCAGTGATCCATCCTTCTTCTTCACAAATAACACTAGCGCTCCCCATGGAGACAAACTCGGTTGGATATACTTTTTATCTAACAATTCTTGCAGTTGAACCATCAACTCTTTCGTCTCTACTGGCGCCATTCTATATGGTGCCCTTGAAACGGGTGCCGTTCCAGGCACTACGTCTATCACGAATTCGATCTCCCTATCTGGTGGAAGTCCTGGCAATTCGTCCGGAAATACATCCGCGAATTCATTCACGATAGGTATCTGCCCCATTTCGACCCCCTCTCGTTGGGTATCAACAATGTGGCACAGATAACCTACACACCCTTTTCTTAACAGCTTTCTGGCTTGCATCGTCGATAGCAAACTCGAACGTCTAGGAGATTTACTACCGTAGAACACTACCTTAGACTGCTTCGAAGTCTGAAGGTTTACGCTTTTCTTCTGGCAATCGATTACTGCCCCGTGGTTAAACAACCAATCCATTCCCAGTATTACGT
This sequence comes from Aralia elata, assembly GCA_034770075.1. Taxonomy (NCBI): domain Eukaryota; kingdom Viridiplantae; phylum Streptophyta; class Magnoliopsida; order Apiales; family Araliaceae; genus Aralia; species Aralia elata. The sequence goes on from CM068377.1 coordinate 32,130,850, forward strand.
CAAATTCTCCCAGTCTAATCGGAATTAAATCTACCGATAACTTACTCCCTCTAATTTCAACGCAACAATTCCTATGAACATGTTCAACAGGGATTACTTCCTTATTCGCAACTTCTATGTTCAAGGGAGACTCTAGTTTCTCTAGAGGTAGGCTTAAACGTTGAGCAAATTAACATGATACAAAAGAACAGGTCGCACCCGAATCAAACAACACATATGCATTAATATTATTGATCGGAATGATACCTGAGACTACGTCTCCTGATGTCACTGCATCTTGGACCGTCATATTGAAGGTCCGGGCTGATGGTCTACTCGGTGGAGCTGGACTAGTCATAGTCAGCCTGCCACTGCTATTCCCATTGCCTCCCCCATCTGTCCCCTTCTTAGGGCAATTCCTTGCCATGTGGCCTGGTGCTCCACAAACGAAACACCCACCGATCTTCTTCGGGTTAGGGCAGTTAGGAGAGATGTGTCCCTCCTGCCCACAGTTATAGCATGCCGTCCTTCCCTTCAAGCAGACCCCCAGGTGATTCTTCCCGCAGGTCTTACACGGCTCTACCCTCTTCTTTGGGTCTCCTTGTTTGTTCCCGATATTCCCGGAATTGTTCCATTTTCTCTTCTGGTTACTTCCACTTCCACTGGCTACATCAGTCTTATTTCCTCCTTCGTTCCTACCCTTATTCTTCTTCGCCCTATTGTAGAGGCTCAGTGCCTCACTCCCTCCTTCGGCTATGATAGCCTTTTCCAAGATTGATCTAAAGGTATCGATCTGTAACACGCTCACCTTGCTGTAGAGCCAGGGTTTCAAGCCCTGCTCAAACCTCCTCGTCTTCCTTTCCTCGGTGTCCACTTGGTGTGGAGCAAACCGAGCCAGCTCGTTGAACTTAGCAGCATATTGGGGTACTGTCAGGTTATCTTGCTTCATTTCTAAGAATCGCATCTCCATGCGACTCTGCATGCTTTTGGGAAAGTAGTTCTCGAAGTACAACTCTTTGAACCGTTCCCAAGCAATGACTCCTTCCCCAGCCCTATTCTGGTTTGCTTCCCACCAGAAGTTGGCCTCGCCCTTCAGTAGGTAGGTAGGAAAAGTGGTCTTCTGCTCCTCCCCAACTCCAGCAATGATGAATGCTTTCTCCACCTCCTTAACCCATGATTGAGCCTCTATAGGCTCAGTGGTCCCCTTAAATTCGGGCGGTCCCACGCTCTTAAAGTCCTTAAAGTTGGCAACACGTGCAACTGGAGGAACGACATGTGGTACGGTTGGAACTCTGTTCAAAGCTCCTACCAGTAAGTCTATGAATTGCTGCATAGGGTTTGCTGTTTCTCTAGTCTCACTCTCATTATCGGATTCTCTATCCTCATTCCTCCGTGTTCCCTGTCTTCCTCTTCCTCTCCATCTCGGCGGCAGTTTCTGTTAAACAAATTATGCCACTATTAATCTACCATTCATCCTTGCGCACTATAGTAAATACTAAGACGTACACATACTAATCGCAAGGCACATTGGAATAAACATACTCATCACAAGGCACATTAAAATAAACATACTTATATTAACATGCTTCTTACTTCATACATCTTATAACACATAGCTTCTGCTATTCGCATACAATATATCCCTCTATTACTAAAAAGATGGGATTTACACCAGATAATCTATTACATATACAAAATTTAAGATTTACATCCTTATAAGGTACACATCTAGACCTCGTCTAATCACTGAACTAGACCACGCCTAATAGCGTCTGCATACTCGTCATCTGCTATAGCCATCACCAAATCCCTACTAATGGTGTGCCTGGTCTGGCCCTCCTCAGCTGGGTAATGGGTCACCCTACGCTGAAATCGCCCATGTGACGACCTGAACGCATAGTTAGACCTATCGGTCCTCACCCTCTTGATCCTTGCCTCTTCTTCCAGGTCATCGCCCCGATCTTCGGCCCTGATCCTATCATCGATCTCTGCCTCCCAGTAGGCCTCTAACTCATGTCTCTCTTGCAAGAGTTCTTGAACCCTCGCCTCTAAGGCTTGAACTCTACCTCTTAGTGCTACATTCCTGTCAAGTACCACTTCAAACAGATTATTCATGTCTGATGGTGCCACTTCCTCCTCATCAGAAGGCACAGCATCCGATAATATATCATCTGCTTCCTCCTCATGCTCAGACGGATCCTCATCAAATGAAAGGTCCATCTCCGGTTCCTCCTCCGGATCTTCCTCCGGGTCACTTTCTATCTGAGCCTCAGCCTCTGCTACTGGCTCGGGTGTTGGCTCTGGTGGAGCGATCAGCTCCTTGCTCACTACATAGATATCTCTATACTCGGGTTCTTCTCCAGACATCTACAAACCAATATACTAACTCAATTAGTACATAACAATAACAATTAATATAATAACACTTAACAAATATAGTTTATCTTAAGTATACTATTGGTGATGAATTTCCTCAATCCACCCTTAACAACTCTATTTGAGTTCATTCACTAACTCTACTATTCTCTCTACGGTCATATTCCTAAGGTTTTCCCCCAACCTAAGGTTTAAAACCTATCAGCTCTGATACCAACCTGTGGCGCCCCCAAATCCGGGTACCTCAAACCCGAATCCGGTGCTACACGGTACATCCCATTCCATACAACATAATAGACATGAATGTAATTACTATATTATTACAACACGTCTTACTCTCAATCCCAGGTTCTATTACCATAACATCAATCCAAATACATAATAAGTCTTAGTATTACAACATTACTAATACAAATAAACTATGACGCCATCTAGACGCCATCTAGACGTTCATCTTGCCCTTTCCCTTGTCCTTACCGGAACCTTCGGCTCGCTCGGACTTAGCTGCAATGTTTAATATAAAGCAAGAATGAGCATTCAATTGCCCAACAAGTATAATAGTTGAATAACAACAATATCATCAATCATATCATTTCTCTTCGACAACTGAACAATAGTTGTGAGATATTCTGAATAAACAAGAATAATACTTTGCTTTCGTTTTAAAAATATATTTTTGAAACGACATTGAGTGGTCATAAGACCTTGAACTTTCTTTTGCTTTCTTGAAAAGGTACACAGCAATATAACTGCAAACCGTCTTACTTACGAGCACTTCTAGGTGATCAGCCTATTGTACTCTATGTTGATCAACACTCTAGCTGGAAACGACTATATGCGTTTGTTTAGGCGCTCGATGCCTTGTCAGAATAACTGACTAAAAACTGCCCCTAATATTAGGGTTGTTCATCTCATTCATGCCTCGGAATCCTAACCAAAACGATTCGGTTGGATAGCTCTACTTAATCATCAATAACATATCAAGGATTTATTATCAAATCAATAAAATATCTCAATATCTGTCTAGCCGAAACAAATGGCATCGACGTTCTCTACAACAGTTCATATATATGTGAACTTTGAAAGCTTCAACAATTTATGTCATAACATAGCTCGAATACTTGTGCAAATACTGAAAGATTTACATAAGTAAGGAATTCACACAACCATATATATATTGCGTCAATCGAAACTTCAAACATCGCATGAGAGTCAGGAGAATATAATCAAATGAATCAAATAAACTTGCATAATATACGTCTCTTGTATAAGATACGAAACTTGCATTCAATACTGAAAATGAATGAAGCTAGAGAACTTGCCCAACACAAAGGTTAGACAAGGGTTTAGGAAACTTGTCTTAAGCGCTTGCTACTAGTTGACGTTAATCGTCCTTCAAATATGTCCTACGCATTTAAACATATATTCACATACCAATTAGTCTCACAATAGACACCAAACATTGGCTTACATTAATCAAGACATTATAATCGTTACGAACATTGATTGCCACTACGCTTACCCAAACGAGGGTCTCGCTCCCCGTTGAGCGAGCGGCTGCCCAGCTCGCCGGTGAGCTGGCGGGGGAGTAGGGGGCAGCGCCCCCTGAAAGCCAAACGAAAAATGCAACTACGCTATTCATTTTATTTAAGCAAATCTCACGTGGCTTAGTCATTTCATGCTTGGGGTCATCCAACTATTACACTAACATATCATACATATGCTTTGAGGTATTTATAACATGTTGGGACTATATAAACATGCATCGCATCAATAACACAAAGCAGCAGAACAATTCACCTCTGCAGACCGGCGCAGCTGCGCAGGTCTTGTACTTGGGAGTGGCGCAGCTGTGCCACTCTAATCCAGGGACTTTCAGGTTTGGCACCCAGCGCAGCTGCGCAAGTGCTATGCTTGGGAGTGGCACAGCTGCGCTACTCTGCATCCAGGGACTTTCAAGTTCTGCTACTGCAGAACCCAAAAATCCAAACTCTTGATTCCGTCCCATTTGCTTCTTAGCCATTATACAACAAGTCTATATGACTCAAAACATACTTTTACAACTAAGATATGCATCATAACATCATTTAATCAATTAACCATTCCTAATTCTCATGTTCCTTAGAGAAATCATTCTCTTAGACATTAAACCAAATAGTTTGTGGGCATGAGTTGAAAACTCACATTGGAGTAGAGTTTGATTATACTCTAGTCCAGATTTCCCACTGAAATCATTACTCAAACCTTCTTGGCATATACCAACAATACACAACCAATGCACATAACCAAACCAAGATGGTTATAACTTCATTATTAACAAAATATGAATAACAGTCCTCTAATATCCATTTCAGTCCATTTCTTGATTCCTTATGCAAAGGTTTGATTCTCATTCATTGTTCCACTTTTACATACCATTAACAAGGTTTAATAGAGCTAACAACATTCATACACATGTTCATGAGCAACCAAGCAATTTCAGCAACATAACTCCAACAAAACAATCACAGTAAAACTATAAACTTGGAAAGAATGTGGAAATGAGCTAAGCTCTATATTGCATACCTCTTGAGCTTGTTCTAAGGTTGCTAATGAGCTAAAGCCAGCTGCTACTATACTCCTTCTGCTTTCTCAAACCACCCGAACTCACTCAATTTTTTACACTCTCCTCAATCTTCAGTTTCTAACTTAGCAAAATCAAAGGAATGGAAGCTAAACAATGGGAGAGTATATATAGAAGAAGTGATCAGAGCTTCATGGATGGGTTGTGGGCTGAGCATGCCAGACACGGCAGCTCCCAATGCTCGGGTAGGAGAGCTTCGGCTCCTCCAAGGTGTGGTCAGCCATTGGGCTCTCCCCCTCCCTTCTCCCGAGTTTGCTTTCTGACATTCTTGCTTCACCAAATGCAGAGAATGCTTCTCCCCATGCTCTTCCCACGTTCTTGGCACCCTCATCCCTCTCTTCCTCTCCTTCTCCCGTACTCTTCTCCCACCTTCAAATGACCAGCTGATTGTTATAACCCATTTCCCTTCATGGGTCATGGGTTTGGGTCATGGATGGTGGGTTTGGTTCATGGACTAAGTCCATGGGTTTTGGGCTTCACTTAATAACCTTTTGGGCTTCTCTTGGACTCTAAATTTAATACCAATTGGGCTTCTAATAAAAATCAATTGGGCTAAAATAAAATCCCACACTTGGATTATTAACCCCTCTCATTAACGCTTTGGCGAAATTATGAAAAGTCATAAAATCGAAAAAGGCGTCCTTTGCATAAATAGCGTTTTGGCGCTATTTCTCTAATGATTTAATCAACTCCAATAAAAATAATAACAATTAAAAATTATCACATACACATCATATGTAGAAATAAAATATTCAAACACATAACACGGAATAATATTAATAAAAGTTCAATTTATTCAATAAAATTCATAGGCTCGTGTTACAAAGCTACCCACGATCCGCGATCGTTATAGTTGTGTGCGATGCTGTGCACATTACTGTGCACACAACTGCTATACGCTGCTGCTCGTTCGCCGTATGCACATGCACTGCTGTTGACTTGCTGCATGATGGCCACGCTGGGCTACTGCATGATGGGGCTGCTGCTTGTTGCTGTTGTGGCGCGGGCTGCTGCACTTCACTGTGCACGCAGCTGCTGCTACATACAGCAGCCTCCCTTGCAACGTAGCTAGTTTACGAACTTATAACTTCTAGTTTGTTTATCGAATGGGGTTCGTCCTTGAAAATAGTATTCTTGATATATCAAATTATTGTTAAAAATTATTAGACACCTATTTCAGGTACGTTATGCAGATCAAATAACTTGTCGAAAATGATCGTGCATTCTAACTTTTTAAGTTCTTGTATCTTGACAAAACTCATTCCGACTTAGTTAGACACCCTAAGGCTTTTAGATTGTCTACTTTTAGGACATACGAATCTATCTTAAGTTTCGGATTTGCCAAATTATATAGTTTTAATCAATTTATCTTATTGTGGCATTTTATCAAACAGGGTACGTGCAGTCAATTTGAGGGTTGTTTTCTATTGACTGGGGTTATTTAATCAAACCAATTTTTTTGTTCTATGTTTCCAACCTTGTATCATCGCACAACAACTACTAAACACCTTGTCTCTAACTCAATCATTACCAACAAATTTGCATTGCAAACCAAAGGTATATTAATTAATTACCAACTAACTGTTTTTATATCTAAGCCAACTAACTGATGCAACTTTGTATTCATAAATAAAACATAACAATAGTTAATAGTGCCGGGTGGAACAAGCTGAGCTTGGGAGATAATAGTGCCGGGTGGAACAGGGAGCTGGCCAGGAAAATGGATAAGGATAAAATAGTTTAACCTTTATATTACAGTTTCCTTGCTCCCCAATTATTTTGCTTAATTGCTACGAATTTTGCTTGATTGCTACGAATTTTGCTTGATTGCTACGTAGTAGGCTTGATGAGTATTATGCCTATATCTCTCCTTCATGCCAGCTCCTGCTTACATTTACTCCTCTGGCTTAAGTACAATATTAGCTCCTGCTTCTCTCCTTAAATCCTGACTTTGGCCATACATTTACTATATATAATATATTATACATATCTACCATATATAGTATATACTTATATTACTAATCATATCTCCTTTCATAAAATAAATGATATACATTAACTAAATAATTTATTTAGTGAAATCATTTTAACTTATTAAAATAATTTAATGACATAAATTATTTTAATCCACTTAATTTAATGAATATTCTAATTTGGTATTCATAAATTAATTATTTCCTTTTTCATCAAGAAGGAAAATATTCCCTTATTTATTATCCTTAATACACCACCTCTTTATATTTAAATAATTTAATTTCATAAATTATTTAATTATACTTTATTTAATATATACAATAAAATTTGCATAATTAAATAATTCCTATTTTCTTTTTACCTAGAAATTTCTTTCAAACAACTAGATACGTATAATAAATATATACATATATTTATCACATTGCAATTATATACATCTCATACTGCACATGTACACAGACCACCAATAATAATAATAAAAACAAATTCTTCACTAAATTCTTATTTTATTATTACCGGGAAAATTCAAGTTATTACGTCAATCATTCTTGTGTATTGAATATCCTATTTTAGATTTTGCTTTTGAATTAAAATCAGGATTAATTCATCTTTTGCCTACTTTTTATGGTCTTACAGGTGAAGATCTATACAAGCATCTGAAGGAGTTCCATGTGGTGTGTTCAACCACGAAGCCACATGGAGTGACAGAGGAACAAATCAAGCTTAGAGCTTTTTCATTCTCATTAGCAGATCTGGCAAATGACTGGTTATATTATCTACCTTCAATAGCAATTCAATCATAGACTAATGTATATTACCGGTAATAATTAGTCCACTAATGTCAAAGGTTTCAAAGCATCTATAAATATCTTTAACTTGTAATCTGTTCGGGACATTCCTGGATCATCATCTTATATCATATTTTATTTATTTGTTTATCAACATGTTAGTTTAGTTTATTTTTATTCAGTTCTAAGGGGATGTTAAACCTTATTTGCAGTTAATGGTTAATTGAGTTTTATTATTTATTCCTTCATTCATGAGATTTATTCTGATAATCTGCTTTAACTGTCTATACGCTATTCGATTTGATTAATTTGATGTGGCCAGTTAGATTAATCTGATTAATATCATCTGCTAGATTAAGGAAGAGTATTACGTAATTGATATTGTTCCTAGTCATAAGTGTGACGCCCCCAAATTCGGGTCTCCAAATACCCGGATCCGGTCATCACGATCCAATACAAACATTCACCTCTAACAACATATGGTAACTAAAATGCGGAATATAATAAACATACGTTGTTCATTACAAAGGTGTTACTAGTCCCAGAATACAAAAACCTTAAAAACTTACACAAATCCATACCCTAAATAAAAGTTAGGGTTTAAATTACATTAACAGTAATTAACTATACGTAAATTTAAAATCTGCTACATGAAGTCTATTACTTCATCTTTTCTTTTCCTATGTTCTTCCCTGACGTCTCGGGTTTAGCTGCAATAAAGTCATGATATAGCAAGAATGAGCAACGAGTTTGCTCAGCAAGTTTAAAGTACAACAATAAGGATATATCATGATGAAGGGAATATAGAAGGAGAATTCAACAATTATCAAAAGCCAGGACAAAAATGCTTTTAGATCAATTGATAGTCGAGTAGACTATGAACAATAACTTCCAAAGGAGTCAATAGCTGGTTGACGCTCTGGTTACTGGCTACAGAATAAGTACTTGAGGGGATCAGCCTCGCGTACGCTATGTATATGCATAACATTTAACTCTGCTATTTGTACCTTATATACGGTACTTGGGGTACTCCCCTATAATAAAAGGGGTGTTCATTCAGTCTAAGAATCCTTACCATTGATTGGTTCAGATAGCTTTTATAAATTCTTACATGCGTGCCTGACCGAGACAAGGGTTCGGGCTTAATCATGAATAGTTCGTGAATTTCAGAACTTAAATAATTATACGAATTCAAATGCACAAGTGCGAATGCCAATGAATACGTAGATGTGGAATAATTTTAAAAGTAATTAGACCACTTAAAGCATGCTTGGAGGTAAGATTCAAGCTTAAAGAATAACTTGCAATATATACCTTTTTGCACAAATTAAGAATGATGCATAAGGTTTAGAAACTTGCTCAATGTAAAAGTTGAGTAAGGTAGAACTTGCATTCAATATACTGGAAGAATGAAGTTAGGGAACTTGCTTGTTTGCTCAGCTACAGATAAAATTTAGCTTTAATTAATTGATCTTGGATAACCTATCAGTTGATAAAGTTGGTTTATCCATTACCATTGCATAACTGTCTATCGATACACTCACTAATGTTATTTATTTGGCAGACAACCAATTCACCATATACATTTAATTACTAGTTAACATTAGTTAAACAGAAATTAATTTAATGGCCTCTAGCTATTATTTAAAAATAAATAATAGTTAATCATGGTTACCTATTATTTGAGTACTCAACTATTACCATTATTCCCCTCTAAATATGGGTTAATAATTCTTATTTATTATTCATTAAAAATAATAAATTTACTATGGTTTAATAGCAACTAGAAAATAGTTGATCACTTATTCAATTTTATTTACCCTTAATTACCCTTCACCCGTAAGGGTAATTGAGTAATTATTATTCTTGTTCCTTATTCACATTAAATACTTACTGTATTAATTATACACACACTTAATTATTATTTAATATTAATAATCGTTAAGTGTTTATTATCTTTATTTACACTTTATTATTATTAATAATAGTTAAATATTCCATATCTTTATTTATTATTTATTGCTAAATAATAATTAATTATTTTGTTAACTTATTCATACTTAATTATTAATAAATATTCACTACCCTTATTTATTATTTATGATAAATAATAAATAAGTAATTTACTCATTTATTCATATTTAATTATTATTTAACATCGGTCAAATAATAATTTAAATATTTATTATCTTTATTTATTATTATTCTGATAAATACATAATTACTTTATTAATTTTATTCATACTTAATCATTATTTATTATTAATTAAATAATAATTAAATATTTGTAACACTTAATTATTATTTAGGATTAAATAATAATTACATAGTTATTACCTTTATTTATTATTTATGGATAAATAATAAAGAATTATTTGTTAACCTTGTTTATACTTAATTATTATTTAATATTAATTAAATAATAATTAAATATTTATTATCATTATTGGTAGATAATAAGTAATTATAATTTTATTACTTATATTCATACTTAATTATTATTTAATACTAATTAAATAATAATTAAATATTTATTGTTTATTAATAATTAATTTTTGTTAAATATTATTTTCTTTAATAATAATTAATTATTTTATTAACCTTATTCATATTTAATTATTATTAAATAATAATTAAATATTTATTATCTTCCTTCATATTTAATTATTATTATTATTGAATGGTAATTAAGTTTTCATTTGTGCACCGCATTATTAAGGGTAACAACCCTATTTTGATTCTCTACAAGCATGTTATCTATTCAATATACCCTTACTTAAGTTATCAACAGCAGCCATTGAACTACTTTAATGAAATCCATGGACATATGCTATTCCTGCAGTTTTCATTCCAAGGTTTGCAAAGCAACAAGGTTTGATTTCATAGCTAACTTGCCGACAGAACAAATTAAGCACCAAAGGAAGCAAGAGTCTGGTTCAAGCATTATTACAAACACACAGCATGCTTCCTACAACACCACAGACCTAATCGCAGTGTAAGAATCACATTATCTAGACCTTAAGGTCCTTCCATATACTGAAGTTTCAAAACAAAATCAACCTAATACAAATTTCCCAAATCAAAACCAAACCACAAACAAAAGAAATCCAATACCAGTTTCTTAATTGAATGAACCAACCGAATGCAATACAGTGTGTAATATAAACAACCTAACACAATCGGCAACCCAAACCAAGTACAGAAGAATGAAATTTGTATAAACCATAAAACTATTACAGTATCTTAATAAACCCATCTCTATACCTTGGGTTTGATCGCGCTGCTGCCTTCCTTCTTCTTCCGCAATACACGACCCAACCGGACATCCACCACCGACGATTGACTCTCCCTGGCTTTTTCTCTCTTTCTGATTTCCTTTCCCAATTTGGAGAACAAGTTGTAGCAGCTTGCTAGGGTTTGGGGGAAGCTCAATTTATAGAAGAAATTTACCCATTTATTGGGTAATACCCCCAATTGATCAAGCCGGTGACCATTGGGTAAAGGGGGTGAGTTGTCCGCGTCGGTCTTATCTGAGCCCAGCTAGCTTCGCCGGCGGCCCTCGAGCCGTGCGTTGTCACTAGTCACGTCGCCGGCCGCTTAGCCCTTTGGTCCGTTCGATTCTTTTACTCGGTCATTCCCTCAACCTTCGATTAGTCGCCGGTCGTCGTCCCTCCTGTCTTTCGCTTGTTTAGTTGATTGATTGATCGAGAGCCTAGATCGCTAGGTTGATTTGGTCTAGAATCCCTATTCCTTCTTCCCGTTTCCAGCTGGTGTGAGGGTTTTGATTCTCTCCTTTTTTCTTTGTCTGGTCGGTTGAAACCCCCCCCCCCCCAACTTGATATGCCGTTTTTCCCCAAATCTGATAGACCCGGTCCATACCCATTGCTTAACCCGACTGGAAACTGATTTAACCGGCCAGAAAGAAATGGGCTTAGCCCAGTTGACTTGATAGCTAGGGTCCGATCCAGCTGAAAGGAATTGGGCTCACTCAATAGTTGGGTCGGCTAAATGATTTGGGAAGCAGCCCAATAGGAAATGATAAGGGAATTGGGCAGCTTAAAACAAAAAGAAAATAGCCCAACTTGTTTTAAAATTAATAACACGATGCTTCCAATATTTAAAAAAAATAACTAATTAATTTACCTAAGTATTTAAAATATTGGTGTCAATAATAATTTCCCGTTCGATTTATTAACACGAACTTATATACTAATTTCTCCCAATCCTTTCGCAAATAAAATTTTTTTTTTTAGGGCTAACTCCTTAATTTATTCACACCATCGGTGAGTCCCTTTAATGCAAAGAAAATTATTGGACCACGTATTTATTAAATAACGATACCTACATGGATTCAATTAAATTCGAAAAATTTAAATAAAACGAATTTAATATATTAAAATAAATTAATACAATATTTAAAATTTCCTGGACATTACAATAAGTATCAGTTAGTGATACACGATTGTGGTCAAGCTTTTGAGTATTACTATGATTATCAAAAGATATGTTAACCAATCCGAGCTTATGTCTTTGTTTCCTAGAATAGTCTAATTACTTAGTTCTTAATGTTGCTGTTTTATTAAATCTAGAGAGCTTATTCTAGGTTGTATAATGATTAGAATCTTATAAAGAGCTTGTTTCATTAAGTGATAATCTAAGGAGAATTTCGGGTAGCAGAGCTTGTTGTTGCCTAGGGATATTAATCTTATGGAAGGAAGAAATAATGTTAACTTGATTATGTTGTTTCTGTAAATTGGTGAAACTGAACTGAAGAACTGAAGCTTTAATTTATTTGATATCTTTATTATTTTAACTTTGTTTTCTTTAGTTAATCATAATTCAAAACCCCCCCAAACGTTTACTTATTATTTATATTTAGAAACAATAGAATAGATTTGAAATAATATCATTCTCTGTGGGATCGATCCTTACTTGCCACTGTGTTTATTATTTGAATTCGTAGAGTGAAAATGAGGTGTTTATTATTTGAATTCGTAGAGTGAAAATGAGGTTAATTTTGGATTGCTTGACGACAACTTTCCAAATTTTGGCACCGTTGTCGGGGAGTGATTATCTGTTGTGATTCATTCTTTATTTCTTTTTTTTATTTTATGACTAGATCCTCTCACTTTATTGAATTAAAAATTTGATCCAGAGATAGAGAAAGTAGAAAGGAGGCTAAGAAAAAAAATTGTAGAGCCAAAAGCACAATTGTAGACCAAAAAAAAGCTCATCTATCACCTAGTTTCAACATAGCAATTGAATTGCTATCAAACAATAAACATCTACTAAATGAGAAGAAGAAGAGATGGTTACTCCCAACAACAGGACTTTGAAAGAACTAACTAATCCTGATCTTAATCAACCATCCTTGTGTATTGAATATCCTACTTTAGATTTTGCTTTTGAATTAAAATCAGGACTAATTCATCTTTTGTCTACTTTTTATGGTCTTACATGTCAAGATCTATAGAAACATCTGAAGGAGTTCCATATAGTGTGTTCAACCACGAAGCCACATGGAGTGACAGAGGAATAAATCAAGCTTAGAGCTTTTTCATTCTCATTAGCAGATCTGGAAAATGACTGGTTATATTATCTACCTTCAATAGCAATTCAATCATGGACTAATGTATATTACCGATAATAATTAGTCCACTAATGTCAAAGGTTTCAAAGCATCTATAAATATCTTTAACTTGTAATCTGTTCGGGACATTCCTGGATCATCATCTTATATCATATTTTATTTATTTGTTTATCAGCGTGTTAGTTTAGTTTATTTTTATTAAGTTCTAAGGGGATGTTAAACCTTATTTGAAGTTAATGGTTAATTGAGTTTTATTATTTATTCCTTCATTCATGAGATTTATTTTGATAATCTGCTTTAAATGTCTATACGCTATTCGATTTGATTAATTTGATGTAGCCAGTTAGATTAATCTGATTAATATCATCTGCTACATTAAGGAAGAGTATTACGTAATTGATATTGTTCGTAGTCATAAGTATCAGTTAGTGATACACGATTGTGGTCAAGCTTTTGAGTATTACTATGATTATAAGAAGATATGTTAAACAATCCGAGCTTATGTGTTTGTTGCCTTGAATAGTCTAATTTCTTAGTTCTTAATGCTGATGTTATATTAAATCTAGAGAGCTTATTCTAGGTTGTATAATGGTTAGAATCTTATAAAGAGCTTGTTTCATTAAGTGATAATCTAAGGAGAATTTCGGGTAGCAGGGCTTATTGTTGCCTAGGGATATTAATCTTATGGAAGGAAGAAATAATGTTAACTTGATTATGTTGTTTTTGTAAATTGGTGAAACTGAACTGAAGAACTGAAGGTTTAATTTATTTGATATCTTTATTATTTTAACTTTGTTTTCTTTAGTTAATCATAATTCAAAACCCCCCCAAACGTTTACTTATTATTTATATTTAGAAACATTAGAATAGATTTGAAATAATATCATTCTCTGTGGGATTGATCCTTACTTGCCACTGTGTTTATTATTTGAATTCGTAGAGTGAAAATGAGGTGTTTATTATTTGAATTCTTAGAGTGAAAATGAGGTTAATTTTGGATTGCTTGACGACAACTTTCCAAATTTTGGCGCCGTTGTCGGGGAGTGATTATCTATTTTGATTCATTCTTTATTTCTTTTTGTTATTTTATGACAAGATCTTCTCACTCTATTGAATTAAAAATTTGATTTAGAGATAGAGAAAGTAGAAAGGAGACTAAGAAAAGAAAATTGTAGAGCCAAAAGCACAATTGCAGACCCAAAAAAAGCTCATCTATCACCTAGTTTCAACATAGAAATTGAATTGCTATCAAACAATAAACATCTACTAAATGAGAAGAAGAAGAGATGGTTACTCCTAACAACAGGACTTTAAAAGAACTAACTAATCCTGATCTTAATCAACCATCCTTGTGTATTGAATATCCTACTTTAGATTCTTCTTTTGAATTAAAATCAGGACTAATTCATCTTTTGCCTACTTTTTATTGTCTTACAGGTGAAGATCTATACAAGCATCTGAAGGAGTTCCATGTGGTGTGTTCAACCACGAAGCCACATGGAGTGACAAAGGAATAAATCAAGCTTAGAGCTTTTTCATTCTCATTAGCAGATCTGGCAAATGACTGGTTATATTATCTACCTTCAATAGTAATTCAATCATGGACTAATGTATATTACCGATAATAATTAGTCCACTAATGTCAAAGGTTTCAAAGCATCTATAAATATCTTTAACTTGTAATCCGTTCGGGACATTCCTGGATCATCATCTTATATCATATTTTATTTATTTGTTTATCAGCGTGTTAGTTTAGTTTATTTTTATTCAGTTATAAGGGGATGTCAAACCTTATTTGTAGTTAATGGTTAATCGAGTTTTATTATTTATTCCTTCATTCATGAGATTTATTCTGATAATCTGCTTTAACTGTCTATACGCTATTCGATTTGATTAATTTGATGTGGCCAGTTAGATTAATCTGATTAATATCATCTGCTAGATTAAGGAAGAGTATTACGTAATTGATATTGTTCGTAGTCATAAGTATCAGTTAGTGATACACGATTGTGGTCAAGCTTTTGATTATTACTATAATTATCAGAAGATATATTAAACAATCCGAGCTTGTTTCATTAAGTGATAATCTAAGGGAAATTTTGGGTAGCAGAGCTTGTTGTTGCCTAGGGATATTAATCTTATGGAAGGAAGAAATAATGTTAACTTGATTATGTTGTTTCTGTAAATTGGTGAAATTGAACTGAAGACTTGAAGCTTTAATTTATTTAATATCTTTATTATTTTAACTTTGTTTTCTTTAGTTAATCATAATTCAACCCCCCCCCAAACCTTACTTATTGTTTATATTTAGAAACATTAGAATAGATTTGAAATAATATCATTCTCTGTGGCATCGATCATTACTTGCCACTGTGTTTATTATTTGAATTCGTAGAGTGAAAATGAGGTGTTTATTATTTGAATTCGTAGAGTAAAAATGAGGTTAATTTTGGATTGCTTGACGACAACTTTCCAAATTTTGGCGTCGTTGTCGGAGAGTGATTATCTGTTTTGATTCATTCTTTATTTCTTTTTTTTATTTTATGACTAGATCCTCTCACACTATTGAATTAAAATTTTGATCCAGAGAGAGAGAAAGTAGCAAGGAGGCTAAGAAAAGAAAATTGTAGAGCCAAAAGCACAATTGCAGACCCAAAAAAGCTCATCTATCACCTTGTTTCAACATAGCAATTGAATTGCTATCAAACAATAAACATCTACTAAATGAGAAGAAGAAGAGATGGTTACTCCTAACAACAGGACTTTAAAAGAACTAACTAATCCTGATCTTAATCAACCATCCTTGTGTATTGAATATCCTACTTTAGATTCTTCTTTTGAATTAAAATCAGGACTTATTCATCTTTTGCCTACTTTTTATGGTCTTACAGGTGAAGATCTATACAAGCATCTGAAGGAGTTCCATGTGGTATGTTCAACCACGAAACCACATGGAGTGACAGAGGAATAAATCAAGCTTAGAGCTTTTTCATTCTCATTAGCAGATCTGGCAAATGGCTGGTTATATTATCTACCTTCAATAGTAATTCAATCATGGACTAATGTATATTACCGGTAATAATTAGTCCACTAATGTCAAAGGTTTCAAAGCATCTATAAATATCTTTAACTTGTAATCAGTTTGGGACATTCCTGGATCATCATCTTATATCATATTTTATTTGTTTGTTTATCAGCGTGTTAGTTTAGTTTATTTTTATTCAGTTCTAAGGGGATGTCAAACCTTATTTGTAGTTAATGGTTAATCGAGTTTTATTATTTATTCCTTCATTCATGAGATTTATTCTGATAATCTATTTTAACTGTCTATACGCTATTCGATTTGATTAATTTGATGTGGCCAGTTAGATTAATCTGATTAATATCATCTGCTAGATTAAGGAAGAGTATTACGTAATTGATATTGTTCGTAGTCATAAGTATCAGTTAGTGATACACGATTGTGGTCAAGCTTTTGAGTATTACTATGATTATAAGAAGATATGTTAAACAATCCGAGCTTATGTGTTTGTTGCCTGGAATAGTCTAATTTTTTAGTTCTTAATGCTGCTGTTATATTAAATCTAGAGAGCTTATTCTAGGTTGTATAATGGTTAGAATCTTATAAACAGCTTATTTCATTAAGTGATAATCTAAGGGGAATTTCGGGTAGCAGAACTTGTTGTTGCCTATGGATATTAATCTTATGGAAGGAAGAAATAATGTTAACTTGATTATGTTGTTTTTGTAAATTGGTGAAACTGAACTGAATAATTGAAGTTTTAATTTATTTAATATCTTTATTATTTTAACTTTGTTTTCTTTAGTTAATCATAATTCAACCCCCCCCAAACGTTTACTTATTTTTTATATTTAGAAACATTTGAATATATTTGAAATAATATCATTCTCTGTGGGATCGATCCTTACTTGCCACTATGTTTATTATTTAAATTCGTAGAGTGAAAATGAGGTTAATTTTGGATTGCTTGACGACAGCTTTCCAAATTTTGGCGCCGTTGTCAGAGAGTGATTATCTGTTTTGATTCATTCTTTATTTCTTTTTTTTTATTTTATGACTAGATCCTCTCACTCACAAGGAGGCTAAGAAAAGAGAATTGTAGAGCTAAAAGCACAATTGCAGATCCAAAAAAAGCTCATCTATCACCTAGTTTCAACATAAGGAAGGAGATATGTGGAATCAGGCAGTTCAATATAGAAACTCTTTATGAGTACTGAGAAAGGTTTAAGAAGTTATGTTCCAGCTGTCCACCTCACTAAATAGATGACCAACACCTGATCCAATATTTATATGAAGAACTGTTGCCAATGGATAGGAGCATAATTGATGCAGCCAGTGAAGGAGCACTAGTAGATAAAACACCAGAAGTTGCAAGGAATTTAATTGCAAACATAGCAGCTAAGTCTCAGCAGTATGGAACCAGAATAAATCCTACACTTGTAAGGGTGAATGAGGTAAGCACTTATAATATTTGGCAACAAATATTTGATTTAACTGCTTTGGTTCGACAAGTGGCTGCAGGGAACAAGCAACAAGCAAGAGTATATGGAATTTGTTCAAAGTCAATACATAATACAGATGATTGTCCAACACTGCAAGAGGATGCAATTGTTCAACAAGTTAATGCTATGGGGACATTTCCAGAACAATATCACCATCAGTATAACACTTGCAATTCAAGATGGAGAGGTCATCCCAACTTGAGCTGTGGAGATAATAGGCAGCTTGATTTTCAATGGATGTGACAGCAGTGTAGGGTTTCCGACACATACAGGCAGCGGAATTTAAAATTTTTAAAACTATTTCGAAACTCTAAAACAGGATCCATGCGAAAAACAAATTAATTCAGAGGTTTAAATTTGTTTTACCGATTATCCGAGCTTGAATGGAACGACGAAATTATGGAACAGCTTCGAATTTCCAACGCAATCCAACGGAACTGCGTCTCTACGGTATCCACACGAACGTCCCACAAATCGTCACACGATCTGCAGCAAAGAGAACTTCGGTACTAGCCGTCAAGATCTGGATTTTCTCAAATTTTGCTCTCAACTCTCTTTCCTAAAACGGCTAGGGTTTGTTTTCTTTTTGGTTTTACGCAAACAAGACTGCTGATATATCGGATATATATATATATATATATATATATATATATATATATATATATATATATATATATAGCGTCCAAAAAGTAATTAAACAAAACCCTAATCCTATTAGAAAAGTAAAATCTGAATATATATATATATATATATATATATTATATTTTAATTAAGTCTTACTTAATTAATATACATATATATACAAATTATCCGGTTAATTTAAATTCGTAATTTAAATATTATCAATCATATTGACATATTTAAATCCTTACAATTTAAATTAATTCCTTTTTAATTACGTTCTAAGTGTGTGACCCTATAGGTTATTATTATATTGACAATAATTTTAAAATTATATTATAAAATTATAAACAGTGAGTGGCATCTAGTAATGCATCACTGCTACCCAAGTAATAATAAGATCGGTGATTCGATGCAACCTTTTCGTGACCAATGTTTCAATGTAATTTAATCCTTTTAACCTTGACATCCTAGATTAAACTCGAGCCATTGAATGTGTCATACTCTTCATAATTTAATCTGAGTTTTCTTGATCAATGAGTAGACTATATCAAACAAATCACTATTTGAGCATGACCATGCATTTCATAGTCCTACTCAATCAAGAGGCCTATGGATATCACCCCTAATATATAGGAGGGTTAAATTCCATCTAGATCACTCATATTGCTCACACGATTCATGATGTACCCAATAATCACCTTTATTATCCACCCTATTAAAGGTGACCTTTGATGATATCAAAGTACATAAATTTTCGTGTAGTAATATAGTGATTTCAGGTCAGAGGACCATTACATCATTGTCACTATGAGAATTGTTTATGACACTTTGCATAATACTCCACGTAGAATTCTCATGATGGGTCTGTCCAATACATTGTTCTGTAACATGTACCTATGCATTGACTTAATATCTCATATATTAATGACCAATGAGATTTGGCCATCAGTCAATCCACATACTAGTCTCAATGTGTCATTGTTGTCCCATTCTCAATGATACTCGACTAGGGACATTTAAGAGTAATGATACTAATTGTAATTATATAATCTCATGTTCAAGTCACATACTTGAAGCTATATAATTTGTATCATTATTCTAAGGACTTTTATTATGCTAACATTTATATAACACAGTAAATGAAACCATAATAAAATAATTCATTTGTTCAATCAAATATCAAAAGAAATGTTAAGAAATTACATCAAAGAATTGGCCTCTAGGGCATAAACTCTAACAAGCAGTACCAACTTAGACAAGCAACACCTGCAACCTAAGAAACATCTATAGAGGACATGTTCAAAACACTCATAGGTTAGACACAATAATTCATGAGTTAGACTCAACAGTTCATGAACTAGACACAAAAGTTCTAGTAGGAGACAAGAACTTATGTTCAAGATCTAAGGAATCAAGTAGGTCAGCTTGCAACCACAGTAGGAAAATTAGAATATCAAGGCTCAAGAAAACTACCATCACAAACAGTTGTCAATCCAAGAGAGAATGTAAGTGCAATTACCTTAAGAAATGGTGCAGATGTATGACAAGAAAAACAGTCAGTGCTTTCATTACAAAACAAGGCAGACAATGGTGAAACAGGCAACAGTGCTATATGTAAGCATAAGCTTCAACCTCTCTCTGAGTATAAACTAGTGCTTCCTTTTCCTCAAGTCTTAACGAAGAAATGGAAAATTAGAAAAAATTTAGAGTTGTATTCAGAGGAGTATGAAGAATTTCTGACAGAATTGGAGAGGATGGAACATGAATTAAATAATATTGAAAGGAAGGCCAAAGAGGAGATAGCACTAGCAGAGGTAATTTATAATTCTGTGGTTCAAGTTAAGATTAACCCTTTACCTTGTCCATCCAGGTATCCACAGTCTACGGAGGAAGATGTAGAGGTAGATGAATTGATAATTCCTACATATTTCTACAATAAGAACATGTATGATACATTTCCAATACTGGCACATGTTCTCTTAGGGAGGCAATTCTTGAAAAAAGCCAAAACACTGATTGATGAATACAAAGATACCTTGGCTATGAAGTTTGATGATGAAGAGACCCAGATCAATGATTATGAGGTTATGAGGTTATGAGGTATCTTATCTTAGTAGTGTTAATTCTATTTTTGCTATTAATGTTTTTGACCCTATAATGCGGAAATCTTTTGAGCAAACAAACAAGAAAAGTTTGAAGTCTGCAATTACCAAGGGTTGGGAGCTATCTGAAGGCATAGAGCAAAGTCAAGATCTGCAGGATATTGCTACTACTTTAAGGCTTGAACCATTACCAGCTCACTTGTAGTATACAAGTCAAATTACATAGATTGCGAGGAATGATGTCGAGCTAATGACATTAAACAAGGGGAGCTGCTTGGAAGGCAACCCAAGATTCAGATTTGATTTTCTATCTTTTTTTTTATTTTGTAGTTGTATGTTAGTTAGTACTTTCTTCTTTGCATGATTGTCTTACATTGGGGATAATATAAAGTTTGAGTATAGGGGAAGGGTTTAGGTTTAGAATTTGCTTAATTTTATGCTGATAATGTGTGGTTAACTGGAAAAAAAATTAAAATTTTTCAAAATATTAACTCTACGATTGTTACTCTATGATCGTAGTGTTCTGCTAAATTTTTGAAGCTTGAATTTGTAGAATGAAGTTGATGCTTATTTGCAGAATTTGATTGATGTTTAATTAATTGATGAATGATGATAACTAAGTCATGATCCATAGTAACTAATTTGAACTGAATTTGTGTTGCATGAGTACTTGAATATGAGAAATAATTTATTTGGCTGGGTTATCTGTGGAGTTGACTATGTGCACTAATTTCATGATTTAGAACTATTTGACTGCTTATTTTGTCTACAGAACCATATGTAAAATAATTTTTTTAAGGAAAAGGAATATGAACAGTTGATAATTTTGAAGGAAGTTAAAAGAGAAAAAAAGGTGAACAAACATGTGGTGGATTGAGAAGAAGCGTAAAACGCACTCACTCATAAACACATGCAGCGAGAAGGAGCGTAAAACGCACTCGTTGAAAAATAATTAAGTGAGATGGATCATAAAATGCACTCACTTGAGAGAGAAAAAAAATGAAAAAGGTGAAATAGAGCATAAAATACATTCACCTGAGAAAATTGAAGATTCTGTTGAAAAAGGGGGAATGAATAGCAAAAGAAGTATGCTCTGAGTCAGTGTGTAAAGTTGTGATTCCATGATAACTGAGTTGAGTATGTATGTGGATCATAGGATATATTTGTGTGGATACAGTATGATTTAAAGAAGTTCAGTGGTGACTAATGAGGTTTTTTTTTTTTTTTTTGCTAAATGTGTTTGTATATAGAAGAACCAAATAGTACAATGGCTAAGGGGCATACCCCAGTCTATAGAAAATGCATCTGTTGACAATCCCAACAGATGAAAAGGCTATAATAGGAATGAAATCACATCAATGAGGTTATTGTTATAAGTTGATTGATGAGGTGCTAATCAGATATTTGTTGGTCAGTGTTAATATTCATGGATTATTTAAATTTGAAACCTTTGACAGTTTAGCTGGACAGAGATTTTGATAAGTTTTAAAAATGATGTGTGTGTCTGCTTACATGAGGACATGTAAAAACTAAGTGTGGGGAAATTTGATAGGTGTATAATATTTGATTATTTTCATTCTTTTATGCCTAGTTTAGTTACATATTATCTGTTATATGAATTGATTTAAGGTATTTATTGATTTTAGGAAGATTTTTGATACTCCCTCCTATCCTAAATAAATGAGATTTTAGGGAGTTTAATTTTATTCTATATAAGTGTCGTTTTGGAATTTCTATGCAATATTGTACTATTTTTTCCTAATTTAACCCTCTATTTAATTTGCTTAGTAAATGCAATTCCATGAACCATTTTACCATATATACAACCAAAGTTCCAATAACCCATTAATTGCCGTCATCTTTGATCATTACCTTTTTTATTCATTTAAATACGTTGTTGTAGAAGGTATTTGGATGAGGAGAATTCTTGCACATTTGTAGCAAATTCAGCATGATTCCACAGAAATTTATTGTGACAACAAGGCCACAATTGTAATGACAAAGAATCTTGTCTTCCACGGAAGAACCAAACATATCGAAATTCGTCATCATTTTATCAGAGATGTAATTGCAGGAGGAGCAATGGAATTGAAGTACTGTCCTACAACTGTGCAAGTGGCTGATGGTTTTACTAAAGCTCTTCCTTACTCTAAGTTTGTGAAGTTCAGATCTCTTCTTGGTGTATTCAGTTTTTGCATCTAAGGGGGAGTGATAAAATATGATGCACGTGACTTATGTTGTACACATGACATGTTATTTTAATTAGAGTCGGTATTTGGTTGAATAAGTAAAGTAGTAGTTGTTAAGGGTCAATTACTTGACTTGGATATTTTTTAAGAACAATAATAAAGTGGAAACTATTTCCAGTTCTTTAGGCTAACGGAACAGAGTATTTTACGCTGCTAGTGTCTTATTTAAATAGTTGTTGCTTCGTTGTTACTGGTAGAAAAGTTGGGTATTATATTTAGTTTCCTCTTCTCAATAAAAGTCTTTTGCCTTTCCCCTATTTCTGTTGTAGCAGAGTTTTTTGTTTGCTTGATTTAATTTTCTGCAGTAGTATTCTACTATTGCGCCACCACATTGTACATTGTACATGACTAACTCAAAAGTCAAGAGAGAGTAGAATTGTTCTTGTACTTGTGAAGAAAATTAAACAAAATAAATAAAACCAAAAGAAAGAAATTAAACTAGCCACAATTAAGAAACAAAAATAAGAATAGGAAAACAAATAGCAATGTATGAGTTGCTTTTTCGTTTTTATCTTTTATGAAATTTTACTTATGTTTCAAAAAACAGAATTATTTTCTAAAATTTTATATTTCTCTTCTAAAAATAATATTAAATTGAAAATGGTTGAACGACATTTTTGTCCCTCTAAATTGTCACCAAATGTCAAAGTCATCCCTAAAATTCTTTTTTCGTCAGTTGGGTCCCTAAAGTGTTAAATTGGTGTCATTTCCTTTTTCTTTTTTTGTTGTTGCCAATTTTCCCTTATTTCCATACTAAGTCCGACCCAATCAATTTTTTTAAAGGGCAAACTTGTCTGTTCTAGTTTCCAGATATATTTAATGGACATAATGAAAACCAACTTTAATAAGGACAATATTTAATATATTTGAAAATCGGAAAAGACAAGTTTGCTCTTAAAAAATGGGTCAAGTAAGATTTGGATTGGATTTAAGGAAAATTGGTAAAAGGAACGGAAATGACACCAATTTACCGCTTTAGAAACCCAGCTGACAAAAAATAAATTTTAGGGACGACTTTGACATTCGGTGACAACTTGAAGGGATAGAAATGTCATTCAACCA
This sequence comes from Aralia elata, assembly GCA_034770075.1. NCBI lineage: Eukaryota > Viridiplantae > Streptophyta > Magnoliopsida > Apiales > Araliaceae > Aralia > Aralia elata. Next base: position 32,154,741 of record CM068377.1, read on the forward strand.
TTTGAAAACACTATGTTCTGTTTGTTTAAATTTTAATTTATGTGTTTAGTTTTTTATATTTTAATTTTTATGTTTAGTTTTTCTCTTTTTTCTTTTTTTTTTGTGTTTTGATTTCTAAGACTAATAATACTGATAATAATAATAAAATATATATATATATATATATATATATATATATAGCTGCTCTTATGAAAATAAAAAATTGGGCGGAAGTCAACGTTTGGAGTGGATTGAATTAAATTGATCATTTTCAATACTAAATTAAGACTTTTGCCATCTTAAGAGACATCAAAATTGGGTGGCAACTGAATGGACAGTTTGCAATTCGGTTTTTGTTCCCAGGAGACAAGAATTTTTCCCCCTTCTGACTAGTCGGTGTTGTTTACCACTATTGAAACTGAATGGTAGTCTCGCTTAAAAATGTCTTATAGGTCAGTTCGTTCCTAATTAATTAATACTAAATCTAAACAATATCAATTTAATTAAATCATCACTCAAATAACCAAATAATAAACAACGTCCAAGTAACCAAATTAAATTAAACAACAATCTAAGGAATGTGGATCATAAACTCTTAACAAATATCCAAAATAACATCATTCAAATAACCAAATTAAATTAAAACAACAATCTAAGGAATGTGGACCATAAATCCTTAAGAAGCATAATAACCTAAAAACGACCTATTTATGAGAATCAAACTAAAGCTTGAGACTCAAATCAAGCTCCAATAGATCCTCCGCATTGGCACTGTTGTTCGCTGCAACATGTTGCTGTGGTGCCCAAAACGGGAAGGAGAAGCGAACTACTGCATGGAAGTTGGCTTGTTAATCAAGGAATCCATTCTCACCCCGAGTGATCGCTTGATAGCTCACCGACATTTGTGCTTGTTATGATGTCCTGCCAACGCCTGAGGAGTCAGGTACTTTTTGACGCAATAACTGCAATCATAAGTTTTTGACAGCTCGGGTTGACTTTCATCACTCGATGAAGAACCAACGCTCTGTGAGTTAAACAGGTTGTGTTCATGCTCTGAAGGTGTTTTGTTAAGATCTATTTCGGGATTTGGTAGAGTTTCATTTTCCACCACCTTCTTTTTCATCAAGTTCTTCTCATGAGGAGAAGAAGCAGCCTTAGACGTGGAAAAACTAGAACTATGTGCCTCCATGTCTAAACAGCAATCTGTGTGAAGAATGAATAAAGAGAAATGTTCTATAAATAATGGAGGACTATAATGCACATTCTATAACAAATGGGATGCAATTTATTGTTGTAATGTCAAAGATTACTTGATGATGTGTATGGCAAAGAGGTTAGATTACATGCATTAAGTCGTACAACTGCTAAACATTATCAGTATTAGTATCTTCTCATAGTAATATTTGCAACTACTTTTACGAAGATTAAACTTTGATTTCAAACATGATTAATGAGATAAGCAAGTCTTTACAGGGGTTAACTACTTTGCTTTTCACTTATTACTCATCTTTATTTAATTATTATATTTTGGAAATTTAATGTGGATATTATAATTTATAAGTCTATTAATTTCTTTTAGGACAATGATATATGCATATTATAGATTGATAGTTACACATCCAAATATAATTTGTAAGATTATACGTTACAATCCTACGATTCATTTACAGGGTACAACTATTACTTACGAGTGTACATAAATTAACATGCAATATATCTTATTAAAAGACAAAATTGATTTGACTTTTTAGTGCGTTATACTAAATATAATCAGATATTCAGAAACTAACCATAAGCTTTGATGATCTTAGCATAACCAACAATATTTAAGAGGCCTAGCATAAAAATATCGTCATCTTTTAATTAATTGCATCGACATCGTTAACACTCCTTCTTTTGAAAGTTGTATATGTTTGCGAGAGTATCTTGATTTCAAGCATAGTATGATAAATTTCATATTTGAGCAAAAAAATAAAATAAAAATAAATAAAAATAAAAAATTTGAGGCTGCTCATACTTTAAATAAAACCAGTTTTTCATTTGACGAGTAGGTAATCACAGATATAAGTATTACTTATGAAATACCTGCCAATATTACCATAAAATGTAAATGATCTTGTTTCCATAAAAGCACTATTGACATAAAAATAACAAAAATGAGCACACATTCTTTATTGAGTGATATTGATGAGGACATCCATAATTCAGAAACCCGTGACACAACCCGAGAAGACCCATTGCAATTGCCACTTAGACCCGTTACTAGACCTCGAGCTAAAACTTTCAAAGACGGACTTAACGGGATGATCCATGAACTATGGAACGAGATTGTTGGTGGGTCCTCACCATGATAAAAAGCAGGAAAACATGGAATGTGTAGTGGAGCAAAACATGGCAGAAAAGCAGGAAAAGAAAAAAGGAGTGGGGACCATTCCCCAATTTCAGCATAATTCATGGAAAGTAGGAGAGAAAAAGTTTTTCTTCTTTATCTATAAATACAATCGGATAGTTAGAAGAATTAATACACATATCTGAGAGTAACCAATTCGGAGAGAGAGAACATCCGAGAGAAAAAGAAAAGAGAGTGAGAAAGCTTCTGCTAAAGCTTAGAAAAATAGAGAGAAAGAAAGATCAAACAAATAGATATTTTGTTTGGATTTTTATCACATAGTTATTGTGGTGAGGTAATTTGAGTGTACTCAAATTAGGATATCTTTGTATTCTCTCAGTTTATTCTAGTGGATTTTTCGGAGATCGTCCCGTGGTTTTTACCTCTTAGTTATAGAGGGTTTTCCACGTAAAAATCTTGGTGTCTCGTGCTTGGTTATTTCTTCTCATTATTTCCTGCAGTGGTTATTATTTTGGTGGAACTGCAAATTTAATCTACTTGGCATGTACTGATATTTTTGGCCCATTAATTTATCAAAGACAACAGTATTTGGGAGGTGATTTTTCTCAACAATTGGTATCAGAGCTAAGGTTATTTTGCTCAGTTGTTTCTGATAAATTCTATGGAGGAATCAAGTGGAGCCATGATTAAATTGACCTCTTCAAATTTTTCGATCTGGAAGTCCAGAATGGAGGATATCCTTTATTGTAAGGATTTATATGAACCGTTGGAGCTCGAGGGAAAGAAGCCCGCGGATAAATCTGAGGCTGATTGGAAAAAGATGAACAGGAAGACTATTGGTCACATCCGACAATGGATTGATCAAAGTGTGTTTCACCATGTTTCGCAGGAGACGGATGCTCATGCTCTATGGACAACACTAAAGTCCATGTACGAGAAGAAGAATGCACAAAATAAAACTTTGTGATTCGAAAAATTGTGAACTTGAAGTACAAAGACGGGAGCAGTGTGTCGGAGCATATGAGTGAGTTTCAAGGTTTGGTGAACCAGTTGTCTACCATGGAGTTGAATCTTGATGATGAGATTCAGGCTCTTTTACTTCTCAATTCATTGCCGAACAGCTGGGAAACTTTGGTGGTGTCTCTAAGCAATTCAGCTCCAGCAGGGAAAATAACCATGCAGTCGGTCAAAGACAGTCTTCATAATGAGGAGACTAGGCGAAAGGAGCAAGGCTTTAATTTCGAGACACATGCTCTTGTTGTAGAGAACAGGGGCAGAAGCAATTTCAGGGGATCTCACCAAGGAGATAAAAGTCGTAGCAAAAGCAAAAATCACCGGAGCAAGTCAAAGACCAGACAAGGCGATACGTATAGATGTTTCTATTGTAATAAGGAAGGTCATTACAAAAGAAATTGCAAGAGCTGGTTAGACAAGCAGAAAAATGGTGAGCAAAGAAAGGTTGAGGAGAAGAACACTGCAGCCACAGTCACCGAAGATGTTGTGATTCTTTTATTTGGGGAAGAAGAATACTTGCATGTTGATGATCAGAAAGTTGATTGGGTGGTGGATACTGGTGCTTCGTATCATGCTACACCCAAGAGGGAATTCTTCACAACTTATAAAGCTGGAGACTTTGGGTATGTGAGAATGGGGAATACTGATCAGTCCAAGATTATTGGAATTGGAGATGTTTGCATTCAGACAGGTGTTGGTTGCACTATTACCTTGAGGGATGTTAGACACGTTCCTGATTTGCGTCTCAACTTAATTTCTGGCATGGCCTTGGACAGAGAAGGCTATGAGAATCACTTTGGCAGTGGAAAATGGAAGCTTACCAAAGGCTCTATGGTGATTGCAAGAGGTGCTGCTTGTTGCTCATTATACAAGACTCATGTGAAGGTGTGTTCTAGTGAGTTAAATGCAGCGGAGGATGACTCTTCGCCAAACTTGTGGCATAAGAGGCTTGGCCACATGAGTGAGAAAGGGTTGCAGTTATTAGCAAAAAGGTCACTCATTTCTTTTGCTAAAGGTACTGTTTTAAGCTCTTGTGATTATTATTTATTTGGGAAACAACATAGAGTTTCTTTTAGTAGTTCAGCTAAAAGAAAATCAGAGTTATTAGAGAGAGTATATTCTGATGTATGTGGACCCATTGAGGTTGAGTCTTTGGGTGGAAATAGGTATTTTGTTACCTTTATTGATGATGCTTCACGGAAGGTGTGGGTATATTTGTTAAGAACAAAAGATCAGGTATTCCAGCATTTTCAGAGTTTTCATGCTATGGTTGAAAGGGAGACTGGAAAATTATTGAAGTGCCTTCGCAGCGACAACGGAGGGGAATACACATCAAAGGAGTTTGCTGATTATTGTAATAAAAATGGCATTCGGCATGAGCAGACTGTTCCTGGTACCCCACAACATAATGGTGTAGCTGAGAGAATGAACCGCACTATTATTGAGAGAGTGCGATGCATGTTGAGAATGGCTAAGCTGCCTAAGTCATTCTGGAGTGAAGCTGTTCGTACTGCTTCCTATCTGATTAATAGATCTCCATCAGCGCCTTTGAATTTCCAGATTCCAGAGGAGATTTGGAGTGGTAAGGATGTGTCATATTCTTACTTGAGAATATTTGGGTGCAAGGCTTTTGCACATATCCCCAAGGAACAAAGATCGAAGCTTGATGACAAGTCCACTCCATGTGTTTTTGTTGGCTATGGAGACGCTGAGTTTGGATACCGGTTATGGGATCCCGTGCAGAAGAAATTATTCAGGAGCAGGGATGTGGTGTTTCATGAGCACCAGAATTTAGAGGATTTTGATAATGTTACACAGCCCAAAGATAATAGAGTTCCAGATCTCAACGGAGTTCCTTCTCCATTACAGAATGCCACAGTTGGAGAAGGAGGTCAGAATGAAGATTTGACTGATACAGATTTGCATGATGGTGATGGGTCAGATGCAGAGAGTGTTGATCAGGGGGAGCAACCTGACATTGAAGAACCTCAGCTAAGAAGATCCACGAGAGAACGTGTGCCATCAGTCAGATATCCTTCATCTGAATATCTTTTAGTTGCTGAGGAGGGGGAGCCAGAGAATTTTTAAGAAGTCAAGACTCATAAGGAGAAGAGCAATTGGCTAAGAGTTATGCGGGATGAGATGGATTCTTTGCACAAGAATCACACTTATGAGTTGACTACACTTCCAAAGGGCAGGAAAGCATTGAAGAACAAATGGGTGTTCAAGCTGAAAAAGGATGGTGAAAAACTAGTGAAGTACAAGGCTCGGTTGGTCGTCAAAGGCTTTGCTCAAAAGCAAGGTATTGACTTCGATGAGATTTTTTCTCCAGTTGTGAAGATGACTTCTATTCGAGTGGTGTTGGGGTTAGTAGCTAGTATGGATCTTGAGCTTGAGCAACTAGATGTGAAAACTGCATTCCTTCATGGTGATTTGAAGGAGGAAATCTATATGGAACAGCCAGAGGGATTTGAAGTTAAAGGGAAAGAGCACTTGGTTTGCAGGTTGCAGAAAAGTTTGTACGGCCTGAAACAAGCCCAAGACAGTGGTACATGAAATTTGATTCATTTATGGTGGATCAAGGTTATAGTAGAACAGTTGCAGATCACTGTGTGTATGTGAAAAAGTTTCCAAATGGTAACTTCGTTATTCTGTTGCTATATGTAGATGATATGTTGATAGTTGGGCAAGATGCTAACATGATTCACAGGCTCAAGGGTGAGTTGTTCAAGTGCTTTGATATGAAGGACTTAGGCACGGCTAAGCAGATTTTGGGCATGAAGATTGTTCGTGACAGGAAAGCCAAGAGGTTGTGGTTGTCACAAGAGACGTATGTTGAACGGGTGCTTGCAAGGTTCAACATGGGTGATGCTAAGCCAGTTAGCACACCACTGCCCAATCATATTAAGTTGACAAAGAGTATGTGTCCCTCTACTAAGGAAGGGAGAGATGTTATGGTAGCAGTTCCTTACTCCTCTGCTGTAGGGAGTCTTATGTATGCAATGGTTTGTACAAGGCCAGATATTGCTCATGCAGTTGGTGTTGTGAGTAGGTATTTGTCAAATCCTGGTAGAGAACATTGGGAAGCAGTCAAGTGGATTCTTAGATACTTGAAAGCTACTTCCAGTTTGTGTTTGGGTTTTGGTCGTTCGAGTCCAGTCTTGGAAGGTTTCACAGATGCAGACATGGCAGGTTCTGAAGAGAAGAAGTCTACTTCAGGGTATTTGTTTACTTTTGCAGGGGGAACTGTATCATGGCAGTCCAAGTTGCAGAAGTGTGTTGCTTTGTCTACAACTGAGTCGGAATACATTGCCGCTACAGAAGCAGGCAAAGAGATGTTATGGTTGAAACGATTTCTCCAAGAGCTGGGTTTGACACAAGATGAGTATGTGGTTTATTGTGATAGTCAAAGTGCAATTGACTTGACCAAAAACGCCACTTATCATAATCGTACTAAGCACATTGATGTTCGTTATCATTGGCTTCGAGAAGTGATGGAAAAGGAATTGATGAAAGTGAAGAAAGTTCATACTGATGAGAATCCCTCAGACATGTTGACAAAAGTTGTGACTCGCGACAAGCTGGAATTTTGTAAGGAGTTGGTCGGGATGAATTTCAAGTGACGGGGTCATAGAAAATATCCTCTCATGCGTTCGGAGGGGGAGATTGTTGGTGGGTCCTCACCATGATAAAAAGCAGGAAAACATGGAATGTGTAGTGGAGCAAAACATGGCAGAAAAGCAGGAAAAGAAAAAGGAGTGGGGAGCATTCCCCAATTTCAGCATAATTCATGGAAAGTAGGAGAGAAAAAGTTTTTCTTCTTTATCTATAAATACAATTGGATAGTTAGAAGAATTAACACACACATCTGAGAGCAACCAATTCGGAGAGAGAGAACATCTGAAAGAAAAAGAAAAGAGAGTGAGAAAGCTTCTGCTAAAGCTTAGAAAAATAGAGAGAAAGAAAGATCAAACAAATAAATATTTTGTTTGGGTTTTTATCACATAGTTATTGTGGTGAGGTAATTTGAGTGTACTCAAATTAGGATATCTTTGTATTCTCTCAGTTTATTCTAGTGGATTTTTTGGAGATTGTCCCGTGGTTTTCACCTCTTAGTTATAGAGGGTTTTCCACGTAAAAATCTTGGTGTCTCGTGCTTGGTTATTTCTTCTCATTATTTCCTGCAGTGGTTATTATTTTGGTGGAACTGCAAATTTAATCTACTTGGCATGTACTGATATTTTTGGCCCATTAATTTATCAAAGACAACAGTATTTGGGAGGTGATTTTTCTCAACAGAGTTTGGATCAAGTATAGAAGTTATGGAGATGGAATCCAAGCGTATGAAGCCCGTAAACATGTTGCGAATGGACGTGGTGGTTAAAACAGCGAAAGAAAACAGTTTGCATGGAACAGACTAACCTCGCCCCGGCGAGGATTTACAAGCCATTTTTCTCGCCCCGACGAGGAATTTTCAAGCCAAACCTCTCGCCCCGTCGAGAAGCTCGCCCCGGCGAGAATTTTCAGTGCAAATCTCTCGCCCCGACGAGAACCTCCTGGATGCAATTTGTCATTTTTTGACTTCCTTAATTTTCGAACCTTCTTTCATCCAAAACATGATATCAGTATTTAAGTTCAATTACATGCGTTATGATTGCTATATTTCAACATTTGTGTGCTTGTATTTCAATAAGTGTGTGCTTCTAGAAGCTTCTAGTTTGTTTCTTAGACTAGTATAAATAGGTGTTATTGTAAACATAAAAAAGACATCAATATTCAGATTATCATCATTATTGTGAGATTGTTCTTCTTGTGGTTCTTGAGAATTCCTAAGTATTCCTTAGTCTTATTTGAGATTCATATCCGACTTATCACACAACCAATCATAGTTGTGTGTGGCGTCTTCTACCGCATCAATCGTCGATTGTACCAAGATTACTGCTTCAACATAAGCGAGTGGTCGAGGTGTCGTTGGTGTCCATCCTACGCAAACTTCCTAAGCAAGCAATTGTACCAAGATTACCGTCTACATATAGGCGAGGGGTTAAGGTGTTGTAAGCTATCCATCCTATCAACTTGTTAGAAATGATCCGGGCGACGACCACCTCACGCAAGCGTGCCGTGGAGTCTATCATTTGGTATCAAAGCTAAGTTTCCTATCAAGTTACTTATCTTTACTTTTATTGTGGAATTATAGTCAAATATATATATATATATATATATATATATATATATATATAGCAGAAAATTTGTATTGTTGGATTGTTACCATTGGGATTTTCATTTGCAAGAATCATATTTGGCGATTGGAAGTCTTGTGGAGAGTCGTACTTTCTATATTGTATTCTTGATAAGTTATTATTGGATTGTAATTAGAGAATTGAGGTAATATTTGTGAGAATTCAAAAAGAACCTATTAGTGAGAACTACGAGCGGAAAAAGGCAAGAGTAGTAAGTTTAATTGAGGATAAAAGCCTAATTGTGTGATACACAAGCGTTTCCTATTTGTGTGATATATTGTTTGAGTGAAACACGTAAGGGAGTGGTGATGAACTATTTTCCTACTAATCTTTGTTTTGCAGGAAATATGTCTAACACAAGAGATAAGACAATTAAAAATGAACCTTCCACATCGAATTTTGACCCAAAACTCATGATGGAGGCTTTGATGAAAGAATTTTCTAGACAATTGGGGATGGCTATGGAGCAAGTGCATGATCGCATCGATCAATTGAGTGACACTCGAGGGGAACGAACTCAAAACCCTCCGGGTGGGCGCCCAAAAGGAAAGACCCAACAAAAGGAAGCAAGGCTAGAGGAGACAAATTACTATGATGAAAGGTTTAGTGAGGAAGAGGATCGAGAAACTGACTTTATCCCTAGGAGACATTTTTCCAAGGATAGAGGCGGCCCATCGAGAGGACAACAATCTTGATAGCATCAAAATGAAAATTCCCACATTTCAAGGCAGAAGTGACCCCGAGGCATATTTAGAATGGGAGAAGAAAATGGAGTGGATCTTTGACTGTCACAACTACTCGGATCTCAAGAAAGTTAGAATTGCAGCTACTGAATTTTCAGATTATGCAGTTACTTGGTGGGATCAATTGATGACCAGCCGAAGGAGGTGCAAAGAACGTCCAATAGAGACTTGGGCAGAAATGAAAGCTGTGATGAAAAAGAGGTTTGTCCCAAGCCACTACTATCGAGATCTGTTTCGAAACTTACAAAATTTGAGACAGGGAAGCAAGAGTGTGGAGGACTACTTCAAGGAAATGGAGATGCTAATGGCTAGAGCTGACATCGACGAGGATGATGAGGCAACCATGGCCCGATTTTCAGCAGGTTTAAATTGGGATATTGCAGATTTGGTGGAGCGTCAACATTATGTGGTATTGGAAGACATGGTGCACATGGCTATCAAAATAGAGAAGCAACTTAAGAGGACAGGTAGCCAGCGAACAAATCCTACCACAGGTTCATCATGGAAATCCAATAATGTGAAGCGTGAGGAAAAGCCAACTGTTTTCAAACCAAAGACAGAAATCAAGCAGGGAGCGGCTACTCAAGTAGTGTAAGGTAAAACTAATACACCTTCTACTAGTCGTAATCGAGATATTGTGTGCTTTAAATGTCAAGACAGGGGACATATTGCAAATCAATGCCCAAATCAAAGAACTATGTTGTTGCTTGATAATGGAGAATTGGAAACCGAGGAAGAAGATAGTGACAATGACTCTATGCCACCATTGGAGGAAGATAGAGAGGTGGCTATGCATGGCGAAGTGTTGGTTACACGGAGAATGCTTAGTACACAGGTAAAGGAAGAAAGCAGCGAGCAAAGAGAGAATCTATTTCATACTAGATGCATGGTAAATGGTAAGATCTGTTGTGTTATAATTGATGGTGGGAGTTGTACAAATGTGGCAAGCATCACAATGGTGGAGAAATTGGGACTTACAACATCCAAACATCCTCACCCATACCGATTGCAGTGGCTCAATGACAGCGGCGACATCAAAGTTACCAAGCAAGTATCAGTGCCGTTTACAATTGGGAAGTATGTTGATGAGATCCTTTGTGATGTAGTTCCTATGCAGGCAGGTCATTTACTACTTGGGAGACCTTGGCAGTTCGATCGGCGAGTAAAACACAACGGTTTTACTAATGAGTACTCTTTTGTTCACAATCAAAGAAAAGTTACCTTGTGTCTTATGTCACCAAAACAAGTGCATGAGGATCAAATACACTTGCAGAGAGATCATGAAAAGAAAACAAAAGAGAGAGAAAAAAAGAAAGAAGAGAGAAAAACAAACATTTTTGCAAAAAGGAGTGATGTAAGGCGAGCTTTGGATTCTAAAAAGCCAATGATTATACTTCGGTATAAGGAGGCACTTTTAAATACTAACGCTAATAATCCTTCTTTGCCTAGTGTTGTTTCTTCTCTTTTACAGGATTATCAGGATGTATTTCCCGAGGAACTTCCACAGGGATTACTACCGATTCGGGGAATTGAGCATCAAATTAATTTTGTCCCTGGCGCAACCATTCCAAATCGCCCGGCATACCGAAGCAATCCCGAGGAAACAAAGGAATTGCAAAGGCAAGTTGACGAGCTAATGGACAAAGGGTTTGTGAGGGAAAGCATGAGTCCATGTGCGGTTCCAGTTATTTTAGTACCTAAGAAAGATGGGAAGTGGCGTATGTGCATTGATTTTCGAGCGGTAAATAACATCACGGTAAAATATCGGCATCCCATTCCTAGGTTAGATGACTTGTTAGATGAATTGCATGGATCTTGTGTGTTTTCTAAAATTGATTTAAAGAGTGGTTATCATCAGATTAGAATGCATGAAGGAGATGAATGGAAAACTGCTTTTAAAACAAAATATGGGTTATATGAGTGGTTAGTCTTACCTTTTGGTTTAACTAATGCTCCTAGCATGTTCATGAGACTAATGAACCATGTTTTGCGTTCCTTCATTGGAAAGTTTGTAGTTGTCTACTTTGATGATATCTTGATCTACAGCAAGGATTTAGTTGGGCATGCATTGCATATAAAATCTGTCCTAGATGTGCTTCGAAAAGAAAAATTGTATGCTAATATGGATAAATGCACATTTTGTACGGATCGAGTTGTGTTTCTTGGCTTTGTTGTCAGTGTGCAGGGAGTGCAAGTTGACGAAGAGAAAATAAGGGCAATCCGAGAATGGCCAACTCCTACGAATGTTAGTCAAGTTCGTAGCTTTCATGACTCGCGAGTTTCTATAGACGGTTTGTAAGGAATTTCAGCGAAGTCATAGCACCACTCACCGAAGTAATCAAAAAGAGTGTAGGATTCAAGTGGGGTGATGCACAGGAAAAAACGTTTAATTTGATTAAAGAAAAATTAACTAACGCTCCTTTACTTGTATTGCCAAATTTCACTAAAACCTTTGAAATTGAATGTGATGCTTCAGGTTTAGGCATTGGAGCTGTGTTGATGCAAGAAGGAAAACCAATTGCATATTTAAGTGAAAAATTGAGTGGAACAGCTTTGAACTATCCTACCTATGACAAGGAGTTATATGCCTTAGTTCGATCCTTGGAGACTTGGCAACATTACCTGTGGCTTAAGGAATTTGTAATTCACACGGATCATGAATCATTGAAATATTTGAAAGGCCAACATAAGTTGAACAAGAGACATGCACGATGGGTGGAGTTCATCGAGACATTCCCGTATGTCATTCGGTATAAGCAAGGTAAGGAGAATGTCGTTGCCGACGCTCTCTCAAGAAGGTATGTGTTGTTAAATACTCTTGACACAAAATTACTTGGTTTTGAGCAAATCAAAGAATTATATGATAATGACCATGATTTCTGTGAAGAGTTTAAAAATTGTGAAAAGAATGTTGTAGGTAAATACTTCAAGATGGATGGATTCTTGTTTCGTGAGAATCGATTATGTATACCTGCATGTTCTTTGCGTGAGTTATTGGTTCGAGAGTCACATGGAGGTGGTTTGATGGGACATTTTGGTGTTGATAAGACCTTAGCTGTGATAAAAGAACATTTCTATTGGCCTCATATGAAACGAGATGTAGAAAGAATTTGTGATAGATGCATTACATGTCGGCAAACTAAATCTCGTGTTCAACCCCATGGGTTATACACACCATTACCTATTTCGAGTGAACCTTGGATTGATTTGTCTATGAACTTTGTATTGGGTTTACCTAGATCTAAGCATGGTCATGATTCTATATTTGTGGTTGTGGACAGGTTTTCAAAAATGGCACACTTTATCACATGCCACAAGACTGATGATGCATCCCATATTGCTGATTTATTCTTTAGAGATATTGTGCGTTTGCATGGCATGCCCCGAACAATTGTTTCGGATAGAGATGCTAAGTTCTTGAGCTATTTTTGGAAAACTTTGTGGTGTAAAATAGGAACTAAAATGTTGTTTTCAACTACTTGTCATCCACAAACTGACGGTCAAATAGAAGTAGTAAATAGGACTCGATCTGCTTTATTGAGGGCTATCATTAAAAAGAATATTAAGCTGTGGGAAGAGTGTCTACCACATGTTGAATTTGCTTATAATAGGTCTGTTCACTCTGCTACTAAATTCTCACCTTTTGAAATTGTGTATGGTTTTAATCCTTTAACACCCTAGGATTTGTCACCATTACCTGTTTCCGAGTATACTAACGTGGATGGCAAAAAAAAAGCTGATTTTGTTAAGCAGATACATGAGAAGACAAGACTCAACATTGAAAAGAAGACGGATCAATATGCCAAACAGGCCAACAAGGGTCGGCGTCAAGTAATCTTCGAACCCGGGGATTGGGTATGGCTACACATGCGTAAGGAGAGATTTCCTGCTCAAAGGCGTTCAAAATTACTTCCAAGAGGAGATGGACCATTTCAAGTGCTTGAACGCATTAACAACAATGCTTACAAATTGGACTTACCCGGTGAGTATACTGTTAGTGCAACTTTCAATGTTTCTGATCTAAGCCCGTTTGATGTAGGTGAAGATTTGAGGACAAATCCTTCTCAAGAGGAGAGGTATGATGAGGACATCCATAATCCAGAAACCCGTGACACAACCTGAGAAGACCCATTGAATTGCCACTTGGACCCGTTACTAGAGCTCGAGCTAAAACTTTCAAAGACGGACTTAACGAGATGATCCATGAACTATGGAACGAGGTTGGATCAAGTATAGAAGTTATGGAGATGGAATCCAAGCGTATGAAGCCCGTAAGCATGTTGCGAATGGACGTGGTGGTCAAAACAGCGAAAGAAAACAGTTTGCATGGAACAGACTAACCTCGCCCCGGCGAGGATTTACAAACCATTTTTCTCGCCCCGGCGAGGAATTTTCAAGCCAAACCTCTCGCCCCGGCGAGAAGCTCGCCCCGGCGAGAATTTTCAGTGCAAATCTCTCGCCCCGACGAGAACCTCCTGGATGCAATTTGTCATTTTTTGACTTCCTTGATTTTCGAACCTTCTTTCATCCAAAACATGATATCAGTATTTAGGTTCAATTACATGTGTTATGATTGCTATATTTCAACATTTGTGTGCTTGTATTTCAATAAGTGTGTGCTTCTAGAAGCTTCTAGTTTATTTCTTAGACTAGTATAAATAGGTGCTATTGTAAACATCAAAAAGACATCAATATTCAGATTATCATCATTATTGTGAGATTGTTCTTCTTGTGGTTCTTGAGAATTCCTAAGTATTCCTTAGTCTTCTTTGAGATTCATATCCGACTTATCGCACAACCAATCATAGTTGTGTGTGGCGTCTTCTACCGCATCAATCGTCGATTGTACCAAGATTACCGCTTCAACATAAGCGAGGGGTCGAGGTGTCGTTGGTGTCCATCCTACGCAAACTTCCTAAGCAAACAATTGTACCAAGATTACCGTCTACATATAGGCGAGGGGTTAAGGTGTTGTAAGCTATCCATCCTATCAACTTGTTAGAAACGATCCGGGCGACGACCACCTCACGCAAGCGTGCCGTGAAATCTATCAGATATGTATCTTGTTTTACTTGCCTGCTAGTAGCACCTTATATTCAAACTGAAATGCCATAAACATCGACCAAGTCTCAGTCTTGAGGATAATTATCATTCAGTGAAAATAAATGACCTGTATAATTAAGGCACAAAATAAAAAGGTATTATTACGCATAAAGAATAAAAAAAATTCAAATTTCATTTTGCATCAGTGTAAACATACAAACAACACCATATATAATTAAAATAATGTCAGAGATTCATTAAGTTGTTGTTTTTTTTTTGTTTTTTGTTTTCTTCAATATTTTAACATCTACATGAACTCGTTTGGTACTTCTACATTACCATTCTCTTCAATTTTCCTTTATTTTATGTATTTTTTTTCTGTAATGTCTTTGGTAATAGTGAACCAATAATTCAATGAGAAGGATCACAATAGTGCGATAACTTTTACCAAAAATTAGAATTGTTAGAAGCTATATTACTGTTACAAACTGATAACAGTTGTCAATCATTCCATATTTTATTAAAAGTCACACATTCGTCGATGATAAATAAAATTATCTAATTACTTTGAATTTTTGTGTAATGATGCTATTGAATAAGTTAAATTAAGTATAGATGTTGGTTTCATTCATGATATCTATAATTTTAAATATCTAAAGAATTGAGTGAAACCGGAGAGAATGGTAATGAAATATTTTTTCGCAAACATATGCCATATATAAGCAAAAGTAAAGTGTATCTAAAGGTCTATTTGATTGACTTGGATTTGAATGGGAAATTAACTAGCAAAACAAAGGCAATTGATTCTCAATATATTTAATCAGGACCATAATTAACTTTATTGTTTTGGAAGGTTCAGCGGGACAACTTTCTTAGTAGTATTAATTCGGATTTCAGATTGAGAAATCAGGAGAGATTACAGATATAAAACTTACCCAAGTGATAAAATTTCAAGATCTCATAATCAGTATAGAAATCTACATGTTAAATCAAAAATTGACTAAGAAAATTAGACGCAGATCGATGACTTGAAATTCTAAGATTAATTATAGAGCAAGAGGAGAACATAGTGACAAAATATATTTTTGCATGGAAAATAATTATACTGATCAAACAATCACTTATTCAAGAAATAAATATGAAAAAGAAGGGAGGATTGAGAAAGTAAAAGGAGAAAAAACCTAACCTGAGAGTGTGAATAGGTCTGCTGGTGAAGCCCTGAGTTAGAAAGGGAGGAGAGTAGAGTTTGAGAGAGAATATTTATAAGAGCGGCGTAGTCTTAAAAAATAAGGTAATACGAGTGTAAAACGTAAATAAGAAACCCTACGAATATTTTGTTTTTATAACCTACTTGCCCCTCAAGGCACGCGCAATGTGTGTGCTACTGGAGCAATGATATGATATGATCAATTGCTTCAAATTTGGAAGACCAAATAGTAAATTACAAAAAATTATTTGAGAATATAACTATAATGCATTATATTTAGATAATAGCTTATTTATCATATTGTTACAATAGGATTAGGATAGATTTATATTTTGAATTGTA
Source organism: Aralia elata (assembly GCA_034770075.1). Lineage (NCBI taxonomy): Eukaryota > Viridiplantae > Streptophyta > Magnoliopsida > Apiales > Araliaceae > Aralia > Aralia elata. The sequence goes on from CM068377.1 coordinate 32,170,659, forward strand.
ATGATCAAGGAAAATATGTACTTTTATTATTAATGAAAGTAAAAATATTTGAAGATGATTATGTGCATATATATATATATATATATATATATATATGTGTGTGTGTGTGTGTGTGTGTGTGTGTGTGTGTGTGTTATGTTGATGAAGTTAATAATTCAATTAAAATGAAATTAAGCATGTGACAATAAGAAAGCAAGATGGATTATTATGTTAAAACTTATGTTATGATTAACTAAGTTTAAATGTAGTGTCTTGTGTGACAAAATGAAAAAAAAAATTAATTTGGGAGTTAAATCTCATGAAAAAAATTAAATAATTTAATTGTGTAATTAATGGACTAACCTAAGTAGATATGTAGGCGGTAAGTCCAATAGGGTAATTAAAATTAGTCCAATTAGACCCCAATAAATTATTAAGATATTAGTAAGGATGATTTACATATTCTATTACATTTTTAAAAATAATTACAACAATAGTGCACTCATAAAATCTTTACATAATTAATTCACTTTCATATTTATTTACAATGTTAGTGCAATTAGAATTCCTTAATTTAGGAAATTAGTATTCAATTAGAATTTCTTAATTTAGGGATTAGTTATACTCATGGCTTCTTCTCTCTCTCCTCATCTATAACAACTGCAGTTAATAATCACCCTTCTTCTTCATTCAACGTATTCTTTCTATATAAATATATGTATATATATATATATATATATATATATATATATATATATATGGGCCAAACCCAACCCAGAGGAGGCTCCGATCCGGTGATGATCACACTTCCCTTTCTCAAGGTTTTTTTTCCGTCAGTTGCAGGCCGGTTGATTGACGGAGTCGTAACTGCCGTCTAGGCCCTTACAGCTCCAGCGTTCCATCTTTGGTTGCAATCCTTCTGCAGCAACCCAATGTCAGTGTATAAGTTCAACATAGTTGTTTTAATCACATTTTTCCATTCTAGATCATTAATTGAACTAAAACTTAGAATGCATCTACATTTCACACCTGTTATATTCTCTTAAATACTAGTAATTTTCTTAGAGCATGTATGGGTACCCATGTATATATTTATGAGTCAACCAACTGTATATTTCCAGTAACTTCTCAAAATGGAGGTGGGTATGAAGATTCAGGCGGTGGTGGTGATGGATATGAATGATGGTAACCAAACCTTCATACCAAGGTAATCAAACTGTCATATAAAAGTAACCAATCAACCTCTACACTTTAAATTTTTTCTTAGTACAGTTGGTTACCAAACCTTCAGATCAAGGTAAGCAAACATTCGTACCAAGGTAACAAAACCTTCATGCCAAAGTAACTAATTCACAAACACACCTGCAGTTTTTTCATAGTGTAGTTGGTAGTCAAACCTTCAGACCAGGTAACCAATTTAAATTTATTAAGTTATCAATTTCGTTTGAATGTGATGCAGTTGGTAGCCAACCATTCATACAAAAGTAACCATTTTATTATTTATGAGTAACAAAATAGTTATAAAAAAATTTTCAGAACATTAAAAGTTACATCTATTTATTTTTAAACTTTTTATAGGGCAAATCTTCTTCTTATTCTCATTGGCGTTTTGGACAACGGAGATTCGCGACGGTGTAGCGGCGGAGTATGTGAGGTGTAACAGCGGACTATTATTTCAAAGTGTATGTGAGGGAGATGAAGATTTGAATTTAAATATTTTGAATTTGAATTTGTTTTTGTTGTTAGATTCAAATATTTGAATTTGAATTATTAATTATGGCAGTTATTTGTTCTTGATTTTAGGTTTCCTTATTAATGTGAATTGTACTATTTTTGTAATATGGGTCCTAATTACACTCTTTTTGTAATTATTTGGTTGATGCACTTTTTTTTGTAATTACTTTCTATTTGTTGTATACTTATGTAAAGAACCCTATTAGTAAACATAAGCCCAATGGTATAAGGCTTGTATGTATTATTGTTTAGTCCAATAGGAACAATTGTGCATGACCCAAAGGATTTAAATGTTAAGCCCAATGGGAATTGAATTAGTAAGCCCAAAGATGTTGGTCCAAAGAATTGATTCAAAATCTAGAAACTTGGATATATATATATATATATATATATATATATATATATATATATGCATCCGTAGTAATAATAATAATAATAATAATATATAATAATAATAAAAATAGTACTCCCTCTGATTTAGACCAATGACTGTTGTCCGATTTATATAATGACAAATTTGCGCAAATATACATGGTCAATCAAGTATGAAGAATGTCGAACCCACAGAGAATAAGACTAATAATTATCCTAATTATCAATTTTTTACCAATTCAATTTCACTTAAAGGGTCACCAATGCTTATTTTTGAAAATAATTTAAAATTGAAATTGAAATTGAAATTAAACTAAACTAATAAGAATCAATTACCAAATATGTTGACTATAGAAATACAATTTCCCCAATTGTTTTACAATAACCCCTTCACCTTATTTTCACGTTATTAATCCACTGAGTTGTTAACTAGGATTGTCTATCTATTCATTAACATCTTTCAATGATTAATAAAAAGATCTATTTCAGTTATATTACTATTTTCATGCAAGACACTTAAAACAGATTCATTAAATACAAACTCCTAAATAAGTTACGCATGACACATAGGTATGTTCATCCTATATGCTGTTATGTTATTCTAGAAAGAATCAACAAATTCATACGTTATCACATCCAGATCTGATCATAGACTTCCTTTTTCAATTCCATCTAAGATATCAGATTAACTGTTGGCCACACAATTAATAAATTTAGCACAAGATATGATAAACAACTCCATTTGGATCAATAAGTGGAAATAAGGATGAATTAACTAATACAACACAAAAGGTTCCATTGTACTCCTAATCAAAAGTTTAGTTCTTCATCATATTGAAAACCATTATCATAAATAATAAGAACATTCAAAGTTATAGATAAAGAAAATTGAAGAAAAAAGAAGAAAAACTCTTGTGAGAATCTCTAAGCTCCTTAATCTTCAATGTCCGACTCTTCTTCTTTGTAACTCCAATCTTCAAGCCTCTTTAGGTTGTTGTTAATTCTTGTAGTAAAAAAACCTCTCAAACCCAAGTCAAAAAAAATATTTATAGTCATAATGGGAACCCTAATTAATTAAACCTCCAAGAATCCAATTATAACTTAAATTGGACATCATGACATAAAAATCTGCTCTCCTCCCGACATCCGGCACGCCCTGCGCCAACTTTAAGCTTCCTTGGGCGCACCCCGCGTTGGAGGTGCAAAAAAGTCTAATGGTCCGGTGCGCCCTAGCTTCTTTGCTTGGTTTTTTGGCGCGCCCCGCACTAGACAATTTTCTACCCTGATCTCTATTGGTAAAATGGCCATAACTCTCTCATCTGACCTCTGATTGAGATGATTCAAGATGTTTCTGAAAGCTAAGAAGTAGATCTACAACTTTCATTCAATAAGTATCAAGAGATTCTAGCTGGATCAAGTCGAAATTGGGGTTCAAGTGGTTGTTATGTAAATAGCAACTCCAAACATTGATCTCTGTTGATAAAAATGTCATAACTTTTGATTTGGGAAGAGTTACGGGGCGTTCACCTATCAAATCGAAGCTCTCGACGACCTCTACAATAAATTTCAAGTCCTAAGCCTAGAACATGAATCCAAATTGGCATTGGAACCCCCTTCAATCTTCTCTTCTTGCATTTGATTGCATATTGTACTCCAAAAGATGTCTGAAGTGTGTTTCCATGCTTCTTCCTACAAAATATCATAAAAACACTATAAATACCTATTAATAACTTAAAATACTTAAGAACTCACAAATTATCAAGCCAAACGTACTCAATTCATAGGTGTAAAACTCTCTCATCAAATACCCCTAAACTTAAATCTTTGCTTGTCCCCAAGCAAACACTAAGAACAACAACTATAACAACTAATTCTAAATAGCAACTTATGCGACTCGAGCAATGAATCAATAAAAATTTGCATAATAGCCTCAAAGATTTCCTCTAATGTTAACTCAAGAAATTTTTTCGAAAACATACATTGTCTAAAATTTTAACCTAATCATCAGTTCCACAACTACTCATAATCTTTTAAGTGCGTGTGTGCATCCAAATGTACAAGCTAGCTAAAACTCAAATAAGCTCATATAATCAAATATTTCGTAAAAGATTTTCAAATCAACTCTATAAACTCACTTTTCACATCAATCTGCACTAATAAAGACAAAACATAAATTTAGAGGATAAAAAGGATATTTCAAACATTTAGGCACACATGAACCATTCCCGAGTATTTCAAAAATATTCTTTCTTTTTTTTTTTCTTATTTATTTCTTAGTGAGTGCATTTTATATTCCATCTCACTTCTCATTAAACGAGTGTTTTTTTACGTTTCATCTCGCTTTCTACATGAGTTTATGAGTGAGTGTGTTTTACCCTCCATTTCAACCTACTACGTGATTCATTCTTTCTAACCGGGAAGGTTCAAAATTTTCAATAATCTAAAATCCCCCCAAACTTATGTTAATGCCTAAATTTCACTTTAAATGATGCTCAAATATATTTCTAAAGTTTCAATGATATCTTTTACAAGCATAAAACCATAAATTTTTTAAGCCCCAACTAGCTAAACAAATGAATATGTGCTTTGAAATTCAAAAAGATCACAAACAGTGTAAACCCAACTAATAAATCAAAATATAAACTAAGCATGCTTCTCAATTTCACAAAATTTAAAAAGTAATCACATTCTTTCATCGACCATCATCAATTACAATCAATCCGTTGCTCAAGTTACCCTAAACACACTATCTAAAATGCAACTCTAACAAATCACATACCAAATAAACAAACAAAAAAAACAAGGACAAACACCCCTAAACTTAAACTAGACATTGTCCTCAATGTCAAAAATATAACAAGTAAAAGCAGATGACTTTCTTGAGAACCGACTGATTTGCCATGACAGCGTCCTCCTCGTCCGCTAAGTCGAAAATGTAATCCATTTTGCTCGATAGTTGGTACCTAAAAACAATTGAAACAACTAATTAAAATACAACTAACTATAGCCTATAGAATTAAACCACAATAAACTAAAACTTAAAACTTGGGTTGCCTCTCAATAAGCGCTTGCTTTATAGTCTTCAGCCAGACTACTTCCTTTCTTAGCCCGGATCAAATTTATGCTTGACGAACTGCTTCACAATCCAATACTTGGTTTTTTCCTTATACCGTTTAACTTTCTCGCAAGATTAAACACCCCCAAACTTGAGTTGATCCACCTTGATCAATTGAACTACACTTTTCCCATCCTCATCATCCTCGAGTAGACCTTCAGCTGTATTGATTCGAAAATATTCGTCATTATCACTTGGGATCTCTATTGCTTTGAAAACCTTAAATGTCACCTCTTCATCTTGGACTCTCATAGTTAGCTCTCCTTTTTGCACATCAATCAAGGTCCTCCCCATAGCTATGAATGGATGCCCAAGTATGATCGAAATTTCTTTATCCTCCTCAAAGTCTAATACTATGAAATCTGCTGGGAAAATAAACTTGTCGACTTTTACCAATATATCCTCCACTATTCCCCTTGGATAAGTCAATGACCGATCTACTAACTGTAAAGTGACATTAGTAGGCTTCACTTCCGGTAGACCCAATTGTTGATAAATCAACAACGACATTAAATTAAACTGGACCCCAAATCACACAATGTTTTTCCAAAGAACTTATCCCCAATAGTGCAAGGTATTGTGAAACTACCTGGATCTCTAAGTTTCGGTGGTAGCTTTTTCTGCAATATGGCATTGCACTCCTCTATCAATGCAACTGTCTCAAAATCTTCAAGTTAATTTCCTCTTTCTTAACAAAATCTCCTTCATAAATTTTACATAGCTTGGCATCTGTTCTAAGGCATCCGCAAATGGTATGTTAATCTGTAGTTTCTTGAATACCTCTAGAAACTTCAAAAATTGCTTATCTTCCATTTCTTTTTGGAGGCTTTGTAGGAAGGGAACTGGGGGTACATACGAATTTGGTTTAACCCTACAGGTTTTTCCACAGACTTCTCCTTTCTCTTCTTCTTTTTAGATTCCTCTTCCTTATGCAATGATTGTTCAACCTTATTTTCCTCCTCTTATAGTTGCTTTAATTTTTCCTTGGTATGCTCCTCTAACTTTTTACCACTCCTCAATGTGATAGCCTTGCAATGCTCCTTTTTGTCTCTCCTCGGATTCATCTCTGTGTCACTCGGTAAAGCTTCTTGAGGGTGATTGTATAAAGCAAGTGTCAACTGCCCTATCTAATTCTCCAAATTTCTTATGGCCACATCTTGGCTATTAATCTTCCATGTATCTAGATTACTCCTCCACATCTCATTCTCCTTGATGTATTTTGTCACAAGTTCCTCGAAATCCCCTCTTCTTTCCTTATGTGGGGGTTGTTGTTGACGAGCCTGAAATTCGAGTGGATATGATGGTCGTAGTGCTAGAGGTTGAGCTTGATTGTCTCGCCAAAAAACATTTGGGTGATTCTTCCACCCCAGATTATAACTGTTCGAATTGCCGCCAAACTGCTGTTATTGCTGCCTATTAAAATTTCCCGCAAACTGCACTGACTCTGAACTAATGGCACACTGATCTGATGGGTGACTTCCTACACACAACTGTGACGCCCCCAAATCCGGGTCACCTGAGCCACGGACCTGGTTCGCCACTATCTAAAACAAGAATTATACAATCGATAACTTAAAGCGGAATAAAGGAATATTTACATTGATATAACATAAATAAACCTGTCCCAAGTCTCGAAACCAGTACTAATACAAAACATAACATAATACAAAAGGGTAAATATGTCTTAATACAAACGGTAATTCTAGAACAACAAAATACAACTACTCCGTAGCTTTCTCCTTTCCCTTATCTTTTCCTGAGCTCTCGCCACGTGCCGCACTAACTGAAATGTTTTTAAGGAAAGCAAGGGTGAGCAACAAATTGCCCCGCAAGGTATAATAGCAGTGAATAATCACATGAATAACTTTATAGCTCTCAGGAGTAAAAATTTAGCTAACACAAGGAAATAAACAACTTCTTTCATCACCGTTATAGTGGCCTACTAAGGACCGAAGGATTTCTGAAGTATTCAAGGATTTCAAAGTTTCCCAAAGAAGGGAACTATTCAATACTGAGGGTGCACCAAGGCACAGAACTCTATTCTAGAATTACTGGAAATTCATCCGATAATCCACAAAACTGGTACAATAGGTGATCAGCCTAAAATACCTGGCGTTATGCATAAGCCTTACATTTTCCATTTACGCGCGTGTCGGTTTCCCGACGTTTATACAATTTCCCCTGCTGTGAGGGTTGTTCCACTCAGCTTTACATGGGAGTCCAGATCAAAACAATTTGATCGGACAATTTTACTTAACAAATATAATAGTTGGAGGACTTTAACCTCGCTTTAGTAACCAAATCAATAAGTGTCTAGCTGAAACAATTAGCCTTGACATAGCTTTTAAACAGTCTATGGAATAAAGAACTTTAAGGTTCAATAACATGCATGATAGCATTTAAAAAATATCTTGAATGAATAAAAATTCATAATCTTTGGAATCACACAATATATAACATTGCATGAAATGGGCTTTCATTGCAATACTCGAATAGAAGTATGAATACTAGCACATTAATTGCTAAATTGATAAGTAATTTGAACGGAGTCAAGAAGCTCAATAAGCTTGCTCAATAAATAATATTTGCTCGATAGATAAATGAATTCGACACTTGCCCAATAAATGAATCGAGTAAGGAAACCTCGCACAATTAAATAGGAGTTATATGAGTTAGGAAACTTGCCTTGTACGTGCGTTAATACTTGACGTTAATCGTCCGTCAACAAAATATCCTACATAGTTTATTAAAATCGTCATAAATATTTGTCACAAAAGAACTAGGTTCATTACAGTCATCACATCATTAAAATACATTGATTGCCACTACGCTTACCCAGTCGGGGGTCTCGCTTAGGACAACATCGTTTAGTTCGACACGGGTATAAATTAAGCACATAAAGCTTTAACAAGATATAAGCGTTTTTAATCATTTTGTACAAAAATATAAGTTTTAGACTCGCGGGAAAATTTTACTGGGTTCCGACCCGATCCGGCCCGACCCGACCCGACCCGGTCCGGCCCGACCCGACCCGGTCCGGCCCGACCCGGTCCGGCCCGACCCGACCCGGTCCGGCCCGACCCGACCCGGACCAGTCGCCATGCAGTAGCAGTTGCAGTAGCGAACTGCTGTTCCTGCAAGCAGCGACACAGTCATACCTTGCCTTGCTCCAGCTGCTATATCTCCCCCTACACTCGATCAATTTCATCCCTTACGGACTCTATGGATTCCTAAGACACAAGGCTACAACGTATCACAAATTCAAGACGACCCATAATCATTAACATGACCAAATCCTGAGCTAAAACATAAACTGCATGCTCTGTTTTTCGCAACCATGAAATATCTCACACAAATGGCTACTGTGACTTCATTTTAGCATCATTTTGGTTCATTCAAATTGGTATATCTTCACAACTGATAGAAGTACAATATTCCAATAACAAACAATCAAAATAATCACACCATCAAGGCTTTACAGTCCTCTAACAGTCCGAATGTCCAAAAGTCCAAAAATGTCCAAAGTTCATCCTTTAAGCCAAGGTTCGGATCTTTACTTGTTTTTGTTCCACTTTGAGGGTGTTTATGGTTTATATAGCTTCTTAAGAACCTCCATGATAGATTCAACACAACCAATCAACAAAAAAAATTAGCAAAAAATCCAACCCTCAAGCATGTAAGCGTAAAAACTCATGAAAGCTTCAAGTGGAGAAGAAATGGTTGTGGTTCATGGTTACCTTCTTGTTGCTAGCTTCGTGTAGGGTGAAATGGTTGCTAGAGTGCTGCTCTCCTTCCTCTTGGTGCCCTTCTCTCTCTTTCCTTTCTCCTCCTTCCTTGCTTTTCTTCTTCTTCCCGTAGCTTGCTTATTCTTCTTCTATATTTCCCTCTCTCTCTCTACGTAGCTCTCTGTAACTCTCTCCTTACTTGCAAATGGGAAGTATGCTGATGGTTTGAAGGAGAAAGAAGATGAGCTGATAGGAGGTTTAAGGTGGCTTCGGAAGGAATGTTTTGATATGCAGAAAATGGGATGCCCGAGCTCTTGAAAATGAATTTGAGGAGCATGCTTTGTGAAGTTAACATTCCCATATATGGTGTACTGTGCATGTTTATTCTTTTCCCCCCAATTGGCTCTCAATATACACGTGGCCTCCCCCAATTGGTTTGAGGCTTAAATGTCTCACCAATTAATTCGAATATACAGATAAATATACCCGAATATTCCCACTTTTGTACCAAATTTGGTAAATAACTCTACCCAAAATTATAATGGGTACTCCCATAAATTATTGGAACACGCAAAAATATTTATTATGGGATTTGTCCATTTATTCGGAACACCCATAATATACATTTCGGATACAGATTAAATCACGTATCAACCCCAATAAAATTTCTGACACTTGGAAAAATTATTCCTCAGCATATATGCCTCATCTAAATTAATAAAAATCGAAATAGACGAAAAAGTTTGGGTGTGAATAGTGCTCGTGAATAGTGCCTCGGGAAGCGGGTCCCGCTAATAGTGATTTTATGAATTTTTGCAAAATCGATATATTCACTCTAACGACACAACAACACATAAAATTTAACATATGCACATTTTCTAGGCTGTAACACAATTCTAAACACGTATTATAGATTAATATAAAAAAAAATAATAATAATAATTCATTTTATTCATACCTAACTCGGGTTACAAGGAAATCTAAAATTCCCGATCGTTACAACAACTCATAAATCACTTCCATTTTCTGAACATTATGAACTCCAATTGCATCAATCTTCTTATTAAGGGCGAAAATTTGAGCTGATATTTGTGCAGACAAAGTTGTCATCGCATCAAGTTTAGGAAACCCCTGCAACTCTTGGTTGTGTTATCCGTGCCATAGGCCATTGGTAGTTATTAGCTGCTATTTTTCCAACAAATTGTAAGCCTCATCACAGTTTTTAGCCATTAATGCTCCACCCACTGTTGCGTCTATACTTGTCCTCACTTGACTCCCTAAACCATTATAAAAGGTTTGCACTTGTAGCGACTTAGGAATCCCATGATGGGGACATCTCCGTAGTAGATCCTTGAACCTCTCCCAGGCTTCATACAATGATTCAGAATCAAGCTGAACGAAAGGAGTAATATCGTTTCTAATCTTCGTAGTCTTTGCTAGTGGAAAGAATTTGGCAAGGAACGTTTGCTCCAAATCATTCCATGTCGTGATAGACCCCGATGGCAATGAATGTAACCGGCTCTTGGCTTTATCTCTCAAAGTAAATGGGAATTGCCTCAATCTGATAGCATCTTTCGACACCCTATTATACTTGAACGTATAACATATCTCCAAGAAGCTGACAAGATGGTCGTTGGGACTGTCGTTTGGTAATCCCCTGAACTGAACCGAGTTTTGGATCATCTGGATCATGCTTGGCTTGATCTCAAAATTGGTAGCTATAATCGCAGGCCTAGCGATACTTGACTGAATCTCCGTCACTTGCGGCATAGCGTAATCCCACAGTGATTTTTGTTCCTCTTCAGCCATAATGTCCTGATTTTCTACAATAACCTGATCGAAATTAAGTCTCCTTCGGAACCTACGTTCAATGTCGTTGATGTAAGGCACTAGTTCCAAACCCATGGACCGCGTGTGCATACATAACTGAAAATACCTCGGTGCACACGTGATTCTCGAACCACCTCTTTGCAAAAACAGACTCGAACAGATAGAAGCCTATAAAAGCAATTAAAACAAAAAATTAAAATGTTTAAATAAACTAAATTGATAAAAACTAATAACGAAATAATTATTAGAACTGTTCCCCGACAACGACGCCAAAAACTTGTTGTTCAATTTATATAATGATAAATTCGCGCAATTATACACGGTCAATCAAGTAATATAGAAGTAAGAAGGATATCGGACCCACAGAGAACAAGTACTAATAATTATCCTAATTATCATTTTTTTACCAATTCAATTTCACTTAAACGGTCACTAGTGTTGATTTTTGAAAATAATTTAAATTTAAAATTGAAATTAAACTAAACTAACAAGAATCAATTACCAAATATGTTGAATCTAGGAATACAATTTCCCCAATTGCTTTACAATAACATCTTCACCTTATTTTCACGTTATTAATCCACTGAGTTGTTAACTAGGATTGTCTATCTATTCATTAACATCTTTCAATGATTAATAAAAAGATCTATTTCAGTTATATTACTATTTTCATGCAAGACACTTAAAACAGATTCATTAAATACAAACTCCCAAATAAGTTACGCATGACACATAGGTATTTTCATCCTATATGCTGTTATGTTATTCTAGAAAGAATCAACAAATTCATACGTTATCACATCCAGATCTGATCATAGACTTCCTTTTTCAATTCCATCTAAGATATCAGATTAACTGTTGGCCACACAATTAATAAATTTAGCACAAGATATGATAAATAACTCCATTAGGATCAATAAGTGGAAATAAGGATGAATTAACTAATGCAACACAAAAGGTTCCATTGTACTCCTAATCAAAAGTTTAGTTCTTCATCATATTGAAAACCATCATCATAAATAATAAGAACATTCAAAGTTACAGATAAAAAAAATTGAAAAAAAGAAGAAAAACCCTTGTAAGAATCTCTGAACTCCTTAATCTTCAATGTCCGAGCTCAATGGAGATTTTATTTGTAGCCCGAATTTTTAATATGGGTGACCCGAATAAATGACTTAACCCGAGATTTATTTTTTTTACCTAACCCATGACCCATGTGGGATTTGTTAGAGAAAGAATATTAACATTTTGGGTATTAAAGGAGGAAATATTCGACATTTATAAAGAGAAAAGGAACCAAATTGGGTGTTATAATATTGGTATGATACCCGAATAGGAGTCTAATGAACATCATTAGCCAATTAGAAGAGAGAAAGAAGGAAGTGGTCGGCAATATTTGGTTCTTGCCGAATAAGTTCATGGAGAAGCCAAATGGGAGAAACCATTCTCTTCAATTGCAATTGCCAAGAGCACGGGCAAGTAAACTCATCTCCCGATTCATTCCATTCCCCATTCAAGCTCCCAAGCTCAGCTCCTTCTAGTAAGAAGAGAGAGAGAAAGTTGTAGAGAACACAAGGGAAGAAGAAGAGTGCGGGTGCTAAAGTCATTTCTCCTCCCGAAGCTATCCCATTCCATTTCATCCATTTTCAAGCTCAAGCATCTATCCATGTGATACAATCCTGATCAGGCTTGCATCGGACGACAACGACTCAACCCAAGCTTCAAGAATTCAACAAATGATTTTAAATAATTGGGCTGAAAATTATTCAAGGACATTCAATAAAAGAGTTGTTCGTCAATTATTTAGCATGACCCAACTGGCTAATTTAATTAAGCCCATGGGACCATGGATATCATGTGATTACGTAGATTCAACAATTCCTTGGCAGCCACAAATTTGTTTCCTTAGTAAGCTAGTACACGAATTTTACTTAGCATATTCAACAATTGATTTCCTAATTGCATATGTATAATCACGTGAGCCTGCATGGCATATTTACTTCAGCACGTTTATTCATTAAAGGAAGGCTAAACTTATTAGCACATGTGGGCCATCCGTAAGTTAACATGAATCAAGCTTAAACATATTCAGCATATTCACGGATTGAGCAAGGAAAGGATTTCTAATTTCAATTGGAGGAGGATTCATTTATTAAGCAGCCACACATTCACTTATTCAATTACACGGATTCCTAGTGGGTCTAACATTATGGGACAACATATCATGTGGGTTTTCTAAGCGCTGCGTCTTCATTCCTAGCAATGCACGGATTCCAACTCTAATTCAAGTTAGACAAGGATTGTTTCATTGTAGCAACATATCCTATTCTCACTTGATATCTTAATTGATTCGGATTTCCTTAATTACAAATTCACACGGTATTGATCTCCACGCGGTTTGATTTCTTGGATTCACGGTTAATTTATTTCCGAAGGCGACAAGCATTCGTGGGTTCTAATTAGTTTTAATAGTAATGTAATTAACTAGGATTTTATTTAGCTAGGATTTTATTTCTTGATTTGTTATTTTCTTATAGGACTAGGGTTTATTCTTATTAGTATAAATAAGGGACATGAATTATGTAATAGTTACAATTCAGATTAATAAAATTTCTCTTGTGAGATTATTCTCTACTTTTGGTTCTTTGAAGAATTCCTAGGTTATTTCTAGTTTTTCTTTGAGATTCAAGTTTGACTTATCATACAACAATACATAGTTGTGTGTGGCGTCTTCTACCGCATCAATCGTCGATTGTACCGAGATTACCGCTTACATATAAGCGAGGGGTCAAGGTGTCGTTGGTGTCCATTCAACGCAGATTTCCAAGGCGAGCAATTGTACCAAGATTACCGTCTACATATAGGCGAGAGGTTAAGGTGTTGCAAGCTATCCACCGTTCAACTTTGCTAGAAACGATCCGGGCGACGACCACTTCACGCAAGCGTGCCGTGGAGTCTATCATTTGGTATCAGAGCTACGTTTTCTAGTAGGTTACGTATCCTTTATTTTTCTTGTTGAAGAGTAAAAAAAAAAATCGTTAGTACAAAAAAAAAAAAATTATTATTGTTGCAATTGCTTGGGTTTCATAAGTTTCGTGAATATTGGAATTATATTGAAAAAGCTATCATTTGGTTCTATTGTTGGAATTTGTGAATTTTGAGGATATTGGGATTTCATTCAAGAGGATCTTAATTGGTGGTCGTGAATATTTGGTGGTTATCGTACGTCACACTTGCTATATTTTGTTTTGTGATAAGTTCTTATTGAATTGATTAGAAAAACTGTGATATTTATTTAGTGAATTCAAAAAGAACCTATAAGAGAGAATTAGAGTGGTAAAAGGCAAGAGTGTGAGAATAATTGAGGGTAAAAGCCTAATTGTGTGATACACGAGTGTTTTCATAATTGTGTGATACATTGTTTGAGCGAAACACGTAAGGGAGTGTGTGAGGAAAATTTTCTTTATCTACTAACCTTTGTTTTGCAGTAATCATGTATGGATATAATTGTGAAAATAATTATGAGTGGCAAAAGGGATCTTTTCAAGGTAGAGCTGATCCAGAAGCTTATTTGAGTTGGGAGGAAAGGAAGGAGCGCGAGTTTGACTATCATGGCTATTCCGAGCGGAGGAAGTTCAAACTGGCAGTTCAAGATTTTTCCGGTCATGTAGCTACATGGTGGGCTCACTTTGAACATGAAAGGAGAAGATGTGGAGAGCATCTGATCGATACATGGAACGAGTTGAAAACTGTGATGAGAAAGCGGTATGCCCCAGTACAGCCTAGCAGGAGGAAAGAATATGCAACTCCAAGATATGACGATCAACCTTTAAGGCAATCAAATTGGGATGATGAAAGGAAGGATCATAGGCGTGGAGATTCGCATCGGAGACAACCACGAGAAACTCCTAAGGTGTATAGGGAACCAGTATTTTTCAAGGAAAAAAAAAGAAGAAGTCATGGGATCATTTAGAGAAATGGCGAAGCAACTACAAAACGCCCGACAGGCGCAAAAGGAGCAAGATCAATCAAGGCAGGTGGAAGAAGAGATAATAGAATATGCAGTCCAAGGAGAGTTGTTAGATTCTAATGTTCAAGATGAAGTTCATGATCCCGAGGAAGAAAATACAAGTGAAAGTAAACGACAAAAAGAAAGTGAAAAGGATATTGGAAAAAAGATTGAGTGTGAAAAAGAAAAGTGTGAAAAAGAGAATGAAAAGAAACGAGAGAACAAAAAGAATGAGAGTGAAAATAAACTAGAGAAAGAAACAGTGGAGAGTAAGAGTAAAAAAAGAGAGGAGAGTGAGTTAGAAAGTGAGTTGTATTTTGAAAAGCCAATGACTGTACATTCGTACAAGACGGCGCTTTTGAATACTAACAAGATTAACTCTTCTTTGTCTAGTTCTGTTGTTTCTCTTATACAGGTTGTTGAAGATATACCCCGAGCTATCATTCCGTATCAGTCAGCTTTCAGTATTTCTGAGGAGACGACAGAGTTACCAAGGCAGGTTGGAGAGCTGATGGAGTCCAACTTCATCAAAGCGGGTATCGTTGGAGAAAGCATTAGTGCATGTGCTATTCATGAGATCATAGTACCTAAGAAAGATAGAATGCCGAGCTTGTTCGTTGATTTCGAATCGGTAAACAAGTATCGCTTTTATTTTCTTTACTTAGATAATATGCTTGATAAATTGCATAGTGCTTATGTTTTATCTACGTTGGAAAATGACCATGTGATGATATTGCCTAATCAAATTAGCATGAGATATTGTGATAAATGGAAAGTTTTCTTAACACATGAATTGTATAGGTGGATAGTTATTTCTGTTAGATTAACTAATGCATCTAGTATTTTCATGAGTTATTTAAAACATGTTTTACATGCTTCCATGGATAAATTTGTCGTTAGCTATTTTGAGGGTAGAATCATCTTCATCATAAACTATGGAGGATATTTGATATTTGTCGAGTTAGTTTATGAGCATGCGTTATATTCTTATTGTCAATATTCCTACTATCATTTGGTAAATTCTCATTGTCAAAGTGCATATCTTCGTAGAATTTATTCTAGTGATTATTGTGGGTATTCTCGTTTTCATCATTTGTACTTGCATAAAACTCATTCTAGGGTTTTTCATTCATATGTTGAATTAGGTTTTCATGCTAGTCAATCTTTACATCATGTGTCGTTAATTGATAATGGTAGTGATCATGATTCTTCAGTAGAGAAATCTTCATCGCATGATTTGCTATCATTTGGTAATGTCTTTCCATTAGAGTTGTTATCATTGCATGATTTTGAGAAAACTGTCTTGAATGAAAAGGAATTTGGTATTGGGTTGAAAAGTGATTATCATCGGATTGAATTAAGATATGGTTTACATACATGTTTAGTTAAATCGTTGGGATTAACTGATGCATTAAATGTTTTCATGTTAAATCATATTTTGCATTCATTCATGGAAAAATTAATTAATATCTGTTTTGATGATATTCCTATTTTTGTTAACACTTGGAAAAAATTATTTGGCATATGTTGAGTTTGATTGTGAGTATCATAATTATGCTAGTGAGTTTTTATCTTGTGGTGTTGGTTATGATCTTTCAATTCCATTGATGTCGTTATTTAATTTTGCATTGGTTAATGTCAATGGGAAGGGGAAGGTGGAGTTTGTTTTGCAGGCTCGTGATGGGTTCATACTCTTCGAGGAGAGAAGTATGGAACGATGTGCTCATCCGTTCGAACAAAGCGTGGAAAGTCTAAAGGGAAGTGTTTTGGATTTTATTTTAGTAGACTATGCATGTGAATTTGAATTATTTGATTTCTTTGTGATTAGACAAAAGGAACATGTTGATTTGTTTTGTTTTGTGTTTAATCCAGGAATTCAAGTATATTTGCAATTGTGCCATGGAAAGTTTCAAAGATTGTTATTTGATCCAGGTGCAATGGAATGGATGTTGGTGCGAATGATCGAGATCATAAGAATCATTTTTGATCCGGGTATTCGTCAATGGATATATTTACGGATGGACGAGATCATCAGATTGTCTTTTGATCCAGGGAGTCGTCGATGGATGGATGTGCAACGTGAAGGGTTCTACATACTGATATTTGATCCTGGAGGAATTGGGTCAGATTTGCGGACAAATCCTTTTCGAGAGGTGTGGGTGCTAGATTTGAGGACAAATCCTTTCAAAGAGGAGGGGAATGATACAATCCTGATCAGGCTTGCATCGGACGACAACGACTCAACCCAAGCTTCAAGAATTCAACAAATGATTTTAAATAATTGGGCTGAAAATTATTCAAGGACATTCAATAAAAGAGTTGTTCGTCAATTATTTAGCATGACCCAACTGGCTAATTTAATTCAGCCCATGGGACCATGGATATCATGTGATTACGTGGATTCAACAATTCCTTGGCAGCCACAAATTTGTTTCCTTAGTAAGCTAGTACACGGATTTTACTTAGCATATTCAACAATTGATTTCCTAATTGCATATGTATAATCACGTGAGCCTGCATGGCATATTTACATGGGATATTCAGCACGTTTATTCATTAAAGGAAGGCTAAACTTATTAGCACATGTGGGCCATCCGTAAGTTAACATGAATCAAGCTTAAACATATTCAGCATATTCACGGATTGAACAAGGAAAGGATTTCTAATTTCAATTGGAGGAGGATTCATTTATTAAGCAGCCACACATTCACTTATTCAATTACACGGATTCCTAGTGGGTCTAACATTATGGGACAACATATCATGTGGGTTTTCTAAGCGCTGCATCTTCATTCCTAGCAATGCACGGATTCCAACTCTAATTCAAGTTAGACAAGGATTGTTTCATTGTAGCAACATATCCTATTCTCACTTGATATCTTAATTGATTCGGATTTCCTTAATTACAAATTCACACGGTATTGATCTCCACGCGGTTTGATTTCTTGGATTCACGGTAATTTATTTCCGAAGGCGACAAGCATTCGTGGGTTCTAATTAGTTTTAATAGTAATGTAATTAACTAGGATTTTATTTAGCTAGGATTTTATTTCTTGATTTGTTATTTTCTTATAGGACTAGGGTTTATTCTTATTAGTATAAATAAGGGACATGAATTATGTAATAGTTACAATTCAGATTAATAAAATTTCTCTTGTGAGATTATTCTCTACTTTTGGTTCTTTGAAGAATTCCTAGGTTATTTCTAGTTTTTCTTTGAGATTCAAGTTTGACTTATCATACAACAATACATAGTTGTGTGTGGCGTCTTCTACCGCATCAATCGTCGATTGTACCGAGATTACCGCTTACATATAAGCGAGGGGTCAAGGTGTCATTGGCGTCCATTCAACGCAGATTTCCAAGGCGAGCAATTGTACCAAGATTACCGTCTACATATAGGCGAGGGGTTAAGGTGTTGCAAGCTATCCACCGTTCAACTTTGCTAGAAACGATCCGGGCGACGACCACTTCACGCAAGCGTGCCGTGGAGTCTATCACCATGTGTAAGAAAAGAGAGTGAGAAGAGAAATATTTCAGAAGAAGAAGAAGAAGAGTACAGTAGACGAAGAAAGAGAGAAGAAGAAGAAAAACTAGAGAGAAGCTAGAGAGAGAAAGAAGTGGGTGTCCTAAACTAGAAGGAAGAGTTTGGGAGAATCAAGGAAGAAGAGAAGAGGAAGCATTAAGCTCTAAGCAAGCTTCATAACAACCAAGAAGGAGAAGCAAGAGGTAAATCACCAACTACAACTCTTCAGTTCTTCATTTTCAAGCTTTCATGGGTTTTAAAGCTTTTCTATGCTTGGTTTGATTTTTGTTGAGTATTGTTATTGTTGGTTGTGTTTAATCGGTTAAGAATGGTTGTTAAGACCTTAAGAACCCTCATAATAACTTCTAAAAGTGGAACAAAGTGATAAAAATCCGTACCTATGCTTAAAGGATGAAGAACATGAACTTTTGGACAAAACTATGGATGTTGGACATTTTAGAGGACTTTGTAGCTTAATTTGTTGTCTCTGTAAATGTTGTTTGAGGTATAGATATTGTAGTTCCATGGGTTATGAAGATATCCCAGTTGGAATGGAGTAAAAAAGGAGTTAAAACGGATTTGCAGTGATGATTTTGGTGAAACATGTCAAGAACACCAAAACAGAGTATAAACTCTAAGTTTGGTCAAGGATTTGAGCATGTTAATATTAATGGGTGTCTGTAAACTTCTGCTATGTTATAGCCCTGTGCCTTAGGAGTCCATAGAGTCCAAAATGGACTCATTTGGACGTCTAGATAAGAAGTTATGAAGATTGGAGTGGAAAAGGGTCCGATTGTATAAGCTAAACGAACCTAGAAATTCTGCTTCTGATGAACGGCGCCACAATGTCGTTCCTAGTTCAAAACTTGGCACCGCCGCGCCGGGCCAACTCAAACCAGAAGAAGAAATGGGTCAGGTCTATTTTGGGCGTCGCAGCGCCGACCCTTGTGTCAACACAGTAATGAGATTTTTAAATGATGGTCCAAGAGGAATGTTATGTAATCATTTTTAATGATTGTTAGACACATAATATAGTGTCATAGCAAGACTTTAATACCTAATTGAACATTGGGTGTTTCTTTCTAAAGGACATTCACATAGAATGATTAGACACGTTAGTTATTTATAGCGTGACCCGATGATGTTTGTTCGTATGTGACTAATTGTAGTATGTTTATGTACACTTAAATGTGTAGGATATTTGAAGGACATGTATTATAATTTTGTAGCAGACGCTCGAGGCAAGTTCTCTAACTTAACTCAATTTATTTATTGAGCAAGTTTCTTAAACCGTATAACTCTTATATTGTGCGAGTTTCCGATGTTATATAATTTCTAAACTTCCACAAATTATTATTGTGCAAGTATCTTTACTTTTATTCAAGATATCTAGTTGTGCTATAATGCAAGTTATTGAAGCTTTAAAGTTCTATATTTAATGAATTGTTGAGAAGATTGTCTAAGCCAATTGTTTTGGCTAGATTTATATTGAATTGCTTTGTTGATTTAAGAATGAATTATCGAAATGTTATTGATATTAATTGTAGCCATCCAATCAATTGTTTTGACTTGGATTTTCAAAGGTAAAGCTAAGAAGAACAACCCTATTATTGGGGAATTATTTTTGGTTGGTAATACCGATTGACCCTATATGGGTGATAACCAAACGCTTAGACGTTTACATAGATGTTGTACAACATATGATATGATAGGTTGATCCCTTAAAGTATCCAGAGGAAAAATATTTAGTTTATAGTTATAAAACTATTAAACCCTTTAATAAAAGAAGAACGTTCAAGGTCATTTAACTACTTAGTATGTTATTTAGAAATGTTAGTAATGTAAAGGAATACCTTATTATTGTTCCTATTCATTCGAAATGTGTTCTCAACTATTGTTCAGTTGTAGAACTGGAAGCATGATTCCTGATTTTATTTTTATTTAAATGTTATACTTGTTGAGCAATTAAATGCTCATTCTTGCTTTAAATTTCATGCTTTCAGCTAAGGCAGAGCAGTCAAAGAGTTCCCGCAAGGACAAAGGCAAGGGGAAAGTTACCGAGTAAAGGATATTATATCATATCTGCTTTTGTAATAGTAATTTCTAGGAATGTGTGATCATTTTGGATTGTATTAATTGTCGTAAGATGTTATGTACTTATGTCAATGTCTTAGAACCTGGGATTTGTAGAGTAAGATGTTGTGTAATATTTAGTAACTACATTTTTGTCCTTATGTTGATGATGAATGGGTAGAATAGATGTTGATGTGTAGTACCGTAAACACCGAGTATGTGGGTAAAGAGACCTCAGATTTGGGGGCGTCACAACTTACATCAACTGGGATTGATAATTTGCATGTAAGTCGATTGTGACCAGGTACTTTACATACACTACAAATCATGATTCTCTCCTTTCTTGATAACTTATACTTTGAAGTCTTCTTCTTTGAAGCATTTGACTCTTCACCTTCTTCTCTCTTTCTCATCTTCGTTGGCCTACCCCTAACTACCTTAAGTGGAAGGGGCAAAGGTGGTGTCAAATTACATTTAGGCCAAAAAAATTCACTCTTGACAACTTTCATCATCTCTTCGTATGCCTTCAAATATGTCCCAGCCTTGAACCAATCTGCTACATAATCATCTGGGTTGATCTTCATAAAACATTGCAGAGTAGGCATGATGACATGGAATTCATGTGATATCCCAACCCACACAATCACATAATCATTCATCTAAATCAACCGTGTAGCTACTGGTTTAATACTTTGGTGTCACTTCAAACAATAGATCACCATTGTATAAGACTTGATTATGGCAGCTTTCCTCAATGTTATGCTCTAGTACTTTCAAGGCCCTAGGACATATATCCCAATTTTTCTTGATACATAAGTCTCTTTTTTGTTGTAATCTTTACATCAATTTTTTTCTAATATCTTCTAACATATCAATTAAAGGCTTCCCTCTTGAATTGAGAATGTACCCATTGAAACATTCACAAAGGTTGTTATCTACTATGTCACACTTTATCCCTGAGTTGAAAAAACCCTGCGCCACTTTCTAGGGTTTCTAGACATTAACCAGTCATATGCTCTCCTTGTTCTAGGTCCTTAATATTTTCCATATACTCCTCAAAATTAAGCACAGTTATTGATTTTGCAGCCTTCCAAAAGTCCTTTTGATAGCTACACCTCTATACATTTTTCTCAAATTGGCATATATATATCTTGCACAATTTCTTATTTTAGAGAAAGGAAACAAATAAGCTAATGCTCCCTCTAATCCCTACACACACACAAAAAAAAGCCAATGAATTAATATACATATAAATAACAGGTATCATTTAATTATATAAATATTAATAGTGCAAGAGTAAAATAAATTACCTTTTGTTGATCACTGATGAAAGTCCACCCATCACCATCATCAAGCTGTAAATCTTCTCTAAGCAAGTTTAAAAACCACTCCCAAGAATCCTTGTTTTCCCCCTCTGTAATAGCCCATGAGATTGGAAACATTTGGTTATTTCCATCTCTACCAATAACACTTAGAAGCTGGCCACCACAAACCCCCTTCAAGAAATAACCATCAAGGCCAATTATCTTTTTACAACCAGCCAAGAACCCTGTCCTCAAAGCCTTAAATCCAATGTATAGCCTCCTGAATTCAGGTTTTTCAGTATGAAAAATTTGAAACAAATCAACATGTATCCCACTGTTTGACCTTTTCAATTCTTCAATGTACCTTAACAACTTGGTATAATACTCTTTCATGTTAACACTTAACTCTTCCAATGCTAATTGTCTGGCCCTATTACATTTGTCAATGGACACATTAACTTCCTACTTACTTTTGACATACCTTTAAATTTCTATAAGTTTCCAATTTCTAAATTCCTTTGAACTCTCTATGAAAATTTTGGGCCAACCACCTAGCATGCACCTGCTTGTTTTTCAAAGTTCTAACACAATGATGTTTTGTCTTCAGTGACCTTAGTTGAAAGGATTGTTGAAACCTGACTTGAGAACCCCATAACCTGACCTGACATTTTTACTGTTCATGCACACAGCTTTAATTCTTTTCTTCTCCAATTTTACAAACTTTAAATCAAACCCTTTTGCAAGCGAATAATTAATGGCAGCTATTTTGAATTCAACACTATTAGCAAAAAACATCCAATTTCAAGATCTGTTGCCATTATGTCAATTCTGGGATTGTAAACTGGAAATGGATTTTTCATTCTAACTAAAGTATCATCCTCATTATCCTCTTCCTCGGGGTTATCAACTTCTAAGTCTGCAGAGTCATTATCATCACTCTCGTCCTCATCTTCATCTGAAGAATCACCATCTTTGTCAACCGATTCATCTCTGGACACATTATCAACTTGCTCAACATTTTCAAGTGGTTTCCCTCTACTATCAATTGGTTCATGAATTGGTTGCTGAAAAGGAACTTGCACTGTGGGAACCCCTTTTTCCTTAAATTCTTTATAGGCCCTAATATTTTGCCTAGCCTGACTTAACTCTTCATCATCGGTGTGCATTAACTCTTCCTCATCAGATATATAATCATCATCAGAACTTGATTGAGTTGATCCTTCTCCATACTCCAACTCATCTTCAACATCCTTATCTTCCTTATCCTCTAGAAACTTATATGGGTTTATATTTGTATGATAGTTCTCCCACTCATGTTCATGATCAACATAAATTTCTACCCACATTCTACCATCAGCCATAACATCTTGTATCATTTTAAATAGATCTTGATCATTTCTTAGTGTTTCATAGTGCCCACAAAATATCATACCAGGTAATCTCCAATAGAGACACTTAATGTTTTCACCTCCCAGCCCTTTACATTTTTGTAAAAATTTATCATATGTCAGACCATGATATGGAATTTGAAAATTCTCAACTTTGCCTCCATCATAATGCAGCACAGGGTGTAGACCAAACATGCCCCCATTGTGTATTTCAATAAGTAAACATCTACAATAAACAAATCAAGTATACATATTTAATTTTCAAAATAAATTAACATGGGTAAGGCAATTTTTTTTTGATAAACTATTTACTAACACCAACTAATACACACAAAACAACACAAATTAAAGTAATCAATGATATAATAAAGTAAGCCAAGATACTCAGAAGGTATATTGTGACATGAGACCATTTATTACATTTATACTACTGCAACTAGAAGTATATGAAAAAAATGGGGGTGAGATGGGACCGTGTGTTTGTGTGTGTGTGTATATATATATATATGAAATTACAAATATATATACATGGATACAACACATGAAAAAGACAACAAACAAGCAATGATCGAACAGATTAAATTTGAAATAAGAAAGTTAATGTAGAGACTAGATTAAAGTTAAAAAAGTAAAGAAAAGTTCAATTATTCTTACTCCATACTCTTGAATTCAATGTTTGTACCAGATTCCCAATTTGATTTGAAAACCTAAATATCTTTTCTTTTCATTGAACTATCCTTAATTGGGGATAATGGCTCGTCCCTTTTATGGGCTTAGACTTTAGAGTTGATCACTCCTTTATCTAAAGTATTTATCAAGCAAACAAGGGTTTACCCACTTATTTATATTTTTTAATTTTTTGGTTTAAATGGATAAACTTGTGTAAATAAAATTTGAGGTTTTGCATCTACATTTGCATCATGTAGCTCAGTTGGGTAGTTATTTAATATTATGAGGTTGAG
This sequence comes from Aralia elata, assembly GCA_034770075.1. Taxonomy (NCBI): domain Eukaryota; kingdom Viridiplantae; phylum Streptophyta; class Magnoliopsida; order Apiales; family Araliaceae; genus Aralia; species Aralia elata. The sequence continues at coordinate 32,194,676 of CM068377.1, forward strand.
GTTTTGAGTTCGAATCTTAATGGAAGCAAATTTTTTAGTCTTAGTTTGGCTTATATCATTGTCATCATTGCCATGTAGGACAATCAATGTCCAATCGTCACATATAGGTTTGTTATTCAAATTTTTTTATAGTAGAGGGTTTATTTTGCATTGACCAACAAAAAGGGGCACAATATTCAAATATACTAAGAGTACAATAGTCACTTTTGCATTTTACTCATCATTACTCATATATATATATATATATATATATATATATATATATATATATTTAAGTAAAAAACAATTAAGACATATTATATTATTTATTACATATTTACATAATTGATAACCTTAAATTATTATTTCTTATGGTTAATTGTGTCATCTCATCCCTCGATAACTTATAATTCATATTATATGAACATATACTATAAAGAAAGATGAACTTTGTAGGATACTAAAATTTTATTCACATTGTAAAAAGATACATTTAGATTGAGTGCTGCATTTTTCTATTCATTTCCTCTTCAAAACATTCCAGTGTAAGCCTACACATTGCACATTGTACATGACTAACTCAAAAGTCAAGAGAGAGTAGAAATGTTCTTGTACTTATGAAAAAAATTAAACAAAAGAAATAACAGAAATAAAACCAAAAGAAAGAAATTAAACTAGCCACATTTGAGAAACAAAAATAGGAATAGGAAAACAAATAGCAATGTCTGCGTTTTTTTTCTTTTTTAAACTTAGAGATTTAGTATATGTTTTGTAGTTACACATATATCTTTTATGAAATTTTACTTATTTTTCAGAAAAACTAAATTATTTTCTAAATTTTTATTTTCTCTTCTGAAAATAATATTAAATTGAAAACGGCTGAATGACACTTCTGTTCTTCCAAGTTGCCACCGAATGTCAAAGTCATTCCTAAAGTTCATTTTTCGTCAGTTGGGTCCCTAAAGTGGCAAATTGGTGTCATTTCCGTTTCTTTTGCCAATTTTTCCTTATATCCGAACCATGTCCGACCCAATCCATTTTTTTAAAGGGCAAACTTGTTTTTTCCAGTTTCCAGATATATTTAATAGTCATGGACATAATGAAAGCCAATTTTTAAATAAAGACAATATTTAATATATTTGAAAGTCTTCCCTTAAAAAATGGGCTGGGTTAAATTTGGATCGGATTTAAGGAAAAATTTGCAAAGGAACGAAAATGACACTAATTTACCGCTTTATGGACCCAGCTAACAAAAAATGAATTTTAAGGACGACTTTGACCAGAGGCGGAACCAGAACAGTTTTGGAGGGGGGGTCAAAATACATTAGTGATTTTATTTATTTATTGACGCTTAAAGTGCTTCTTTCGTTATGATTTCTTTCTACACAAAACTGTATTTTTGATTTTAAAGCACAGCAGCCTCTAAGAGGCATTTTTTCAAACACGCTACGTGCACAGTTTTTAAAACCAGATTTCATGGAGGTTTACATGTAAGTCTAGCCAAAAATTCCACCCTTATTACTCCACATACCCTGCATAACATCTTCTTCATACCCAATCACAACCCAAGCACAACAAAAATATAGCAATAACAACAATTTCTAGCATATGTCATTAAATTTTTCATAAATTCTATAAATAGATGTTATCTTACCTTGCTTGATACAATTATCAATACTGATGATGTTCAACAGTAGCTTTGTTTTGCTACAATTGATTTCTAGTCCTTCCTCAATAATTGATAGCTTCAATTCCTTCTTGTATGCTTGGAAACTGAATCAGAACGAAAAAAAGAAACTCTGCAGTTTAGGTATGGTGTTTATATCAAAGGGGCAATAAGTAATAAGTTCATGGCAGTGCTAGCTATACCCAATTTATGTTTCATTTTATTTATTTTTCAAAGACTTAGCAGCAGATTGTATAAGCAAGAGATTAGTGGGAAGAAAAAAAAATTAAAATTCACATACCATGAAACAGGGAGGAAAACAGTGGCAATGGTAGAATTTTTGGGCTTACAGCTGCTGCAGCCTCTTTCTCTCTTCCGACATAAAATCTTGTGCAATGCTTCAACTGAACAAAAAGATCATAGAGCTGACCCAGATCAGCAGCATTTCCATGGGAGTAGAGCAAAGTGAGCTTGGCATAAGGGTTTTTCAGATAAAAAGCTACAATCTTGTTACCCCTTTTGGTTTTAAGTAACAGAACATCAAGAGAACAATCGTCGGCAACATCGGAATAGGGGGGGTCATCGCCCGGTCTTGGTAGGTCTGCCACTCCTTTCTCATCCGCCGCCCCCTCCGATACTACTCTTAGATCCGCCGCCCGCCGCTGCTACCGGGGTCAAGTGACCCCCCTCGCCCCCTGGTTTCGCCTTTGACTTTGACATTCGGTGGCAATTTGGAAGAACAGAAGTGTCATTTAGCCATTTGAAAACACTAGGTTCTGTTTGTTTAAATTTTAATACGTGTTTAGTTTTTATATTTTAATTTTTATGTTTAGTTTTTTTCTTTTTTCATTTTTTTGTGTTTTCATTTCTAAGACTAATAATACTGATAATAATAATAATAATAATAATAATAATAATAATAATAATAATACTGATAATAATAATAATAACATAATTGCTCTTATGAAAATAAAAAATTGGGCCGAAGTCAACGTTTAAAGTGGATTGAATTAAATTGGCCATTTGGAGGACTAAATTGAGACTTTTGCCATTTTAAAGAACATATCGAAATTAGGTGGCAACTGAATGGACAGGTTTGCAATTCGGCTTTTTGTTCCCAAGAGACGAGAATTTTTTTCCCCTTTTGACTGGTCGGGTGTTGTTTACCACTATTGAAACTGAATGGGAGTCCAGCTTAAAAATGTCTTACAGGCCAGTTTGTTCCTAATTAATTAATACTAAATCTAAAAAATATCAATTTAATTAAATCATCACTCAAATAACCAAATAATTAACAACGTCCAAATAACCAAATTAAATTAAAACAACAATCTAAGGAATGTGGACCATAAACTCTTAGGACATGTTTCTTTGTAAGAATTATTATTCCGAAATTATAATCTATGAAATTATAATCTGAAGACTATTAATCCTAAGATTATAATCTCGAGATTATAATACTGCTTATATTAAGTCATTTTATAATCTCTGGACTAATAGTCCTAAGTCTAAATTTGAAAACAAACAAGATACTTGAGATTAATAGTCTTATCTTAAGTATAATTCTTGCAAACAAACATAACCTTAAGAAATATCCAAAATAACATCATTCAAATAACCAAATTAAATTAAAACAACAATCTAAGGAATGTGGAGCATAAAACCTTAAGAAACATAAAATAACCTAAAAACAACCTATTTATGAGAATCAAACTAAAGCTTGAGAGTCAAATCAAGCCCCGATAGATCTTCCACATTGGCACTGTTGTTTGCAGCATTGAGATTTGTTAAGGATGGATAAACTCTAATTAACAAATTCACGACCCCTGCACGCCTGTAGTTTGTTGCTGCAACATGTTGCTGTGGTGCCCAAAACGGGAAGGAGAAGCGAACTACTGCATGGAAGTTAGCTTGTTAATCAAGGAATCCATTCTCACCCCCGAGTGATCGCTTGATAGCTCACCAACATTTGTGCACATTATGATGTCCTGCCAACGCCTGAGGAGTCGGGTACTTTTTGACAAAATAAATGCAATCATAAGTTTTTGACAGCTCGGGTTGACTTTCAACACTCGATGAAGAACCAACGCTCTGTGAGTTAAACAAGTAAATTCGGGTGGTTATGATGGTCGTAGTGCTAGAGGTTGAGCTTGATTGTCTCTCCACAAAAAATTTGGGTGATTCTTCCACCCCAGATTATAACTGTTCGAATTGCCGCCAAACTGCTGTTGTTGCTGCCTATTAAAATTTCCCACAAACTGTACCGACTCTGAACTAATGGCACACTGATCTGATGGGTGACTTCCTACACACAACTCACAAATCACTTCCATTTTCTGAACATTAAGAACTCCAAATGCATCAATCTTCTTATTAAGGGCGGAAATTTTAGCTGATATTTGTGCAGACAAAGCTGTCACTGCATCAAGTTCAGGAAACCCCTGTAGCTCGTCACAGTTTTTAGCCATTAATGCTCTACTCGCTGCTGCGTGTATACTTGTCCTCACTTGACTCCCTAAACCATTGTAGAAGGTTTGCACTTGTAGCCACTTAGGAATCCCATGATGGGGACATCTCCGTAGTAGATCCTTGAACCTCTCCCAGGCTTCGTACAATGATTCAGAATCAAGCTGAACGAAAGAAATGATATCGCTCCTCATATTCGCATTCTTTGCTGATGGAAAGAATTTGGCAAGGAACTTTTGCGCCAAATCATTACATGACGTGTTTGACCCCGATAGCAATGAATGTAACTAGTTCTTGGCTTTATCTCTCAAAGTAAATGGGGATAACCTCAATCTAATAACATCCTCTGACACCCCATTATACTTGAACGTATCACATATCTCCAAGAAGCTAACAAGATGGTCGTTGGGATCGTCGTTTGGTAATCCCCCGAACTGAACTGAGTTTTGGATCATCTAGATCGTGCCTGGCTTGATCTCAAAACTTGTAGCTGTAATTACAGGCCTAGTGATACTTAATTGAATCTCCGTCACTTGCGGCATAGCGTAATCCCCCGCAGTGATTTTTGTTCCTCTTCAGCCATACTGTCCTGATTTTCTACAATAACCTGATCGAAATTAAGTCTCCTTCGGAACCTATTTCAATCTCGTCAATGTAAGGCACAAGTTCCAAACCCTTGGACAACGTATGCATACACTATTGAAAATACCTCAGTGCACACGTGATTCTCGGACCACCTCTTTGCAAAAATAGACTCGAACAGATGGAAGCCTATAAAAGCAATTAAAATAGAAAATTAAAAACATTTAAATAAACTAAATTGATAAAAAAACTAATAGCGAAATAATTATTAAAACCGTTCCCCGGCAACGGCGACAAAAACTTGTTGTCCGATTTATATAATGACAAATTCACGCAAGTATACACGGTCAATCAAGGAATATAGAAGTAAGAAGGATGTCGAACCCACAGAGAACAAGTATTAATAATTATCCTAATTATCAATTTTTTACCAATTCAATTTCACTTAAACGGTCACCAATGTTGATTTTTGAAAATAATTTAAATTTAAAATTGAAATTAAACTAAACTAACAAGAATCAATTACCAAATATGTTGAATCTAGGAATACAATTTCTCCAATTGCTTTACAATAACATCTTCATCCTATTTTCACGTTATTAATCTAATGAGTTGTTAACTGGGATTGCCTATCTATTCATTAACATGTTTCAATGATTAATAAAAAGATCTATTTAAGTTATATTGCTATTTTCATGCAAGACACTTAAAACAAACTCATTAAATACAAACTCCCAAATAAGTTACGCATGACACATAGGTATTTTTATCCTATATATTGTTATGTTATTCTAGAAAGAATTAACAAATTCATACGTTATCACATACAAATCTAATCACAAATTTTCCTTTTCAATTCCATCTAAGATATCAAATTAATTGTTGGCCACACAATTAATAAATTGAGCACAAGATATGATAAACAATTCAACTAGGATCAATAAGTGGAAATAAAGATGAATTAATTAATGCAACATAAAAGGTTTCATTGTACTCCTAATCAAAAGTTTAGTTCTTCATCATATTGAAAACCATCATCATAAATAATAAAAACATTCAAAGTTACAAATAAAGAAAATTGAAGAGAAGAAGAAAACCTCTTGTGAGAATCTCCAAGCTCCTTAATCTTCAATATCCGACTCTTCTTATTCGTAACTCCAATCTTCAAGCCTCCTTAGGTTGTTGTTAATTCTTGTAGTCAAAAAGCCTCTCAAACCCAAGTCAAAAACAAATATTTATAGTCCTAATGGGAACCCTAATTAATTAAACCTCCAAGAATGCAATTACAACTCAAATTGGACATCATGACATAAAAATCAGCTCTCCTCCCAATGTCCGGCGCGCCCCGCGCCAACTTTAAGCTTCCTTGGGCACGCCCTGCGCTGGAGGTGCAGAAAGTCTAATAGTCTGACGCCCCCCGCGCTGATTTGCTTGGTATTCTGGCGCGCCCCGCGTTAGACAATTTTTTGCTCTAACCTCTGTTGGTAAAATGGCCATAACTTTCTCATCCGACCTCCGATTGGGACGATTCAAGATGTTCCAGAAATCTAAGAAGTAGATCTAAAACTTTCATTCAATACGAATTGAGAGATTCTAGCTGGATCGAGGTTGAAATTGGGGTTCAAGTGACTGTTATGTAAATGGCAACTCCAAACATTGATTTCTATTAATAAAAATGTTTTAACTTTTGATTCGTGAAGTGTTATGGGGCGTGCCACGTATCAAATCGAAGATCTCGATGAGCTCTACAACAAAATTCAAGTCCTAAGCCAAGAACATGAATTCAAATTGGCATTGAAAGCCATCCAGTCTTCCCTTCTTGTATTTTCTTGCATATTATACTCCAAAAGATGTCTGAAATGCGTTTCCATGCTTCTTCCTACAAAATATCATAAAAACACTATAAATGCCTAATAATAACTTAAAATACTTAAGAACTCATAAATTATCAAGCTAAACGTACTCAATTCGTAGGTTTAAAACCCACTCATCAATGGCTTACCCCCGTATGCTGCTTTACTTTAATTAAATCCCATGTGAAGTATTATAATTACTTAGGAGCATTGCCTAAGGTGGGTTTGGTAAAAGCTTTTTACCAAATTTTCTTTAACCAATGGATAAAACCAGTTTGTGTTGGACTAATACATGTATGGGTACATGTATATGAATGGTATACGTATGGGAATTCTCCTATAAATAGGAGCTCCCAACTCATTTTACAAAGTTGCTTCTAGTTGCTAAATTCTAGTATAGAGAGAAGTGAGAGTAAGAGAGAGAAAGAGAGAGAGAGAGTCATGGACAGAGAAGGGGGAGGAGAAAAGGAGCAAGGCTATCAAGCTTGATCATCCATAGCAAGAACAAAAACAAGAACAAGAAGAAGATAACCTAAGAAGGTAACACTTAAACCCTAACTTCTTCATCATTTATGTTAAAGCTTTAAGAAATATAAAACTACTTTGTTAGTAGTTGTTATTTATGAAAGATCATGAAGGATCTTGGTGATATAAGGAGATGGTATGGGTTATATATGTTAAACTATCCAATAAAATGCATGAAAAGTGGAACCAAAATGAAAATATAAGCCTATGCTTAAAGGATGGAAAATGACTATTAATAGACTATAAATGGACTGTTTTGAGGCCCTTTTGTCGTAGTGTCCCAAATTTAAAAATTAAATTCCAAGGTGTTATGTTATGCTCATATGAGTTATGAACATTACCTAAGAACGAGGGCAAAATCTTTTGTAACGAAGTCATGATGAATATTTTTGTAAAACTAGTCCGAAAAGTAGTTGGTGTACTAACTTTTAACTCAGTTTTTTGGGTAGTTAGAGTTTCTGAAAAACTCTACTTTGTTAGGGATTGGGTATTATGTAGAACAAGGAAGTCGTAGGCTTAAGAACAAACTCATTCCGACTTCGGATGAGGGACTTATGATATTGGAAAAAAGTACGTCAAACTGCAAAACACAAAAATTGTAGAGTGAAACTTCTCTTCAAAAATCGTAGAGTGAAACTTCTTTTCAGAAATCGTAGAGTGACACTTCTCTTCAGAAATCGTAGAGTGAAACTTCTCTTCAGAAATCATAGAGTGAAACTTCTCTCCAAAATCGTAGAGTGAACACACGATCGTAGAGTGACGATCGTAAAGCTTCAGCCTTACGATCGTAGAGCTTCATTCATCGATCATAAAGCTTCAACCTTACGATCGTAGAGCTTCATTCACCAAGTGTAGAGTTTCAGTCATTGATCATAGAACACTTCTACAAACTAGTCAAAAACTAAGCTTTCTACTTCACACCTGTTAAATCACCTCCAATTCTTCCTAAACTCGAGAAATACCTATCATTGATCGATGTATCTGAGTACTCTTAATGATAAGGGTGAGTTAAGAATGTTAAGAAAAACAACTAAAGAAAAACTCAGTAAATGCTATGAGCTTGATGTTTACTGTAAAGGTGGATAAATCAGTCTTATTAAGGAAATCATGGTTATCTTGAACTATATTATGTGTAATAACTAATGGAAGATGATTAAATTAACAAAGTGCTAATGAAGCTTATGCTGTTTATGGATCCTAATTGTGGGAGTTGTAAAGTTAGATCATTATGTGGAATTCAACAAAGATTGATCATTAGAACAACTTATGACTATTGTAAGTTATCTGAAGAGAATAAATTTAGAGTTAAATAGTAGCAGCAATCCAAGCATTCCCTAACTTGTGCAAATTGTTTATTATGTGCAAGTTTCCTTAAATTGTTACAAGTTCCCTCATTCTGAGTAAAATTAAATACTGTTGTATGCAAATCCTCTAACTTATTGTAAGTCTCTAAACTAGTGCATCCTTACTGATCTGTGCGAGTACTTTAGGTATGATAAATTCTAGAAACTGTTTCATATTGAATTGTCCACTCTTGTAAGCTCTTGAACGATTATTCAAAGATCCAAATGATGGTAACCAAAGCTCTAACTGATTATGAGTTATTTTAAGAAGTAAGTCTATGCCATTTGATTCGGCTAGACAGATGACGAAGTAAATTGATGAATCAATCATATTTCTTTGAGCAGCTGATCCAAACTAGATTGTTCTAGTACGAACTCTTATGAAATGCTGAGATGAACAACCATTATAAAAGGGGTAATATATTATGTCGGGGAACCGACACACGCACGGCTAGCATGGTAAATATTATGCATAATGTAGGGTACAACGAGGTTGATCACCTCATGTACTTGTTATCGAAGGTTTATGGTTAAACATTGATAATCCTTCTGCATGGGTTCATGGTCTGCAGTGATTACTCAGTATTGGAAATGTTCAGATCTTGAAACTGTTAACATTTATCTGTTCCCAGTTCATTCGGTTAATTCATAAATTGCTTTTCAATTGATTAAGCTTCTGAAATTATTGAACCTTGAGCATGATCATCTATTATTGCTAGCTTTATACTTCTTGAGCAAACTTGTTGCTCACCCTTACTTTACCTTAAATGTTACAGTTAAAACCGAGCAGGGAAGTGCTTCAAGGAAGGACAAAGGGAAGAGCATAGCTATGGATTAGCTTTGATCTATTAGTTATTAAGAAGCAATGTTAGGAAATTGTATTAAGACTTATAATAGTTATTTGTACTTTAAGTGATCTAAGTTATGATATGTATTAGTGAAGGTTGAGAGAACCTGTGAGTATGTTTTTATCCTATATTAATTAATGTAAACCTTATGTGCAATGAGTTGATATTTAGTTATAGTATGATTTGGATCGTGAAGCACCAAATTCGAGTTAGTGGTACCTGAATCTGGGGGGCATCACATGAATTATAGCTAGGATAAATTTACTAGTACTATTTGTATTCATTACAAACTCTTCAAACTCAATTGTTTATTTTATGCATTGATGTACTTTCATTTTAATGTCAATAATATATTAGTTCCAATATGGTATTGGACATTAATTGTTTAACAACTTTGATACTGAAAAATTCTTCCTTATTTTTTAAAGAGTATAATATAATTTCATAATCAAATACATTATCACTATTGCGATTCCTAAAAACTTGAGAGAGACCTATTCTCTCTCAAACTTTACTCTTATAATAATAAAAATAATAACCACTCTGCACCAGCGTGAGTGGTAGATGTCGTTAACACTCCAAAATTTAATAAACACAGAATTCAGTATAGTAGCAAGTAAGGGTCGAATCCACAGAAAATGATATTGCTTTAATTTATTCTACTATTTGTTAACTGAATAAATAAACAACAATAAAGAGGGGATTTTGAGTTTTATAAACTAAGATAAACAGAATTAAATTAATAAGAACAACCAATGAATTAAAGACTTCAGTTCTTCAATTCAGTATCACATTTTCACAACAATAGAACAATCAAGTATAAAAATATTTATCCTTTAATGAAACTAATAGTCCTAGATAACAACAAGCTATGTTACCCGAAACTCCCCTTATATTATCACTTGATGAAATAGGCTCTTCACAAGATTCTAACCATTATACAACCTAGAACAAGCTCTCTACATTTAATATAACAGCAACATTACGAACTAGAGAATTAAACTATTCCAAGCAACAATCACATGAGCTCGGATTGTTTAACCTGCCTTCTGATAAGCATAACAATAATTAAAAGCTTGACCACAATCATATATTACTAAGTGCTACTTGTGATTAGGAACAACATCAATTACACGTAATACTACTCCTTAATCTAGTAGATGATATTGATCAGATCAACTTAAATGGCCATATTAAATTAATCAGACCAAATAACATTCAAATAGTTAAAATAGATTATCAAGAAAGAATTTCATATAAGAAGAAATAAATAATGTTAACTCAATTAAACATCAACTGTAAATAAGGTTCAACATCCCCTAGAAAACTGAATAAGAAAACCTAGCCTCACATGCGTATAATAAGTACACTTTGATCATGTAAAAGTATCTAATGTGCATATGATGGATCTCTCTCTCTCTCTCTTTGAATACCATTGAAAGTATTTATAAGCACAATCCTCTGAAACCCTAGAAGAATTCGATTCCATCTCAACTTCTGAAATCACAGCAGATAGATTCAGTATCCTTTTCAAGTTCGGACTTAGTTTCCACAACAGACTCTACTTCAGCTGTAGCTTCTATCTATTATTGTAATTCCATCTCCAAATCCTGTCACAAATCGAACTCCTACGCTCCAGCACCTCAGATACGACCCAATCTCCAAAATCACAAGTCGACCCATGAACGAAGAGTAAGATCTCTGAATAATAAACGTAAAGAGTAAGATCTCTGAATAATAAACATAGAGTCACCAATCGTAGAGTGAAACTCCTCTCCAAGAATCGTAGAGCGAGCTAGCTAGTCGTAGAGTGCATCTTCAGCTAGCCATCGTAGAGCTTCAACTCAATTAGGACAATCTTAGAGTGAGATGCCACAATCGTAAAGTGATGAGTCATAGAGCAGCAAATCATTGAGAATGCTTTTATGTCTGAGCCTTCACTGCGAGTCATAGACTGCCAACCAAACAAACGTAGAGTCAATAACCAACTAGTCGTAGAGTAACTGCACAATCGTTGAGTAATAGACTGCAGAATTCCCTATTTGCTTACTCCAACACTACAAACGTAGAGCAATCTGCACACATCATAGAATGTTTCACCCAACGATCGTAGAACGCTTCTGCAAAACTGCTGAAAACTAAGCATTGTACTTCATATCTGCTAAACCATCTCCAATTCTTCCTAAAATCAATAAATGCCTTAATAAGCTCAAATACACATATAACACGTAATAAAACTAAACGTAAAGGAATCAAAATCATAAGATATTTTGCATTTATCAAATTCCCCCCACATTTAGTCTTTACACGTCCTCGTGCAAACAGAAATCATACTAAAACTCATCTGAATCTATTCAACCAAACTTTCAAAGGTTTCAAATTCCAATTATCCATTTATAAATATTAACACTCATCGACAGAAATTTAGCTAACACTTCATTAATCAACTCACAATAACAACTTTGCCATTCTCCACTGAATATCTTTAAATCAAAATGCATCCACATAAGTTCCTATTATCAACATAAATACCGAGAGCTGATTCTCTTTCTTTTTTGCTCACGAAATATATGAAATAGATTAAGAAATAGTTGAACTGTGATTCATATTTAATATTCAGACGTCGCAAGCTCCCCCTCAACCCAGGCTTTCTTTTCTTTTTCTTTTTTAAGCGATGGGCAAAAAGGGCCGAATGTTCGCCTGAGCACCCCTATCTCTTTTCCCACTCATTAGGGAAGTGGTTGAAGAGGCAACTCAGTTCATATGGAACAACAATTGCGCACACTGATTCTAAACTCAAAACATGATTTTCTGCTATTCTTTTTCACCCAACAGAACCTTCAAATTCTAATTTTTTATAGATGAGTGCATTTTATACTCCATCTCACACTATACACATTCTTTTCTTTTTGCAAGTGAGTGCGTTTTACGCTCCCTCTCACTTATTTGCATGTGTTTATAGGTGAGTGCGTTTTACGCTCCTTCTCAACCCACCACAAGATTCTGCACTTTTGTTTCTTTCTTTTTCTTCAACTTGTTTTTCAAAATTTTCCATTTTTTCCTTTTCACATGGTCCTGTAAACAAAATAAGTAGTCAAACCAGTTCTAACTTATGAAATCAGTGCACATAGTCAGACCCCACATAAACCTAGCTAACTAAACATGTACTCCCTCCGTCCCGTATTAAACGTCCTAATTGGTTTCAGCACGCTAATTAATAATATATTTTTTTTACCTAAATTGCCCTTCTAAATTACCTTTTAATTGTAGTATCCATTCACTTTTCTATGACCCCAACATTAATTATTCCTTGTTAGTTCCCACATGAATAGAAGAGATATTATATTGATAATATGAGAGAGAAAATGGTATAACAATACATCACTTCCCAATGTAAACATTTTATCATTTTTTAAGTTTCCAACAAAAGTTGACTAAAAAGATTATAAGGGTATAAGTAGAAAAATAAGATAAAAATAGTTACTAATATAGAAATAGGACATTTATTGTGGAACATCCTAAAAAAAATTAGGACATTTAATACGGGACGGAGGGAGTATCTCATATTTAAGCACTCATGTAACACAAATCAAATTCAAATCAGTCAACTATGGATCCTGATTTAGTCATCATCATTCATCAATTAATTAAGCATCAATCAAATTTTGTAAATTAACATCAATTTGCACTCTATGATTTCAACCTTCAAAAGCTCAGCCAAATACTACGATCGTGGAATAACAAAATGCGATCATAGAGTTAAATTCCTTAAAAAAATTTAATTTTTCCCAAAACAGATTATATACCAAAGCATAACCTAAACATAACCTAAACCCCTCCCCCACACTTAAATCTTATATTGTCCTTAATGTAAGACAATTATGTAAAGAAGTAGCAACTAAATAACGCAACTAAAAAAACAAAAAGGGATATCAAAGCAAATCTGAATTCTTGGTTTGCCTCTCAAGCAGCACATTTGTTTAATGTCGTTTGCCCGACATCAATCAGCTTAATCTGCATACACTGGGTCCTCTAAATCCATCATCTCAACATCTTCCACCTGATATCCTTCATAGATGGGTTTGAGCCTGTGACCATTCACCTTAAATATCTTCCCTGTGCTTGGGCTTTAAATTTCCACTACACCATGATGAAAAATGTTGGTAATAACAAAAGGACCAACCCAACGGGAACACAACTTACCAGGAAATAACTTAAGCCTTGAATGGTAAAGGAGAACTTTCTATCCAACAACAAAGTCTTTCCTCAAAATCCTTTTATCATGGAAAGCCTTAGTTTTCTCCTTGTACAATTTTGAGCTCTCATATCTTCATTCCTTAATTCCTCTAGCTCTTGGAGCTGCAACTTCCTATGGACTTCAGCTGGTTCTAAGCTCATATTGCAGTGCTTGATTACCTAGAAAGCCTTGTGCTCTAATTCCACAAGAAGGTGACATGATTTCCCAAACACTAGCCTATAAGGTGACATACCAATAGGAGTTTTGTATGTTGTCTGTAAGCCCATAATGCATCATCTAATCTCAGACTACAATATTTCCTGTTTGGTTTGACTATCTTCTCCAAAACGGACTTGACCTCATGATTTGATACCTCAGTCTGGCCATTACTTTGTGGATGGTAGGATGTAAAGACCCTGTGTAGAACATTATATTTCTTAAACAGTGTTGCTAGCATCCTACTGCAAAAATGTGTTCCTCTATCACTGATGATGGCCCTTAGAGTTCCAAACCTAACAAATATATTAGACTTGATAAAATCTATAATAACTTTAGAGTCATCAGTCCTGGTGGCTTTGGCTTCCACCCATTTAGAAACATAGTTAACAGCAAAAAGGATGTAAATATTACCAAAGGATGAGGGAAATGGTCCCATAAAATTAATACCCCAAACATCAAAATTTTTAACAATTAAAATAGAAGTTTGTGGCATTTGATTCCTATGTGATATATTCCCTGTCTTTTGACAATTTTCACAAGACTTGCAAAACAGATAAGAGTCCTTAAAAATAGTTGGCCAATAGAAACCACATTCTAAAACCCTATGAGTTGTTCTTGACCTCCACAAGCATAAGAATGATAAAAAGTTAATACAAAACTAACTTCATTATCACCTTCTTATTACTTGGTCAGAACAAAATTTCCATATATATGGATCATCCCACACATAGTGTTTGGCATCACTTTTCAGCTTATTACTTTGGAATTTTGAAAATTCACTAGGTAAATGCTCACTCACTAAATAATTCACAATATTTGCATACCAGGGTAGTTCTTTATCAATAGATAATAGGTGTTCATCTGGAAAAGAATCATGCAATGGCAGTTCCTCTCCATCCTTAATCAGTCTGCTCAAGTGATCTGTCACCGAGATGTCTATTCATTTCTTATCTTTAATCTGTAAATTAAATTCTTGTAACAGCAGAATCCATCTAATGATCCTACATTTGGATCCCTTCTTGGTCAGCAAATACCTGAGAGTAACATGGTCAGAATAAACTATAACTTTAGTACCAAACAGATAAGATCTAAACTTGTCTAAAGCAAATATAACAGATAAAAGTTCTTTTTCAGTCGTAGAGTAGTTAATTTGAGTAGCATTTAAAGTCCTGGAAGCATAGTAGATGGTATGAACAACTTTGTCAACTCTTTGTCCTAAGACAACCCCTACTACATAGTTGCTAGCATCACACATAATCTCAAAGGGAAACTTCTAATTTGGTGGTTGTATCATCGGTGCTGAGGTAAATAGTTTCTTCAACTTGTCAAATGCCTCCTTGCACTCATCAGTAAACTGGAATTCCACATCCTTTTGCAGTAATTTACACAATGGTAAAGCTATTTATGAAAGTTCTTGATGAATTTGCGATAGAAACCTACATGACCAAGGAAAGAATGAATCTCCTACACACTTACAGGGTAAGGCAAAGCAGTAACAATTTCTATCTTAGCTTTATCCACTTCTAATCCTTTAGCTGAGACTACATGTCCAAGTACTATATCTTGCTCTACCATAAAGTTACACTTTTTCTAGTTAAGAACAATATTAGCTTCTAAGCATCTATCTAGTACGCGAGTCAAATTATCTAAGCATGCATCCAAAGAATCACCATATATTATGAAATCATCCATAAACACTTCAACTCATTTTTCTAAAAGATCAGAGAATATACTCAGCATGCATCTCTGAAAAGTGCCTGGTGCATTGCACAACCCAAATGACATTCTACGATATGCAAATGTGCCAAATGGACAAGTGAAAGTGTATTTTCCTAATCCTCTGGTGCAATCACAATTTGGTTATATCCTGAAAAACCATATGACCAGTTAGTCTTTCTAACATTTGATCAATAAAAGGGAGAGGGAAATGATCTTTTCTAGTTACAGCATTCAATTTCTTGTAGTCAATACACACTTTCCATCCTGTTTGCATACGTGTGGGCACCAACTCATTATTATCATTCCGAATCACAGTTATACTAGACTTCTTTAGAACTACCTGCACTTGACTCACTCATTGGCAGTCTGAAATTGGGTAGATTATAACTGCATCAAATAATTTCAAAACCTCTTTTTTCACTACCTCCATCATGGGTGGATTCAGTCTTCTTTGAGCTTCTCTAATTAGTCTGGCTCCTTCTTCCAAAAGAATTCGATGCATACACAAAGCAAGACTTATACCTTCAATGTCTGCAATTGTCTAACCAAAGACTGTTATGTGTTCTCTTAGGACTATTAACAGTTTATCTTCCTGGACTTTGGTCATATTGTTGGCAATGATCACTGGTAGTGTATCATCTTTCCCTAGATAGGCATACTTCAAGTGAGTTGGCAATGGTTTTAGCTCTAAAGTAGAGGCCTGCACAATAGAAGGTAACAACTTCTTGTGAGAAATAGGTAACTGAATGGAAAATGCTACACCATTATTTGTAATTTTTGGCAAAGAGTATAATGCAGCTATTGTCTCCTTCAATTCTTGAGTATGCTCAATTTCTTCTTCTTTTTTCTAACTCCAAACTATTGGTGATGGCAACCTCTAAGTTTCTTATGTATTTATTCAAAAGATTTCTGCACTAAAGAATCAATAACATCAATAGCAAAAATAGGATCGATATCACTAGGGTACCTCATTGCCTCATATAGGTTGAACTGAATCTTTTCACTATCAAACTCCATGGTCAAGGTCCCATTGTGCACATTAATCATTGTTCTGGCTGTTTTCAAGAATGGGCTCCCTAATAATATATGAGCAGGATTTGGAGATGTACCATCATCCATATCCATAATGTAAAAATCTGCAGGAAATAATATTAGCTCATTCACCTGCACCAACACATCCTCAATTACCCCTTCAGGGTAAGTGGTATTTTGTTTTTGCTAAATTAAGTAAAAAAACTAATTTAGTGAATGGTATTACAATCAACCAATTGAATAATAACACCAGTTTATTTCAAATATCCTAGATTTAAGGAAGCATAAATAAATAATGGTATGACATTAATTGAAGCTCCTAAATCTAGTATAGTTTTTTCAAATCTGGTATTACCTATTCTATATAGAATGGTAAACATGCCTGGATCTTTACACTTAGGGAACATTTTTCTTTGAAGAACTGCTGATACATTCTCTCCAATAGTCACTTTTTCATCATCTTTCAATTTCCTTTTGTTAGTACATAACTCTTTCAAAAATTTAGCATACCTTAGCACTTGTTTGATTGCATCTAGTAAAGGGATATTCACCTCTACCTTTCAAAAGGTTTCCAGAATCTCTTTTTCTTGCACATCCTTCTTAGAAGTCCTTAGATTCCTTGGTGGAAAAGGTAGGGGATTAGTCTTAAATTGAACAGAAGGGTTAGGCATTACCTTGGATGTTTCTGACTCATCCTTGATTTCCTCTTCAAATTCAGCAGTAGCCTTGGGCACTTCCAACTATTTTCCACGCCTCAGTGTGATGGCACTAGCATTCTCTCTTAGATTAACAACAGTTTGAGAAGGTAACTTTCCTGAGCCTTGAGACTCCAATATACCAACTGTGGTAGCAAGTTGACCCATTAGATTTCTTAGATCATGAATGGAAGTTCTTGTCTCTTGTCGGAACTACTGTGTTTGGGTCATAAAAGCTTTGAACATATCATCAAGAGATGTTCCAAAATTGACAGGTACTGTTTGTTTAGGTGGGTACTGTTGTTAAGCTGGTTGAAAACCTTACAGCCTATTTGGAAAAGTAGTCTGCACTGGTGGCTTATTTTCTCCATAGCTCAGATTAAGATGATCCCTTCATCTTGGATTGTAAGTGTTAGAATAGGGATCATATCTTCTTTGAGGTTGTCCCTGAAAATTCCCCACTACATTAGCTTGTTGAACAGTGTCATCTTCTTTTAGTGTTGGGCATGTATCTGTAGTGTGGCCTAACAACAAACAGATTCCATAAGTTTTTGCTGCTGGCATATTCCCTGCAGTCATCTGACGAACTATAGCAGTTAAGTCAGAAATTTGACGTTCAAGATTATAAGTGCTTACCTCATTTACCTTTTTAGGTGTATGATCCATTCTGGTTCTCTACTGCTATGAGTTGGCTGCCATATTCGTAATTAAGTTCCTTGCAGCCTCTAGAGTCTTATCAACTAGTGCTCCTCCACTTACAACATCAATCATACTCCTATCCATTGACAACAGTCCCACATAGAAGTATTGAATCAAGTGTTGATCATCAATTTGGTGAGGTGGACAACTAGAGCATAGCTTCTTGAATCTCTCCCAGTACTCATAAAGAGTCTCTCTATTAAACTATTTGATTCCACATATCTCCTTCCTTATGTTAGTCACTCTTGAAGCAGAAAAATACTTCTCCAAGAACAGCATTTTTATATCATTCCATTATTGTATTGATCTTGAAGGAAGATAGTACAACCAGTCCTTTGCTAAATCTACCAATGAGAAAGGGGAAAGCCCTAAGCTTGATTTGCTTGTCTGTTATTCCTTGTGGCTTCATGGTGGAACATACCACATAGAACTTTTAGATACTTTATGCATATTCACCTGTAACACCACGAAAAGTAGGCAAAAGATGAATTAGTGCTGATTTCAATTAAAAAGCAGCATCTAAATTAGAATATTTAATACACAATAGTTGATGGTTCAGATTAGGAGTAGCCAACTCCTTTAAAGTCCTGTTGTTATTAGCAGCATCCATCTCTTCTTCTTTTGATTTAATATAACAACATCATTACGAACTAGGGAATTAGACATTTCCAAGCAACAATCACACAAGCTCGGATTGTTTAACCTGTCTTCTGATAATCATACCAATACTCAAAAGCTTGACCACAATCATGTATTACTAAGTGCTACTTGTGATTAAGAACAATATCAATTACACGTAATACTACTCCTTAATCTAGTAGATGATATTAATCAGATCAACTTAACTAGCCACATTAAATCAATCAGACCAAATAACATTGAAATAGTTAAAAAATATTATCAAGAATTAATTTTATATAAGAAGAAATAAATAATGTTAACTCAATTACACCATCAACTATAAATAAGGTTCAACATCCTCTAGAACTAAATAAGAAAACCTAGCCTGTTATGCATATAATAAGTATACTCTGATCCTGTAAAAGTGTCTAATGTGTATATGATGGATCTCTCTTTCTCTGAATACAATTGAAAGTATTTATAAGAACAATCCTCTGAAACCCTAGAAGAATTCGATTTCATCTCAACTTCTGAAATCACAGTAGATAGATTCAGTGTCCTTTTCAAGTTTGAACTTAGTTTCCACAACAGACTCTACTGTAGTTGTAGCTTCTATCTATAATTGTAATTCCATCTCCAAATCTTGTCACAAATCGAACTCCTACGCTCCAATACCTCAGATCCGACCCAATATCCAAATCCACAAGTCGACCCACGAACGTAGAGTAAGATCTCTGAACAACAAACGTAGAGTCACCAATTGTAGAGTGGAACTCCTCTCCAAGAATCGTAGAGCGAACCAGCTAGTCGTAGAGTGCATCTTCAGCTAGCCATCGTAGGGCTTCAACTCAATCAGGACAATCGTAGAATGAGATGCCACAATCGTAGAGTGCTAAGTCGTAGAGCAGCAAATCATTGAGCAAGTTTTTATGTCTGAGCCTTCACTGTGAGTCGTAGACTGCCAACCAAATGAACGTAGAGTCAATAACCAACTGATTATAGAGTAACTACATGATCGTCGAGTAACAGACTACAAAATTCCCTCTTTGTCAAGTCCAACACTACGAACGTAGAGCAACCTGCACACATCGTAAAGTGGTTCACCCAACGATCGTAGAAAACTTCTGCAAAGCAGCTAAAAATTAAGCATTATACTTCATATATGCTAAACCATCTCTAATTCTTCCTGAAATAAATAAATACCTTAATAAGCTCAAATACACATAAAACACACGTAATAAAATTAAAATTAAGAATCAAAATCATAAGATAATTTGCACTTATCAGTGAGACAACCCATTGTTGGATAATAGAACAAAAAGAACCCGAAAAAAAGGAGAAGAAATCTCTGCCCTCTCGTCGTCGCTGCTTCTTTAATATATATATATATATATATATATATATATATACACACACTTCGCTTATTTAGTATGTAATACCGATTATTCACTTTATTGAAATATGTTCTGAAGTCCGCACTTCTATTACAGTATTAGAGCCTTCAACTCGTTTATAGGGTTTTCTCTGCTTTGAGTCTTAGATCTTCTGCTTCTTTCTTTTATCTTGTAACTTTGTTCTCTTCTCTTTTTCGCTGATCAGCTCTCTGTTTTGATTTGTTTTTCTTAAGTTTTGTAACTATATTGTGCGCTTTATAGTATATTTCAATGGCGTCCTATGCTGCCACAACTATTGGTGCTAGTAATCAAGGTTTTCCTACTACAATTGATGCAAATCATCCTTATTTTCTGTAAAATTCTAATCATCCAGGGGTGACTCTTATTACTCAATTATTAACTGACCAAAACTATAACCAATGGAAATGATTTGTTATGCTTGCACTGTCTGCTAAGTTCAAATTGGGGATAATTGATGGATCTCTTCTAAAGCCAGCTAGTATGTCCCCTCTTCTGAATTTCTGGACCAGGTGAAATGATACGGTAATTTCATGGCTTCTAAACTCTGTTTCTATGGAAATTCGCAGCAGTGTGGTCTATCTTCCTACTGCCAATCACATTTGGGATGATTTAGTAACTAGGTTTTCTCAAAGTAATGTTCCTAGGCTGTTTAATTTGAGAAAAAGATATTGCTTCATTACACCAAGGAACCATGTCTATCACCGCTTATTCATATTTTATAATCTTTTGAACTAGTTCTTCATGCATAGAACTTCATTGATCATTGTAGAGCGGTACATGTTGTTACATTATTTTGGAGATATATTGTATACAATTTGATTTTGTTCAACATGTACGTTTATAACCTTTTTGTTAGTATTGTGTCGTATGTGTTATGACACTATATCTTTATAGAATGTACCGTAGGGTATACCTGAGCTATAACTACCTATAGGGGTACCACAAACATGTCCTCTTAGCACCGAGACATGACTTCCGTAGCAGTGTAATCAGTACACAACATATCTTTTTGTATGTTTGCTCTAGGTGTGAGCTTTGGCTATTTGATATGTTTGTTCAGGATGCGTATAGGTCGGCCCTAGTTTCTATTCTATTTTGCGGATTGGTAATATTTGTGCTAGACACGCCTTCCGATCTGTATGCATTTGGATTCACGGTCTAATGTGTGATTTGCATGTGTACCACTCCTAAACTAGCATAGGTTTTTCAAATCTAGTATTACCTATCTTACAAGGAATGATAAACATGCCTGTATCTTTACACTTAGGTGGCATTTTTCTTTGGAGAACTGCTGATACTTTCTCTCCAACAGTCACTTTTTCATCATCCCTTAGTTTCCTCTTATTAGTGCATAATTTTATCAAAAATTTTGCATACCTTGACACTTACTTGATTGCATCTAGTAAAGTGATATTCACCTCTACCTTCTTGAAGGTACCCAGAATCTCCTTCTCTTGCTCATCCTTCTTTGAAGTTCTAGGATTCTTGGGAGGAAAAGGTAAAGGATTAGTCTTAAGCTGAACATGAGGGTTAGAAATTACCTTGGATGTTTCTGTCTCCTCCTTAGCCTTATCCTCATCAAATTCAGCAGTAGCTTTGGGCACTTCTAATTGTTTTCCACTCCTCAATGTTATGGCACTTACATTCTCTCTCGGATTGATAACAGTTTGAGAAGGTAACTTTCCTGAGCCTTAAGAGTCCAATCGACCAACTGTTGTAGCCAACTGACTCATCTAATTTTCCAAATTATGAATGGAAGTCCTTGTCTCTTGTTGAAACTGTTGTGTCTGATTCATGAAAGCTTTAAAAATATCTTCAAGAGATGTCCCAAAATTAGCAGGTGCTCCTTGTCTAGGTTGGTACTGTTGTTGGGCTGGTTGGAAACCTTGTTGTCTATTTGGAAAAACATTTTGCATTGGTGGCCTGTTTCCTCCATAGCTTAGGTTAGGATGATCCCTCCATCTTGGATTGTAAGTGTTAGAGTAAGGATCATATCTTCGCTGAGGTTATCTTGAAAAATTCCCCACTGCATTGGCTTATTGCACAGTTTCATCTTTTTGTAGTGTAGGACAAGTATCTGTAGGGTGGCCTGACAACAAACAGATCTCACAAGTCTTTGTAACTGGCAAATTTCCTGCAGTCATCTGACGAACAATAGCAGTTAAATCAAAAATTTATCTTTCAATATTACATGTGCTTACCTCATTTGCCCTTTTTGGTGTATGGTCCATCCTAGTTCCATACTGTTGTGAGTTGATTGCCATGTTAGCAATTAAGTTCCTTGTAGCCTCTAGAGTCTTATCAACTAGTGCTCATCCACTTGCAGCATCGATCATACTCCTATCCATTGGCAATTATCCCTCATAGAAGTATTGAATCAAGTGTTGATCATCAATTTGGTGTGGTGGATAACTAGAACACAACTTTTTGAATCTCTCCCAATATTCATAGAGAGTTTCTCTATTGAACTGCCTGATGCCACATATCTCTTTCCTTATGTTAGTAACTCTTGAAGCAAGAAAGTACTTCTCCAAGAATAGTCTTTTCATATCATTCCATTATTGTATTGATCCTAAATGAAGATAGTACAACTAGTCTTTTGCTAAATCTGCCAATGAAAATGGAAAAGCTCTAAGCTTTATTTATTCTTTTGTTACTCCGTGTGGCTTTATTGTGGAACATACAACATGGAACTCCTTTAGATACTTGTATGGATCTTCATCTGTGAGACTGTGACAAACGAGAATTTTTGTAACTTATTTTAAATATTTATTGAATTAAATAAATATTTTTCAACGATTTGATTGTTGAATTAATTGATTAATTGATGAATTTGTGGTAGATTAATTTAATTACATGTGTTACATTAGTTAAATTGACGTGAAGAATTTTTATATTTAAAGTATGTGTTTAATTGAATTTATTTGATTAAATACATTATTTAAATAAGTATAATGTAATTTCTAATTTAATTTAATTATTAATTAGAGATTTAGTAAATGGTCATTATTAATAAATGAGAATTTTATTTATATGACTATGTAATTTAATGTAGAATTATTCTATTTTATATATTTGATTTTATTAAGATTATTTAGTTGATTAAAGTGTGACATGAAACTATGTAATAATCTATTTATTAAAATAAATTAGAAGGGAGAATAAATGAGTAGCCAAACATGGCCTTAGAGGGAGTTAGTGCCAGTTACCAACTGACACCATGATCTGCCATCTTTAAACTCACGTAATATCAACTCTACTCCATTATCAGTGCTCTAATTACTAAGCCAGAGAGAAAAGTTTGGGAGAAAAAGGAGAGAATTTGGAGAAATACGAGAATTGAGAAGAGATCTTGTCATTTTCTTGCTTCATTATCAAAGGTAATCCCTTAATTAAGTCTCTGATTATGTTCTTCTTTAAATTCTCCATGAACGTATGGTTCTAAGTTCTCTGTAAAATAAATTTGTATGGCTAAATCTTCAATAAATTGATGTTAGATGATTGTAAGTATGCTTTGATGTGTTTTGTATGGTTTATATATGATTTAGAGTAATTAAATCCATGAAATCATGCTTTAATTACAAGTTCTGAAATTACAGAGTAGTTACTTATGAACATGGTTTAAATGTACGAAATTGGTACTTGATTTACATGTTAACTGGTTAAATTGATTACTGATTATGTCTATGCATGTAAAAACAAAAAGAATGAAACTTAAACGGATTAATTTGGTTAAGAAACGAATTTACTGTGATTAATTTTGTTAACTGTATCAAAACTTCATAATAAGTATGAACAGTTAGATTTTTGGTCTTTAAATTGGGTTGTATAGATTATCTGTGATGTTAAAATCACTGTTTATGGAATGGGTTTTGATTTCATACCATATATGATAATTGGGCATGTTTAATTTGACGTAAAAATAACAACATTAGGAAATTTTGGCCTGTTTCTGCGTTCTTCGCGAACTGCAGAAACTGGAATTCGTAATTCTCGCCCCGGCGAGAATTTTGCAAAGGGATCCCTCGCCTCGGCGGGGAGCTCGCCCTGGCGAGAATTCTGTGAAGCAATTCCTCGCCCCGGCGAGAATTTTGTGAAGCAATTCCTCGCCCCGACGAGATTTTTGTGAAGGATTTTCTCGCCCCGGTGGGAACTTAAAAAAAAAGAGTAAAAAGACGAGAGTAAAAATTTTCTTCTTTCTTTGAGATCATGTTATGATATCGTAGATATACCTAAAGCTTAGGCTAAGGTATAAAATGAATGCTAAAATACTGTAATGGGTGGTAAGCATAAATCCATGGATTGTTCGATGTCAACTAAGCTATTAAAATAGAAATTTTGGATGAGAATGAGTTCTGAAGTGTTTATAATACTGTAACTAATTATTGTTACTGTTTTATAAACGGAATGTATAGGTTGATTAGAGAAACGTGAGTCTTAAATTTATAGTCTACGCACGAGGCAAGTATCTTATCCTTACTTTTACGTTTACGCAAGTTTCTAAATTTCATTATCATAGAATACAAGCTTCATAATGCTATTACTTCTTGAGCAAGTTATTGTTTCTATTCCATTCAATTTCATGGATTCAATGAGACGTTTTTAATTTCCTCTTTGTAATGCTTCAGTTATATAGAACTTATTCAATTGTACCCCTTATGAGATTTAGTTTTGATTCTCGAATTATAACTTTTGAATCTTGATTGACTAGCGAACCCTGATTGATTCGACTAGTCCATAGTTGATGAGCGTTCTAAATTCTAGAAACTTTATTGAAGTAAATCCAAACCAAACTTCCTTTGGTGCGGATTCCGATGTCAAACTGAGATGAACAACCTTTATACAGGGGATTTTATTTACGCGTTAGCGTTAAGATGTTGTACACATATATGATACAAAGGGCTGATCCCCCTGAGTACGAGAAGCAAGGTCCATATAGTCTTACGACTGTTAAAGGTTTAAAGTAGAAATACTTGATAACCTGGGACATAGTTCGTGGTCTTAAGACCCTCAGACGTTCTTTTGAATCTTGTCTTACATTCTTGACTCAAAAGCTAAATCTTCGATTATTCAATATCCATTAATTATTTCGTATGTTATTATTACTGTTGTTGTTATACTTGCTGGGCAATCATTGCTCACCCTTGCATAATAACATTGCAGCTAAGGTTGAAAGAACTGACGAGCCATCTACTAGTAAGGGTAAAGGAAAAGCAAACAAGTGATGAAGACTTGTTGTACTTATTTTAATGATGTTATGTAATAGACTTAATTTATGTTTCCGCACTGATGTTATGTTAAGGTTAGATGACATGGGATTTATTTATGAATGATGTTGTAACCCTTAATGGGAGATTTCTATTTCCATTAATAGTATTTCCATTATGAATGAATGGGTAGTTAGATGTGATGTGATGTATATGGATAGTGAACACCAAATCCTGAGGAAACGTAGTACTCGGATTTGGGGGTGTCACAGAGACCACGAAAAGTAGGCAAAAGATAAATTAGTCCTGATTTCAATTCAAAATCAGCATCTAAAGTAGGATATTCAATGCACAATGGTTGTTGGTTCAGATTAGGAGTAGCCAACTCCTTCAAGATCCTGTTATTATTGGGAGAAACCATATCTTCTTCTGAATCACTAGATGAATTGTTAGACTGTAATTCAAGTGCTATGTTGAGGCCAAGTGATAGTACAAAAGCTTCTTTTGAATTTGCAGTGATGTTTTGAACTTGGCGAGTCGTTTTCCTTAACCTACGTGCAGTTTTCTCTATTTCTGGATCAAATTTCAATTTAGGAGAGTGAGAGGATCGAGTCATAAACTAAAAATAAACAAAGAATAAATAAAAACAATCACTCCCCAACAACGACGCCAAAATTTTGGTAACTGTCGTTAACATTCCAAAATATAAAACCTCACTTTTACTCTATGAACACATAATTTAGTATAGTAACAAGCAAGGGTCGAACCCACAGAGAGTGATATTGGTTTAATTTATTCTACGAAACAGTAATTAAAATGGGGGGGTGTTGAATTGGGTATAATTAACTAAGAATAACATAATTAAACTAATAGAACTAATCAATGAATTAAAAGCTCCAGTTCTTCAGTTCAGTATCACCTTTTCACAGTAATAGGATATTCAAGTATAACACTATTCTTTCCTTCAATGAAACAAATAAACCTAGATAACAACAATCGTTAATTATCTGAAATCCCCCTTAGGTTTTAAATCTAGTGCAACAATCGCCCCACTAGACCCTAACTACTATACAACCTAGAACTATCAGTCTAGATTTAATATAACAACACTATTAAGAATTAGGAAATTAGATTATTCCAAGCAACAATCACACAATTGCAGATTATTTAACTTGCCTTCTGATAACCATAGCAAGACTCAAAAGCTTGATCACAATTATGTATCACTAATTGTTACTTATGATCAGATACAATATCGTTTGCTTAATACTATACCTTAATCTAGCAGATGATAATAGCTTGATCAACTTAACTGACCATTATTAAATTAATCAAAACAAATATCATTCAAATAGTTAAAACGGATTATCAAGAATAAGTTTCATATAAGAAGGAATAAATAATGTTAACTTAATTTAACCATCAACTGTAAATAAGGTTCAACATCCCTTAGAACTGAAATAGAAAACTTAGCCTAACATGCTTATCTTCAATCTTGCCTCTCAATCTAGGGTTTACAATCTCCCTTTAAACTTGACTAATAGAATGTATTTATACTCCTAGATCAAAGTCCTAAAACTCTAAAAAATAATAATCCAAATCCCAATAAAATTCCTCCAAAAATAACACAAAGGTGGAAAAATCTTGCTGCAATTCATGCGGCTGGGATTTCCTTGAGAGCGTCGCGGCTTTGCCTTGAGCACCGCGACTCTTGAAATTAACTGGGGACAGCGCCGCGGCTTTCGAGCCTAGAGCCGCGGCTCTCTTGACTTTCTGCAAATTTTCCTTTTTTCTCCTTACGTGCCCATTTGATCTTCCACAACAACGCCATGACTATTCGCTCGATCAAAACCAATGCTTGACACTACCAACACCTAATGCTACGTATTAAAGCTGAATGTCCATCTTTTATCGCTTTGACACCATTTCTTCCTGAAATCAATAAACACCTTAATAAGCTCATATACACAGAAAACATGTAATAAAACTAAACATAAAAGAATCAAAATCATAGAATATTATGCACTTATCATTTTTGTATATCTTTATTCGTACTAGGCATTCGACTCATGATGTGCTTTTCTTTCGACATGTTTGCAGAGGTGATTCAGGGTTGTGTGAAGAGAGAATTTGCCTTTGACCATCTAGGTTGATTTAGATTTTAAGTATTGATCAATTTTGATTATTCTGTCAGTTTTTTGAGAACTATATTTAATTCGACATTTATGAATTATTAACTATTAAATATCTTGAAGTTATTAGTGCTCTGCTTATAATTTTGAGGTTTGTTGTGGTTTATACGTGACCTTCATTTCTTTTTCGGGAAGGAGGTGTTACATTAAATATATAAATGTATCTTTAATTTTGAAACAGTCAAAAAAACTATTGTATTGTATCTCTAATTTTAAAATAGGGAGAATATTTAAATATTTTATAATATGATGAATAAATACGTTTTTAAAATACTTTAAATTTATATTAAAATAAAATTTAAGCTCTGTCTTTCCACGGTGGTCTATACAATTTGGAGGGAACAAAATTCTAGAGTCTTTGAGGATGCCAACACTCTCGGTAGCACTTTAATTAATGAATGCCTTCATATGATCAAATGACGACTGCACAACTACCCCATTTCCAAAAGAGAACTATCTCTGATTACTCTCTTATTACTTGCCTATTGTAACATGGTTTTGATCTTTTATTGATCTATTTTGTTGTTTGCTTGATGTATTATACTATGAACATCCTGTTAATGACGTTCAAAATATATTAGCTATTTGGAATTAAGTCAATGCAAACCACACAATAAAATAAAGAGAGATAAAACAATACGATATTTAATGTGAAAAATTCTTAAAAGGAAAAACCACATGTCAAACTCCGAATCTCCACTATATCAAAATAATGGGCTTACAATAATTCTTCCAAGTTTTACACCCTAAAACTTGAGGTTCCACAATACCGCGAAATAACTTTTTGCAAGGACTAAAAGTTGCGAAAGTCTCCCACCCACAATATAACTATTTTGCACGGAATATAAAAGTTGCAAAAAAGCACTCCCCCTCATACAAATACAAAACTTACTCACACCCTCTCTCAACTCTTAGGACGTTACATGACTTATAATTGTGTTACCCTTTAACAACTCAGCATAATACTCTATTTATAGAGTACCCACAATTCTCTTCTTCCTATTTAAAATAAGACACTTTCAAAATAAAAACTCCTACCAAAAAATAAGATTCATTGTCATAATTGGATTCCAGCATAGAATAAATATCCTATTAAAAATATGACACCTTTTTTTCCATAATAGCAATTCTTTTCTAAATAGGATTCAAGGAGTAACCCAACAATTCCTCTCTCGACTCGAATCTCCAAATACTTCAACTTCATATATATCTAAATAGGATTCGAGTAGTACCCCAACAATTCCTCCCTCAGCTTGAATCCGCAAACACTTCAACTTCGTCACTGTCACCGTTGTCATAGTCGCCACCATCATCCACCTTATCTGTATTCTCTCCATCATTTGCATCCTCTACATAATCCATATTATCTGCATCATTCGCATTACCTGCACTATCTGCATCATCCTCGTAATCTGCATCATCCACATCATCCACGTCATTGACATTACTTGCATTATAGTTACCATCGTCATCTTCTTTCTTAACATTATCATCCTCTTCAATAGCATCATCATTAGCATCGTTGTCTTCATCTTCATTAGCATCTCCATTATCTTCATCATCGAACGACTACAACAACGATCCTCCATAACTGCAAAAATATCTTATTTATCAACATCACGCTGAACACCAACTCCTTCAATCTTCACTCTCTTTATTTGTCACACAAATGCGACTAATTCCCCTTCTACCTTGGATCCAATCAACCTAACTCTTGATACCACTTGTTGGGAATTAAGTCAATGCAAACCACACAATAAAATAAAGAGAGATAAAACAACACGATATTTAATGTGAAAAATCCTTAAAAAAAAAATCACAGGCCAAACTCTGAATCTTCACTATATCAAAATAATGAGCTTACAATAATCCTCCCAAATTTTACGCCCTAAAACTTGAGGTTCCACAATATCGCGACACAACGTTTTGCACGAACTAAAAGCTACAAAACCCTCCCATCCACAATACAACTTTTTTGCACGGAATATAAAAGTTGCAAAAAAACCCTCTCCCTCACACAAATACAAAACTCACTCACACCCTCTCTCAACTCTTAGGATGCTACATGACTTTTGATTGTGCTACCCTTCAACAACTCAGCATAATACTCTATTTATAGAGTACTCACAATTCTCCTCTTCCTATTCAAAATAGAACACTTCCAAAATAAAAACTCCTACCAAAAAATAAGATTCCTTCTCATAATTGGACTCCAGCATATAATAAATATCCTATTAAAAATATGACACCTTTCTTTTCATAATAGAATTCTTTTCTAAGTAAGATTTGAGGAGTAACCCAACAATTCCTCCATTGACTCGAATCCTCGAATACTTCAACATCATATATATCTGAATTCGAGGAGTACCCCAACAATAGCTGGGGTATACCCATGTACCATTGTAATTATGTTCCCTTTTAATTCATTTTAAATTTAACAAAATAAATAAATAAATTAGTCCATGGTCATGATAAGTAAAGTCACCAACTAATATACTCCCCGTCTCCAACTCTCCCCTACCTCCCTGCTTTGGAATTTCTAATGTTTCTTAAGGTTTCATAATTCATACCTTTAAATATAATATTTATAATATTTTTAGCCAAATATTTAATATTATAAAAATTCTTGAAAAGTAAATAATATGCGTGATATAACTGAAGGTCAAACGAAACTCTTTTGTTGAAATGGAGGATTATATATATTATAAGAAAATAAATTATATAAGGATGCTCTCTAAAATTGGTATTTTATATAATCTAATAACAATATTTCACACAGAAAATTTAGAAAAAAATCAAGAGATTTGAATTTTAATATAATTAATAAAACAGTTTTACCATAATAAAGTAATTACACAATTTTTTAATTCATTTCAAATTCTTTAAGTTTTTCTTAAATTTTTTACGTACTATATTATTATTGAATAATGTAAAATACTAACATTATAAGCCAGTCTTATATATTCCCTCCGTCTGCAAAACGATGATTAAATATATAATTGTTTTTGTCCTCAAAAGAATAAAATAAAGTAAATAAAGTGAAAAGTAAATATGTCATTCAGTGGAGTCCGATCCATTAGTGTAAAAAGTTAGATGCTCTCTAAAATTAGTATTTTACATCATCCAATAATAACATTTTATACGAGAAATTTAGGAGGAAATCAAGAGATTTAAAATCTGATATAATTAATTAAACAATTTTACCATGATAAAGTAATTACATAAATTTTTAATTCATTTCAAATTCTTTAAGTTTTTCTTAAATTTTCTACGTAATATGTTATTATTGAATTATGTAAAATACTAACTTTATAAGCTAGTCTTATATACTCCCTCCGACCACAAAACGATAATTAAGGGTACAAATTTTTTTGTTCTTAAAAGGATGAAATAAAGTACATAAAGTGATGGATAAATATGTCATTTAGTGTGATCCATTATTATAAAAAATTAAAAGTACTCATTACTTTATATAATCTTGTGGAGCTAGTAAAGATAAATTTAAATTTTTTTTACTCTCTTTCTTTTATTTTTATTTTTTTTAATATATATACAAATTATATTTTACTCATATTTTAAAAACGGGAGAATAATTAAATTTCGTATAATAATTCTTGGCCACGGTTGTCGTCCAAGGACCATGAAATGTGTGACAGTGTGCCGCACAATTATTCTCCTAGAGGCCAGTCCTCCACAAAATGTGTGACAGTGTGCCGCACAATTATTTTTCAGTGGCAATGACCACAATTCTGAACTTTATTTGCAGGCTTTTAATTAATAAGATTTAAGACCATTTGATCGATCTTATCCCATGACATCACATATTTATGACAATTCCATTTTACACATTTAGATCAACTCTTTTGAGTAGTTCCAAAATAGGAGCGATACTTCCTTTTTTATAAAAAGAGTTTTTACTTGTAAAATTTATAAATATTAAAAATATATATTTATTTTATATTTGTTGTTAAAAATAATAAATTATTATTTTATTTAATAATAGTGACATAATAACAAATTTGTTAGATCACTAAAAATAAAATTGGTTTTGTGAAATAAGTTGAGTGAGTATAAACCAATTAGCCAGAACCTTATATGGTGATCTCTGAACATCTCTTCATAACTCCTTCAATTAACCAAAATAATAATCAAATGAAGGTCTTATTTTAGATTTTATTTTTCAATAATAAGTTTTTTGTCATTTGTAAAAATAAAAAGAGTAACTTCAGATGACCATTACTCGGAAGTTTTGACAAAATTATGTACGACTACTTATCAGTCAAAAATAAACATATAAACTACATTATTTGCAATACTAAGTGAAACTGTTAACCTTTTCATCATAACTTAGCTATAATTTCCTATGTAGTTTACTTTAGAATTATTGTACAAATATTTCAAAGAGTAGTTGTGTCCATAATTTCAAACTAAAACACAAAAATAAGGGGTCTTGAATATATAGAGTTAACAGTTTATTTTGGCTCAGTTTAAATATTTATTTTTAAACGATAAGTGGTCATACGGGATTTTGACAAAAACACTGTCTCATTTGAATTTAACCAGATAAAAAACAATCTTAATTAAGATAACCCCATAAAAATAAAAATAAAAAACAAATTGAATGCATGATCAAGTCCGGCATTATATTTATATAAGAAAGACAACATCCTTCATTAATATCCATACAACCATAAACCATTATCCCTCAAAGAAGTGCACCTGGAGCAAAAACATCCCCCCACGCCAACACCCCAGACCACCCCAACCCAAAAAAACAAAAAAAAAAAAAAAAAAAAAAAAAAAAAAAACTAGCTGCAAATTTAGTGTGATAAATCATGGTGAATATAGAAGCTGAAACTGTAGCTGATCCTCAACTAATTAGCCCTTCTATGAAAAGAAACCTCCTTGTAATAAACTGCATACTCCTCTCCATCGGAAACTGTGGCGGCCCATTAATCATGCGCCTCTATTTCATCCACGGCGGCAAACGAATATGGCTCTCAAGCTGGCTCGAAACCGCCGGCTGGCCTTTCATTCTCCTCCTCCTCATTACCACCTTCTTCCACCGCCGCGCCACTAAAGGCGCCGCCACCAAGCTCTTCCACATGAAGCCCCGGTTGTTCCTCGCCTCGGCCTTCATCGGAATCCTAACCGGCCTCGACGACTACATCTACGCCTACGGCGTGGCTCGACTCCCCGTGTCGACTTCGGCTCTAGTAATAGCCACTCAATTGGCTTTTACTGCAGGCTTTGCGTTTTTGCTTGTGAAGCAAAAGTTTAGCTCTTACTCTATAAACGCCGTCGTTTTGCTGACGGTCGGAGCAGGAATTTTGGCTTTGCATACGAGCAGTGACCGGCCGGACGGGGAATCGAAAAGGGAGTATGTTTTGGGGTTTGTTATGACGCTGGGGGCGGCGGCGTTGTACGGGTTCATACTGCCGTTGGTGGAGCTAACGTACAATAAGGCGAAGCAGGCGATTACTTATACTTTGGTGATGGAGATTCAGATGGTTATGTGTCTTTTTGCCACTCTTTTTTGCACTGTTGGGATGCTTGTTAACAATGATTTCAAGGTACGTCTTTATAATTGTGATTCAAACACTTCAAAATGGACAATTTATTTGCGTAGCTTACAAAACGAGTTGCTGCGACACAACAGACCTGCTACTTGATTTTATAAGATTGTTCAAATGACGGTTGAATTTCTCTCTCTCTTTCTCTTTCTCTCTCGCACATTAAAAAACGAGTCGCAGTGATAACATAATTTGTAGAACTGTCCAAATAAACTATTGAATTTGAATTACCAGCCGGAATCAAAACCGTCTTGTCTTTTTTGTTCTCTATCTCTGATCACACACTAAAAAAGTAGTTATTAACGGCCCATGCTTTTATCTTTCCAGTTGCAGGTAGGTGTGTAAATGATTAGGAGTGTCATAAGTAGATCAATCATGTCTGAACCCTTGCCCAAATTTCTAAAACCAATGATACTAGCTGTGAGGAATTTGTGATACTTCATCCATCCCATAAAAATTAACTTTGTTAAATTTAGAAAACTATATCACCAACTCCAATCAATTATTATTTCTAAAAGCGGTCAAACTAAGTCAATTTTGTGCTCCATCCATCCATCCATCCATCCCACGACGATTGACTAATTTAATATTTGAGGGTATAGGGACCATTTTAAGAATCAAAAGACAGAACATAGTGCTTGAAAGGAGGACTCTCTAGAGGACTATAAGAATAAGAAACTATATTAGATTTATTTTTAATACTTATATTTATGAGTTCTTAAATTTGAATAAATATACTTAATTATTAATTTTAAAAAATAATCAATTTAACTTGAAAAATCAAATTTGATCAATTTTGTGACAGATAAATGGAGTATATTTGTAGAAAATGATAAATCTATTGACAAAAATCAACTTCCTTTTTCAACTGGTTAGGTGCACGTAAAACGTCATTAATTGTGTCACCTATAGATATGCATGGGTTAAACAATATGAAAAATTTTATTGATGTGGTGGTGACATTTTAATTATTAGAAGTAGAAAAGAAAAAAATATTACTCCTAGTCTATATTTTTTTTATGAAATTGATGGGTGAGATAAGATTATTTGTAATTATTTATTATCACTTCTAGTTATTTTAGTTCATGATTAGTCTGTTATTTAGTCATATGAACTATCAGTATATTTTATCATTTCTAATACCATTAATTTGATGAGTATATAATCGCAAGTGAAATTGTGATATTATATAATTCCTTTTAATGTATTAATCAAATAATTGATATGATAAAAAAATAGTTCATAGATTAAATAACACGCTAATCATGAAAATAAAATTTATAATGATAATAAATTAATATAAATATTTATATCTCACAACTCATTCTTACAAACCAAGCATAATATTCGATTTGGGAAGTACCAGCATTAATCTAGATAGCCGGACCCACGATTACAACCGTCCCACCCAAATTGAGATCCCAAAATATAAACTGCCGTACCTGCAATATCTCTCCTACACGCTTTAATTTGCCGCCCAGAATGTATGCTTGTTGATTTCAGATATTCGCTTGAGTTAAACAAATAAAGTGCAAATGCTAGGCAGGTACAAGATCCAAAAACCATACTAATTCATGATTGAATTCAATATATAATACACCTATTTAGTTTGATAATTTCAAAATTTTAGAATAAAAATATAAAAAAAAATTATATCAAAGTCAAATTAAACTCTAGAAACTTATAATTATCACTTCACCAAATTTGAACTTTTGCGTACAATATATATAAATTAGTAAATATATATATATATATATATATATATATATATATATATATTATGTAGTAGTAATTTAATCTCAAATTTGACTGACGTGACATTAAAAAAAATATTTAAGGCACATTTAGAGTGTTTATGATAAATTTTCATGCACACCATTATAGTACACATGAAAAGGTCTATTCTTTACTGAACATAACATAATTTTTTAAAATCTTTTATATGCACCAAAATAGTACATACAGAAAATATTTTTATCTGAATCGAATCCATTGAATCTGATAATAAATAATAGAAGATGATTTTACTATTACGCATTCTATTCTTTGTCTTAAACATTTTAATAGCATATATTTTCAAATAATGTTAAGATAAGAAAAATGAACCGATGAAGGAGCAAAAGTATTCATTGGAAAACATTTCAACTATACTTCAAAAAGGAATCTATAATAGAGACGTGATGTTTTTTCCCAATTTATTATGTAACGGTGGGGGACCAAGTGTCGATCACATCTCGCTGCAGGACAACAATAAGGCTCCGATTTGTCTTTTGAATACTTTTTTGTAGTGTATGATTGTCATGTGAAATCAAACTGCGTGACGGAAAGAGGTCGACTATAAATCTGGGCACACAATCACATGTCCGTTAATTATTTTTATATATTAATAATTAAAAATAATAATATGTAAAAATAAAAATGACTTGGGATAATAAAAAGAGAAAAATATATGGATAGAGATAAGTAGGTGAGTGAAAATAGAATGTGGGAGACTGGGAGTAGAATCTAAGAATAGTGAAACGAATACTCTATAAATAGAGATTAATTAAACTTTTTTTTTCTTTTCTTTTTTTACGGTATAATCTTACCATAGATTGTGATAAACTTACACCAAAATAATTGTCAACTTATCCCTCCCATTTTATAAAGTAGATAAATTATGTCAATTAATTAGATAAAAATTATCTTACTTATAAATATCTAAAAAAATTGATGAATTATTTTGTACGTAGAATTTATGAATAATTTGTCTATATAAATTAGAAAATTCATCTCGCATTACTCCATAATGATATTCATCATAATATCAACAAAGATTTTAGAGGTAAATAAGGATTAAAAATATTGTTTTCAGCATACTTAAAGTATGCATTATGCATTTTATAATAATTATATAATGCATGTTTTGTGTTGAAAATAATTAATATTATCATTTTCAACTCTTTACCACGACGAGCCTATATTAATGCAGTTGTTTTTTTTCAAAAAAGAAAAGGAAAAAGAGTATATTAATATTAGATTCATGAGATCATCATAATAAAGTAGTTACTCTAAATTAGTATTCATTTTATATATTGGTGCCTTTGGAATTCAGTATTTGCAAATATAAATTAAAATTAAAATAATTGTCATACCCTCCATCACACTTTAAATTATCATTTTAGCTACGTAATTCAATGGATTGACAAAAAAAGGAAAGAAAACGTTCACTTTTTCCTTTGTAATGCAAGTCAAGTCAAGTGTCAAATCTTTATTTTACCAGGACGTAATGTCAATTATTGCACATTTGCATGTTTATGAGGTTAATTAGTGCACATATTCATGCTAATGCGTTTATGTCAAGTGAAGCTGTAATTATTGATTTTTTTAAAATTAATTCAGAATGTTCGTAAACTCAAAATTAGTATTAATTTCTTTATTTCGGTCAATATAATAAATAATACACTATCAGAATAAATATCGGATCAAATTTCTAGTCCGGAATAAATCTCGAATCAAATCTTGAGGCCGAATTGAATTAAATGTATCCAAACAAGATCTTAAACCACTAGCCTAATATATATTATCTTCTTGGGTTATCTTAGCCCACTACAGGCTCACCCAAAATGTCATAATTGAATATATTATTGTTAATAACTTAATTTCTTTATATATAAACAAATTCTTTCCACATGTTTCGATGTAGTACTGAAGTATTATACATTAATATAAGACTCACTCATTATTTGTGCGAGAGGAACGACTCTGGTTAGGGTAAAGTTGTCTGCCTTAACCACTACTCCCTCCATTCTAAAATTATATATACATTTGTAAAACAACGATTTTTAAGGACAATTTTATATTCTCAAATATAGCCTTAGTATTAGTTAGGAATTCAAATGTGGTGATTTGATATTGAAAATGATAGTTAAAAAGTAATGTAAAATTAGGAAGATAATGTCACTTTATGATTCTAAAATAGAAATGTATCTCTAATTTTGAAACGGACTGAAAAAGAAAATGCATATCTAATTTTAAACAGAGGGAGTATAAAATTTTATAACTTTTAGTTGCATTTGTTATAACGAATATTGCATTTTAACTCTATCACTCTCTTTGTAGACTAATACAAATACAATATTTATTATAACCAATATAACAAAAAAATTATAAAACTTCATAGTGATCAAAGAATGCGATAACTTTACCCTAGCCGAATTCCAAAAGAATCATGTGATAATCATGTGAAAATCTATTTCCTATACATCTTATGTGAACTTGACTTACCATTTCATAAACCGCAGGCAATACCGAGGGAGGCAAAAAACTTTGAACTTGGGGAAGCAAAATATTACATAGTTCTAGTTTGGAGTGGAATCATATGGCAGTTTTTCTTCTTAGGAGCAATTGGAGTCATCTTTTGTGCCTCGTCTTTGCTATCCGGCATCATTATTGCAGTCTTACTCCCAGTTACTGAAGTCTTGGCTGTTATTTTCTACCAAGAGAAGTTTCAAGCAGAAAAGGGAGTTGCTCTACTTCTCTCTCTTTGGGGATTTGTTTCTTACTTCTATGGCGAGTTAAAATACAGCAAGAAAAAGCGTCGAGCTGCAGCTGAAATAGAGCTGCCTCAAAATCAAATGGTAGCTCCATGAACAAGTTTAGTTAGCATGCATGTATACTATATATGTTGTAGTGAAGAAGATTATGATTTATGAACAAATAAGGTGTTGATTGTTTACATCTGATTGTCTCTTAATGGACAACCTCTTATTTTCTAAGAGGCATGATGCTGTTTATTGTTTTTTTGTTATCTTTGAATACCTCTTAATCGGTAAGACAGAAAATGAAATCTTAATAATTAAGAGGTACCTCTTAATGAATTTTTTTTTATATAAATATATTCAACAATATTATTCACTCATTTTTATTAAATTGAATATTTAAAATTATTAAATAAAATTTTACCCTTTAAAATGACAAAATAGTGTCATTAAGAGGCAACTTACTTTTTAGTTATCAAACAGTTTTTTAGATTCAGACCTCAAAATCATTCAGATGATCTAATTTATTAAGACATCATAATCATTCAGATCTTAATTATCATTTTTATCAAACACAACCTAAATTCCCTTATTTAGTGGAAAAGTGAATGTATTATTTTGTCCAAATTTCAGTTTCAAGATTTGGAATTGAGTTGCTAAAAATACTTTCATTCAAAATTGGTGCAATATGGATTAGGATGTCCTTCATTAAACTTATCCTCCAATTTCTACCTATAAATATTAAACGACACAAATATTCCTTTTAGCGACAGTCTAAGCGACACAATTATTTGCAACGAATATTATTTATGTTGTTAATTATTTGCGATGAATTTTATTATGTCATTAAATATATACTGAGAGAAATTAAAGAATATGTGTAATGGAGTGGATCATAATCCAAACAATATATATTACTCCCTGATCTTAATTTCACTGTCATTGTCAACAAGACACATAAGTTAGGAAAACACTTTACCATCTTAATTTTACAAAAATGCCTCGCATAATTTGCAGCTCAATAAAATGAGGGGTTCTGTAATTTCGTGAGTGTGCGCACCTAGAGTGGTGATGATGAATAGGTGTAATTGGTAATTAATGAGCAGCAGTGATAAATTTTAAAAATAACTTTCTGCAGAAAATTCAGACAGTGATACCCTATCTGAATTGGCGTTTGAATTAGTATATGTTCTTCGTGATGATATGAACAGACAGTTATACCATGTCTGAATTGATGTCTGAATTAGTGTATATTCAAGAACAGCAGAATACTTTTTCCAGAAAAATAAAAGTAATGCAGAAAAGAATAAAACAATAAATCACACCAAGATTTTTACGTGGTTCGGCCCCTATCCTCTAACTAGTGGCCTAATCCACGTTCAATACCAATTAGTATTGGAGACTCCTTTTATTAAATAAACTTTTCAATACACAATACAATTACTCCCTGTTCAAAGTAGCTTTCCATTGAGTTGGACACCACTGCCCCCTTGCACCTCTGCAACCTTTCTCACCACTAAGACATTTGCACCTCTGCAACCTTGAAAGCTCCATTTGAACAAACCTTATCCACTATTGGATCAACCAAGCCAACAACAAGGCTTGAACTCAGAGTTTGATACAAAGAAATTTAAGTACAATATGCTCTTAATTTTCAGCAACAAGAAATTAACAATCAATACATTGAGTAGCTGAAAATCAAACTTGAAGGCTCTTGAAAATATATCTCTATATGAGGACTGATATTAGCCTTCCTGTTCTCTTCCTCTTTGCCGTGCCGGAAGAATATATATAATAAAGGAACTAACGACTATAAAATTGTTAGCAAATAAAATCCCATGATATTAGCAAACAATTAATCCCATGATATCAACAACCAATTAATTCCAACGGATATATAAAAATATCAGCTATATACAAATATGATATAGATTCCAAGTCAAACTAAAAGAGCTTAATTAAAGGAATGAAAGAGATATCAAATAAAGTTTGTTTCAATCCAATAACTAATCAGTTTGAAAATTAATACTGTTACCTTTTTAGACTTCTTTTCAAATTCAAATTGGATTGCAAATTATTATTTAAAAAATCTTCCCAGCAATAATAACTTAAATATAAAAAATGATGCAATCCTAAATCCAGTTGGAAGATCACATGATTCTAGCAATATATTTTATCCAACGGATATAATATAATTTTCACAATAGCTATTTAAAACATATAGGAACCAAATCAAACTAAATAGCTGAATTCAAGGAGATGTTTTCCTAGTCAAACCAAAGCAGCTTCAATAAAGAAACAAAGGAATATTTGATAAGGTTTGTTACGTACCATATTGTTAATTCTAGATATGATATATTAAAAGACAACTTACCAACAATAACACCCTATACCATATTAAACTAGCACAAAAACATAATCAATCCTGACCATTAATTAACCTTCCCACACAAGCGTATTATTTTCATGCACATAATATTATTTTCATGCACATAATATTATTCTCATGCAAAATATACTATTTTCATACAAAGCATATTTTTTATTTCCATGCAACATATTAACTACTTACAAAACATATTATCATCATTAAAACATAATATATAAACCAACAGGTTCATCAATTTTAATTCCATTATAGGAGAGTATAGAGTACTTCCATTGCTCCATTTATATTAGTATGACTTAAAAACACTTTTGATCTTGTAACTTTCATAATTTTAAAAAGTGAACTCCGATGTTTAATGTTTAAGATATTCAACCTTAAAATAAATTATAGCTCCATGAACAAGTATTAGTTAGGCATACTATCTTGTAATGAAGAAGATTATAAACAAATGAATTCCCTTATTTAGCGGAAAAGGGAATGTATTATTGGGTCTGCCTAATCATCAAAGTTAAGAAAATCGAAGTAGAGAGTCTGCAATTTGGTGAAAGTGAAATGTGTGGATGTAAAAAGGCTATTGAAAACTGACCTGGCAGCCTTGCATAAAGGCACGTTAATTTCTGGTGATAGTAAG
Organism: Aralia elata; assembly: GCA_034770075.1. Taxonomy (NCBI): domain Eukaryota; kingdom Viridiplantae; phylum Streptophyta; class Magnoliopsida; order Apiales; family Araliaceae; genus Aralia; species Aralia elata. The sequence continues at coordinate 32,235,087 of CM068377.1, forward strand.
GTTTAATGTCTCAAATTTCAGAAATTTTAAGATTCAATCTTTAAATACTTATTTCGTTTCATATTTGGTGATTGTAAGGTTTAATGTCTCAAATTTCAGAAATTTTAATATTCAATCTTTTAATACTTATTCCGTTTCATATTATTTGATTATTATTAACATTTTAAATTAACTTAAGAGATTTTTAAACTCAAAATTGATATAAATTCTTTTAATTTTAATTAATACAATGATAAATATTATAAATTATTTAAAATGTATTATTCATTGTAAGTTTTATTATTTCATAATTTTTTTAAGAGTAATATTAATTTTGAGTTTAAAAATATCTAAAATTAATTTTTAAAAATTAATAATAATCGTACAATTTGTTTTATTATTTTATAATTATTTAAGATTAATATTAATTTTAATTTTAAAAATATCTAAAATTAATTTTTAAAAATCAATAATAATCATAAAATTTGAAACGTAGTACTAAACATTATTTACTTTTTAAAAGTTGTGATTGTGTACAATTTGCAGTGTATCAATCTTTTTATGAATTTCAACTATAAGTCTCAACTTTTTAGTTGTCTATAAAACTTTTAACCACAATCATCCTTTTACAAAGTCTTTGAGCCAAACTAGTGGAAGTTAAAGTTGAAAGAGACAATACTCTTTCTCAGGGAATCTAAACTGTGTTGCGCTCTTTTCTATGACCCACCCCTCGGCCTACTAAGAGACCAAGACCCAACTATCTTAGCATGTATAGAGCTACAAATTCATGTAGAAATAGTAGAGATGCTCAAAGAGATTCAGACACCTTGGACATGATCGAAGCTATTACATAGTCACTTCATCTACCATGTTCATTACAAGGAAAAACCTTGAATTCCGATTCAATGAAGTTAGGAAAAAGTTGTATTTATATAGTAAAAATTATGCTATCTTCGTTCTAAATTATAAAATTATTATTAATTTTTGAATGTCAATTTGGGATATTGTTAAATTAAAAATTGATATAAATTCATTAACAATTACGAAATTAACAATCTTAAAATTAGTAATACTATTTAGGGTTAAATACACTTATGTCCCTCAAAGTATGACCAATTTTACACAAGTGACCTTATTCTTTAAAACCTTATAACAGCATCCTCCAAGTACACTTAAGTAAATAAAAGTGACCCTAAAATTTTTCGATCAAAAAAATCACTTGAGTGCTGACGTGTCACCGAAATATGGTCAAACATATGGTTTTACTGTATTTCACTTATTAAATCAGTATACATACTTATTAAATCTACATTTGAGTTGTTAAATTTGTATTTAAATCCATATAATTTGATTATAAAATTATAAATGCTTTTTAAAATTATATTCTCTAGCATATTCATCATCTAGCAGCTTCATTGTTTCATCCACTTTCATCACCAAGAGCACAACCCACCTAGAAACCTTTACCCAATCACCATCGCCAATCATATTCATCATCATCATCCTTTCTTCATCGAAAACATGAACAAAACCATTTTGGTCAACCTCAATCCACCATTACAAACACAAATAAACTTGTATCAGACCGATTAAACAGTTAGAAGTACGAAAAATTCTTAAAAAATCGTCAATAGTTCATGTTCTACTCAAAGCCTCAACTTATAATCATCCATATCACTCCAATTGAGTAGCAAAATTTATGGGCTTCTATCCATCATCAATTTCAAACCAAAATCAACCATTAATAACCTCAAAATAAACTCAAATCTCAGCAAAAATTGAAATGTATCACTATGTCGAGATAGTTGGAAGAATATGAGAAAAATCACCTGTAACACCCCTACATCGCATTGGTTGAATTCGAAAAATCACCTTTAACACCCTATAATTTTTTAGCATCAATTAAGGGAATGAAATCATCATCAATTCATTTACAAATCAACCTCAATACTAAAAAAAATTCAAAAAATCGCAATGGTGGCCAAAACCCTAGAAAAGCCAATTTAGATGATTTAGGTTTGAAAATGACTGGGCATTGTTCCTTGACAATATTTGAGTGGAATAAAGCTGAAATTACCCACAAAACACCAAAAAGTGTAATAATCTCACCTATATAGGCTTGGTCGCAACTCATACTTTTTTTTGTGATTTTTTAGCTTGTTTCATTGAGCAAACTAGCTATAGTGATAACTCTGATCAAGGTGGCAAGGGATGGTGATGGAGCTTGCTGGAGATTCGAGGTTAAGGAAATGGAGTTGGTGTATGTTGATTTATGAGTTTTTAAGGTTCATCTCATCATCCGTTGTTCAATGATTTTTTTTTCTAGATTATTCTTTGGGTTAATTAATAATAAATCACATAATGTCAAAATACACTGAAAATACGTTCTAAATTATAAAATACAGTGAAATACATTATTTTCCGGTGATACGTCAACACTCAGGCGATTTTTTTGGCTGAAAATGGTTTTAGGATCACTTTTGTTTACTTAAGTGTACTTGGAGGATGCTGTTATAAGGTTTTAAAGATTAGAATCATTTGTGTAAAATAGATCATACTTCGAAGGACATAAGTGTATTTAACTCTACTATTTAGATAATTTATAATATTATTAAGGGGTAATCTCATACCTGATTTTGAAGTATACACTTATTTATAATTAGGACCATAAAGTTTTAATCCTCCTGTACCTATCCCTAAGTACCAATAAGTAAATGATATAGATATTGTAAGGCCGAAAAATGTAAAACACAATTAGACAAAAAATTGAACAAGATTAACAAACAAAATAATACTTTCATTAATCATTGATCTCTTTGATGAACTTTACAAATACAATAATTCCCTATGCTATTACGCTTCCTGTTGAGGTCGGGTTTGTTGATTGATCACGGTGAGGCAAGAATTCCACAAAGGCATGCAAGATTGATGGAATGTTGGGTGAGGGGAAAGATTGTAGAAGGATTCTTCAAAGCAGCATGGAAAGAACCCTTTGTGTTAGGGTCGTGTGTGTGTGGGCTTGGATGTGATTGAGGACTTAGCTCCGTGGGGGCTAAGTCCTTAGAAAAGTCCCATAGGGTCGTGGAGACTAATTATAGAAATTAGTCAACCAAACCAAAAAGGTAGGTCTCTTGATGTGATTCTAGAGAGAGAAGCTCTCAAGTTCTTCAATTTCTCAAGTTTTCAAACTTGCTTCCAAATGAGAAGGTGGGGGTATATACAGGCCTCATGGGGGTGCCCACATATGTCGTGCATATGTCCTATGTCACTTATAAACTGTGACTACAATATCAGTTTTAAGTATGAATATCGCCTTTTCGGAATCCGTTTTGCCCTACATCTTTAACCATCAGTCCAAGACCCTCACCAAATCCCACTTTCAGACGACCTTTCTAATCCTCTCTGGAGGCTAGATAGGTTATCCGTCTACCTGGAATAACTATCTCTGACGATATTTCTTCGTATCGGCTTAATCAGAAATAGTCGTAACGAATTAGTCTTCTTGGTATGACATCATCGTTGTTTTGGTGACATCGCTCGTGACATCATCATTCATACAAGGAGTGTCATTCTTGAAGCCTTAGCATATGCCTTGAGCTCATGGTGCCACTTGATAGCTTGAAAACTTAAGTTATTGCTCAACTTGCTCACTTTGGGCCTACTTTTAAGAAGTGCACCTTCTCTTTTTTTCTTCTTATTTGCCTTCATATAGAGTCTTGCCCTGCCTTTTCCTTGAAATCTCCTCATTTGGAAACACTTCAAAATTTTAGCTAAGTGTTCAAACCATGAGGCAAGTGGAGGAGCCTCCCATGAGGGGGAGCCCCCTTGGGCGGCACCTTCATTCTCGGGGCCGACCTTGGGATGGTCTCCCACCTTATGGTGGCCTTTCCTCTCCATGCTTTGGTCTTTTTTTTCATAGTTTCCTTTAATTTGACTAAGTGTAGAGAGTGAGATGTGATGATAGAGCTCTTAGGCAACCCCCCCCCCACTGCGAGGGGGAGCCCAGCCCCCTTAGGGCCAACCCTAGGGTGGCCTCCCACTTATGGTGATTTATTACTTAGTTCTTTCCCATTTTGATCATTCCTTGTATGCTTCCTTTAATTTGGCTAAGTGTTAGAAGTGAGACATGATAAACAAACACTTGGACAGCCCAACCATGAAAGGGAGCCCCTATGGCACTTACTTCCACCCTTGGGGATGACCCTAAGATGGTTTCCTACCTTATGATGGTTTTTCTCTTGGTGTTTTCTTATTTTGATCCCTTTTTTCATGTCTTCTTAAATTTGGCTAAGTGTTGGAAGTAAGACATGATGAATGAGTGCTTGGGAAGCACCACCATGAGGCAAGCCCCTTTGGAGCCAACTTTAAAGGTTAGGGCCATCCCTTAGGTGTGCCCTCCAACTCATGGTGGTTACTTTCTTGGTTGTTCCTCACTTTGACCCCCTTTGCATGGATTTCTTAAATTTAACTAAGTGTTGGAAGCATGATATGATGGAGTGCTTGGGAAATTCCACCATGAGGGGGAGCCACCTTGGGGTTCACCTTAAGGGTTAAGGACGACCCTAGGGTGTTCCCCTACCTCATGGCAGTTGCTTTCTTGCCCGAATTTTCTTCTTAATTTGGTTGCTTAGTTGTATACCTTCATGCTTTACTTATTTGATCTTCCTTTTCTTCATTCTTTCTTGCTTGCTGGAGGGAGTGTGAGGTGTGTTCCATGTGGTGGCATATGGTATCTCCTTATAGTGGCTCGCTTAGTAAGATTCTCACTACTTAACCATTTTTTTGTCAATTTTCTATAGTTATCTAATTTTGGCCCATTTTGATGGAAATAGCCAGAACTTTGCCTTGGCTCCTACTTGGGCACTCATGATACATGGTGAGGAATGTTAATGATGATGTTAAGTTCTTCAGAGCTAATATGGCCATACGGGTGCCTAGGTGGCCTCCTTGGTGGGACTCGCTGAGAGCCATTTTCTGACTGAAACTATTTTTCTTGATACGATCAAATTTGGGGTTAATTATCATTAATTATGATTTAATTAAGATAATTATCCCCCAAATTTATACCTAAATATAATTGCCCCTAGCACGTGAATTTAGACTTTTTCAGTTCGGATGGGCATACACAATTTTCTTCATTTGTTGTCCGACCATTTAAACATTGTTGTAGATGACTTTTTGTATTATCTATTGTTTCTCCATGACAAATGAGCCCATAGGGGCTGATTTGATGGTGGGGAATGGCCCTTCATGAATGGAGACAACTAGGAGCTAGCCTTTTTGGGACTTTTCCTTACTTTTGTTCCTTTCCTCTTTATCTTTTAAATATATCCACATGCATCTTATCTTATTTATTCCACCAACTTCTTTCTCTCCCACCATTATTAGAGGATTTCTAAGCTTAGTAAGGAAGCTTTTTTTACTTTTTTTTGTCCGTTTTCTTGGAGATTCTTGTATTGTCTTTATAGAATCCCTTATTGGAAGCTTGGATCTCATACTTATGGGTCTTCTTGAAGTTGTTTGGTGGATCTTTAACCCTCATCTTCTTGGTCTTGGAAAGGTGCCATATTCTTTCTCTCATTTATAAACGTTGTGCATATGCATGAATGTATAAGTAATTGCTCTTTTCTTATGATTAGATTTTTTATTGCATACATCGATGGTTGGAATAGTGTTCTTGCTAGGATCTCTTGTGGGCCCCTCTTAAAAATGTTGGTGGATTTTGATGAGAGAGAAAAAAGATTGGTCTAGTGATGGAGAGAGAAGGACTTTTGAAATTGGGTATAAAAAAAGGAGCCACCCATGGTGATTCCTCCTATGGGCCGGCCCTAAAGGTTGGGGCTGACCTTAGGAGTTGGGGTGACTTCGATAGGTTGCCTTGCTTGCTCTTTCTTTATCTTCCTATGATTTCCTTGTATCCTTTGTATGTGGCCTTTATGTTTTGTACACTTTGCATGCTTGATACACATTATTTGTATGCTTGATATATATGCCTCATTTATATGCTTGGTATGATTTGTTTGGGACACTTATGGGTTCATTAGAGTTCCCAAACTTAGAAAAATTTCAGGTTTAGGGCTTATTCTAAACAAAAGTGTTTGGGTCATGGAAAGGTTAGGAGCCTTAGTGTGTAATAGAAAGTTGTGAGGTGGCTAAGGTGGATTGAGAGGAATGGGTTGGGTAATGATGTCTTGTGTGGTCACTTTACTAGAATTTAACCCTTAGGGGATCAACTTTATACTTAGCCAAAATTTTGTAGCTCCCATTTTCGTTGAGACTCTAGGACTTAACATTTTACATTTCATCACATATGAGGCTTCTAGACTTATTTAAAATTTCACAAATTTCATCATGCTTAGGGCTTCCAGACTTGGCCAAAATTTTATGAATTTTCTCATGGTTGAAGTGTCTAAATTTAGCCAAAATTTTATGAATTTCATCATGCTTATATTTGTGTCTTTCTTATCTTTGTAGGTATTTTGTTATTTCAAGAGCATCCCATTCTTCCCCCAAGGGTCCCTCACTAGAGTGTGCTCCTTACTTTAGAAGTTCGGATATCTTTTGGGCACATGTTCGCCATTATGACAAGCATTTATTTCCTTACCCATCACAAGGGGTCTTCTTTGTGGAAGATGATATTGAGGCATCCATGGGTGATTCTCCTTGGGTTAGAGACATTCCGCGGCTACAGGTGGAGCGAGGTTCCACCTATTATGCTTCTCTGGTTCTTTTCTGTCTCTTTTTCGAAGCTTCATGGTTGGGTACATTAGTGTACTTTTATTCTAATAATAAGGTGTATAAGGAGAGGTTGAAAGATGTTGAGGTGCTACATTACATAGAGTTATGCCGAGAGTTCCATGTTTATAAGGACGATGTTGCCCTTGACTAGTTGGTGTCACTGTGACGCCCCCAAATCCGGGTACCTCAAACCCGAATCCGGTGCTACACGGTACATCCCATTCCATACAACATAATAGACATGAATGTAATTATTATATTATTACAACACGTCTTACTCTCAATCCCAGGTTCTATTACCATAACATCAATCCAAATACATAATAAGTCTTAGTATTACAACATCTCTAATACAAATAAACTATGACGCCATCTAGACGTTCATCTTGCCCTTTCCCTTGTCCTTACCGGAACCTTCGGCCCGCTCGGACTTAGCTGCAATGTTTAATATAAAGCAAGAATGAGCATTCAATTGCCCAGCAAGTATAACAGTTGAATAACAACAATATCATCAATCATATCATCTCTCTTCGACAACTGAACAATAGTTGTGAAATATTCTGAATAAACAAGAATCATACTTTGCTTTCGTTTTAAAAATATATTTTTGAAACGACATTGAGTGGTCATAAGACCTTGAACTTTCTTTTGCTTTCTTGAAAAGGTACACAGCATTATAACTGCAAACCGTCTTACTTACGAGCACTTCTAGGTGATCAGCCTATTGTACTCTATGTTGATCAACACTCTAGCTGGAAACGACTATATGCGTTTGTTTAGGCGCTCGATGCCTTGTCAGAATAACTGACTAAAAACTGCCCCTGATATTAGGGTTGTTCATCTCATTCATGTCTCGGAATCCTAACCAAAGCAATTCGGTTGGATAGCTCTACTTACTCATAAATAACATTTCAAGGATTTATTATCAAATCAATAAAATATCTCAATATCTGTCTAGCCGAAACAAATGGCATCGACGTTCTCTATAACAGTTCATATATATGTGAACTTGAAAGCTTCAACAATTTATGTCATAACATAGCTCGAATACTTGTGCAAATACTGAAAAATTTACATAAGTAAGGAATTCACACAACCATATATGTATTGCGTAAATCGGAACTTCAAACATCGCATGAGAGTCAAGAGAATATAATCAAATGAATCAAATAAACTTGCACAATATACGTCTCTTGTATAAGATACGAAACTTGCATTCAATACTGAAAATGAATGAAGTTAGAGAACTTGCCCAACACAAAGGTTAGACAAGGGTTTAGGAAACTTGCAACAATATATACCTGTTTGCACGAAATAAAAATAGTGCATAAGGTTTAGAAACTTGCCTTAAGCGCTTGCTACTAGTTGACGTTAATCGTCCTTCAAATATGTCCTACGCATTTAAACATATATTCACATACCAATTAGTCTCACAATAGACACCAAACATTGGCTTACATTAATCAAGACATTATAATCATTACGAACATTGATTGCCACTACGCTTACCCAAACGGGGGTCTCGCTCCCCGGTGAGCGAGCGGCTGCCCAGCTCGCCGGTGAGCTGGCGGGGGAGTAGGGGCCAGCGCCCCCTGAAAGCCAAACGAAAAATGCAACTACGCTATTCATTTCATTTAAGCAAATCTCACGTGACTTAGTCATTTCATGCTTGGGGTCATTCAACTACTACACTAACATATCAAACATATGTCTTGGGGTATTTATGACATGTTGGGACTATATAAACATGCATCGCATCAATAACACAAAGCAGCAGAACCATTCACCTCTGCAGACCGGCGCAGCTGCGCAGGTCTTACACTTGGGAGTGGCGCAGCTGCGCCACTCTAATCCAGGGACTTTCAGGTCTGGCACCCAGCGCAGCTGCGCATGTGCTATGCTTGGGAGTGGCGCAGCTGCGCCACTCTGCATCCAGGGACTTTCAAGTTCTGCTACTGCAGAACCCAAAAATCCAAACCAATGATTCCGTCCCATTTGCTTCTTAGCCATTATACAACAAGTCTATATGACTCAAAACATACTTTTACAACTAAGCTATGCATCATAACATCATTTGATCAATTAACCATTCCTAATTCTCATGTTCCTTAGAGAAATCATTCTCTTAGACATTAAACCAAATAGTTGGTGGGCATGAGTTGAAAACTCACATTGGAGTAGAGTTTCATTATACTCTAGTCCAGATTTCCCACTGAAATCATTACTCATACCTTCTTGGCATATACCAACAATACACAACCAATGCACATAACCAAACCAAGATGGTTATAACTTCATTATTAACAAAAATATGAATAACAGTCCACTAATGTCCATTTCAGTCCATTTCTTGATTCCTTAAGCAAAGGTTTGATTCTCATACATTGTTCCACTTTTACACATCATTAACAAGGTTTAATAGAGCTAACAACATTCATACACATGTTCATGAACAACCAAGCAATTTCAGCAACATAACTCCAACAAAACAATCACAGTAAAACTATAACTTGGAAATGAGCTAAGCTCTATATTGCATACCTCTTGAGCTACTTCTAAGGATGCTAAATGGATCAAATAGCAGCTGCTACCACACTCCTTCTTCTTCCTCAAATCACCCGTACACACTCAATTCTTACACTCTCTCAATTTTCAGCTTCAACACTTAGCAACAAGAAAGGGATGGAAGCTGTGAAATGGGGGAATATATATAGAGGATGAATCTGAGCTTCAAGGAGGATGGAGGACCTGAGCATGCTCGGGCATGACAGCTCCCCATGTATGGGCGACTGAGCCTTTGGCTCTCCCCATGGCTCGGGTACTCCCCCCTCTTCTCCCAAGTTGCTTTATTCCCTCCTTGCTTCACCAAATGCAGAATTTGATGCTCCCCATGCTCTCCCACGTTCTTGGCTCTCCTCCCTCTCATTCTCTCCTTCTCCCGTACTCTTCTCCCACCTTCAAATGACCAGCTGATTGCTATAACCCATTTCCCTTCATGGGTCATGGGTTTGGGTCATGGATGGTGGGTTTGGTTCATGGACTCGACCCGTGGGTCTTGGGCTCCAACTTGGGCCACTCTTGTACTTCTAATTTAATTCCAATTGGGCTTCTAATAAATATTCAATTGGGCTAAAATAAAAATCCCATACTTGGAATATTAATCCCTCTCATTAACGCTTTGGCGAAATTATGAAAAGTCATAAAATTGAAAAAGGCGTCCTTGGCGTAAATAGCGCTTTAGTGCTATTTCTCTAATGATTTAATCAACTCCAATAAAAATAATAACAATCAAAAATTATTACCTACACATCATATGTAGTAATAAAATATTCATACCCATAACACGGAATAATATTAATAAAAGTTCAATTTATTCAATAAAATTCATAGGCTCGCGTTACAAAGCTACCCACGATCCGCGATCGTTACAGTCACGATGGAATCGAAAGATATGCACTTTTGTCATCGCCTGAGGAGAGTTTACCCCAACATTAGAGGATGTTCTGATGTTGTTTAAACTTTATCCTGAGGGGAATGTTCTTTGCACTTTAGCCGAATTAACTCCATAGGACAATGAGTGTGTGGCTTATTTGGAGGAGGCACATCGCAAGGCAAGTAAATGTGTTTCTCGTTAGGACGAGGGGGTGTTGTCTCCTTCAAGATTTACTGAGTCTTCTTCTTGCAAGTGTTGTTGGCTTATATTGATTCGGTACTTTTATGTCGTTATAGATCCTTCTTGCAAATCCAGACGGGGTCCTTCAGTGTTATCTTTTATAGGGAATGATAACCCCGTTGAGCTTGTCGCCATTGTGGCGATGTGACTATCTTGCTTCTTGTTTCCTAGTTCTTCATCATATTCTCTTGCCCCACTTATATCCTATTGTTACTATGATTTCCTGTGGGGCTTGGCTTCCACTTGGGATGTTATTCGTGGGGAATCTCTATCGTCGTTTAAGTGAATCTATTTTGGCGATGCGCGAGGTGCGTGGATGGTAAGCCTTCACCTCTACTTTCATTGGTTCTTTTGTTCTCTTCTTTATGTTTTTATAGGCTTTGATTACTCTTTTTGCAGCCGTGACATCTCTTGTTATGCCCCAGTCTCCTTCTAATAGCTCTTTTTTAGCACTTTCCGGGGTATGCTCCCATTGGTTGGAAGAAAGCTAGTTTTTCTTTCCCCGGGGTTTCTCCCCAAGTTGCTCGGTGATCTTTCGTGGACTTGAGGAGTTTCTTAGATGTGTGGACTGAGTATGTTTGTCATTCTTACATCACTCTTATAATTGATGGCAATAAGGTATCATATTTATCGTTCATCTTTGTGAAAAGTTGATTCTATAGTCCCCTATTAAGATGATGTATTGTCTTGGTTCTTCTGGAGTCCTTATTATTTGCCCTTTATTATTGTTCATGGCTTAGTCAAGGTGGTGAGGTATGCTCCAGAGAGTGGCACGTCAATTTGGTTCTGACCAAGGTGTTCCTCTTATTCGCGTTTCCTTTTTGAAGTTTTGAGGAGTGCCTTGTCAGATACTTCACAACTAGTTCTGATGAATTTATTTGGGGCCATCCTAGGAGTATAGTTGCTTCACCTGCTAGCTTTTCTTCTAGAGGTAGCTTTATAATTCCTGCACTCTCTCGAGTGAGGCTATTTATAGTGAAGAGTCCTCTCTTTTGGGGGAAGGTCCTTACTCAATAGGAGAAGGCTCTCCAAATTACCACTTCTTTTATGTTTTTGTCAACGAGGTCTTATGTTTATCTTCTTTCTACACTGAAGCAGGTGGTGCTCACATATGCTCATAGCTCCCCCTTCCCTTGTATGTTCTTCCTCTCAAGAGAATACCCTTCGGGCTTTGGCTCCACGACCTCCTCGTCCCTTGTCTTCTATGTAATCTTATGATTCTAGTTCAAAGAGGACTCATGCTCTTGATTTTATCATACCTCATTCTTTAAGATCAAAGATTAAGAAAGCTCTGGTTTCCCCTTCTTCCCTTTTACTTGCTTCTGATGGGGTTCATGTTCCTTTCCCTACACGCCCTCAAAGTTTGGTAAGTCCTTTGGAGGAGGTAGTTATACCATCTTCAGGGTTTATTGCCCCTAGTGTTGATACTATCCCGGAGGAGCCATCTTTGGTGGTTGAAGGTTCTTCCTTGCCTTCAACACCGTCTTGTAGTGCTGTTTCTCCTACTTGTGCCCTTTGTGAGCTATTGGCTCGAATTCTTCTAGAGGGAGATGTAGTTAATGGGTGCGGACCAGAGCAATCTACCAGGTCTTCATTTACAGATTCTGGTACTCCTTGTGATTCCAATTCATCCCTCTTTTTTGCTTCTCCTCTCTTCTTCTTATTGCCTTTCTTTTCCTTTTTTCCCAGTTTCCTGTTTTTCTTTGACCCTGAACTTGATTTCTTCCTAATCAATTCCTCTGCCATTTCAACTGGCTCATTAGTCAATTTCTTCAATTTTTCATCTTCAATAACTTCTTCAACAACAGTTTCTTCAACATACTTTGATTCATCCTTGGTCTCAGCCAAGATTTCTTCATTTCTTTCTTCTTCTTAAGGCTTTGAAGCTTGTTCAACCACCACATCCTCATTCTTATCTTCTGGCTCAGGCTCATTTGTCGTCACAGCCTTTTCATCAGACTTACTTTCTAAAGGCTCATATTCTACATCCTTCTCAGCCTTTTTATTCTCATCATTATCATCATCATTATCACTAGACTCTGGAGTAATCATCTTTCGTTTGCCTTGGTTCTTTTTACCCATGCCCGTAGATTCATCTTCCTCATTATTATCATCAAGATCAATGATCATACATGGAACACCTTCATCACTTCTATGACCAGGAAATTTCATCATTTACCTTAGTCGTGCACTTTGTGTCCTTTTTACAGACTGAGAAACAGGTGTTTCCGAGTCCTCTTTAGAAACATATGGACTTTTCCCAGTGCCCTTTAATGATGCTTTCTCAACCTTCACTCTTTTCTTGGAACGTTTCACTAGAATAGATATCGAAGACAAAAAATCATCAGATTGAGATGATTCAGTTTTTATCTCATTAACTTTCCTCTTCCCTTTACTAGACTTGGAGATATCTTTGTTGCTACTGTCAGATATCATCTATCTCTTATTTTATATTGGGTTTTTCTTCCAATTGTCAAACAATTTAGGAGACATCGCCTTATTAACGTTCAAGGTTTCTCCTTCATCATCCCTGATTTTATTTTTCAATTTCTTCTTTAGAATAATGCTTAAGAATCTCCCATAAAAAATCTTTGTAACAGACTTATCCAAAGCCTTCTTCTTCTTTGCTTCCTTTAGCCACGTAGCTACCCAATCCAGTAACACAACTCTAAAGTTTATCCTCTGCTTCATGAATACTGCAGTCATGAGTTGCATCTGTAAGTTACTTACCGTATCATATGCAGAATCTTTTCACAAGATACACTTCCCCACTATCAAAGCAAAAAACTCATATTCTTAGGGAAACTCCTTTTCCTTTATGCCTTTGAGATGAGGATTCTTCTCATACCCCATCAGCCTCATACCTTCTTCAATGTCTACTTCCTCAAGTATCATTAGGCCTTCGTTGGTGAAGCCTAAACACTTGTTGATTTCAACAGCTCCTAATTTCATATTTGTTCCCCCTCACATTTATGGATAAAACCCCATCATTAACCACTGCATTGTGATAGAAATCTTTCACCAATTCTGAGTACACCTTGGTGTTAGATCCCAGACATTCGAAGAACCCAACTTCCTTTACAATCTTGAGAATATCCTTGAACTTCTTCTCCGAAGAATCAAACTTGTCAAAATCGAGTTGGATACTGTAACGAATGTGATTTCTATGAATAAATAAAATATTTACTGAGTTAAATAAATATTTTATTTGATTGATTTATTGAATAAAATAAATAATTGATGGAATTATTGTGGAATAATTTATTTTAGTATAAATATGTTAATTGTTATTTGGTGATGATTTGGTGTTTATTCCAATTAAATTAGATGATTGATGGTTTATTTGAAATAGTTTTTAATTGGCCAAATAGAAGTTATAATTTAGTTAGTACAGTTTAATTGAATTCATAAATTGATAAGTTTAATTTAATTGAAGTGTGACATTTGAACTATATGATAGAGGGATTATAAAAATAAATTAAAAGAGATTGGATTGAGTTAGCCAAACAAGGTCTTGAGACCTTTGGTTGGTAAAAAGGGTTTATTATATGGGTTTATCCAAACAAGGCTTAGACCCTTGGGTTTTGTTAACTGATAATTCTTTTGGGTTTTGGTAACTGACAGAGTTATGTTAAAACTAAACCATCAGTTTAGTTCTTAAGTCTAAGAGAAAAGAACATAGTTTCTAGCAGAGAATAGGGAGAATTGAGAGAAAAGAGTTTCTCTATGAGATTGAGAGCAGGTTTAGAAAATCCAAAAGGAAGTAGGAGGATTGCTAGTCATTCCAATCATCATCTATTCTTGGACTAAGAAGAATTAAGAGGTATAATTTGATTATAATTCTTTATTTTTACTATATTGAGTTCTTCACTGAAGATTTTTTTTATTTTATTTCTCTGTGAATGGATTTTGATGGCTAATATATGAAGTAATTATTTATATGTGTTAGTTGTATGCATAATCTACCGAATGGTGTCTATAAATGAATTTGATTGTATTAATTCATGAAATCATGTTTAAAATAGAGTTTTTATAATTATAGTGAAAAGGTTCATGAGTATGGTTTACATGTATGAAATTTGATGTTCAATTCGGGTATTAGTTTGTAAATTGATTGTGGATTATGTTAATTCGTTAAGAAACAAAAAGAAGGCAAGTGGAATGGATTAAATTGGTTAAGAAACGAATTCATGGTGATTAATTTTGTTAATATGTCAAAAGTTTGGAAATAGAGTAAGAACAATGGAATTTAATCTCTTAATTTGGTTATTTGATGATTTTGAAATGTTGGAATGGTTCTGTAGTTGTTTACTACTGAGTCTTTTGAGTTTATAGCATCAGTGAATAACTATTTTGGTGTTTAAGAGAGTAAGTTGAGAAATTGTTCGCGCTGTAGCAACTAAGTCTGTGTCGCAGCGCGACCGCGCTGGTTTCCAGTGCAAAAGTAGCGCGGCTGCGCCGACAGTAGATCAGTCCCTATATGAGTGCAGCACGACCGCGCTGGTTTCAAGAGTAAAAGTGGCGCGACCGTGCCGGTACCAGAGCAGACCCAGTGATGAGTTTTCTTTACATGCATAGCTTAGGTGATGATAAGTTTGCCTATTTTAATGTATGTGGAGAATCGTAAAGCATTTTATAAGACTTAATAACATAATGTAGTTGCTCATATGATGATTATAAGTTATGAATCAATAAGTTATATAAAAAATGTGTAACTCGATGTTCGTAAGGATTGGAGATGTTAATTATATGTTATGTTTTAGGTTATGTGATGGTATAAATTTTTGATTTGTGCTATGTGGTTAGTTAGGGAGTTTAGATCATGAATTAAGTTGGTATTTTGTACTAAAGTGGAAAGTGAAATTGTTAATCATAGTTGTAATATCACTAATTTACATTCTGATCCTAATGGTATATAGGACGTTTTGTGAACGTAAATTGTGGTTGTATAAATTACGCACGAGGCAAGTTCCCTAAAACTTTACTTTTCATTAAGCAAGTTTCTAAATTCTACTTTTCATTACACAAGTTCTCTAACTTTGGCTATTATTATTATTGTAGCAAGGTTTTCCATATTATTCAACGATTATATGTTGATTGAGTTTTCTAGACTTTCAAATGCATTACTCTAGTATATTCGTTTGTAATCCTTGAATTCTACTGTTATTGTAGACCCATTTTTACAAAGATTGTGATGTTATCATAATCAGACCTATATGGCTAGTGAACCCTTTTTATTCGACTAGTTCATAATTGATGCTCGTTCTAAAATCTAGAATTTCTGTTAAAGCTATTCCAAACCAAACTTCATTTGGTATGGACTCTTACAGTAAAACTGAGATGAACAACCCTAATATAGGGGATTATATTACGCAATAACGTTAAAATATTTATGCATAGTACATTGTACAAAGGGCTGATCCCCCGGAGTACGAGACGGATAGTCCATAGTCTATAAGACTGTTAAAGGTTACAATAGAGATACTTGCTAACCTAGGACATAGTTCGAGGTCTTATGACCCTCAGCTTCATTTTTAACCTTGAAATCTATATTCAAATCTTGAGCCAATCTTGTTAGGTTTGTACATAGCGCGAATATGCAATCAAATTACATAAATAGTGCGGAAGCGCGATAAAATCAGATTTTAAAATTTTATACAAACCATCACCATGATCTTTCTTTATGCACAATTATTAATTAAACGAAAGAGATGGAGAATAAGAATTATACCCTTGTAGAATTCTAGCTTCCTCAGGTACAAGTTCACCTCTAATTCCTTCGCGTTCTCCTTGAATTCCACCGATTAAATTCCTTCCTTTGATCAACGTTAGCCACCCAAGTGTTTGGCCTCTAGAGGTGATCCACCAAGGAATAATACTTGTTCAAGAAGATGGGTGTTGACAAAACCCTAGTTTCTATCTCTATAGAAATTGTAAGTACTCTCTACAATTCTTATGCAAGAGTGTGTAACCCTAATCTATGATAAGACTTCTCTTATTTATAGATGTAGGAAAACCCTTCCCTAAACTATTTAGGATTAGGGTTTCTATTCTAATTAAACTCCTTTAATTAAATTAAACTCTTAATCCAATTAGGAATTCATGTGAGAGTACTTCTATTAATTAATTCTCAATCCCTATTAGGAATTAAATAATAGTAATAATAATAATAATACCAAGACTCCTCTTATTAATTTATATTTAATATTTCTAAAATATTAAATAATAAATATTAAGCTATTTAATTTATTCTATCTCCATAGACTAAATTAAATATACTTAACTTATTATTACAATTATGCCATTTACTTCTTAAATAAATATTTTCCTTTTGCGGCGTGACCCTTTAGGTTCTCCATATTAAACCGGTTGTGAATAAATCAATTAGAACAATTCTAATCTTATTTAAATAAATAAATTAAACTATTTAATTCATTTAAATAAATAATATTTATTCTACAATAAGGGTAAGCCCCCTTAGCGATCAACGACTTTCCAGATAATATAGATTTCAACATTAATCATAAAAGAACCTTTCAGTGCATAGTTACCGTACAATTCAATCCTTCTACCATACAATGTCCCAATTAAATATAAGACATGGACTTACTGTCAAGTCTTATTTTATTTAATTATATGTATTTCGATTCTCAAATGCACAACTCTAATTAATGCAAATTAGAAACTCCTTTCTAATTTCATTTTGCTTTGGCCAAAGACTTCTGAGTCGTCATTTATCGAATCACATAGGACATTCTCTCCTTTTACTAGAAGTGGTAGATTCTTTATTGATCATTCACCTATCTCCATGTATAACTTATTATACCCAATCATACCCTTTGATATACCCTAAAGGTCTTAAGGGACATGTCAAAGTATAACTCATCATACACAAGATACTATGATGATCTCAAGTCCAAGGATCACTTGTACTACTATCACTAGAGGAATTCCTATTGACAGGCGAGTAAAAACTCCATTAGGTATTCCTTAGCGAGCCACGTTCAGTGAACTTATTCTCTAATAAGCACCTACATACTTGCTTTAGTGTCTCCACACAAATGATTATGAGATCAATCATCCTCTTCATAAGAGCAAGCAACGTATGTACTAATCTATCCGGATTCACTAATCCCCTTTTTAGTAATCCAATGATTAGGAACAATTTTAGTTTGTGAGCTATCTAGAATTTAGATCTCATTAGCATGATCACCATCATGATTCTAAAAACATTGCTCAAAACTATGGGTTTATCACATTTAATATAACAGCACCATGTAGATAAAGTAAAATACCTTTAACAAACGAATAAGATTACAAAGTATATGCTACATCATATCAAATATGATTGGCTTGTGTGCATACTACTTTCAAAGCTATCTGTTGAGCTTTTAGACCTTTGATTGTTATTGATTGATTTCAGAAAAGCTGTTACACCTCAATTAAAATCTACTTCAGTGATTTCTCCATTGTTATTGTTATTATACTTGCGGGCAATTGTTTGCTAACCCTTGCATAAAACATTGCAGCTAAGACTAAGAAGTCAGATGAGCCGTCCACTAGTAAGGTCAAATGCAAGATGCATAAGTAGCTCGCGAACTGTTAATTGTTACGAAACTTTTGTAATAAGACTTATTTAATATTATGTTTTAATTCCGCATTGATGTATTTAAGGTTAGATGACCTGAGATTTAATTGCTTAAGAAATTTAAGTTGTAACCCCTGTTGTGGGAAGATGGTTTAATAAGTTTAATGTTTATTATCATTTATTATAGGTAGTTAGACATGAATATATTAAATAGTGAACACTAAATCTGTGGAGTTGAAGTTCCAGGATTTGGGGGTGTCACAGATACCCGTTATGACATGACAATTTTCCATTTCAAGGGTTTGGTTTTAAATGAATACTTGAAGGAAGAAATGTGTTTGGGTTGGTAAGAGTTTCGGGGTTTTTGGAGGTTTAAGAAATTTGAAATTATCTTGAATGTTTTGTGAGATTTGGAGGTTTTAGGGTTTAGAATGGGAACTTTAGAGTGATTTACGGTTTGCAGAGATTTGATAGCTTAAAGTTTGATAGCTTGCAGAGTTTAATAGAGTATAGACATAGACGACTGATAGGAAAGGCAAAAGTTAGAATTTGAAATGATTTTTCTTCAGCTCCCTCTAATTTTGCACAGTGGGATACGTGCTAGAAAATCATTGATGACACATCGCTTTAAAAACTGTAATTCCACAATAGCTATATATCAGTTTCCTTGGTTCACTTTCCTTCCGAGAGCGTGAACACCACTTTCCTTCAGCTTGACCATTTTTGACTTTTTCTGTCGTAGAGTAACTTGATAACATAGCTTTCACTCTATGAATTTCAATTTGCTCAACGATCATCTTCTGATAACAAGCTTCAATCTTTTATTGCTTTAGCTTTAACTGATAAATATGATCTTCCTTCTTGCTTTGTCACCTGATTACCATATCTTCACTTAGCTTGAATCTCCCATTGCTACTTTTAATATCTTCTTCTACGAATTGTTCCTCTAATTTTGTTTGTTGAGGCATTGGAAAAGCTGATTGCCTTTCTTCTGGTTGTTCTCCCTTAATATGTGCATTTAGGTACTTAGAAGCCGGAGGACTCTATTCCACCATGATATCAGTAATAACAGACTCAATAATTTTCATTTGTTCCACTGAACCAATAGGTGAGTTTTGATTGACCATTGGTAAAGACTTCCCTTTAGAACCAACTTTTTTCTCTTTTAGAAAGTCTAAAAACCAAATCTTCTTCTCCATGAGGACTGGCTTTTCTCCTTTGTTTCTTAGGCTTTGTCACAGATCATAATTCTAAGTCCTCTCTTGCATACTTGCCACTAAATGATGGATAATAGTCTTGAGCTTTACTGAATGAGATATTTAAGGAAGAGTATTGGATCAATAGCTTCATTAATTCGTGGAGTTCCCATATTTGGAACTAAGGACTCTACGATTTCCTTGTCTCGCACTACGATCGTAGGATCTAGCTCATTTGTTATAACTTCACGATCGTAGGGTTTTCTTGATCTGTGATCTAAGATTCTAGCTCTGCGACCTTTTTCATATTGAGCTGCTTTGCCTAGTTTGCCTTGATCAGTCTCATAACTACTGACATGAGATAGAGACTTCCATTATCAGAAAATCTTTGACAGACATTCCATGGACTTTAGAGTTCTATAGAATGTTCATGAGATTCCTTCATATGCAAAGAAACTGCATAACTCTTGACTAAGCACTAGCCTTTGATGATCAACAAAGAATGTCTTAAAAGACAATTGAAGAATCTTGACTTTGCAACTGACATGAGTTCCTTGATGACAACTATGAATTTCAAGCATCCACTAATAGAATCTTTAATAAGGGCCACTCAGTCTTGATACCTGGAGGTTTGATAATTTTTCTATGTTGGTACCCATTGTTGTTTGGGTCCTACTACGTTAATTTTCTTAAATACCTAAGTCTTTCAAACTTTGGGTCTCTAGTATGTATTAACATTATGAAAACAATGTAAAGCTCATATTTTCTTTTATATGATGATAATAACAGTTAATATGCTAAATGAGTGTGTGTGCGCGTGTGTGTGTATGGACATCTTTTCGTATAGAACTTGTGTGGATGATTAAGCCTTTCCTTTTGGTTGAAACTACTTTTGCTTTAACTATGTTCTAAGATTTTGTACTTCTGTAGAGTAATGATTAGCTCTACTATTTGCACTTGGTTGGTTTGTGGAGTTGATCAGACAATACGACTCTTCGAGATACAACAGTAGTTTTGATTACACTCTACGCTTTATCAAAAACACAGAACATTGTGTGACTAATAGTTCTTTGACACAACGACCTAGTCAACAAAAGTTGAACAACTTGAAATACTGAGCTTTAACAACCTCTTTGAATTTTACAATAACAACACCTCTAACGAGAGGAGAGATAATTATTATTGTTAATTTCCATTGAGTTTTCTACGTCCAAAGTAGAAGACAAATCACCAACCTTTAGAACTGATTTTAACAAGGATGAATCTATGACTTAGTGATAGTTTACAAGTGATGAAGAATAATTCCATATTAAGATTGTCATGTCTACATCCTCTAACTTAGAGGTAAGAGTAAACTCTCTCAGTGAGACAATTCAAATAGTGATGCAACACATACATGATATTATACGATGTTATTCTATAATCATCATAACTAATATTAAAGGGGATAATGTCAAATGCGTCACTGATGTCAATCTCTTGACAATTAGTGGTTCTACTTGAATCATTTCATTATGTTGTGGGGTAGAGATTTTCAATCTTGAGAATCACCGATAACATCACCACTTGTAGCATTCCCAAAATCATCTTTTTGCTTTATCAGATAGACTTGCTGTGTTTTCCTATCTTTGGGTAGCTCGATCTACTTATTAATTTCAGCCTCGCTATACTCATCTGATAATAATGATAACTTCATTTAAACATATGGACCAATCTGGATAGCCTCAAGCTGTTCATCATTAACATTCATAAATATACCTGCAAATATAATTTTCAACTTATAGGCTCATCTTTATTTAGAAGAGGTGTCCTACTCTCACTACCAAGTTTAGACATGGTTCTAGTTTAGTGCCTTAGATAAACTCAAAGTGTAAGCTTTAAAAGTTCGTGAGAACCTACTCTAATACCATTTGTTATTTCCCAGAGGCACAAAGAGATCTAGAAGGGGGGTTGAATAGATCTTTAAAAACTTTTTCTTTTCAGGTTAAAGATGTATTACCAAGTAATCAGTTAATCATATTGATTAAGAACAGTAGAATATTCTTTTATTAAATCTCCCCTAAAGATTATGAAAATCTCAGATCTAAATTAAGTCTTGTGGATGTACAAACACATAACAGATATAACAGTTTAATGTGCATAATATAAATGACATAAAGTAAACGACACATGATATTTTAAGTGGTTCGGAGACTGAACAACTCCTGATCCACTCTTCCACTCCACCGAGCAGGATATCCACTAAGGATAAGGTGAATACGACCATTTACAACTATATTTGGACACTTAGACCTTTTTTAGTTTCTTCAACTTAGCAATTCGGTCACTAAGACTAGGATCCTCTGACCCAATTTGGTCACTAAGACCAGGATTCTCTGACCCTATTTCGGTCACTAAGACCAGGATCCTTTGACCCCAATTTGGTTTGTTGATTGGTTGGATGTACTGCTAAGACGACATTAAGGTTCCTTCTTTTTCTGGTACTTAGTAGCTTTGAAAACTTATTGAATCATAGAATGAAACTGCTCTACGTCTTCATCTTTTCAATTCTGAGTGTTCTTGGTGAATCATAGAGTGGTTCTTGAGATTGGCCTTCTGAACTTCCACTCAATTTCCACTACTATCAACCACTTGGCTTCTTAGCACTTCTGCTCTTAGCTCTGTCAAATTCTTATCATCTCAACACTTTGGCTCTTGGCTTTTTGCTCTTTGGCTCTTCGACTCTTGTGTATTCTATCGCACTTGCGTTTTCGCTTAAGCCAGTACTTTGGATCTTTTCATTTTGTGCTAGAATATGTGGTACATTCTTAATTTTGCCTATGAAATTTTACTATTACATTTCTCTTAATAGTATACTACGAACATTATGTTTTTTACTGTATAGTGTGAGTTTGTTGCAAACGCTATGCAGATTTACAGCCCTGAGAAAAAGTTCCCGAAAAAAAGATGGCTTGGGCATTCAAACAGCTCTGACCCAAACAAAAGAATGTTATGGATTGTGGAATATACGTAATGAAGTACGTGGACTACATTATCCAAGGTTACTCTTTAGCGCAGGTCGACTGGTCCGCAGAAGATGTGTCCTTGTTTAGGTATCGAATTGCCCATGAATTGCGTAAGCATAAGGCTAGAGATATGACATTTACACAGATGACTAGTATAGTCACAACTGTATCTTAATATGTACATTCGATTTAAACTTTGTGAGTTTGTGATATGTCATTTACGCTTTCAACATATATAGGGGGAACCACCTACAGTCGATAAATAATATGTATAACATAAAAATAACATTCCTTACGTCCACCTGATTCGGTTTTTGGAAAACCCTTCGGCTATCAAAAATGGCGTAGTACTTCGGCTATTGGAATTGGCATATGAAATTCGGGGTCTGAATTAAATACTTCATTTTAATCACAAATATAAGCAGTTTAATATTGTAGATTTAATGTATCGGGAAAAAATAATTCAATTGAGAAGCGATGGCGTAGAACTTCGGTTATCGAAAATGGCATAGTACTTCGGCTATCAGAATTGGCTTATGAAATTCGGGGTCCAAATTAAATACTTCATTTTAATCACTCGTATCCGTAGTTTAATATTGCGAATTTAATGTCTCGGGGAAAATTAATTCGATTGAGAAGCGATGGCGTAGCACTTCGGCTATCGAAAATGGCCAAGTACTTTGGCTATCGAAATTGGCTTATGAAATTCGGGGTCCGAATTAAATACTTCATTTTAATCACTAGTATTTGTAGTTTAATACTGCAGATTTAATGTATTGGAGAAAAATAATTTGATTGAGAAGCGATGGCGTAGTACTACGGCTATCGAAATTGGCTTATGAAATTCGGGGTCCGAATTAAATACTTCATTTTAATCACTAATATTCACAATTAAATACTACGGATTTAATATATCGGGAGAAAAATAATTCGATTGAGAAGCGATGGCGTAGAACTTCGGCTATCGAAAATAGCCTAGTACTTTGGCTATTGGAATTGGCTTATGAAATTCGAGGTCCGAATTAAATACTTCATTTTAATCACTAGTATCTGCAGTTTAATACTACGGATTTAATGTATCAGGGAAAAATAATTCGATTGAGAAGCGATGGCGTAGAACTTCGGCTATCGAAAATGGCGTAGTACTTCGGCTATCGGAATTGGCTTATGAAATTCGAGGTCCGAATAAAATACTTCATTTTAATCACTAGTATCCGTAGTTTAATACTATGGATTTAATGTATCGGGAAAAAATAATTCGATTGAGAAGCGATGGTGTAGAACTTCGGCTATCGGAAATGGCCTAGTACTTCGGCTATCGGAATTAGCTTATAAAATTGAGGGTCCAAATTAAATACGTCATTTTAATCACTAGTATTCGCAGTTTAATACTGCGGATTTAATGTATCGGGGAAAAATAATTCGATTAAGAAGCGATGGCGTAGAACTTCGGCTATCGAAAATGGCCTAATATTTCGGCTATCGGAATTGGCTTATGAAATTCGGGGCCTGAATTAAATACTTCATTTTAATCACTAATATCCACAGTTTAATACTGTGGATTTAATATATTGGGGAAAAATAATTCGATTGAGAAGCGATGGCGTAGAACTTCGGCTATCGAAATTGGCCTAGTACTTCGGCTATCGGAATTGGCTTGTGAAATTTGGGGTCCGAATTAAATACTTCATTTTAATCACTAGTATCTGCAGTTTAATACCGTGGATTTACTGTATCAGGGAAAAATAATTTGATTGAGAAGCGATGGCATAGTACTTCGGCTATCGGAAATGGCCTAGTACTTCGGCTATCGGAATTGACTTATGAAATTCGGGGTCCGAATTAAATACTTGATTTTAATCGCTAGTATCCGTTGTTTAATACTGTGAATTTAGTGTATCGGGGAAAAATAATTCGATTGAGAAGCGATGGCTTAGAACTTCGGCTATCGAAAATGGCCTAGTACTTCGGTTATCGGAAATGGCCTAGTACGTACTTCGGTTATCGGAAATGGCCTAGTACATACTTCGGCTATCGGAATTGGCTTATGAAATTCGGGGTCTGAATTAAATAGTAAACAGTTCATTCTTGCCAACAGTTCATTCTTGCCAAAAAGATGTTTTCGTTTCATTTGATTAAATTGTATTTACTGGTTGTTCATTACATGAAATGTAAAGTAGACATATAAACTTAAGTACGGGGTGGGGATTGTTCATCGGTTTCATCCTCCTCTTCAAAAGATTCGATAACTTTCGGATCAAGCTCGGCCGCAAGCATCATTTCTGTTATGTGAGCTTTAGCAGCTTTATAACCATCAGCGAATTGACCGATGATACTTGCTGTCAACTCGAGGGACTTCTTATAATCGGAGATGACCTTATCTTTGAGGGCTTCAGTTAGATGGCCATCTTTCATTATTCATTAGTATTCATCTTCTAACTTATTGTCGGTTTGGACGAGGTTTTCCATTTTGAGCTCAATGTCCTTGGCATGATCTTTGAGATTGCGGACCTCTTTCTTTAGTTCATAGTTGTCGTCTTTCAATTCTTCCACTTCGGTAAAGAGTTAACATTTCTGGCCGTTGAGGTTAGAGTTCTCACGCGGCAGTGCTTTGGCATGGCGCGTGGTGTTGGCATGACAGCTTTCTCGATTTCCAGGTTACTCTTCATTGAAGCGACTTCTTTCTTTAGTAGTTCATTTTCAGCCTCGAGTTCCTTTTCCTTTGAATGGATACGAGAAAACTCGCGAAGGCTAGAGTGAAGGTTTGCGACGCCTGAAATATGAAAGGAATGATAGTTAGAGGTAAAACAAAAAAAACGAGTTCTGCATTTACTTGTTGAGGACTAACCTTGCCTTGATATATCGCACTTGTCGGAATAAGTTCTTTAGTGGAATGACCTTCGAATCTCTCATCGTCTTTCGAAAGGGCCCACATCTCATGAAGGGCGAAAGGATAATTTGCCTTATCGTCGGGCCATATGGTCAACATTTTGTAGACGTCATCGTCTGAATTTATTGGCGTTGATTATGTTGCAGATTAAGAGGCAAATGGGGTATCGTTTGGTGCGGGCATTTGTGGAGGTAATGTATGACAATGTTTCTTTTAGGGAGGCTCGATGTTAAGTAGTTCGGTCTCTTTCCTTTTTTGGGCTTCAGATGTTTGGTAAAGAAGGGGATCGGTCCTGGTGTTTTGTTTGGGTGGATAACTAGGGATTGTTTGGGAAGATGCTTTTTCTTGAGTTGTTTCTTTTTGTAAAGGGTTCTGTTCTCTGTGGTGGTTAGTTCGGTGGCATTCCTTCTGGGAGGTGGAATGGGGATTGGGACCGTTAAAGTTTTGATGTGTTTACAATGAAAATACGAGGATTAAGACTTACGTTAGTGCTCGAATAACCAATTCTGATCGGATAGCAAATCCAATGACCAATCTTCTTTCGACACCTTGGCTTAAATGTTTTGGAGTTCCTCTGCTCGTTCGTGGGAAGCCTTATCAAACATAAAGTTGGCTCTTGAGGAGTCGGCCCAACATGGTAGGAGATGTGTGTTGCGCCCCTTGATATAAAACCAGTTGGAGTGCCAACCCTTGTTGCTGAAAGAGGTTTTCATCCAAGTGCGCTTGTTCAGCAGTGTTTTTAACTGCCGAAAGCCCGATTCTTTGGATCGAACAAGGGAGAATAGCGATAAGAGGAAGCTATTGGATGGTGTAATGCCACAGTCGTGCCAAAACGCGATGAATAATATGAGATGAATATACGAGTTCTGCACTAACTGTGAGAACCCAATCACTATGAAACTGAGGAAGGCAGAGATGAATTCATGGAGGGGGAAACGAACCCTATATTTGAGAGCGTAGAGGGGAACGACTATCCATCCATCAGGATGTTGATACATTCTCTCGTCCAAATTGGGCACACGAAGGGCGTAGTCGTTCGGGATGAGGTACCATTGGCGAATATCTTGTAGGGCTGCGTTGGTAATGGAAGATGGAATGTTGATGTGGGAGTAGGCTTTTATGGAAGAATATTCTTTCAACATATTCATTTCGTCTATATCGGCCTGGGTTTTAGCGGGGGAAGGGGTGTCTTCTTTTTCAGAGTGGGGGCGGCGATGATGTCGGTCGTGTGGGATATAGCGGAGTCGTTGGTGGGTGTGGCGGCTGCGGTGACTGTGGTGGTTTGGGTTTCTAGGGTAATGCTGATGTTTACTGGTGCGTACTTGTTTGGGTGGATGGGTTAATGGTGAGGCACTCGTTGAGTATAGTTGGAGGTTGTGTGGATGTACAATCGGCCATTGTTGGGTGGTAAGTTAGTTGGTGTGAAATATAAAGACGAGGATCGTTGCAGGAAGGAGGAAGGTAGAAAATGCTCTGATAAATTCAAAATCGATAGTTGAAAATGTGGCAGTTTATTTGGAAGTGAAGGGTTTTTGATGTGACAAACCGTTCACTTATACACGTTTCCCAAATTACAGCTCAGTAATGATGCGTGGGGCCCAATGCTGGCACGTGTCTCTGTCCCGTCTGTAGTATTAAACTACGGATTTTCGCGAAACGTGATTTTTAGCTTTAATGAAATTACACTACAAGCAAAACGGTTAGTTCCGACGAAATTATTTCCGACAGATATAATTCCGTCGAACTTAGTATTATTCCGACGGAATATTTCGTCGAATATAATTCCCTCGTAATTAATTCAATTCCGACGAAATTCCAAAATTCCCGCCAGCGCGAAACTAAATCCGACGGAACCATATTTATTTTCGACGGAAATTTCGTCGAAGTTAGCTTAATTCCGAGGGAGTTAAAGCCGACGGAAATTCCGTCGGAATTAAGTTATAAAACCTAAATCGTTTCAGGTAGCCCCAGTACTTGCCGCCGCAGCTATTTTATTTTTTCTCTCTTCTCTCTCATCTCTCTCTTCTCTCCATCTCGCCGACCGGTCACTCCCTCGCCGTCCCGTCTCTCCCTCGCCGTCCGGTCCTGCCCTCGCCGTCCGTTCCCGCCTCGCCGTCCGGTACCTCCCGTCCCCGTCCGGTCCATCCCTCCCGTCCGAGAGCACCTATTCCTCCTCCATTATTCAACCACCGGGGTTTAAGGTTTGATTTAATTAAACACAATTATTTAATTTTGTGATGTTAGCCTACAATTGATAGCCCTAATTTATGATCAGTCCCCAACCCAAGAATTATTGATACTGTATATGCATCATTTGGTTCGAAGAGCTTGAATTTTGTTAACTGTATTATTGTGCATGTATGCAAAATATTTGGGACTGAAAACAGTTTGGTTTGAGACTTAAAACAGTTTAATTTGGGACTGAAAATAGTTTAATTTGGGACTGAAAACAATTTGGTTTAGCTTCAATTTATTAATTGGATATTGTGTATGCATTAATTTATTACTGTCATTTTGATTTGGCTATGAAAATTGGTAAAGTGTAAATCATTTTGATTGAGAAGTGATATTTCTGCAGTATAGATGTTGTTTGAGTGTGGTATGTAATATTTCTGACGGAATTTCCCACGGAAATTCTGTCAGAATTATTCCGGAGCAAAATTGTGGGCCCTCCTTGGTAATATTTATGTATTTTAATTAAGCTTCCAATATTGAATTGAACTAAGTAGCATTTACTTAGTTTCAAACTGCTAAACTAAATTTAATAACATATAAATAAAATAAAATAAAATAATTAAAATAACATAAAATAATACAAATTAAAGTAAAGAAAATAATATAATTTATAAAGTAAAATAAAGTAAAATAAAATAATTAATATAACATGAAATAATACAAAATAAATTAAAAAATATAATATACTTTATAAAATAAAATAAAATAATTAATATAACATAACATAATACAAAATAAAGTAAAGAAAATAAAATAATTTATAAAATAAAATAAAATAATTAATATAACATGAAATAATACAAAATAAATTAAAGAAAATAATATAATTTATAAAATAAAATTAAATAAAATAATTAATATAACATAGAATAATACAAAATAATTTAAAGAAAATAATACAATTTATAAAATAAAATAAAATAAAATAATTAATATAACATAAAATAATACAAAATAAATTAAAGAAAATAATATAATTTATAAAATAAAATAAAATAATTAATATAACACAAAATAATACAAAATAAAGTAAGGAAAATAATATAATTTATGTAATAACATAAAATGAATTACTTAAATTAAATTAAATATTAAACTAAACTAAATTAAATATAATAGCATATAAATAAAATAAAATAAAATAATTAATTAATATAACACAAAATAATACAAAATAAAGTAAAGAAAATAATATAATTTATGTAATAACATAAAAAGAATTACTTAAATTAAATTAAATATTAAACTAAATTAAATTACATATAATAGCATATAAATAAAATAAAATTAAATAATTAATATATCATAAAATAATACAAAATAAAGTACAAAAAATAAAATAATTTATAAAAAATAGTATAATATATTCAAATAATAGTTATCATAAACTAAGTAGCATTTACTTAGTTTATTATTGAACTAATAAACTAAGTAGCATTTGCTTAGTTCCACTCATGCATATATAAAGTCGAGTAAAAATATTATAATATATTCAAATAATAGTTATCATAAACTGAGTATCATTTACTTAGTTTATCCTTGGAAAAATAAACTAAGTAGCATTTGCTTAGTTTTCCACAATTACAATAAACATAATATAATACGTGTGCATGTAGTACATTCATTAGGAGCTTAGAAACTCGTTTGACATTCACTCAGCATATGAGTTGGTATAGAACAAGGGATGTCGTGCCTGGTCAGCTGACTCACCCAGCAGATGGAGATGAATGGAAGAAATTTGATGCCAATTTTCCACAATTTGCCGAAGAAGTTAGGAATGTCAGGCTTGGCATGGCTACAGATGGATTCTGTCCATTTAATAATTTTAGTCAGCCTTATTCTGTTTGGCCAGTGATTATGGTAGCTTACAATCTTCCACCGTCAATGTGCATGAGGGATCCGTATCTTTTCTTGACCTTACTTATACCGGGGGATAAGAGTCCTACAAAAGACATTAACGTGTACCTTAGGCCATTAGTCGATGAACTTAAGATGTTGTGGGAAACAGGTGTTGAGACTTTTGATAAATCTGTCGGGCAGAATTTTGTGATGAAGGCAGCCTTGTTGTGGATTATCACTGACTTTCTGGCACTTGGGATGATTAGTGGTTGGTCGACTCATGGTAAGTTGGCATGTCCAGTCTGCATGGGGGATGTGCAAGGCACTCAACTACGTCATGGCCGAAAAACTAGTTTCTTTGGAACTGCTCGTAGATTCTTGCCTGCTGAGCACAGTTATAGAAAGATGTCTACACAATTCAACAGAAAGACAGAAAAGAAAGGGGTTATTGGTCGGTTGTCGGGCAGCGCCATATTGGGCTGGCTAAATGATCTAACATTTCCCCCCTGGGAAGGAGCATGGTACGTTGAGAGCTATAGGATATGGGAAAAGTCATAACTGGACTCACTCGCCGATTTGGTTTGAGTTGCCATACTGGGTCACACTAGCACTTCGTTATTGTATTGATGTTATGCATACAGAAAAGAATGTATTTGAGAACTTGTTTTACACCGTACTAGATACAAGTGGTAAAATAAAAGACAATAATAAAGCACGTAAAGACTTGGAGGAAATGAATATCAAGCGGGAATTATGGCTCCGACCTAACAACACAAAACCAAAAGCTCCATTTTGTCTTACGAAGCAACAGGTTGAAAACATTTTCAAGTGGCTTAGCGCATTGAAACTCCCAGATGGATATGTTTTTAATATATCTCGTTGTACTAAGGTTGAGCAGTTGAAAATTTCTGGGTTCAAAAGTCACGACTGTCATGTATTCATGCAGAAGTTGCTGCCAATTACATTTCGTGAGATGTTACCCAGGAATATTAATGATACTTTTACCGCACTTTCAAATTTCTTTCGGGATATTTGCTCAACTGTTATAAGATATAGTGATGTGGAGCAGATGGAGAAAAACATAGTGTTGACAATGTGCAAGCTCGAAATGATTTTACCATCGGGGTTCTTTGACAGCATGGAGCATTTTCCTATTCATCTGCCATATGAACTTAAGCTTGGAGGACCGGTGCAATATCGATGGATGTATCCATTTGAGAGGTAATATCACATACATTGTGCAATATTCGTCATCTTTATATTAACTTAACAGGTAATATATATTTCATACTTTCATATTTCAGGTATATGCGTCGATTAAAGTAGAAAGTTAAAAACAAAGCGCGCGTAGAGGGTTCTATTGCTGAACGCTATACGGAGGAAGAGCTTGTCAACTTTTGCTATTGTACTTTGATGATGTAGTTGCAACGAAGCATAACCATCTAAGTCAGAATGAGGTCGGGGATATGTCTAGTCGTGCTGATGATGAGTTGGTTGTATTCACTTATCCAGCTAAACCATTTGGACATGAGACGAAGACTTACCTAACCGATAAAGATTTAAAGATTGTCTCTACATATGTGCTTCTAAATATGCCTGAAGTATCATCGTACATCAAGTATGTATTATTACATGTTAAAAATAATTTATCTATCCTTAATCAACAATTAATTAATTGCCATATTATTGTACGCAATTCATTCGAATTGGAAGCGTATGCTTCTAACCCGGGGTTGACAGAATCACAGATGGAAGCATTCACCAATGAAAATTTTCACCAGTGGTTTAAGAGAAGGGTCGAAGAAGAGAACACGTATGAACGTTTTAGAGATGTCATTTTAGGCCCGTACAAACTTATTAGTTCATTTCCAGGTTGTATCGTGAATGGATTTAGATTCAAGGTTGATGACTTGAATGAATTGACATCAGTCAACTCCGGTGTTGTCGTGTTGGGAAGTTGTTATGGACATTCAGAATCCAATTACTATGGAAGATTAAAGGAAGTGGTTGTGCTTAATTATCCAGGGGCAAAAAAGGTCGTTACATTTAAGTGTCGCTGGTTTGATACTGCAAAGGGTGTTAAAGTTGATCGTAACAGAATCGTCACAGTAGATATAAAATCGACTTTACAGTCTGATGATGTATTTGTGTTAGCCAGCCAAGCAACTCAAGTGTACTACGCCCCTAATGTCGTTGACACGAGAATCTCTTGGTATACAGTTCTGACAACGAAGACTCATTCATTTGATGGTACTAATTTGTCTGGAACGGATGACCTGTTACAAGAACAAGTTAGCAATCCCAGCCACGTTGTGCTAAATAATGACGATGTGTTGGGTGATGATGTCGATGACGTACTCGATGTTGATGAAGTCGATGAAGATGTGGTTGGTAGTCCGTTTGTGATGGTAGAAGATGATATTGAGGAAGAAATTGATACATAAGAGGAAGAAACAGAATCAGAGGATGAAAATGATTTTGATTCTGACGAGTTTGACGATGTAATACTTCTTCACTAATTGATGTTTTGTAAATACTATACAACTAAAATCAATCATTATATATAATCAAAGACTTGAAATTTAATTAATTTCGTCGTATCTATGTCTGTTATTTCAGTAGTACAGTTACATATGCCTCGACATAGCAGTGGAGGCGGCCGTGGTGGAGGCGGCCGTGGTGGCGGTCGCTCCGGATCGGGTGACGGCTCCCAAGGAGGGTCGTCTTCAGATGCTAGTGAGTTGATTACTTTTTTGGCTCAATAATAATATTTTGATAACTATATTATACATTCATGTACTATTTTTTGACAATGTCATTACTATATTAAACATACAGATGCTAGACGTCGGCGTTCGCGAGGGCCTAACCTCGGTCGATTAGGTCGACCACCAGCAGTGTCTGACATAGTTCCGGTTGATGTCGGCTCGTCTGTGTAGGTTTCAACTATAATATATCACTTATGTTTAAAAGACAATGATATTATCATGTGATTAATAAATTAAAATATTCTTAATAAATTTCGTATTTAGTATTATGGATCTTGATTCTGGTTTATCTAGTTCACTTACTTAAGATTTAATAGTATGGAAATGCATTCATTTCTTCGTAAGGAGTCATGTCATCTCTGGTCAATAGAGCAGGAGATTGGCGACCAAGTAAGTTTTTTTGTCGCTAAGGCGACCGTACACGCCATCTGCCTGGCGCATCTCCCTGCTGGCTGCATGAGATTTACTCAGTACGCGCGCTACGATGCCGGCTTCATGGTGACAGTATTGCGGGAGTTTCACGTAAGTCGAATTACATATATTAAATCAAGGTCCATGCACGTTATTAACATATTGTTCAAATAATAAATAATACATATGTTATGTCTGTTTGATAGAGATACTACAGATACGAGGCCGACATCACCGAGGCAGATGGTGATGCCGTTATCATTGCCCACATCTCGAAGAATTATGCCGGCTGGTTGTACGATATGCGTCAGAGGGCAGTCCGAGCGATAGAAGAATCGCCCGGGACTACATTGTGTGATCATCAGCCACCGACAGTATCAGATGCAGCATGGGCTGCGATGTGTGCATACTGGGATGATGCTGCGTTCAAGACCAAGTCGGAGCAGATGAAGAAGAATCGCGGCAAGCTGCGAGTTGTACATACTTCTGGCTCGCAGTCGTTTCAGGAGGTTAAGGCGATATGTATTTCACTTTATATGACTTTAATATTATACTGTAACTATAGTAAATTAAGGTGATATTATTTAATGTATATGATTTAGGCCATGCGGCGTAGCTTGGGCCGACCTCCTACTATGATCGAGTTCTGGGATAGAGTCCATACGCCGAAGGGCTCTACTTCGGGGTCGACGATATCTCCAGCAGCACTAGCTATACGGGTAATACATTTACTATAATAATTATTATTTAGGATAATATTTCAAATTACGATGATACCAAGATAACTCACTTGTATATCAAATTACAGGAGCGGTTTGAGAAGCTCCGCAGCCAGCGTATAGCAGAGTTGGAGGCTGCTAGGGGCGATGCTGATACGTTAGATTCCACCGTTCCTCTGCCCGAGATTAGTTTATCTCAGGACGAGGAGACGGCTCTGTGGGTCGCGTCTCAGGATACTCCCACTAGTACCACCAGCCGGTATCGAGTGCTGGGCTTACCGAGGATACCAGCCTATACACTGCCAGGAGGTATAATATTTGTGTTTATTTCGTGTTTATGAATAAAGTAAAATTGTAATATTATTCATCTTAAATTTATTTTTGTAGGCTCTAGCCAGCGTATGCGTCCGAGAGCCCCCGTGGGACCATCACATACGGGCGCTGGCTTAGATGATGCTTTGTTCTAGCGTGTTGTGGCTGCTGTGTCGGAGAGGTTTGGCACCGATCCATTGTTCCATCGTCAGGACCCGCCCAACCGTTCTCGCCTCCACCAGCTTGCGCAGGACGTTGCAGTTGGTGCCACCGCCGAGAGTACAGGTATTCCTTCGGAGCAGTGGGTCGCGATACGCGACGAGATTGTTCGGATGGTGGTTACCTTACTCGAGGACGCGTTTGGGCCGATGTTGAGTCAGCGCTCGACTGCTCAGGTATACTTCATTTTAAATACAAATATATATTCTGCATGTTATTTAATTTTCATTTAGTTATCTTTAACTGAATCATATATATGAACTAATGCGTTACATTATATTGTATCAACAGGGTGACGAGCGGACTGACGGGCAGGATGATGATGAGGGCGATTTTCATACTCCAAAGCAGCGTCGACGCCCGCCCGATGATTCTCCTCACACCGGGGGCTCTACTAGCTTGACTTAGTTTACATTCTTTTGTACTTTAAATTCTTTTGTAGTTTACCTAATTTTTGATGTACATATTGTATTTTAAACCTTATCATTACTTTGCGGTTTATAACGGAGTTTAATTTAGCTTAATGGGATGTGAATGTTTGTTATAGTTTTGTTTAGATTAGTTTTAATATATTGTTGGATGAGGTGATTGTAATTGTAAAATGTTAGCTTGTGTATGTGATGTTGGGAAAACAGGTACATGTACAAGATGTGGGTTAAATCCCTGGACATTACAAAAACAAATTAAATATTTTTAAAAAAAAAACTTAACCTCGACGGAATTTAGTTAGTATCGACGGAATTCCGTCGATTATAATTACCTTATCCTCGACGGAAGCTAGCTAGTCTCGACGGACTTCCGTCGTGTTTAAGAATTGCGCCATTTTCCCAGGTTACCACGTGGCACAGTAAGTATCGACCGAATATCCTCGACAGACTAGTTTCCGTCGGACATAAACTATATCCGACGGAATATTCCGTCGGAGATAATTCCATCGACCCAAAGTATTTCCGACGAAAACATCGACGGACTTAAGATCGACGAGCTTATATACGACGGAATTCCCGACGGAATATTCCGTCGGAATTAAGGTCATCCCCGACGGAAATGACTTATGACCGACGGAATATTCCGTCGGAATTAAGGCTTTTTGTTGTAGTGTTATAATTATATTTTTTTATCTCATGTCATTTTTACAATACCAATCTGGGATGCGTATAGTTCGATTAAACGCTATTAGGTTTTCAATTTGTTATTGGGTATTCTTATCGTCATCCCAGATAAGATAAATCTGCAACAACAATAACTAAGCAAAATAGAAGACTAATATGGTAATATCGAACGTTTCTCGTCTAAAGTCCCCGTCCGCATTTTAATACTACGGAATATGGTTTAGTATGAAAACGATGACGTTTTCAATAAAAACGTATGTTCGCATAACTAAACTGTAGATCATGATGACTAAAAAACCTTAATTGCAAACGACTATGCTTTTCTCTTTCATTGTTCAAGGATTAAATCATCTTGAGAGGGCATAGGCTACTAGCAAGCAACCATACCTGCACACAAGCATCACGATTTCATTGGTAATCTCTAATTTAATTACTAATACACAATTGATTTGTTTTGTCATGGATTTGTTTGGTGAAGAATCATTTCATACACTTTCAAGTATTGAGGAAAAAATGCTTGATTTGAATGATGTAACAAGTTTAGTTGATGATACCATACCTTATGTTGGTCAAATATTTGATACGTTGGAAGATGCTGAAATTTTTTACAGAAAATATGCGAAACGTGTTGGATTTGAAGTAAAAATAAAAACTTGTAGAAAACATGAAAGATCTGATGATTTTTGTTCTAGATTATATCAATGTCGTAAAGCTGGATATATGGTTGTTAAGAAAAATGAGATTGTCATTGATGATGAAGATAATAATGTGGTTAAAGGAAAGCGAATGAGGAACTCTATTGATAGAACAGAATGTAAAGCAAAATTTTATGTTGTGCATGATAGGATTACAGATAAATGGTTTGTGTCTACTCTTGAACTGAATCACAATCATGAATTTATGTCCCCAAGTAAAGTTTCACAAATTCAAACACACAAAAATATTGCAGGAGTTGCTAAGGATTTGATTGAAACTCTTAATAATGTTGGGATTGGTCTAAGTAGGATAATGAATGTTTTTAGCTCATTGGGAGGAGGTATGAGCAATGTTGGGTTCTCTGAAACAGATGTGCGAAATATAGTTAGGAATATTAGGCGTGATAATATTGTTTCCAATGATGTACTGGCTGTAATAGATTACTTGAGAAAGTTACAACTTGAGAGCCCGAGCAGATTTTATTTTAGTATAAAACCGAGCGTCGATAATCGTATTGGATATATTATGTGGGTAGATTATCAGTCAATAGTTGTTTATCAAAATTTTGGTGACGTTGTTACGTTTTATACCATATACCGAACAAATAAATATTCAATGCCATTTGCTTCTTTCACGGGTGTAAATCATTATTACCATTATGTATTGCTTGGGTGTGCACTCTTGAGCGATGAGACTGAGGATACATTTGTATGGTTGTTTGAGCAGTGGCTTGAAGCAATGAATTTCAAACATCCGATAACAATTGTCACTGATCAAGATCGTGCTATGTCGAATGCGATTGCTAGGATTTTTCCTAATACACACCATGCATTATGTACTTGGCACATTACACTACTAGAAATTTGACCTATAGCGACGAACTATAGCGACGGTCGGGACGAAAACATCGCTATAGGCTATCTATAGCGACGGCCAAAAGATAACTATCGGTATATTACTTTGAAGATAATCTATACCGAGGATCCTACTCTGGCTGTCGGTATAGAGCTTTTATGGGCTGGTGCGCAGAATTCCCTCCCATTGTTTTCCCAAAATTTATTTTTGGGGAAAATCACAAGCCTTCTCTCAGTCACCCAAATCAGCCCTCTCTCAAATCATTATCTCAGTCACCCAAATCACAAGCCTTCTCTCTTCTCTCCTCCTCATCCATTCTACGTCCTCACCCAAATCAGCCTTCGAATCTACGTCCTCACCCAAATCAGCCCTCTCTCAGTCACTTTCTCTCCTCTCCTCCTCATCCATTCTGCGTCCTCAGTCAAATCAGCCTTCGAATATGTTCCCTTCTCTCTCCTTTATCACCCGTTCTCAGTTGAACGTTCCCTTCCGGTCGAATTGGCTCTCCCATCGTTTATTCTCATCCAGTCGTGTTTGCGCCGCCGACAAGAGTCCATCAGGTAGTGAATCGTACTAAACCTACATTCAATTTTTGTAGATGAAAAATATTAATAATTGTATAATTATATTAATTTTTGTAGATTCAGTTCAATATTTATGTATATTTATATAAACAGAGAATCTAGATTCACGTTTTCATTTAACCCAATCGAAATAGACGAAGAAGCTTTATGATTACTGAATAAATGTACGAAAGTTGATTTTGCTTTTTATTTGTATATGCTACTCTTTCTGGAGCTAAAAAAAGTGTTTATTTGTATATGCATTCTATGATTAGCTGCATTTGTCATGGCAAAACTTTCTTAAATTTATAGGTTCATATCTAGTAGTATGTTCCTGTTTTCCTTATAGTTTCTTCTGCAAGCTAGTTAGCCAAAAGTAATGGTGAAATCTATGTTTAATCTTTAAGATTTGGTACCTCTTTGCTTACTTGTGTTTAGGAGAAATCCCAAGTGGCTGAATAGCTTTATTTGATATATCCATTAGAGATGGTAAAATATTTATACAAAATTGGGTGAACTTTTAGTCGGATGACAGGTTCAACGTGTTCAACTCCATAATCATCTTTAGATATCTTGAATGCCGCCATACATTCACATATAGGACGAAATACCAAGTAAACTACATAAGCTTTTGAGGAAATCTTCTTGAATTTTGATCAGTTCCATGGTCTTATTGGCTTTTACAAATTGTAGCTGATTTAAGCTTTAAACTTGTCTAGAAAACTGTAGCTCTTAAGAGACGATCATCGACCTCTGCACAAACCATGGGAAATGTTTAAAAACATAATTACCACCCTGTAAGACAATTTATCCTTGTTGGGAATTATATAATGCCCTGTTTCTTCTATTTTTTGAAGTTGATGTAAATTTTCAAGGACAGATGGGAGAGTTTATAGGCATTTTGTAGAACCTGACTCTATCCTTTGTTGACTTGCTTTTATTTGCAAGATATTACAACTATTTTTGTTTTTGTTTCGGCGAATTGTATTCCTTGAAAAAGATATAGAGATGCAAGGTCATGCAGTTCAAATAATGGGGCTCACCGTTTGCTTGTGACACTGTAGGTATACATGGAAGATCTACTCTGAAAGGCTAATGTCTCTAGCTGGAGTTTACAGTTTCTGGAAGTATGTTTCCAAACTTGAGAGGCGTGAAACAAAACGATATCTTGAAATGTTTTACATTCTCAAGTTCCGTGATTTGGTGAGCTTCAGCCATTTGAATTTGCAATGTATTTGATGCAAGTAACTTTCAAAATATAATGAAAACATCAATTGACAAAAAGAAGAAGAAAAAAGAGCACTTCTAATACTACTATCAATACATCAGGGATCATATTGTGCTTGCCTTGCATGTTTTAACAATTAAATAGTCCTGCTAAATAGTCAGTTGGACTTTGACATGGATTTCTTTTCTAAGTCTTGTTATGCTTCATTGTGTCAGGCAAAGTCTGTTCCTCTAGCAGTTGATGATGAACATTAGCATGCTGGCGCTGCAAGAATATTAGTCTATATCTGAGTGGCTATTATGGTATTGATCAATTTAAATAAAGTTCAGTTAATATATATATATATATATATATATATATATATATATATGAATGTAGAATATATATGCTTTCCTTAAGAGCCACAAAGAAATTGAGCTAAACACCTTAGCAGTGTTATAATTTATCTCTGCAAAATTTATGAACTTCTATGAAACGCTGTTTTGTGTGTGTTAATTTTCCATGAGGATCACTTGGATTATACCTCTTAATTATGAATGTATTAAGATGATGTTGTAATAATAGTCTAAACTTTCCCATGGTATTCATTGAGCAATATTAGACACGAGGCTTGCTTATAAAACTTGTAATTTTGGGATATGCATTTCTTAGTTATCAGTTGCTAATTTGTGAATATTGTTCAAAGGAAGCATTTCTTTGTTTTCATTCCTATATATCTTACATAACACTATATATCTTTGGGTCACACTGCTCATGGAGGTACAATAATCCCCTAGCTGCTTGCTAGCTTGCTAACTTTCTCCATGTTTGCATTTAGCAATAAGACTCTGTCTCACTTTTTTATATATAGAAGAAGGTGATAATGGTACTGCAATTATATCTAGCACTACAAATAAGTTTGCAATCCAAAATCTTGCTATGACTAGAGACCTAATGCAATCTAACTGTATAGTTATGGAGACTAGTATATAATATATCTTACAAGTTAAATAAATATTCTTTGCACCAACCAATCTACTTGCTAATTATATATGCAAGCAGATAGAAGAGTTAATTGCTTATTTCTACCCAAAATGTAACAGGATTATAACCATCAGATGCTTGACTAGTGATCGTGCACATTTCTACTTGATTTATGATTTTTATTTTTACTTTTTCCTTGTAATTTCTTGCCAGATATATGTTTAAAGTAGTAATTGGTCTTATAGGATAACAGAACCAATAGTTGTTTAGTTCAAATTTATGTGGTTTTTATGTTACGTACATAAAATTGAAATTTACCTACCAAAAAAGTTAAGTTTCCGATTGATGGCCTTGTGAAAAGAGCTGTGAAACTTTTGGTGTTCGACATTTCGCATCAAATTGATTAAGCATCATGGTCTTTTTCCAGCCACATCACAGGTAACTTATAGTTACTCTTTCAGCTTATAGTGTTTCCTACTAGTTCTTTATATCTTCTTTTTTGGGATTGTAATAATTTAGGTAGCTGCTCAACAAAGCGAGTACCTTGCCAAATGTTTCGATCGCATGGAGCAGTGCGAAAAGTATCCTGAAGGTCCAATGAGGTTTAGGGAATCCGGACATCAAAATTATGTACCAAAGCTTAAAACCTCAAGTTATGCTGATAGTCAGTGTAGTGTGTACACACATAACTGACACTGCAGTACATATATTATTTTGTTAAAACAAGATTACTCAAAATTATGCCCCAAATCTTAAAATCGTAGTTGTTAAGCAGATATTTAGAGTAGTTTGCATACACAAATGATAGTACAGACAAGGGAAGCAAGTGATAAAAAAAACTTTCTTGTCCATGAACCAACTTTAGGTACAAACATTTTGGGCAATTTGCTCCATTGGGCGGAGAACATACGGCATCTCAACTTCCTGGAGATTGGGTATTAGTTGGTCAAAGCACACAGTGGCTCTGGTATTCAGTCTATGCAAGGTACTACTACTTTTACAAACATAGAATGTGCTTATATTTTTTATTTCTGACATTATGTTCTTAACATATATAACTGTTTCTTGGAACTTACAACAAGCTAGTCAGCTGGCGCACAAGGATGTTGGAGATATCTGACTGGGGAAAGAGATTCATTTTAGGGAGGGACTCCAGTAAAATCTGAGACAGGAGCTGTGATCCTCTAAATGTGCAAACCATCAATCACTTCTACTGAAGCAATTTCGTTCTCATTTCTCATCTAGCGATTATTAAGTTTATTTATTGTTCTCTATAAGAAGAATGTTTTTGGAATCTTAGAATTTTCGGATTTGGATAAGTCTATTTATACTTTAATTGTAATTTTCAATGATAAGCTTTCTTTGTTTTGTTCTTTTAGTTGTAAATGTTGTATTCAGATTGTACGGTATGGTTTGACTGTAACTATGCTTCTTGATGGGTAAAAGCAATAAAGAAATATTGCAAAATAATAACAGCTAATATTTAAAAAAAAATCTAAAAAGGCTATAGCGACGGTCATCGACCGTAGCTATAGCTATAGTGTAACACAGGCCTATAGTGACGGTCGCTGAGTGTCGCTATAGATATCTATAGCTACAGTCATGACCGTAGCAATAGCCTTCAGTGACCGCAGGTAAAGAGCAAATACATGATTTTGACATGACCTATAGCGATGGTCGACGACCGTTGCTATAGGCCTAAAAGCTTGGGCATATCTATTCATCGCATTGGACTTTTAAGTCTGATTTTAACTATTGCGTGTTTAAGTCTTTGACTATTTAAGAATTTGAGGAAAGATGGAATTTGTTGCTTGAAAACTACGATTTGCAGGATCATGAATGGTTGAAATCTCTGTACGAATTAAAAGAAAAATGGACTGTGGTGTATTCAAAAAACAATTTCACAGCGGGAATGACTACTACTTCTAGGAGTGAAAGTATAAATAGATTTTTTGACAAATTTTTCAATACTTCTACGGGGATTAGAGATTTTGTTTTGAACTCCCAAAAGCCATTGAGAAGACGTACATCAGAGAGAAACAAGATGATTATCTAACAGTCAATCGTGCAAGAAAATTCTTGTTTGGAGATCCGTTAGAGATTTATGCAGCCAAAATATATACTAGAGAAATGTTCCGGCGTTTTCAAATTGAACTGACAAAATTGCACAAGTTAGTTTCTCAAAAGGTGCATGAGTTGTCAACTCCTGATTCAAAAAACTACTTGGTCGTCAAAGTGACGGTTCTTGAATCTCGCCGTAGGTATTTCACAGTTGTGCAATATATAGATACCGGGAAGGCAAAATATAATTGCAGAAAGTTTGAACATTCTGGTACAATATGCCGTCACATTCTCAGGCTACTAAGTTCAAAGAACTTGGTTCAGATTCCTGAAGAATTGACACACAAGCGATGGACTCAAAACGCTAATAAACTAGCGGTGTTGCCCCGTATGTTCTCCCATCGGTCACAGATTATGCTGAGACGCAAACCGATCGGTTCAATCATTTACACAAACGGTTTCTAGGGTTTGTGTTGGATGCTTCATCTTCTAAAGAAGCCACATATTATGTTCATCAACTGCTAGATCGTGAGCATAAAATTGTCGCCAAAATCCCTGCAGAAGGTGTGAAAATAAGACCAGACGATAATGTGCAACCTGTTATCAATATTGGGTTCGCTATGGACTTGGGCGATGATAATGATGATGCTTCCAATGATCCTGTGTTTGATCCAATATGTTCGCAGACAAAAGGTCGTAAAAAAGCAACACGATTGAAAAGTGTTGTCGAACAGTTTGCAGGACATAAACCACTTCGAAAGTGTGCACGATATGGAATCTTTATAAACCATGATAAGCGGAACCATTATAAAGCTTTAGGCTTGAAAAGGCCTGAATCTTGATAATTTTATTTTTTTAGAGTGATTTTGACAAATAAAGTGTTATTGTTTTCTTTTGCTCTGGCTCTGTATGTATGTAACTGCATGTTCCTAAAATCCTGTTGCTTTTTGAAATGCTAATTTTGTATGGATTTTGGGTGGTTCCCCAGCCTCCCCGTTGGCAGTATTAAGCAAAGAAGGGGGAAAGACGCCGTTTTTTTAAATAAGTCTCGTCCGCAGTTTAATTCTGTGAAAGAAGGAGAATAGTAACCAAATTTTTAAATAAGTCTCGTCCGCAGTTTAATTCTGCGGACGCTAGGTCTCAAACTGCGGACACTACGTATAGCAAAGAAGGGGAAATGACGCCGTTTTTTAAAATAAGTCTCGTCTGCAAATTAATTTTGCGGATGCTAGGTCTCAAAATGTGCTGCTAGGATGGGCCAACTATTTAGCTCTTCTATACAAACCCTGAGTTTGCATAGTAGACCTAAATAATTAACCCATCCTAGCAGCACATTTTGAGACATCTCAGTTTTAATCTCGTTGAAACAGCCCATCCATTCTCTGAAATCTTCTGCTCTACTATAGAAAAATCTTTTACCTTAATAAGAAAACTTAATAGCATTAAATCGAACTATACTCGTCCCAGATCGGTACTTTAAAAATGAGTTGAGATCCAAAAATATAAATATAAGTTTATTAAAGCTAAAAATCATCTAGTTCTCTTGGATATTCTTGTTAGTTGTTACATATCCAAGTAATTTAGGATGATGAGAAACACACATGGCAAAATAGTTTGGAAGGATGGATAAAAAGAGTGAGTGGGGTGAAGTGTTTTCAGCCCAAAGGTCCTTCCAAATCATTTGCCATATATGTCTTTTCTAGACAGATCATATAAATCAGTAAGAATAAGAATACCCAAGAAGAAATAAAAAAATCTTGAGCTTTAATTCGAACTCTTTTGCTTAACCAGGTCAAGTTGCAGTTCTCGACGGTATTATATATAGGAGACATTCCGTCCACAGTATAATATTGCTGTAACACCCCCACAATCGAGACCAACTTAATCCAAAATTAGGACTAAACTTAATCCCGACCCTGTGCGTTAATACTATCTTGTTCTAGCTTTAAAACATTATTCAATGTTAAAATAGCTAAAAATGCGGAATAATTTAAAACTTTTATTTTTGTTTCTATTCGTTCCCCGAATCGTAATCTTTATATTTATAACATAAAGTTTACAACTTAATCTCAAAACGAATATCTTTTCCTCAAAATCTCCAACGTTTATTACATTTTTCCTATATAATACAATTGATTGAGACGACTTTATTTATATTCTATATACGCTTCAATTCCTTATCGCCATGATCATCTGATAATTCATCCTCTAACCTGTAAATAAGTTATTTTGCAAGAATGAGCACGACGGCCCAGCAAGTCTAACAGTTAACACATTTCATGCTTCACATAGCACACGTGCGTTATACTTATTTGTGTAACATGCATTTTATGACGCGCACTGTATACATGCTTCAAATGTTGTGCATTTTCTTATAACTATCCATAGTTATTAGAATTCATCAATCAACAACTTAAGTTATAACCATGTAACATTTACACACTCAACTTGTTCACATAGAACAATAAATTTCATTAACTATCACATACTCATGATTTAACATCACAATATAGCACATTTTCACATAACAATAAGTTCACGAAGTACTGAAAGAACTTGCCTTTGTCTGATGTCTTAGTTTGTGTTTCTCGCTTTATGTTCAACGAACGCCCATGCTTCGCCTTATATTTATCATTTGTTAATATTCAATCATTTCTTTTTTTTCCACGCGTCCTATATATTACAAGTCGGTTATAATATGGTTATTAATCCCGTTCAAGATTTCAATCTCATTTGAGACTTTAGGACACATCTATATTAACTTGGTACTCTTTACATTATCCTATGCTTTGATGAATTTACAACATACGTAGGTTAACCAATGTATTCAAATACATTCTTGTTTGCTTCACAAATTTTGACCCAAAACTTCTATTTTCAAAACTTAATAATCTCCATCTTACATTTGCCAACTATGTTAAATCTATCAGTCCAATTATAGGTTAATTTTTCTTACATTTATACATGTAGTTTTAATAACTAATGGGCAACATGCTTAATATAATAAACCATTACCCATGATCAAATGTTAGGCAGCTTCAGCCAAATCCTTTAATGGGTAGCATTATTCTAAAAAAAATGATCTACCCAATACAGTGAAAATGTATGGAATAAAGTAAGTAGGCAGCATTAACAATGGACATATTTTCATTAACTCTTATTGCATGTTCCAACCATTAACAATATAGATAACAAAAGTTTCCACTATATTGATATCTTTAAATTAGTGCGACTACCTATTAAAATGGGTTACCCATGACTTTAATAACATTAGTGTTATAATTAGACCCAGTGCATGACTTTAATAACTTATAGGTTTGTAATTAATAACATTCCTTATAGCTTCTATATGTATTAGCTCTTAGTTTAAATTTAGTCATGGGTGTTACTTCACATAGCATATACCACCTCCCTTCACATCAACTCATAACCCAAACATAATTCAATTACATCAATTTCAGAATAACAAACACTATATTCTTCAATTTCATAAATTCTATGAATAAAAGTTATCTTACCTTGTTTGCTTCATGTAATAATTGAATTCTTCTTCCAAGCTTAGGGATAGCTGT
The DNA here is from genome assembly GCA_034770075.1 of Aralia elata. Lineage (NCBI taxonomy): Eukaryota > Viridiplantae > Streptophyta > Magnoliopsida > Apiales > Araliaceae > Aralia > Aralia elata. The sequence continues at coordinate 32,279,709 of CM068377.1, forward strand.
GATTATCTTCTAATCACCCTCAATTCAGTTGTTAGTTTTTCTACTATGCATGATGATCTCAACCGAAATTGAAGAAGCTTGGGGTTAATAGCTTGTGAATATCAAGAGTGAGCTGAAACTGTTTTGGAACGGTGGAGGGAGCTAAGAATAAAGAATGGATGGGACAGATGGAAGTGAAAATGATCAGGGCATTTTAGTAACTTTCCTAAGCAGCTTATTCATGTTTCATACTTCCTTAGTGTCCTGATATAAGCCAATCTCATGCCACCTCCTGCTTGGGCTCTAATGAGTCATCACAAGTACTAACCCATTTAATTATCAACACTTTCCATTAATGCTTTATTAGCCTCATTATTTAATCTTTAACATGCTCCACTTAATTCTCAGCATACTCTAACTTCCAATTTCCAACACATATACATATATTACGTATATATTGCATACATTACATTTCATGTACTATATTTCCACTTCCTACATGTAACTTGTTTCATGTATTACACTTGCATGTAATTCATTCTTAACCAAAATTTGAATATTATACATTTATAATCATGTATAAAATAATCTTACTAATTATAGAATTATTCCATAATTAAGTTAATACTTTTTCTGTAACGGATCAATTAATTACACAATTAACATTCACTTCATTAACTAATAACTTATTTAAATTATACAATCTATATTGTATAAATAAATTTAATTTCCTCCTTCTCTCCGTAAATTGTTTTCAAACAATTTATTTATTTATTTCATATTTTCAATCATTTATTCAAATATGAATTTAATACTAATTAACTTGATACCAATATATATATCTTATATATTGGATCTCATCTCATAATTTTTAATTCATTCCCATTTGGCATAATATTATTATATTAAGTAAAAAAAATGCTTACATTAATTCATTGTTTTAATTAAGCGAATTAATCACTTCATTTATAAAATTTAGTTCATAATAACTCCATTGCCATTCAAGCTATTCTAGGCTCATCACTCAAATTTTATTATTCATAATACAATTTTAACTTAATCTCAATTAATTAATATTAGTTAATTAATTTTCTTCACTTTCCATATTTCATTTCGTAATGAACTCAAGCTAATTAATTTAATAGTTTAATTAACTATTAATTCTTTCATTCCAAATATATGTGTGTGTGTGTGTGTATATATCTATATATATATATATATATATATATATATATAACACATATATATTTATACATTTAAACCCGACACGTCACATCAGAAGAATTTTATTTATTAATTCTTATTTTAAAAAATTTCAAACAATTTGGGTTGTCACAATTGCAAATGAGACTTCTCAATTTCCCCGGGGGGGGGGGGGGAACGACGTCGTACAAGGACGAGACATTTATCCTTATAAAAACGGTGTCGTTTTAAGACCGACGTAACATACTTAGCGTCTGTAGTATTAAATTGTGGACGGGGAGAAATGAACGGCGGGGTATTTTGGTCATCTGTCCCGTCCGTAGTATTAAACTGTCGAATACTAGAAACAAAACTGCGGACGGGTGGTTTATTTAGCCGTTCGATCTTCGGATGGAGGGTCACAATGTGTTGTATGGAACCTTAAGTTGACAACGTTGACTATGGATCGGTCCCCTATATATATTCAAGTAATCTGGGATGATGAGAAACACACCTGGCAAAACAGTTTGGAAGGATGGATAAAAAGAGTGAGTAGGGTGAAGTGTTTTCAGCACAAAGGTCCTTCCAAATCATTTGCCATGCATGTCTTTTCTAGACAGATCACATGAATCAGTAAGAATAAGAATACCCAAGAAGAAATAGAAAATTCTTGAGCTTTAATTCGAACTCTTTTGCTTAACCAACTCAAGTTGCAGTTCTCGACGGTATTATATATAGGAGACATTCCGTCCGCAGAATAATATTGCGGACGAGACTTCTCAGTTTCCCAGGGGGGAACGACGTCGTATAAGGACGAGACATTTCCCCTTATAGAAACGGCGTCGTTTTAAGATCGACTTAACATACTTAGTGTCCACAGTATTAAACTGCGGACAAGGAGAAATGAACGACGGGGTATTTTGGTCATCTGTCCCGTCCGTAGTATTAAACTGCCGAATACTGGAAACAAAACTGCGGACGGGTGGTCTATTTAACTGTTCGATCTTCGGATGAAGTGTCACGATGTGTTGTAAGGAACCTTAAGTTGACAACGGTGACTATGGATTGGTCCCCTATATATATTGTTATGACAAATTATGACAAACACAATAAATTAACGCAAAAAGATAAAGACAATAACACAAGGTTTTACGTGAAAACCCAAATCGGAAAAAACCACGGAGAAGACAGAAGAAACCCACTAAATAAATATTTGAAGAATACAAGATAGAGAGAGAATTATTAGAATACTTCTGAATGAATCTGAATCTCTTCTCCAAAATCCTAGCACTTATGTTTATAGGCCATAGAAAATTCCATAACTAAATAGGATAAGAAATACTAAATTGAGTATAATTAGGAAAGATAACTTTCCTTAAACCAAAACGGATTCTAAGTAATACCTAAATCCAAATCCAATAAGGAACTAGGTAATACCTAAATTCAAATCCAATAAGTAATCATGTCATACCCAGCATATATATATATATATATATATATATATATATATTCCTTAATCAGCATGTTAGAGGCCCAACTCAGATGTGTATAGATTTAAAAAAAACATTTAAGATATATTTATATTAATTATTACATATTTACATAACTGATAACCTTAAATTATTCTCTATTACTGTTAATTGTGTCTTCTCATCCCTCCATGACTTATAATTCTTATTATACGAACATGCTAATTAAAGAAATGTGAACTTTGTATGGATACTCTATCAAGTCGGCTATTTATTCCCATTATAAAAAGATACATTTAGATTAAGTGTCATACATGACATAAGTTGGTGTATTTTTCTATTCATTTCCTCAAACCTTCGAGTGTAATCAAAGGCACGTTGCACATTTTGAGCAGTGGCGGATCCAGAAACTTTATGTTCTGAGACGAATTGTCTTTGAAATAAATTTATTTTAAAACAAAAAGAGATCTGACTGGTGAGGGTTACCTCACGGTCTTGCGTGAGGTAGTCCTCAAATGTATATTTAAATATTTCATCCCATGTTATGTACAAAATGATATTTTTATAATTTATCAAAATATTATTATTATAAATAGATACCTCATGTAGGAGGGTGAAGTAACCATCACCTCCCGTGTCATCTTATTTAAAGAAAATATAAAAGATTTTTTTTTACCGTACATAAAGAAATTCTAAATAAATTGTGAGTAAATTTTTTTTTTCTGTAAATATTTTTAATACATAAAGTGTTTATCTTTAATTTTTCCATTTAAAAAAAAAGAACAAAATGGAACGAATTGTTAGACATGTTATAATTGAAATCCGAAGATATTATTAATTTGCTATATTAGAAAAAAGGAATGCACACTTTTATTGCATTTTAATTTACTAGTAGTATAAAATGACATGATATTCTTAAATTTATCTTCACAATTACATTATCATACCATTACTATTAACTAAACACTCATTAAATTTAAAAGTAAAATTAAACATAAAACACAAATATATCCTTAAAATTCATAAAATTTACAAATGTGATTCTTGGGGAACGGGGGGAGTAATATTTAAGATTGTATTGTCTAAAGTTAAATTCGTTTATACTAATTTTAAATATTAGAATTTAGAAAAACTTTAAAAAGTTTAAATGAAACGCATTTTGTGAAATGGATCAAATATTAATTATTATGAATTATATTTTTAACAATATACAAATAGGTATCCTATATATTACAAATTTTTTTGGAAAAGTCCCTGGTGGCGCTGCCCCAGTGCAAGGCCGCCCCTGATTTTGAGCAACACAAATAAGAATAGGAATATACAACAAAAGAAATAGAACCAAAAGAAAGAAAGAAAGAATTTAAAGCAGCCACATTTGAGCAACACAAATTAATAGGAATAGGAATATACAACACAGCTGGTTTACCTAACGCGGTTGCAACACTAGTCCCATATATTTAACTAACTAAATTCTTTCTTCCCCGTCCCATCTCTGCACCTGCCGTTTGCTTTCATTTCCCTTCCAACCTTCACTCACTTAACTACGTCTTTTTTCTATTATAATATATATATATATATATATATATATATATATATACACACACACACACACACACACACACACACAAATAGCTGCTACAACTATATCCAGGCCACCTCGATCGGCCACCTCCCCGAAGGCTCCGGGTAACCTCCGCCGCCACAGGCGCCCACAGCACCCGCTTTATTACAATACACAGATGGAGATGGGGCTCCTTGTTGTATTGTTGCATCTTTAGCATGTTGTGTTCACTGTTGCACTTTTGGCATATCGCATTTGCTGTTGCATTAATTTTGGCACATTGCGTTAATTGATGCACTCTTGGCATGTTGTATTACTTTTTTGCTGTCTTCACTTTGCACGCTCTCAGTACAATTTCTTTTTACTAATAATATTATTTTTTTTATTACATGGATTCATTTTTTTAACAAGATGAAAGTCATTGATATAAAAATTTTACTGAAGGGGAAGGTTAAAATATTCTAGATATTATTATTAGAAAATCTGGTATATTTTGTATTAGGTTTGATTTATATAAAGTATGTCTTTGCTTGTGTGGTAACCAAGTTAGCTTATGCCTGTATAAACACAATTATCTTTTGTAAGTAAACACGCATACCATTCAATAAAATTCTCTCCATATAATATTCTCCAGAAGTAAAGCATTTTTCTTTTAAAGGAAAATTTTGTAAAATTGTCTCCTTATTAAGATGCTGAATTACAATATAGATGCTAATATTTCAATTTTTACAATATCATATTCAACGATTCAATTTTTACAAAACTGTCCCCTCTAATCAACTTGTTGTCAAAATAAGTCAATACTTTTGTGGCCGAATGCCCGATTGTCAAGCGAGGAGTGCACTCCATGTGGTGTCATTTTATCTGAATATATGAGATTGGCCGGCTGTTTTCTATTAATGGTAGTGTCATTTTCACTTGTTTTTCTATGTTCTTTGTTTCGCATGACATCTTGTCGCACCATCACTAGTACAAAATGTTATATGTTATTTTGAACAAATAGACAATTATTTTGTTATATGATGATAACAAAATAATTGTCTATTTGTTCAAAATAACTTGTCAAAGTGTTCAAAACTAAACATAAGCATCATAAATCCTTCTTCACATCGACAATCAAAATTAACTCTCGTCATCAAATTCACCATCACCACCTCCATCGAGCTATTCATCTCTATCTCCATTTTCTCCATCAATATCCTAATTAAAAATTACAAAACATAATAAAACTATTAGATATATATAGACACATTATGATAACTAAGCAAGTAAAAAATAATGTATTCAAATTCATAAGAACTCGGTCATAGCCAATACATCCTACAGTTTATTGATTATACCCTATTCACATCAACAAAAAGATTGACTAAACAAATAAACCTTTCTATCTGCAATTGTAGTTCCAATAGTATGCAGAAATACACAAGTCCAGAATAAACAAATTTCAGATTTCAGATTTGTTTTAAAACAAATTTCAGATTTCAGGGAGTAAATGGCAACACTCGCAATGGCTATTGCAGTACCAATTCCAGTCTGTGTAGAGATCCTATTGCCTGCCAGATTTCAGAGATAGAAGAGCCAACACGTTAAAATAAAATGAAATCATTAAATCAAAATAAAACATATCTAAGTGGGTTTCAGATTCAACTTCAGCCACAAAAGTTGGAAGAGTTTTTAACTCTAAAGTGACTTGGGAAGCAGCAGCAGGAATTGTCAACCCGTTTCAATCCAGCATAACTGAGATATATATTATGAATATATAATCTTAATCCTCAAAACATTAAACATTGAGTAATTACCAAATACAATGATAGAGAAATCGATCACAAACACTGGTTTCAACACATTTCCAATAGCATGTGTGAGTGTTGCAACCCTTTTCAGGGTGTTAGTAGCAACCTGTTATTATAACATACAAAGTTTGTTTAATAGCATTAGAATTACTAGAGTTTGTATTAAATGAAGCCTGCGACAATTGGATACTAATGTGCTCATTCGGGAAAAAAATCAGAAAAATTAGTTGAATGCAATCAGAAATTTGAACGCCTGAAAATTGAGGTACATACAAGTTCAAGCTAGGAGAACAACATACCTGATTGTATAGATGATAGAACATTCCAATCCAAAATAGATCAGACAGGAATTTGTACAGACCCACTTTGGCAATTGCATCCTTGAATCCATACTGTATTAGCTTGGGACCCTCAATCTGAAAGCAAAACATACCAAAGCATCCATTGAATTGGTCTTTGATGATAAGCTAATGGAACAGAAAAATGTAAATTATACAAGAAACTTACAAGTACCGCCGGAGGGAGGCAAAACAAAAGGGCTATTATTGAGATGTAAGCATACACGTTTGTATTGTACATCCTTGTGTTATCAAAAAAAAATATTAAACACTGTAAGTCCAAGTATAAATTAGGGTCCATATGGGACCTAAAAAAGGAATAATAAATTCAGAAAAGTCAGAAAAACAAGATATGAGAGGAGCCTCCACGAGTCCCGAGGCAAAAGACTCATGGAGGCAACTCATTTTGGGAATTGGTTGAGGGATTGGATTGGTGGCTAGAAGGACAGGACGATTTAGGCATTACTCAAGTAATTAAGGGTATTTTTGGAATTTCCCCTGAGGTCACATGCTTGGCACACTACCCAGACATGTGCTTGGCACATGATCACTCTATAAGAAATTCTATAAATACTCCCCCCATTCCAATAGAAAGGGGGTTGATTTCCTTTGGATTCCCTCTGCACCCGAGAAGGCTCTTCCACCCTAAGAGTTCTGCCACGTATTGCTGGAGTAATCACCTACCTGTGCTTCTCCCCTCTTCAACTCATCAATCAATTCCGTACTCTTCGTGGATTTCTCTCCTCCTCAGTCAACACGAAACCCCGCCACATTGCAAGGTACGATTTCCTTGCCTACATTTTCTGGCGACTCCGCTGGGGAGGTGTAGAATTCGTGAAGAGTATGCCCACAACTCGAAGTGGGAGAACTACGGGTAGAGCTTCACCGACCACAAGTATTACTTCACCGAATCCAGCTCCAGGGCAAGCGAACCAAGCTCCTCAAGGCGCAAATCTGGATTTTGACAGACCAATCCTAGAAGACACCTCAGACGGGAGTCCAACTTCACCGTATATGGCTGACCAACAACCAACCAACACTATGCAGACGAGCACGGGCATGCAAGGCGAGGAAGCAGCAGGGGAGCAAACAACCATGATTGTTGTGCAGCTCGAAATGCTTAAGGCGTTGAAAGAAGCACGGGAAGGACAACGGATGATGATGGCCATGATGTCAGAAATGCAAAGGCAACATAAGGAGATGGAGAATTTTCGCAAGCAGATGATGCAGATCCCAACCTTCAAGGCCATGTTTCCAGGAAATTTGCAGGTAGAACAAGCAGGAGTGGATGACAACAACAAGAAAGATGAGAATGCAACTCCAACAACGGAGAGTCAGCCGATTCCAATCATCCATTTAGAGCCTCAGAACAGTGGTGACATGCCACAACCCAGACAGGAAGCAAGCCAGCCTCAACCAACCATTATTCCAGCTATACTCCCAGTATTTTCACAAGAGCATATGTCGACCTTTCCGAGCCATACACAACGAACAAGCCAACAAGCACAACCAATGCAAGTTTTGCATGATGCAAGCGCGCATTAATCGATCTCTTTGTCTCATATGCCGCCGATGCATCAGTACATTGCAACCCCTCAGAGAATTCATACAACGAGCCAGTATGCGACAAAGGACGATATGATCGACGTAATTAATCAACTTCGCAAACATACAACTCGACCTTCAGAATTGGACTTCACTCCACCTTACCCGACTCATATCCGAAGACAGCCTTACCCAACAGGATATATTGAGCACCCTCCACAGTTCCCAAAGTACAACGGAGAAAAAGGGAATGCTAGAGAACATATAGCCAGGTTTGTAAAGTCAATGTCACCATGGTTGGGCTACAACGAAGTAAGCAACCACAACCTTTTGATGCGAGAATTCAACAAGACGTTGATGGATAGTGCCTTCAGTTAGTACTATAATTTGGAAAAAGGATCAGTCCACGATTGAGATGATCTAAAATTGTAATTTTTTAAGAAATTTTTCTATGTGCAGAAACAAGTGACCATAGTAGAGCTCATGAGATTCAAACAAAAGCCGAACGACGAATTGTCAGACTATGTAAACAGATTTAGGGCCCAGGCGCAGAAGTGTGCGGAGCCGATTGAAGAGAAGAATCTAGTGAACATATGCATCAATGGTGCCCTAGATGCCTTTAAACCCCATCTCATAACTAAAGCATGTGATTCCTTTGCAGCACTATCATCGTTTGCACAGGACTTAGGAGGAATTATGACATTTCCCGAGAGCCATACGACTATTATATGGAAAGCCAAGAGGACGCTTACTGTGACTTTAACAGATTCTCAGCAAAAGCCATAAGGGGACAAGATGCAGAAGAATGAAGAGGAGACCTGACTTCTGTGTGTACCATCAACACGCAGGACACTCCACCATGGATTGTTACAATCTGCAAAGAATCTACAATGAGAAATTAGAATGAAATTGAATTGAAAATTGGGGAAACATTATGCTAGACAAGCCACTGCCTAATCACCTTATAAGGCAATGAAACTCCCTTCATCAATAAGGCTGACTTCCTTTGCTAAGTTCCAATGTGCTAAGATTATTGATAGAACCCTTCTTGTTTTGGGATGTTTAGGATATTCAGGATGTTTTGGCTAGTTTGATTTCTTATTTAACTGACATCTCTTACGTTATGCATATGAGGTCCCATCAATTGTGATTTGGGGTATACCCCTCTACTTATATATATATTCTTTCGTTTCTATTTAGCCTTAAAAAAAAAGAAAAAAAGAAAGGGGGTAAGAACGCTAAGAATCTGATGGATAAATATAGGGTGAAACACGACAAATCGTCACCTTACTATCGAAAAGGTAATTGACAACTAAAGGCCTTAGCCGACTTCCGAAAAAAAAAAAACTGAAATGACGCCACGATAAATTCTGGTGGGGGACTTGGTGCTGAAGACATGATAGTCATGAGAGGAACATCAACCACTAAAATTTCCCCAAATGAGAAGGCCCGTATAGGGTATGAGAGATCTCCGAAAATGGGTATTGCAAAATATCTCGTGTGGGATCAGATGCTATCTTAGGATCACTGAACCTGAAAATGGGTAAAGAAATATTACACATGAGATAATCATCAGGACAAGTTACGCTTTCAACTTTAAAAGTGATCGAGGCACCTGACTTTAAGTCCTCGAACCCGACAAGTTACGCTTTCAACTTTAAAAGTGATCGAGGCGCCTGACTTTAAGTCCTCGAACCCGACAAGTTACGCTTTCAACTTTAAAAGTGATCCAGGCGCCTGACTTTAAGTCCTCGAACCCGACAAGTTACGCTTTCAACTTTAAAAGTGATCGAGGCGCCTGATTTTGAAGTCCTCGAACCTGACAAGTTACGCTTTTAACTTTAAAAGTGATCGAGGCGCCTGACTTTAAGTCCTCGAACCCCACAAGTTACGCTTTCAACTTTAAAAGTGATCGAGGCACCTGACTTTAAGTCCTCAAATCGACAAGTTACATTTTCAACTTTAAAAGTGATTGAGGCACCTAACTTTAAGTCCTCGAACCCGATAAGTTACGCTTTCAACATTAAAAGTGACTGAGGTAACTGCACTTAAGTCCTCGAACCTGACAATGTCTCTCCTGTTAGGAGAAATCTCGGCAGAATCCTTCTCGGGAGGATAACAATCAACAACATACTCTAAATGATTCTCCCTCGAGGACGGAGGATTCGCGGCCATAAGATAATCAACATCAACGTGAGTATCACTCGAGACCTCAAGGCTGTCAATTGTCATGTGAAGATGTTGTAAGATGTTCATGTCAGACAAGGAATCGTCAACATCAAGACTGACGTAATCATCATGTGGTGAAGAGGGCTCGACAACAATAGCGATAGGTCAGGGAGACTCACAAATAATGGAAGTCGCCGCTTCACTTGCCGCACCCATAAGAAATTCAATGCAATCTGATAAACAACGCAGTGATGACACGAGAAAGAATGAAGGCACTCATGACAATATTGGAAGAGACCTTTGAGCGTAGTTCACCAACATGCAAATTGGAACTAAGGAGACCCATCCTGCCATAAAAAGGAGACAGAACTTACAAAACAATTCATATAACAAAGGAAACTATGCGAGCAAAACAAATGCTTGCAACGGTGTCACATGAGATAAGATCTCCACTAGCAGAGGTTGTAAGCATGTCTGAGATTCTTTCAACCACAAAACTTGACAAGGAGCAAAGACAACGGTTGAGTGTCATGGTATCTTCGGGAGATTTGGTTCTTCACCTGATTAATGAGTCAACAGTTCTAGTAAATACACCTAAAGAAGATAAATGTTTAACAACTTCTCATAACAAAGGTGATCAAAAGGTCTTCAATGGACAGAAACATGGGAATGTCCATACCATAATCATGCACTTACCAATGAACCTAAGACCTTGGTTGCCCCACCCGAAGAACAAGCAATTGCACACTCCCTATCAGGCGACATCTCGGCAGAATCCTTCTGGGGAGGATTGAAAATCAACAACAGGCTCTGAAAGATTCTCCCTCGGGGGAGGAGGGCCATCGTATCATCAGTATCAATGGGGACATCACCAGTACCTACAAAGCTGTCACTAGGAGATGAGGTATGTGGGCAAGGGAGTTATACTATTCATAGCAGGACCCGAAACCACATCACACGAGAAATCGTCTCCATCAAGACTAACACGATCATCATGAGGGTTCTAAAGGAGATGCTTTGCTGAAAGATGCGGACAGAGTTGAATGGATATTTCTATTTCTGATACGCATGCGGGGAATACTACCAGAACGGGAAATTTATCCCGACTTTCGTAAGCCGCAGCGTACAAAAATATGTCTTCTTTGTCAGGCGGAGGAAAGGCTGAATGATCACAATCCTTCACATGACTCCAAAAGACATCAAAAGGACCATAAAAAGGAGTTTTTCCCCCATTCACTTTGGAGGGGGACTTCTTTGGCGGTTTTTGTGTATGGGGAACGCTCGTCGGAATTGGCCTACAACAAGGGAGACTTGACATGAGAACACAGTTAAAAAAAAAAAAAAAAAACTGTTCACGCCGGACACTGTTCATTCCGGCGTTAAGGCATTGTTCACGCCGGGGGTACTGTTCATATCGGCCACGAGGAACTGTTCACACGGGTACTGTTCATTCTGGCGATTGAGCACTGTTCACGCCGGAGGTACTGTTCATGCCGGCCACGAGGAACTGCTTACGCGGCACTGTTCATTCCGGTGATCGAGTACTGTTCATGCCGGGCACTGTTCATGCCGGCGGCAAGGCTGTTCACGCGGGGTACTGTTTATTCCGGTGGTCGAGTACTGTTCATGCTGGGCACTGTTCACGACGACACTATTCACGCCGGCGACTGTTCACGCCGGTCACTATTCATGCCGGAAATCAAAATAAAAATCTGAGCTTTGTGGATGAAGCGTTGGAAGAAGGAAATGAAATTCTGAAAATTGGATTCATCTTATAGCACTTGCAAATGATTTGCCTAAAGAAGAAAAAGGAAAAAAAGGAGAAAAAGGAAAAAAAAAGGAGAAAAAGAAAAGAAAATGAGAGAAAGGAGAAAGGAAACAATCACATGCTCCCACTAAAAAAAAAGAATATATATATATATATATATATATATATATTTGTGTATATATATATATTTATACATATATATATTAAATAAAAAAGAATATATATATATATATATATATATATATATATATATATTCCACCTTGAGATTCCAAATGGAGGTGATTGTATATTTTTTATACATACAAGGCTCCATTTAAATTATTTAATTAACTACTTTCTCATCATCCAATAACACTTCACATGTGCACACGTCTTTACACAAGTGGTTGACATGTGGACTTAACTGATAAAATGATAGGGCGTCTCGAGCCATGAAGAAGGATTATTTGTCATAACTAATTAGTGCACGAGTTGGAGATAGTGGAGTTGCTTGTTTTTTAAGTTTGTTTAAACCAAAGTTGAAAACTCATATATTTCGGAATTTGGAGGCATAATTGGTCATCCAAACTGGAAATCCCATTTGTCGACAATTCGGAAGAGGGACTTCAAGAATTCAATATTTTTGCACGATCCTCACTTTGAAGGCGTGACTCACGTGCAGGGGCAAATGTAAGTCCAAGTATAAATTAGGGTCCATATGGGACCTAAAAAAGGAATAATAAATTCAGAAAAGTCAGAAAAACAAGATATGAGAGGAGCCTCCACGAGTCCCGAGGCAGAAGACTCATGGAGGCAACTCATTTTGGGAATTGGTTGAGGGATTGGATTGGTGGCTAGAAGGACAGGACGATTTAGGCATTACTCAAGTAATTAAGGGTATTTTTGGAATTTTTCCTGAGGTCACATGCTTGGCACACTACCCAGACATGTGCTTGGCACATGATCACTCTATAAGAAATTCTATAAATACTCCCCCCATTCCAATAGAAAGGGGGTTGATTTCCTTTGGATTCCCTCTGCACCCGAGAAGGCTCTTCCATCCTAAGAGTTCTGCCACGTATTGCTGGAGTAATCGCCTACCTGTGCTTCTCCCCTCTTCAACTCATCAATCAATTCCATACTCTTCGTGGATTTCTCTCCTCCTCAGTCAACACGAAACCCCACCACATTGCAAGATACGATTTCCTTGCCTACAAACACGAAGCTGAAGTGCAAGCAAAAGTTGGTAATTAATTAATTTATTTATACTTGATGCATGAAAAGTGAGATAAGATGTTACCATTGCTTTCTTTCTTTGATATCAAGCTTAAGAACTCATTCCATAAAACCATTAATACCTTAAGCAACTCTGCTCACATCTCATCCACTTCCTCATAAAAAAATGAAGTAATATTGTCAACTTCAAATTAGCATCTAGCAAATCATAAACTTCTCAATTCAGCTTTCTCAAGTTAATTAGACAGCAATAGATAAACTCATTATGCTAGAGGCAAAGCAGGTACTATTGAGCAGGACTAAAGAACTAGCTAGTTGTAATTAGTTAAGTACTTGAAGAAATTAAACTCTATCATAAAGCAATATTTTTAAGCAATCTATATATCTTATTCATTGATAATCATTTCACTATGCTTGGAAGTTTTATATGCATAATTTTAATTCATCACACCAGATAAGTTATTCATTGTCAAGTTGTTTTTCCACTAGACACCATGTACAATGACAATAAAGTGGATTCTTGTAGTCAGACTTTGAAGGAAACACTAAAACAGGCAAAAAAGAAAGCATGTCATCAGTTTTAACAATTAGTATGGAAAAGAGTTCACAAACAAACCTGTTCTCTGTATAGATCTGGAGAAGAGATTTACGGGAGAAAAAATTATGTGCCTGGCTTATAATACACGATGGAGATTTACGGACGTGACGACGTGGAGTCCGACGGGGAGGTTATTCCATGTTGAATACGCGATGGATGCGGTGAAGCAAGGGTCGACGGCGATTGGTCTCCTCTTCCCGTTGGTCGCCTTGTTGTTCAGCTCGCCGATAAGGCCTAAGTCCACTCTTTAACCCTAATCACTACTACAAAACAGTAAATAGATAACACTTAAACCACAACGTTTTTATAAAAAAACATTATGGCATATTTTTACACAACGTTTTTTTAACAAAACGTTGTAGATATATATGAAAAAACGTTATGTATTTAAAAGGGCATTTTTTTTGTTTTAACTAGATAACGTTTTTTTTTAAAAACGTTATCTATCTAAAAAACACGGAGCTCAAGTGTACACTTAAAATTAAAAGACATATATACTCTTTTTCTCTCAGCCGTCGTCAGTTGAAGTGGAAGGTGGAGAGGAGAGCTCCACTTCTCAAACCCTAGCCCTCCCCATGAGCCCTCATTCTCTTTGCCTACTACCTTGTTTCAGTACCCCTCTTTTTTTTTCATTTGCCAAAACCCTCGAATCTCCATCAGCCCTAATTGTTCTTCCTTAGCCCCAAATCTTAGCCTTAATTGTTCATCCATCAACCCTAATTGTTCATCTTTAGCCCCAAATCTTAGCCTTTCCGACGAATCTTAGCCTAATTATTTTCTGTGCGGACCAAGGTGTTGTATTTCGAGGCCGTATCTAACCCCACGCTAACGGTGGCCAACATCCCGTTGCTGTGCAGGATAGCGCACGATAAGGGAGTGAAGGTGATCGTCGAAAACACGTTCGCGCCGATGTGTCTATCTCCGGCGAGACTGGGTGCCGACGTGGTCATTCACAGCATCTCCAAGTATTCCTCGAATCTCCATCAGCCCTAATTGTGTTTGGTATAATTTCTTAAAATTTTGAGTCGTCGGTTTGGTTGTTTTGTGCTTATAATAAATAATGGCTTGTGTTTGCTTTGTTTAGATATGAAGGATAAGGGTATGTTCAGAATTTCAGAAATATGTTATTGTTTTATTACGTTTATGTATTTTTGGTATTTGATTTCATATACTCAAGGTCATTTAAAAAAAATATGGAATTCATCCTTGCGATTATTGTTATTAGAATTCTAGATGCATTTGTCGGTTGGAATACAGATGGTCTAAGTTTGGGGCTTTTTGACCATGGATTGTAGAACAGAGGAGGGACAGCCTTCTGCATCCCTACCATCTCGTCAAAACTAAATAGGTTGTTAGTATATTCTTTCTACTAGAAGGTTGGAGGGGCTAATTGGTTTGGTTCAAGGTTTGAGATTGATATTGGACAACTCTGTCATCACTTGAATTCCCGGATTTGGAAATGTAATTGTGATTTTGCTTTATATATCACTGGTTTGAGTTTTAGTTATTAATCTTAGTGAATTTTTTTTGGCAACTGTAACTGAGTTTATGGCAAATGGGTCACTTAGGAATGTCCTCCTTAAAAAGAATAGGTGAATATTCCACCCATTTGTTCCCATGCATATACCCCTCATTTTAGTTGCAAGTTAATGGAACTTTGAATTCTTATTCAAATCACTTGATCATCGTAGAAAGCTTATAATTGCCATGGATGCAGCTTTTGGCATTGAATACTTGCATTCAAAAAATATTGTCCATTTTGATTTGAAATGTGACAATTTGCTAGTTAATCTAAGGGATCCTCAACAACCCATATGCAAGGTAATTTAAAACCTCCAAGCTTCTTCTTTGATATACCCAAGTTGTAGATGCACTCTATAATATTTTACTCTACATTACAGTAATATGTACTACTGATCTTAGCTAAGAAAATATGTATTTCAGTGTTCTTGTTTGATTATCGATAACTCAGTCTATTTGTAAGAAGGATGATTAGTTCAGTAACTAATGCAAATATACATGTAAAAGAATTCTAAGGTATTTACTATATTGTAAAACAAAAAGATCCTCTTCTGAACTGTGTACAATATACACCTTTGGCAGGTTTCTATCGTCACAGGTTCTTTTAGGCTTTCATAACATAGATTCTAATTCTAATACTTGGGTATTATGTGGACGCCTTTTGTCCAATTTTACTTAAAAAGAAGAATGCTCAAATTGTCTGCAATGTCATTGATGGTTAAAGGCCCTTGCAGGTTGGAGACTTTGGACTCTCTAGAATCAAACGCAATACTCTAGTTTCTGGAGACCTATTCTGGCAGAGTTTTGTTAATTAAACTTTATGTGAAGTTTAGAGATGCTCATAAGGCAATTTTTGTTTACCTTTGCACATAGGAGTGCATTGTTTGCTGTAAGGCCTTCTCCTTGTATATTACAAGATCAAAGAACATTAGTATAATGACAAGCAAGGATCGATCCCACAGAGAAGTGAATTAATCTTTTACTTATTCTAACATTCCTATTATTTCTATTAATGAGGGGTTTTTGAGTTTGATTCACGAAACTAACAAAAGTAATTAAGAATGATCAATGAATAAAAAGCTTCAGTTCTTCAGTTCAGTATCACCTTATCATAATTATGGGAAAATCAAGTTTAACAATATTTATCCTTCAATGAGACTAATAACCCTAGATAACCGCAATCGCTAATTATCCGCAATTCTCCTTATGTGTAAATCTAATGTGACAATCGCCTCAAGAGACTCTAACTATCATATAACCTAGAACTATCAGTCTAGATTTAATAAAACAGCAACATAAAGAATGAGAGAATTAGGTTATTCCAAGCAACAATTGCACAATCAGGAATTATTTAACTTGCCTTCTAATAATCTTAATAATATCCAAAAGCTTGTCCACAATCAGATACTATCAATTGCTACCTATGATCAGACATAATATCGTTTACTTAATACTATATCTTAATCTAGCAGATGGTATCAATCAAATTAATTCAATTGGCCAAATCAAATCAAAAGATTAGATAACATACAATCAATTAAAAACAGATTATCAAAATAAATCTCATGCAAGAAGGAATAAATAAATAAAACCTGATTAAACCATTAATTATGAAAAAGGTTCAACATCCCTTAGAACTGAAAGTAAGAGTTTAGCCTGACATGCCTTCAATCTCCTCCTATTAGAGTTACAATTGTAGTTGTCAAGATCTCTAGCTCTAGAATAATAATATAATAATTCATAAAAGTCTCTAAGTTTTTATACTTAGGGTTTCCTTCTCACTATCTGATCAATATAAACTAGAATCCTCTTCAGAATTGGCTTCCTTTTCCTCCTCCAGCTGAACTTTAGTAACCCAAGTCGAGGCTTAGCGCTGTTAGCGCTTGAGTGAGCGCTTCTGGCGCCACTATGTAGAATGCCTAGCGCCGCTGGCGCTGATGTAGCGCTTCTAGCGCTGGGCTGATGAATGGTGGGCGCTGTTGGCGCTGTGCTGAGCGCTTCTAGCGCTGTGTTGTGAAGAGCTAGGGCGCTAATGGCGCTGTGTTGGGCGCCAATGGCGCTAGTGTGCAGTGGCTGATGGCTTGTGTAGCGCTGCAAGCGCTGGTCCTAGCGCTTCTGGCGCTAGGTCTCTCCCTCACATTTACAAAAATGCCATTTAAGCCCCAATTTTCCATCTTTTTCCACTTTTGACCTTGAATTCTCCTGAAATCAATAAATAACCTAATAAGTGCATATACACAATAAAACATGCAATAAACTAGATATAAAAGAATAAAAATAAATGAATAATATGCACTTATCAAACATATGGCACCACAAATTATATATAAGCACAATACTCCTCTCCCACTGATTGCTCAAGAAAACAATTCAGACTGGGTTTTAAGTCTTACATCAAAATAAAGACCGACTCTTACAGCGAACAGTCATTTTCTCTTTTGAATTCTTAAGCAATTCAGTGCAAAATAGTTACATACTTGGAACAGTTTATCTTTTACTTTAGTTGCTCAATTTGCTCTTGAAGACTTGTCTAGACGATATATACACAAAGATAGAAGATGTTTGATTCAAAGTTATTTGACAATCGTATGAACCTATTTCATTTTTTCCACAAAAGGATACCTTTCTTATTGCTCTTACACTTTTCTCCAGTTGCTGTTCTATCTGTTGTAGTTCTTCAATGGAGCATGATCCCAGACCTTCTCCCAATAGTTTCTTGCACACACATTTTCATGTTTATAAATGTTTTGACAATAACTGGATCTTAATGACAAGATTATAGTGCCAAGGTCCAGAGTAAGATGCAGATGAACTGTTTCGAGACTTCAAGAAGCTCTATCTTCTTTGTTAAACTCGCTGTTTTATGCTTCAAATGCTTCCATTTCACAATTATCTTAAATGCAGTAGAAGTGTTTTACACCGTTTAGATGGGATTAACATTTGCTATAAACCTCAGTTAAGGTTTTTTTTTTAATCATTGAAAAATTGTGATCAAATGGGAGGGAGAACCTGCATGTTCTATTGTATCATGCATGCTGAAAAAGTTCAAAAAGATGAACCTTAATATCCAAAATAAAAATCAGGGTGAAGGTTATTGGGATGATAATATATTGGACTTAAGTTTCCTGGATGCTATGCCTATTAGCATGGATGGTTATATATTTGTCTTGAGTTTCCTGGATGTGATGCCAATTAGCATGGATGACATCTGTAAGGACAACGGGTTTCTCTATTCATTCAAGGCTTTATATTTCTTAGCTATTGAAGTTTTGTGCAAGTATAATCTCTTACTTATGTTACTAGTTTTCTGTTCACAGCCTATTTCCAAGGAATGGTCAGTGGAGGCAATGCCAACCTTTATATTTCTGAAAGAAGGGAACCTTGTGGACAAGGTTGTGGGCGCAAAGAAAGAAGATCTCCAACAAACAATTGTCAAGCAAGCCACTGGCTTACAATCCTGTTTGTTAGTAAGTTGCACTAATTGTGGTTATTTATTATATTTTGTAACCTTTTTATTATTGTTTTTTCTTTTTCTTTTGGTTTTGTTTTTGCTTTGTGTTGTGTTGTCATACTATGGATAACAATCTTAAAAAAAAAAAGGCAACTGTAAGTGAAGCATGGTAACTTGACATGGAAACTCCAGTGATTATTCTCTCCTATACCATCATTAAGTTCTCATGGAACTGTTTTCCTTAACATTGTACACAGGATTAAGAATTTCGCTTTTGGATTGGACCAACATGATCCCATTAAGCAGGTTGAGGTATAATTATTAATTGTTTGTCCAATACAAATAAGCAGAAATGTTTTATATGGATGTTACATTTCCCAGTCAAATTTCAGAAAATTAAGAAGTGTATCAATTAATTATCTTGGCAATAAACAGGGTGGATGGTGTGATAGTCATGCATGGAACAATGGAGCAAGTGAGGGCAAAGTTACAAATGAAGTCAGAAGGAGCAATGAAGAGGGAGATGAATGTACAGGGTTAGATGAATGTACGTATTTTGGGAGAACCTAGGCTTTTCTGCACATGCTTAGTTAGTAGCTTAATTTTATGGATAGTTTGGTTTATTTTGTGGATGCATGTAATCAAATTCACAATTCAATATATTTTTTGTGGATGTAGTAATTTGAAATTGTAAACGAATGGTATTATTGGGATGTAGTTTGAATGGTTGATACATTTTGGCTTTAAATTTAAATGAGAATTTAGACCTTTTTTAGCTATATATCATGGCAGTAGCATATTGCAGTAAGCGAACCACAACTTTTTTTTCTTTTTAAAAATGTTGTGTATGCAGCACAGCCACAACGTTGTTACATGATTACAACATTGGCAAGTCAATCTACAACATTTTAAACACGTCGTCTGTTGTAACTTTGTCTAAATAGATGACACATTATAACCGTTGTGTAAATGTGGATAAACGTTGTCTAATATATTAAACTACAACGTTTTCGAGCATCCACTAATTTATGAAAAATAAAGCTACAACGTTTTTTGCTTAAAAACGTTGTATAATGTGCCTAACTACAACGATTTAAAACGTTGTATAAGGGTGTCAAATAGATGACACCCTTAACCACGACGTTTTACTGACAGAAACCACAACGTTGTTTACGCGTTATCTATTTACTATTTTGTAGTAGTGAATCTCTCTCTAAGTAGTAGTATATGTCTGCAAATTCAAGTATCCATAAGTCTATCGTGTGATTTGAATTTGATTTCCAAACTGATCTAACCTGTATTGTTGTAAACCATTTAGATTCCTTCTCCTTTTCGATCGTTGTTGGCCATTTAGGGGTTGGGTATGAGATTTACGGTTGGGTACGAGAGATTTAGGGTCGGTTGTAAGATATTTAGGGGAGTAGAGAGGATTGAGTTTTGGGGGGAAAAATGACTGATAGCTTTAGCCGAGATCGGGAAGAAAGAGAGAGAAAGAGAGAGAGAGAGAGAGAGAGCTATTTGTTATGCCGTGATTTTTTGCTCCGTGTTTTTTACATAGACAACGTTTTTAGAAAGAAAACGTTATAATTTTAAAATAAAAAATTACCCCTTGTTAATCCATGACGTTTTTGTATACCCAACTACAACACTTTCTCAAAAAAATGTCATGTAAAATAATACCACAACGTTTTTTTTAAAAACGTTGTGGTTTAAGTGTTGTCTATTTACTGATTTGTAGTAGTGCATCTTTTTCACTTCTCTCTAAATTTCTAGTAAATGTTTTCTTGGGTAAATTACAAAATTGTCCTCTCATGTTTACACTGAATTGCAATATAGACGTTAATCTTCTAATTTTTGTAATGTCATAGCTAATGTTTCAATTTCTTGCAAAAGTATCCTCTCTGGCCAATTTTGACCAAACATGTGATATACATGTGCTATTTTTAAGGGCAACCCCGTCATTTTACATGTAAAATATATTTCCCTTCAAATTGAAGGCAAAGTTGGCATCTCACACTAAAGATATATTCTAACCCAAAATAAATATATACATGTATTCCCTTCAAATACATGTATATATTTGTTGTGTTTTGGGATTTGGTTGCCACATATAATTTCTATGTATATATTTGCTGATTTTCGGGGTTTGGTTACCATATCCAATTTATGTATTTATATATGGTTGAAAAGGAATATAATTAAATGATAACTGTAGTTTTGTTTTATTTGTTTATTTTTATATAATTATTTGTCACGTTAAAAAAGTAATTGAATTTTTGTTTATTTATTATAGCAAGGTGTAAGGACTATTTACCCCTTGTATTAGCTGGAAAAAATGATTTTATATGGTATTAGATTATTTTGCCCTTAGAAAATACACATGTCACGTATTTGGTCAAAATTGATTAGAGGGGACACTCTTACATTAAGTTAAAACTATTAGTTATGATATTGCAAAGATTAGAACATTAGTGTCTATATATATTGCAATTCAAGGTAAATATGAGGGGACAGTTTTACAATTTATCCTTTTTTCGTATGTCATAAAATAAATTCAGTAGAAGAATGAACATTGTCAATCACCACTAGATGACTTAAACAGTCAACTCGTTGATTCCAAACTCATAAATTATAACAATTTACTTAGGTATATTTACAGCACAGTGTACAATTTTGAATACATATAGTGCAACCGATCAGTATTGTCTCATTTGAGCTGGAAGTGGAATTTTTGTGCTATAAATATGAGCTCACTAATTTTAACATTAATTTTGTACTATGCTATTAAACTGTTCTTTGATAACACAAACAAGAAAATTCACCAAAAGAGTTGTGGATTTAAAATAAAAATCCCAACAGAACTACTTTTGTCAAAAAAGATTTTTCGGCTCACTACACTCATCTAACTTGTCAATGACGCATTATGGGGAGAAAGACAAGCTTCAGACACATAATGGGCTTCCTCATTTTGATGTCTCTGGTGCGTTTGGTGAGTTAAACAAGTTATAGATGAACAAAACATTTAAAATCCAAAAGTATGTGGGCCCATCTCTCGATCCAACCCTCGTCAACACCGAGCTCTGGGTTTTATACCGGATCCACAAGATATTACAGTTCTCAACTCTTGCAATGGCCTATTCGTTTGTTCATGATAGTTCTACTGAAATTTATACTGAACCGAGCTACTATATATATATATATATATATATATATAATCCAACCAACTCTATTATGAAAAATTAAATCAGTTCGTTGGAGAATTTAATATATTTTAAACGGTACTGATAAAAAATTTCCCTCATCTGATTATTCATTCGAACTTACAAACACAGTGTAATGGGTTTCAAGGTAGTGTGAAAGAAATTTTTTTTGATGAAACTAGACAATATTTTTCTAAGAGAAGAAAAGAAAGAAGAAGAGAATCAGATATACAAGAGATGAGGTTTTCCGTATGGAGACGATGGGATATTTGAAACAAAGCAAAATTATGCAGCCGAAAACAAGGTTACCTTGTCGCTTTTTAGAGCTCAAGAATAATTAATTATTGCCTTGCTTTAGGAAATCTCCCTTTGTTCCAAAATACTCTCTTTGTGACGCCCCCAAATCCAGGTACCTTGAACCTCAGATTCGATGTTCATGATACATCATACACATCACATCCATCTATCCATTCCTTATTAATTACATCATTCATTCAATTAACTTAATACAAAATATATAATCATCCCAAGTCTTACTAACCTTAACATTGCATACCTAATAATACATACGATTTAAATCAAAATACAACATAATATTCATTACATAAGTGACACTATTCGGTCGCCATCACTTTGCCTTTATCTTTCTTAGACCCTTCGGCTACCTCGGCTTTAGCTGAAAAGTTTTATTTTAAGCAAGGTTGAGCAACTAATTTACTCAGCAAGTTAAAACGTACAATAAAGGATATATTATGAACATAAGAGTTTAACTTTCTGAAACTTCAACAATGTTTCAAAGATTATGAAGTAGTTGAACAATAAATCATTTCAAGTAACAAGAATTTTCTTGAATTTCATGTTGAATAATACATCAAGAAAGAAAGAGTTGAATTCTTTCGAGATTTCAACAATATCTAATTGGTTAGGAAGAATTAGCAATACTGCAACAATATTCAATACATAGGGATTATTCCCAGATTTCATGCTGAGTGATCACAATGGATCGTGAACTGCTAGAGGAATCATCAGTTATTATTACTGACTACCTCAAAAGTAAAAGTTAGCTATAAAAACTAATCTTTACTCTTCTGCAAGTACGTAAGATGATCAGCCTTATTGTACCCGAGATTATGCATAATTCTCAAACATAGCGCGCGGGTCGAGTTTCCGACAATAAAATTCCCCTGATTTATTTTTTAGGGTTGTTCATCTTAGTCTTACATCATGAGTACGTACCACATTAATATGGTTTGGATTGATTTTAAAGAAATGCTATGATTTCAACATATTATAACAATATTGATCTAGCCGAAACAAGTGGCATATATCCTCAATAACAAATTAGTTCAAATAATAAAACGTTCATACTCTAACAAATATTAGTCTAGCCGAAACAAATGGCATCAACGCAGTACTTAAACAATTCAGGCATAATTGAATTTTAAAGATAACTTGAACACTTGTACAAATATAAAAGATTTGTATAAGTTATAGGATTTGCTCAATGTAGGAACATTGAGCAACAATAGAATTTCAAAACATCGCGAAACAATCATAAGAACAAAGCCAAATGAACATATGAACTTGCACACAGTGCGAATATCAATAATTATCATAGATGTGGAATAATTTACAATAATTAATCCACTAGCATGCTTGAAAAATAATAACCCAAGTTTGAGTTAGGAAACTTGCACTAGGTGCGAATATCAATAAATATTATAGATGTGGAATAAATGTCAATAATTAATCCACTAGCATACTTGAAACATAATAAATCGAGTTTGAGTTAATAGCTGAGACATGGCTCATGAACAATTCATGAATAAAAAAACTTTAAATTGTTTCACAGTTCAAATAATAGAACATGAATTCAATTGCACTAAGTGCGAATACCAATAATCATTATAGATGTGGAATAATCAACAATAATTATCCAATAACATGTTTTGAAATAATAACTCAAGTTTGAGTTAAGAAACTTGTCTTGTCCGTTGATTACTACTACACAATCTAATTTATTCTCTTATGAAAAACCTATCATTTATAAGATTGATCTTTCAATTAACATGACATATTATAACTCATTTTGTCACATAAATCAAATATTAGATACTACAATAAATCATTAGTAATATTATCATCCTTTGATAATATTCTATCACATAATCATCATCTTAAACTCCCTTTTAATATTAAATAACATTTCATCACTTCTTAACATTATTAATCACATAATAATATTTTATTCCCTTTTCAATATTATTAACTACTTAATAATATTTTATTCATTCACTGGTATTATTAATCATTTAATAACATTTTACTCATCTCATAATATTATTAATCATTTAATAATATTTTAATAACTCTTAAGTAATATCTTAATCATTTACAAATATTATCAACCATTTAATAATATTTCAATCATTTACTAATATTTTTAATCCTTAACTAATATTATTAATCATTTAATAATATTTTAATCACTTATTAATATTATTAATTATTTAATAATATTTTAATCGCTTATAAACAATTTAATCTAATTGTTTATCCCTTACTATTGAATTTATTTGACAAACATAATATATCATAAACATAATCTTTTATTTAAAAAAATGATCAAAATACCCTTACATAATCTGATCATATCATATTAAGGGTCTTTATGCAATAAAATCACATTTTCACCATTTTTAACATTACATTACTTATTTTATCCATTTATTCATAACTCAATCATTCACATGAAAAATTTCAAAACAAGGCAAAAAAAATTTCTTTTTCAGGATAATATCAGAATATGATATCCTCATGAAGATATAATGTTTCTGAAATTTTCCAATTTTATTTACTATTTTTAAATGGTCTAAAACTTTTCGAAATTGTTTCAATTATCATAAATTATCCTTTTATTCAAAAATTATAAAATTTGTACGGTAGTCTCCCGTTATCAAAACCTAGCTCCTGTAAAAATTTCATATGTTTCTGAGTTGTATTTTAGGAGTTATTACAGTTTACTTTTAAAAACGCACTTTCTTATAAAAACCATAACTCTCATTCTATACATCAACAACTTACCATCATTGGACATGATCTTAATAACTCAGTATACTAACATTCAAAATTTTCTCAAAATTTTTAAAGCAAATAAAATAGGTGAAACTGCCCTTGCAAGCAACTGGCCTGTAACAGTCCATTTCCTTTTTCTTCACAAGCTGGACTGTTTAAATCAAAACAATTGCCATTTCATGCATAGTTAATATATTTGAGTTCTACCACTTGGGTTTATTAGTTAACTTAATATCTAACACCTCTATTTGACGGATCGCAAAAAGAAGGTGTAAATTTCAAATGGTACACATTTAAAGTAGTTAAAAGTTAGGGTTTTTTAACTTTAGAAAACTAGTTTTCTTTTCTTTTACTTTTCAAGTAAATCAACACCCAACATGGCATGATCTAAACATATTAAACTATAAAACATATACATCTAATCTTTTGGAGTTCAAGAACATAAGCTTTATATTTTGTAAACCAACCAAAATAATAAAACAAAAGGTGTTTATACCTTGATCTAAGGGATGCTCTTCTTCTTTTACCAAAATAAGAGATGAACTTGGGATATATCAAGATCAAAGCTCTCTCTCTCTCTTTTCTCTTAAATATTTTGCTCTCTCACTCTCTTTCTCTAGAACTTAAGAAAAAAAAATAAAAAAAATGAAGACTAAGCTTGCTAAGAAATGAGATGGCTCTTATTTATAGTCATCCTAAATGTATAGATATATCATATATATGTATACATAATCATCCCTTATTTCTCAATTTTCTTTGTAGATCCACATTTTAAGGAATTTGAACTTATGAAGCTAGCAAACTAGGGAACATAAGCTAGAGAGTTAGTAAGCTAGCTTTTGAATTTGTGAAAGAAAAATTAAATGAGCCCATTTGCTCCTCTCTCTATATGCACGGATTCTCCCATATCGTCCACTTTCAAAACCTATCCTAGCAAGGCTATAACAGTTGGTAAGTAGCTTAGCAAGGTGGAAAAATTAAATACTCCCATGTGCTCTCATCTTCTCATTCATGCCGGTACATCCCCTCTTTCTCTTCCCAAATTATTTATTTTATTTGTTGATTTATTTGCTAATAAATCATCTAGAAGGTCCATGTAAAGTGGGCCAAAGTTTGGGCCATTTAAATTATTGTTTGAGCTCTCTAATATAATTGTTTGGGCCATGTAAAATAGCATAGCCCAATACATTAATTTTATTTTACCTAATTTATTTAATAAGGGTTTCTAGTCCACTCATTTTGAATTTTAAATAATTACTCAAGTAGATTTAGTAATATAACCCAATTAGACTTGCTTTAATTAGTTTAATATAATTTAATAAGTTGAGATAAATAAAATAAATCTCTTAAGTTAATTTACTAGTATGTAATTTAAATACTGGTATTCTTCACTAACTATAACCCTTATGTTATTTAATTCTCATTACTATAATATAATATTAGGTTACAAGGCTTTCCTTTTAATTCTCTTTATATAATAAATAAATAAATATACATATTTATAATATATATTTATTTAATCTCATAAATATTCCACATAAGTCATAATATATTTATCATAATTGATAAATATTTAATACATTCATTTATCCACATATCCATTCAATGTAAGTCACAAAGTGTTCAATACACTAATAAATAATTTAATATACTTATTTCCTTTAATAAGTTATAACACATTCATATAATCACTTTATATTACTAATACTAATTAATCATTTAAAAATTATAAATCTTTTTATTTACCATCCAAGGTTAACATTCAAGCTATGTTAATTTTTAACATAAGCTTATCTTACTTTCCTTCCATCAATTTAATTAGTTAATCATCTTTGCCTCATTTACATTTCTTAGTCAACTTAAAATAAATAAATTACCTAACTTGCTTAATTCATATCACATATGCTCAAAGTAATAATAATAATAACAAAAATAAATAAATAAAAAATTTATTCGCAAAAATATACATATATAATTATATAAAATTCTCGGTCCTTACACTCTCTTTTTTATTATATAAGTCGTTTAAGATATATATAATCACACATATTAAGAAATCTCATTCATTCTAATGTTAGGTAATTAATGTTGGTTTGAAATTTTATTACTACCCATGCACTAATTAATTACTCTTCCTTCTCTCTCTCAATTACTCTATTTTTTAGGGACAAAATAGAAAATGACTAGTTTTTTCTCATAGATATATGTAAAACGTCTTATATTATGGAAAAATAATTCTTCTAAAATGACTTATATAATGGAAATGAAGGGTTATATTATTATTGACATTTTAAAATCAACTTAATACATTTTTAAACTTAAATTTGATATGAATTTGTTTAATATTAGACAATAGAATAATGAAATTTGTAATATTATCAAAAAGAAAAAATTACAAAACTATCCCTCTAAGTTGCCATCCAATTTCGATATGACCCATAAAATTTTAAAATTTTAAAATTTTGAACCAAAATCGGACAACTCGAACTCATTTCAATCTTCCGATTGAGTTCATGCTTTTTTTTATGGGTAGAATGGTAAACTCACCTAAATACTATCATTTTAAGTAATAAAATAAAATAATTAAATATCAAAATAATTAAAACACACACTAACACACCAAGAATACATACATGCAAATTCAAACAAGCACACCAACACACCAAGAACACACACAAATGTCAAGAATAACTTCATCTCTCTCTCTCTTCATCAATTTCAAACACACACACTAACACACCAAGAATACAAACACATCATCACCTCTAGGTCTGAACCAAATTTCGAATCTAAACCCAATATACACTCTCACAAAGCTCTAGATCCGAACTAAATTTTAAATCTAAACCCAACACCAATTCTAGATCTACAATATTGGGGACTCCTTCGCTCTCCTAGATATTCTCCATATGTTCCAAGTTTGGTTTTTCTCATTGAATTCTCCAAATTTTGAAACATTCAATAGGGGAGAGAGATTTCATAGATATGGAATTCAAAGGGTCTCCTTTTGTTGCGGGTCTGATCTTTGTTGGAAGTAAGCTAGATCCATGAATGACTTTTAGTATTTCTTGATATATGTATTGGTATTTTAAGATGCATTTATATTGATACATGAATATTAGTGTTCATGTATATGCATTCATTAAATTAGATTTATGTTCCAGTTCATGTATGGAAGTATATAGATATGTCTATTAATTGTAACCTATAAATAGTCTTGTACTTGGATCATTTGGAGCAACTGAAAAACAAGTAAAATACAGGTTAGTTGAATCAAGTATTTCAAGGTTTAAACACTCTTCATCACTTCTCTATAATTTATCATCTTCCATATATTTTCAACAAAGTGGCATCAGAACATCTTTCACGAAAAACTTCAACTTCCATAGTGTAGATTCTCTCTGGAATCCATGTCAAGGTCGACCTCTTCAGTTGTTGCTTGAAAGCTCGGGTTATTCTGGGCAACCATTAGTAGTGCCTTGTTGAGATCTTTAGGTGACAAACGAGTGAGAGCTGTCCCCAACATCTTTTTCTCTTTAGTTGACATCCTCCTGGACTTCTGAAGCACCATTTCTCTGAGTTCTTCTAGTTGCATGTCAACCTCATCAAGCTTAATACTTAGATCCATTGCCATTTTAGTTAATTAATTAGTTACTATTTTCAGAAACTCAATGACTTATCGTATGGATACGTAAAATATAAAATTTTCAATCCTAATAGGAAAAGCAGGAAAACGAATACCCAATTTATAAAAGTGATCGATAAACATAATTTCATACTCGATCTCATTCATGGATATATATAGAGATAGTACATTAGAGGGTAATACAAATCATTTACATGATAAAGTCTACTCTATCTAAACACATAATATTTATCCATAATATTCTATCCTAACAAAATGATAAAAAAATAGTAATAATAATAATAATAATCTAAACATGACAGTCTTGATATATATACATTCAAGTTAATGAGCTTGTGCATACAAATAACAATATTAGTACCTTCAGGATTAATCAAAAGTACTTGTTGCGTCATATTTTCAGACGTGGAGTGTGAGTGTATATATATATATTGCTATTAAAGAAAATAAGAGAAAAGAAATGTAGAACTTAATAAAGGAGTCAAAATCATCACCAAAAACAAACTAATGAAAAAGAGTAGTTAAATTAAAACAAGATAATTAATTACTGAAGAAAG
The DNA here is from genome assembly GCA_034770075.1 of Aralia elata. Taxonomy (NCBI): domain Eukaryota; kingdom Viridiplantae; phylum Streptophyta; class Magnoliopsida; order Apiales; family Araliaceae; genus Aralia; species Aralia elata. The sequence goes on from CM068377.1 coordinate 32,308,777, forward strand.
ATGATAATGGAAAAGAATGTAATAAATTTGGAGCATGATTAGTTGTTGAATTTATGATGTTACTTATAAAAATATTTTTGAATCAAAATATGATTATTTTAATCTATTAATTATTTTGAAGACATATATGAGAGCATATGTAAGTCCACTAGCAAAAGTTTAATCATGATTGAATCATATGTGGTGAAAGTGTTTATTTAAGTAAATCAAACAAAATAAATAAATAAATAAAATGAGCCCATTCTTTAATGAGTGATATGCATCTTATTGTTTACTTACCTGCATTAGTTGCATGATAAATACATCCTCAAATGCCATAAACATCGACCATGTCCTCTACTTGAGGATAATTATCATTATATGAAAATACATCACCTGTATAATCACAAGCAAAAGAAAAATTATAACGAATTAAGAACAAGAAATTATCAATTTCAATCTTGCATCAACCAGTTTAAATAAAATAGAATTTTTTTCATTTACTTTGGGGCTATAAATCATTCTTATATAATTAAAATAATATTATAGTTTAACGAAGTGTTTTTCAATAATTTGCAGTTATATGAGTGAATTTGGCTCCTATATATAACTATTCTCTCCAATTCATTTTAATTTTACGTAATCTCTTTTATGATTAATAATGATCCAAATTTCTCAATTAAAAGCACGATAAGTACTTTTACTGATAAAAACTAACCTCAATTATTTGTCGAACATTCAAATTTTTATTGAAATTCACACATTTGTTGAATAGTAAAAAAAATGTTTGATTGCTCTAAATTTTTGTGTAACAATTAAATTGAATATGATAAATTAAGAGATAGGTTTATTTCCTTATATTATCTAAAATTCTATATATTTATAGAATTGAGCAAAATTGGAGAAAAGGGTAATGCTGCATTTTATTTTATTTTTGCAAACATTTGAAATACATAAGCAAAGGTAAAGTGTATCTAAAGGTCTATTAGATTGAGTTGGATCGATTGAATGGGAAATAAACTTGCAAAACAAAGGCCATCAATCCTCTAATATCTAATAAAAAGTTACCATAATTTCACTATGTTTGTAGGCATAACGAGACAAATTTCTTACTTGTATTGTATCAGAATTAAAATTAAGAAATCAGGAGAAATTAAATTTGTGTACATATAATATTTATCCTAGTAATAAACTTTCAATCTTATCAATATTAAAATTGATGATTACACTCTACGCTTTATCAAAAACACAGAACATTGGGTGACTAATAGTTCTTTGACACAACAAACTAGTCAGCAAAAGTTGAACAACTTGAAATACTGAGCTTTAACAACCTCTTTGAATTTTACAATAACAACACCTCTAATGAGAGGAGAGATAATTATTATTGTTAATTTCTATTGAGTTTTTCACGTCCAAAGTAGAAGACAAATCTCCAACCTTTAGAATTGATTTTATCAAGGATGAATCTCTGACTTAGTGATAGTTTACAAGTGATGAAGAATAATTCCATATTAAGATTGTCATGTCTACATCCTCTAACTTAGAGGTAAGAGTAGACTCTCTCAGTGAGACAATTCAAATAGTGATGCAATACATACATGATATTATACGATGTTATTCTAAAATCATCATAACTAATATTAAAGGGGATAATGTCAAATACGTTACTGATGTCAATCTCTTGACAATTAGTGGTTCTGCTTAAATCATTTCATTATGTTGTTGGGTAGAGATTTTCAATCTTGAGAATCACCGATAACATCACCACTTGTAGCATTCCCAAAATCATCTTTTTGCTTTATCAGATAGACTTGTTGCATTTTCCTATCTTTGGGTAGCTCGAGCTGCTTATTAATTTCAGCCTCACTATACTCATCTGATAATAATGATAATTTCATTTAAATATATGGACCAATCTGGATAGCCTCAAGTTGTTCATCATCAATATTCATAAATATACCTGCACATACAATTTTCAACTTATAAGCTCATATTTATTTAGAAGTGGTGTCCTACTCTACTACCAAGTTTAGACATGGTTCTAGTTTAGTGCCTTAGATCAACTCAAAGTGTAAGCTTTAAAAGTTCGTGAGAACCTACTCTGATACCACTTGTTATTTCCCAGAGGCACAAAGAGATCTAGAAGGGGGGTTGAATAGATCTTTAAAAACTTTTTCTTTTAAAGTTAAAGAAGTATTACCAAGTAATTAGTTAATCATATTGATTAAGCACAGTAGAATATTCTTTTATTAAATCTCCCTTAAAGATTATGAAAATCTCAGATCTAAATTAAGTCTTGTGGATGTACAAACACATAGCAGATATAGCGGTTTAATGTGCATAATGTAAATGACATAAAGTAAATAACACATGATGTTTTAAGTGGTTCGAAGACTGAATAACTCATAATCCACTCTTCCACTCCACCGAGCAGGATATCCACTAAGGATAAGGTGACTACGACCATTTACAACTATATTTGGACACTTAGTCCAAGATACTTAAACCTCTTTCAGTTTCTTCAACTTAGCAATTCGGTCACTAAGACCAAGATCCTCTGACCCCAATTCGGTCACTAAGACCAGGATTCTTTGACCCTAATTCGATCACTAAGACCAGGATCCTTTGACCCCAATTTTGTTTGTTGATTGGTTGGATGTGCTGCTAAGATGACATTAAGGCTCCTTTTTCTTCTAGTTTTAGCAGCTTTGAAAACTTGTTGAATCATAGAATAAAACTGCTCTACGTCTCCATCTTTTCAGTTCTGAATGTTCTTGGTGAATCATAGAGTGGTTCTTGAGATTGGCCTTCTGAACTTCCACTCTATTTCCACTACTATCAACCACTTGGCTTCTTAGCACTTCTGCTTTTATCATTTCAACACTTTGGCTCTTGGCTTTTGGCTCTTTGCTCTTTGGTTCTTCAACTCTTGTGCATTCTATCGCACTTGCGTTTTCGCTCAAGCCAGTACTTTGGATCTTTTCATTTTGTGCTAGAATATGTGGTACATTCTTACTTTTGCCTATGGAATTTCGCTATTACATTTCTCTTAATAATGTGCTACTAACATTATGTTTTTTAATGTATAGTGTGAGTTTGTTGCAAACGCTATGCGGATTTATAGCCCTGAGAAAAAGTTCCCGAAAAAAAATATGGCTTGAGCATTCAAACAGCTCTGACCCAAACAAAAGAATGTTGTGGATTGTGGAGTATACGTAATGAAGTACGTGGACTACATTGTCCATGGCTACTCTTTAGCGCATGTCGACTGGTTCGCAGAAGAAGTGTCCTTGTTTAGGTATTAAATTGTCCATGAATTGCGTAAGAATAAGGCTAGAGATATAACATTTACACAGATGACTTGTATAGTCACAACTATATCTTAATATGTACATTTGATTTACACTTTGTGAGTTTGTGATATGTCATTTACACTTTCAACATATATAGGGGGAACCACTTACAGTCGATAAATAATATGTAAAACATAAAAATAACATTCCTTACTTCTGCCTGATTCGGCTTTCGGAAAACCCTTCGGCTATCGAAAATGGCGTAGTACTTCGGCAATCGGAATTGGCATATGAAATTCGGGGTCTGAATTAAATACTTCATTTTAATCACTACTATAAGCAGTTTAATACTGCAAATTTAATGTATCGGGAAAAAATAATTCGATTGAGAAGCGATGGCGTAGAACTTCGGCTATCGAAAATGGCATAGTACTTCGGCTATCAAAATTGGCTTATGAAATTCGGGGTCCGAATTAAATACTTCATTTTAATCACTCGTATCTGCAGTTTAATACTGTGGATTTAATGTATCGGGGAAAAATAATTCGATTGAGAAGCGATGACGTAGCACTTCGGCTATCGAAAATGGCCTAGTACTTCGGCAATCGGAATTGGCTTATGAAATTTGGGTCCAAATTAAATACTTCATTTTAATCACTAGTATCTTCAGTTTAATACTGCAGATTTAATGTATCAAGGAAAAATAATTTGATTGAGAAGCGATGGCGTAGAACTTCGGCTATCAGAAATGGCGTAGTACTTCGGCTATCAAAATTGGCTTATGAAACTCGGGGTCCGCATTAAATACTTAATTTTAATCACTAGTATTCGCAATTAAATACTGCGAATTTAATGTATCGGGAGAAAAATAATTCGATTGAGAAGCGATGGCGTAGAACTTCGGCTACCGGAAATGGCCTAGTACTTTGGCTATCGGAATTGGCTTATGAAATTCGAGGTCCGAATTAAATACTTCATTTTAATCACTAGTATCTGCAGTTTAATACCGCGGATTTAATGTATCGGGGAAAAATAATTCGATTGAGAAGCGATGGCGTAGAACTTCGGCTATCGAAAATGGCGTATTACTTCGGTTATCAGAATTGGCTCATGAAATTCGAGGTCCAAATAAAATAATTCATGTTAATCACTAGTATCCACAGTTTAATACTATGGATTTAATGTATCGGGAAATAATAATTCGATTGAGAAGCGATGGCGTAGAACTTCGGCTATCGGAAATGGCCTAGTACTTCGGCTATCGGAGTTGGCTTATAAAATTCGGGGTCCAAATTAAATACTTCATTTTAATCACTAGTATTCGGAGTTTAATACTGGGGATTTAATGTATCGGGGAAAAATAATTCGATTAAGAAGCGATGGCGTAAAACTTCGGCTATCGGAAATGGCGCAGTACTTCGGCAATCGGAATTGGCATATGAAATTCGGGGTCTGAATTAAATACTTCATTTTAATCACTACTATAAGCAGTTTAATATTGCAGTTTTAATGTATCGGGGAAAAATAATTTGATTGAGAAGCGATGGCGTAGAACTTCGGCTATCAAAAATGGCCTAGTACTTCGGCTATCAGAATTGGCTTATGAAATTTGGGGTCCGAATTAAATACTTCATTTTAATCACTAGTATCCGTAGTTTAATACCGTGGATTTAATGTATTGGGGAAAATAATTCGATTGAGAAGCGATGGCGCAGAACTTCGGCTATTGGAAATGGCCTAGTACTTCGGCTATCGAAATTGGCTTACGAAATTCAGGGTCCGAATTAAATACTTCATTTTAATCACTAATATTCGTAGTTTAATACTGCGAATTTAATGTATCGGGGAAATTAATGTCAGGAGGATCATCTCGGAGACGTCTTGCAAAGGATGAGTGTGCCTATTGTCACGAGAAAGGGTATTGGAAGAAAGATTGTCCAAACAAAGACAAGTCTAATGCGAATATGGCACGAAAGGCTGATGACGAAGATGACTCAACATTCTCTGTTTCTTCCTCAGTTGATTCATCTGATAGATGGATTCTGGATTCTGGATGTTCCTACCACATGTGTCCAAATCGGCAATGGTTCTCAAGTTTCGAGGACATTGATGGAGGGCTTGTCTTGATGGAAAATGACAATGCATGCCAGATAAATGGTATTAGAACTGTACGTTTGAAGACGCACAACGGTATAATCAGACGACATGTATGTCCCTGATCTAAAGAAGAACCTGATATCTCTAGGGGTTCTTGACTCTAGTGGTTACAAGGTTACCATAGAAGGTGAAGTTTTGAAGGTTGTACGCGGTACATTCTTAGCTATGAAGGGAATATGAGAAAGAAATCTATATTTCCTTGATGGTCACACAGTCTCTGGGAGAGCATTCATCTCTGACTGTATCGAAGAAGTAGATTTGTCTGATACTTTTTGACTGTGGCACATGCGCTTAGGGCATGTCGGTGAAAAGGCCTTGCAGAATTTGGTGAAACGGGGTCTATTAAAAGGTGCTAAGAGTGGAAAACTTGACTTCTACGAGCATTGTGTCTTGGGAAAGCAGACACGGGTCAAGTTCGGCACTACTATGCATCGTACGAAAGGAACACTAGATTATGTTCACACTAATGTTTGGGGGCCTTCCAAAAATGCTTCATTGGGAGGTAAACTTTACTTTGTGATATTTATTGATGACTTTTCCAGGTATGTCTGGGTGTACACCATGAAGCACAAGGATGAAGTTTTGGATATCTTCCTTAAATGGAAGAAAATTATTGAAACCCAGACAGGCAAGAAAATCAAGAGGCTAAGATCTGATAATATAGGGGAATACAAGTCAGATCTATTTCAGAAAGTTTGCCAGGACGAAGGGATAGTCAGACATTTTACCGTGTCAGGCACACCACAATAAAATGGTGTAGTAGAACGAATGAATCGTACCTTGGTTGATAAGGTTCGATGCATGTTATCCCAATCCAAATTGAGTAAAGCATTTTGGGCAAAAGCTTTGTCATATGCCTCTTTTATCATCAACAGACTCCCTGCTTCAGCACTAGATGGAAAAACTCCCAAGGAGGTATGGTCTGAACAATCCGTTTCTGATTATGATTGTCTACATATATTCGGGTGTTCTGCATATTTTCATGTGAAGGAATCAAAACTGGATCCTAGAGCCAAGAAAGCTGTTTTCATGGGTTTTAGTGAAGGAGTTAAAGCATTCCGTCTGTAGAACCATGAGTCAAAGAAGATCGTGATAAGCAGAGACGTTACCTTTGACGACTCTGTTATGTTGAAACAAATAACTGTAGAAAAGGAGAATCAGAACCAGGTGGAATTAGATAATCCTGCAACTCTAGAAAAACCAACTCAAATAGTCGATCATCTTGAAGATGATGACGATCGGGATGATAGCTCCGTTGAGACAGAGGTACTAGCATAAACACCGCTACAAGAGACCACACATCAAGAAGAATCTATTGCCATCAGGAGACCGAAGAGAAATATTCAGATACCTGCTCGATATACTGATATGGTAGCATTTGCACTTCCCATAACTAAAGCTGACAACTATGCTTAGTGTAGAACAAGGTATGTGGAAGGTAGCAATGGATGAAGAAATGCAATCTCTTCATCAGAATCAGACTTGAAAGTTGGTTTCACTTCCAAAAGGCAAGAAGGTAATTGGATGCAAATGGGTCTATGCTAAGAAGGAAAGTGCTCCAAGAAAAGACAACATCAGGTACAAAGCTAGACTGGTAGCAAAAGGCTATGCACAGAGGGAAGGAATAGACTACGATGAGGTATTCTCACCTGTTGTTAAACATTCCTCTATTCATTTATTACTAGTTTTGGTCCCACAATTTGATCTCGAGCTAGCTCATGAACTCGATGTCAAAACTGCATTTCTCCATGGAACCTTGGACGAGGAGATTTATATGTCTCAGCTAGATGGGTTCAAAGTTCCCGGACGAGAGAACTGGGCTTGCAAGTTAAACAAGTCACTATATGGTTTGAAGCAGTCACCCCGATAATGGTACAAGCGATTTGACAGCTTTATGAAGAATCAGAGGTACACACGCAGTCAGTTTGATCACTGTGTCTATTTGAAGAAACTCCAAGATGGTACATTTGTATATCTGCTCTTATATGTGGATGATATGCTAATCACATCTAAGAGCAAGGTGGAGATTGACAGGCCGAAGGCTCAACTAAGCTCAGAGTTCGAAATGAAGGATCTTGGAGATGCCAAGAAGATTCTTGGCATGGAAATCAAGAGAGACAAGGTAAAAGGGACAATCTATTTAACACAGACTCAGTATCTAAAAAATGTACTACAGAGGTTTGGTAACGATAATAAGACTAAACCTGTAAGCACTCCGTTAGCCCCACATTTCAAACTTAGTGCATCCATGTCTCCAAGTACAAATGACAAACAACAACAGATGAATGTTGTCCCATATGTCAATGCTGTTGGAGCCCTAATGTATGTAATAGTGTGTACAAGAATAGACATTTCACATGCTGTCAGCATGGTGAGCCGGTATATGCATAATCCTGGTAAAGGTCACTGGCAAGTAGTGAAGTGGATTCTACGATACATTCAAGGTACTATAGATATTGGTTTGAAGTTCGAGAGAGACAAGACTGTTGTTAATTGTCTAGTTGGATACGTCGATTCTGACTATGTTGGTGATCTCGATAAGCGTTGATCAACTATTGGTTATGTGTTTACTATGGCGGAGGACCAGTAAGTTAGAGATCAACGCTACAATCAACTGTTGCTTTGTCTACTACAGAGGTAGAGTACATGGCGATCACAGAAACAATTAAGGAAGCTATTTGGCTTCACGATTTGGTCAGAGACTTGGGAATCTGTCAGGAAAACATCAAGGTTTTTTGTGGCAGTCAAAGTGCCATATGTCTGGCAAAGAATCAAGTTCATCATGGTCGCACCAAACATATCGACGTACGGTACCACTTTATTCGAGAAATAGTAGAAGAAGGCGATATTCTACTTCAGAAAATCGGAACTGCAGATAATCCTGCAGATATGCTAACAAAGGTGATTTCAGGGATCAAGTTCCAACACTGTTTGGACTTGATCAATATCTCTCGTGTTTTTGGCACCTAAGGGTGCATTGGAGGTAGCAGAAATCCTTGAAAGTTTGCTAAGGTGGAGATTGTTGGTATTAGGCTGGTTGGTGGCTCACTGTAGGTAGTGATTTGGTGGCCGACTTTGTTGAAGATGGAGCACACCATTATTGACAGAGGTGTGCTCTAATCTCCTATATAAACCCATGTATCCTCCTTTGTAAAATCATCCCTCAGTTTCAGTCTCTAAGCGTGTAATCATCAGTAGAGAGTGAATATATATTTGTGTGCTATCTCCCGTAGAGTAGGCGATTGTCGAACAACGTAAATCTTTGTGTTTCTGTGTGTATGATAATTCTCACTTTGATTTAGTAGCTTCCACAGTAACTTCTGCACAACACGGGTAACCTCCGCCGCCGCAGGCGCCCACAGCACCCGCTTTATTACAATACACAGATGGGGCTCATTGTTGTATTGTTGCATCTTTAGCATGTTGTGTTCATTGTTGCACTTTTGGCATATCGCATTTGTTGTTGCATTAATTTTGGCGAGTTGCGTTAATTGATGCACTCTTTGCATGTTGTATTACTTTTTTGTTGTCTTCACTTTGCACGCTATCAGTACAATTTGTTTTTACTAATAATATTATTTTTTTATTACATGGATTCATTTTTTTTTTAACAAGATGAAAGTCATTGATATAAAAATTTTACTGAGGGGGAAGGTTAAAATATTCTAGATATTATTATTAGAAAATCTGGTATATTTTGTATTAGGTTTGATTTATATAAAGTATGTCTTTGCTTGTGTGGTAACCAAGTTAGCTTATGCCTGTATAAACACAATTATCTTTTGTAAGTAAACACGCATACCAATCAATAAAATTCTCTCCATATAATATTCTCCAGAAGTAAAGCATTTTTCTTTTAAAGGAAAATTTTGTAAAATTGTCTCCTTATTTAGATACTGAATTACAGTATAGATGCTAATATTTCAATTTTTACAATATCATATTCAATGATTCAATTTTTATAAAACTGTCCCCTCTAATCAACTTGTTGTCAAAACAAGTCAATACTTTTGTGGCCGAATGCCTGATTGTCAAGAGAGGAGTGCACTCCATGTGGTGTCATTTTATCTGAATATATGAGATTGGCCAGCTGTTTTCTATTAATGGTAGTGTCATTTTCACTTGTTTTTCTATGTTCTTTGTTTCGCATGACATCTTGTCGCACGCACCATCACTAGTACAAAATGTTATATGTTATTTTGAACAAATAGACAATTATTTTTTTATATGATGATAACAAAATAATTGTCTATTTGTTCAAAATAACTTGTCAAAGTGTTCAAAACTAAACATAAGCATCATAAATCCTTCTTCACATCGGCAATCAAAATTAACTTTCGTCATCAAATTCACCATCACTACCTCCATCGAACTATTCATCTCTATCTCTATTTTCTCCATCAATATCCTAATTAAAAATTACATAACCTAATAAAACTATTAGATATATATAGACACATTATGATAGTTAAGCAAGTAAAAAATAATGTATTCAAATTCATAAGAACTCAGTCATAGCCAATACATCTTACAGTTTATTGATTATACCCTATTCACATCAACAAAAAGATTGACTAAACAAATAAACCTTTCTATCTACAATTGTAGTTCCAATAGTATGCAGAAATACTCAAGTCCAGAATAAACAAATTTCAGATTTCAGATTTGTTGTAAAACAAATTTCAGATTTCAGGGAGTAAATGGCAACACTCGCAATGGCTATTGCAGTACCAATTCCAGTCTGTGTAGAGATCCTATTGCCTGCCAGATTTCAGAGATAGAAGAGCCAACACGTTAAAATAAAATGAAATCATTGAATCAAAATAAAACATATCTAAGTGGGTTTCAGAGTCAACTTCAGCCACAAAAGTTGGAAGAGTTTTTAACTCTAAAGTGACTTGGGAAGCAGCAGCAGGAATTGTCAACCCGTTTCAATCCAGCATAACTGAGATATATATTATGAATATATAATCTTAATCCTCCAAACATTAAGCATTGAGTAATTACCAAATACAACGATAGAGAAACCGATCACAAACACTGGTTTCAACACATTTCTAACAGCATGTGTGAGTGGTGCAACCCTTTCCTGGGTGTTAGTAGCAACCTGTTATTGTAACATACAAAGTTTGTTAAATAGCATTAGAATTACTGCAGTTTGTATTAAATGAAGCCTGCGACAGTTGGATACTAATGTGCTTATTCGGGAAAAATATCAGAAAAATTAGTTGAATGCAATCAGAAATTTGAACGCCTGGAAATTGAGGTACATTCAAGTTTAAGCTAGGAGAACAGCATACCTGATTGTATAGATGATAGAACATTCCAATCCAAAATAGATCAGACAGGAATTTGTACAGACCCACTTTGGCAATTGCATCCTTGACTCCATACTGCATCAGCTTGGGACCCTCAATCTGAAAGCAAAACATACCAAAGCATCCATTGAATTGGTCTTTGATGATAAACTAATGGAACAGAAAAATGTAAATTATACAAGAAACTTACAAGTACCGTCGGAGGGAGGCAAAACAAAAGGGCTATTATTGAGATGTAAGCATACACGTTTGTACTGTCCATCCTTGTGTTATCAACAAAAATATTAAACACGAAGCCGAAGTGCAATCAAAAATTGGTAATTAATTAATTTATTTATACTTGATGCATGAAAAGTGAGATAAGATGTTACCATTGCTTTCTTTTTTGATATCAAGCTTAAGAACTCATTTCATAAAACCATTAATACCTTAAGCAACTCTGCTCACATCTCATCCACTTCCTCATAAAAAAAATGAAGTAATATTGTCAACTTCAAATTAGCATCTAGCAAATCATAAACTTCTCAATTCAGCTTTCTCAAGTTAATTAGACAGCAATAGATAAACTCATTATGCTAGAGGCAAAGCAAGTACTATTGAGCAGAACTAAAGAACCAACTCTAATTAGTTAAGTACTTGAAGAAATTAAACTCTATCATAAAGCAATATTTTCAAGCAATCCATATATCTTATTCATTGATAATCATTTCACTATGGTTGGAAGTTTTATATGCATAATTTCAATTCATCACAACAGATAAGTTATTCATTGTCAAGTTATTTTTCCACTAGACACCATGTAAAATGACAATAAAGTGGATTCTTGTAGTCAGACTTTGAAGGAAACACTAAAACAGGCAAAAAAGAAAGCATGTCATCAGTCTTAACAATTAGTATGGAAAAGATTTCACAAACAAACCTGTTCTCTATATAGATTTGGAGAAGAGATTTACGCGAGAGAAAATTATGTGCCTGGCTTATAATACACGATGGAGATTTACGGACGTGACGAAGTGGAGTCCGGCGGGGAGGTTATTCCAGGTTGAATACGCGATGGAAGCGGTGAAGCAAGGATCAGCGACGATTGGTCTCCTCTTCCCATTGGTCGCCTTGCTGTTCAGCTCGCCGATAAGGCCCAAGTCCACTCTTTAACCCTAATCTCTCTCTAAATAGTAGTATATGTTTGCAAATTCAAGTATCCATAAGTCTATCGTGTGATTTGAATTTGATTTCCAAACTGATCTAACCCGTATTGTTGTAAGCCATTTAGATTCCTTCTCCTTTTCGATCGTTGTTGGCCATTTAGGGGTTGGGTATGAGATTTACGGTTGGGTACGAGAGATTTAAGGCCGGCTGTAAGATATTTAGGGGAGTAGAGAGGATCGAGTTTTTGGGAGAAAAAATGACTGATAGCTTTAGCCGAGATCGAGAAGAAAGAGAGAGAGAGAGAGAAAGAGAGAGAGAGAGAGAGAGGTATTTGTTATGCCGTGTTTTTTCCTCCGTGTTTTTTACCTAGACAACGTTTTTAGAAAGAAAACGTTATAATTTTAAAATCAAAAATTACCCCTTGTTAATCCATGACGTTTTTGTATACCCAACTACAGCACTTTCTCAAAAAAACGTCATGTAAAATAATACCACAACGTTGTGGTTTAAGTGTTGTCTATTTACTGATTTGTAGTAGTGCATCTTTTTCACTTCTCTCTAAATTTCTAGTAAATTTTTTCTTGGGTAAATTACAAAATTGTCCTCTCATGTTTACACTGAATTGTAATATAGACGTTAATGTTCTAATTTTTGTAATGTCATAGCTAATGTTTCAATTTCTTGCAAAAGTATCCTCTCTGGCCAATTTTGACCAAACATGTGATATGCATGTGCTATTTTTAAGGGCAACCCTGTCATTTTACATGCAAAATATATTTCCCTTCAAATTGAAGGCAAAGTTGGCATCTCACACTAAAGATATATTCTAACCCAAAATAAATATATACATGTATTCCCTTCAAATACATGTATATATTTTTTGGGTTTTGGGATTTGGTTGCCATATATAATTTATATGTATATATTTGCTGATTTTCGGGGTTTGGTTACCATATCCAATTTATGTATTTATATATGGTTGAAGATGAATATAATTAAATGATAACTGTAGTTTTGTTTTATTTGTTTATTTTTATATAACTATTTTGTCACGATAAAAAAAGTAATTACATTTTTGTTTATTTATTATAGCAAGGTGTAAGGACTATTTACCCCTTGTATTAGCTGAAAAAATGATTTTATATGGTATTAGATTATTTTGCCCTTAGAAAATACACATGCCAAGTATTTGGTCAAAATTGGTTAGAGGGGACACTCTTACATTAAGTTAAAACCATTAGTTATGACATTGCAAAGATTAGAACATTAGCGTCTATATAGATTGCAATTCAAGGTAAATATGAGGGGACAGTTTTACAATTTATCCTTTTTTCGTATGTCATAAAATAAATTCAGTAGAAGAATGAACATTGTCAATCACCACTAGATGACTTAAACAGTCAACTCGTTGATTCCAAACTTATAAATTATAACAATTTACTTAGGTATATTTACAGCGCAATGTACAATTTTGAATATATATAGTGCAATCGATCAGTATTGTCTCATTTGAGCTGGAAATGGAATTTTTGTGCTATAAATATGAGCTCACTAATTTTAACATTAATTTCATACTATGTTATTAAACTGTTCTTTGATAACACAAACAGGAAAATTCACCAAAAGAGTTGTGGACTTAAAATGAAAATCCCAATAGAACAACTTTTGTCAAAAAAGATTTTTAGGCTCACTACACTCATCTGACTTGTCACTGATGCATTATGGGGAGAAAGACAAGCTTCAGACACATAATGGGCTTCCTCATTTTGATGTCTCTGGTGCCTTTGGTGAGTTAAACAAGTTGTAGATGAACAGAACATTTAAACTCCAAAAGTATGTGGGCCCATCTCTCGATCCAACCCTCGTCAACACCAAGCTTTGTGTTTTATACCGGATCCAGAAGATATTACAGTTCTCAACTCTTGCAATGGCCTATTCGTTTGTTCATGATAGTTCTACTGAAATTTATACTGAACCGAGCTACTATATATATATATATATATATATATATATATATATATATATATATATATATATATATATATATATATATATAATCCAACCAACTCTATTATGAAAAATTAAATCAGTTCGTTGGAGAAAAAAAGTTTTTATCTTTGTTTAATGGAATTTAATATATTTTAAACGGTACTGATAAAAAATTTCCCTCATCTGATTATTCATTCGAACTTAGAAACACAGTGTAATGGGTTTCAAGGTAGTGTGAAAGAAAAAAAAATTGATGAAACTAGACAATATTTTTGTAGGAGAAGAAAAGAAAGAAGAAGAGAATCAGATATACAAGAGATGAGGTTTTCTGTATGGGGACGATGGGATATTTGAAACAAAGCAAAATTCAATTATGCAGCTGAAAACAAGGTTACCTTGTCGCTTTTTAGAGCTCAAGAATAAATAATTATTGCCTTGCTTTAGGAAATCTCCCTTTGTTTCAAAATACTTTCTCTGTGACGCCCCCAAATCCAGGATTCGGTGTTCACGATACATCATACACATCACATCCATTTACCCATTTCTTATAAATTACATCATTCATTCCATTAACTTAATACAAAATATATAATCATCCCAAGTCTTACTAACCTTAACATTGCATACGTAATAATACAAATGATTTAAATCAAAATACAACATAATATTCATTACATAAGTGACACTATTCTGTAACGTCCCCAAAATCGAGACTATTCTTCAATCCCGACTTTGTGCGTTAAATACCATCTTAATTCAGCTTTACATCATATTAAGATGAAATAATAGCTGAAAATACGGATAATTAAAAACTTTTTATATTTTTCTTTCTATTCCCTAAAATCGCAACCTTTACAATTATACATTGAAGTATATATGAGTATATACAACTCAATTCTACATTCAAATTCTTTCTTATCTAGTATTATCACTATATTGATTTTCTTTATATAATACTCATCCTAATATATTCAAAACAAATACTCTTTATATATTGAATAATTCAAACTTTACGTACCAGTCAGTTACATATATCAAGAATCATTGTTGCGATTCAATACAAGTTCTAATTAAAGAAACGAAATTTCTTTGCACGACTTCTAATCTTTATCGTCCAGATAGCAGATAATATCGCCCTGCATCTTTATCCTGCAAAATTTGGGTTTTACAAGTCTGAGCTCGACAGCTCAGCAAATCTAGCAGTTTTCATGCTTCACGTAGCACAGAATTTCATGTCCAGTTCATTCATTATAATCATTCTACTATGCATATCATACATGCATTATAACTCTAAACAATGCAAGTTCATATGCTTAATATATCACATATCACATATAGATTGAGTTCTATAACTCAATTAACTTAGTCATAATTTGACTTTCATAATTCATAGAGCATAGTATGGAATTTAACATTCTTCTGAAGATCTCATTCACAATACGATAAAAATTACATATAATCAATATTAAATTCATATAACACAAAAGAACTGAAAGACTTGCCTTGCGAGTTAATTACATTTATAGCTTTTAGCTTAACTTCTCTTCACAAGTCCTATACAATTGTGTTCACATATGTACATATATTAGGTAACAAATCATAACATGTACTCATGTATGTAAATTGTATAACCACATAGACCACATTCTTGGTTTACATGAACTATAATCTTTTGTTCTTGTCTTAAGACTTGGAAACTTTTGTTCTTTATCACCCTTTTATATCCAAAAAGGTTCTCTTATGGCTTTAGTATATAAATATTTTACGTTTCAAGTTATAAACCATTTACAACCCGTTTTACGGATATTTCTTATCTTTATTTATAAACTTGAGACCATATGGTTTACGAATAACTTTTAATGCATAAACATGGCCTTACTATATCATTTCCTTAATTTTCATAAGTTTTATGCTTTTCGATGGTTCATAAGTTAAACCATGTTATCGCCTCGTACGCTAATGCTTTACTTCACTAGTAACTTAGCTTCACATTTTATCTCGCGAATAATTCGCATTCTCGCTTCGTATATATATTAAATATATATACACCATTATAAAATTCTTCGTTCAAAATCTTCGTTTCGAATCCCAAAAACTTTCATTTCATTACTTATTTTATGTTATTCGCGTTTTATAAATTAACTAACGCGATAACATTTCAAAAATGTACGTCTTACGGCGTCGCGGCGTTCGGGAATGTCACGACCCACTTATCGTCCCCCTACAATGGTTTATATTCATCAATATATATTTTATGATATTTAACTTTTATAGGTTAGAACATTTTTGGAACGGTGTCCAAAAATGTCGCATGTCGTCGCGAAACGTCCCGGCGACACGCCCGACACGCCCCGAAGTACGTCACGTCGTTCGACATCGTCTGACATCGCACAACGAGCCCAGCGTGTCCCCAGCGTCGGCAGCGTGCGGCCAGCGTCGACAGCGTGCGTCCAGCGTCGGCAGCGTGCGGCCAACGTCGGCAGCGTGCGGCCAACGTCGGCATTGTGCAGCCAGCGTCGGCAACGTGCGGCCAGTGTCGACAGCGTGCAGCCAGCATCGACAATGTGCAGCCAGCGTCGACATTGCGCGGCCAGCGCCCCAACGCATCGCACAGCGCCCCAATTTGCCGCCCAGCGCCCCACACGGCGGCTGGGAAGTGCCCTGCTACTGCTCAGCTACTTCTAGCCTACTTCATGCAATTTTAATTCCTTGTCCGCTTAACGGATTGTAACCAATTTTTGATATGCTATAGAGACCATAGCAGGCTATTTTAAAAAAAATACTAACCCTCCATTTTGGGTTCTTTATGCTGCTCAAAACAAACCCCAAATCTGGCCCGACACACTAACTTTTAATTTCTTGTTTTGCGTTAAAATCGCTCTTCGTCTTAATTTGATTTGCCCAAACTCTTTAATTAACTATATATAATGTACATATACGTAGCCTAAGTCTTGGCTTCTCTTAATTCCTTGTTTTTAACAAAAACAATCCTTAGAGGACTTTTAACGAACACGTGGTATGCGTCATTTTAAAACTCAGATTTCATGACCATTTCTTTACGTTATAAATCCAATTCAACCTCCTTATTGCTCCGTACAACAACTACTATGCTCCTTGGCTCTAATTCAATCAATAGCTAACTGATTTATATCACAAAAGCATACATAACATATCTATCAATTAAGTAATTCACAAACCACTAACTAACTTTATATAAATTCAGTTCATAGAGTTTTTAAAACTTTCTTTATATTAGAAACTCAATTCTATAATTGTTCAATACATATAACTTCAACTGCCACTGTTTTCATGGTTAATTTTCATTCAAATCAACCAATTTACTCAATTAAGCACATAACTAATTTAGAAAAATCAAAGAAACTAAGTTACCTTTGGTTTGCAAAAGCTTGATTATAATCTTGATGTTACTTTTAAACTTAACCCAGCTGCACTCTAGCTTTTCGTACGCTTTTAATTCTGTTTTAGCCAACTAGAATGCACAAAGAGAATAGGATGGTTGGACTGGGCGGGGAGAAGGGAGTTCCGGCAGTGAGGGAGCAGGGAAAGAGGGTCGGGGCTGTAGTGGAGGAGAGGAAGATCCTCCCTTGCTTCCCACATAAAATTCTTGGTCCCTACGAAATAGCTTGGCTGAGTTTATTAGTCTAAGCTTAAGATTTAAGGACAACTCCTGCTCTTTTATTTCTCAGCCCAAATGAAATCCCAGCTCATGCTTCCAATTGCTTATTTATCTATAAGGTTTTTAGACTTTCAGTACTTATCGCATATAATATTATGTATACTATATATAATTCACATTTAAAAATCTTTTCCATCAAAATGAAAACTATACATTACATTAAATAAAAATAAATTCATTTAATGTAACAAATTAAAATAATTTTATTTCAATTTGCTTATTTAATGTATATTATAATTTTGCATACTTAAATTTAATGTACTAATCCCACCATATTAAAATAATTATATAAATTATTTTAACATGTAATCATTTGTTTTTCCTTTGAAACGATTATTTTATTTCCTTTTCTATAAATTGTCTTCAACAATTTATTTAATTGTAGTAAATATATTAATATATTCACTACAATAAAAACATGCGTACATTACACCTCATAATGTAATATTATTACATAATTTCTTCAATAAAATAAAGGTTATACATTAAATGCCAACATTTAAATTATTATAAATTATTTTAACTGTATCATAAATTTTGCCCATCTCATTTCCTTTTAAATAAATTGTTTCTACAATATATTTTCATATAATAATAATAATAAATATTTATTATTCATAAAAATCATATATTGCATCACACGTATTCATATATGCACTACCATATTACCAAATAAGAATTTTATTGATTAAATTCTTATTTTTAATATTTTCTGAAAATTCGGGTCATTACAATCTTCCTCCCTTATAAGGATTCCGTCCCCGGAATCACAACACTGAATCGTTCTTGTGATGACCCGGATTTTCAGAAAAATATTAAAATAAGAATTTAATAGTATGTGATGTGATATTATATTGCATAAGTTAAATAGTGCTTTGCAATATATGATTTTTGTGAATAACAAAAAAATTATTATTATTATATATTTATTATTTCATGTAAATAAATTGTAGAATCAATTTATTAAGAAGAAATGAGATGAGTATAGTTTATGATGAAGGAAATTATTAAAATAATTTATAATATTAAATTATTTTAATATAGTAAATTGGTGGTATTAAATATATTTAATAACCTCCATTTTATTGGGTGAAATGTATGCATGTTAGGTAATATAGTGAATATATTATTATATTTGCTATAGTTAAATAAATTGTGAGAAAATAATTTATAGAAAGAAAAGAAAATAATTGAATATATTATTATATATTTATTTTGATTTGAAATAAATTGTGGGAATCAACTTATTTAAAGAGGTGGATAACTTTAAAGATACAAAACTTTTGTATCTTTAATGAGCAACTTAAAATAATTTATAATATTAAATTATTTTAATAGGAGTATGATGTAAATAAATTGTTAGAAGTAATTTATAGATGGAGATTAAATAACCCATGTGTGGTATTTGAAACGTCTTCCTAGTTATATTGCGAATCTTTTAGGCCTCGCTTGCATGCCTTGTGGCAAACTAGACTGAAGTTGAAAATTCTGGTTTACACGACTTCAGACAGATAAAGCAGCTATAAAAGGACTAGTCTTCAGGAGAAGTCAGAGAGCTACAAAGGCATAAAAGAAGTGAATTCGTTATGAATTAAATTTCATGAGCAAGTTACTTAATTCACTTAATTAAATTGGTGAATTAAGGTAATATTTAAATTATCGATAAGTATATTAAAGTAATATATTTAATGAATAGAAATAAATTGTCGAAGACAATTTATGGAAAGAAGAAGATGATTAAATTAAATTCATTTTGAAAAAAGGAAGGAATATATTAAATTATATATTTAATATATACTTAAATTTTTGAAAATAATTTATGGGACGGAAGGAGATGATTACATGTAGTTATACAAATGTGTTGTATACATTAAATAAGTGGATTAAAATAATTAATTAAATATTAGTTATTTTAATAAAGTTAGTTTGTCCGACTAAATGTGTTATTTTATTAAACAAATTAATTCCATTTTTTTGGAAAGGTTTGGTAATGAAATACATTATTAAATAATGTATTATATGATGTATACGGGTATTATGTGTATTAATATAAATAATTATATTGGATAAAAATAAATTGTTAGAAACAATTTATTTATGGAGAAGGAAATAATATTTATATATACTAAATTAGAGTATACATTAAATAAGGGGATTTAAAATAATTTATGATATTAAATTATTTTAATTATCTGATTAAATAAATTATTTTTATGTATAGTTCCATTTTTTTTATGGAAAAGAGTTTGGTGTAATAATTAATTTATTTCGCGATAAGTACGGAGAATATTAAATTATACATTTTTAAAATAAATAAATGGTTGGAAACAATTTATGGAAGGAATGAGATGATTAGATTTAATTATACAAAAGTAATTGTATACATTAAATAAGTGAATTAAAATAATTAATTGAATATTAATTATTTTAATTGGTTTGTTACACTAAAAGTGTTAACTTTATTATGGACTAATTCTATAATTAGTGACATGATTTTATACATAATTATAAACATATAAGTTACCAAATTGTGAGTTATTGGTAGTACATGTATTGGAATAACATAATACATGAATAAAATTGTTAGTGGAATAATGGATGCATTGTATATAATGTTATATACGTACATTGTGCACTTGGAAAAGAATGCTGAGAATTTTTTGGTGGAAGCATGAGGTGTGATATATTAAACTAGGTACATGACACCTAGCATAAGAAGTGACACCTTGCATAAGATAGTGGAGATTTCTGGCAAAGAAATTTTATTATAGAATAATACATGATATACACTCTTGTATCATGTCATCTCAGCATTCTCTCTCTCAGTTAAGACGTAAAGAGTTCAAGAGTTCATACTCAAGAATTCAATAAGCTTTTATACTCCATTCCGTATCACGTTCAGATTGAACAATGGCGAGTTCAAAAAGAAGAAACAAGAAAGAAAATTGGTCCCTTCCATCCGTCCCAAAACAAATTTTCACTCTCAAACTAATAGTATGCCAAGAGGTAATTTATTTACTTGTATTATGTTCATGGGAAATTAAGTGAATATATATGAGCTTTAAAATATTTTCTTGAGAATCTTGACTCAAATTAGTTATTTTATTATTCATTTCATAATTAATTTGGTCAAAATTAGTGACCAAAGTTGTGAGTAGATATGCTGCATAAGAAACCTTGCATTTGCTAAGTTGGAAGGATTGCCCTTGGTGGTCTTATAGCAAGTTTGAGGCATTTTATTATCCTGAAATTGAAGAATTGGAAATAAAGTGTAGGACTACCCGTCCATTAATTTTGGTGTAGAATTTACTTGTGATTAACTATGTTGGTAATTTATATAGGAAGTAATCCAATGCAAGTTGGATGTCTAATGGCACTCTGCAGTGAAAAATATATCACCTACTATGGAGAGAAAAGTTTTAGACATGTCATAATTATTTGATCTACTGCTCCATTAGGTCTTTATTAAACATTTTGAGGTAAAAATTGCCACAAGATAATTAACTTGGAACAGATATTTACTTGGGACAGATGAAATTTTGTGTAGCGGTATAATAACCCTTTAGAACTAGCAGGCGATAGTATGCATGAGCATCTAGTTCATGAAAGTTCTTTTAGAAGGTTGTTTTTCGAACTTATACTTTACTAACTAAAATGATGATATATTATCATAAAATATAATAATAGTCTATAATATAATTATATAATATATTTGGTTATCTACTATTGATTATATAGTAGATATATTAGCATATTACTGTTTCCACTTAAGTGTTCCGGAAGAAACAGTAATACTCTTTCAATGAAAGTTGTGGCATAAAACTAGTCTTGTTTAAATCTGAGGTATAGTTATTTCTGCTTATCTTTGTGTTCAACAAGGTACAAATAAAAGATTCACATATAAGCATGGATGAGGTATTTGAAAAATGTCAAGTCACTATCCCTTCATTATGGAAGAAAAAGAAATATTGGATGCAAATAATATTGATGATGAACTATGGATCGAGGCAAGTCTTTCAGTTCTTTTATGTTATATGAATTTGATATTGATTATATGTAATCTTTATCGTATTGTGAATGAGATCTTCATAAGCATGTTAAATTCCATCCTATGCTCTATGAATTATGAAAGTCAAATTATGACTAAGTTGATTGAGTTATGGAACTCAATCTATATGTGATATGTGATATATTAAGCATATAAAATCGCATTGTTTAGAGTTATAATGCATGAATTAATGATAAACATAGAAGAATGATTATGATGTATGAACTGAGCATGAAATTTTGTGCTACGTGAAACATGAAAATTGTTTGATTTGCTGAGCTGTCGAGCTCAATCTTGCAAAAATATACTTTTTGCAGGTTAATGATATGATGGGATATTTTTGATTATCTGGACAATAAGGATTAGAAGACATGCCAAGGATTAAAGTTTCTTGAATTAGAAGTGGTATAGAATTATGTTGATACTTTTGATATATGTAATTGACAGATGTGTAAATTTCAGAGATATTCAATAAATAAAGAATATATGTTCTAATTATGTTGTGATGATTGCTTTGTAATATAAAGAAAATCAATATAGTGATAATACTATATAAGAAAAAAATTTTGAATGTAGAATTGAGTTGTATATACTCATATCTAGTTCAATGTATAATCGTAAAGGTTGCGATTTCAGGGAATAGAAAGAAAGATCTAAAAAGTTTTTAATTATCCATATTTTCAGCTATTATTTCATCTTAATATGATGTAAAGCTGAATCAAGATAGTTTTTAACGCACAAGGTCGGGATTAAAATTAGTCCTAATTTTGGATTAAGTTGGTCCCGATTTTAGGGGCGTTACAGTTCTTAATCAGTTTAGATATTATTCTTTCTCGTAACCCTATCGTTGAATTATTTCAACGTACCATTTCCTTAGGTTTTATATCACCTATCTCTTTTCTTTTCTTAATCAATTCTTACAAGTTCCATTTCGTAATTGATATTTAAACTCGATTATATTACGAGTATTATTTATTCCTTAATTTCCTTTTTCCTAAGGATATTTCTGAACCGTTACATTCTTCATATTCTTCTTTCTAGTACTCTAAAAGTCCTATAATTCTTGGACTTACTCTTTCATTCTTTCACGTTTCTTAATCTTCATGTAACTATTCCCTATCAATTTTATGATTAGGAAATTTTTAATTCTCATGACTCTACATTTTTCCTTCTTCAGGATTTGCTTATAAATTGTCGTATTCTACGACCTACTTTCTTCCAAGGAATTTTATCCTTTCTATATCCAACTGCCAGAATAGAAATCCTCCACAATTGATCAATAATTGTGAAGCAATATGAATAACTCAGGAATTCAAAAGATTCGCTTAGGAAGAGCTTTCTGTATCATACAAAGGTCATAAAGACCAGAACTTTCTTTTTCATGTTTCTGAAAAGGTTCTTAACAGAAATTTATCTGTGAACCGTCTGTCTTACGGGCACATAGGTGATCAGCCTATTTATGCCCTGTGTTGATCTCTGTTATCTTTGCCGCTATATCGCGTAATCAGAATTTCCCAATTCAGGGGTGTTCCGTGTTGATCAACACTATCTGTGTGGCCGCCATTCGGCGCCAATTGAACGATATACGTTCATCTGTGCCACCATCTGGTGCTAAAAACTTTCCCAAATCAGGGATTTTCATACGAATTCTGGAATCCAAACCAAAACGAGTTAGTTGGACAACTCTATCTGTTCAACAATAATATCTCAGAGGCTTATGATAAGCGATATCTGAATCTTTGTCTAGCCGATTCAAATGGCATTTGACACTTCTTTAACTATTAAAATACTGAAAATCATTTTATGACGCATTGTACCGCACTTTTTTTAGCAGTCCGTTGAGAATGTCGTCATTTTATGATTTCGCCATACTACATCGTACCATAGTGGGCTGATGATCCTTAGATCACATCCAACACTAGGTTAAGTTGCATTGATGACTCCATCGTTTAAAATACATTTTGAGATTTTCAAATCACTTTTATCTAGCTGAAACAATAAGCATAGACATATAAATAATAGAACTTTTAAAACTCATTGGTTCAATAATCTGACCCAATATTTTTCAAAAAACACAATAGTGCAACTACCAGCACGATTTCAATAAACTTTGAAATCTAGCATAGCTAGAAGATTTGGAATATCCATTTTTCTCCAGTAACTTCAACTTACTCCATGGTTTTACTATGAAACAATTTTATCTATCTCTAGCACCATCAATGCTCAATAGACTAAAAATAATTAGCTCTTATTCGATAATATTCCTATATCCTAGTATAGTTCATCAAACTTACACACATTATGTTTTTAGGAACTTTCCATAATAATATGAGTTTAAGAACTTGTCCTAGCAATACGTAGTCCAAGAACTAATCAGGGACTGTCCACATGCTTAGAGACTCAAAACACATCATATGATTATGAGTCACAAACTTACCATAAGCATGAGTTTTAAGAACTCGCACCTAAACGTATTCTCTAATTATCAAATATACATATGAGAAAAGAATCACCTTCTCACCATATATACATCGATATCGTAACACCAATATTTCAATGATTATCAATGTGATAGACTAAGTGATCGTTAAACCAAGCACAAAACCCCTGCCCATACAAAGGTTTGTACAACTCAGCTATCACATGAGTCCTCAATTGAAATCCCACCAAATCCTATCAAATATTATCTTGCTCTTTGCTCAACATGAATTTTCTTTAATTCGTATTCCATCATCTATAACTCTTTCTGAGTTTTACTCGTACTATCTCATAGTACTTTCTATTTATAGCATTAAGCTAAAATTGCCAATCATTCAATTCTTTGACTCAATCAGATCACGTTGTGATCTTATCTTATAATCGTGTTATATTACGATTCTTTTCTATCTTATGATCGTTTTGTTTTTACGATCTTCTTACTCCTTTCTTTAATCATATTATTTTATGATTATTCAAATCAGGTGTTCCCTGATCCTTTGGCTTTTCCAAGATTCTTCTTCGAATCTTTGCGTATTATCTTAATGCATTCTTTATGAATTTCTAAATTTATTTGAAGATCATTTAAACCTCATTCGAGTTTATGCTTAGCTCCTTCTTCCTTTTCATCTATCTTGTTTACGGTTATAGAATAAGGTATACTTACCTAAGGTTTATAACCCATAGCTCTAATACCAAGTGTAACGTCCCCAAAATCGGGACTATTCTTCAATCCCGACTTTGTGCGTTAAATACCATCTTAATTCAGCTTTACATCATATTAAGATGAAATAATAGCTGAAAATGCGGATAATTAAAAACTTTTTAAATTTTTCTTTCTATTCCCTAAAATCGCAACCTTTACAATTATACATTGAAGTAGATATGAGTATATACAACTCAATTCTACATTCAAATTCTTTCTTATCTAGTATTATCACTATATTGATTTTCTCTATGTAATACTCATCCTAATATATTCAAAACTGTTGGGAATCAGCATGCGAGTATTACACTCATTATCATAGGGGGAGAAATCTGCATGAGATTACCACTAATTGTTATATGTGATTTGATTGATGACAAAATGATAAGAAGAATATTCATGCTATTAAAGCCCTGTAAAGTCCTTAATGAATTATATGTACAAGGACTTAGAAGATCAAATATGTTAGGTTGATCTTAACTAAAGGTATATCTGTCTGATCAGAGCATGGTTGTAAAAATAGGCTTTGTGTAAAAGTCCTTAATTGAATGTGATGTAAAAGGACTTAGAGAAGAATAGAAGAAGATCAAACTTGTTAGGTTGATCTTATATGTACAAATAAGGGCTAGTCTGGACGCAGAGCATTGCACTGACTAAGTGAAGGATCGTAAAGAAGACAGACAACATCGCGGAGCCAAGGAAGCCATCACAGGGTTTGCCGGGAAAACGTAGAGTAAAGCTCGACAGAACGTAGAGCTGCCTCGGCCGGACGTAGAACGCTCTTGGCAGGACGTAGAGTCGCCTTGGCAGGACGCAAAGTTGCCTCGGCAGGACGTAGAGTTATCTCGGCATTGGAAGTGCAAAAATTCCAAGATCGTAGAGTCTGCCAGGCAAGCACAAATAACAGGATCGACAGATCATAGAGATCACTCGACAGCATATACCGGACATCGTAGAGCTGCGTATATCAACGTAGAGTGTGTAAGGCAATCGTAGAGTATGACTCGGTAGAACAAGGGCTTACTCAGAATCGAAGAGCATATACTACAAAGAGAAAGTCGTTGTGCTAACATGGGTTCGTAGAGTCAGTTCAAGCAAGCCACTCTACGACTCCCATGATCAGTCTGCAATCAAGTAACAACATAGAGCAGTTGCTGCTGAAAGCACTCAAAAGATAAAGTGGCAATCTTCAAGACTACCAAGCAAGCTGAGCATGAGCCATCAGACATAGCAAGATCTCTGAACACAACTAAAGCATCAAGCCATGACTGAGATCAAAGGACAAGGTCAAGTAATCACTCTACGATCCAACAAGGCTCTAAACCTGCATCAAAGACAAAGGTCGTAGAGCATGAAAGTTCAGCAAGATCAAGTGATCGTAGAGCTGGGTCTAAAAACAAATAAAAGCACTCAAACAGTCTCAGCGAAACAAAACGAAAAGATCATAGAGCAGCACTCTATGACGAAAGATCTGAAGATTAAGTAGAGTAGTCCTCTAAATCAAAGATGCCACAGCAAACAAGATGTTTATAGAGCAGTCCTCTATAACACAGCAGCAGAGCCAAACCTAAGGAACATAGAGCAATCCTCTATGATAAGCACACTGTTGAAATGGCTCACACAAAGATGCTAAACGCTATACTCTAGAACAAGAAGCTAATTGAAAATCAAAAGAGCATGAGGAAGGACAGACTGCAGTATAGTGAGAAGCACATCAAAGGACAATGCCAAGACAGCCACTCTACGAACTACAAGAAAGCACAAGGCCACAACTGAAGTTAACAGTAAACTCTACGGACCAAGACAACAACCTTCAATATGAAGCAAGCAAGATAACTCTACGAACAGAAGCAATAGGCTATACCCAGACGATCATAGAGCAAGTAAGACAGTGCCAGCTGGATTAAAGATATTAAGGCAATCAAGATTGCTATTCCAAGATGAGCGGCTGAATATATAAAGGAGTATAATATACAACCAATGTGAGTGGAGCTCAAACAGTCACATCTGCAGCAGTCAAACAAACAGCGCATGTGACTCCACTATCTTGGTACCAGCTAATGGATGCTGACTCAACAATCACTAGCAGACTTTGGGAAGTAAAATGCTCAGTGATATAATAAAAAAATCTGCAGAAAATTAGTCTCCAACAGAAATAAGTGCAACGGGAAGATTTCAACGGTAAACTTCCAACGGGAAAGAAAATGGAGAACTACAAAAGGAAAGAACAACACTCGAATAAGGAGTGTGTTGGTATGCAGTAAGCAAGAGAGCAAGAACACCAAATATACAATCAGCTAGAAGCTTCACTGCAACAAAGAGGTATGCCAAAGGGCTGGCATACGAGCTAAGAGTCGAATGACCAAGAAGCCAAGATCTAGAGTAACCAAATCCAGAATGGACAACTCTATGATCAAGCAAGGGACACTATGTGCTGAATAGATGAAGAAGTGACTTGAACAAGTCAACCAGTGTTCAATGGAAGTGATCATCTGCATCTGCTATGTACCAGAAGAAAGAAAGGCTTCAACGATCATCATAAACAACATCCAGAAGATGATCATCAACAGCTGCCAAGTACCTGAAGATGAAGGGGATCAAAGTTCATCTTGGCAGCACAACTCAACAAGCAATCAACACACCAAAGAGGGCGGGGCGTCCTTGTCTTAAGTGACTAAACAAAGTCAAGTCTGCTGGACTTGCTGAGTACCAAAAGGCACAAGAGATTCTAAGCCTGATAGCTTTAGTCTACAGGTTCCAAGGCTGCTGGCTTTGAAGGGTTCTTTGTGAACCGGGTTTCCAAGTCTGCTGGACTTGAAGAGGGTCATTGGATCCTTGTCCGAGGGAATAAAAATAACTGAAGTCTGCGAGACACAAGATGGGTCAAAGGATCCGTGTCTGCAGGGGTTGAGGAGGGTCATAGGATCCTTACCTTTGTGGCTAAAAACAACTCTTGTCTGCTGGACTTGAGGAGGGCATAGAGTCCTTGTCTTTGTGACTAAAACAATTAGTGGATTCCTACTTGTTGAAGTAGAAGAGTGGAGTAGGAGTTATTACGTCTCCAAACCACTTAAAGTCTCCTGTGTTATTTACCTTCTGTCATTTATTTTATGCTCGATAAACTGTTATATCTGTTATCAACCATACTATAGATTGATAAAATGAACCGAGGTTGTGGTCGAATCTATGAAGGGGTTATTAATGATTATTCCACTGTGCATGAATTGATTCTCTTAACTGTTATACTTTCATTAATAATTAGAAAAAGTTTTATAGATCTATTCAACCCCCCCTTCTAGATCTACATTGTGTCCCCGGGAACCAACAATTGGTATCAGAGCAGGTTCTCATGATTATGCTAAAGCTAACGCTTTGAGTAGATCCATGACACAAATCTAGATCAGTTCTAAGTCTAGGTATTGGTTAACGAGACAATGAGCTAACAAGTTGAAAATTATTTGTGCAGGAGAAAAACTGTCCTAAAACTATCCAGGCTATTCCATGGACTTAAAGGAAAACTCATCATCACCAGGCATGTTGATGTCATTTAGCATATCGATCATTTCATAAGGAGAAAGTAGACAGATGCAGCAAGATCGAAGATACTTTCCATTAAACAGAGAATCTGCATCTCTACCCAAGATGTTGTGAAGTCCTACAAAGGATGAACAAGGGGTTATCCAAAAGATAATGCGCCATGAACTTACTACGACGATCCCATGAGCTTCTCAACACTTATGACATATTCCCACTCTGCAAGATCTGAACTCAGAGGTTCATTGAAGCTTATCAATGATCATGGGATGTCATAACTAAGCAAGTGCACAATTCAAAGATATGCTCAATATATCAGCCAATGCAGCACAATGAAGGAACAAATGATGAGACTAGCAATGGCCTGAGGGAGTTCAACTAAACAATGCATTATTGCTAGCAGCACCACTGACTGTCAAGAAATTGACATCAGTGAGGTATCTATCCTATCTCCCTAAATGCAAATGTCTTCAGCTGTTAATAAGTATTGCATAGCTACATGACTTCACACTTCAGTAGCATAACAAGCAATCTTTTTCTACCCCAAAAGAGAGATAGTAAAAATAAATGGTCTAACATGTACTTTACTGTCTATCCATACTTGAGGCTGAAAATAAAATTTTTGAGATGAGTATCTGAAGTCTTTGTAAATAGTGTCTTCCTCTATCCTGTTGCTAAATAAGTATAATATGCTGTTGTGTGTGCTAATAAAGACTCAAGATCATTTATCTTGATTTTGAGAGTTTATCCTTGGATGTGGAAAAACCAAGTGTTCTAGGATTGTAAATCTGCATTATCACTTCAAGCTTTTAAACTTTATTATCTGTTAAGTGACTGTGCTTAATGAGCTATCTGCATCCTACCTTAGTCCTCACATCTTATTTGATGAGTAGTGCATTACTTCATGATCTAAGTCTTTGATGAGTCGTAGAAGGTAGTCATGTCTGCAGTTGTGCACTAAAGGGTTGTAGAGACTGATCAACTCTACGAACCATCTAGGTACAACTAACTCACAGAACTGACCACCACTCTACTAACGTTCAAACACTTAGAACTAGACGCAAGCAATGACTTATCTAAAGAGAAAGACTGAGGACCCACATCTGTTTTATCATGTTTACTCTCACACGCACACTATCATGCAGCATGTCCTATTATTATTTAAACTGCAAAAATTGTGAAACCATCGTCTGAAAAGGGCTTGAACCTTCAAAGGAATTAACCTTACAGGACCCAAAGAATATTGGGTACTAGGTCAGAAACTTATACTATCTGCAGGTATCATAATAGCTCTACCCCCACTCAAGCACATTCAAGTAGGAAGTTAGAAAAGGATAATCCTCATCAACAGACTCCTGGCAAACGGCAAAGATACGACTCCTCAACAAATCCCTCTCAGAAATTGGAGCTTCATTCAACATTATAAATCTCCTCAAGAAGCAGTGCAAACACCAAAGTCCTCATCAAACTCTACGATCACATTGTAAATGGAAGGATCGTAGAGTAACCAAGGATTCAAGTCGTCATCCAACCCTACGGACACAATTCAGATGAAAGAATCATAAAATAACCAATGCCAAAAAGGATGCTCTACAATCAGGTGAAGAAAGATGGACATTCACCCATGATGGAAATCTCAACTATTGGGGAGCAACAATCTGATGATTTTAACAAAGGCTCAGAAGATGAAGAAATGATAAATGCAAAGCTACAAGGTGGAGACAATGAAATGAACCACAAAATCACAGTGCCAAAGAAGATGGTTGAGCCAAATGGATGATATGAGAACACACCAGCAGGTTGAGGAACAAAATCAAGTCCCTGAAAGAAGATCTCAACTACTTCAGGACTCAAGCTAAATGAAGTCCCTATAGTCCCTAAGGTGACATTCTCTCACACAAAACCTTGTCCCAGACTCAGAGTCCTAAAACTCTATGACTGATGAACCAAATGAATTCTCATCTCAGATCATAGAATCCCTAAGCTCTACGACTATCAAACCAGGTTAGCCATACTATTCAAAGTCGTAGAGTCATGATCATAGAGTATGTTGACTCTACGATCACAGCTTACCAAATACCACTCCATTCTTCATAACTATCCTATCCCAAGGAATACAATGATGACATTCTATACACCATATCCAAACAGTCTTTCTTCAGAAAAGCGCCTCAGAGACAA
This sequence comes from Aralia elata, assembly GCA_034770075.1. Lineage (NCBI taxonomy): Eukaryota > Viridiplantae > Streptophyta > Magnoliopsida > Apiales > Araliaceae > Aralia > Aralia elata. The sequence goes on from CM068377.1 coordinate 32,339,303, forward strand.
ACCAAGCCCTAAGTTGTCAAACCTAGAGGCCTGCCCTTTTTGAGCTACCTTAGTCCTGCTGAAAGACTAAATGCATCATTTCTCCAGATCTTGAGAAATAAAGGAGAAAGGCTGATACCTTAGAAGAGAATTGATCATGAGACTCTCTAGAAGAGAAAGAAGTTGGTCCTAAGGGAAGATCTTCACCTAGCTCAGATACAAAGCATGAAGAATGTCATCTCGGGGGTCAAGAGAAAACAATGTTCCTTCAAAGACTATTTATTTCAGAAGGAAGCCACTACGAGCCTAAATGGAGGTTCCCTCATCAAAATCTGCACTCACTAAGACAAGTGTAAGACAACATCTGAGCAGCAGTAGGTGTGACTGAGCTGGACATGTTCGTAGAGTTAAGTGCTATGACGTTAAGTTACTCTACGAACGGACTAAGTCAAAAATCGAACGGACTAAGTTAAAAGTCAAACGGACATGGGTCACGTACTTAGTAACTGACGTACAACAGTTATGGAAGTTTCATCACAGTTGGCCACATTCAGCTAATGGGTCTCTCACACGTGTACTAGATAAAAGGAGGGAACTAAAATAAAAGTTTGAATATTGACGATTGCCTCTCTCTATCAGTTATCAACATCGCTCCTCTCATAAAGCTGTGCTGATATCTCAAAACCCTAGAACCATCAACCCTTCAGCAAATCAGAACCAGCTACCTCCAGAAACCTCAGAACTCTAATCGCTTCAAATCTCCATCCTTAGTCAAGTAGCTTCTTCTTCAAAATCCCTCACTATGGAAAATTGCCAAGTCGTGTTAGGCATTCAACTTGGATTCGACAAATTGGGAGAAATTGGTGAGAAATTCAGAGAAATTCTTGAAAGTGTGAAGCTGGCAGGATTCTCAGTGTGTTTGGGGTCAAACACAAAGATCTACTCTGATCTTATTAAAGAGCTCCACCAGAATGCGACAATCAACGGGGATTCTCTGACCACTAAGATACGTGGAACCAAACTAAAGATAAATGCTGCGGAAATTAACCAGTGTTTAGATTTTGCCAACTAAGGTCTGTCATCACTAGACGAAATCGACTCTGATGAAGGAAAAAGGTTGATGGGCTATATGAAGAATCCTCATGTAAGAGGAATGAAGAAAAAGGAATTCCCGGAGGAGTTTGAATTTCTAGCCAAAATTGTGGGCAAGTGCATTCTGTGCAAAGACACTGCACATGACACAATAAGCGATCTACAAATGAAGATCATGACTGCCATTGTCATGTAAAGGAAGATGAACTTTGGAGCGTTGTTGTATGATTGGTTGGTCAAAGATGTTAAAAAGGTAAAATCATCAGATAAACCTGCACTAAAGATATACTATGAAAGATTTTTAAGCATCATACTGAAAAAGAAGCTGAAGAACAAAATTAGGGGCGATGAGGGAGAAACCCTAAATGTCAACAAAGTCATGTCGCCAAAATTGTTTGATAACTGGAAGAAAAATCCCATGGAAAACAAGAGATTGAGGACTTCTGGTAGTAGCAGCAGAGGAACCGCAAAGACCAGCAAAGGAAAGAGGAAAGCTAGTGCATTGAAGAATGAGTCATCTCAATCTGAAGACTCTTCACCCTCTGAACCTATTTCCCCCAAATCATTGAAGAAGAAAGTAAAAGTTGAGGCATCCCCATAGAAGAGTTCTTCCTCCTCAAAGGAAGAATCTAAGGAAGAAGAAGCATCCAAAGAATCAACGATCAAGCCCTCAAGAAGACAAAGTGCAAGACTGAGGCAGATAAAGAAGCACCCAGGCCATGAGAATAAAGAAGAAATTACACCTGTGACACTCGATCTTGAAGAAGATGACGGTGAAGGAGATCAAGCAAAAGCTGCAGGTTCCCTTAATAAATCTGCTGGAAAGGATGAAAACTCAAGCATAGCAGAAAGAGAGGACATAGATATGTCTGTTAAAAAGAGCTACTCAACTGAAGGTGATGAAGACATGGAAGCAAGCCATGATGATCAGTCAACTGAAGAGCCCGTTGAAGAATCAGAAGAAGCATCTACTGAAGAAGAAAATTTAGAAGAAAAGAATATCAAAGAAGGCACCGCGGGTAAAGGAAAAGAACCAATGGATGATGAGGAAGTACAACTGGACTCTGATACTGACAGCAGTGCATCAGAAAGCCACTACAAGCCAGCAACCACTCGAATAAGAAGAAGGATTGTACTGGAGGCAACCGACAAATCTGAAGCTGTGTTGCCAACTAGATGGATAGACTATAGAGATGGTGAAATGAAAGTGGTGTCTGTGACAATAGAGGATCTTCTCAACAATTTTCAAGACATTGAGCTTGATCGCACCACAGTTCTGTATGATCCTAATAGCGAACAATTGACATGGTTTTATCCGTGGATGCCCTGGTTGAAGGCCATTGAGTTTGAAGATACAAGTTTCATCAGCTGGTGCTACTCTCAGTTCCCAAATCTGAAGCTGATCTCCCAAAACTTCCCCAGAGTTCAATCTTAGCCGAAGAAGCTAATCAAGGACACCCCCCACTTCAAAGTCTACCGCCATTTTGAAGGTATATACATTCCATATTATGTATTGGAAAACTATGCAAAACAGTTCATAGAGTCTGTGACCAAGGAACCCTCTAACTCTACGACTGCAGCCCCCCAAACTCAACCCAGTGCCAACATGCCCTCTGATATCCCCTCCTCATCAAATAAAAAGCCATTTGATATCGTCACTGCCCTTGAGAACATCCACAAGAGTGAGAAATTCAAATCAACTACCTCAATCCTTGAAGATTTCTCAATTGATCAAGAGTTGTTAAAAAATTCAGAAGAACTGCTTGCGAACATCTCCTCAGTTACCAAAGCAGCAAAAGAAGTGACTGGTGGTGAAGATAATGAATTCTACAAGAAGCTGCAAGTCTCATTTACAGACATGTCTTTAAAGCTACATCAACGAGATCAGATATATCTCAAGTCCATTGAGCAGAAGAAATCTGAGGCTTTGAAACTCCAACAACAGAATGCACACACTCTCCAGACTCTGTCAGCCAAAGTAGAGAACCTCAGCCAGTCCCTCACTCAACAAATGGAGTTTGGCCAGCAGGAGGTGAGAATGGAAGTTGGCAATACCTCCTACCTAGTTGAGCAGCTCATTACGCATGTCCAGCATCTTTCCCAATTGATTGATGACAAAAAGGGGGAGAAAAAGATGAAGCATAAGAAGAACAAGAAGAGGACAAGTGCTAGAAAGGAGCTGAAAAAGAAGAAGAAGGACAAACGTGAAGACTCAGCAGCACCAGCACCAACAACTGAGGGGGAGCCAGGAGAAGAAGGTAGATCCCTAATCAGCAAGGAGTTAACTAACTGACAACTAAGATCTCCTTGATTATCTATTATCGCTAGTGAACTACGTTTGTTTAAGTCTGTTTTGGTTTGATGTTTTTGAACTGCTTATAATGTTTGGTTTGATCTATCTTAAATACACATTACTTCATGCTGTCTAGTAATACAGTGACTCACTGTATTTCAAGTCACATCTACACTCATATTCTTGCATAAATTGCTCAAACTGAATGTTATGATATTAGTGGTTTTGTCATCATCAAATAGGGGGAGATTGTTAGGAATCAGCATGCGAGTATTATACTCATTATCATAGGGGGAGAAATCTGCATGAGATTACCACTAATTGTTATATGTGATTTGATTGATGACAAAATGATAAGAAGAATATTCATGTTATTAAAGCCCTATAAAGTCCTTAATGAATTATATGTACAAGGACTTAGAAGATCAAATATGTTAGGTTATTCTTAGCTAAAGGTATATCTGTCTGATCAGAGCATGGTTGTAAAAATAGGCTTTGTGTAAAAGTCCTTAATTGAATGTGATGTAAAAGGACTTAGAGAAGAATAGAAGAAGATCAAACTTGTTAGGTTGATCTTATATGTACAAACAAGGGCTAGTCTGGATGCAGAGCATTGCACTGACTAAGTGAAGGATCGTAAAGAAGACAGAGAACATCGCAGAGCCAAGGAAGCCATCACAGGGTTTGCCCGGAAAACGTAGAGTAAAGCTTGACAGAACGTAGAGCTGCCTCGGTCGGACGTAGAACGCTCTCGGTAGGACGTAGAGTCGCCTCGGCAGGACGCAGAGTCGCCTCGGCAGGACGTAGAGTTATCTCGGCATTGGAAGTGCTAAAATTCCAAGATCGTAGAGTCTGCCAAGAAAGCACAAATAACAGGATCGGCAGATCGTAGAGATCACTCGGCAGCATATACCGGACATCGTAGAGCTGGGTATATCAACGCAGAGTATGCAAGGCAATCGTAGAGTATGACTCGGCAGAACAAGGGCTTACTCAGAATCGAAGAGCATACACTACAAAGAGAAAGTCGTTGTGCTAACATGGGTTCGTAGAGTCAGTTCAAGCAAGCCACTCTACGACTCCCATGATCAGTCTGCAATCAAGCAACAACGTAGAGCAGTCGCTGCTGAAGCACTCAAAAGATAAAGTGGCAATCTTCAAGACTACTAAGCAAGCTGAGGATGAGCCATCAGACATAGCAAGATCTCTGAACACAACTAAAGCATCAAGCCATGACTGAGATCAAAGGATAAGGTCAAGTAATCACTCTACAATCCAACAAGGCTCTAAACTTGCATCAAAGACAAAGGTCGTAGAGCATGAAAGTTCAGCAAGATCAAGTGATCGTAGAGCTGGGTCTAAAAACAAATAAAAGAACTCAAACAGTCTCAGCGAAACAAAGCGAAAAGATCATAGAGCAGCACTCTATGACTAAAGATCTGAAGATTAAGTAGAGTAGTCCTCTAAATCAAAGGTGCCACAACAAACAAGATGTTTATAGAGCAGTCCTCTATAACACAGCAGCAGAGCCAACACCTAAGGAATATAGAGAAATCCTCTATGATAAGCACACTGTTGAAATGGCTCACACAAAGATGCTAAACGCTATGCTCTGGAACAAGAAGCTAATTGAAAATCAAAAGAGCATGAGGAAGGACAGACTGCAGTATAGTGAGAAGCACATCAAAGGACAATGCCAGGACAACTACTCTACGAACTACAAGAAAGCACAAGGTCACAACTGAAGTTAACAGCAAACTCTACGAACCAAGACAACAACCTTCAATATGAAGCAAGCAAGATAACTCTACGAACAGAAGCAATAGGCTATACCCAGACGATCATAGAGCAAGTAAGACAGTGCCAGCTGGATTAAAGATATTAGGGCAATCAGGATTGCTATTCCAAGATGAGCGGCTGAATATATAAAGGAGTATAATATACAACTAATGTGAGTGGAGCTCAAACAGTTACATCTGCAGCAGTCAAACAAACAGCGCATGTGACTCCACTATCTTGGTACCAGCTAATGGATGCTGACTCAGCAATCACTAGTAGACTTTGGGAAGTAAAATGCTGAGTGATATAATAAATAAATCTGCAGAAAGTTAGTCTCCAACAGAAAGAAGTGCAACGGGAAGATTTTAACGGCAAGCTTCCAACGGGAAAGAAAATGGAGAACTACAAAAAGAAAGAACAACACTCGAATAAGGAGTGTGTTGGTATGCACTAAGCAAGAGAGCAAGAACACCAAATATACAATCAGCTAGAAGCTTCACTGCAACAAAGAGGTATGCCAAAGGGCTGGCATACGAGCTAAGAGTCGAATGACCAAGTAGCCAAGATCTAGAGTAACCAAATCCAGAATGGACAACTCTATGATCAAGCAAGGAACACTGTGTGCTGAATAGATGAAGAAGTGACTTGAACAAGTCAACCAGTGTTCAATGGAAGTGATCATCTGCATCTGCTATGTACCAGAAGAAAGAAGGGCTTCAACGATCATCATAAGCAGCATCCAGAAGACGATCATCAACAGCTGCCAAGTACCTGAAGATGAAGGGGATCAAAGTTCATCTTGGCAGCACAACTCAACAAGCAATCAACACACCAAAGAGGGTGGGGCGTCCTTGTCTTAAGTGACTAAACAAAGTCAAGTCTGCTGGACTTGCTGAGTACCAAAAGGCACAAGAGATTCTAAGCCTGCTGGCTTTAGTCTACAGGTTCCAAAGCTGCTGGCCTTGAAGGGTTCTTTGTGAACCGGGTTTCCAAGTCTGCTAGACTTGAAGAGGGTCATTGGATCCTTGTCCGAGGGACTAAAAATAACTCAAGTCTGCGAGACACAAGATGGGTCAAAGGATTCGTGTCTGCAGGGGTTGAGGAGGGTCATAGGATCCTTACCTTTGTGGCTAAAAACAACTCTTGTCTGCTGGACTTGAGGAGGGCGTAGAGTCCTTGTCTTTGTGACTAAAACAATTAGTGGATTCCTACTTGTTGAAGTAGAAGAGTGGAGTAGGAGTTATTACGTCTCCGAACCACTTAAAGTCTCCTGTGTTATTTACCTTCTTTAATTTATTTTATGCTCGATAAACTGTTATATCTGTTATCAACCATACTATAGATTGATAAACTGAACTGAGGTTGTGGTCGAATCTATGAAGGGGTTATTAATGATTATTCCGCTGTGCCATAATTGATTCTCTTAACTGTTATACTTTCATTAATAATTAGAAAAAGTTTTATAGATCTATTCAACCCCCCCTTCTAGATCTACATTGTGTCTCCGGGAACCAACAAAAACAAATACTCTTTATATATTGAATAATTCAAACTTTACATACCAGTCAGTTACATATATCAAGAATCATTGTCGCGATTCAATACAAGTTCTAATTAAATAAACAAAATTTCTTTGCACGACTTCTAATCTTTATCGTCCAGATAGCTGATAATATCGCCCTGCATCTTTATCCTGCAAAATTTGGGTTTTGCAAGTCTGAGCTCGACAGCTCAGCAAATCTAGCAGTTTTCATGCTTCACGTAGCACATAATTTCATGTTCAGTTCATTCATTATAATCATTCTACTATGCATATCATACATGCATTATAACTCTAAACAATGCGAGTTTATATGCTTAATATATCACATATCACATATAGATTGAGTTCCAAATTCAATCAACTTAGTCATAATTTGACTTTCATAATTCATAGAGCATAGTATGGAATTTAACATTCTTCTGAAGATCTCATTCACAATACGATAAAGATTACATATTATCAATATTAAATTCATATAACACAAAAGAACTGAAAGACTTGCCTTGCGAGTTGATTACATTTATAGCTTTTAGCTTGACTTCTCTTCACAAGTCCTACACAATTGTGTTCACATATGTACATATATTAGGTAACAAATCATAACATGTACTCATGTATGTAAATTGTATAACCACATAGACCACATTCTTGGTTTACATGAACTATAATCTTTTGTTCTTGTCTTAAGACTTGGAAACTTTTGTTCTTTATCACCCTTTTATGTCCAAAAAGGTTCTCTTATGGCTTTAGTATATAAATATTCTATGTTTCAAGTTATAAACCATTTATAACCCGTTTTACGGATATTTCTTATCTTTATTTATAAACTTGAGACCATATGGTTTACGAATAACTTTTAATGCATAAACATGGCCTTACTATATCATTTCCTTAATTTTCATAATTTTTATGCTTTTTCGATGGTTCATAAGTTAAACCATGTTATCGCCTCGTACGCTAATGCTTTACTTCACTAGTAACTTAGCTTCACATTTTATCTCGCGAATAATTCGCATTCTCGCTTCGTATATATATTAAATATATATAAACCATTATAAAATTCTTCGTTCAAAATCTTCATTTCGAATCCCGAAAACTTTCATTTCATTACTTATTTTATGTTATTCGCGTTTTATAAATTAACTAACGCGATAACATTTCAAAAATGTACGTCTTACGGCGTCGCGGCGTTCGGGAATGCCACGACCCACTTATCGTCCCCCTACAATGGTTTGTATTCATCAATATACCTTTTATGATATTTAACTTTTATAGGTTAGAACATTTTTGGAACGGTGTCCAAAAATGTCGCATGTCGTCGCGAAACGTCACGACGACACGCCTGTGACATGCCCGACATGCAAGCGTCTCCCAACACGCAAAGTACATCACGTCTTTCGGCATCGTCTGACATCGCACAACGAGCCTAGCGTGCCCCCAGCGTCGGCAGCGTGCGGCCGGCGTCGGCAGCGTGCGGCCAGCGTCGGCAGCGTGCGGTCAGCGTCGACAGCGTGCGGCCAGCGTCGACATTGTGCAGCTAGCGTCGACATTGTGCGCCTAGCGCCCCAACGCGTCGCACAACGCCCCAATTTGCCGCCCAGCGCCCCACACGGCGGCTGGGAAGTGCCCTGCTACTACTCAGCTGTTTCTAGCCTACTTCATGCAATTTTAATTCCTTGTCCGCTTAACGGATTGCAACCAATTTTTAATATGCTATATAGACCATAGCAGGCTATTTTAAAAAAAATACTAACCCTCCATTTTGGATTCTTTATGCTGCTCAAAACAAACCCCAAATCTGGCCCGACACACTAACTTTTAATTTCTTGTTTTGCATTAAAATCGCTCTTCGTCTTAATTTGATTTGCCCAAACTCTTTAATTAACTATATATAATGTACATATACGTAGCCTAAGTCTTGGCTTCTCTTAATTCCTTGTTTTTAACAAAAACAGTCCTTAGAGGACTTTTAACGAACACGTGGTATGCGTCATTTTAAAACTCAGATTTCATGACCATTTCTTTACGTTATAAATCCAATTCAACCTCCTTATTGCTCCGCACAACAACTACTATGCTCCTTGGCTCTAATTCAATCAATAGCTAACTGATTTATACCACAAAAGCATACATAACATATCTATCAATTAAGTAATTCACAAACCACTAACTAACTTTATATAAATTCAGTTCATAGAGTTTTTAAAACTTTCTTTATATTAGAAACTCAATTCTATAATTGTTCAATACATATAACCTCAACTGCCACTGTTTTCATGGTTAGTTTTCATTCAAATCAACCAATTTACTCAATTAAGCATATAACTAATTTAGAAAAATCAAAGAAACTAAGTTACCTTTGGTTTGCAAAAGCTTGATTATAATCTTGATGTTACTTTTAAACTTAACCCAGTTGCACTCTAGCTTTTCGTACGCTTTTAATTCTGTTTTAGCCAACTAGAATGCACAAAGAGAATAGGATGGTTGGACTGGGCGGGGAGAAGGGAGTTCCGGCAGTGAGGGAGCAGGGAAAGAAGGTCGGGGCTGTAATGGAGGAGAGGAAGATCCTCCCTTGCTTCCCACATAAAATTCTTGGTCCCTACGAAATAGCTTGGCTGAGTTTATTAGTCTAAGCTTAAGATTTAAGATCAGCTCCTGCTCTTTTATTTCTCAGCCCAAATGAAATCCCAGCTCATGCTTCCAATTGCTTATTTATCTATAAGGTTTTTAGACTTTCAGTACTTATCGCATATAATATTATGTATACTATATATAATTCACATTTAAAAATCTTTTCCATCAAAATGAAAACTATAAATTACATTAAATAAAAATAAATTCATTTAATGTAACAAATTAAAATAATTTTATTTCAATTTGCTTATTTAATGTATACTATAATTTTGCATACTTAAATTTAATGTACTAAACCCACCATATTAAAATAATTATATAAATTATTTTAACATGTATTCATTTCTTTTTCCTTTGAAACAATTATTTTCTTTCCTTTTCTATAAATTGTCTTCAACAATTTATTTAATTGTAGTAAATATATTAATATATTCACTACAATAAAAACATGTGTACATTACACCTCATAATGTAATATTATTACATAATTTCTTCAATAAAATAAAGGTTATACATTAAATGCCATCATTTAAATTATTATAAATTATTTTAATTGTATCGTAAATTTTGCCCATCTCATTTCCTTTTAAACAAATTGTTTCTACAATATATTTTCATATAATAATAATAACTATTTATTATTCATAAAAATCATATATTGCATAGCACGTATTCATATATGCATTACCATATTACCAAATAAGAATTTTATTGATTAAATTCTTATTTTTAATATTTTCTGAAAATCCGGGTCATTACAATTCGATCGCCTTCGCTTTGCCTTTATCCTTCTTAAACCCTTCGGCTACCTCGGCTTTAGCTGAAAAGTTTTAGTTTAAAGAAGGCTGAGCAACTAATTTACTCAACAAGTTAAAGCGTACAATAAAGGATATATTATGAACAGAAGAGTTTAACTTTCTGAAACTTCAACAATGTTTCAAAGATTATGAAGTAGTTGAACAATAAATCATTTCAAGCAACAAGAATTTTCTTGAATTTCATGTTGAATAATACATCAAGAATGAAAGAGTTGAATTCTTTCGAGATTTCAACAATATCCAATTCATTAGGAAGAATTAGCAATACTACAACAATATTCAATACATAGGGATTATTCCCAGATTTCATGTTGAGTGATCACAATGGATCGTGAACTGCTAGAGGAATAATCAGTTATTATTACAGACTACCTCAAAAGTAAAAGTTAGCTATAAAAACTAATCTTTACTCTTCTACAAGTACGTAAGATGATCAGCCTTATTGTACCCGAGATTATGCATAATTCTCAAACATAGCCCGCGGGTCGGGTTTCCGACAATAAAATTCCCATGATTTATTTTTCAGGGTTGTTCATCTCAGTCTTACATCATGAGTACGCACCACATTAATATGGTTTGGATTGATTTTAAAGAAATGCTATAATTTCAACATATTATAACAATATTGATCTAGCCGAAACAAGTGGCATATATTCTCAATAACAAATTAGTTCAAATAATAGAATGTTTCATACTCTAACAAATATTAGTCTAGCTGAAACAAATGGCATCAACGTAGTACTTAAACAATTCAGGCATAATTGAATTTTAAAGATAACTTGAACACTTGTACAAATATAAAAGATTTGTATAAGTTATAGGATTTGCTCTGTAACGATCGCGAATCGTGTGTACCTTTATAATTTGGATTTATTAATATTATGGAATATATTAAATTTTTATGTTATGTTATGTGTTTAATGGTTATATTATAACTTAGATTACGTGCATGCATGAATTTTGTGTGTAGTAAGTTCCACGTAAGCGAATAAATTGATTTCGTGATATATCGCAAAATCACTATTTCACGAGTTACTATTCCCGAGTACTATTCATGCCCAAATATTTTTACGTCTTTTTCGATTTCTATTAATTTCGTTAAGACGTGTATGCGAAGGAATAATTTTTCCAAGTGTTGAAAATTTTATTTGAACTAATACGTGATTTAACCCGTATCCGAAATGTATAATATGGGTGTTCCGAATAATTGAACAAATCCCATAATAATTATTTTTACGCGTCCCAATATTTTATGGAAGTACCCATTTTAATTTTGGGTATAGTTATTTACTAAATTTGGCACAAAAGTGGGAGCATTCGGGTATGGAAGAGACCTAATGAGTGTATTAAATTTTCTTGTTGCTTAATGAGGGAGCAGACCAAACTCTTTGGACCAATAGGAGAAGAGAAAAAGAGAGAATGGTCGGGCATGCTAACCATTTCCGAACCAATTTATGGAGAAGCCAAATAGGAGAAGACATTCTCCTCAAATCCATCCTCAAGAGCTCGGTAGTTGTAATTCTCCTTTCCCAAATTCATTCCATCCGATACATTCCTTCCTCATCCACCAAACTTCAGTCCATTTGAGTGAGAGAGAGAGAGAAGTGAGGAGTTGCAGAGAACATAAGGGAAGAAGAAGAGTAAGGGTGCTAAACCCATTTCTCATTTCAAAGCTATCCCATTCCATTTCTTCCCTTTCCCAAACTCAAGCATCTGTCCATGTATAAGAAAAGAGAGTGAGAAAAAAGAAACAAGTTGCAGAAGAAGAAAAAGAAGAAGTTAGAAGAAAAACTAGAGAGAAGTTAGAGAGAGAAAGAAGTGGGTGAGAGTGAGACTTGAAGAAAAGTGCACGGGTAAAGAAAAGAAGAAGAAGAAGAAGCTCGGGAGGAAAGCTACAAGAAGGGGAGAGTACTAACAAGGTTCCATAACTCCATTAGTAGCAAGCAATCAAGAGGTATCACCCTCTCCAAACCTTCCTTCTTCTATTTTCTCCATTTTTAAGCTTTTCAAGCTTTTTTTCGTTGGGTTTGATTCTCTGGCGATTTTTGGTTGTTGTTATTAATTATGGTTGCTTCATAATGTTGATAAGAGACCTTATAAGCTATTAATAACCTTAAAGCGGAATAAAAATGAAGGAAATTCGTACCCATGCGTAAAGGAGGAAGAACAATGAACATGGACTGTTTGGACTTGAACATGGACTGTTTGGACTTTTAGAGGACTGTAATGTTGTGATTTTGTGCTTGTTGTGTTTATGTGATGTATTGATGTTGAAGTCCACTGAGTTAAGAAGATATTCCAGTTGGAATGAAGAGAAAAAGTGTTAAAACGAATTTGTAGCAAGAGTTTTGGTAAAACATGTTTAGAAAATGAAAAACGCATGAGTACTGACCATTGTACCAAAATCTGGTATTAATGTGTTGCTTAATAAATTCTGAGCTTTTGGGTAGTTGTAGTACATTAAGTTACGAAGCTATAGGCTTTGGAACGACCTCATTCCGGCCTCGGATGAGGGAGTTATGGTAGTTTTGAGCAAAGATGCCAAAACTGTCACCTTGTAAATCAGCACGGGATGGAATTTTGAAGCTACTGTTTTAGCTAGTTAGAGTTATTGAAAAATTATGGGCTTTAGATATGTTGTAGTTTATGTTACGAGCAAGAATATGACTCAAGAACGGACTCATTTCGATATCGGATGAGGAAGTTATGACATTCGGAAAGAGGCGTGTCAAATTCGCGAATCCTGATAGTAGTATGGACAGTTTTAATGTCCTTTAGTAATTTGGGCATATCTTCCTCATACGATCTCTGTTTGGGGTAATTCAAGATGATTCGGAAAGCTTAGAGATAGACCTACGACTAATATTAATTAGACTCAGAAGTTAATAACTGGATCAATTTCGAAATTGACCATTTTGGGACTGTTATGCAAACGGAAGGCTTCGGACATGCTCGTATATAACGTGTAATGATTCCGACTATAATAGATGTTGTTCTAAGTCCTAAAACATGATCATTATATATTATAATGATTTTTAGCATTAACCAATGATTATTAGATAAATCAAATGGGCATACTAAGTATACATAAATGCATATAGTTTGGGCATTCAAATAGAATGTATAGACACGTTAGTTATTTATAACCCAATAATTGGCGTTGATTATGTGACTAATGGCAGTATCTATGTGCACTTAAATGTGTAGGATATTTGAAGGACGTGTATTATAATTTTGTAGCAGACGCTCGAGGCAAGTTTTCTAACTTAACTCAATTTATATTTGAACGAGTTTTTTCTTAAACCGTACAACTCTTATATATTGTGCGAGTTTCCGATGTTATATAAATTCTAAGCTTTCACAAATTATTATTGTGCAAGTATTCTTACCTTTATTCAAGATATCTAGTTGTGCTATAATGCATGTTATTGAAAATTTAAAGTTTTATACTCCATTAACTGTTGAGGATTTGTCTAAGCCATTTGTTTCGGCTAGACTTATATTGAAATTCTTTATTGATTTAAAATTGAATCATCGAAATATTGTTGATGTTTATTGTAGCTATCCAATCAAATTGTTTTTGTTTGGATTCTTTGATGTAGAACTGAGAAGAACAACCCTATTACTGGGGAAATATTTTTGGTCGGTAATACCGATTGACCTATATGGGTGATAATTAGATGTATAGATGTTGTACAACATAGGGTATGATAGGCTGATCCCCTAAAATGCCCAGAGGAAAAATGTTCGGTTTATAGTTATAAAACTATTAAACCCTTTGATGAAAGAAGAAAGTTCAAGGTCATTTGACCACTCAGTATGTTGCTTAGAACTGTTAATAATGCAAAAGAACACCTTGTCACTGTTCATATTTATTCAAAATATGTTCTCAACTATTGTTCAGTTGTAGAACTGGAAGCATGATTTCAGATGTTATTGTTATTTAAATGTTATACTTGCTGAGCAATTAAATGCTCATTCTTGCTTTAAATTACATACTTTCAGCTAAAGCAGAACACGCAGAAAGTTCCCGCAAGGACAAAGGCAAGGGAAAAGTTACCGAGTAAAGGATATTATATCATATCCGCTTTTGTAATAATTTATGCTAGGAATGTGTGATCATTCTGGATTGTATTAATTATCCTAAGATGTTATGTATTTATGTCAAGGTCTTAGAACCTGGGATTTGTAGAAGTAAGACGTGTAATATTTAGTAATTACATTCCTGTCCTTATATTGACGATGAATGGGTAGAATAGACAATGGATGTGTAGTACCGTGAGCACCGAATCTGTGGGTAAAGAGACCTCGGATTTTGGGGGCGTCACAAGTTGGTATCAGAGCTGATAGGTTATAAACCTTAGGTGGGGAAACCTTAGGATATAACCGCATAAGAAGACAGAGAATCTAGCAGTCGGTGAAACTCACATCGAGTTCTAAGGAATGAATTCAGGAAAAATTCATTGCAGATTATAAAATAACTTATGTGCTTATTTGTTGTAATAGACTTATTTTTTGCACGTGTAGTAATTTAAAATTTGAATTTGGTTGTGGCAGGATGTCGGAGATAGGAGGACCCAGTCACGTAGGTGCTGAGGAAGAGTCACGAGATATCCACGTGGTTTGGGAGCAGTCAGCACCGATAGAGCTAACTCCAACAGTCACCGTAGTAGGCCAGGAATATGAGCCCGACTCAGATCCAGAAGAAAATCCCGAGGAGGATCCCGAGGAAGTAGAAGAGGATGGCGAGATAGGAGGAGATCCGGATGAGGTACCACCTACTTCACCCGGAGCTGGATTATTTGGGTTAGTTTACCACCATAACATGGAGCTTCAGGATAGAGTAGCAGAGCTAGAGGGGCAAGCCGAGGAACGTCAAGCGATAATTGAGCTGAATAATGTATTAATTCTAGACCTCAACACCCGAGTAGCAGAGCTTGAGCAGAGACTGGCTCAGGCAGAGCAGAGAGCGACACAGTTGCAAGTTGAGAAGGAAATTGCTAATGATCGGCTGTGGGAAGAGTCAGTTGAGCGAGCAAGGATGACAGACGCGTGGGTTAGAGCCGCTCGACGCGTTGACCGAGTCGAAGGAGAAGTTCGTTCGAAGAAAGCGAAGATGGACGAGATGGAGTATGCTTTCCATACGGCGTTTGGAAGAGCACAAGATCGAATGTATTATTATCCGACACCGCCAGATTACCCTTGGTTTATCATGGATAAGAGGAGGATGATGCACATCATGGATCAAGAGTATGATAATGCCGTTGAGCGTGGAATGCTTCCTTAGATTGCTAGTAGACGAATGTTAGAATATATATGTTTATATATCTATGTGTGTATGTGTTTGTGATGTAAATCCCAAATTTTGATGTAAATAGTGGGATATTATGATGATGATGTTAATGTAATCCCGAAAGTTTGCTTTGTTGAATGGGATAGAAGATGTAATTAATTGGCAAATATGCTATATGTACAATGTACTGGATGAAGCTTATGTATATATACCTATGTTTGTTAAACATGTCATGTATTATATATAAGTACTTAAGGTAGTTCTTGAATATTCTCTATCAGTGGATAATGAACTGATAATGCGAATGTTTAACAGTAAGATGCCGCCGAGAAGAAGACAACCGACTCAGCCAACGCCTGAGGAATCTGTCGAAGGAACTGGGGAAGCTGACACTAATCCCATGCAACAATTTGTGAATCTACTTGTAGGAGAGCTTATGAATCAACACACAACCCATGCCACGACTTTTAAGGATTTTAAAGCTGTAGGACCTCCCGAGTTTCGAGGGACTACCAATCCGATCGAAGCCCAAACGTGGATTATGGAGATGGAGAAGGTATTTGAAGTGGCGAGAGTAATGGAGGAGCAGAAGACCGCCTTTGCTACATTCATGCTGAAGGCAGAAGCGAGTTACTGGTGGCAAGCTAATAAGTGCCGAGGAGGGCAAGGAGTTATTACGTGGGAGAAGTTTAAAGAGATGTTTTTCGAGACGTATTTTCCACCTAGTACACAAAACCAGATGGAGGTACAGTTCTTGGAGCTTAAGCAAGGAACGATGTCAGTGCCAGAGTATGCCTCAAAATTTAATGAGTTAGCGCGATTTGCACCATACCAAGTGAATACTGACGAAAGGAAGGCACGAAGATTTGAACAAGGACTGAAGCCTTGGCTTTACAGTCGAGTTTCGATGTTCCAACTGAACTCCTTTGCAGCAGTACTAGAGAAGGCGATTATAACTGAAGGCGGAAGTGAAGCTTTGACTCGGTTCAACCAAGAAAAGAAGAACAAGAAGATAGAAGGAAATAAGGCTGAGGGAAGTAGTGGAAATGGTGGAGGCCATAAGAGAAAGTGGAATGCCCCTGGGAATTCTGGGAATTCGGGAAATAGGCAAGGAGACTCAAAGAAGCGGGTAGAACAGTGCAAGAAGTGTGGAAAAAATCATACAGGAGTATGCCTGAAAGGAAAAACCGTTTGTTACAGCTGTGGGCAGGAGGGACACATCTCTCCTAACTGTCCCAACCCGAAGAAAGGCG
This sequence comes from Aralia elata, assembly GCA_034770075.1. Taxonomy (NCBI): domain Eukaryota; kingdom Viridiplantae; phylum Streptophyta; class Magnoliopsida; order Apiales; family Araliaceae; genus Aralia; species Aralia elata. The sequence continues at coordinate 32,355,987 of CM068377.1, forward strand.
CATGCTTTAATTGTGGAGCGCTGGATCACATGGCAAGGAATTGCCCTAAGAAAGGCACAGGCGAAGGGAGCGGAAACAAAGGAGCTAATAATAGCGGCAAACTATCCATCACAGCACCAGTTCAACCCACTCGACCGACAGCCCGAACCTTCAATATGACAGTGCAGGATGCTGTGGAATCAAAAGACGTGGTGTCAGGTATTATTCCGATCAACGATATAAATGCATATGTACTGTTCGATTCGGGTGCTTCTTGTTCATTTATATTTGATGATTTTGCTAAGAAGTTGAATTTGTTTCACGAAAAGTTAGAATATCCCCTTAATATAGAGGTTGCGAACAAGGAGGTTATTCCTGTCTCGTTCGTATGCAAGAATTGTCGTGTAAATATTGGGGGACATGAAATGTTTGTGGATCTAATTCCAGTTCGCCTTGGAGAGTTTGATGTAATTTTAGGAATGGATTGGTTATTTAACCATGGGGCAATAATTGATTGCCAGAGGAAATGTATAAACCTTATGACCCCGAAGAAGTCAAAGGTAGTATTCTATGGTAGCAAGTCACCACGACAATCGAGTTGTCTAACGATATTGCAGGCCAAAAGATTATTGAGAAAGGGATGTACGGGATATTTAGCGTACATAATAGATACTCAGAAGGAGAGAGTTACATTAGATGATATACCAGTAGTTAATGAGTTTGCGGATGTGTTCCCGGACGAGCTTCCAGGACTTCCGCCAGACAGAGAAATTGAGTTTGTTATCGATTTAGTGCCAGGGACGGCTCCAATATCGAAAGCCCCGTACCGAATGGCTCCAGTTGAGATGAAGGAGTTGATGGTCCAATTACAAGAGTTGTTGGACAAGAAGTACATTCAACCGAGTGTCTCGCCATGGGGAGCACCTGTGTTGTTTGTTAAGAAGAAGGATGGATCGTTGCGACTTTGTATCGACTACAGGGAGTTGAATAAAGTCACTATTAAGAATAGGTATCCTTTACCAAGGATTGACGATCTGTTTGATCAATTGAAGGGAGCAAAGTATTTCTCAAAAATAGATTTGAGGAGCGGTTATCATCAGTTAAAGGTCAGAAGGGAGGATGTGCCGAAGACAGCGTTCAGAACCCGTTATGGGCACTACGAATTTTTGGTGATGTCGTTTGGATTAACGAATGCACCAGCAGCGTTCATGGATTTAATGAATAGAGTGTTTAAACCGCAACTTGACAAATTTGTGGTGGTGTTTATTGACGATATTTTGGTTTACTCAAAAACCCAAGAAGAGCATGCAGAACATTTGAGAATAGTATTGGAATCGCTGAGAAGAGAAAAGTTATATGCGAAATTGTCAAAATGTGAATTTTGGTTAGAGCGTGTGCACTTTCTAGGTCATGTAATTGATAAAGATGGAATTTCGGTTGACCCTGCAAAAGTGGAAGCGGTGATAAATTGGGAACAACCGAAGACACCGACGGAAGTGAGAAGTTTCTTGGGACTAGCAGGTTATTATCGACGATTTATTCAAGATTTCTCTAGGATAGCAACTCCATTGACTTATCTGACGAGAAAAGCAGTAAAATTTGTATGGACGGAGAAATGTGAAGAAAGTTTTCGAGAATTAAAGAAAAGGTTAAGTGAAGCACCTGTATTATCTCTACCGGAGGATACGGGAAATTTTGTGGTGTATAGCGACGCATCTCTCAAGGGACTAGGTTGTGTTCTTATGCAACACGGAAAGGTCATTGCGTATGCGTCGAGGCAGTTGAAGGATTATGAGAAAGGATACCCAACTCACGATTTGGAGTTGGCAGCGGTAGTGTTTGCTCTAAAAATTTGGAGACATTATCTTTACGGAGAGAAATGTGAGATATATACGGACCATAAAAGTCTGAAGTATATCTTTACACAAAAGGAGTTGAATATGCGTCAAAGGCGATGGTTGGAGTTGATCAAGGACTATGATTGCGAGATTCTCTACCATCCGGGAAAAGCGAATGTGGTGGCCGACGCCTTGAGTAGGAAGGGTCGGGAAAAATTATCGATGTTGACAACTCAAGAAAAGCTAATAACAGAAATGGCGAAGATGGAGTTAGAAGTGAAATATCCGAAAGAGTCGAGGGAGAAGTTATTTATGATGGAGACTCGCCCAACCTTGTTGGACCGAGTAAAAGGAGCACAACTCCAGGATGAGGAATGCAAGAAGATAAGAAAGAGAGTTTCTGAAGGGGACGAAGTTAAATTTAAACTCGATAGCGAAGGATTGTTGAGATTTGAAGGAAGAATTTGGGTACCGTTAGTACCAGAAGTGAGAGAGGAAATTTTGCAGGAGGCTCACAGTTCGAGATTTTCAATTCACCCGGGAAGCACAAAAATGTATCAAGACCTTCGACAACATTTTTGGTGGCCAAACATGAAACGGGAAGTAGCAGAGTGTTGTGCAAAGTGTCTAACTTGTCAAAAGATTAAAGCAGAACATCAAAGACCCAGTGGTCTGTTACAACCTTTGGAGATACCAGAATGGAAATGGGAGCATATTACGATGGATTTCGTGGTAGGTCTTCCAACTACTCAGAAAGGGCATGACGCGATATGGGTTATCGTGGATCGATTGTCAAAATCAGCACATTTTCTACCGATCAAGATTAGGTTTAATCTGGATCAATTGGCGAAGCTGTACGTCAAAGAAATTGTATCAAGGCATGGAGTACCGGTATCAATCGTGTCAGATCGAGACCCACGTTTCACATCAAATTTCTGGAAAAGCTTACAAGAGTGTATGGGAACGCAGTTGAGATTGAGCACGGCGTATCACCCTCAGACTGATGGGCAAAGTGAAAGGACGATTCAAACATTAGAAGATATGTTGAGAGCTTGTGTCATGGATTTCAAAGGTAATTGGGATGATCACTTACCGTTGGTAGAGTTTGCATACAACAACAGTTACCACGCAAGTATAGGCATGCCGCCTTACGAAGCTTTGTATGGAAGAAAGTGCAGGACACCACTATGTTGGGATGAAGTAGGAGAACGCCAACTGTTGGGACCAGAATTGGTGCAACAAACAGCGGAGATTGTTAAAGTGATAAGAGCAAGATTAGTTGCAGCCCAAGACCGACAAAAGAAATATGTTGATCAGCATCGCCAGACTAGAGACTTCGATGTCGGCAGTCACGTGTTTTTAAAAGTGTCTCCCTGGAAGGGGAAGATACGATTCGGGAAGAAGGGAAAGTTGAGTCTGAGGTTTATTGGACCTTTTGAAGTGTTAAGGCGTGTGGGAGAAGTGGCTTACGAGGTAGCCTTACCTCCTGAGATGGAGCATATCCACAATGTGTTTCATGTGTCAGTACTACGACCTTACAAACCAGACTATAAGCATGTGATAGAGTACGAACCCTTACAAGTTGAAAAAGATTTATCATATGATGAATTTCCAGTCCAGATTATAGACCGGAAAGAGCAAGTTTTAAGAAACAAAGTTATACCTTCTGTAAAGGTAATATGGAGGAACCACAATGTCGAAGAAGCTACGTGGGAACTCGAAGATAGAATGAAAGAGAATTACCCTCAACTTTTTGTTTAACCTTGTACTATGATTCTGGGGATAGAATCCTTATAAGGAGGGGAGGATGTAACGATCGCGAATCGTGTGTACCTTTATAATTTGGATTTATTAATATTATGGAATATATTAAATTTTTATGTTATGTTATGTGTTTAATGGTTATATTATAACTTAGATTACGTGCATGCATGAATTTTGTGTGTAGTAAGTTCCACGTAAGCGAATAAATTGATTTCGTGATATATCGCAAAATCACTATTTCACGAGTTACTATTCCCGAGTACTATTCATGCCCAAATATTTTTACGTCTTTTTCGATTTCTATTAATTTCGTTAAGACGTGTATGCGAAGGAATAATTTTTCCAAGTGTCGAAAATTTTATTTGAACTAATACGTGATTTAACCCGTATCCGAAATGTATAATATGGGTGTTCCGAATAATTGAACAAATCCCATAATAATTATTTTTACGCGTCCCAATATTTTATGGAAGTACCCATTTTAATTTTGGGTATAGTTATTTACTAAATTTGGCACAAAAGTGGGAGCATTCGGGTATGGAAGAGACCTAATGAGTGTATTAAATTTTCTTGTTGCTTAATGAGGGAGCAGACCAAACTCTTTGGACCAATGGGAGAAGAGAAAAAGAGAGAATGGTCGGGCATGCTAACCATTTCCGAACCAATTTATGGAGAAGCCAAATAGGAGAAGACATTCTCCTCAAATCCATCCTCAAGAGCTCGGTAGTTGTAATTCTCCTTTCCCAAATTCATTCCATCCGATACATTCCTTCCTCATCCACCAAACTTCAGTCCATTTGAGTGAGAGAGAGAGAGAGAAGTGAGGAGTTGCAGAGAACATAAGGGAAGAAGAAGAGTAAGGGTGCTAAACCCATTTCTCATTTCAAAGCTATCCCATTCCATTTCTTCCCTTTCCCAAACTCAAGCATCTGTCCATGTATAAGAAAAGAGAGTGAGAAGAAAGAAACAAGTTGCAGAAGAAGAAAAAGAAGAAGTTAGAAGAAAAACTAGAGAGAAGTTAGAGAGAGAAAGAAGTGGGTGAGAGTGAGACTTGAAGAAAAGTGCACGGGTAAAGAAAAGAAGAAGAAGAAGAAGCTCGGGAGGAAAGCTACAAGAAGGGGAGAGTACTAACAAGGTTCCATAACTCCATTAGTAGCAAGCAATCAAGAGGTATTACCCTCTCCAAACCTTCCTTCTTCTATTTTCTCCATTTTTAAGCTTTTCAAGCTTTTTTTCGTTGGGTTTGATTCTCTGGCGATTTTTGGTTGTTGTTATTAATTATGGTTGCTTCATAATGTTGATAAGAGACCTTATAAGCTATTAATAACCTTAAAGCGGAATAAAAACGAAGGAAATTCGTACCTATGCGTAAAGGAGGAAGAACAATGAACATGGACTGTTTGGACTTGAACATGGACTGTTTGGACTTTTAGAGGACTGTAATGTTGTGATTTTGTGCTTGTTGTGTTTATGTGATGTATTGATGTTGAAGTCCACTGAGTTAAGAAGATATTCCAGTTGGAATGAAGAGAAAAAGTGTTAAAACGAATTTGTAGCAAGAGTTTTGGTAAAACATGTTTAGAAAATGAAAAACGCATGAGTACTGACCATTGTACCAAAATCTGGTATTAATGTGTTGCTTAATAAATTCTGAGCTTTTGGGTAGTTGTAGTACATTAAGTTACGAAGCTATAGGCTTTGGAACGACCTCATTCCGGCCTCGGATGAGGGAGTTATGGTAGTTTTGAGCAAAGATGCCAAAACTGTCACCTTGTAAATCAGCACGGGATGGAATTTTGAAGCTACTGTTTTAGCTAGTTAGAGTTATTGAAAAATTATGGGCTTTAGATATGTTGTAGTTTATGTTACGAGCAAGAATATGACTCAAGAACGGACTCATTTCGATATCGGATGAGGAAGTTATGACATTCGGAAAGAGGCGTGTCAAATTCGCGAATCCTGATAGTAGTATGGACAGTTTTAATGTCCTTTAGTAATTTGGGCATATCTTCCTCATACGATCTCTGTTTGGGGTAATTCAAGATGATTCGGAAAGCTTAGAGATAGACCTACGACTAATATTAATTAGACTCAGAAGTTAATAACTGGATCAATTTCGAAATTGACCATTTTGGGACTGTTATGCAAACGGAAGGCTTCGGACATGCTCGTATATAACGTGTAATGATTCCGACTATAATAGATGTTGTTCTAAGTCCTAAAACATGATCATTATATATTTATAATGATTTTTAGCATTAACCAATGATTATTAGATAAATCAAACGGGCATACTAAGTATACATAAATGCATATAGTTTGGGCATTCAAATAGAATGTATAGACACGTTAGTTATTTATAACCCAATAATTGGCGTTGATTATGTGACTAATGGCAGTATCTATGTGCACTTAAATGTGTAGGATATTTGAAGGACGTGTATTATAATTTTGTAGCAGACGCTCGAGGCAAGTTTTCTAACTTAACTCAATTTATATTTGAACGAGTTTTTTCTTAAACCGTACAACTCTTATATATTGTGCGAGTTTCCGATGTTATATAAATTCTAAGCTTTCACAAATTATTATTGTGCAAGTATTCTTACCTTTATTCAAGATATCTAGTTGTGCTATAATGCATGTTATTGAAAATTTAAAGTTTTATACTCCATTAACTGTTGAGGATTTGTCTAAGCCATTTGTTTCGGCTAGACTTATATTGAAATTCTTTATTGATTTAAAAATGAATCATCGAAATATTGTTGATGTTTATTGTAGCTATCCAATCAAATTGTTTTTGTTTGGATTCTTTGATGTAGAACTGAGAAGAACAACCCTATTACTGGGGAAATATTTTTGGTCGGTAATACCGATTGACCTATATGGGTGATAATTAGATGTATAGATGTTGTACAACATAGGGTATGATAGGCTGATCCCCTAAAATGCCCAGAGGAAAAATGTTCGGTTTATAGTTATAAAACTATTAAACCCTTTGATGAAAGAAGAAAGTTCAAGGTCATTTGACCACTCAGTATTTTGCTTAGAACTGTTAATAATGCAAAAGAACACCTTGTCACTGTTCATATTTATTCAAAATATGTTCTCAACTATTGTTCAGTTGTAGAACTGGAAGCATGATTTCAGATGTTATTGTTATTTAAATGTTATACTTGCTGAGCAATTAAATGCTCATTCTTGCTTTAAATTACATACTTTCAGCTAAAGCAGAACACGCAGAAAGTTCCCGCAAGGACAAAGGCAAGGGAAAAGTTACCGAGTAAAGGATATTATATCATATCCGCTTTTGTAATAATTTATGCTAGGAATGTGTGATCATTCTGGATTGTATTAATTATCCTAAGATGTTATGTATTTATGTCAAGGTCTTAGAACCTGGGATTTGTAGAAGTAAGACGTTGTGTAATATTTAGTAATTACATTCCTGTCCTTATATTGACGATGAATGGGTAGAATAGACAATGGATGTGTAGTACCGTGAGCACCGAATCTGTGGGTAAAGAGACCTCGGATTTTGGGGGCGTCACATGCTCAATGTAGGAACATTGAGCAACAATAGAATTTCAAAACATCGCGAAACAATCATAAGAACAAAGCCAAATGAACATATGAACTTGCACACAGTGCGAATATCAATAATTATCGTAGATGTGGAATAATTTACAATAATTAATCCACTAGCATGCTTGAAAAATAATAACCCAAGTTTGAGTTAGGAAACTTGCACTAGGTGCGAATATCAATAAATCATTTAATAACATCTTACTAATCTCATAATATTATTAAACATTTAATAATATTTTAATAATCTTAAGTAATATCTTAATCATTTACAAATATTATCAACCATTTAATAATATATTAATCATTTACTAATATTTTTAATCCTTAACTAATTTTATTAATCATTTAATAATATTTTAATCACTTATTAATATTATTAATCATTTAATAATATAATCATTTAATAATATTGTAATCACTTATTAATATTATTAATTATTTAATAATATTTTAATCACTTATTAATATTATTAATCATTTAATAATATTTTAATTTCTTATAAACAATTTAATCTAATTGTTTATACCTTACTATTGAATTTATTTAACAAACATAATATATCATAAACATAATTTTTTATTAAAAAAATGATCAAAATACCCTTACATAATCTGATCATATCATATTAAGGGTCTTTATGCAATTCATCATTTTTAACATTACATTACTTATTTTATCCATTTATTCATAACTCAATCATTCACATGAAAAATACCAAAACAACGCAAAAAAAATTTCTTTTTCAGGATAATATTAGAATATGATATCCTCATGAACATATAATGTTTCTGGAATTTTTCAATTTCATTTACTATTTTTAAATAGTCTAAAACTGTCCGAAATTATTACAATTATCATAAATTATCCTTTTATTCAAAAATTATAAAATTTATATGGCAATCTCGCGTTATCAAAACCTAGCTCCTGAGTTGTATTTTAGGAGTTATTACAGTTTACTTTTAAAAACGCATTTTCTTATAAAAATCATAACTCTCATTCTATACATCAACAAATTAAATTACCATCGTTGGACAAGATCTTAATAACTCAGTATACGAACATTCAAAATTTTCTCAAAATTTTTAAAGCACATAAAACAGACGAAACTGCCCCTGCAAGCAACTGACCTGTAACAATCCATTTCCTTTTTCTTCACAAGCTGGACCGTTTAAACCAAAACAGTTGCCATTTCATGCATAGTTAATATATTTGAGTTCTACCACTTGAGTTTATTAGTTAACTTACATATCTAACACATCTATTTGACGGATCGCAAAAAGAAGGTGTAAATTTCAAATAGTACACATTTAAAGTAGCTAAAAGTTAGGGTTTTCTAACTTTAGAAAACTAGTTTTCTTTTCTTTTGCTTTTCAAGTAAATCAACACCCAACATGGCATGATCTAACATATTAAACTATAAACATATACATCTAATGTTTTGGAGTTCAAGAACATAAGCTTTATATTTTGTAAACCAACCAAAATAATAAAACAAAAGGTGTTTATACCTTGATCTAAGGGATGCTCTTCTTCTTTTACCAAAATAAGAGATGAACTTGGGATATATCAAGATCAAAGCTCTCTCCCTTTTCTCTTAAATATTTTGCTCTCTCACTCTGTTTTTCTAGAACTTAAGAAAAAAAAATTAAAAAAAATTTTAAAAAAAATGAAGACTAACCTTGATAAGAAATGAGATGGCTCTTATTTATAGTCATCCTAAATGTATAGATATATCATATATATGTATACATAATCATCCCATATTTCTCAATTTTCTTTGTAGATCCACATTTTAAGGGATTTGAACTTATGAAGCTAGCAAACTGGGAACATAGGCTAGAGAGTTAGTAAGCTAGCTTTTGAATTTGTGAAGGAAAAATTAAATGAGCCCATTTGCTCCTCTCTCTATATATACACGGATTCTCTCATATCTTCCACTTTAAAAACCTGTCATTGTAAGGCCATAAGAGTTGGTAAGTAGCTTAGCAAGGTGGAAAAATTAAATACTCCCATGTGCTCTCATCTTCTCTTTCATGCCTGATACATCCCCTCTTTCTCTTCCCAAATTATTTATTTTATTTGTTGATTTATTTGCTAATAAATCATCTAGAAGGTCCATGTAAATTGGGCCAAAGTTTGGGCCTTTTAAATTATTGTTTGAGCTCTCTAATATAATTGTTTGGGCCATGTAAAATAGCATAGCCCAATACATTAATTTTATTTTACCCTAATTTATTTAATAAGGGTTGCTTTAATTAGGTTAATATAATTTAATAAGTTGATATAAATAAAATAAATCTCTTAAGTTAATTTACTAGTACGTAATTTAAATATTAGCATTCTTTACTAACTATAACCCTTAGGTTATTTAATTCTCATTACTATAATATAATATTAGGTTACAAGGCTTTCTTTTTAATTCTCTTTATATAATAAATAAATAAATATACATATTTATAATATATATTTATTTAATCTCATACATATTCCACATAAGTCATAATATATTTATCATCATTGATAAATATTTAATACATTCATTTATCCACATATCCATTCAATGTAACTCACAAAGTGTTCAGTACACTAATAAATAATTTAATATACTAAGTTATAACACATTCATATAATCACTTTATATTACTAATACTAATTAATCATTTAAAGATTATAAATCTTTTTATTTACCATCCAAGGTTAACATTCAAGCTATGTTAATTTTTAACATAAGCTTATCTTACTTTCCTTCCATCAATTTAATTAGTTAATCATCTTTGCCTCATTTACATTTCTTAGTCAACTTAAAATAAATAAATTACCTAACTTGCTTAATTCATATCACATATGCTCAAAGTAGTAGTAATAATAATAATAATAATAATAATAATAATAATAATAATAACAAAAATAAATAAATAAAAAATTTATTCTCAAAAATATACATACATAATCTTATAAAATTCTCGGTCCTTACACTCTCTTTTTTATTATATAAGTCGTTTAAGATATATATAATCACACATATTAAGAAATCCCATTCATTCTAATGTTAGGTAATTAATGTTAGTTTGAAATTTTATTACTACTCATGCATTAATTAATTAGTCTTCCTTCTCTCTCTCAATTACTCTGTTTTTTAGGGCAAATTAAAAAATGACTAGTTTTTTCTCATAGATATATGCAAAACGTCTTATATTATGGAAAAACAAATTCTTCTAAAATGACTTATATAATGGAAATGAAGGGTTATATTATTATTGACATTTTAAAATCAACTTAATACATATTTAAACTTAAATTTGATATGAATTTGTTTAATATTAGACAATAGAATGATGAAATTTGTAATATTATCAAAAAAACAATTGCAAAACTATCCCTCCAAGTTGCCATCCAATTTCGATATGACCCCTAAAATTTTAAAAATTTGAACCAAAATCGGACTACTCGAATTCATTTCAATCATCCGATTGAGTTCGGGTTTTTTTTATGGGTAGAATGGTAAACTCACCTAAATACTGTCATTTTAAGTAATAAAATAAAATAATTAAATATCAAAATAATTAAAACACACACTAACACACCAAGAATACATACATGCAACAAACAAGCACACCAACACACCAAGAACACACACAAATGTCAAGAATAACTTTATCTCTCTCTTTATCAATTTCAAACACACACACTAACACACCAAGAATACAAACACATCATCACCTCTAGGTCTGAACCAAATTTCGAATCTAAACCCAATATACACTCTCACAAAGCTCTAGATCCGAACCAAATTTTAAATCTAAACCCAACACCAATTCTAGATCTGCAATGTTGGGGACTCCTTCACTCTCCTAGATATTCTCCATCTGTTCCAAGTTTGGTTTTTCTCATTGAATTCTCCAAATTTTGAAACATTCAATAGGGGAGAGAGATTTCATAGATATGAAATTCAAAGGGTCCCCCTTTGTTCTGGGTCTGATCTTTGTTGGAAGTAAGCTGGATCCATGCATGACTTTTAGTATTTCTTGATATATGTATTGGTATTTTAAGATGCATTTATATTGATACATGAATATTAGTGTTAATGTATATGCATTCATTAAATTAGATTCATGTTCCAGTTCATATATGGAAGTATATAGATAGGTCTATTGTAACCTATAAATAGTCTTGTACTTGGATCATTTGGAACAAGTGAAAAGCAAGTAAAATACAGGTGAGTTGAATCAAGTATTTCAAGGTTTAAACACTCTTCATCACTTCTTTATAATTTATCCTCTTCCATATAATTTCAACAAAGCGGTATCAGAACATCCTTCACGAAAAACTTCAATTTCCATAGTGTAGATTCTCTATGGGAATCGATGTCAAGGTCGACCTCTTCAGTTGTTGCTTAAAAGCTCGGGTTATTCTGGGCAACCATTAGTAGTGCCTTGTTGAGATCTTCAGGTGACAAACGGGTGAGAGCTGTCCCCAACATCTTTTTCTCATTAGTTGACATCCTCTTGGACTTCTGAAGCACCATTTCTCTGAGTTCTTCCAGCTGCATGTCAACCTCATCAAGATTAATACTTAGATCCCTTGCCATTTTAGTTAATTAATTAGTTACTATTTTAATTAATTAGTTACTATTTTCGGAAACTCAATGACTTATCGTATGGATACGTAAAATATAAAATTTTCAATCCTAACGGGAAAAGCAAGAAAACGAATACCCAATTTATAAAAGTGATCGATAAACATAATTTTATACTCGATCTCATGGATACATATAGAGATAGTACATTAGAGGGTTATACAAAGCATTTACATGATAAAGTCTACTCTAATCTAAACACATAATATTTATCCATAATATTCTATCCTAACAAAATGATAAAAAAAATAGTAATAATAATAATAATCTAAACATAACAATCTTGATATATATGCATTCAAGTTAATGAGCTTGTTCATACAAATATCAATATTAATACCTTCACGATTAATCAAAAGTACTTGTTGCATCATATTTTCAGACGTGGAGTGTGAGTGTATATATATTTGTGTTTGTACATATATAGCTATTAAAGAAAATAAGAGAAAAGAAATGTAGAACTTAATAAAGGAGTCAAAATCATCACCAAAAACAAACTAATGAAAAAGAGTAGTTAAATTAAAACAAGATAATTAATTACTGAAGAAAGACGATAATGAAAAAGAATGTAATAAATTTGGAGCATGATTAGTTGTTGAATTTATGATGTTACTTATAAAAATATTTTTGAATCAAAATATGATTATTTTAATCTATTAATTATTTTGAAGACATATATGAGAGCATATGTAAGTCCACTAGCAAAAGTTTAATCATGATTGAATCATATGTGGTGAAAGTGTTTATTTAAGTAAATCAAACAAAATAAATAAATAAATAAAATGAGCCCATTCTTTAATGAGTGATATGCATCTTATTTTTTACTTACCTGCATTAGCTGCATGATAACTACATCGTGAAATGCCATAAACATCGACCATGTCTCTACTTGAGGATAATTATCATTATATGAAAATACATCACCTGTATAATTACAAGCAAAAGAAAAATTATAACGAATTAAGAACAAGATATTATCAATTTCAATCTTGCATCAACTAGTTTAAATAAAATAGAAATGTTTTTATTTCATTTACTTTGGGGCTATAAATCATTCTTATATAATTAAAATAATGTTAAAAATAAAGTAATGAGAATTTGAAAAGTTTGGAAAATGAAAATGCAAGATATTTGAAAGGTTGCAACCAAAGCAAATGGTAAGACACACAAGGATATTAAAAGACTTAAGGGGGTATTTGTTTAGAACTGAATGAAGCTGAATGGCTAAATGGCTGAATCGGTCAGTGCGTTTGTTTTGTTCTGAATGGCTGAATCGGTCAGATGATTGAGCTGAATGGCTGAGTCAGATTTTTTTAGCTGAATGGCTGAATGAGTAAAAAAAAATTTAAAAATTTAAAAATTAAAAAAAAATTAACTATTATATTAAGTAATATTAAATAAATTTACAATAATTTTAAATTTTTTTAGAGGGGTAAAATAATAAAATTCTGTCATTCAGATGTTTCAGACATGTCAATTATCAAACAGCTTTTTTCATTCAGATTCAGCTCATTCATATTCAGATTCAGATTCAGATTCATTCAGTTTTTATCAAACACCCCCTAAGTCTTTTCATTAGCAACCTTACTTGTGCTATATATATCATATATAGTGATGAAGTTGTAGTTAAGTAGATAAGAAAGCAATTCTCTCAATAAAAGTGTAAAATTCATCCAAGTGGTTTGAGAGATATCAAATAAATTGTGGATGACCACTTAGTTACAAGAGTTTATCAATATACATTTTTGTTGATATACATTTTGTTTTATCTATCATTTTACAACACGTTATCAGCACAAGTTTCTACCCAATTTTGAAAAGGAAGTTTTTTCAACTCATTGTAAGTATTATTTCATTACAATTAAATTTGATCATGTATATGTAGTATTGTTTCATTAAAATTATTTATGATAATATATATATATACACACACACACACACACACACGAACAAGATGGATGACAACAGGTAAATGGTTGAGGAAATTAGTTAAGTACTTTGGAATCACTTGATATATATTTATATAAGCCATAGAGAAAACAAATAATAAAAATTCCTAGTTGGATGAAGCATGATCAAGATGGAAAATAGAGTGGTATATAATTTTTCTTTTGAAATACTAACTAGTGCACCATTTGGTCACTGCCAAGAAACATGCTACTTAAAATACAAATTATTATTTTATCAACCACTTATACAAACATATATATATATATATATATATATATATAGGGGAATGATCCATAGCATGTATTTGCTATGGATCAAAAATTGACAAATACCATCCTAATCGTCCCTCCCAAAAAGCAATGGCTGAGATTTAAAAACTTGGCTCGTCGTCCGCTAGAAATTCTAGCGGACTGGTAATTGCATTTTATTGGATCATTATACCCCATAACACCCCCATCAGTTAAATAAAACACCAATCCGCTAGAATAACTAGCGGACGATGATTAACCCTTTTCCTTCAAAGCGATTTCTCCAAAGCTGCTGCGATTTCTCATCAAAAAGAAACAAAAGCTCTATTCTTTCTATCACTTTTATCGACACCATCTCTTTTCACAGATTCCTCCAGTTTTCGCAAATCCAAAGCCTTCCCTGATCTCTCTCCATTTTCATGGCAGATTTTTTGCACTTCCATCATTGTGTAAGAAAAGACCCATCAACCAAACCACGTTGACCAATTCGGTGGCGATGATAAAAGTTACGCGCACAAATTTTGGATCCACATGAGATGATGATGCTTGATGATACAGATTTTCGGCAACCCAAAATCCAAACTACTGTGTTTACTATATAGGATACAAAGTGAATTCAAATGGATACATGTACTATGCTTAATTGCTTATTGAAGCAATTGAAAAACCCATATGCTAATCCCCATTGGAGGAAACTTAGTAGTTGTTACCTTTACAAAAAATTTTGAACCCAATTGAATGATAGTTAAAGATACTTTGTATGATAGACCAATTTGAATTAATTTGTTGATTAGGATTTGCAGATGGAGAAGAAAAAGATAGCATTCTCTGTTTGGGTTCCTGGTGTTGTAGATAATAAGCAGGCTTGACTCGGTGTTATAGGGGTATAATGGCCCAATAATATGCAATTACTAGTCCGCTAGATATTCTAGCGGACGAAGAGCCCAGTTTTTAAATCTCATTCGTTGCTTTTTGGGACGGACGATTAGGATGGTATTTGTCAATTTTTGATCCATAACAAATACATGCTACGGATCATTCCCCACATATATATATATATATATATATATATATATATGACATCTATTGCACAACTAATAAATAAATGGTCAAAAGAAAAAGGAAAAAAAAAAGTTTGCATATGAATGTGTAAATCAAATGAGTGAAAATCATGCACGTTAGATATCATTAAGTGGGCTTATTAATATCAATGAATCAACTCCATTTATGTTCTAGTAACCTACAATATATATGTAAGTTATCTGTCTTGTTTGGCCTAATACATAAAAAGAAAAATGTCAACTTCATACCAGGAAAAAGTGTTCCATTTATTGAAAACAGTCGTTATGTTAATGCTTATACATGGTCTATGTGTGGCCATGGTTTAATTATTTGGTAATGACATATAAAAGCACTTGTCGTTACCAACTTTTATATATATGTCGAACCTTACAAAATTTGAAGTTGTTGCCCTCGATATCTCGGGCAAGAATTATTTGTCATGGACTCCTGATTCTGAAATTCATCTAGAGGCAAAGAACCTTGGAGATACAATTAAGGTTGACAATCATGCATCCATGTAGGATCATGCAAAATTAATGATTTTTATTCGCCATCATTTCACTTATGAAAACATGTTAGAGAAAACATTGAATACATTTCATGCCTCAAATATGCTCCTACAGTAGCAATATCGAGAGCATAAGTTCACAAAATATTCCCTGAAGTGATAGAGGAAATTATGTTCCCTGAAGTGATATCATGTCTTCTAGTGGCTGAACAAAATAATGAGCTTTTGCTGAGAAACCACCAATCTCACCCGAGCGGTTCTACTCCATTCCCTGAAGCGAATGGAACCTCCTTTGATAAACATAAAGGAAATTATGGTCGTGGTCGTAGGTGTGGAATGGAAGGTCATTGGTCACGTACCTGTCGTACTCCTAAATATTTGGTAGATTTGTACCAAACTTTCATAAAAGAAAAGACAAAGGAAATTGAAACAAACTTTGTTGATCATAATGATCTTGAAGATCCCATGAATGATCATAATGATCTTGAAGATCTCATGAATTATCTTGACTTTCCAAATGAAAATGATCGTATCAATTAATTATTTTTCTTTCATTATATTATGGCATTATATATAATAAGCATTTTTATTTTGATATGTTTGATTTATGTTTCGAGTAATAAAGTTTAATTTATGTTTTACATATATGAAGATGTATGGGTCCTACTGGTAATTAGAGGCTCTGGAAGAGCAATTGTCATATAAAATGATTTTTAAATTATGCAAAGCCAATATCAATACCATATCAGGTTCATTGAACTTAATTGAAAGCTCTGGAAGAGCGATTATTCATCAAACTTAATCAAGGCTCTAGAAGAGCGATTATAATTCAAGACTCTGGAAGAGCGATTATATTGTTATTAAAGGGCACAAAACTTTGTATTGATGATGCTTTGTATTCTACTGAGTTAAGCCGAAATTTACTTAACGTTAAGGATATACATTATAATTGTTATCATGTTGAAACTAATAATGAAGGCAGAGAAGAATTTCTTTATATTACTTCAATAGTATCGGGCCAGAAACTCATACTAAAAAAAACTGCCTATTTTCTCTTCTGGGTTATATTATACTACAATTAGAACAGTTGAAACAAATGTTGCAATACACCAGAAGTGTTCAAACCCAAAGGTTTTTATGCTTTGGCATGATCGTCTTGGTCATCCAAGATCAATAATGATGCGTCGAATTATTGAAAACTCTCATGGACATCCCTTAAAGAACTAGAAGATTCTTTTACCTATTGATTATCCATGTAGTGCTTGTTCTCAAGGTAAATTAATTACCAAACCATCACATTCAAATATTATTGTTGAGTGTCCATCTTTCTTAGAAAGAATTCAGGGTGATATATGTGGACCAATACACCCATTTTGTGGTCCATTTAAGTACTTTATGGTTTTAATTGATGCATCAACCAGATGATCACATGTATGTTTACTTTTTACTAGAAATGTGGCATTTGCTAGGCTCCTTGCTTAAATAATTAGGTTGCGAGCACAATTTCCTGAATATCCAATTAGGAAAATTCGTTTAGATAATGTTGGTGAATTCACATCTCAAACTTTTAATGACTATTGCATGTTTATTGGAATTGATGTTGAACATCCTATTGCACATACACATACACAAAATGGTTTAGCTGAATCACTTATCAAGAGACTTCAAATTATTGTTCGACCTTTGCTTATGAAATCAAAATTACCAGTTTCTGTTTGGGGTCAGGCTATTTTACATGTTGCATCATTAGTTCGCGTTAGACCAACTGCTCATCATAAATTTTCACCATTGTAACTTGTACTTAGCCAACAAACAACTAAATATTTTTCACATGCGCACATTTGGTTGTACTGTATATGTACCTATTGCACCCCCATAACGTACTAAAATGGGTCCTCAACGTAGACTTGGAATTTATACGGGTTTTAATTCTCCATCTATCATTAGATATCTTGAACCTCTAACTGGTGATGTTTTTAAAGCACGTTTTGAGGATTGTCATTTTAATGAAACAATCTTCCCACCATTAGGGGGAGAAAAGTCATTACCTGAAGCACGACATTTGCCTGAAGCACGAAATTTTCCTGAAGCACGACGAGAGATTACATGGAATGCTTCGACGTTATCTCATCTTGATCCTCGTACAAATCAATGTGAACTAAAAATTCAAAGGATTATTCATTTGCAAGGAATTGCAAATCAATTACCGGATGTATTCACCGATAATAAGAAAATAGTGAAATCTCACATTCCAGCTGCTAATACTTCAGCACGAATTGAAGTCCTTATAGGACAATCAATTAATACAACAACAGATGAATTAAAATCGCACCTGAAGCGTGGAAGACTGATCGGTGTTAAAGATAAAATTCCCCGGAAGAGGAAAGTACAAGAAAAACAAGTTGTAGCCTAAAGAGGCTATACCCATAAAACTGGCCACAAATTAATTGATTTATCCAAAATTTATGAGCAAAAAATCTCCTGAAAATAAAACTCTTGAAGAGTTATACCCTGAAGAGGATCAGGCACCTGAAAATAACGAGATCTCGATACATTATGTACATACAGGAGAAGTATTGGATAGAAATAAAATTGTTGTCGACAACATATTTTCATATAAAGTTGCTCTTGATATTACTAGAAGTAATGATCATGAATATGAACTACAAACCGTTGAAGAATGTCAACGTAGAAATGATTGGCCAATGTGGAAAAAGGCGATTCAAGCAGAATTAAATTCACTAAATAAACGTGAAGTTTTTGGACTTGTAGTCCGAACACCTGAAGGTGTAATGCTTGTTGAATATAAATGGGTATTTGTACGTAAACGAAATGAGAAAAATGAAATTATAAGGTACAAAGTGCGACTTGTAGCCCAAGGTTTCTCGTGGAGACCTGGTATTGATTATCAAGAAACATATCCTCTTGTAATATTGGACACAATTACATTCAGATTTTTAATTAGCTTGGTAGCAAAAGAAAATTTGGATATGCAATTAATGCATGTTGTAATAGCATATCTGTATGGATCATTAGATAATGATATCTACATGAAAATTCCTGAAGAATATAAAATGCCTGAAGCATATAATTCTACATCTCAAAGTATGTATTCTATCAAGCTACAAAGATCCTTATATAGATTAAAGCAATCCAGACGAATGTGGTATAATAGCCTCAGTGAATATCTTTTGAAAGAAGAATTTGAGAATAATCTAATTTGTCCATGTATTTTTATCAAAAAATCAGAATCCAGATTTGTTATTGTTGCAGTATATGTTAATGATTTAAATCTTGTAGGGACTCAAGAAGAGTTAACAAAAACAACAAATTGTTTAAAGAATGAATTTGAGATGAAAGATCTTGGTAAGACAAAATTTTGTCTTGGCCTACAAATTGAACATCTTCCAAATAGAATTTTTGTTAATCAATCAACATACACAGAAAAAGTCATGAAGCACTTTTACATGGATAAAGCAGATCCTTTGTGCACTCTAATGATAGGTCGGTCACTTGATATCAAGAAAGATCCGTTTCGACCACAAGAACATGATGAAAAACTCTTGGTCCTGAAGTACCATATCTTAGTATAATTGGTGCTTTGATGTATCTTGTAAATTTCACACGACCTGATATAGCATTTGCAGTTAACTTACTAGCAAGGTACAATTATGCACAAACTCGAAAATATTGGAATGAAATTAAGCATATTTTGCGATATCTTCGTGGGGCTGCTGATTTGGGATTATTTTATCCAAATGGATCAAAACAACAATTAGTTGGATATGCTGATGCGGGTTATCTTTCTGATCCACACAAAGGCAGATCACAAACAGGATATTTATTTATTTATGGAAATACTGCTATTTCATGGAGATCTATTAAGCAAACAATTTCTGCTACTTCATCAAATCATGCAGAGATTATCGCAATTCATGAAGCGAGTCGTGAATGTGTTTCGTAGAGATCGGTAATTCAACACATTCGTGAGAACTGTGGATTATCATCAATCATAAATAGTCCAACGATATTATATGAAGATAATGCTGCTTGTATCACCTAAATTAGGGGAGGCTATATCAAGGGTGATAGAACCAAGCATATTGCACCAAAATTCTTTTATACACATGAGCTCCAGAAGAGTGGCGATATTGATGTCAAGCAGATACGATCATGTGATAATTTGGGTGATATATATTCATTAAGCCATTACCAACTGCGACTTTTAAAAAGATGGTGCACAACATTGGCATACGTCGACTTAAGGATATTTTTACCATGAACAGTGGTACTCATGAGGGGGAGTAAATTTTTTGAAGGATATGTGCTGATTGTACTCTTTTCTTTAGCCAATTTTTTTTTCTCACAGGGTTTTTATTTGGTAAGGTTTTTAACGAGGCATATTCTTAGAAAGTGGTCATCCAAGGGGGAGTGTTAAAAATAAAGTAACGAGAATTTGGAAAGTTTGGAAAATGAAAATGCAAGATATTTGAAAAGTTGCAACCAAAGCAAATGGAAAGACACACAAGGATATTAAAAGACTTAAGTCTTTTCATTAGCAACCGTAATCATATATAGTGATGAAGTTGTAGTTAAGTAGATAAGAGAGCAATTCTCTCAATGAAAGTGTAAAATTCATCCAAGTGGTTTGAGAGATATCAAATGAATTGTGGATGACCACTTAGTTACAAGAGTTTATCAATATACATTTTTGTTGATATACATTTTGTTTTATCTATCATTTTACAACAAATAATATTATAGTTTATCGAAGTGTTTTTCAATAATTAGCAGTTATATGAGTGAATTTGGCTCCTATATATAACTATTCTCTCCAATTCATTTTAATTTTACGTAATCTCTTTTATGATTAATAATGATCCAAATTTCTCAATTAAAAGCACGATAAGTACTTTTACTGATAAAAACTAACCTCAATTATTTGTCGAACATTCAAATTTTTATTGAAATTCACACATTTGTTGAATAGTAAAAAAAATGTTTGATTGCTCTAAATTTTTGTGTAAAAATTAAATTGAATATGATAAATTAAGAGATAGGTTTATTTCCTTATATTATCTAAATTTCTATATATTTATAGAATTTATAGAATTTAGCAAAATTGGAGAAAAGGGTAATGCTACATTTTATTTTATTTTTGCAAACATTTGAAATGCATAAGCAAAGGTAAAGTGTATCTAAAGGTCTATTAGATTGAGTTGGATCGATTGAATGGGAAATAAACTTGCAAAACAAAGGCCATCAATCCTCTAATATCTAATAAAAAGTTACCATAATTTCACTATGTTTGTAGCCATAACGAGACAAATTTCTTACTTGTATTGTATCAGAATTAAAATTGAGAAATGAGGACAAATTAAATTTGTGTACATATAATATTTATGCTAGTAATAAACTTTCAGTCTTATCAATATTAAAATTGATGATGTTAAACCAAAATTTGACGAAGAAAATGAGATACTTATGACTTGAACTTCTAAAATTAATGAGAGAGTAAGAAGGAAAAATATTAACAAAATTTAATTTCATATAAAAAAGTATTCTAAGGAACAATCACTTATTTGATAAATAAATATGATGGAAGAGAAAGTTAACAGAGTAATCAAACCTGAGAGTGATCATGGATTTGACGGTGAATTCGTAAGTTAGAAATGGAGGAGATGGGAGTTCTAGAGAGAAGAAGAGCGGCGCAATTTGGACTAATAAGGTAATTAAACCCTAGACCAAGTTTAATCTTTATAACCTCCTAGCCCGTGTAGCACACGTGTTGCACGTGTGTCATTAGTGTGATCGAAGATATAGTTTGAACTGCGTCAAATTTGGAGGACAAAATGGCATTACAAAAGTCAATTTAGGGATGAGAAAAATATAAATATAAATAACTTTTCCAAGGGTAAAAGTGGAAATGAAATTCTTGACAAAGGGACGCCAAATGACGTCACCTGCCTATGGTGACTTTATAATTAAACTACAACGATTTAGTTTAATTCGACTTTATAATATTGGTTAATTACATATCTAAGTCTTAAGTATAAAATGAATTACAATTTGGACCCTGAAGTATAAATCCTCGCATCTTAGCCCTCAAAGTACATTTAAATAAGCACAATCGACCCTACTTGACAATCTAGTTACTTTTTGCTCCGGAATGATGACATGTGTGTAACCCATGATATATATATATAGTTTGACCGTATTCGACTCGTATTAAAGTTTTATAAACACACAAATTTATTGTTAAAATATGAACTTAATAAAAAAAGGTTTTTAATATAAAATACATTCACCTGCTAATAATTACAAATAATTAATCCTACTAGTAATTAATCTTAAAACATAACTAAACTCAAATAACGGCACGAGGTCGAATAAAAAGGATGATGAAGGAACGATTCTTTTTATTAGATTATTAGCAGGTTATGTTTCAGAAATTAAGCGGCATCGTCAAGGTTATAAATCCGTCCATGAGTACACGCTAGACTTTTAGAGATTAATGAAATGAATTAGATTGCAGGAGTCTAAAATTTTGAAGGTTTTCAGATATTTTGAAGGATTAAAACGTGAGGTTAAGGAGAAAATTGGAGTGCAAATCGTACTTAGTATTGAGGAAGCCAGAGATTTGGCTTTGAAGGCTGAAATTATACTGCAAGAGAAACCTAAGCCTGAACCATTTTGAAAAAATTATTCAAAAAGAAGCACAGAATTTTAGAGATACGAATCATGTTTGAACAATCGACAGAGTTAAGGTTTTCAAAAACCCTAGAATTATCAAGGTAATAAACGCGGTGATCAGGCTATGACTGAAAAGGCCCAAGGAAAACAACCAATAACGTAGGAGAAATGACCTAATCCCTATGCCAAAAATTATAGGGATAAGTGCAATATTGTCGGAGGCGTAATGTGAACATAGTTAAACATAATGAGGAAAAGAAGATCTTGAGGAGTATGAAAATGCTTATGAAGTTAAGGAAGAAAATAATGAGTATGAGTCAGAAGGACATGTGTATGTGGTGAGGAAATTACTATTGATGCCAAAACTGGCAAAGAAACCCAATGCCATAAGTTATTCCAAATTAGATGTGCCATTCTTAGTAAATTTTTTGATTTAATTATTCATAGTGGTACCCAATATAAAATATTATTAGTAGGGTAGTAGTTGAGAAGTTACATTTACATGTGGAGAAGCATCCTAGCCTATACTCGATAGAGTGAATTAAATATATTGGTGAAGTTAAAGTAATTGAGCGTTGTAAAGTTTCATTTTCAAATGGAAAGTATGTAGATGATGTTTATTGTGATATTAAAGATATGAATGTTTATTATATTTTATTTGGTAAGTCATGGCAATATGACACTAACGCATAACATTCGAGAAGAGACAATGTTTATCAGATTAAAAAAGATGTAGTGCGGTATACTTTGTTGTCATTGAAAAAGGATTCCCAACCCAAAGCTTCTAAAGTGGAGGGGAAAACATTCTTGACAGTAGCACATACCTGCAAGGAATTTATGGCAGATATAAAGGAGTCGAGAAATTTATTTTGTATGGTTATGAAGGATGTGATGAAGGGAAAGTCGAAGGATGTTATTGCACCTGATGCAATTAAGCCTTTATTGGTTGAATTCAGTGATCTCATGCCGAATGAACTGTTGGATGAACTCCCCCCCAATGAGAGATATACAACACTAGATAGAATTAATTCCTAGAGATAGTTTTCCAAATATGCCTCACATTAAAGGATGAGTCCGAAGGAGAATGAGATACTACGAGAAAAGGTAAAAAAATTATAGAAAAAAGGGCATATTCAAGAGAGCATGAGCCCATGTACAACTCCCACTTTATTGGTACCAAAGGCTGACAGTAGCTGGCGAATGTGTATAGTTAGCAAGGCGATCAACAAAATTACAATGGTTTTCGAGGTTGGATGACATGTTAGATCAGTTGCATAGTTATATGGTTGCGTAGTCGCTACTATCAAATCTGTATACGGCTGAGAGATGAGTGAAGAACAACTTTTAAGACCAAAGATGGGTTATTTTGAATGGCTGATTATGCCATTCGGATTAAGCAATGCACCCAACTCCTTCATGTGTGTTATGAACCAAGTATTGAGACCGTTTATTGGGTGATTTGTTGTTGTTTCTTTTGATGATATCCTAATTTACAATAAATTTGACGAGGAACATCTTGTGCATGTAATCCTTGAGAATTTGTAAATAATATTAGTAATGAAAGTGAGTACGTTTAAAAATTATCTATGCATACACACACACACACACACACATATATATATATATATATATATGTTGCGAACCTCAATAATTTAATTAAAATTGAATTAAGTATGTGACAATTGAAGAATATAGTAATGATGATGATGAGCTTGATTAAGCTTATGTGATATGCCTTGTGTGGCATAATGAGAAAGATGAAGTAATTACTTATTTAATTATTTAAGAGATGATTGGCTAATAATGGTATGGACTAATGAGCACTTAAGTCCAATGAGAATAATGGACATGTTTAAAAGTGTTTGGAATTATGGTTTAAGTGATTGGTGTTGTTTGAGTGCAATAGGTATAGGAGTAATTGTGCATGACCCAAATTAGATTAAATTAGTGACTCAATGATTATTATTTTAGATTAGCCCAATTAGTACTAGAATTGGTGGTAGTGTGTGTGTGTGTGTGTGTGTGTGTGTGTATTGGTGTATAAGTAAACCTATAGCAATTAGAGATCAAGTAATTATATAAAAATTCAATGACCTTTATATATGTGAAATGTACTTCTGTGTAAGCAGATATAAATTTATGCTTGATTATAAAAGTTTATATAACTTTTATACTTATATAAATGTGCTTCTTGATTAAGCAGATAGATTTCATGCGGATTTATAAAGAATTATTTATTCTTTATAATAAAGAATGTGTTTCTATAAATTAAAAGATATAACTTTTAACTTCAGATATTATGCAACAAGTATTCTATGAATAAATGAATTTATGATCAAATACTTGTGATGACAGATATCAAGTATAATAAATGAATCAGTTAAGCAATACTTGATATAACAAATAAATTTGTTTAACTCAAAGAATATATAATAATATATTCTATCTATTATGTGAATAGTTATAAATAAGCTCACTTAGGATTTTAAAGACCGTTTGGAAAATTCGCTCAAGAGGAATAAATCCAAATTGTATCGGTATCTAAGTACTGACCAAATTTATAGTTTCACAATTAATATTTATATAAATATTTTATATAGATCACTTAAAACTTCAAATACGGTTCAGATAATTCTCTCTATAAGAAGAATATCTCGGGGTTGTTTTGGCGATCAAGTGTTGATCTACTTTACGATATTTATATAAATAATATCAATAAAAGGCCACTTAGGACTTTGAGCACTCGTTCGGCTAATTCCCTCACTTAAGAGGAATATCTCCGCTATAGTCTCGGTGTCTAAGTACTGACTTTTTATTAATAAGTAGATTATATATATATATATATATATATATATATATATATATAAAATCGTGTATAACAATTTATATCCGTATATCTATAAATCTAAATAAGCAAGAGATAATTCAACTAAATCAAATCAAATAACTTATCTCAAATGCTGAGACCAATTTCTTCCTCTTCTCAAATGATTAGAACTTTGATAAGAAGAGAGAGAAAGCTTTTTAGAGAGAGAGTATGTAGGCAAAGAGAATAAGTCTTTCTTTGTAAGTGAATTGGCAAAAAGAAATGTAAGAAGAGCCTCATATTTATAGGATTTTGAAGCTTGGGGCATAATGATCTTTTTGGAAACTTAATGGTTCGGATGGCTTTGATTGAAAATTGAAGGTTTGGATGAAATAAGAAGCATCACACGGATTGGACCAAGGAATAGGCTGACAATTTTTAGCCCATGCAAAATGTTGACTACCTTTGCATTTATTAGGCACATGGCTTACTTGATTTTCTAAATCAAAAACTCTCAGCATATGCACGGATGAAACAAAGTTTTGTCCCAAATGAATGTCTCATTCTTTTTGGTTAAAGGCATAAAGAGTTTAGCACATGCAAAATTAAATGCTCAATTCGGTTATTATTGATGGAGGCTATTAAGCCTTCATTTTTTACACGAATACATATACATGTATAATTAAATACTTTAAAGCTCCAAGTGTTTTCAAATAAAATATTTTTGCCCCTTTTGAAAATAATTTTTGAAAGCTTGAAGTTATTTAAGAAAAATAGGAATTCTTCTTGCCTTAGGAAATGTTACTTTATGAACTAATTTCTTTAACACTTGATATTAATTTATCAAGGTCAGAAAAATCAATTCAATAAGATTTGAAAATATTGTAGGTCAAAGTAAATAAGATATTTAAAATAATTAAAATATAAATTCTATAGAGAGGATTCTACCATTTTAATTAACTTATTTACTAATTATTGTTATCATCAAAATAAACCTAAAAGTTGGAGACCCAATAATTAAGCCTGACCCCAAGCAACTACAGAATTACACGTGTCCTCCTTTAATGTCGATGGACTAATTCCGTCGGAATAACGGTATTGCAGACGGAACGTCCGTCGGAAATAAGTTTGTCGGACATATTTAGTCCCCGGCGAAATTACCGACGGACTTAAAGCTGAGGACCGTAATTACGACCGAATGGGCGATGGAAAATTCCTTCGAGATTAATATATTTCCGATGGAATACCCTCAATTTCGACGAAATATTTCGTCAGAATTGAGAGCTTTTCTTGTAGTGAATCAGTTACAAAATAACTCCTTATACAAATAGCTCTGAACTTATTGGACACCACTGCCCCCTTTGTACGACTGCAACCTCTTGCACCTCTACAACCGCTTGCACCACTGCAACCTTAGAGGTTCTTTTGTACAGGCCTATCCACCACTGGATCACACAAGTCAACTAGGCTTGTATACAAGTTTTAATATGAATGAATATGATTACAATATATCTATGAATTTCTAGCACAAGAAATTAAGAACAAGACAAGAGTAATCTACTAGAAACTTCTTCTTTAAGGCTCTGTTTTTCTCTATTCGTTAGCTTATAGCTTTTGCTGAGAATGATATATAGAGAGAAGAAAGCAACAACAGGAAACCACCTTCCACAATTTTAAAATCCCAAAGAAAGATATGAACATAACCAAAGATGAAGGGATTTGAAATTGAAACAAAACCACTAGAATCAAGGGATAGTTACTTAATTAGAAAAATTAGCAGCATGAAATATGTTAAAAGAAATCTTTGACTTAAGGAAACAAGGCTAAGTTTTTTCACAACTAATTTTGTTTCCAAAAAAAACTTCTAAGCTTTTTGAATTTAAATTAACTGCTCTTTGAAATAAGAAATTGACTTGGCTTCCAAAAATATATTTCTAACTTTTGAATTTGAATTTTCAGCTCTTTGAGATAAGAAATAAAACTAAATTAATTTGGCTTCCAAAAATAACTCTTTAAAGAATTTGAATTTTAAGCACATGAAACCTTCTTTTATAAAATAATTTTCAGCAATATAAAATTGCCTTGAAATTAATTAATCAAGCTAAAAATCCTTACATTTGATTTCCTAGGTAAAGTCATAGGGATCTAACCATGTGGTGGCTCTAAACAACATTTCTTCATGAAGATCCATTTGAAATCTTGATACATGCATAATTAATCCATAACCTGAAAATCATAAAACATCTCCATACGAAATATATATTGTCATCATTAAAATAAAACTCATAAATCAACATTCTCCCCCTTTTTGATGATAATAATATATAACTCTACAAATCAACTTGTCATCATTAAAACCAATAGTATATAAACTAACATCCTCCCCCCTTTTTGATGATGACAACCTATAATATATAACTCTCCCTAAATATATGGCTCCCCCTAAAACCATGCATTTAATTATCAAGCACAAGTTAATTGATTTATTTAGCTCTTCATGAATTGTACCATATGCATATCAATTTAGATATCTCTCTCCCCCTTTGTCATCAACAAAAAAATAATTCATATCAATTAGTTATTTAGATATATCTCCCCCTTTGACATCATTAAAAAAAATTCAAGGATACCAATATAGCACGTATAGCAATAGCTCATATAGCAAGTAACCAAAATGATCATACCTTTGTGTTTTGTTACCAATGTATCAACATTTTGTTTTACCAATAGTAAACTTGATAGTTGTGCTCTTTAGTATAGCTTTGGATTTTGTATTTTCATAACCAAGTCTCTTCAAAAGTTTTTCTTGTGGTCATCCTGATGTTGAGGTCATTAATGCTTAGGATAAGAGGATGATTTTTCACTGTTCTAGTTGTTCTTGTAAGCCTAGCTTCAGTCATTTTTCCCCTGGTTCGTGTTTAGAAATGTCTATTCTGTCTTCTGAAGTAGACGTCTGGATATATCAATTTCTGCTTCTGCAACACCGTCTGATTTGTCTTCTGAAGCAGACGGGTGGTCGGGCTATCTGGATACTGCTATCTTATCTGAGTTTCTCCCTCTGAAGCGAACGAGTAGTCAGGCTGTCTGCATACGTTTGGCTGATTTCTGACATCCAAATTCTATTTCTCTTATCAACTTCATTTTCTTCTTTTAATAGATCATGATTAATTTCATCAAATATAATATGCACTGATTCCTCAAGATTGTCGTGAGTATTAAATATGGAGCATTTAGCACAATAAAAACTTTAGAGTAACCAATGTTAGGTACAATTGTGTTACTAAATCCATAGAGTTTTCATAATAATATATCTAATTAGAACTCTATTTAAAAAACTACATGATGTACTTACCGATTTTGCCAAATAATTTATAGTCCACTTACTCTCTCAAAGTAAAGTACTATCCGTCTCCTTTTTGACCTTAAGACATCTACAAAACACACAAATAGTCTCTACCTTTTTGGTACTCAAAACTCCTTGGGTCCTTTTGGGTTAGTAACATATAAATCACATTTCCTTACCCAAATTTGTTTTATTCTAATTTTATTACAATTAGAATCAAAATGACATTTAAAACCACATTTTTTGCAAGTAACAAATGGTGAGCAATAAAGAGGCTTATTCCTTGGTTTATTATTTATTATTCTAATTTTATTAGTAGTGTTTTTTTATGTTCTTAACAAGATTGTACCCAATTCCTTGTTTATCTATACTTGACCTTTGAGCACCCAACATTATATTCAAATTTTCTTCTCCTTGAACAAAATTTGCAAGATCTCTTTTTAATGAAATTATTTCTTCATAATTATTATCATGTTGCACATTCATCATTTTTACATCATTAAAAGCATTTATGCATGCATCTCTCATTTTCAAATTTTCTTTTAAAATTTTATTTTCATTTTTGAGATATTCATTTTCTTTTCTCTCTTCAATAAGTGACTTAACTTCATTGATTAGCTCATTTACGCAATTCTTTAAATAGGCACTTTTCTTTTTGACCTATTGATTTTCATTTTGTAAAGCAAGATAATCAGACATAGATATTTCAAGAAGTTCATTGTTTACCTTGGATGCCTCTTGGTTGTTCAATCTTGTGAAACATATCTGAGCTGTTTCATCATCTTGATCTGCTTCACGCTCGGATTCATCATCACTCCATGTCATCAATGCTTTCCCTTTTGAGTTGTTTACTTTGATCTTCCTTTTGAGTTGGAAATAATCTCTCTTGAAGTGACCAGGCCTTCCACATTCAAAACAGGTTTCCTCTTGCGATTTTTGCTTGAAGTCCTTCCTGTTGTTGAAAGATTTACCTTGACACTTTGATTGGTTCTTCCTTCTAATTAATTCTCTCAATTTTCTTGTCATCGATGTTATTTCTTCATTAGAGTCTTCATCATCTCTTTCCATGTAGCTCTCGGCTTGTAGGGCTAAAGTCTTATTTTTGGCGTCTCATCTTATTCATCATACCTTTTTAGCTGATTTTCAAATTATTCAAGCTCTCCAAATAAGGTAAGAGTTTTCATTGTACTAATTGTTGATGAGTATTGAAGAGTTGTACTTTCGGTGTGAACTGTTTGGACATGACCTTTAGCAGCTTTCTATTAATTTTCCTCTGATCAATTTTCCTCCCAAGCATACTAAGCGAATTCATTAGAGTGAGAAATCTCCCTTGAGCTTCGTTAATTGTTTCATCTTTCTCTAATTTAAACAACTCGTACTCTTGCATCAACATGCTAAGTTTCACCTCTTTCACCTTGGACGTTTCTTCATGGCACATGATGATCGTATCCCAAATTTCTTTTGCTTTATTACAGCCAAAAACCTTTTCGATTTCTGATTGTACCATCTCACTTGGCAAGGTATTCATGGTTTAATTTTGAGCTGTAATACATCATGTATGATTCATTTGCATCCATCTCCATAAGTGTTTTTGGTCTGCCATCATCATGTCTTAGAATATGGGTCCGTTGTCAACTACCTACCATTCCCATGGGTCTCTGTTAAAGTATATCTTCATTCTGAATTTCCAAAAATTGAAGTTCTCACTGCCTAGCAACAATGGAGGTCTGCTAGTGGACTACCCTTCTTGGAAATTAAGGTGTGCCATCGAATCTTACCATACGGTCTGCAAAGACACACGTTAGTAGAGCCAAAGTTCTGAAACCAAATGTAATTCAGGAGTGGGTGCACACCTAGAGGGGAGGGTGAATAGGTAAATATGCTTGAAGTGATTAACAATAACACTTTTAAAATTATCTACTAACTGAACTATCCAGACAGGTTATCTCATGTCTGCTTAAGTATATTAAACCGATATGCAGAACCTGCTTACGTATATATATTAAACTGATGTACAGAACCTTCTTTGAATTATTCAAACAACTCAAAGCCTGTCTGCTTAGGTATTTAAATGAACCTGTTATGCAGAATCTTCTTAGATTTTATCGGTGCAGAATATGTATTGTGTTTAAGTGCAGAATTAAAGTAATATAAACAAGATAAATAATAAACCACAACACCAAGATTTTTAAGTGATTCGACCCCTACCCTCTAATCTAGTAGCTTAATCCACGTTCAATACCAATTGGTATTGGAGTCTCCTTTTATTAAAATAATATTCAATCAGTTACAAAATAACTCCCTATACAAATAGCTCTGAACTTGTTGGACACCACTGCCTCATTTGCACGACTGCAACCTCTTGCACCTCTACAACCGCTTGCACCACTGCAACTTAAGAGCTTCTTTTGTGTAAGCCTATTCACCACTGGATCACACAAGCCAAAGTAGGCTTGTATACAAGTTTTAATATGAACGAATATGATTATAATATATCTATGAATTTCTAGCACAAGAAATTAAGAACAAGGCAAGAGTAATCTGCTAGAAACTTCTTCTTTGAGGCTCTATTTTTCTCTATTCGTTAGCTTGTAGCTTTTGCTAAGAATGATATATATATATATATATATATATATATATAGAGAGAGAGAGAGAGAGAGAAGAAGAAGAAGAAGAAGAAAGCAACAACAAGAAACCACCTTCCACAATTTCAACATCCCAAAGAAAAATATGAACATAACCAAAAAGGAAGGGACTTGAAATTGAAACAAAACTGCTAGAATCAAGGGATAGTTACTTAAAAGAATTAGCAGCATGAACTCAGTTAAAGGAAATCTTTGACTTAGGGAAGCAAGGCTGAGATTTTTCACAACTGAATTTGTTTCCAAAAAAAACTTCCAAGCTTTTTGAATTTGAATTAACAGCTCTTTGAAATAAGGAATCGACTTGGGTTTCCAAAATATATTTCTAACTTTTGAATTTGAATTTTCAGCTCTTTGAGATAGGAAATAAAACTAAATTGATTTGGCTTCCAAAAATAACTCTTTGAATTTGAATTTTAAGAACATGAAACCTTCTTTTATAAAATAATTTCTAGCAAAATAAAATTGCATTGAAATTAATTAATCAAGCTAGAAATCCTTACATTTAATTTCCTAGGTGAAGTCCTAGGGACCTAACCATGTGGTGACTCTAAACAACATTTCTTCATGAAGACTCACTTGAAATCTTGATACATGCATAATTAGTCCATAATTTGAAAATCACAAAACATCTCCATACAAAATATACATTGTCATCATTAAAATAAAACTCATAAATTAACAAATAGTTCATTCCTTCAGGAGATGCTGGCGATGATTTTGTTGACGTCGCCATGGGATTCGTCTTCATCGTATTCTTGAAATTGACAATTTGGTTTAAGATCCATGCGCTGGTGGCTAAAGTTGCTGAACCATGTTTTGGAATTAAACGGATGAAGTATCTGTTAGGGAAGATATATATTTAAAAATATATATTTGAAACTAAAAAATTAATAATAATTAAAACTGATATATATATATATATATATATAATGCTTATCTGATATACCGAACTTCTAAGAAAGGAATATGTCAAGGCTAGTATCGAATACTATGTCCTTAAGACAATTATGCCCTCCTTATTGGTGCTTCGAGTTAGCGGCACTGGTCTCTCAGGATACAATGACAACTTGTGTTATATCAGCACTACAAATAATACAAACAACGAACCAAACAAATGTTCTGAACCTTTCTCTCAAAAGGAACTATGAATAATGAAAACTAAAAGACTAGAATGCTTGATGCTCTATTGAATTAAATGAATGAAATGGCCGCCCCTCCTACTCTATTTATAGGAAGGATTCGTGACCCGACACAACCCATTGAAAGGGCATCGGATGCATGTGAAAAGGTATGACATAACATCTGTTCGGTGAAAACGACGTAGTTTTGGCCTAACAGAGAGGACGCTTTTGTTCAGAGCATCTGTTCGGCCAAAACGACGTAGTTTTGAGCCTTAACATAATGAGCGCATCTGTTCAGATAGGCACTTCCCAAAAGGACGTAGTATTTGTGTCTGTTCTGCAGATAACGCTTCACAGGTTTGATAATAAATAACTTATCAAAACGACAAAGTTTTGATAATAAAATAAAATAAATAAAATTCAAACAAATTTTGTCCAAAAAATATATACAAGGACCCACGAACCACGAGCCTCGACCCACGAGCCCGAGCCCGGCCCGACGCGCGTGTGTGGGTTCAAACCAAGTCTTGGCTAGGTCCTCTCCCTTCCACAAAAGTGGGGTGCCCCTTGGGCCCCAAACCTAATAGCAACTTTCTTGTATAAATACCAATTAATATTTTAGTTCTTAACCGATGTGGGACTTCACTTTCCACAAGTATTTATTATCATTTCCAAGGGTGATCTTTGGGAGTTAATTTCTCATTCATTATTCCATGGATTTGAGCTTTCAAATACTTAATTTAATTTATTCCATGAGTAGAACACATTGATGTGTGGATTCATTTCAAATAATTAATGAAATCCACAATTATTTTCGCTCAAATTCTAACAATCCCCCACATGAATGAAATTGACTGCCAGCCTTATGCAAATGTTATGCAGACTCTGAGAGAGAGAGAGAGAGAGAGAATTGGAAATCATCTGTTTAGAGAGAGGTAGTTTTGGCTTTGAACCTTCCCTTATGAAAAGACTATCAAATTTACTGGTTGTCCAGTGAACATGATGTCTTGAACTGTCTAACCGTTTGTGTAAACCGAGACAATAGAAATTCACATAGAATCTTTCCAGACATTATTTGGTTCTCATGACTTTATTCATTTTGGCCCTGAACAATCCCGGATTTATGAGTGCTCTAGAGAAGTATAGCCTTTTATCATTCTTATAGAATTGGCCCAGTTTACACTCGCATAGGTGATTCTTAATAAGAGTATCCTGCCATACCCCACTTGTTTATCAAGATTTAAGAATCTTTAAAAGCATAGCTTATCCTGAAATCGTTGTAGGCATCACTATCTCGTATCATAGGAATGGACAAAAGAAATTAATTTCTTCATAGTGATTTGGTTGAATCGTTCACAACTTAGTTGTCTCTTTGAATCTAGATCTTGGGATCTCCAGTCAACTAGGTTGGGTTTTCATCATGACGATCCTTTATTTAAAGGCTTTAAACCCATTCCCGTTGATGTTATTTTTACTTGCTCTCTAGTCAAACCTTTAGTTAACGGATCCGCTAGATTTTCTTTTGACTTTATGTACTCAATAGACATAATGCCATTAGAGAGCAATTGTTTTATGGTATTATGTCTACAATGAATATGTCTAGACTTACCATTATACATATGACTATGTGCCCTTTCAATTGCTGATTGACTATCACAATAGAGACAAATAGCAGGCACAGGTTTAGGCCACATAGGAATATCTTCTAGAAAATGACGAAGTCATTGAGCTTCTTCTCCAACCTTATCCAATGCAATAAACTCAGATTCAGCTTCTTCTCCAGCCTTATCCAATGCAATAAACTCATATTCCATCGTTGATCGAGCAATACATGTTTATTTAGAAGATTTCCATGATACTGCTCCTCCACCTAGTGTAAACACAAAACCACTTGTGGATTTAGAGTCTTTTGTATCTGATATCCAGTTCGCATCACAGTATCCTTCAAGTACTGTTGGATATCTCGAGTAGTGTAATCCAAAGTTTTGAGTGTATTTTAAATACCTTAAAACTCTTATGATCGTTGTCCAGTGATCTTTCACTAGATTGCTTGTAAATCTACTCAATTTATTAACAGCCTGTGCTATGTCAGGACGTGTACAATTCATTAAGTACATAAGGCTTCCAATTATTTGTGCATACTCAGGTTGTGATATGCTATCTCCTTTATTTTTAGACAAGTGTAGATTTATATCTACTGGTGTTCCCACAGGATTGCAATCATATTGATTGAATTTCCTGAGTATTTTCTCAATATAGTGTAATTGTGGTAACACTAATCCATCTGATGTTTTAGAAATTTTAATTTCTAATATTACATCAGCAACACCCATGTCCTTCATGTCAAATGTTTTATTTAACATATTCTTGGTAGTTTTAATGATTTCATTATTACTACTCATAATGAGCATATCATCTACATAAAGATAAATAATGACAAATCCTTTCTCAGTTTCCTTGACATATACACATTTGTCACACTCATTTATTTTGAAACCATTTGACATCATTGCACTGTCAAATTTTTCGTGTCATGGTTTAGGTGCTTGTTTTAGTCTATAAAGGGACTTCACAAGCTAACAAACTTTCTTTTCTTAACCTGGAACAATAAACCCTTCTGGTTGTTCCATGTATATTTCTTCTTCAAGATTACCATTTAAGAAGGCTGTTTTCACATCCATTTGATGTATCTCTAAATATATCGTATATGGCTGCAATGGCTATTAACATCCTAATTGATGATATTTTTGTCACAGGAGAATAGGTATCAAAATAATCCAAACCCTCTTTTTGCTTGTATCCTTTGATTACAAGTCTTGCTTTGTATTTATCTATAGATCCATCTGTTTTCATTTTCTTCTTGAATATCCACTTTTATCCAAGAGGTTTAGAACCTGGTGGGAGATCTACTAATTCCCATGTATGATTGTGCAGTATGGATTCTACTTCACTATTTATAGCCTCTTTCTAATATGGAGCTTCAGGACTCGATACTGCTTCTTTATAAGTTTGAGGCTCATTTTCTAACAAATAAGTTAGAAAATCTGGACCATAAGATTTTGATATTCTAGCATGTTTACTACGTCTAGGTTCATCAATATCTTCTAATCCATGATCACTGTCTCTAACAGTGTCATAAGTTCTTTTGTTTGAATTTATTTCATGTTCATTAGAACTTGGCTCTTGTGACTTATTATTAGGAAATACTGTTTCAAAAAATTCAGCATCTTTTGACTCAATAATAATATTTTCATGTATTTCCTCTATTTTTGATTTATTAACCAAAAATCTATATGCACTGCTATTATTAGCATAACCAATGAATATACAATCTATTATTTTTGGTCCTATCTTCACCTTTTTGGGTGGAGGAACCATTACCTTTGCTAAGCACCCCCACACTTTTAAGTGTTTATAAGACGGTTTTCGTCCTTTCCATAACTCATAAGGTGATGCATTAGACTTCTTTTGAGGTATGCAGTTGAGAATATAATTTGCTGAAAGAATTGCTCCCCCCCCCCACAAATTTTGAGGTAATCTAGAACTTAATAATAATGCATTCATCATTTCTTTTAAAGTTCTATTCTTTCTTTCAGCAACACCATTTTGTTGTGAATATGGTGTTGTTGTTTAGTGTATTATACCATGTTGTGAACAAATTTCAACAAAAGGAAATTCATATTCCCCACCTCTATCACTTCTAATTATTTTGATCTTTTTATCAAGTCAATTCTCAACCTCATTCTTGCAATGTGTAAACATTTTCAAGGCCTCATCTTTATTTCTCAATAAGTAAACGTAACAATATCTTGTACAATCATCAATAAAAGTAAGAAAATATTTCTTACCCCCTCTTGTTTGTATATACTTTAAATCACAAATATCAGTATGTACTAATTCAAGAGGTTACGTACTTCTTTCAATTGATTTAAAAGAAGATTTCTGAAGTTTTGCCTTAACGCAAACTTCACACTTATGATTTGAGTTAATCTCACATTTTGGCAAACATTCCATATTAATTAATCTACGGATAGTATTATAATTAACATGACCTAATCTACCATGCCATAAATTAGAAGACTCAATCATATAAGCAGAAGATGTAATTTTATTAATATTTGAAGGTTAGTCATTACATTCATTTTGAAGAGCTCATTGCTCATATATCCCTTCCACACATACATCCCATTTTTAGTTAGGACAAACTTGTCCGATACAAAGACTAATTTGAATCCCTTTTGACTAAGAAGAGATCCTGACACTAAATTCTTCCTAATTTCGAGCACATGGAGCATGTTATTGAGGGTGAGTTCATTGCCAGATGTCATCTTTAGAACTACCTTTCCTTGCCCTGCAACTTTGGATGATGAAGAATTTCCCGTGAATAATTGTTCTCCATGCTCAATTTCTTGATATGTGGAGAACATCTTCTTGTCAAAACACACATGGCGGGTTGCTTCAGAGTAGATCCACCATTCCTTGGGATTTTCAACCATGTTTACTTCAGAAATAACCGCTGATAAGTTCATTTCAGAAACATCTTGAAAAAGTCCATCCACTTCCATTACATTGGCTTGTGCAGACTTCTTATTCCGGTCTTTGCGTTTACGACAATCCTTAGCCCTATGTCTGGACTTATCACAAATGTAGCATTTGCCTTGGAATTTTTTATTCATTCCCTGTTGAGGCCCATTGCCGGAGTACTTTCTCTTTTTAGACTTCTGACCTTGTTCCACCACGTTGGCTTTATGTTCAACAAAGGTCCTTCCTGCTTTCTTCTCAGAAGCACGGTTGTCCTCTTTAATCCTTAATCTTACGATTAAGTCTTCAAGTTTCATCTCTTTGCGTTTATGCTTAAGATAATTCTTGAAATCTTTCCACATTGGTGGTAATTTTTCAATAATAGCAGCAACTTGAAAAGATTCACTTAATGACATACCTTATACATGTATTTCATGCAGGATTACTTGTAGACTATGAACTTCTTCGTGCCAGCATCTTCTATTTTGTATTTCTTATCCAAGGAATCCCATAATTCTCTTGCAGACTTGAGAGAACTATACACATTGTATAATGTGTTATCCAATCCGTTGAGGATGTAATTTCGGTACAAAAAATCTGCATGTTTCCATGCATCAATTGTAGCAACCATCTGCCTGTCTGTTTCATTCTCACCAAGCATAGGAGAATCTTCATGAAGAAATCGTGCCAAGTTTAGCGTAGTAAGATAAAATAACATCTTTTGTTGTCATCTTTTAAACTCTGTTCCATTGAACTTTTCTGGTTTTTCACCATGGTTCACAGGAACATTTGGTACCACAGGTGTAGAAGAAGAACCGATTATAGTACCAGAATCGGTAGCCATACTTTTGCAAATATAAATTAAATAATACTAATTGTCTTAAGATTGTTAGGGAAGATATATAGTTAATAATATATTTGTAACTTAAAAATTAATAGTAATTAACATTGATATATATATATATATATATATAATGCTTATCTGATATACCGAACTTCTAAGAAATGAATATGTCAAGGCTAGTATCGAATACTATGTCCTTAAGACAATTATGCCCTCCTTATTGGTACTTCGAGTTAGCGGCACTTGTCTCCCAGAATATAATGACAACTGTGTTATATCAGCACTACAAATAACACAAACAACGAACCAAACAAATGTTCTGAACCTCTCTCTCAAAAGGAACTATGAATAATGAAAACTAGAAGACTAGAATGCTTGATGCTCTGTTGAATTGAATGAATGAAATGACCGCCCCTTCTACTCTATTTATAGGAAGGATTCGTGACCCATCTGATGGGACACAACCCATTGAAAGGGCATCGGATGCATGTGAAAAGGTATGGCATAGCATCTGTTCGGTCAAAACGACGTAGTTTTGGCCTAACAGAGAGGACGCTTCGACCAAAACGACGTAGTTTTGAGCCTTAACAGAATGAGCGCATCTGTTCAGATAGGCACTTCCCAAAACGACGCAGTATTTGTGTCTGTTCTGCAGATAACGCTTCACAGGTTTGATAATAAATAACTTATAAAAAACAACACAGTTTTGTTTTGATAATAGAATTAAAATAAAATAAACAAAATTCAAATAAATTTTGTCCAAAAAATATATATACAAGGACACACACACACATATACATACATACATATATATATATATATATATATATATATATATATATATATATATATATATATATATAAAATTGTTCGTCGCCAAACAAAAGCTTTAAAATGTCGTTCCAAAATTCATCCGCAATTGAATCTCCGCTACTATCGTTCGATGTTGGAAGGTCGACGAGATTATCTAACAAAAGATTAAATATTTCCTACTTAATTAACTCATCATGTCAGGAGTTCACATATTTATTTGTATGTTTCTTCTGAGGGTTAATTGCATATCTGATTCTAAGGGTTAATTGCATATTTGATCTTAAAGTATACACCGTTTTATAATTAATACCCTAAAGTTTAATTCCTCCGGCACACACTCCACGTAATAAAATCTCCTGATATGCACCCACATGAAAAATCTAGAAGAAAAAAAGTCATCATATTTCTATTCCACGTGAGGACGTACACGTGTTAAGACTTTGGTCGAAAATTTGGCCGGAATCATATTTAGGATTCATCGTGCTTATTTTCATGTGAAAATGGTTAATAACAAATTCTAAATAATATAACGAGATTATAGTCTGTTTATCTTATATATTTTGAACAAGTAGTGCACTTCATTGATTAAAAAATGACTTAACTATATGAAAACATACAATTTAATCTGAAAAATACAATTTAATTGTATGTAAACATTTAAATAGTACTCAAATATTACCAAAATACAACTCAAATCACATGTAAACATTCTGATGACTAAATTAATCAGATTACTATCTAGGATTCACCGTGTTTATCTAGTCTTATTTTGGAGAGCGAGCTGTAAAGATTTAATTTTTTTCATCCTAATTGTAACTCATATACATACTATTAACATTTTCGCGTTTAAGTATATAGTTGGACACAACATGTTATCTACTTTAAAGTTGTGCGTGAAGGAGTTGAAGATCGTTCAGTCATAAATTTAATCTTTGTACCCCAACAAATGTACTCCCTCTTTCTCTATCTATCCTAATCAGGTAAATATGCACATGCAAACATATAGTCATATTATTAAATTCAGGTTAATGAGCTTGTGCATATATACAAATATCCATATTAATACCTTTAGGATTAATCAAGAGTTTTTGTTGCATCATATTTTCAAAAATGAGTGTATACGTGTGTTTGTGTGTGCACATATTGCTATTGAAGAAAATAACTGAACAGAAATGTAAAACTTCATAAAGGCGTCAACAACATCTCCAAAACACAAAATAATAAAAAGAAAATAGTTAACCTAAAAGAAGAAAAATTAATGGCTGAATGACACTTATAACCCTCCAAGTTACCACCCACTTTCAATGACGTCCTTAAAGTTTATTTTTCGTCAATCGGGCCCTTAAAGTGGCATTTTTTGGCATTTCCGTTCCTTTTACCCTATTTTACCCCACCCGACCCATTTTGACCGAAACCGAACCAGTTTGACCCGATCCAATTTCATCAACTAATTTTTTTTATAAAAAAAAACTAAAAAGTTTTAAAATTATTTAAAAAATAATTATTAGTTAAAAATTCTTTTAAAAATAATATTTTATTTTAAAATATTAAAAATTATTATTATTTTAAAATTAATTATTATTTCAAAAATATTATTTTATTCTAAAATATTAAAAATACTTATTATTTTAAATATTTTTAAAAATAATTATTATTTTCAAGAAAAAATATTAAAATCTTTTATTTTTTCATAAAATGAGTAAACTTTCATAAAATATAGATTAAAAATATTTATTTAAAAATAATTAATTTTAATATTTTAAAATAAAATATTATTTTTAGAATAATTTTAAAATAATAATTATTTTTATATTTAAAAATAAAATATTA
Source organism: Aralia elata (assembly GCA_034770075.1). NCBI lineage: Eukaryota > Viridiplantae > Streptophyta > Magnoliopsida > Apiales > Araliaceae > Aralia > Aralia elata. The sequence goes on from CM068377.1 coordinate 32,396,174, forward strand.
TTTTTAAAAAAATTAAAACTTTTATTTTTTTCAAAAATGAGTAAAATTTCATAAAATATAGATTCAAAAGAATTAAAGTTTAATTTTTTTAATTCTTAATTATTTTTATGAAAATTTACACATATTTAAAAAATAAATATTTCTAGTTTTGTTTTATGAAAATAAAAAAAAATTATTTAGTTTTTTTGAATCTATATTTTATGAAACTTTACTCATTTGTAAAAAAAAAATTAAAATTTTCTATTTTTTCTGAAAATAAAGTTTAATTTTTTTGTTTAATTTTTTTGAATCTATATTTTATAAAACTTTACTCATTTTTTTTTAAAATGATAAATTTTCTAAATTTTTTTCCTTAAAAAATAATAATTTTTAAAACTTTTTAATTTCTTTTTTTTAAAAAAAAATTGAATCAATTTTTTTATTTATCTTTTACTGTTTTTCGTATTTTACATATAAAATGAAAAAAAAATCTACTTTTTTTTTAAAATAAAGTTTTATTTTTTTATTTAATTTTTTTGAATCTATATTTTATGAATCTATATTTTTTCTTAAAAATAAGAATTATTTTTTAAAATATTTAAAATAATAATAATTTTTAAGATTTTTTAAAAAAATATTTTTTTATAATTATTTTTAATATTCTAAAATAAAATATTATTTTAGTTTTTTAAAAAAAAAATAATTAGTGAAATTGGGTCGGATTCGTCAAAATGGTTCGGATTGGTCAAAATTTGGTAAAAATGGGTCGGGTTTGGGTCAAATCTAGTAAAAGGAACGGAAACGCAAAAAAATGCCACTTTAAGGATCCAATTGACGAAAAATATACTTTAGGGACGACATTGAAAATGGATGGCAACTTGGAGGGTCATATGTGCCATTCAGCCAAAAATTAATTGCTAAAGAACACAATTTATATCGTAGCCACATATAAATCCAAACTTCAATTATTACTTAGATCAAAACAATAAAGTAGACAATTTTTATAAGTTAGCATCTTCTATTCATCCTTCACTAGAATTAAAATTTAGCTTAAATGTCATAATACACACACACACACACACACATATATATAGTAATTAATTAGTTAAAACAATTATCTTAAAATTCTCAACACTTGTTACTCAACAATATGATTATAATACTTACCTTTTTCAGTCTTATCATAAAGTCTGATAGTCTGTTGTTCTGTTATTGTTAATTTTGAACAAACAAGATGCTTGTAATCTCTAAATAATCTTCGCATATATAAATGTAAATACTGCTTACAATCTTCGCATATATAAATGTAAATACTGCTTTTTTTAGAGTTGATGATAACTTGGATCATGAAACGTACGTTTGTATGATTAAATCTCTGTTGTTTATGTGATATTACTTGTAAAATTGTATTTTTGAATCAAAATGTGATGATTAAGTCTAATTTATTAATTATTTCGAAGAAATACATGAGAACATATATATTTACTTATATGGTCCACCAGCAATAGTTTAACACGAGCTTATATGAGGAAAGTTCTTTTTATGTAAATCAAAGAGTAAAATGCAAAAATAACCTTTATACTATAGGGTATTTAGATATTGTGTCCCCTTTTTTTAGTCAATGGAAAACGAATTCTTTACTATTTAAAAATTTGGATTGTGAACCCTATTTTGTCATGGGTCATTGACTTGTACACATGACACGTTGACATGTCAATTTAACACATTTGAGTTAAAAATATTTATTCTCTCAAGATTTGAACCTAAAATCTCATACTCCCAAAACTAACAAAACATTTAATTACCAACTAAATTAAAAATATCAATTTTCTCTCTTAGAAAATTATTACTAACAATAATAGTATTAATACAACTTATTAGTTATTAGTAATATTATTAATAAGTTATTAATAATTACTTAATAGTTATTAATAATTCTCTTTAGCATGATTTTGCTTCTTAGCTAAATATAAAATATATTATCTTAATAATATTACTTATTAGATATTAGGATATATTAATGTTATTAATAATATCAATATACTTATAATATTATTGTTATTAATATACATTAATGTTAAAGAAAAAATAGATAATTTTGACAAAAGGAAGAGATAAATCCAACTTTTCTTTCTCTCTGTTTAGTTTCTCCTGTACGAACTGGTGGAAGAGTCAAGACCGTGAATAAGAATCATCTTAAGAATTTTATTATTTGTTTATTTATTTGTTATTCTATTAATTCTACCTCTCCGACTTCACTAGTTACTTACCGCAAAAGATGAAATCTAAAAAATCATTTAAATATATTGAATAAATAAAGTACTTATTATTTTTATAAAATATGCGATCACAAGATTAAATTATTTATTTATTTTAACTATTGTATTATTGTTATTATCATAAATTATTCTTATTAGCATATGTTACTTCAATTATTATTTTTGTTAAAAAAATAATAAAATAAAAAATAAAATAAAATAAGGTTCATTTTTTTAACATTAATGTAGACTATAACAGTAATGCTATTAGAATATTAATGTTATTAATATCATTAATATATACTAATATCTAATAAGTAATGTTATTAAGATAATATATTATGAGTATTTATCCAAGTAAGAAATATCATGTTAAAGAGAATTATTAATAACTAATAAGTAAGTACTAACAACTTATTAATAATATTACAAATAACTAAAAAAGTTGTACTAATACTATTAGTGTTAGTAATAATTTTCTAAAAAATAACATTAATTCTTAGCTTAGTTTGTAATAAATGTTTTGTTAGTATTGGAAGTTGATGTGTTAAGTTCAAATCTTGGAAGAATAGATATTTTTAGCCTAAATGGGTTAAATTGACATGTCAACGTGTCATGTGTACAAGTCAACGCCACGTGGCACAATACGGTTCACAATCCAAATTTTCAGATAGTAAAAGGTTCGTTTTGCATTGACTAAAAAAAAGGAGCACAATATCCAAATATCCCTATAGTACAAGGGTCACTTTTGCATTTTACTCGTAAATCAAATAACAAAAATGAACACATTCCTTACTGAGTTGACTCACCGTTCATATGCAAGGATGCTTTCTCACAAGTTTATCATTCATCAGTATTCAAATTCAAACACAACCTCTCTTACCATTGACTCTAAGCCATTGAAATACATAACAAATAGCTACAATCAATCTAAACCCTCCAATACAAACTGCTAGCACCAACTGTCCCAACCGTTTTAACTACTCTTCCCGCACTCATTCTTTCTTGTAGTCAGTCATCCAGTCAGGCTCCTTGATAATCCTTGTTGATCTTCTCCTGCCTTCAAACATCCCCACATCTCCTACATTTTCAGCTGGACCTTCTTCTTCATCACCAACTTCCTCTTCTTTTTCTTCCTTCTTTTCCAAGTTATTCTTTAGCCTAAACATTCCCACCAAATAATATTTCCCGGATTCCTGAAAATCAATTTTTGTAAAAACAAGTTTAATCATTAGCTTTGTTTTCATATTTAGAAGTTGGAATGCAAAGTGGAAACAAAATAAAACCTTAGCCGTGTTGCTTTTAAGTTGCCAAAACGGTACGCACGAAATTAGCTTTTGGTCAAAAGGTTACACTTGTACAACAATGATTTGCATTTTGTTGACTTTCTGTGATCAATGTAACACTATATGCCAAATACAATTAACATTCTCGTATATATTAACCAAAAATTAACCTCACCGAATCCTCAGATCCCTTCGTGGCTTCTTGTGCGTGGGCTGTAACCCACTGCTGAAAACTCTTGGATTATCACAATTAATCAAGGCAATTAGTTTCTCACAGGCACATGTATACCTAACCCTACACCGTGTCATGCCCAGACTTACTACCGAAGATAAAATTTTACATCCAGGGGCTACCGAAAGGAGAAATGAAGAGACAGACTTGGAATTTCTTTAAGGAATATGGTAAGATTGAAAATTCTTTGGTTTTGTTCAATTTAAAGATAGACAAGGAGCTTTAAAGGTTATTAACTTACACAATTATAAAGGGGGAATCTTGAAGATGAATATAGCTAGATTTTCAAAGGAAAACTACGGTAAGGATGTTGAGACCCACATCGGACAATTAAGACCTGGAGGTTCAATATATATAACTTGAGAAACTACTCCACTCATTGTCAATTGGTTTTGAGTTAGATGCTTCAATATGGTATCAGAGCACGCACCATTCATGTCTAGACCCAACGACCCACATGCTCCATGTCACCCAATAAAAATTGTCCACGTGTTTTTCTCAAAATTACGCCACACGTGAGAGCCGTGTTGAGATATAAAATCCCACATCCGGCAACTAAAACCTGGAGACTCAATATATAACTTGAGAGACTACTCCACTCATTGACATTTGGTTTTGAGTTACATGCTTCAATGGAGGAATCTCTTTGATCCCTGTTAAAAGGACAAAATGAGGAGGGGCCGAACGTTGTTGGCATTATAATTATAAATAAGGAGGTGAGTTTGAAAGAGGAAAGATACTTATGGCTCATATCAAGGAAGCACAGGGAGAAAGAAGAATAAGAGGAAATATGCACAACATGCTAGAGTTAAATTGGACACGTATATGTTCTAGAGTAAGATTGAAGAGAGGAGGGTGGAGCGTCTACAAAAATGGGATCTCACAAGTAGAAGCTTCAATAAGGAGGATAAGAGAATCATGTGGCTTGAGTGCTAGAGGAATCCCACTGCAAGCATGGACAGAAGGCACCATGACAAATATTGCAATGAAATGGGGGGAGTACTTAACTAGTGACGATGACACACTAAAAATGGAAAACATAGATAAATTAAGCTTAGTCTTACTTTAGGGAGCGAGTTGTGAAATTTAAATTTTGTGATTAACTCCGTATATGTATACTACTAACATTTTCACGTTTCAATACATAACTAGACACTACATGTTATCTACTTTAGGTGCAGACCGTGTAGTCATAAATTTAATCTTTGTACTCTCAACAAATGTACCTCCCTCTCTCTCTCATTTTCATGATCAGGTAAATATACACGCATATGGTCATATTATTACATTCAGGTTAATGAGCATCCCAAAAAGTTTTTGTTGCATCCCAAAAATGAGTGTATATGTGTGTTTGTTTGTGTGCATATTGCTATTGAAGAAAAAAAGTGAACAGAAATGTAAAACTTCATAAAGGCATCAACAACATCACCAAAAACAAAATAATGAAAAGAAAACAGTTAAACTAAAACAAGAAAATTAATTTCTAAAAAACAATGATAAACAACAACAAAATTTAACTCATTAATGGCAAAGCAAGAATAAATTTGGAGTATGATCAATTGTTGAATTCCAAACTTCAATTATTATTTAGATCAGAATGATAAATTAAGTAAACAATATTTATAAGTTAACATCATCTACTTATCTATCAACTAAATTAAAATTTAGCTTAAATGTCATAATATATTTTTTTAATCTAGCTAGTAATTAATTAATTAAAAAAAATCATCTTAAAATTCTCAACACTTATTATTCAACATTATGTTTACATACTTACCTTTTTCAGCTTTATCAAAAAGTTTGATAGTCTATTTTTCCTGTGATTGTTAATTTTGAACAAACAACATGCTTGTAATATCTAGTTAAATAGTCTTCGCATAAATAAATGTAAACACTGTTTTTTTAGAGCTGATGCTAGCTTGGATCATGAAACATTTGTATGACTAAATCTCTGTTGTTTATGTTATATTACTTGTAAAAGTATTTTTGAATCAAAATGTTATTATTTTAATGTATTAACTATTTCGAAGAAATACATGACAACATATGTAGTCCACCAGCAATAGTTTAATCATGAGCTTATGTGGGGAAAGTTCTTTTAATGTAAATCAAATAACAAAAACGAGCACATTCCATATTGAGTGATATGCATTACTTGCCTGCACAATTAGTAGCGTGATATCCACAAATTGAAATGCCATAAACATCGATCAAGTCCTCTACTTGAGGATAATTATTAGTAATACATGAAAATACATCACCTGCATAATTATAGGCAAAAAAAGAATTGTTACTATAAAGAATAAGAAACCATCGATTTTCATTTTGCATCATTGTAGACATACAAACAACCACTTATATTTTAAAAAACAGAAATTAGTATGTTGTTCCCATTCACAGTGACAGCAAGTGTTTTTCAATAGTTATGCTACGTTTGGATTGAAGGAATGGAATGAAGTATGGAATGATTCATTCCATTCCAGTTAGAATGAGTTATTCCATATACTCTCCTTCCCTCAAGGAACCAAACACAATTTTTTTCATTCCAATCGCAACCAAACACAATTTTTTTCATTCCTATGGAATGAGTCATTCCATTCTCCCTCCTATTCCACCAATCCAAACGTAGCATTAGTGTTTTACGTGAGTGGAAATTGGCTCTTCTACATTACCATTCTCTCCAATTTTCCTCAAGTTTATGTATAATATCTTTGTAAATAATTATCCAACTTTCACAATGCAAAGATCAAAATAATTTTGATGAATTCTGCATAAGATTAGAATCATTAGAAGTACTTTTACTGTTAAAAACTAATAAAAGTAGTCAATCATTCAAATTTTTATGAAATTTACACATTCATCGAATGGCAAAAAAGTATCTAATTGCCCTAGATTTTTGTGTAATGAAACAAATGAAAAAGATAAATTAAGTGATAGGTGTTAATTTCTTTTATAATATCTAAAAAACAATTATAGCGTTGAGTGAAATTGGACAGGATGGTAATTAAATTTATTTTATTTTTATTTTTTGCAAACATATGGCATACATAAGCAACGATAAATTGTATTTAAAGGTCTATTAGATCGACTTGGATTGAATGCAAATTTAACTCGCAAAACAAAGGCCATCGATTCACTGTATATTTAATCAACACTAACCATAATTTTATTATTTTGGTAGGCTCGGCTAGACAAATCTTTAGTTGTAAAAATTTTAATTTTAAATTGAGAAACTTGGACAGATTAATATTTGTAGAACTTATCCAAGTAATAAATTTTCTAGATCTCATCAATACATAAGTGGACGATGTTAAACCAAAATGTGACTAAGAAAATGAGATACATATGACTTAAAATTCTAAGATTAAATAATTTTAGAGAAAGAGGGGGAAATATCAAATATACATGTATTACTAAAAATTATAATGATTTAAGAATCCTTTATTAGAGAAATAATTTTGATGGTAAAGATAGAAGGAGAAAGTAAAAGAGAAAAAAACCTTACATGGGAGTGATGATCGATCTGGTGATGAAGCCCCATGCAAGTTAGAAATGAAGAAGATGATAGTTTGTGAGAGAAGAACTAAGTTAGAAATGAAGGAGATTATAGTTTGTGAGAGAAGTAGAGAGGCGCATTCTGAAAGAGTGTAAAACATAAATAAGAAACCCTAGGCACAATTTAAATTTTATAATCTACTAGTCTCATGTGGCACACGCAATGCATAAATCATTAGTGCGATGATAGAATATAAATAGCATCAAATTTAGAGGACAACATAGTAAAATACAAAAAAGTTAAATTAGGCATGATAAAACATAAATATAATTGGATTTGCAAGGGCAAAAGAGAAAAAATAGTAACTCAAGGACACCAAATGGTGTTACCCACCCATGGCGGTTTTATAATATAGACTATATCCATTTGATTTTAATTCGGTTTTTTCTCAAAAGAGGAGTTAACAAATAGAGAACGTATATCTAGTTTCTTGAGTGTTCGAACCACCGATCAATAAACTCTGTAATGTACAAAACAAATTTGAGATTATCTAATCTGATCACAAAAAAAATAGGCTGAAAATTAGTGTTTGGGATTTATATAGAATAGATTTGTAGAAAATAGAAATATATAATTTTTTACAAACAATATTTTTTAACTACTTTTGTTTTGTTTTTCTTTGTTTTAAGTCATTTGCATCACATTGTTAAAAGATACATACAAATTGAGTGTCATACATGACATAAATTGCTATATTTTTTTTATTAGTTTTCGCTTCTTTTTTTTCTTTGTTCTTTAAGTAAAAAAATTAGGCACATGGGTTGAGGGGGTTTTCGCCCCGAGCATGCAAGAGATATTTGATAATACCTATAAGGGCGCTCACCGAGCATGAAAGTTGAACCTATGACTTGGACAAAGATCATATGTCGAACTTACTTAAACTGGACTGAGCAAGATTAGCAACCTTAATGGATTCTCCAAAAAAGTTTCAATAAAGTTTCTACATATAAGGGTTTAAAGTTTTTTTTTTTAAGCCTCACTTTTTAGAAATACAATATAATTCATAATCAAGTACATTATTACAATATCAATAATAATCAATCAAACCTCATTAGAAAATGAAAAAATAAATTCACAAACCAAACAAGCTAAGCCTCACATAAAGGAGGAAACACACTTCACATAAAGAAAGAAATAAACTCATCGAAATGAGAATCGAACCTAATACATAAAGGTCACAATACCTCAATTTTAACCTGTAATATTCTAAAACCCTTGTAATAATTTTTTGTAATTATAAATGCAATTATTGTTTAAGTCTAAATTATAATTTTTGATTATTGTAAAATATATGTGTAGACTGTATATAAATATATATATATTACTTGGCCAAGTTTAATAAAAGAAAATGTAACTGTAAAATGTATCACTTTAAAAATTAAATTACAATAATACAAATAAATTACCAGTATACATACATACGTATAATTTATATAAGTGTACATACATATGTGTCATTCTTATACATACATACGTAAATATATATATATATATATATATATATATAGAGAGAGAGAGAGAGAGCAACGATCAAGAGCATAACTTTTAAAAGACATAACTAGCATACACCTTTTAGCGACAGACCGGGCGACGGTTTAGTCCGTCGCCATAGGAACGGTCCATCGCTACAGCCTTTAGCGACGGACCCGTCGCTAAAAGTTATAGCGACAGACCGGACCTATGGTGTTATGCTAGTTATGCTTTTTAAGAGTTCTGCTCTTGAAATGTTCCCTATATATATATACAGAAAAGATCAAGAGCATACCCCCTTATTTAACATATCAAGCATACCCTCTTCAGCGACGGACCGGGCAACAGTTTGGTCTGTCGCCATAGGTTCGGTCCGTCGCTATATATTGTTCGTTGCTAAAAGCTATAGCGATGGACCGAACTTATGGCGACGGACCAAACCATCGCTCGGTCCGTTGCTAAAGAGGGTATGCTTAGTATGTCATATAAAGGGATATGCTCTTCATCATTTCTCTCTCTCTCTCTCTCTCTCTCTCTATATATATATATATATATATATATACACACACACACACACACACATCAAGCAAGCAAGTCAAATAGTGAAAGTACCTAGAGAGTTCTACAAGCAACTAACAAAGCTAGCATTAAAAAAAAAGATAATATCCAGGTTACTATTGGAATTTCGGCTAGGGGAGTGGATAAGGGTGGGGAGGCTTTCTTGAGAATCCTGCCAAGATATTTTGATGGAGAGAGTTATCCAAAATTTTGATCAAGTTGGACCTCATTAGCTTAATAATGTTTAATTACCATCAAAAGGTAATTAACTCATGTAAAACATGATTAATCTCCCTAATTGTGGAGCAAGATTAGAATAAAAGTAAGTTGAGTGGCAAAGAAAAGATTTAAAGGATCAACTTATAAACTAGCAAAACTCTGGTCTATAAATACTAAGTTCTCTTCATTTTTCTTCACTTTTCCAACATAAAACAAAAGGTAAGTAGGAGAAAGAGAGAGGAATCTGGCCACTTCATAGAGAGGAAGGAGTGAGATCAAATCAATCAAGAAGGAAGAACAAGAAGATCAAAACCAAGAAGAGCTACTACACAATAATTAGGTATAAACCCTAACCTATTTAAAAGATAAAAATCTTTCTTTTATGAAAATAATTAGGCCTTATATATACTTAAGTTTATTTTGATAATACATATGTTGTATACCATGGATCATGAAAGAAAAGATGAAAGAATAAAGAAAATCAAAGAAAAAACATGAACTAGTTAAAGAAAACCCTAAACTAGTCCTAGAAATATTTTATGATGTAAATATATGTGTATATGAATTTGTTCATACTAAGGGTAGATAATAACATGTTAGAATGTGATAACATGAACTATGACAAAAGAAATCAAAGATCCTACAAGAAAAGAAAAAAAATTAAACAAAGTTGTTGAAATTTTCAACAAGAAGGGTAAAATCCCTAAAACAAAGCATGATTTTGTAATAAATAGAACTTTTATTGTATTTTGAATTTTTGAGTAACGCTTATTGGGGTAGATTGATCTATAAGTTAACTAAAATGATGCACTAGTTTGAGGTCTAACTTCCTTGTAAATTCTGTTTGGTAAATGTTCTAGTAAAACAGGAAAGACTAAACAACTTTCTGACCTAATTTTTAAAACGAAAGTTCTGTACAGTTAAAAGAGAAAATAAAATCAGGGCTTCTAGGGTATGAAACTTGAAAGTATAAGGTGTATTTTGGCCTAAGAATGAATATAAACGGACTTGTAATGAAAGAGTTATGACCAAAATAAAAACAAGATTTTTAAAATTAAAACAATTATCACCTGAATTCTACAACTCAGTTTAAGATAAAATTTTGGTTAAAAGTGTATTTTCATGCAATAAATATACTGTCCAAAATTCATAAATTGTGGACTTAATTTCGAATTTTAAAGAATTTCACAAATTTGGACAGAAATGTATTTAAAATAAATATTAATATCACTCGGAAAAATCTAGAAAAATTAGAAACTATCTAAAATATAATTACCTAGGTGGGATCGGAGGGAAGAAAAATAATAAAATAATTAAAGTGGTTTAATAGATAAAATAAAGTATAAAGTTATGAAAAATTAATTAAAGAAAAGCCAGAAAATAGGTAATATATTTTACCGACTAAAATCTATCAAAAAGGAGCGTATAAGACTACGTGAATGATAAATAAATACTGCAATGAGATTTTAAGTGATGTAAAAATGTACTCAAAGATAAATTTACGATACCCGAAAATACCGAATCGAAGTTACAAAAAGTTATCGGCGATAACTATTAATTAATTAAACAAATCCTTATGGATGGTGTAGGTTACTATATAGAGGTGAAAAATATCCTAAACGAGGAAAGTACACCCAAAATAGGCAATTTTTCGCACTTCTATGCATTTGAGATTCGTTCATTATTAAACTATAAATTTTTCTATAATGCTTCTTGGACCATCTATAAAAGGAGTTTATGTCATTTGTTCGGCTAAACTCAGTTGTTATGTTTCTATTAATTTATTGAATTATTTATGATTCTTTGGAGATATGTTATCTAATCCAAATTATTTTGGTGTGGATTCTTATGTTATGACTGAAAATGAACAACTCTAGAAATAAGGGATGTTATGTTATGGTCGGGTAACCGACATACACTGTAAAAACACAGTGTGAGAAAGATGTTACGTGTAACATGAGGTATTATTAGGTTGATCACCTGATGATACTCTCGAAAAAGAGTTCGCAGTCTTTGTGATTAATGAACGTTATGGAAAGGGTTCGCAGTCTTTGTGATTGTTAAACGTTATGGAAAGAGTTCATAGTCCCTATGACTACTCAGTGATCTTCAAAAAATTTCTTTGTGAACGTACAAAGTTTTGAGATTCCAAAATTTAATTATATTCGAAAATTTAATGTTCCATAACCTGTAAAAAAATCATTGATTTCCTTAATTTATCGTTAATATTAATTCTTTCTAAATCTTTAAATGTTGATTCGTTTTTAGTTTTTTTTTCTATTTTAAATTGTTATACTTGCTAAATAAATTATTTGTTTACTCTTACATAAATTTTATGTTTACAGCTAAGACAGAGGAACCCGAGGGATCCAGTTTACAAGATAAAGGGAAGGGCAAAGTAAGCGAAGATGATAAATAAATAATAATGTATTAGTAAATAATAATTAATGATGTAATATTTTAGAACTAATATATTAATTTTTGTTGTGTAAGTAAGACCTAGGCATGAGTAAATAATGTAAATAATAAATGTACTTTTGTAACCTAGCTTATATTAATAGCTAGTTAACATGTATGTGGATGAATAGTGATGCACCAAATCTGCTATGGTGAGTACAGGAATTTGGGGGCATCACATAACTACTAGCCTAAGACCTCATCGACATGGGTTAAAGTATAGTGTTATTGTAAATGATTTTAATTTTAGGGTACTAATTAACTTGCAATCCTATGAGTTATTCAAGAGAAAAAGAGTAATACGATCAAAACTTGTGCAAATGTTCCATTCAAGCACAACCTTTTACATCAATTTATCAATATTAGTAATTAAATATTAATTAAATTACTTCGATCATTACAGAATATAGTTTTTCCTATATTCGGCGAATCGGTAACTCAGTTGCTCATGGTTTGGCTACTTTTAAAAGTGTAAACGAGTCAAATCTAAGTGAATACCTGTTGGAGTTTGAATGATTCGTTTATTTGATTTGATGATGAAATATCTTAAAGTATATTTGTACCAATAAGTTTTTGTAAAGTTCTTAATAATGATTCAATGTACAAGAACTTAGGGTTGAAAGATCAAACTTCTAAGGTTAATCTCTTTGAATTGATATGAGGTTTAAAACATTTGCAAAGATAGTCTGACGAGCTGTAAAAAAAAAGATATGTTAGATCGCAGATCTAACTCTCCTATCGTAAGGCTTTAAACATTTAGTAAAGTTAATATGACCATCGTAAAGCTTCAGACCAATCGCAGAGCAATGGCATTTATCGTAAACTGAACCGAATCGTAAAGCCAAACAAAGCTTACTCAGTAGAGAAAGAACGTAGAAGTGCTTCTGAGAAGCGCAAAGCAAGATCAAATGATAAGGCATCTCCTAAATCGTTCAGCAGGAGAAAGATTCGTAGAGTTCAAGACTAATCGTAAAGCCATCTTCAGAACGTAGAGAAAACACTACGAACCTCCACGATCGTAGAGCAAATCAACCCTGACATACTGACATGAAAGTACTGCTAGTTGAAAGTACCGATGCACACATCGAACATCCTTTGGTAAAATCAAAGATCGGAGGAAGTGTCTAACAGCTAGTTTGCTGAAAGTGACGGGTCAAAGTGGTAGGTGAAGTTGCAGGCTGATGTGATAGACGAGACAACAGAAAGCTGACACCTAAACTCAAAATATCCACATCAAATATCTCAGAGTATCTGAAGCATTAAATGCAGCAATGGAAACCTATCAACGGGAAGAAATTCAGGCAGACTAAAAAATGATAAAGAGATTCAAATCTGAATTAACGAACAAGAAATCAACGAGCCAAAATTCTGCTTAAAAAAAAGAACATACTTTACGATTTGAACATCTGGTTCAAGCTCCTAAGTATTTGACAAGAAAAGCGTAAACGCCAACTTAGCAGCACCTCTCGACAGCATTCATACAACTGTTCGTTCGGGTCTTAGTTACCATAAAGATTTCAAGTCTGCGGGGCTTAAAGAGGGCAAGAGTGTCCTTGTCTTTGTGACTAAATTTCTAAGTTTGTTGGGCTTGAAGAGGTCTTTGTGTTCTTGTCGCAGTGACTACAAATATCCAAGTCTGTTGGGCTTGAAGAGGGAAAGTGTGTCCTGATTAGAGTGATCGAATTTATAGTGAAATTCCTACTTGTTGAAGTAGAAGAGTGGAGTATGAGTTGTTCAATCTCCGAACCACTTAAAAATCTCCTTGTGTCATTTACCTTCATGTCTTACATTTTATCTGCATTATTATTTGTGATTGATATTCTTAACTAAACTAAGAACTGAAATATCTAAGTTATCTTTAAGGGGAAATCTTTTAAGAACATATTTTCTGTTGTGCTAAATTAACCTGATTAACAACTATTGGGTAACATATTAATCAAGTATTTTTTAAAAAGGATTTATTCAACCCCTCTTCTAGATCTTTAAGTGCCTCTAGGAAACAACAAGTGGTATCAGAGCAGGTTCTCACGAACATAAAGCTTATACTTTGAGTTGATCTGTGGCACTAAACAAAACCAGTTCTGAGCTTGGTGGAGAAAATAAACCACCTCTTTTAAATAGAGAAAAGTTTACTAACTGGAAAGTACGCATGCAGGCATATATGGACGCAATCGATGATGATTTATTTGATGATGTCCTGAATGGTTCGTATGTTCTTACCAAGCTGGCTCCAACAACTGATGATCTAAATAAAGTTATTGTCAAGCATAGGATAGAATGGACAGAGAATGAAAAGAAGTTGGTGCAGCTGGACAAGAGAGCTAAGAATATTTTATTCATGGCACTAGAAGACGAGCTATTTGAAAATGTCGTAAACTCCACCACGGCTAAAGAAGTCTGGGAAGCCCTGCTAGTAATGCATGAGGGTATAGAAGAAGTCAGAGAGAACAAACCATCTCTCTTAACTCAACAATATGAAATGTTTTCTCATATCCTTGGAGAAAACATTACGACCACTTATGAACGTTTTAATGTTATGCTAAACTCCTTGAGATCCTACGCCAAAGTCTATCCCAACAAAGATCTGAATATAAAGTTCATGAGAGCTCTTCGAAGTAAATTGGATGCCAAGACTACTGTCATCAGAGAGTCGAAAAATTTGCACGAAATGACTGTGCAGAAGCTCTACGGTAATCTTCTTACTTATGAGCTTGAGTTGAATCAAAGAGTTAAAACCCTCTCTGAAAACAAAAGAAAAGATAAAGGAGTAGCACTCAAAGCTTCTGAAGCTGCTTCCAAAGCTTCAGCAGAGAATGATGAAGATGATGGTCAAAAAAAAGCTAACGAGGATGAAAACATAGCCTTACTTGCTCGAAGGCTAAGGAAGTTCATGAAGAAAAAAAGTAACTGGAAATCTTGGAATAACTTCAAAGGGAACAGTAGCAGGGATCAAGACAAAGATCTTTGTTACAACTACATGAAACTTGGCCATTTCATCGTAGAGTTCACCAAACCTCTGTGAGAAGATCTTAAGAAGGACAAGCAGAAGTCCTATGGAAAGAAAAAATACAAATATTACAAAAAGAATAATAAGAAGGACAAAGGCTATGTAGCTGAAGAATCATGGAGTGAGTCCGAAGGTGACTCCACTTTAGACTCCAACGATGATGAAGAACCTCAAATTGCAAATCTATGCCTGATGGCGATAGATGAAGATTTCAGCACAACCACTGATCGTCGAGTGATCGAAATCAGTGAGGTATTTGACTTCAACTCTCCTGATGTTAGTATGGATGATCTTATATTAGCTTTACATGATATAACATCTGAATTACATAAATATATGAAGTTATTTAGGGTTCTATCAAAGGATCATTCTCTACTTCAAAAGGAGAAAGAGAAGGTGCACGTAGAGTTGGAAGCTACTCTACGAAACACTGCTTCTCTATCCAAGTTTGAGATTGAGAATGAGAACTTGAGAAAAATAGCTAAAAACTATACACTGAGAGAGTCTGCTCTTAACTCTCAAATAAAAGAATTAGAAAAGACAATCTCAATGTGGAATCGTTCTTCTTCATCAATAGAAACACTGATCATAAGTCAGAGAGTTGCATCTGACAGATCAAGACTAGGATTTGGAAATTTATCTTATGACTCATATGTGGAAAAATCAGTGGATACTAGCAATAATCATATCTCTTCTTCAAATAGAGGTATTGTATTTGTAAAATCCAAAGAGGATTCTGAACTTATTACTCCAAGTTGTCAAATTTTTGGTGATCAGATTGTTGTTCCAAAAGACAACAGTTCACATGCTGGTCTGGGTTTTCTTAAACCGTAGCGTAAATCCAAGTCTACGATTTTACCACAAAGAGTCGTAGAGTCTAGCAAGTTTAACTCTACGAATTAACCTGGTGTCAATCATAGAGCTGGGTCTTACTCTATGAAAGTTCAAAATCGTAGAACAGTATATAAGCAGACAAAGGGTCAGTTATGGAAAAATATAAATTCTCCACATAAATTCCAAATAAGAAGATATCTACACACACACACTCTCACATACAGCATGTAAGATGTTTTAACTATTTTAGACCTGGTCATAAAGCTACATATATATTGTCATTATTCTGAGCTTACTACACACAAAGGACTCAAAATCAAACAGATTTGAGTCCCTAAGGGAACTAACATTGTAGGACCCAACATATGGGTACCAAAATAAATAGTAATCACTTTTGTAGGTGCCAAGGAGATCTGAATCAATTTGGTATCTTGATAGTGGATGTTCTAGGCACATAACTGGCAATAAGGCGCTTCAGTCAGAATTTAAGGCTAAAGATGGTCCAACTATTATCTTTGGAGAAAACAACTTTGGAAAAACTAGAGGCTACGGCTTAATTAGCAATGGAGCTGTCTCATTCAATAAGGTAGCTTATGTCGATGGGTTAAAGCATAACCTCCTGAGCATAAGTCAGCTATGTGATAAAGGTCATCAAGTTATCTTCCTCAACAACTAGTGTCAAGTTCGAGATCTAGAAACTAACTCCCTAAAGCTGACTGGATCTAGAGAAAGAAATGTTTATGTAGTTAATCTCTCTATATTAAGTTCCTCAACATCAGCTTGTTTCTTTTCTAAAGCCTATAAAGATATAAGCTGATTATGGCATAGAAGATTATCTCACTTAAATTTTAAAAGTATGTCAAAGCTCGTATCAAAGGACTTAGTCAAAGGTCTACCAAAGCTGAGCTTCATCAAGGAAATACCGTGTAAAGCTTGTCAGTTAGGGAAGCAGACCAAGAACTCATTCAAGAGCAAAGTAGTTAATTCAAATGAAAGGCCTCTACAACTTCTTCATATGGATCTTTTTGGGCAACTGCTAGTCTTGGAAGTAAGAGATACTCACTAGTTATAGTGGATGACTACTCCAGGTTCACATGGGTATTCTTCATAAGCTCTAAAGAAGAAACCAGGACTCAGTTAATCAAATTTTTCAAGCTGGCGATGAATCAAAAAGGCGAGAAGATAATAGCAATAAGGAGCGATCATGGAAGAGAATTTGACTATTCTGAAGTAAATCAGTTATGTGAAGATAATGACATCTTGCATAACTTCTAAGCCCCAAGAACTCCACAACAAAATGGAGTGGCTAAAAGAAAGAACAGGACATTGATAGAAGCAGGAAGAACGCTTCTTGCTGCGACATATCTTCCAGAATACTTTTGGGCAAAAGCAGTTAATACTATATGTTCTACTCAGAATAGGTCCTTAATTCACTCTATGCTCAAGAACACCCTACGAGTTGTGGAAAGGAAGGGAGCAGAACATAAGTTATTTTCATGTTTTTGGTTGTACGTGCTACATACTCAACAATGGCAAAAGGTATCTAACTAAGTTTCAACCAAAATCATATGAAGGAATCTTTCTTGGATACTCTATGGAAAGTAAAGCCTATAGAGTGTTCAATAAGAACTCCTTGACAGTAGAAGTCTCCATTCATGTCACGTTTGATGAGACCGAACAAGGCAAACTAGGAAAAACAACTCAATCAGAAGAAATCGTAGAGTTGGAACCCTAGATCGCTGAGCAAGAGAGTTCTACGATCGTAAAAGCTGAACTCGTAGAGCCAGACCCGACGATCGTAATGCCTGATCAAGAGAACGTGGAGTCTTTGGTTCTAAACATGGGAACTCTACGAATTAATGAAGACACGGAACAAGAACCAAATCTAAAAGATCTCAGACAACAAGGAATAAGGACAAATGTTCCCCCAGGAAGCAGATGGGCAAGAGATCACACTCAAAATTTAATTATCAGAGATCCTAATGCAAGGTTCAGAACAAGGTCAACTACACAAAATAAATGCTTCTACCTCAGTTTCCTCTCTCAAATAGAGCCTAAGAAGATTCAAGTTGGATTGAGGCTATGCAAGAAGAACTAAATCAGTTCGAAAGAAGCAAAGTGTGGAGATTAGTTTCATGGCCAAGAAGTCAACCAGTCATAGGCACAAAATGGGTCTACAAAAACAAAATTGATGAGACTGGTGTGATCATAAGAAACAAGGAAAGGTTGGTGCCTAAAGGTTATCTTAAGAAGAAAGAATTAACTTCGATCAAACCTTTATACATGTTGCCAGATTGGACGCTATCAGGATAATCCTAGCTTATACAGCCCACATGAAGTTCAAAAATTTTCAAATGGATGTAAAGAGTGCATTTCTGAATGGTGAACTTCAAGAAGAGGTCTACGTTAAACAACCTCCAGGTTTTATCAACTTTACTCAATCTAATTATGTTTATAAATTGGATAAAACACTTTATGGATTAAAACAAGCACCTAAAGCATGGTATAAAACTCTCACTAATTATCTTATTGAAAACGGATTTACTAGAGGTAGGGTAGACACAACTCTGTTTCTTAAGAAACATAAAATCAAGGTATTATTAGTTCAAATATATCTAGATCTTTAAGTGCCTCTGGGAAACAACAATACCCTTATGCTCAAATTTGACTCGACTCGAAAAAATTGAGCTAGAATTCGACTCAGATTCAATAAGGGATTTCTAAGTTTGCTCTAAATTTGACTCGGATCATTACTCGAACTTACTCGGCTCATAAGTACTTCGCTTATTTACAAAGCGAGTTATTCATGAGCCTTCAAAACGAGTTTCGAATATGAATTATTTCACTTAAAATTAAACTACTACATACTAAATTGATTGCTAAACTAATGTTTATACATGAAAAAATTTCACTTTTGTGAGCCCAAGTTCAAATTAGGGTTCACATGGGAACTAAAGAATTGAATAAAAATGGAAAAGTTGAAATAAATGAACAAGACGGGAATTAATGAACAAAAGAACAATAAATAAATAAATAAAGGGGGGAAACCTAAGGTTTTAGTCCCCTAGAGTTTGGTCGACCCTTAGTTGGTCCCGCCTTAGAGCAAAATTTGATAACATCTCCCCTGATTAAACTTGGTTTAAACTACCAGAACAAAACAAGCACAAAACAAGAAAAATAAACAAAGAAGGCACAAAAGGCTAAGGTGCCCCCTAGGCACCCTAGGGTTCGACTACACTAAGGTTCAACCACCCTAGGGGTTGGCCTCTTAGAGGGCACACCATTTCATGTTCTCGAGAATCGTGTTAGACAGGCTTTGAGCAGTACAATGACGTAATAATGAACCCAAACCACAGAAAATAAGTAAGGAGACTTGTGAAGGTCTGGGAATGGTTTTTTTTGAATCCTCCATGACAAGAGAAGTTTCTCATAAGGCCAAGAATCGGGAGAAAAGGATGAAAAATGATCAAAAAAAGCCAAGTTGAACAAGGAGGACCAAATGAGGCACGAACCTAGGCTTCGGCCACTAGGGTTCAGTCACCCTAAAGTTCGGCCCCCTAGGGCATGGCCTCCCCGGTTCTGATGTTCAAATAAAGAAAGGAAAGCAAAAAGGCATGCATTGAGCAACAAGAACATTGTAATACGAGAACTGAGAGAGGCCTCTATGAGTCCCAAGGCAGAAGGATTATGAAGGCAACTCATTTTGAGAATTGGTTGAGGGATTGGATTAGTGGCTAAAAGGACAGGACGATTGGGCATTACTCAAGTAAGTAATGGTATTTCTGGAATTTTTTCTGAGGTCACATGTCAGGCACACGACCAAACATATGCTAGGCATGTGATCACTTTCTAGGAAGCTCTATAAATACTCCATCCATTCTAATAGAAGGGACCTTTTGATTCTCTCTAGACTCTAGACACTCAAGAAGGCTCCCTGGATCCTAGATACTCAAGAAAGCTCTTGGATCTTAAGAGTTCTGCCACGTGTTACTAGAGTAATTACTTACCTATTTTTCTCCCCCTCTTTAACTCACCAATCAATCTCGTACTCTTCGTGCATTTCTCTTCTCCTCAGCCAACATAAAACAATAACCCTAGTAAGGTACGATTTTCTTGCCCACATTTCTTTGGCGACTCTGTTGGGGAGGTGTAGAATTGGTAAAGGGTATGCCCACAACTTAAAGTGGGAGAATTATGGGTAGAGTTTTACCGAAAACAAGAATTACGTCACCGAATCTCATACATGACTGATCAATGACCTACCAACGCCAGACAAACAAGTACGAGCATGTAAGGCGAAGAAGTGGCTGAAGACTAGCTAATAATGAACGATATGCAGATGGAGATGTTGAAGGCGTTGAAGGATGCACGCGAGAGATAAGAAATGATGAGGTCCGAGATGCAGAAACAATAAGAGGAAATGAGGAGCTTTCGTCAACAATTGATACAAGTGCTGACTTTTCAAGCCAAAGACATTCCAAGTGTACCTCCGACAACAATAGAAGGCCAACGAAGATTTCATCGGTGAATGCCATTAGAGCTAAAGAGGTCTCACTGACAAAAGTTATTGAAAACAAGAGTTAAAAAAAATTCACCTATTGAAGCGACGAGAGTCAAAAGTCCACTGATTAAAGCAAGTAAGCAAAAAAACATTTGAAGAAGTATTTTAAAAAGTTTTCTTTACTTGCGATTTCTTAAAGTAAAGAAAATTGAGGGCATGATGGACTCTATAATTCCTACTTTTCAAATCAAGGGAAGTACATTATACGATTCCTTACATATTTTTGTTCGTATATATGTACACATGTGTTAATATATAAATGCTCATATGATTAAAAAATCTGGTTCTGCTATAGGTTACTGGACAATATTTATAGAGAAATATTTTTGACTGAGTATCCTCCAGAGTTGGCAAATGAGTTTAATGAACCATTTTTTCAAATGGTCTCCCTTGGGAGGATGATTCAGACGAAGGGGTTAACAAACTCAGTATTGAAAGTGGTCAAGAAGCCACTCTACAAGAGGGCCTGAAGGATGTTTGAGCTCAAAAATCCCCTAAGGGTTCAGCTTTTTAGACTTATTCCGATGGATTTCCTTTCTTGACGTAAGATTAACTACCGAACAAAATGAGGACAAGAACAGAAGAAATAAGCAAAAGAAGAACTCAAGGGTACCCCTCCTAGGATGTTTGAGCTCAAAAATCCCCAAAGGGTTCAGCTCTTTAAACTTAGTCTGATAGAGTTCCTTTCTTAACGCAAGATTAACTACCGAACAAAATGAGGACAAGAACAGAAGAAATAAGCAAAAGAAGCAGAACTCAAGGGAGCCCCTTCTAGGGTTGGGCCCCTAGGAGGCACACTCCTTTATGAGCTCCGAAGTGATTTCCTAATTGAATTTTGGTTATTGTGATGAGCAAAATGATTAAAATTAAGGAAAGAGACAAGAAATATATGGGGACTTAGGGATGATCTCCCTCAAGTCCTTCATGACATAGAAAGTTATGTAAGGGGCCAAGGATCGTGACGACATGACAAAGGCGTGGGTGACATAGATCCAAAAAGACATTAGAAGCCTGCTTTAGACACATAATGTAGCTTGAAAATTTAAATGTCAAAGAGTACACCCTGGAGCTTGATCACTAGAAGGTGGAGATACAGAGACGAATTCACTCATCAATAAAATGGAGTCTAAGCCGAATACGTCTGACTCTGCCAGCCTCTGCATTCTTCCTCCAGGACTATTTTACTATGATAAGGTAGAAAATAGTACATTTACTACAACTATGGCTAATGCTCTGCTAAAGCCGTAAGAGGGTAAGAAGGACGGAGGCTCAAACTAAATTTCAAGAAACATGACCAAAGGCAACAATAGCCTATTCAAAACAACATGTTTTAGTAGCATACAATAAGCAAGCACCAAGAATCAATAGTTGACGTTCATGTTGAAACTATGAGAAGTTTTGTTACGTAAACTTTATCAACCCAAGATGATGAAGAACCTAAATACTGGCTCTATTATCAAAAGATCTCAAAACTGTAAAGACGAGAATATCAAAAACCCACCCAAGATGGTGGTCCACCGAAAATAGTGGTTTAAGTCCTCAAAAGTATCTCTTGCCAAGAAATTGGATGAACAAAGGAAGAAGGACTAGAATTGATGAATTAAAAATCCACCAAAAATGGTGGTCTATCGAAAATGGTGGTTTAAGTCCTCAGGAATATTCCTTGCCAAGAAATTAGATGACCAAGGGAGGAGGCACTAGAATTGATAAATTAAAAATCCACCCAAGATAGTGGTCCAATCTAAATGGTGGCAAAGTCCTCGTAGAGTACACTTGCCAAGAAATTGGACGACCTAAATGGTGAGGCACTAGATTTTAAGTCCTTTTAGATTACACTTGCCAAGAAATTGAACAACCTAAGTGACGAGGCACCCAATTGCAAGTCCTCATAGATTGCACTTGCCAAAAAATTAGATGACCAAGTGACGGGGCACTCAACTTAAGCCCTTATAAAACCCTATATGCTAAAATTGGCACAACCAAGGGATAAGGCACAAGTGTTATGCTTTATCATTAAAAGCCAAATGGAGGCACTTGATCATAAGCCCTCAATCGAGTGTTACACTTTATCATTAAAAGTGAATGAGGCATCTGACTTTAAGTCTTCGGACATGACAAGTTACATTTTCAACTTTAAAAGTGATTGAGGTACCTGATATTAAGTCCTCAAACCAAAAAAGTTACAATTTATCTCTAAAAGTGGTGAACGTTACGTTTTTTTTCCAGATTGTACCTTGATTGATTATTTAAAAAAAAGATTATGACTTTCTTTTATGAAATTTGAAACGTTATGCTTTTCGTTAAAAGCAAACTGATTATCAATAAAATACCAAACTTTCATTTATGCTTTTGTTAAAGATTTCATGTTTTTTCTTATAGTATGCATATTATTGTCTTGGAGTATTAATTTAAATGACTTACGATTCAATGTTTAAATATTGGGTCATAAGGAAGAATTTAAGTTAAAAACAATTAATAATGTTGAAGAAAGTTTATTTTGATAATTGAAATATACTATGAAAATGAGTTTTCTAAAATAGGAAATGAAAGACTACAAATGATCATGATCTAGAGGTCATGATATGTCAAATTGAAGAGGGGGCATAGTTAAAGCTTCCAAGTGGACAATAGCAGTATCCCGAGCCTTCGTATTTGATGCTATCTTTTCCTCAAAGGCTTGAGTAGCAGACTCAAATTCCCGAAACTTGGTCATCAATTTAGCCATGGTATATTGAATCTCTAAAAGCTTTACTGAAAGTAAGCCATTCTCATGATGACATAAAGTGACCTCTAAACGTAGCGCAACAACACAATAACTGGAAGTAAGGAGATCCAACTTAGCACAAAAAGGAGACATGTCAAGGCCAACAAAGGAGAAGTCATCAACCTCACAACTCAGCTTATCCAAGTCCTCTACTCGCAAGGAACAGAGAGAAAGACTGTGCATTTTGAAAATAAAGCTCGCAAGTCGATCTAGTAAGAAGGTCTAGAAGGAAGCCCCACGAATATGTAGTCGATCGAGCATTTATGGGAACCGAACTAGGAGACATTCGAGTCTTTCCTGGCTGGAGAAAGAAACTTGGAAACTCCTCCAAGGAACAAGCTCTCTGGTTGGATTGAAGGAAGCTCTAGTAGGAGCCACTTTGAAAGCAATCATGGCATTCATCCGGAGAAGAGATGCACAAATCATAGGCCTAAAAACTGCCTATAGCTCCATAACATCCTTGTTGTTGGGTGAATACCCAAGGTTGCTAAAAGGCGAGGTGGCAGAATCAGGATAAAGAGAGTCAAATAAGGCGAGCCCCTCAACGGGCAAAGGCAGATCATTCATCTTGTCAACTTAAAAAGAGAAACATCTGATAAAGAATCGTCAACATCCAAATTGATATGATCACCATGTCGTGAGGAGGACTCCATAAGAATCAGGATAGGTCGGGGAGGCTCATAAGTAGTGGACGTCGCCACTTCACCTGTGGTACCCATAAGAAACCCAATGGGAACATCATCATCATCCTCGGCAATATGAAAAAACAAGGCAATAATGGCATTAAGAAACCTAGAAGAAATCATGAAAATATTGAAAGAGACAAATGAAAATAGCGTAAAGCTTACCACAAGTTTTCTATGCCTCTTGACTGGATCCTTGGTTGCCGATGTACCAGAACTAGTATCATTATGTGGGCGCTTCGTCAATGACTTTAAGATAAGTGTGGTCCCATTCGTAGTGCGCCTAATGACATCTTGACCAGTAACCTGCAGGAGGAATCACCTCAAAAGTAATAGTAGCAAGTGTTTTCGCCCTAGAACGAGTAACTCTTATCTCCTCGATAGCAGAGGATCCTTGGGGGGGAGCTCGAGGAGGTACCCGGGATGAAGCTCACGGGGGAAAACGCCTACAAGTGGTAGGAACATAAGCTAGAAGAGCATCAGGAGGATTTTGTAAGAGAGTCTATGCTGAAGGAAGCGGAGGAAGCTTGGACATTGAAGCCTCACGCTCAAGAAACCTACTATTGGTGGGACAACTCTCTGAGCGGGTGTTGAGTCTAAGAGAACACAACAGCTTGGCCCACTAAAGATGTTTGGGAGGAAAAACTGGCAACGAGCAAAGCATAATTTCATCCTGCCACATTTTCATATTAATAAGCTAGAAGTTGCGCTCACTAGCCGAATAGTGTCCCTCCTGAGAAGCAGTTGGTATGACAAAAGGAAAAGGATCGTAATGAGCAATCGACAGTCTCAAGAGCTCCCATGCAAATGAACGGGATGTAGGGACAAAATTGTCAAGAGCACTCTCGTAATTCCCATGGTAAGGATGGTCGAAAGGTCAATTCTGGTCAAAGCCAAATTATCTCATGACTCTTTGAGAAGAGTAAAGAATGGTGTTGAATTTGTCATCCTCAACAAAGTAAAGAAGTTCAGCTGCTTAGAGGAATATGAACCAGGAAAGAGATGACCTCTACAAGCCCTCGACGTGCGGGAAGGAACAGAATTCTTTCCTATAGAAATGAAGAAGAAGACCGCCCTCCGGGACTATGATATACGGACGAGCAATAAAGGATGAAACATCATCGATGTAGAGCTACAAGTCTGAGGAAGCCCTGTGATCAATCTAGCATGAGGTACGAGGGACAATATTCGGTGATTTAAAAGGGAGCGGAAGTTTCTTGGAGAAGTGCAAGGAGGTAGAATGACCTCGAAAGCGCTCGAAAAGGAAGATCTGAATAAAAGAGCCTGGGATGAAGAAATTCACGTCATACCTAAATAAGTGGAAAAAACATTGATGAGCGAAAGAGAAATGCAGCATTAAAGATAATTGATAAATGCAGGAATGAATAAAGCTAAAAAGGGGTACCTCCCAACAGATTCCCTAATAGCAAGGACAGTCTCATCCAAGCGGCGATATAAGGTCCTCAAAAAGAGAGGAGAAAGGGAAACTTGCAAACCCCGAACTAGTAGAGATCCAAGCTAAACATGCAAGTCGAAGGACCATTCACTGGCGAGCCAGGAAAAATAAAATGGGATAACTACAGAGTCAAATTAGCAGCTAGGGGAAAGGCACTGCTCCCCATGAAGAGCTAGAATGGACTCACTGTGAATGGAACAATCCTAGAGACCGAGTTTGTAGTCTCAAAAGAAATAGCGCACCCAAGATAGCCACGAGGACTTCTGCCGATTGGGAGTCTTAAAGTCAGGAAGAAACCTATAACCTTAAAACTGTGAGGTGTAGCTAGAGGCTCGCATGAAAGTCTCTGTCAAATACGTAACGCACTCGGCATCCCTAGGAGACAAGCTAGAGGAACTACACGAGACTGAGGCGGTGGCAATGAGGTTGCAAGATGTAAATCAGAATAAGTGCATAATCTAAGAAAAAATGAATGATGAATGAATGGAAGAAAAAGAAAACTTACAGATAAATGGCATAAATATCCTTTAAAGTAAGGGTGCATTTCCTCTAAGCGGTGAAAAAGGTGTAGGTAGAGGAACACCAGCGTGAAAGCAGTAAAGTAAAGGCGTCATGGTCCTGCTGAATGCGAAGATCCCTACACAGCTGAATATAACGCAAAATGTTAGCCTCCTCGAGCATCTTTACATGTCCTAAATCCCTAAGGATCTCGTCAGTCCTATGTTGCCATCCTTGAAGGTGGTTATTGGAGTCAGATAGGAAGCGGACCGGACTGGATGGAAATTCCTATTTCTCAAAACACATGCGGGGAATACTATTAAAATGGGAGAAACTATCTGTTGTCCGATTTTTGATAATGACAATTACGCGCAAGTATACGCAATCAACAAGTAATATAGAGTAAATGTATTGTGTCTAACCCACAAGAATCTACGCCTAATATATTTGAACTACTAATTTTTTTCAACTCGATTTTATTTAAACAATCCAAAATTTTAAGTATAATTAAAATTTAGTTGAAACTAAACTAAAATTTATCACAAAGATTGAAAATCAATTACTTAAGGTTTAAGACTACAATATCCCCAAATACATCCCATGAACCTATTTTCGAAATTTCTGATTATTAAACCTAATAGAGTTATTAACAGGAATTCACAAGCATTTATTAGATCTTTTTCCAAGGATCACATAAAAATATTTATTTCAATTAATTTTGCTATATTTCTATGCAAAATAATAGAAACAAACTCATTAAAACCCAATTCCCAATAAGTCACATGCAGTGTAGAGATATATTCATATTCAATGCACAACCCTAGTTATTCAATTCACAAAATAACTAAGAATACATGCTATCATGTTCAGATCTAACTCTATATTTTATATTCTGAATTCATTTAGGATATCCCACTAATTGTTGGTCAAACGGTCAATCAAAATGCATAAAACGTGATAGCCAACTCCATATAAATCAATAACTAGGAATTGATAGATATTTAATTCATGAATATAAAGGTTTAATTGTAGTCTTAGTATAAGAATTAATTCATGACGAAATCAAAAACTAAAAATCTCAAACAAGTCATCATCTTCAAAATACAAAACTGAGAAAAAAAGAAGAAAAGAAGAATTCTATTGAATTTTCTTCAATCTCCAATTCTCCATCTTGATCTCCTTGAGAAGCTCCTTGAATCTCCAAGTCTTCAATTGTTATCTCCAAATTACGTGTGTCAGTTAATTATTTTGAAGTCTCTCCCTTTTATACTTGAAGTTCCCCCCTCAAAATTAGGCTTTAAAGCATCCAAACCTTACTAGGAATCTCCAGAATTTGACCCAGCTGCAAAACTGACCTGTCACGATTCTAGTCTTGAATGTTCGACGCTCAAATGAATGCCCCAACCCTCAACTTGATGAGGGCATCCTTGGCTCTGGAGCGATTGACATCCATAAAGTGGATCCTTTGTGTATGCCGGATGGTCCCGTGACGAGAGCTCGGGCTAAACGTTTCAAGGAGAGCATTAATGGGTTGATTCAAGGCATGTGGAGCGAGGATAGATCGAGTGTGGACCCGGATTCTAAGGATTTACATTTAGTCATGATGATACAAACAAACATGCCAAGGTTGGAAGCGTTGGAAACAAGAAAGGACGAAGAATTCCAAGTTGCAGAGTTCTCGCCCCGGCGAGAACTTCAAAGCCAAAATTCTCGCCCCGGCGAGAAACTGACTGTTCAAGTTCGCCCCGGCCCAAATTGATCCGCCCCAGCGAAGAACTTACTGTTCATTCTCGCCCCAGCGAGAAGTCCCAGTTCAATTTTCTCGCCCCGGCGAGAACACGCAGAATGAGTTGGCGCGTTTTTCGAGGCGACGCGTTTTGGAAGATTTTTACTAGATTCTTTTTCCTTAATTTTAGGAATTTCAATATATTTTCATAATTCCATTGTAACTAGGATATTTTAAGATAGGATTTTGATTCCAAGTCAGTTGTTATTTCCTTTTTGGATTCTAGGGTTTCATAGTTAGTATAAATAAGTTTTATGCTTGTAATTCAAACACAATTTCAATAATAATTCAGAGTTTATTCATACCTGAGAGCTATTCTCTACTTTTGGTTCTTTGAAGAATTTCTAAGTAATCTTTCTTAGTTTTTTCTTTGAGATTCGAAGTTAACTTATCATACAACAATCCATAGTTGTGTGTGGTGTTATCTACCAGTTATCAATCGTTGATTGTACCGAAGGTTCCTGCTTCATATAAGTACGGGGTTTAGGTGTCATTGATAAACCACCTACGTGAATTCATCTGCTTGAACGATTATACCGGAGTTCTCGTCTCAATATAGACGTTGGGTTAAGGTGTCGGGAGAGTTCCATCAAATTGGCTTACTAGAAACGATCCGGGCGACGACCACCTCACGCAAGCGTGCCGTGGAATCTATCATTTGGTATCAAAACTGCGTTTTCTAGCTAAGTATCTATCTTTATTGTATCGTTGAATTTGTGAGCAAAAAAAAAAAAAAAAAAAAGAGTATAGAAAATTTTATTATTTCAATTTGTTCGTAGACTTCATCTTCAATTCCGTAATCAAGATTGTTACTACTTCTTTCCATACCGATTATATTGTTCATGATAAGTTATTTTTTTGAGTTGATTAGTAAAACCGAGAATTTTTGCTAGGTAAATTCGAAAAGAACCTATTAGAGAGAATATTTAGAGGTAAAAGGCTTAGTTGTGAGATCATTCGAGGGGAAAAGCCTATTGAGTGATACACGAGCGAAACGTTGACCGAGAGAAACACGTAAGGGAGTGGTGAGGAAAATATTTTGCTACTAACCTTTGTTTTGTAGGAAAATGTCTAGTTCAAAGGATAAAAGTGTTATGGAAGATCCTCCAGCAAAATTTGATCCAAAATTTGTGATGGAAGCTATGATGAAGGAATTCAGTAGAAAGTTGGATATGGCGATGGAGCAAGTGAATGAGCGTTTCGACCAAATGAGTGCGTCCCAAGGACCCCAGTTTCAACACCCTCATGGGGCACGTCAACACGGAAGAACGCATCAAAGGGAAGCTAGATAAGAGAAAAATTACTATGAAGGGGAATTTAGTGAAGAAGAGGATCGTGAATCTGACTTTCTCCATAGGAGACGTGGAGCTAGGGATAGAGGGGGTCGAAATAGAGAGGACAACAACTTGGATAGTATAAAGATGAAAATTCCGACTTTCCAAGGAAGAAGTGATCCGGAGGCCTATCTAGAGTGGGAAAAGAAGATGGATTGGATATTTGAATGTCATAACTACTCGGGACTAAAGAAAGTGAAACTCGCCGCCACAGAATTCTCAACTTATGCTGTTACTTGGTGGGATCAGTTGATGATCAGTCGGAGGCGATGTGGGGAACGTCCGATTGAAACTTGGGAAAAAATGAAGACTGTGATGAAAAAGAGGTTCGTTCTAGATTACTATCACCGAGAGCTAGTTCGGAGTTTGCAAAGCTTGAGGCAAGGAAGTAGGAGCGTAGAAGATTATTATAAAGAAATGGAGATGTTGATGGCTAGGGCAAACATCATTGAGGATGATGAATCAACAATGGCTAGGTTTTCGGCGGGATTAAATTGGGAGATTGTCGACTTAGTGGAACGACAACATTATTTGGTATTGGAGGATATGGTTCCATGGCTATCAAGATTGAGAAACAGCTTAAGAGGAGAGGTAGCCAACGTTCGATACCTAATTCAGGATCATCATGGAAGTCTAATGTTGGGAAGCGAGAGGAGAAACCAGCCGTAAGTAAATCCAAGTTTGAGCCAAAGACGGAGACGATTAATAAGGGAGTGCAAGGTAAGGCTGACCCTTCTTCTTTTAATCGTAATCGGGATATAAAATGCTTCAAGTGTCAAGGAAGGGGACATATTGCAAATCAGTGCCCAAATCAAAGGACGATGTTGTTACTTGACAACGGAGAGGTGGAAACCGAAGAGGAAGTTAGTGATACCGACTCAATGCCACTGTTAGAGGATATAGATGATAGGGAGTTGGCTATGCATGGTGAGATGTTGGTTACAAGGCGAGCACTTAGTACGCACGTGAAAGAGGAGAACGGGGAGCAACGGGAAAATTTATTTCATACCAGATGCCTTGTGAATGGTAAGGTTTGTTGTGTGGTGATAGATGGAGGAAGTTGCACAAATGTGGCCAGCACGATCATGGTGGAGAAGTTGGGAATGTCCACAACCAAACATCCCCAACCATATAGATTGCAGTGGCTTAATGATAGTGGAGATATAAAGGTGACTAAGCAAGTGTTGGTTCCGTTCACGATTGGGAAGTATGTGGATGAGGCATTGTGTGATGTGGTTCTGATGCAAGCGGGTCATTTATTGCTAGGCCGCCCATGGCAGTTCGATCGGCGGGTGAAGCATGATGGTTTCACGAACGAGTATTCTTTTGTTCATAATCAGCGAAAGGTTACGTTATGTCCTATGTCACCAAAGCAGGTGCATGAGGATCAATTATATTTGCAAAAAGATCATGTACAAAGAAAAGAAAGTGAAAGAAAGGAAAATGAGAAAAAAATTGAGGGAAAAAATGAGGAAAAAAATAAGAGAGAAAAAGAAAAGATGAGGAGCGAAAAATAAATATTTATGCAAAAAAGAGCGGTGTGAGGTGAGCTTTAGATGCTAAACAGCCGATGATTATACTTCGGTATAAGGAGGCGCTTTTGAATACTAACGCTAATGATTCTTCTTTGCCTAGTGTTGTTTCGTCTCTTTTGCAGGATTATAAGGATGTGTTTCCCGAGGAGCTTCCACAAGGATTACCACCTATTCGGGGAATTGAGCATCAAATTGACTTCGTACCCGGTGCAACCATTCCAAACCGTCCAGCTTATCGAAGCAATCCCGAGGAACAAAGGAGTTGCAGAAGCAAGTTGGCGAACTTATGGAGAAGGGGTTTGTGAGAGAAAGCATGAGTCCATGTGCAGTTCCGGTGATCTTAGTGCCGAAGAAGGATGGAAAATGGCGGATGTGCATCGATTGTCGAGCGGTAAATAACATTACGGTAAAATATCGACATCCCATTCCTCGATTAGATGACATGTTAGATGAATTGCATGGGTCTTGTATATTCTCAAAAATTGATTTAAAAAGTGGTTATCATCAAATTAGAATGCAAGAGGGTGATGAATGGAAAACTGCTTTCAAAACAAAATATGGTCTTTATGAGTGGTTAGTGTTACCTTTTGGTTTAACTAATGCTCCTAGTACTTTCATGAGATTGATGAACCATGTTTTGCGACCATTCATTGGTAAATTTGTGGTAGTTTATTTTGATGATATCTTGATATATAGCAAAAAACTTGGGAGAGCATGCATTGCATTTGAAATCTGTTTTAGATGTTCTTAGAAAAGAAAAGTTGTTTGCTAACATGGATAAGTGCACGTTTTGTACGGATAGAGTTGTTTTTCTTGGATTTGTTGTGAGTTCACAGGGAGTTCAAGTGGATGAGGAGAAAATACGTGCAATCCGAGAATGGCCGAGTCCAACAAATGTGAGCCAAGTTCGAAGCTTTCATGGATTGGCTAGTTTTTACCGGCGGTTCGTGAGGAATTTCAGCGACATCACAGCACCCTTAACGGAAGTGATCAAGAAAAGTGTAGGGTTTAAATGGGGTGAAGAGCAGGAAAAAGCGTTTAAATTGATTAAAGATAAATTGACTAACACTCCTTTGCTTGTTTTACCAAACTTTGCTAAAACCTTTGAAATTGAGTGTGATGCTTCAGGTTTGGGAATTGGAGCTGTGTTGATGCAGGAAGGGAAGCCTGTAGCGTATTTCAGCGAGAAGTTGAATGGAGCAGCCTTGAACTATCCGACCTATGATAAGGAGCTGTATGCGTTGGTCAGGGCGTTGGAGACTTGGCAACACTACCTTTGGCCTAAAGAGTTCGTGATTCACACGGATCATGAATCGTTGAAATACTTGAAGGGACAACATAAGTTGAACAAAAGACACGCTAGGTGGATGGAGTTCATTGAGACATTTCCGTATGTCATCCGATACAAACAAGGTAAAGAGAATGTTGTTGCTGATGCTCTTTCGAGAAGGTACGTGTTATTGAATACTCTTGATACAAAATTGCTTGGGTTTGAACGAATTAAAGAGTTGTATGCTAATGACCTTGAATTTTGTGAAGAGTTTAAATCATGTGAAAAGAATGTTGTAGGTAAATACTTTAAAGTGGATGGTTTTCTGTTTCGAGAAAATAAGTTATGTATACCTGCATGTTCTTTGCGTGAATTGTTGATAAGAGAGTCACATGGGGGAGGTTTAATGGGTCATTTCGGTGTTGAAAAGACTTTATCTGTTTTGAAAGAACATTTTTATTGGCCTCATATGAAACGAGATGTGGAAAGAATTTGTGATAAATGCATTACGTGTAAGCAAGCTAAGTCTCGTGTTCAACCTCATGGATTGTATACACCGTTGCCTATATCTAGTGAACCTTGGATTGATTTGTCTATGGATTTTGTATTGGGTTTACCTAGGTCTAAGCGTGGTCATGATTCTATTTTTGTTGTCGTGGATAGATTTTCTAAGATGGCACACTTTATTCCATGTCACAAAACTGATGATGCATCCCATATTGCTGATTTGTTCTTTAGAGAAATTGTGCGTTTGCATGGCATGCCTAGAAAAATTGTTTCAGATAGAGATTCTAAATTTTTGAGTTATTTTTGGAAGACATTGTGGTGTAAGTTAGGTACTAAACTGTTATTTTCAACTACTTGTCATCCACAAACTGACGGTCAAACTGAGGTAGTAAATAGAACTTTAACTGCATTGTTAAGAGCTATTATCAAAAAGAACATTAAAGTTTGGGAAGAGTGTTTACCACATGTTGAGTTTGCATATAATCGATCTGTTCATTCTGCTACACAATTTTCACCATTTGAAATTGTTTATGGTTTTAATCCTTTGACACCGTTGGATTTATTGCCATTACCTTTGTCTGAATATACTAACATGGATGGAAAGGAAAAGGCTGAATTTGTCAAGCAGATACATGAAAAGGCAAGGCTTAACATTGAAAGGAGGACGGAGCAATATGCAAAACAGGCCAACAAGGGTCGACGTCAAGTGATTTTTGAACCAGGAGAGTGGGTGTGGTTACATATGAGGAAAGAAAGATTTCCAGCTCAACGACGTTCAAAATTGCTTCCAAGGGGAGATGGTCCATTTCAAGTTCTTGAGCGCATCAATGACAATGCCTACAAATTGGATTTGCCTAGTGAGTATAATGTTAGTGCAACTTTTAACGTTACTGATCTTAGTCCGTTTGATGTAGGTGACGATTTGAGGACAAATCTTTCTCAAGAGGAGAGGTATGATGAGGGCATCCTTGGCTCTGGAGCGATTGACATCCATAAAGTGGATCCTTTGTGTATGCCGGATGGTCCCGTGACGAGAGCTCGGGCTAAACGTTTCAAGGAGAGCATTAATGGGTTGATTCAAGGCATGTGGAGCGAGGATAGATCGAGTGTGGACCCGGATTCTAAGGATTTACATTTAGTCATGATGATACAAACAAACATGCCAAGGTTGGAAGCATTGGAAACAAGAAACGACGAAGAATTCCAAGTTGCAGAGTTCTCGCCCCGGCGAGAACTTCAAAGCCAAAATTCTCGCCCCGGCGAGAAACTGACTGTTCAAGTTCGCCCCGGCCCAAATTGATCCGCCCCAGCGAAGAACTTACTGTTCATTCTCGCCCCAGCGAGAAGTCCCAGTTCAATTTTCTCGCCCCGGCGAGAACACGCAGAATGAGTTGGCGCGTTTTTCGAGGCGACGCGTTTTGGAAGATTTTTACTAGATTCTTTTTCCTTAATTTTAGGAATTTCAATATATTTTCATAATTCCATTGTAACTAGGATATTTTAAGATAGGATTTTGATTCCAAGTCAGTTGTTATTTCCTTTTTGGATTCTAGGGTTTCATAGTTAGTATAAATAAGTTTTATGCTTGTAATTCAAACACAATTTCAATAATAATTCAGAGTTTATTCATACCTGAGAGCTATTCTCTACTTTTGGTTCTTTGAAGAATTTCTAAGTAATCTTTCTTAGTTTTTTCTTTGAGATTCGAAGTTAACTTATCATACAACAATCCATAGTTGTGTGTGGCGTTATCTACCAGTTATCAATCGTTGATTGTACCAAAGGTTCCTGCTTCATATAAGTACGGGGTTTAGGTGTCATTGATAAACCACCTACGTGAATTCATCTGCTTGAACGATTATACCGGAGTTCTCGTCTCAATATAGACGTTGGGTTAAGGTGTCAGGAGAGTTCCATCAAATTGGCTTACTAGAAACGATCCGGGCGACGACCACCTCACGCAAGCGTGCCGTGGAGTCTATCATAACTTCAACATAATTACTAAAATGTCACTGGTTTCTCAAAAATTCTAGAGTTGCCCCTCCTTTACATTTTCCTACAAAATAATATAAAAATAAATAAAATGCACTAAAATTACTTAAAAATAGCAAAATACTAAGTCAAAAAGTGTCCGATTCATAGGTATATTTTCCACTCATCACTATCCTGACTTTCATAAGCCTCAGCATACAAAAATAGGCGTTCTTTGTCAGGCGGAGGAAAAGTCGAGCGATCGTAATTATTGACTTGATCCCAAAAAAACATCAAGGGGTCCATAGAAAGGAGCTTTTTCCCATTTCGAGAGGAAGGAGATTTATTTAACAGTCCTTAGGTCTGTAGAATGCTTATCAGAATTGGCCTACAAATGGTGAATATTTAATACGAGAATTTTATGTAATACAAAAAGAATGATAAAGCATGCAAAATTAATTGCTTACCATAATAGAAAAAGGGGTATAGATCCCAACTTCAAGAAAGGGGTTGCCTTGAGGAAGATCTCCCTTTAACAATCTCCGACGGAAAAGAAGTCTGAAGCTAAAATAAGAAAACTTAACCCATAAAAGAGAGATCAAGGAACACCTAAAAAAGAAGGAAGAACAAGTGAGTAAAAGAGGAAAAAATCCCCTAAGGCTCAGTCACCCTAGCGTTCGGCCCCCTAGGGTTCGGCCACCTAGGGTGGTCCCACTTTGGTCATTTGGCTTCTCTCGTGGTTCGTGGTTTGATCATTAGAACAAAATTCCTCTTTGTATTCTCGAAAGTATAATCTTCTTTGAAAATATTCGAGAGAATAAACCAAGATATAATCAAGGTAATAAGGCTCGGAAAAGAAAAATTGAAGTTACCTGAAAGAAGGAAAAGCAAGCAAGAAAAAGCCCAAACATAAAAAGTCGTTCAAATAAAACGGAAAGAAAAAGACCGAAAAAAATAAAGGAAGAGGCCAAAGCCCCCTAGGGTTTGACCACCTAGGGAGGCTCTCCCCTCTTACCTTTTAACGTCTCCTAGCTTGTTGATTGATCGCCTAGAACGAATGTTTCTTCGATGCAGAAAAAGGGTGGTCTTTCTTTGAGAATATTCGGAGGATAAAGCTAAAATCCAGTTAAGGTGAAGTGGCTCGGAAAAGAAAGACTACAATTACCTGAAAAATGTAGGTGAAGCAATCAAGTAAAAATTCAAATATAAAAATTCGTGCGAGTAAACAATAGAAGGGAAAAGAAATATAATAAAAACGGGAGGAGGCGTCAAGGCCCCTAGGGTTCGGCCTCCCCCTAGGGTTCGTCCACCTAAAGGAAAAATCCTCCTTACCTATTGCTCGTCTCGGTTAGTGGAATGCATGCTTGATTTTTCTTTGGTGACTTTTGATGGAGAAAGAAAAGAATTTGAAGAGAGAAATTCCAAGAGAAAGCTTGATGGCTAAAAAGATATGAGTAACTTGGGGGTTATATATAGTGCTCCAGGTATACTTATATTGGTTATGGAAACTAATATTCCATTCCTAAAAAGGGAAGGATTTGATTTCGTTTCCAAAATAAAATAGGAGTTAGTTTTATTCTCCAAGTATACTTGTAATAATTATGGAAGCAAATATTCCACCTCTTAAAAGGGATGAATTTGATTCCAAAATAAAATAAGATTTGGTTTTATTTCCCAAGTATACTTCGAAGGATTTTATTTATAAAATAAAATAAGATTTGATTTTATATCCCAAGTATACTTGGAAGGATTTTGGAAACAAATATTCCAGTCTTAAAAAGGGAAGGATTTGATTTTGTTTCCAAAATAAGATAAGATTTGATTTTTTTTTTTTTTTGGTAATATATAATTTTCAAGATTAATTTGATTTATTTTGATTTAGTTTCCAAAAAAGTTAAGGAAACAAAGAGATTGGGCAAAATTTGGGAAGATTTCACAAGATATCCTAGGTTCGCCCCCCCAGGGTTCGGTCCCCTAGGGGTTCCCTCTCCCAAAGACTCCATTTGTCAAGGCTCGCAAAATTAAATTATGGGGAATATTCAGAAAATTAACACGAGACTTCACGGTTTAGAGTATTTTGTGTGATTGCCACTCCGAAGGCATGACTCTTGCGCAGAGGGCAAATGTGAGTCCAAGTACAAATTAGAGTTCACATGGGACTTAAAGAATTGAATAAACCAAAAAAGTCAGAATAAATGAACAAGACTAGAAGTAATGAACAAAGGAGGGAACACCTAAGGTTTTGGCCCCCTAGGGTTCGACCACCCCGAGGTGGTCCCACCTTAGGGCAAATTTTGATAACATCTTCCCCAATTGAACTTAGTTTGAATCACCAGAACGAAACAAAGACAAAACAAGAAAAATGAACAAAGAAGGAACAAAAAACTAAGGTGTCCCCCCTAGGCACCCTAGGGTTTGGCCACCCTAGGGGTTGGCCTCCTAGGCGGCACACCATTTTATGTTCTCGAGAATCGTGTCGAACAAGATTTAAGTGGTGTAATGACATAATAATGAACCTGAACCACAGAAAGAAAGCAAGGAGACTAGTGAAGGTCTGGGAATGATTTTTCTTGAATCTTCTGTGACAAGTGAAACTTCTCACAGGGCTAATAATAAGGAGAAAAAGATGAAAATGATTAAGAAAAGCTAAGTTGAAACAAAGAGGACCAAAGGAGGCACGAACATAGGGTTTGGCCCCCTAGGGTTTAGCTCCCTAGGGTTCGGCCACCCTAGGGTTTGCCCCCTAGGGCATGGCCTCCCTGGTTCTGTGTCGAGCTCTTTTGAGATTCCCGATGGCGAGATTAAATGACATGATATTCAGATAAAGAAAGAAAAGCGGAAAGACATGAATTGAGTAGCAAGAACATTGGAATACGAGGCATAAGGCTTATGGAGGCAACTCATTTTTAGAATTGGTTGAGGGATTGGATTGGTGGCTAGAAGGACAAGATGATTTGGGCATTACTCGAGTAACTAAGGATATTTCTAGAATTTCCCCTGAGGTCACATGTCAGGCACACGACCCGACATGTGCTAAGCATGTGATCACTTTCCAAGAAGCTCTATAAATACTCCCTCTATTATAATAGAAGGGACCTTTTGATTCTCTCTGAAATCTAGACACTCAAGAAGGCTCTCTGGATCCTAGATACTCAAAAAGACTTTTGGATCCTAAAAGTTCTATCATGTGTTACTAGAATAATTGCTTACCTGTTTTTCTCCTCTCTTTAACTCACCAATCAATTCTATACTCTTCGTGGATTTCTCTCCTCCTTAGCCAACACGAAACCCTAACCCTAGCAAGGTACGATTTCCTTGCCCATAACTTTTATTTATGTAAAGAAATTACAAAGAATGTAATATAAATTGACAATCACAACTCATTGATTTATTTAAGTACAAGCTTGAACAATTACATACTACATTTTATAAATTACAAAGGTTGGTATAAATATCACATATTTAACTTCGAGTATGGATCAAACCAGTATTCGAGTATGATCCATCGAACAAGTATCGAGTATGGTTCATGAAAAAATGTAGTACTCGAACCTTAATTTGAGTAGTATGCTCGAATTTGACTCGTGTATCATTAAATAAAAAACAAGTATGGATCGGAGTCGACTCGAATCAATTTCAAATTCGAGTTTTGAATCATATTTTCGACCCGATCTCGAGTTGAGCACCGAGCAACTCGGCTCGACTTACACCCCTAGCTGCTTTAGCTCAATTATCGACTTTTAATTTCCCTACTTTTTGGTTGGAGGATATTCATTCAAGTATTCTTACTTTAGTGGTAAAAGATGTTTTTCATTAATATATATTTTTTGTCGTTTTGGACTGTTATCAAAAAAAAAAAAATTAATTCGATCATTAGCATCATCTATGGAAATTTTGCCATTCTTCACATCATCATGTTATGGATTAAAAACACTTTTGACATTGTACTTTTCGTAATTTTAGAAAGTGAACCTCAATGTTAAAGGTTGAAACATTGAGCCTCAAAGTTTCTAAATGTGAAGACATAAAACCTTCCGATCACATAAAGGTGATATGGCAGTTGAAAAAAACAGTCCAGTTGTATAAAAGGTCAGGTCACCGTTCCGATGACTTTTTTCCACTGGAATCTCACTTAGGATGTGTACCCATTCAATGACTTTTTCCATCGGAATCTCACTTAGGGTGTGTACCCATAACTTAAATGTATTTTGAAGTCTATATAAAAAGGATTTTTACTTTGTGTGTTTAATTGTAAAATGGGTGAAAATTCGAGAGACTCACGGGCTATTAGCCCATGTCAAATTAAGTGTGAACAAAAATGTCACTTAAGGGCATTATGGGTATTTTCCTTCCCAAAATTTGTCAACCCCCCCCCCCCCCCCCCCCCCCCCCGGAGTAATTCTTAAATAGGTTAGCAGCATGCATATCTGACCACAAAGTATACATAAAATTATAATTGGGACCATGAAGTTTAAATACTCGGAGGTCAGTACTCCCCGAAATAAGTTTAAATAAACACAATAGACCCTAAATAATAATCCAGCCAATTTAACCGTTGAAATGTTGACTCATGAGCACTATTTGAATTGTAATTTGAGTATTATTATGTTTTTATACAATCAATCTAATTAAATAGTATACAGTCAAATTATATTTAAATACTTACGCGGTAGGAGTTCGTAACCATTATAGCAATTATTTTTTGTCGAATTTTCCCATAGGGTATATATCGATTACTTATTGGTATACGTACTTGGGAGTGGTATCGGGAGAACTAAAATCCGTCCTCCCAATTGTAAATTAGTGTATATTTTGGGGTCATATATACTAGTAATCCTCCTTAAATTGGTTCTTGAATTGGATGAATTAATTATGCTAATTAAATTGGAAAGAAATTGGGGAATTAATATTTCCGCCTGAGTCTGATAAAATTATATCTCTATGCAATAATCCAAGGCCAAGGAACTCTTGAAAGCAAGCTATCTTTCAGTCCAATTTCTTAGCACCTTTCACGATTCTTGCTGCTGAATATTGAATTGGTTAATTATTAAAGGCGAAACAATATAAGTTTTTGATACTTCAGAGCCAACGATTTGCTCATTGTTGGGGCTGGCGTTCTTGGTTGCTTGATTGTCAAAAAAATGGCGGCAGGTATCATAAATCTATTTATCAATACCATAAGAGTAAACGACGGTCGAGTTTAATTTTTTTAATCCTTCCACCGGTATTAGCACAAGCTGATTACTCGTTCTTTGCACGAGTAATCTTAAAAACAACTTATTGCGTATTTTTATTTATTTATTTTTTTGCGTAAAATGTTATGTAGTTTGAAAGATGACAGAAATAAAAAAAAAGGAGGGGTGAATGGGATTTGTAGTGAAGAAATTAAAAGTCAATATAAAAGGGAAACAAAAGAATTGTTGGGGACAATTTTTTTTGTTTTTGTATATACATTTATATATTATAAGATATTCGAAGTATGATATGATTTTTTGTTTGGGGGGTTCTTTGAAGGATTGGAGTAAAAGTCAAGTATTTTTATTTTTTTTGGATTCTTTACATATATATTGAATAATAATAGTGAAAAATGCAAATTTAAAACCCTAATTCATTAGAAAAATAAAAGGGAATGAAAAAAAAAAAGTGAAAAATACTTCCAATTTGTTACCGTTGGTTGAATATGATTCGGCCAAGATCAAAGCTAAGGATTTTGAAGAGCTGGATTGCGATATATAAATACTAATGAATTGGCTTTACTTCTTGATTTAATTGCGATTAGAAGTATTATATAATTTTTTGTTTTGAGGGTTCTTTAAAGGATTGAAGCAAAAGTTAGGTTTTTTTGGGGGGTTCTTTACATATATGTGTGTGTGAAGTTTGAGATGTACTGGAATACCAAAATCAAGAATGCATAATGTGAAAGTGTAAATCAAAAAACTTTTGAGCTAGCTGTTGAAATTTTTTGGAAATGTCAATATATGATCGAAGAGTTAGCAAAAGAAAATAATAATAATAATAATAATTACTAAATTTTTAGGCTATCGAGTCATCAAAATTATGGGTAAAAATGATCATGAGCCGATCCAAACACCCTAATGCTCAAGCTCGACTCGGATCAAAAAAATTGTGTTCAAGTTCGACTCGAATTCGAACAAATAATTTTCAAGGCTGCTCAAGTTCGACTCGACGAATTACTCGATACTACTCGGCTCGAAGTTACTCGACTCGTTTTCACAACGAGTAATTCGTGAGCCTTTTTATTCGAGTTCGAGCCTGAGAAAGATCACACCAAAATGAGACATAAAAATGAAAAATTAGAAAATTTTCATTTTCATTTATATATAAAAATATATGTGTAACAAAAATTACAATGATAAATTTACAATATTAATTATATTATGATACAATTTCTAGTAACATCATTACATCAAGGCAATAACTTTAAACAGAAGCTAAGAAGCAATTCATGAGCATAGTATGCAAATCAATTTGAGCAGCAGTAGGTCAGTAGCTTGAGCATAGACCATAGTATGCAAATCAATTTGAGTAGTAGTAGTAGCTTGAGAAAAATCAACCAAAGTGCTAACAGAATTACATAAACCAATCAACCATGCTCCAAAGTGGCAAAAGTCCAAGGTTCAATCCTGCAAATATAAAGGATGGGTTAGAAAACTTATCTTTTAATTTGTAAAAAACAAAAGAAAATGTCAAAATAAAAAAAAAAGATAAGAAAACTTATCTTTTTTCAGACTTTACACCAAGCTAGCTTGAAGTTTCCTTGCTGGTTATGCATTATCAAATATCAACTTAAGGTTGCAAACTAAATATTTAAACTCCAAATTCCAAACCCAAGCACCGAAGCTAGTAGTTTGGCACCATTTCATAAACTAAATTCTAAAATGCTAAAATGAAAATCCAAAGTTCCAAACAAAAATACAAAATAACCAAAGTCCAACAGTCTAAGTCCAATAATAAACAAAGTACCAAAGTCTTAATAATTTAAAAACTGAAATGTAAATAGCAATGTATCATGGTAGTAACACTCAACTACTTCCAGCACTTCAGTTTCCATTATCCAAGCTCACCTCCTGCATTGAATCTTCATCAGCCTACATTGTCATTTGTCAAACAATTAATATTAATCCATGATATTATTTGTATATGTATTTATTTATGGAAAAAAACTAAACAAATTAATACTTACAATCATGTTTTTTTAATCTTATATTCAGCCCGCAACCAATCACCTGTGCAAATCAAAGCTTAAAATGTGTCAGGCTTCAAAGAGCTCCTGAACTGGTCAAGAACCCTTCCCCGGTACTAAATGTTGATTAAGAGGCCACAGTACTCACAGGTATGGATAATATGTCTCTTGCCATCCTAGACAAAACCTTAAATTTTAAAGTGTTCACCTTCCACCATTTTAAAGCATCAAAATTATCATCAGCATTACAAACCAACTTCCCTTCTTCCAAGTAAATTTTCAAATCAGACTTCAAACATGGGGATGCAATGTCCATGTTTTGAGCCCAACTGTCAAACTCTGCTCTACTTTTGGTCTTACTCTTAGTCTTAGATCCACCAACAGAAATCACTGGTTTAGCACTACTTAGCGCACTTGAAGTTTCACATTGACTATTAACAACTTGTTTTGCATTATAAAGTGTCGCATATTCATCAAACAGTTCTTGCAAATCATTTTGAACAAGTGTTAAGTTCCTCTTTGATTCAAACTCAGTGACATACATCTTTGGGAAACAAAATATAACTAATTGTATCTTATATCTTGGATCTAAGATAGATGCAATAGCCATCAGTAAGTTGCATTGTCCCCAATATTTATCAAACTTCTCTTTCATCTTGTAAGCCATTTCTTTCATATATTCACAATCATTAACAATAGTTTCATTCAACAACTCCTTGATTTTCCAAATCTCAAGTAAAAACATATTGGAAGTAGGATATTCACAGCCAAAAAATACATTTGTTGCTTCATTAAACACTTCTAAAAATTTAATAACCATCTCAGCCCTGTCCCAATCTTCCCTACTAGGCAAAGAATTATAATGAAGGTCTCTCTCTTTGTACAATGGGAACATATCCTTGAATTGCAAAACACACTCTAACATGGCATATGTGGAATTCCACCTAGTGGGGACATCTAAGATCAATCTTTTTGAAGATGGTAATTGTAAATTTTTTATAATCTCACCAAATTTATGAAGACGAGATGGACACATTTTCAAGTACTTGACAGTCTCACGAATATTTTGAATAACATTTTGGATAATCTCCAAACCATCTTGCACCATCAAATTAAGAATGTGGGCACAACATCTAACATGAAATATTTTACCACTAAAATAAAGGCCACCTTTCAATGTAAAATTATCCCTAAGATACCTTATAGCAGAATCATTTGCAGATGTATTATCAAGAGTAATAGTCGATATTTTATTTTCAATTCCCTACTTAGTTAGACAATGCAAAATAGAATCAGAGATCATAAGACTAGTATGTGGAGGTGACATGGTACAAAAATTGATAACCCTTTTATGCAAGTTCCAATCAGAATCCAAAAAATGAGCAGTGAGGCACATATAGCCAATAGTTTGATTAGAAGTCCACAAATCAGATGTTAAACTTATTCTACTAATACTATCAAACAAAGCCTTAATTTTTTTCTTCTCTAAACCATAAAGCTTCATGCAGTCATTCCTTACTGTTATCCTAGAAATGGGATCAAATCTTGGATTCAAAGTTTTCAAAAATAGCATGAAAAATTCAAGCTCAATCATACGAAAAGGGTATTCATGCACACATATCATCTTAGCAAAAACTTCCCTTACTTTTCTTTATCATACTTGAAGAAATTCAACTTTCCAGTTTTACTTTGCATTTCTAAAGTAGGATAAGACAAGACCTGCTGCTTTGGTGTTCCAAAACTAGAAATTGAAACTAGCCGAATAGAGCAAGTGTTCATGTGCTTATTCAAATGACTGGTAGAACCAGTATTTTGAAGAGCAAGCCTTGTACGGCAATGCTTGCACTCAGCCTTCTTGGTTCCATCTCTTAATGTCACAACAATAAACTCTTCCCATGCTTTTGAGGTTTCTTTCTTTCTTTTTTCATGCTCAACTTCAACACCTCAACCTCAGTAGCATTTTTAGGCTAGGAATCACCAAAACCAGAGGAATTAAGCACTTGACCATCAGTAACTTGAGATAGGTTTTCAGTTCTAGTATTTAAAACTTGAAATGGTCCAGATAGATCTTCAATCAAGCTTATGATCTCGTTATTACGTACCTTAAACAAACAAACAAAACAATAATCAGAATAACAAATAACTTTGAATCAATATAACATATGCATGCACAATAAAATATTATAGTTATATATATATAAATCAATTAATATATATGAATATACCAGAAGTATCAACATATTCCATTGAATAAGTTATAAGTCTGAAGAGATGAAGAGCCGAAGAGGGTGTTAGTTTATAATATTGTTAGGTTTTAATCATGACAATTATTTCCTCATATAATGCTACATTT
Source organism: Aralia elata (assembly GCA_034770075.1). NCBI lineage: Eukaryota > Viridiplantae > Streptophyta > Magnoliopsida > Apiales > Araliaceae > Aralia > Aralia elata. The sequence goes on from CM068377.1 coordinate 32,439,952, forward strand.
TCTTGGGCTAATGCACCCCATTAAGTTCAAATATTACCTCCACTTCTTTCTATATCTTGTTCAAATACATGTTTTCTTACCCATCATGGTCTGTCTAACACTAAACTTTAAAAATAGAAGAAAAAAACTCAGCAGGTGTTTTTCTTTACATATACATTCTCTCTCTCACACTATATATATATATATATATATATATATATATATATATATAACTATCACGAAACTAGTGATAAAAGTTCATATAAGAACTGGTTACTTTACATTAACAAAAAGACCCACCCAGAATTTTGCACATTGAAGGTTAGCACGCGAGCACGCGAGAAGAATACACATATACTTAACATGTTATGCATTAAAGTATATACTGAACATTTATATTAAATAGTATAATGCATTTCCTTACATAAATATTTTACATTGTCTTGGGAAATACATCCCACTACCTTCTACCATGTCAGCAAAATATCTTGACCATTCAATTATCAAGCATTATCTTGGGAAATACATCCCACTACCTGTTCATCATCTCATTCAAAAGTATGGTCTAATTAAGTATCATAATACTGATACACTGACCAATAAACAACCAAATGGCTAAACCTTTCCTGCTTTATCAGATACTAAACGATCAAGTAAGTATCGAACACCTAAACGAGTAGGGTTCACCGAGTAAGGATCGAGTATGGATCAAATGAAAGAGGCAAGCTCAAACCCTAAAACGAGCGAACGGTATTGTGCTCAGATTCAAGTTCAGTATTATAACCCCAAAAATGAGCTTGGCTCATATTCGACTCGGATGCCTACCGAATTCGAGTCTCGAATCATATTTTCGGGTCGAATCTGAATCGGGTATAGAGCTACTTTGATTGATTTTCACCCCTAATCAAAGTTGTACTGCGAATTGACTCGATATCAACTAAAATAACTCGATATTTATTTTGTTATATTTTAGTATTAATATAAAAAAAAAATTTTAAAATTTAAACTACATATTTCTCCTACGAATGAGCGGAGATATGTCTACTCCGAATAATATTGTAGCAATTATTTGCTATTAATCGCTTCCGTATATGTTGCTTGATATATTTATCTGCTTATGTATCAAGAAAAAAATCAGTTAGACACTCAAAAATAATTTAAAATGCATTCTTGTACATATTGATAAAAAGTTGGTGAAAAATGAGAAAGAACAAGTCAAATTATAAATAAAATAGTTGCATCTTAAATACGAGTTAAGAAAAATATTTTTGTAATTTGCATATAAAATAATTTAGTTGTTGACCACTCATCTACTTGCTAAATTGAGGGTGAACTACACTCTCCATTAACTGAATGAAAATATAGTGAGTATACTTTTTTCACATCACATGTGATTTAAGTGTTGATTTCTAAGTTCTAACCAATATGGTCATTTTTTTTTCAAAACATGCAAAATACATATGATAAATCTATTAAATATACTAAATTACAGTACATAACACCATTGCATGACATTTGTCATTCTCAAATTGTAACACTTGTCCTACATAATTTCACCGGTTTTTGAATTTTATAATATTATACCTTTTATAATATTATACCATACATATATATACGTTCCAACATTAGTAACCATTACAACCCAATAAATCCGTTTTTTAAAATTTTACAGTATTATATACCATTTATAATCTTATATCATACAGTATATCATACATATATATAATCTCATACTAATATGTTTATTTTATAATCCCCAAAATTCACTACTTTTCTAAACTGTTACTAATTTAATTATGTTAAAAGATAATTATTATATCCTAAAATCACTACTTTTCTAATATTATACCATTCATAATTATACCATACATTATATCACTACTTTTTCAAACTAAATAGTTTTTAAATTATCGTTACTTAATTATTACCTCCAAAAATCACTACTTTTTAATTCCACATTAATATTTTGATTTATAATCCCCTAAATCACTACAAATCTAAACGGTTCTAATATTATCATTACTATTTTAAATATTATCTCCTGAAATCACTACTTTTAAAATCCTAAATTAATATTTTGAATTTATAAGCCCATAAATCACTACTATGACACTCCCAAATCCGGGTACTTCATTCCCACGGGATTTGGTGTTCACTATCCAAATAAATCACATCACATCTAACTACCCATAAGTATATAAGAATGAATGAAAACTCTTAACTGAAATAGGAATACAACATCTTAATAACATCAATCTCAGGTCATCTAACCTTAAATAAAACATCAATGCAGAAACATAAATATCATAAGTCTTTTATATAAACATCATTCAAATAAATTAAATAGATCTTCATCACTTATTTGCTTTGTCCTTGCCCTTACTAGTAGTTGGATCATCAACTCTGATGAGGGTGTTTTATACACACAATTTGGGTACCTTTGACCTTGATAGTTTATTAGTTTTTGGGACTTTTATATGGTTTTTAGTTATTTTTATCATATTTCTACATAATTTAGATTTTAGTTATTTTTATATGTTTTATGTTGCTTTGATGCATTTTCATTATGTTTGTAGAAATGGAAATAATGACCGCTCAGATCGTTGTTCATATTGACCCAATGTCCGTGCTTGGACATCTGTGCCCGAATGGTAGGACGATGGAAATTAGTGTTTGACGACGCTCGATGCTTAATTTGATAACATTTGGTAGTTGGGCGTGCACAGCGTCGAAAAACGTGCACAACGTTCGGTGTTGGCTAAGCCACGAGGGCAAGTTCGTGCTTGGATATTCGTGCCCGAATGATAATACGGTGGAAAGTTGTGTTTGGCGATGCTCGGCGTTGAATTTGATGACATTTGGAAGTTGGGCGTGCATGGCGTTGGAAGGCGTGCACGGCGTGCGGCGTCGGCCAAGCCGCGGGCACGGCGTGCAGCAGCTGGGGGCACCAGGCGTGCACTGGGCGTATGGCATGCGGGGAGTTGGGCGCTCGGCAGCCTCGGCACTGGGCGCTCGGCATGCCTCGGCAGCCAGCCTCGGCATGGGAAGGCGCATTGGGCGCGCGCGCGGGACTCGGCAGCAATCGGCAACACTCGGCAGATGGGCAGGCGCTAGGCGCGCGGCGTGGGCGTGCGGCTCGGTAGCACTCGGCAACGCTCGGTAGATGGGCAGGTATTTGACAATGTATAAATTGAAATTGATGTTTATTGTAACTATCATGAACTAACCTTCTATTCTAAGATTGCAATGGAACCTAACACTTAATTTGAATTGATTTCTCTCTATATTGAATCCAGTTATTCATTTGTGAATTGATTGTTATAACCTTTGCTTTCTAGATTAATTGCTTAGCTCGTAATTACCTTGGGAACCTATATGAACTTGACGAACGGATTATACGTTAAGACCTAGTTATGATAGCATGCGAGAGTATAGATTGTTGTGGTTTATTAATCGGATTAAGTGACGTGTGTCTTATTAATTATCTGCAATAATAAGTATCTTGATAGTAGTTGGATAGATATATACCTAATTACCGCATGCAACCAATTGAGAATCTAGTCTTAATGACTTCCGATGTGAAAGTTGGTAATTGAGGGGACGATTAATTAGATTTGGTGACACGTGTCTATTAATCATTCCTGAAATTAGTCTCTTGATAGTATATAGGATAGACATATACCTATGCACCGCTTAGGAAGATTCGTAATTGACCATCGACAGAGGCTCTTATGTAGTTTTGATTTCTCGGTTGTCAATTCGTATGTTATAACTTATTGATAAGAGAGAGTTAGGAGATTTAAATGACGTGTTGGGGGAAATTGTAATATTAGACCTTTCTATCTTGATATTTTACCGCATTTTATCCATTACATGACTTGTGAACTCAACCAATTAACAAACAATCAAACCTTCATCGTTTAAATTAGATCAAATTGATATACGATTGGTACTTGGTTATTATTTGTCACAATTCCCTGTGGGTTCGACTCATATCTTATCATATATTACTTGTGGGTCGTGTATACTTGCATGTGTGTGTTTATCGATTGCTAAATCGACCAACAAACTCTTTCAACCTTAGCTGCAATGTTATTATGCAAGAGTGAGCAACAATTGCCCAGCAAGTATCACAATAACAAAAATAATAACATGCGAATAGTCAATGGATACTGGATAATTGAAAGCTCGGCTTTTGAATCAAGATTATAAAACAAAAATCAAAAGGACATCTGAGTGTCACAAGACCACGAACTATGTCTTAGGTTATCAAGTATTTCTACTTTAAACCTTTAACAGTCGTAAGACTATTTGGACCTTACTTTTCGTACTTAAGGGGGATCAGCCCTCCGTACAATGTATTGTGCACACAAACATTTTAACGCTATCGCGTAGTATAATCCCCTATAATAGGGTTGTTCATCTCAGTTTTGAGATTAAAGTCCGTACCAAAGGAAGTTTGGTTTGGATTAGGTTCAATAGAAATTCTAGCTTTTAGAATGTTCATTAACTACGGACTAGTCGAATCAATAAGGGTTCGCTAGCCACTAAAGAATTTGATACAACGATATAAGATTATACAATGATATTTATCATCAAAGATCGAACAACAATGATTCATAGTTAAATAAACATTTTATATCAAGGTAATGCTTTCATGAGAATTAGAAAGCTTAAATAAAAATTATAGATTTTGAACAATATAGGAAAGCCTCTCTCGAAACAAAGCAACAATGATATGAACTTGTACTATGTAAGAATAGTGTTAGAAAAATTGTGTAAAAGAGAAGTAGGGTTTCAGAACTTGCATAATAATAAACAAGTTAGAGATAAGGAACTTGCCTCGTGCGTCTGCTATAATTAATATTATCTATTTTCTCTTTAAGTAACCTATACATTCAAGTCATATTGAACAATTAATACTCATAATTCAACTAATCACTTCCTTTATTAAACGACTGTTCAATTCCAAAAATATAACTCGAACCTACACTTTTAAACTATTGTTATTCTTTCACATACTAATCATATTGCTTCATATATGTGAAATTATTTTATTTTAAAATCTGAAAATTTTCTTTTTCTGGGTTTTTGACCCGACCCGGACCGGCGCTGCGTCGATGGCCATAAGCCTTGAGTCGGCGCTGCGGCGCTGGCCTGACCCGAGCCCGGACAACCCGGGCTGGTGTTGCGGCGCCAGTTTAATTCTATGCATCGGCACTGCGTCGCCGCGATGCAGAACCAGTTGCCCAAGTTCGTGAAGAACACAGAAAATGCTAAATTTGGCCAAAGCTTTGCTCAACAAATTTAATACTACCCATAGGTTCTGAACTTTACAAAAACATATAATAACAATCATAGTATGATTTTAACAACTTAAATCACATAAACCATGAATTTAAGAATCAAAAAATAAAGTTTTTGCCATTTTATCAAAGTTTAGTCGAATATCATGAAATCGCACATTACAGATTTGTTATAACACCAAATCAGTCTGTTTAAGTTTCGTTCTTTTCGTTTCTACATGTATAAACATAATCAACCATCAATTTATCGATTAATATACAATTCAAACATAAATTTTCATACATTTAAGCCATATTCAAACACTATTCCTCTGTAACTTTCAAAACTTCAATTAAAACATAATTTTATGGATTAAAACTCCAATTAAAACATAATTTTATGGATTAATTACTCTAAACAATTTATAAACACCATATAATGATTCATACATGCATATTAATGAATACAAACAACTTTTCAACAATCTACTCATGAATTTCAACTAACAGAGAACTTACAGTATACGTTCATAGAGAAACTTAAAACATAATTTAAACCTTGAATTCAAGAATTTACCTTTGATTAGTGATTTAGAGTGCTAGATGATGGAAATTCTTCTTCCAATTCTCAATTTTTTTCTCAGAACTCTCTCTCTTTTTCTCTCTATATTTCTTTGATTTGGCTTAAGAAAATAATACGAATGAACTGATGTTATTAACTAGTGTAACATGGGTGTCAATTAAGCACATACTGGCTTTTACTGCTCCCATGATCTTAAGGCCACGTTTGGTTGTCACTTAAAGTTCTTCTTTTGTTTATTTTAATTAACTAGTTTATTATAAAGTTTATTGTCGCACTTTAATTAATCAAACCTTATTATTTAATTACAATTAAATAAAAGTCACTACTACTCATTAAATCAAATAATCACATAATTAAAATTCTCATATAATTAATTATGACAAATCAATAAATTTTTAATTAATTATTAAATTAATTAGAACAACATCACAATTAATAAACAACTCATTTAATTAATTTATCTCAATTAAATTCACACTTTGCGCTATAAAATTATTTTACATTAATATAATCAATGTAACACATTTAATTAAATCAATCTACAATAATTTCATTAAATATTTATTTAACTCAATAAATAAATCAACACAAATATTTATTTAATTCAATAAATATTTAAAGATCACATAAAAAAATCTCGTTCGTTACATCTTTCCCCCCTTAAAAGGATTTTGTCCCTAGAATCACGACTCAATTAATTCGTCTCGTTACATTCTCCCCTCCTTACAAGGATTTTGTCCACAGAATCGCTACATATAGACTAAGCAAATAACTAAGGATAATTTTTCATCATCTGATCTTCGAGTTCCCACGTAGTTTCTTCAGCGTTGTGATTCCTCCAGATCACCTTAACATAAGGTATAACTTTATTTCTAAGTACTTTCTCTTTTCGGTCAACTATCTAAACAGGCACTTCCTTGTAAGATAAATCTTTTTCAAACTGCAGGGGTTCATATTCTATAACATGCTTGTAGTCGGGTTTGTATGGTCGTAACACCGAAATATAAAAAACATTGTGGACATGTTCTAACGCTGGAGGTAAGGCTACCTCATACGCGACTTCACCAATTCTCCATAACACTTCAAAGGGTCCAATGAACCTCAGACTCAGTTTTCCCTTCTTGCCAAAACGAATTTTCCCCTTCTAGGGAGACACTTTTAAGAAAACAAAGTTACCAGTTTCAAATTCTCGATTTTTGCGGTGTTGGTCGGTATATTTGTTCTGTCTATCCTGAGCAGCTACCAATCTTGCCTGATCACTTTGACAATTTTGACGGTCTGTTGTATCAGTTCTGGTCCTAACAATTGACGTTCGCCAACTTCATCCCAATATAATGGAGTTCTGCACTTTCTGTCGTACAATGCTTCATAAGGTGGCATGCCAATACTTGCATAGTAGCTGTTATTGTAAGCAACTTTCACCAATGGTAGATGATCGTCCCAATTCCTTTTGAAATCCATGATGCAAACTCTTAACATATCTTCCAATGTCTAAATCGTTCTTTCACTCTATCCGTCGGTTTGTGGATGATATGTCGTACTCATACGTAATTGCGTTCCCGTGCATTCCTGCAGGCGCTTCTAGAAGTTCGAAGTGTATCGTGGATCCCTATCTGAAACAATAAATACTAGAACATCGTGCCTCGAAACAACCTCCTTCACATACAACTTCGCCAACTAATCTAGGTTAAATTTGATCTTGATCGGTAAGAAATATGTTGATTTCGTCAGTCGATATATGATAACCCAAACTGCGTCAAACCCTTTCTGAGTCGTCGGTAGACCTACTACGAAATCCATTGTGATATGTTCCCATTTCCATTTTAGAATTTCTAACGGTTGTAGTAACTCACTCGGCCTCTGATGTTCTGCTTTAACTTTCTAATATGTCAAACATTTAGCTACACAATCGGCAACATCTCTTTTCATATTCGGCCACCAGAAATGCTGTCAGAGATCTGGTACATCTCCGTGCTCTCCTGATGAATCGAATATCTCGAACTATGAGCCTCGCTCAAAATTTCCTCCTTAACTTTTGGTGTTGACGGAACCCAAATTCTTTCCTCGAATCTGAATAATCCTTCGTTATCAACTTTGAATTTTACTTCATCACCTTCAAATATTCTTTTCCTGATTTTCTTACATTACTCGTCCTGAAGTTGTGCTTCCTTAACCTTATCCACCAAAGTTGGGTTGGCTCCCAATTAAAAAAGTTTTTCGTCAGATTCCTTAGGATATTTTACCTCCAACTCTAGTTTTGTCATTGCTGAAATTAGCTCCTCCTGAGCAGTTAACATAGACAGTTTCTCCCGACCTTTTCTGCTTAAGGCGTCAGCCACAACATTCGCTTTACCCGGATGGTATAAAATCTCGCAGTCATAGTCCTTTATCAATTCTAACCATCTCCTTTGTGGCATGTTCAAGTTCTTCTGTGTGAAAATATATTTCAGACTCTTATGGTCTATATATATTTCACACTTCTCCCCGTAGAGATAGTGTCTCCAGATCTTGAAAGCAAACACTACCGCGTCCAATTCTAAATCATGGGTCGGATACCCCTTTTCATAGTCCTTTAATTGTCGTGACACATATGCAATGACCTTACAGTTCTGCATAAGCACACAGCCTAGTCCTTTATGCGATGCATCACTATACACCATAAAATTTCATGTGCTATCCGGTAAAGACAACACAGGTGCCGTACTCAACCTCTTCTTTAATTCTTGAAAACATTCTTCACACTTTTCCGTCCAAACGAGCTTTACCCCCTTCCTAGTCAAATTCGTCAATGGAGTCACAATTTTTAAAAAATCCTGAACGAATCTTCTATAATAACCTGCCAACCCTAGGAAACTCCTTACTTCCGACAGTGTTTTTAGCTAATCCCAGTTAAGCACAGCTTCAACCTTTGACAGATCTACCGAAATCCCATCCTTGTCAATCACATGTCCAAGAAATTGCACCCGCTCTATCCAGAATTCACAGTTTGAAATCTTAGCATACAACTTCTCTCTTCTTAATGCTTCCAATGTCGCCTTCAAATGCTCTGCATGCTCTTCCTTATTTTTGCAATATATTAGAATATCATCAATGAACACTACTATAAACTTATCCAAAAACGGCTTAAACACCCTGTTCATTAGGTCCGTAAACTCGTAGTGGCCATAATGAGTTCTAAATGTTGTCTTTGGTACATCTTCCTTCCTCACCTTCAACTGATGATAACCACTTCTTAAATCTATCTTCGAGAAATACCTAGCGCCTTTTAATTGATCAAACAAGTCATCGATCCTTGGCAACGGATACTTATTTTTAATTGTGACCTTGTTCAACTCTCTGTAATTAATGTAAAGTCACATTGATCCGTCCTTCTTCTTGACAAATAACACCGGCGCTCCCCACGGCGATACGTTCGGCTGGATATACTTCTTGTCTAAGAGTTCTTGTAATTGCACCATCAATTATTTCATTTCTACTAGAGTCATACGGTACGGAGCCTTCGATATAGGGGCAGTTCCTGGTGCCAAATCGATTACGAATTCCACTTCCCTATCGGGTAGAAGTCCTGGCAAATCGTCTAGAAATACGTCTATAAAGTCTCTTACGACAGGTATCTCTTCTAATTTCGGACTGTCTTTTCGAGTATCGACTATGTAGGCTAAGTATCCCACACAGCCTTATCTCAACAACTTCCTAGCCTGCATCATCGTCAGACAACTCGTTTGTCTAGGTGACTTGCTGCCATAAAATACTACTTTTGACGGAGTTATAAGGTTAATACACTTCATTTGGCAATCAATTATCGCCCTATAATTGAATAGTCAATCCATTCCCAAAATAACGTCAAATTTCCCAAGTTTAATTGGGTTCAGATCTATAGTCATCACGTTTCTCTTAATATCTACTCTACAGTTCTTGTGTTATGTCCTAACAAGAATTATCTCCCTATTCGCAATTTCTATGTTCAAAGGGTATTCTAATTCCTCCTTAGGCAAATCTAAATTCTTAGCAAAGTCATCGGATATAAATGAACAAGTAGCACCCGAATCAAACAATACATAAGTATTTATATTATTGATCGGAATGATACCTAACACCACATCTCGTGGTTGTACGACGTCCTGTAAGGTCATATTGAAAGTCCTGGCAGTAGGTCGGTTTATCGGTGCTGATCCAGTTATGGTTAACGTACTACCACTACTGTTTCCCTTACTCCCTCCTGCTCTTCCTGTTGCCTTCTTGGGGCAATCCCTAGCTAGATGATCCTTTAACCCACAAATGAAGCAAGCGCCCTTCTTAGGATTAGGACAATTTGGTGCTATGCGACCTTCTTGGCCACAATTGTAGCAAACCTTCTTCCCCTTCAGGCATATTCCCACATGATTCTTACCGTAGGTAACACACGCCTCCACTTTCTTTTTCTGACCTCCCTGTTGATTCCCACCAAACCCACTGTCATTCCACTTCCTCTTCTGATTGTGACCACCACTATTACTACCACTAGCCTTGTTGTTCTCATTTTCACCCTTCTTCTTCTGCTCCTGGTTATAGTTAGTCAGAGCGTCGCTTCCACCTTCCGTGATAATTGCCTTCTCCACAACTTCTGCAAAAGTGTTCAATTGGAACATTGACACCTTACTGTATAACCACAGCTTCAACCCTTGTTCAAATCTTCTCGCCTTTCTCTCATCGGTATTCACTTGATATGTTGTGAACCTTGCCAACTCGTTAAACTTTATAGCGTACTCTGGTACAGACATGGTACCTTGCTTTAGCTCCAGGAATTGAACCTCCATTTGATTACGCGAGCTTGTCGGAAAGTACATCTCAAAGAAGATCTCCTTAAACATATCCCGTGTGATTACACCCTGACTCCCTCGAACCTTATTCGCTTGCCACCAGTAACTGGCCTCTGACTTAAGCATGAACGTTGCCAAGACAGTCTTTTGGTCATCACTAACCCTAGCAACGTCGAACACCTTCTCCATTTCTATTACCCAAGTTTAGGTTTCGATTGGATTCATGGAACCCCTAAACTCTGACGATCCTACCGCTTTGAAATCCTTAAATGATGTAACTTGTGGAGCTTGCGGCTGATTCGCAAGTGCTCCAGTCAAAAAGTTTACCAATTGCTGTACAGGATTAGCATTATCATCATCGTTGTTATTATTCGTAGAGCTTTCCTGAGCTTGTTGACATGGTTGGCGTCTCGGCAGCATTTTCTGTTTAAGAATGTGTGCTTATTAGATCATTACTCAATTTCTTAAGTGTTCAATAACCTACAGCTCAGATACCAACCTGTGACACCCCCAAATCCGGGTACTTCATTCCCACAGGATTTGGTGTTCACTATCCAAATAAATCACATCACATCTAACTACCCATAAGTATATAAGAATGAAAACTCTTAACTGAAATAGAAATCTCCCATTAAAAGAATACAACATCTTAATAACATCAATCCCAGGTTAGCTAACCTTAAATAAAACATTAATACAGAAACATAAATATCATAAGTCTTTTACATAAACACCATTCAAATAAATTAAATAGATCTTCATCACTTGTTTGTTTTGCCTTTGCCCTTGCCCTTACTAGTAGTTGGATCATCAACTCTTTCAACCTTAGCTGCAATGTTATTATACAAGAGTGAGCAACAATTGCCTAGCAAGTATCACAATAACAAAAATAATAACATGCGAATAGTCAATGGAGACTGGATAATTGAAAGCTCAGCTTTTGAATCAAGATTATAAAACAAGAATCAAAAGAACATCTGAGGGTCACAAGACCACGAACTATGTCCTAGGTTATCAAGTATTTCCACTTTAAACCTTTAACAGTCATAAGACTATAGGGACCTTACTTCTCGTACTTAGGGGGGATCAGCCCTTCATACAATGTATTGTACACAAACATTTTAATGCTATCGAGTAGTATAATTCCCTATAATAGGGTTGTTCATCTCAATTTTGACATTAGAGTCCCTACCAAAGGAAGTTTGTTTTGGATTAGCTTCAATAGAAATTCTATCTTTTAGAACGTTCATCAACTATGGACTAGTCGAATCAATAAGGGTTCGCTAGCCACTAAAGAATTTGATACAACAATATAAGATTATACAATGATATTTATCATCAAAGATTGAACAACAATGATTCATAGTTAAATAAATATTTTATATCAAGGTAATGCTTTCATAAGAATTAGAAAACTTAAATAGAAATTATAGACTTTGAACAATATAGGAAAGCCTCTCTTGAAACAAAGAAACAATGATATAAACTTGTACTATGTAAGAATAGAGTTAGGAAAATTGCGTAAAAGAGAAGTAGGGTTTCAGAACTTACGTAGTAATAAACAAGTTAGAGATAAGGAACTTGCCTCGTGCGTCTGCTACAATTAATATCATCTATTTTCTCTTTAAGTAACCTATACATTCAAGTCATATTGAACAATTAATACTCATAATTCAACTAATCACTTCCTTTATTAAACGACTGTTCAATTCCAAAAATATAACTCGAACCTACACTTTTAACTATTGTTATTCTTTCACACACTAATCATGTTGCTTCATATATGTGAAATTATTTTATTTTAAAATCTGAAAATTTTAATTTTCTGGGTTTTTGGCCCGACCCGTTGACCCGACCCGGACCGGCGCTGCGGCACTGGCCATAAGCCTTGAGCCAGCGCTGGCCTGACCCAGGCCTGGACAACCAGGGCTAGCGCTGCGGTGCCAGTTTTACTCTATGCACCGGCGTTGCGCCGCCGCGATGCAGAACTAGTTGCCCAAGTTCACGAAGAACACAGAAAATGTCAAATTTGGCCAAAGCTTCGCTCAACAAATTTAATACTACCCATAGGTTCTGAACTTTACAAAAACATATAATAACAATCATAGCATGATTTTAACAACATAAATCATATAAACCATGAATTTAATAATCAAAAAATAAAGTTTTTGCCATTTTATCAAAGTTTCGTCGAATATCATGAAATCGTACATTACAGATTCGTTATAACACCAAATCAGTCTGTTTAAGTTTCGTTCTTTTCGTTTCTACATGTATAAACATAATCAACCATCAATTTATCGATTAATATACAATTTAAACACAAATTTTCATACATTTAAGCCATATTCAAACATTATTCCTCTGTAACTTTCAAAACTCCAATTAAAACATAATTTTATGGATTAATTACTCTAAGCAATTTATAAACACCATATAATGATTCATACATGCATATTAATGAATACAAACAACTTTTCAACAATCTACTCATGAATTTCAACTAACAGAGAACTTACAGTATACGTTCATAGAGAAACTTAAAACATAATTTAAACCTTGAATTCAAGAATTTACCTTTGATTAGTGATTTAGAGTGCTAGATGATGGAAATTCTTCTTCCAATTCTCAATTTTTTTTCTCAGAACTCTCTCTCTCTTTTTCTCTCTATATTTCTCTGATTTGGCTTAAGAAAATAATACGAATGAAATGATGTTATTAACTGGTGTAACATGGGTGTCAATTAAGCACATACTGGCTTTAACTGCTCCCATGATCTTAAGGCCACGTTTGGTTGTCACTTAAAGCTCTTCTTTTGTTTATTTTAATTAACTAGTTTATTATAAAGTTTATTGTCACACTTTAATTAATCAAACCTTATTATTTAATTACAATTAAATAAAAGTCACTACTACTCATTAAATCAAATAATCACATAATTAAAATTCTCATATAATTAATTATGACAAATCAATAAATTTTTAATTAATTATTAAATTAATTAGAACAACATCACAATTAATAAACAACTCATTTAATTAATTTATCTCAATTAAATTCACAATTTGCACTATAAAATTGTTTCTCATTAATATAATCAATGTAACACATTTAATTCAATTAATCTACAGCAATTTCATCAAATATTTGTTTAATTCAATAAATAAATCAACACAAATATTTATTTAATTCAATAAATATTTAAAGATCACATATAAAAATCTCGTTCGTTACAACTACAAATCTAAACTGTTTTGGTAATATCACCTGTTCTGATATTATTCTTTCTAATTTAATTATTATCTCCTAAAATCACTACTTTATGATATTATCATTACTAAGCTATTATCATTACTCTCCGTTAATTAACCTAATTTTCTCCCTATAAATACATATCAACTATTACGTAACAACTCATGCTACAAACAATTATCTCCTTCTTATTATTTTCTGCTAAACATTTATCTAATATTTTACCTATCTCATTTTTAAAATGATGACTAGGTACGATTTTGTTGATGACATTAGCCCTGTCAAAAAGACATGGAAGATTAAAGTCAGAATAACTCGACTCTGGAATATGCCAAGCTTTAGCAAAGCAGACAACAGTCAAGGAAAAAATATTCATAATCACCAATTTCGTTGTCAATCAGAACGGTGGTTCTTCTAGAGCTACTCAACATCCATACAAGATTAATTTTTTGTATTCCACCTCACTGCGAGAGCTAGATGAGGCTCTCATTCATACATATGGATTTCAATTCACTCCATACGATCAAATACTATCAACACTGGTTAATGATTCATACTTAGTTTATAAACCTCTCTCAACCCTAACCCAATGCTTCCTCCCTCAAATCTCTCCCTACACCCACAAAAAGTAATCCCCTAAAACCTCCTAAACAAAAGTCTCTCATGATCCCGAACTGGTGTGCTGTCGTAGGCAACCAAAAATAAAACCTTACTGCGAAAAATATTTATGTAGTAATGCAAGTAAGAGTCGATCCCACAGATACGATTAGTCTTTGTAAACTAAAATTAGGGGTTTTAATTGTGATTAGTAAAGTAAACTAAAAATAATACCAAATAATTTCTTAAAGTAAATCAGAGAAAATAAACTTTGGATTAATTCAACTTCCACCTCAGAAACTTACACTGGTCATTGACTCAAGTATAATCAATTAATATTTTAAATATTCATCGTTAGAATCAATTCACCATTCAGAATCATTCCATGTCTTTCCTTAATTTTAGTTAGATAGAAACAAGCGATCTAAATAACTCTAACTACTAAACAACTTCAGACAAACGCTAAAAGTTTAATCTAGTAGATGTTTTAAGAATTAGAAAAATCGATGAAGCTAAACAATACAAGCACAAGCGGTTGCATTTAATTTAGTTGAGTATTCTTCCTAAGATATAATAATCTCGTGATCTGCAGTCAATTATTAACCTTAGTTGGTTCGCAAATTAGAGTAACCAAACAAATACAGATTTGATGTCTAATTTAGCAGTAGATTTCAATACTTAATAAACTAGTATGCATCCTAGCAATCAAACATATCAATCATAGAATTCCAGCGCAGAAGAATAATCAATACTCAAAATAATAATTAAACTAGTAAAATCAATTAGATCTCACAGTGTAATAATTTTGAGGTTTTCGTCTCCTTAATCCAAGAATAAGAATTTAGTTACACATGACCTTGAAAACACTAAAGAATAATAGAGATAGAAGATTGTAGATAAGTCCCTAAGTTCTCTTAGTAATCCTCTATTTATAGACATAAGGCATTAATTCTTTTCCATATAGGTTTTAACTTTCTAGTGGCATCAACTTCCTTCAAAGAGATCTTCTAGATAGACTTTCCTTTCCTTCATTAGATTTGACTTGCACACCTAGATTGTTTCACCTCCTTCCTTCTCCTTATAGGATTCTTCTTATTTCTTTCCTTCCATGAATAGAAGCATTAAATATTGCTTGATCACCAAGATATTGACTTTATTGTAGTAAAATATTAAATCTTACAAAATAAAATAAAATATATTAATTAAATAAATTAATATAATTAAAAGAAAAAACATTTAATTGCACCTTAAATAAAAATATAAGAATAATAAGTGTATTTAGGCACAAAATAAATACAAAAGATTAAGCATTAAGGGATAAAAATATAACATATTTTATTCTCATCAAATTCCCTCACACTTATCTTTTGCAAGTCCTCGGGCAAAACAAAAATAAATTATAATACAAAAAAAAAATTTAACTAGACAACTTAACAAACTTGAGCCACAAATTAATACGAACTTCAACATTGACCTCAAAAATTCAAAACAATAACTCTTGAGAGATTTCAAAATAATGCATCATCCAAATTCGAGCTCACTTATCAATTTTACTTTACTCTCAACCCCTCGTGTGTGTGTGTGTGTGTGTGAATCCAAATGTATCAACCTAATCAGAACTCAGATAAACTTATGAAATTAAAACCTTGAAGGAAAAAAAGAAACTCAAGCACTTATTTTCACACCATTCTCAGTTAACACAAGTAATCAACACTAGAGAATCAAGAGGCTTTTCTTTTTCTTTTCTTTTCTTCGGTAAGTGCATTTTATGCTCCATCTTACCAGCGAGTGTGTTTTACGCTCCATCTCGCATGTCACGTGTTTATGAGTGAATGCGTTTTACGCTCCATCTCAACCCAGCACATGAATCATATTCTTTCTTTATTATATTTTCTCTATTTTTTCTTCTTTTTTTTTCAAATTTTCAAACTTTGCCTAAATCATTTCCCCTTATTTAAATAACACCTCATATTAACATCAAATTATGATCAAACAAGTAATAAAGTTCCAAAATTTCTCCTTCAATTCATTCAATCAAATAAATTTCTTCCAAGTTAAAACTAAGTTAACCAAATGGACATGTGCTCAAAAATAAAGGGTCTCAAATAAAGTAATAATCAACATAGAAAACCAAATTCAGACTACCCAATGTCTATCAATCTTCCGAAGAGTTATTAAAAAAATAAATCAAAATTTTATCATTAGTTAAAAATTAAAATCCAAATCAATTTATTGCTCAAGTAACTCATCCTAAAAACTAAAGATTATCCCATTTTCGTAGGAAACACGATTGCACTTAGCATGTGCAACAAGCCATTAAACCCCAAGGTTACCCCAAGTGGACGAGTTTTGTCTCGTGAGGGTTTGCAGTGAATATACCCACAAAATTCAAAATCTTCTAAAAAACAAAAATAATCAACCTAAATAAAATAAACAAAATAACAAATAATCTAAACAAAATATAAAAAAAATAACAAATACTCTATATCCTTCTCCCCCACACTTAAAACTTATATTGTCCTTAATGTAAAGTAAAAATGCAAAGAAAAGACAAATATAAATGCAACTAAAGAGAAGAAAAGGGAAAGAAAAGCAAATCTGATTTCTTGGGTTGCCTCCCAACCAGCGCCTTTGTTTATTGTCATTGGCTCGATTCAATTCCTCTCAACCTACGTAATTGGACATGTATACTTCAAGTGAATTGGTAATGGTCTCAATTCCAAGTTAGGAGCCTGCACAACAGAAAGTAACATTTTTTGGTGAGTAGCAGATAATTGAATGGAATAGATTGCATACTTATCTGAAATTTTTGACAAAGAATGCATTGCAACTATTGTCTCCTTTAATTCTTGAGTCTGCTCAATTTCTTCTCCTTTATTTAATTCCAAACTGTTGATGATGACAACCTCCAAGCTTTCCTTTTGTATTGGATCAAAAGATTTCTACACTTTATGCACATCCATCATTGTCCTAGTTGCAAAAAATATTAGCTCATTCACCTCTACCCCTTCCTGCTCCTTCATAGACTTTGAATTCCTGTTTGAAAAAGGTAAAGGATTAGTCTCATCCTAAACAAAAAAGTTAGTAATTACCTTAAATGGTTCTGGCTCCTCCTTGAACTGCTCCTCATCAATTTCATCAATGGATTTGGCCACTTCTAACTGTCCACTACTCCTTAATGTTATCGCACTCACATTCTCCCCTGGATTATCAACAGTTTGAGAAGGTAATTTTTCAAAATCTTGTGCCTCCACTTGACCAACTATGGTAGCAAGCTGACCTATCTGGTTCTCCAAATTGTGTATGGAAGCCCTTGTTTCTTGTTAAAATTGTTGTGTCTGGGTCATGATAACTTTGATCATATCCTCAAGAGATGGTCCAGAATGGAAATGAGCAACTTGTCCATGTGAGTATTGTTGTTGAGTGGGTTGAAAATCAAACTGCTCCAATGGAAAAACATTTTGCACCAGCTGCCTATTATCTTCATAACTCAAGTTGAAATGATCTCTCCATCCTGAATTGTAAGTGTTAAAGTGGAAAACATATCTTTTCTGAGGTTGTCCCTAAAAATTCCCCACTACATTAACTTGTTGAACAATTTCATATTCTTGCAGTGTTGGGTACATGTCTGTATTATGACCTGACACTGAGCAAATTCCACACACATTTCCTACTTGCATGTTCCCTGCAGCCATTTGTTGAATTATAGTAGTTAAATTGTAACAACCCGGGTCAAATCCCGAGTCCGGAACAAATCTTGGGTCAAATCCCAAGTCCGAATCGAATCAAATCCATCCAAACAAAGCCTTAAATTACTGGCCCAATAATATCTTCTTGGGTCATCTTAGCCCACCACAGGCTCACCCAAAAGGTCATGACTTGAAGGTACTATTGATAGTAACCCAATTCCTTATATACAGACAAATTTTTCCCTTATCTTTCGATGTGGGACTGGGGTGTTACAAACTCCCCCACTTAAATTTTTGACGTCCCCGTCAGAACCGATCACACACACGGTCCACAGATCTTTGCCTCTCTAGCCATTGTGGGATAATACCGGCTGGCTTCGTGTCCCCACCTCCGGACCTTCTTCTCTCCATTGTGGGATAATACCACCAGCCTTCGTGTCCCCACCTCCGGCAACTCGATCGGATGACCCCGACCCGAGCTTTCGAGAGTCGGCTTTGATACCATATGTAACAACCCGGGTCAAATCCCGAATCCGGAACAAATCTTGGGTCAAATCCCAAGTCCGAATCGAATCAAATCCATCCAAACAAAGCCTTAAATTACTGGCCCAATAATATCTTCTTGGGTCATCTTAGCCCACCACAGGCTCACCCAAAAGGTCATGACTTGAAGGTACTATTGATAGTAACTCAATTCCTTATATACAGACAAATTTTTCCCTTATCTTTCGATGTGGGACTGGGGTGTTACATAAATCATAAAGTTGACATTCAAGATTATATATACTTATCTCATTCACCCTATAATTCATCCCAATTCCATACTGTTGTACCATGTTTGCAATTAAGATCTTTGCAGCTTCTGGAGTTTTGTCAACTAAAAAGAAACAAACAAAAGAAACAAAGAGAAACAAAGAAAAAGAAACAAAGAATAAATAAAAATAAATAATCACTCCCAGGCAACGACGCCAAAATTTGGTGTGCTGTCGCAGGCAACCAAAAATAAAATCTTATTAAGAAAAATATTTATGTAATAATGCAAGTAAGAGTCGATCCCACAGAGAATGATTAGTCTAAATTTATTCTTTGTAAACTAAAATTGGGAGTTTTAATTGTGATTAGTAAAGTAAACTAAAAATAATGCAAAATAATTTATTAAAGTAAATCAGAGAAAATAAACCTTGGATTAAATCAACTTCCGCCTCAGAAACTTACACTGATCATTGACTCAAGTATAATCAATTAATATTTTGAATATTCACCGTTAGAATCAATTCACCATTCAGAATCATTCCATGTATTTCCTTAATTTTAGTTAGATAGAAATAAGCGATCTAAATAACCCTAGCGACTAAACAAATTCAAACAAGCGCTAAAAGTTTAATCTAGTAGATGCTTTAAGAATTAGAAAAATCGATGAAGCTAAACAACACAAGCACAAGCGGTTGCATTTAATTTAGTTGAGTATTCTTCCTAAGATATAATAATCTTGTGATCTGCAGTCAATTATTAACCTTAGTTGCTTCACAAATTAGAGTAACCAAACAATTACGGATTTGATGTCTAATTTAGCAGTAGATTTCAACACTTAATAAACTAGTATGCATCCTAGCAATCAAACATATCAATTATAGAATTCAAGTGCAGAAGAATAATCAATACTCAAAATAATAATTAAACTAGTAAAATCAATTAGATCTCACAGTGTAATAATTTTGAGGTTTTTGTCTCCTTAATCCAAAAATAAGAATTTAGTTACATGTGACCTTGAAAACACTAAAGAATAATAGAGAGAGAAGATTGTAGATAAGTCCTTAAGTTCTCTTGGTAATCCTTTATTTATAGGCATAAGGCATTAATTCTTTTCCGTGTAGGTTTCAACTTTCTAGTGGCAATCAACTTCCTTCAAAGAGATCTTCTAGATAGACTTTCGTTTCTTTCATTAGATTTGACTTGCATGCTCAGATTGTTCCACCTCCTTCCTTCTCCTTGTAGGATTCTTCTTGTTTCTTTCCTTCCATGAATAGAAGTATTAAATATTGCTTGATCACCAAGATATTGACTTTATTGTAATAAAATATTAAATCCTACAAAATAAAATAAAATATATTAATTAAATAAATTAATATAATTAAAAAGAAAAAATATTTAATTGCGCCTTAAATAAAAATATAAGCATAATGGGTGTATTTAGGCACAAAATAAATACAAAAGATTAAGTATTAAAGGATAAAAATATAACATATTTTATTCTCATCATGAACCATAATCTCCGCATATTCCTCTTCATCACCATCAATTTAGGATTTGCAACAATCTTATGATGCCAAGTTCGAATATAATCAATTGTTACGCTTTGAACGTTTTGTGTACGACTGGGTTAGGTGAATTGGGAGAATTATCGGGAATTGCGGCACAGGAACTATTCCGAGCTCTGGGTTAAAGGAGTTGTTTAATACTCCAAGGGATTGTACTGACACAAAATCTAAGCTTTGGCAGTCTGTAACTAAAAGGGTATCATTTTGTTTCTTATCTTGTGAGGGTTTGAAAAGTAGCACAATTATATTACTCTATTCATTTATCACTTTTACTCTATTTCATTACCTTTTGCAATAAATCATGTGGAGTGATGAAGTCTTTGATTGCAAAAATTATCTTGATCCTTAAATATTTAAAATTATATATTAATCTTAATATGCAGTTGCTTCCTATACCATACGATAGTTGAGAATTCTATCAATAGGAATTAAAATAAAGTAATTGTGAATGAATTGCGATGTGTGTGCGATCCATTCATTTTTCGTGGAATTATCTATGATTTTGAGTGGGAATGAATTCGGAATCTTCAGCCCTGTGTCTTGCAAATTGAAAGAGAAATGGTGAAAAAGTCCCGACTACTTATTATAGACACGCATGTGCTTGAAATTTCACATAATATCCATTAGTGTTTAATTTTTAAAATTAGATTTGATTTACTTAACTATGTGGTGTAATATTTACAGATTTAAATCCTATATTCCCGCATGTAGTTTACAAGATTCAAAAGCCTATTCCGCCAAAAAAATCAAAAAATTGGGGAAATCAACCATAAGTCATACATGTCAGAAAACAATGAAAAACATGAATTTACTGTCAACTAGTGGGACAAAACTCAGTCAAGGATGCGTAGAAGGATGATTATGCTGGAAAAACGAGAAAAAAAAACTGCAACATATACTTTCTAATTAGTTATTCATTAATTAAGTGTATAAAAATATTTCTCTACTATCAAATTATCCTATGCATATTGATTGTGCTTCATATTTCATGTTAGAATCCACCAACAAAATGAGCACAAGTACTACATCTGTTAGAGCAAGCAAAACATCCAGAATGCATCTGAGTGACATTTCAAATGGTAATTATTTCATTATATCTTTGTATTTATTTTTCTGCCAATATAATTGCTTATGCTAATATAATATGAATTTTTTATATAGTTTGTACAAATCTCAATTCAGCTTTCGATGAAGTTGTTAGTCGTATTGATTCAATACCAAATATACATTT
This sequence comes from Aralia elata, assembly GCA_034770075.1. Lineage (NCBI taxonomy): Eukaryota > Viridiplantae > Streptophyta > Magnoliopsida > Apiales > Araliaceae > Aralia > Aralia elata. The sequence continues at coordinate 32,461,685 of CM068377.1, forward strand.
ACAAAGAGCAAAACATTGGCAGCCTATAAATCAGTAAAATTGTGTTCATCCAGTAGCTAATGATAGTATTTCTATATTCAATTTCTTTATATATGAGCTTTAAAATTCAAATTAATTTCATGAAATCTCTTTTTTTTTATCATGACACAAAAGTTATTCAAGGAAAGAAAAACACTCTGGTATATATGTCTAAATTCTTATATCTTACTATTGCCCAAATCCCTGTTGCAAGTATTTATAAGATTGCAGCGACTGTTAAAAAGATCCTTTAAGTGCTAATTTTTGTTTTTATGGATATATTGCACATTCAATAAACATAACTGGATTGAAGACCTAAACTGGAAGCAACTTAATTGTGATAATCTTGGTACCTATGGTTCAATGGTAATGTGGCAATGAATTTGGTGTATACAGTTCTTGGCAGAGTTAATTTTTTGTTGTCATGCTTCTTGCATTATTTCAGGTGCATCATGGAGTTTATTCTGCTTAGCACAACACAACATTCTGCCATGCAATTCTAAATATTGTTGAAAGTGCAAAGGAGTTATATGGAAACCTTCAGATTATGGTGACAATGCATTCAATGGGAGGGGCTATAACTTCATTTTGTGGACAATATCTCACGGTGTTTATATTTATGGCTTCTTCATCTATTGCATTCTATTATCTGGATTGTGGCTTTGCATGATTTGTTAAGTACCAGCATCTTGTAAATCATATTCATCATCATTAATATTTTTTTTTGGCATTATGGTAATATTGTGAGTGCTTATACAATTGCCAAAAATGGATAAAAAAAAACTAATAAGGCAATGTATTCGTTCTTTAACTATAACATTGTGTTCTGTATGACACGGTGCTATACTGCTATGTTTTTGGACATGGTGTTTGTTTGACATGAAGATCTAACATAATTATTAATCCTCGTGCTTTTCAGGTTTCGTATGTAACATGTGATTTTCCTTCAGGTCTGAGGACCGAAACTGGGACATTCTTCTGATGTTTCCCCTTTCGTTTGGATGTTAGAATTCTGGTGCAAGTAAGCGTATATGAGAAATGGACTCTCCAAAATGGATCAAGTACCTGTGTCAGATATTTGAGGCTTGGTGAGGTTTGTGTAATGTGTAACAGACTTCAAATATGCCACTAGCAATCATACAATATAACAACTCGATGACATTGTGCATTACATTTCTAAATATTTGTTAGTGCTTTAGAATGAAAGAGGTACCCATTTTTAACCCTATTGGTTATATTATAAACATTTTTATCAAGAAATTGATACACACACACACACAATTATTATATAATGTCTTGGGGTTTATTGATCAGATTAATTATATACTTGGATATGTATTTGCGCATAAAATTTTTACCCACCTTTATGTAACATATGTTACCAAAATTTGATCATCGCACAACAATCTACCCTCTTCTTACTATATTTTAATTTATTAATTGCACGTATAAATTTATTATTAACAAAATGAATAATCTCGCCGCAACGCGCGGGTTTGTATCTAATTACACTATACATTACATTTTAATACGAGAGTTATCACCAGTCTCGGCTCTCACAATTAGAGTTATTTTACTCGAATCCGGATAAATATTGGCATAGCAACTAAAATACTAGACTAACTCACTATTTAATGGGGGGGGGGAACAAAAAAAAACAAATTGACACATTCAATATTTTTGGAAAGAAGAATTTTCGTTCTCATCCATTCCCTTCTCCTCAAATTAAAACTCACAAATAGATTATTAGGAATATATTTTATCCTAGAGGTTTAGCAAAAATCTTTAAAATATGTGTAACACATGCTGCTTCTGAAACTCTCTATTCAATAAAAAAAAATTAAACAGTCACACCTAGGGATACATTCCATGCATCTTAGGGACTCAAGGAGAATCTTTAATCTCTGGGTAGCACTTGTTATGTCTGACTTCTTCTAAGAGATAAATTAGAATATGTAATCATGCACATTAAAAAGAGTGGCCTTACTATTAAAAGGAGAGGTAAATTAGAATATGTAACCAAAATCCTAGACCTTTGCCAAAAGAGTTGGGCTTAAAATGGAATCTCTAGCTACCCTCTCAATATGATAAGACTATATTATTATTATTATTATTATTATTATTATTATTATTATTATTATTATTATTATTATTATTATTATTATTATTATTAAGGCCTATTCTATTACAAGTGAGGGGGAAGGAGTAAGAATCAAACTCCCTATTCCATCGTGAGGGTCAAGGCCAATGCTATCACCTTGATTCTTCTTTAAATTAAAAATTGATCAGACTTTTAAAAGGGATTACTCAAGTGTGGATTTCCTGAAATCCAAAACTAGTGGGCTAACTTGTTGGTGGGCCGAAATTTAATGATATTTTTAAGCAACCTTCCCATTTATTTTGAAATGAAAGTATCTCATCCCTTGAAATTTAAATGGACCAAACTACCGTCAAGCCTTACTTTCTCCTATAAATAGAAAGGCTCTGGCTTTCTTTCATTCTTTCTTACCGGTTCACCAAGCTAGAAAGCTTATATTCATTGCCCGCATTCTTTCTAGTTAGCAAAAGTTCTCTTTTACTCAAACTTCAAAAAAAAAACTTTGAAACTTGCGTTTTTATTATTAATAATAAAGTTGATAATAAAGGAATCTAAGTCTTGGAGAAAAACTTGAGATTGGACGGACGTTTCAACATGTCCAGATTGTATATTGTTAACCAACTAAATTTTTATACACCATGCAATTGATTTTCTGTCCCTTTACCAATATTACAAATCACATAGTAATTATTATTATTAATTTTTAAAAAGACTAAAGAAATTTCTTAAGCAATAATAATTTATTCAAACCCCATTATTATATTACTCCCTCCGTCTCGGGATAAAAGTCCTAGTTGACTTTTTGCGCATATTAAGAAAGATGATAAAATGACAAAATTGTCTATATTTAAATTCTCATTTAATTGCATAGTTTTTTGCACATAACTAGTGATGCTCTATAAATATGCATAGGGAATAAAAATATGACAATTAATACTAAGGGTATTATGGACAAATTATTATAAAAAATAAATTATTTAAAGTAAGTAGACATTTAACTTGAAACTACCTAAAATAATAATAAGAACTTTTATCCTTGGGACGGAGGGAGTATTTTATTATTCAAACTCCCCTCTAAATTATTATATTATTGCCCTTTCACAGGGGCGGATCCACCTTAAGGGCGGGGGGCAGTTGCCCCCACTGAATTTTCGGGGGGATCAATTTGTCCTCCTTCCCGGAAAATGAATGTTCCCGCCGAAAAATGAATGTTCTAATCATAGCAAGTGTATTTTTGATGAAGATGGATTTGAACTCAAAGCATTGTTGCTTTGTTTTCTGCCTTCGATCCTTGCCAAGGTAGTGCAGTCCAGTGTCCCAAAAACATATTCCAGATGTCGGAATCACTTTGAAGCATGGTGGTTGCTAGCCTCAGAAGCCGTAATCCGTAGAGATTATGAAGATTAATTGGGATAGGAGTGTAGTGGGCTCGCAGTTCTATGAAGGTTATGAGAAGAAATCAAATGATGGTAAAAGAACCTCCCACCCTCCCCCTCTATATAATTTACTTAAAAAATTAATGAATGTCTCAAATTTATATTCAATTTGCTCTCTTTTTTCCGTGAACTAGCCACAACGTTAACCCATCAATATGCCAATATATACTGTTTTTACTCATTCATGGAAAAGAAAAAAACTAAAAGAAAAAAAATAAAGAAAAGGAAAGTAAAAGTAAAAAATAATGCAGGCAGGCCCACAACAAATAATATCTACACAATCACATTACTTTACTTAAGATGATGACTTTGACAATAAAAATCCATTCACATTTCTCCACGTATACAATAGTACGTCTCAATCAAATCCCACGCAAAGTGTTTGGTCCCCATGCGGACTCACCCCCAATTTGACCACAACCCGACACGTGGCATACTTCCAACCTGCGCTTGCGTCAGCAATGGAGGGCATTGGTTTGCCCACCGATTAAATTCAGCTCGGCGTAAACATTACAGAAAGCGAGAGAGGCAAAGAGAAGAAGAGAGAGAAATTTTAATCCTCCAAAATTTTGCTTCCCCAAATACATTTTTCTCTGTTTAGGTTCTTAAATCTTTGTATAATTTGGAGTAATTGAATTGATTATTTTATATTTACATTCCCTAATATATAATTGAATTGATTATTGATGTAATGTAATTGATTTTGTTGCAGGAAATTTTGTCGAGTTCCGATCCCTTTTGATTTTTCTCCGGCCGGATTAATACATTTATATTGAATAACAATACGGCCGGAGGTGGTGTGTGTATATATTCGTAGATATGGAGTGGTGGAGCAAGATGACAGTTCCTGTGCGTAAAGTTTGGTTCGGTGTCTCTAAGCGTCTTGGGATTCGCAAAACCGGTAAGATCCGATCAGCTCTGTCAAATGTCATCTGTAATTTCAAGTCTTTTTGTGATTCTGTGTGTAATTGTTGTTGATTTTGGATTTTGTGATGGTGTTTTGATTTCGTGTTCTAATTCTCTGTTAAGTTTAGCAGCTGTTCTTAAATTTTAGTTTGGGGATATACATTCTGTGAATGATTTTCTCTGTTTTGTTACAAATCCGGATTGTACATTAGGGATTTAAATCCGGATTATGCGAAGGGAAAAGAAAGCAAAAGGATTGGAAAATGAGGATAAAATCTTACATGAAAGTTTTGGTAGCCCATTCCTCTGAATTTCAACATTACTAGTCCTGCAAAGATTGTTAACTTCTCGCAAAAATGATTATTCTTTCTTTTGTGAAATGATTGTATGAGACAAAATTAACATTAAAAATGAGGATCTTTGCAAGACATGAGTTTTTGATATTTTAAGGCTTTGTTTGGACCATAGAAGATTAGACGGAAAAGAAAGGAAACAAACTGGAAACAATAAAATTTTAAGAATTAGAAAATTTTCAACTGGCTTTTAGCATTCTTCTCCATGTTAATTGTTTTCCAAATGATATATGGTTAGACTCATATCCATATAACTTGGAATTGGAATTGAGTGCCAAATTTTAATCGAATGTCAGTATATAATTGCAAATGTGATTTCAATTCGAATTCGAATTCCATGGTATTGAGTTGCAAAACATAGCATTTTTTGTCTTTATTTTCAATTTTATAGCATTTTGGTTATTTCCCAGTTCAACATAAATTGATAGGTTAATTTGTTGAGCTAATTAAATAATCAGGCACTAGCTATATAAGCAGGTACTTCTCATACTATAATGGCTTGGTCTTTATCATATATGTTTTGAAATCAATGAGCAGCACTAACGGTCTGCATCACAAGTTTAAAAGTTTTTGATGTGTCAGTCACTTATTACTTTAATATATATATATATATATATATATATATATATTGTGTCTGTGTGTGTACGTGTGTGAATAAATTATTGTTAATTTGAGCTACTAACATCTAGCCTGCTACAATATGAATGGTTCAAATTGTTTATGCTTTCTTTTTCGATTAATTATTAATAAGTTAGCACCTCAGACGTGCTTAGATTGTCATGATTGATGGTTGGATTGTTGTTGGATCTAACCTAATTGCACTGCTTGAATTAATGCCCTTACATGGCCAAAAAAATCATTTTAGAAATATTCAATATTTTTTTATGTATGAGCAACCACTGTGTGCATGCCTCGATTTTGACAAGATATTTCTTTATTAATTTACATAACATATTACATCATTGCAAAATAACATGGGCTACTAGCAACATGATCATCTTGATGTGTAGCTGGCCTAGCGACCTCCTTAGCTGGCTCAACCTTGACACCAGTGACAGTGACAGTGCAGTTCGTGTCTCACCAGCCAACTAGGCAGTACCCATTACATAGCACCCCTAAGTGGAAAAATTGCAGAGCAATAACAAAAAGAAAAGGGGAAAAACTTACATATGAATATCTAGATTACCCATGCTGAGTGGAATGACTAAAGGCAGGGCATGCTCTTCCTAATTTCTTGCATTTGGTAAAATTTTCTACTACTTTTTGAAAATTTTTACATATCCAAGTGGCAACACGTTATATAAAAGAAGACATAAATATAGCAAGATAAATAAAAAATGAGTGTCCCATTAGTTTTGCTCTGTAGAATTTGTTATCAATTTGCCTATGTGCCTAACCAGTTTAAAAACCATTCATCATACATCTGCTGTTTTTTAACTTTTATTACCCTTGGGATTTTGTGTTAAGTTTGTAGATTGGATGACTTTGATCGTGTTTTTTGGGAACTTACAGGCCTTTTGAAGCTGCGCCATGATGTGAGAACTTGCGAGTACGAGGATGTGCATGTGCTATGGGATCTACTGAAGAAGAATGAATCGGGGGTTGCTAGATCTGCTGTCAGGAGCAAAAAGGGACACGTGTGGAATATTTTCAGTTGGGCCAAGCGGGCTCCATTTTTCTGCCGAAGCGTCTGAGCGGTTTTATTGGCCTTTTGAGCTAACAAACTCAAATTCCCTGTGTCCAAGGTATGAACATGGATTTTGGTGAATAAATATAATAATAGCTAGCAAAAGGGAGGAACTCATTGTATATTATGTAGTTGCTTCTCTCTTTGAACGAGCTATCTGTGCATCGAGATGCTTAACTCTTCAATTCTCAATGCTTCATCTCCTATGTAATAAACTATAGTATGTAAGCATATAGTGTTACATTTTAGATCTATGTTTCTTCTATATATTTTATATAAATACATAATAATTGTATGAGTATACTCTTTTAGCACTTGTTAATGAGGTTTATCGATCAGGTTTCTAATTTTATCGAGCTGATTCTCTATAACTATTCGCTCTCTGGTTATTAACATGATTGTCAAATCATTTCTTACGAACTTGGGTCATGTTTGTTTGCAAGAATTATAATCCCGGGATTATAATCCCATGGATTATAATCCCAAGACTATTAATCCTAGGATTAAATAGTCTTAATCACATGTTTGTTTTTCATGGGATTATTCATGGGATAACTTAAAATAATCTCATGTTATGTTTTAATCCTTCATGATGGGATTATAATACCTAGCTAGACATGGTATTAAATAATCCCTCATCTTAAGCTATTTTATAATCCTTGGACTAATAGTCCCAAGCTCAAATTTAAAAACAAACAAGACACTTGGGATTAATAGTCCTATCCCAAGTGTAATCCTTGCAAACTTTGCATATGTAATACTATATAAGATCTGTCTGGACTATGCACGGATGCTTCTGCACATCATTATTCCTGTACTAAAACATTTGCGACAGCCAAACTCTCAAGCTCCGAAAAAATGCTGTTGTTCCTGCTGTGGGAATTTGTGGATTTACATTTTTATGTTCCTTTTTCCCTTCTAGGCCAGTGTTAGATTGTCAAGATTTTTCCTTCGTTCAAATGTCAGGACGCTGCATGAGTCTACTTGAATAATTTGCATTACTAGTGAAAATTGCATGGCATAATTCGTGTTAGATTTTTGAACAGATGGCATTCAAAAAGTCTCAGTAGATGGTTTGTAAATAGTTTTCTGCATTGTGAGATGTATGTTTTATCGAATCCTTCATATGAAGATTGAAACTGACACAGCAAAAGACTAGTAAAAGATTATAAATAATTTCAAGAATTGAATCTATATTCACAAAGTGCGATAAATTGACTAAGCAGTCACAATAATTTGATAAAATTTGAATAATAAGAGTTTTTCTTAAAACACCTGAAATCATCCTTTAAATACTGAATAATAAGTTGAAAACCCTAATTATGAAAGGAAAGACAAAATTACGAAAAAAATCAAATAAGTTCAAAAATTAGTAAAACTTCAGAAGGCTCCAAACACATCTTTTTCGGCCTCTTTTGGACTTAAAACAGCGTTCATTATGGCCGAAGGTGATGAATCTTATAACTTTCGTCGCTAGCTTGATATATTATGAGACTCGTAAATCAAAAGTTATGTTTTTTTGTGTGTGTTTTGTCTTCTTTTTTTTGTTACTTTTTTGGTGTGTGCATTGGATTGAAAACTTCTGGTAGTGATATTGAGAACTTCTGGTTCCTTGAGATGGTTTAGGGTAGTTTATAGTTCTTTTGTCAGAGGAATATCTGCTACCAGCCTACCATCCATCACCTCTGATCTCTGGTACATCAGCACAGCCTAGACTTTTCCGGGTCCAACTTTTTCCTGTTATTTGTATGTAATTACAATGTCATTGCTTACATCTTTCATCTTGTTTGGTTCACTAACATTACGTTTAGATCGAAAGAATGTAATTAGTAAAAGAATGAAATAGATAAAGTAATAGAATGGAGAATGAAATTATTCATTTCATTACAGCTGGAATGAATCATTCCATACCATCTCCCAAGGAATAAAAGTCACAAATTTAGGAGAAATGAAAATAATTTATTCAATTTCAATGAATCAATTAAACACAATTTTTTTATTCTATAGAACTAAATCATTTCATTCCCACTTTTATTCCCACAATCCAAACATAACATGAAGTGGAGTTGTTAAGAATTATCCCAAGTTCCGTTACACAAAAAAAAAATTCTCATTTGTAAAATTTACAAACGTTAATGATATTTTCTTTTCTATGTTTATCCTCCTATATGATGAGTTTTCAGTTTAGTAATTGTGACATGGTGGAGATATTGTGTTGTTGAATAGTAAAAAGGATTCTTTTTGTAAGATAAATTTTTTTTTTTTGGGCAAATGAACTATTTTGTGGAACAAATGAGGTAATTGTTACAACCTCCAACAGTCTATTCCATAAGAATACTCAATTTGACTTTCTGCAATTAATTTGTTACATTTTTTAAATTCAAAATTGATATGAATTTATTTGATTTAAATCAATACAATTGTGAAATTGTGAACTATTTAAAATAGTTCTTGTGATGTTTGTTTACAAAATTCAAATAATTCTCATTAATTTATTTTTAACATTTCGTGAATTCACTTCCTAATTCAATCTGGTACGGAGGGAGAATTACTTTTATGATTGCCAATTACATCCAAATATTGATTTGAGATCAATTCAAATACTATAGGTCCCCATGAATGATCATTTGTCAAAGATTGAACTAGACATCACCATAGAAAATTGAAATTGGAGAGGGTTCAGCTTGTGGCCTGTGGGTTAATAGTAATATCGTATCATGGTTGCTTGTTAGGAGCCCATGCCACTTGACTCTTTCAAAGGCCATCTATGTGGAATAAACAAAGAAACTTTGGTGGTCAGTTTATATGCTTAAAGGCCACACACACAGAGTCAATATTTATATATATATATATATATATATATATATATGTATACCGACGTACTCTTTTCGTCCCTTAATATAAGTCGTTTTAAAGAAGTGTTTTTATCTCTTAATATATGACTAGAATTTCAAGTAAGTATTAATTACTCCCTTCGTCCCTTAATATAAGACGCTATAGAGAAGCGTTTTTGTCTCTTAATATATGACGTTTGAGAATTTTAAGTAAGCATTAATTGCTTAGTTTCCAATATTACCCCAAGTATTAAATATAACTTTGATTCTCTCACTATTTTTTGCCCAATAAATAACACACTCTTTTTTTCAATACAAGGACAATATAGACAATTGATATTATATTTAATGTTATACAATCATTTCCTTAATACTTGTGCACAACTCTAAAACGACTTATATTAAAGGACGGAGAGAGTATTTAGTTTCCAATATTACCCAAAATATTAAATATAACGTTGGTTCTCTCACAATTTTTTACCCAATAAATAACGTTCTCTTCTTTCAATACAAGAACAATATAAGTAATTGATAGTATTATATTTAATGTTCTACAATCATTTCCTTAATACTTGTACACAATTCTAAAACGACCAATTCTAAAATAACTTATATTAAAGGACGAGGGAATACATCACAGATTAGAGCGAGTAAGGGAGCCCACACCCAACATAGTCGACGAAAATAATTTTCCATCTCAAAAATTTGGTGAGCTAACGGTAAAGTCGAGGAAAATGAGAAAAAGTGTATTTCCCTCTTTATTTACAAAACTCTTTCATTGCAAAGTGCGTGTAAAAATAAATAAAATTGTGGTAACAAAATGGTAAAAAAGAAATAAAAAAAGAAAAGAGCTTAATAAAATATTAAATTTATCCCGAACTATACAAAGATCTCAAACCCATAATGAATCTCGAGTCTCACAGAAGGTTCCCGAACGAAACTTGCGAAAGATACGTTTGCTTAACCCTTTGCGCAGTTTCATAATGTTCCTCACCAACAATTTGAGGTTGGAGCATAGTTGATGTTGAATCTAAAGGTTCTACTGCGGGATAGATACCTTTGGCGGCTAATCCACTTGATAGTATGGGTTTGAATTGAAATTGAGATACATATGCGAGTTCTTCCCTTCTGAATCAGATAGATTCATATCTAAAAGAGGTTGACAATAAGTTCTTTCAAAATTGACTATTTGTCCCTCTGTTAAAGGTGTTTCAGAAATGTCTGCGATCGAGTAAATAGCTCTACGTGAAAGTAGTATACACGCAAGCCAATCATATTTGATATGATGTAGCATATACTTTGTAATCTTATTTGGTTATTAAAGGCATTTTACTTTATCTACATTGTGTTGTTATATTAAATGTGATAAACTCATAGTTTTGAGCAATGCTTTTAGAATCATGATGGTGATCATGCTAATGAGATCTAAATTCTAGATACCTTACAAACTAAAATCGTTCCTAATCGTTGGATTACTAAAAAGGGATCAGTGAATTCGGATAGATTAGTACATACGTTGTTTGCTCTTAGGAAGAGGATGATTGATCTAATAATTATTTGTGTGGAGACACTAAAGCAAGTATGTAGGTGCTTATTGGAGAATAAGTTCACTGAACGTGGCTCGCTAAAGAATACCTAATGGAGTTTTACTCGCCTGTCAATAGGAATTCCTCTAGTGACAGTAGTACAAGTGATCCTTGGACTTGAGATCATCATAGTATCTTGTGTATGATGAGTTATGCTTTGACATGTCCCTTAAGACTTTTAGGGTATATCAAAGAGTATGATTGGATATAATAAGTTGTACATGGAGATAGGTGAATGATCAATAAAGAATCTACCACGTCTAGTAAAAGATGTGAATGTCCTATGTGATTCGATAAATGACAACTCAGTAGTCCTTGGCCAAGGTAGAATGAAATTAGAAAGGAGTTTCTAATTTGTATTATTTAGAGGTGTGCATTTGGGAATCGAAATACATATAATTAAATAAAATAAGACTTGACAGTAAATCCATGTATTATATTTAATTGGGACATTGTATGGTAGAAGGATTGAATTGTACGGTAACTATGCACTGAAAGGTTCTTTTGTGATTAACGTTGAAATCTATATTATCTAGAAAGTCGTCGATCGCTAAGGGAGCTTACCCTTATTGTAGAATAAATGTTATTTATTTAAATAAATTAAATAGTTTAATTTATTTATTTAAATATAATTAGAATTGTTCTAATTGATTTATTCACAACCGGTTTAATATGGAGAACCTAAAGGGTCACACCGTAAAATAAAAAATATTTATTTAAGAAGTAAATGACATAATTGTAATAATAAGTTAAGTGTATTTAATTTAGTCTATGGAGATAGAATAAATTAAATAGCTTAATATTTATTATTTAATATTTTAGAAATATTAAATATAAATTAATAAGAGGAGTCTTATTATTATTATTACTATTACTATTACTATTATTTAATTCCTAATAGGGATTGAGAATTAATTAATAAAAGTACTCTCACATGAATTCCTAATTGGATTAGGAGCATAATTAATTAAAGGAGTTTAATTATAATAGAAACCCTAATCCTAAATAGTTTAGGGAAGAGTTTTCCTACATCTATAAATAAGAGAAGTCTTATCATAAATTAAGGTTACACACCCTTGCATTAAATTGTGGAGAGTACTTGCAATTTCTATAGAGATAGAAACTAGAGTTTTGTCAATACCCATCTTCTTGAACAACTATTCTTCCTTGGTGGATCACCTCTAGAGACCAAACACTTGGGTGGCTAACGTTGATCAAGCAAAGGAATTTAGTCGGTGGAATTCAAGGAGAACGCGAAGGAATTGGAGGTGAACTTGTACCCGGGGAAGTTTTGATTCACGAGGATATAATTCTCTATCTCTATCTCTTTCGTTAATTGATAATTGAACACAAGGAAAGATCATGGTGATGTTTTGTATGAAAAATTTTAAAATCCGTTTTATCACGCTTCCGCCCTATTTATGTAATTTGATTGCATGCTTGCATTATATACAAACCTAACACTACGAACAAATGGGTCGGATCGACTTGAAAAATGGAAAGATTTGTACAAGTTATACGTTTCGTCACCACCACTTTGTGGAAAATCATTACGTATGAATATGTTAGATACTTGTGACTCGATTGGTGAAATAGTATCTCTCCCCTGGAGCTTGGGTATTGATATATTCCATCAAGAGAAAGGAGGCAGAGTTTAATACATCCTGTTTAGCAAAAAGACAGATATTCCTTGCTCATTATCAGACAATCACTTATTCACAAACCTCGTGTGGGGCTAATAGTTTTAATTTCCCATCTCATGGAAAACCCTTTTCGCTCCGCTTAGCCTTATTCCCCTCTAGGGGTATTTTAGTGATAGGTTCTATAGGAACTAGACGATCCTATTTGGTCAAATACCTAACGACAAACTCCTATGTTCCTTTCATTACGGTATTTCTGAACAAGTTCCTGGATAACAAACCTAAAGCATAGTCAAGAGTAACTACTCTCTCACTCTATAACAAAAGCGGTAAGAGAGTGGGGGCTTGTTAGGGAGCGATACCCCAAACTACCCAAAGGACCTGAATTCCCAGAAAACCCTGGGCCTTCCTAGGGGTTTTGAGTCCCTGGACGAGTTCGGACACTAGTTAGTGCGATTTGAGTTCCTTTCAAGCGTGAAATGCATAAAAGGATGAGACTCTTTTTTTTTAGGGCTCTTATCCAAATCAGTCCGTCTATATTTGAATTTATTAGCAACAATTCCCCGCGATACAAGAAAAAAACCGTAACAAATAAATAAATAATGAGATATAAATACAAATGTGGCATCTGATATATTTTTTTACATATATCTTTATATTCTCAAATTATTAATCTTCATAAAATTTTATTGATTTAATCATCGGAGGTGAATCCGAAAGACCATCTTTCCCATATTCATTTTTTCCCATATTCATTTATTTTTAGGTTTCTCGGAGTATCCAGTTTCATTAGTTGAGTCGGTCGAAATACATCGTTATTAAGAAAGTGACTACCAAAATCCTGCTAAACTATTAAATGAGTATAAAAAACAGAGAAGGCTAGTGTGTTGTTGTCCCCTTCATGACACATTCAGATGGGCTCGGTTTTCATTACTTCATAGCATTCAATTTGCTTCATTCCCCACAGCTGCACTTCTCTTCTCTCCGCAAAAACCACACACCCCACTACAAACAAAACCGCAATAAATTTCCCACTAACTACAGCAATGGAAGCCCACATGATCTTCTTTATGACTCTTTCACACACACACACACATATATATGTACATAGATATATCAGACATGGGCTTTTGGATATTCTATTTCTTCCCCTTTATCTCCGCAGATTTTCTTCTGGAATTTGGTGGTCTGAATCTAAGGAGGTGACGAAAGGATTTTGAAGATAAAAATTCCTTCAAATGGGTTGATTTTTAAATTTTTTTTTAAAAAAATTACTCCCACATTTCTGAGGTTTATTTTGTGAGTATTGGTGCGCATATTGTTTGAAATATACTCTTATATTTCTGCAATTAGTTTGTGGGGTTGTTAGGGTTTGAAGATTGGGCATTATGAAGGGTTTTGGGTTATCGGTTTTGCTGTTTATGGTTGGGACAGCTTTAATGTGCCTTAGTTTCTCCAGCAAAACAAGTACCTCCTCTGTTCCTGGTATCTCTTCTATTTCTTTTCTCTATTTTGTTCATAATATTAGTAGGATTTAGTATTATTGCTTAGTCTGTTATATTGATGACTTGCTTGTTTGATAATGGTAGTTTCTATAATGTCTTTATGCTAGAGATTTGGTGGCTAGTGCCCCTTTGTTTAAAATACTATAACTAAAGGTGTTGCTATATCCTTGATGTATAGCTTTTTGGCATAATGCTTTCCTTTAAGTTTGTAACTCCTTTTATCTTCCTTATTCAAGGAGACTATAATGGTATTAATGCTCCCCTAAATGATTTTCCAATGTTAGCCATGAGTTTTTCTTTCCTTTATATATTCAACCAACATCTGAAATTAGGCTTGGATTGTAATTTAACTGACAAACCCTTTTTTCTCTAAAAGCAGAAAGTTTTAGTTTTTTCCTGTGAGGGAATTGATATTTCTACGTGTACATGTGTTTTTGTTTTTGATACTCTTACACGGGAATAAGGTGGCTCCAACCTTAGAGGGAATATGTGGAAACATAAAAAATACATGTAGAATGCTGCAGACATGTCCCTAAAGAATTATTTTAGGAGGCCCTGATGATTGTGTAAAATGATTAATGCTAATAAGTCCTTCGAGCAATGCTGTATAAAGGGTTTATGAATATACCAGAACATGTTCTCAGTTCATCTCATATTTTGTATACACGACACCTTTACATGAGTAAGCTGATTAAGAAATCATGTCTTAAATATGGATAAAAGGTTTTTAAGTGCTATTGCACTGATTTTTGATATCTGATGGAGCATATTTGTAAACTATAAAATCATTCACACAGTTCAAAAGGTAGGAAATTGGAAGATGATACGAGGAAAGGGTGTGGGTTATAAATCTTCGGCCAACACTGATGAGATGAAGAAGCGTATTATAAATCAGAAGTTGTCAAATTAACAAAAAAGATCTTTCTTCTTTCACCCTTTTCGTAGAGTTCACAGAAATATACTCGAGTTCGTAGAAATATACTCTTGAACCATATATTGCAATTGATCTAAGAGATTGTTCCTTTATCAACAATACTTAAATGTCTGAATATTGTTATTATTCTTAAGAGAAACACAGTTTTGATTTTGTAGTCAAGTGCCACTCTTTTGCAAGCAGGGGGTGGCTTATTTATTAACATGAGCTATGACTCATATGTATGGCCCATCCTAGCCTTAGTCTTAAGTTATATTATATGTAAAAAAGTAAAAAGATATTAAGTTATTTAATCTGTAACTACTGGTAGGCCTGTAGATTTTAGTAGCAACTTCATACAAGTGTTTCTCAAGCAAAATTTAAAAATAACAGCTTTCTGTTTTAACAGTAAAGTAAATATATAAAGAGTGAAAAAAGAAAAAATTCCTTGCGAAAAAATTTCCTGGCTCTGATCCTATCATTATCGGCAAGAGTTGACGAACAATGTCTCCCTAACTTTCTGGTCTTTGGAGGTGAACGGAACAAATTAACTAAGATGTCTGCAAAACCACAAACCTATCTTCTAACTTAAGAGCCAGTCGCGCAATTTCAAAATTTTACTTGATTATGATTTGATTAATTTATTTTTTGTGCTGCAGGTGTTAGTTGGTTAAGTTTTAGAAAGGACTGGTTGAAGAAGAACATTTGATGTGCTTACTTTTGTTGAGAATAAATTTCAACAATCATCTTATGTTTCAATTCTGTTTGCTTTAAGTTTGCATTGCACCCTTTACTTTATATGACGTTATTATATGTATTCACCTCAATAGTTAGGAGATTAGGCTTTCTTTAGCTGAATAGTTGTCAATTGTCATTGCGTACAAATGCTAGTATACTTTATGCCAATAATCTTGGCAAATACCACTTAAGTAAATATCAACTTCTGAAATTAGATTTGACAATAACATTTCCCTAATATTCGGGTATAATAGTTTTTATCTCTTCTTTCCTGTGACAACAGAATCTGGTGGTCATAATCATTGATATGCTAATATCATATACTTGTCTCTCGGACTACTATGCTGGTCATGCTGATCTGTAGATAAATAGCTCGAGTGAGAATTAATTTGGCTAGCCAAAGCGTGATATGGCTTGTGTTTTCTCCATGTTCTGTTGTTCACTTGAAATTGTATAACAAGTAGCAATTAAAAAAAAATGCTAGGATTCTATATTCCAATACTCTTGTCATGAACCACCTAAGAAACAATCAACTTCTGAAATTGCAGTGAAATTTAGAGAGGGCATTTCGAGTCCACTTGTATAAAGCCTCATTTAATGGTCATTATCATTGATGCACCAAAGTCTTCTACTAGTATGCTGGTCAAGCTGATCTTTTGATAAATTGCTCGGGTGAGAACTGATTTGGCTGGCCAAAGCATGATATGGTTGTGTACTCTTCATGCTCTAGCATTCAATTGAAATGTAAAAAAAACTACGAGTGTTTATTGTCATATCATTATGGATGCTTCTTAGAGTTGCTTGTGCTTCTTAGTGTTCATTAACATTTTGAAGTTCCAGAGTAATAAAATTTCCTTATGAACTGATGAATACTTCTTGAAAAATGATCCCAGATATGGCTTTCACCCAACATAAGGAGGATATAAGTAAGACTACAACAAGCAGGAAGCTGAAGGTACATGCGCTTCAGAGATTTTTGATAGTCAGAAATCCATTTAGTTGTGCAGGCTGTGGAATAAGAATCCCCCAAGTTTCTGATATTTGTTTCCCCTTGATGAAAGCAGAATCTGGCTAGGTTATAATTATGTTTATTGTCATTAATTTGCATCTTCTTTTTTTTCCCCACTTGTTTTCAGGATCATGGCTACACTCAAAGGAATGAGAAGAGTGATGCAGGCAACCTAAATCTCGAAGATTACGGCCCTAACGATCCAGTTCCAAGCTCAAAGGCTTCTATACAACCTGGTCCAATCCAGCATGGCACTCCTCTGATGCCTTATATACAGAAGCCTTCGCCACCTGCACCAGATCACCCAAAGAATGCTGAATTCCCTTAATCCACAGTAGACCTTAATAACTTCTTACTTTGCACTTCGCGTGCAATGTTTGGCAAGTATTGTTTATAGCTCTGTGTTTATGTAAATTATGCAGGTAAATGTTTACTTATGTAGTATGTACCCAAGTATCCTCTATAGTTTGTATTATTTGCTTCATCAGTGGTGTCTCGTGTTCTATGAATACCTTCTCCAGTGCTGCATAAGGCTCACCATATCTATACAATATGAGATTTTTCAATAAAATATAAAAACTACAAGAAATTTACAGAGAGTTCATTGTATTACATTTTAACATCACGCTTGATTTTAGAAATTATATATATATATATATATATATATATATGGGGAATGAATCGAATGATCCATAGCAAATGCTTGATATGACACTATTCGAGTAAACATATTTCTAACCATCCATGAGAGATCGCGTGGTTTAAATTTAAATTTTTTAATCCATCCGCTAGTAGTAGGGGGTGGTTTTTATCTTTTTAAAACTGAATCGCACATTTCACCATGGTCGGGCAGAGATGTGTTTGTCCGAATAGTGTCATAGTAAGTACTTTTTAATCCTTTTTCTTTTCTTTCTCTCTTAGTTTTTCAGACTTGCAGACACAACCTAATGCTACTTTGAATTTAAAGAATGAAATGGGTGAAGGAATATAATAGAGGAGGGAATGAAATGGAGAGTGAAATGATTCATTCCATTTCAGCTGAAATGAGTTATTTCATACTCTCCCAAAGAATAAAATTCATAAATTTGGGAGGAATGCGAATGGTTCATTTTATTTCAATCACAACCAAATACAATTTTTTTCATTTTATAAGAATGAGTCATTCCATTCCCACCTTTATTCCTCCAATCCAAACGTAGCATAAAGGTCTTTCATTTGATGAATAAAGTTATCATATATATATATATTGCTAGTTTTAACACACTCACACATCTCACCTTGACATGTCAAGGCTCGAACCTCCAACTTCATGGTTAACATGGGTTACATAATACTTCTCAGGGCAAAGACTTTCGATAAAAATTATCATATTGTATCACTGAGAAAATGAACTCTGTTTCCTGTTGAAAAAGCCTCTAATGGTGACCTTGAGAAGGCTAAAGTAGGTGTGCAATAATCAACTGCACCAACTCCATTGACTTGAATTAATACTTGAAATGGTTCCTTCTTCATCAAGGTAATTTCATTGCCCATTCTAGTTTGTTGTCAACTAACTACTTAACTCATTTCAATTGTCACCTTTGGTAGTCTAGCCGGCAAACCTATATTAATAGATGCATGTTCGTTTTTGTCCCAATTTTATACCTCCTATATTTCAAAATATAAGATCAATATTAATTTTTTAAAAATTATTTTGAAACATTCAAAATTAATATGAATTCACTTACTTCTTGTTGTCAAATTTAAAATTAATACGAATCCATTTATTTGTTGTTCATATGCTTATGAATATTACAAATTATCTAGAAAGTACTACTAGTGATATATTTTTGGGAATTAATATTTTCATAAGAAAAATTTGTTATTTTCATAAAGTTTCACTCACATGAATATGTGGGTCCGAACGTGGAGTCTTGCGAAAATATTAATCTCTTTTGAAAATATCAATTTTCAAATTTTATTGTTTTTTAAACTAAAATAAATTAGCTTTTAAATAGTCAATATTGATCAGTATCTCTTTTGTAATTGAGAAATCATATATCTTACGATTCTATGTCTTACTTTTTTATTATCAATTACGTGGATAATTATTAGTGGTAATAATTTTAATTAAATATATAATATGGTAGACCAACTTTATAATCATGTTTAATCTCATGTTTTGATGTAGGTCGTAATTATTTGTGATTATAAAATTTTTGCAATACATAGTAACACTGTTTGCGGTTTTGCGAGACCCTACCCTCACATTCCTCTTTTTAAGGAACTGGAAGTGGAAAGGGGAATCATACTGATTAAAAAACAAGGGACCATGCAAAAGTTAAATACTTTTCAAGCTCAAAAAGACAAGGGCAGAATAATTGAGCTTCAGAACATCATCTAATGAAGCTTTTTATTACTTAAATACCCAATTTAATATGAAATAATCCTCAAGTAATGATGCTTACCAACTCCTAGTTGTTATCATGTGGTCATAATATATGGTTTAACCTTGTGATTATGCATCCTAATTAAGTTAATAACACATTGATCAATTGATTGATAGCTGATATCTGATTGAAATATATTGGACCCCAGATTTGTAATTATTTTTTCAGTACTTTTCAATGCGTCTTACTTGCTAGATTTCCCTTGAATTCAGAGAACTTATCAAATCAAATAACGAGTATGTTACCATCTGTGAAATGATTATGTCTTTCTGAAGTGCTTTAAGCTTATAATCCGGTTCCTGCCTTTTAGAATCTCCTTTTAGAATGTTTTGTTCCGGAAACTCCCGAGTTAGGTTGAACTACTTTAAACGGTCCTTAAACTTACCTTCAATTAATATGTAGTGTCTATTTATTCTGACTTTGTTAAGAGATAGACTCAAATATGTGTATATGTAGCGCCCGTTAAGTTAAGTTGAATTACTTTAAACAGTTCTTAAACTTACCTTTAATATGTAGCGTTTGTTGATTCTGACTTAGTTGAGAGATAAACTCGAACATGTGACCTTGCACAATAGGTTAAGAGAGAGGTCTTATCATTAATATGACTATCACATTTGGTCTAGATTTTTATGTTATACTTGACTCTATGTTAACTACCAAACAATGCCAAGGTTCCGTGAACTATGATCCATTGATCACTGAATCAAGTGAAATATCAATCCTTTTCCAAACGGTCCCTTACTAGCTACCTTTCAGGTGGTGGTTGATAAAGTTACACCCTAGTGAATGAATTAATCTATGAATAGGAAGTGCCTGTGAATTAGAGAAAAGTGGGACCCTTATGAGCAAGACCCCATAGACAGCTATGGAGCAACAGTAGAGCAGAGAAAGGATAGAGAATTAATGGGGGACTAAGAACCCAAGAGGAAGAGACACTTTCCTCTTTATGTTGGAAACTGATTTAAGTGTAGAATGGCTGAGGCAAAAATATTTTATTAAGGGTAGTTTTGTCAGTTTATCAATATATTAATGAACCAATGACAACTTCAGTATTTTATTATTTTATTTATTAAAATTATATTATTTTGGAATAGTCGTTACAATCAACTAGTTGTGACAATCATAACCACACTTTTTCATTATATATATATATAAAAGTACTGTAATGTTTATCGAAAATAAGTCCCGAATCTTTAAGCAATATTCGCTCCCATCAGGATGCAGCATGAATTTATGCGATTTGCTTTCAGGATATAGCAAGCTAGCCCACAAAATATGTATGTAATTTATCGCTTTGTACTAGCGGAAAATTACCACCGAACACTTTGATCTCTTAATAGTGCAAGAGTAAAAAGAATATCGGAAAGGGGAGAAGAAAATAAGCAAGATTTTTCTAAAGAAATGCAACTTTTTCTATAGAAAAAGTTGTATTTGTCATTGTATATAGAAATGAGTTTCATATACAAGTATACAAACATGCTGCATTCGGTGCTTATTCAGAATTTATTTTCGGTAGACATTAGCATGCATTTTCACACACACACACACACACGCATACACACACACACACACACACACACACATATATATATATATATATATATATATATATATGTTGCATTAACAATAAAACAGTGGTATGGTCAGATAATTGAGAATGTTGTGGAAATAGATTTTACTTGAGCTTATTATGTAACTCATTAATTTCGCCAGGTACTTGTGCATCCCTTATTGAAACCCTGTCTCTTTCTTTAGTAATGATAGTTCACTATTATGTATTGCTGTGAGAAAGCTACTTGCTCATCATCATCAAAGTTTTGCTTTTACTTTAATTATGTTCCAAAAACTAATTATGTGAAATTTATCATTTTTAACATAATTTCTTATAATTATTATAGCACGGCCAACAAAATATTGTTTACTTGTTGTGAAAATATTGATTTTCGCTCTGTAAACAATGCCATTAAACATAACAATGGTATGCACTATTGAACGATAAATATGGACTTTATAACTTATTCTTGTATCAATTATCTTATAGAAACTCAAAGAAAATATGAAGTAGATGAATAAAAATATGGACCTTATAACTTATTCTTGTATCGATTATTATATAGAAACTCAAAGAAAATATGAAATAGATGAATAATGAATTGGGTAAATTTCATTTACTGATTACGTGCATGTTTGGTTTGGTGCAGTTGGAGTTTTTAAAAGTTAAACGTATTTGAAATTATTGTTCATTTCAACAGATATAACGTATCAAATACAAATTATTTTGCCACACCGTAGCTTATTTGATCCAAATGTAACGCTTGAAAAGATAAAATTGTGCTCGGAGATATCTAAATTGTGCTCGGAGATATCTAAATGTAATACTGAAAAAGATAAAATTAAAATTTGGATCTTTAAACGTACCAAATACCCCATAGATTACCTAAATAATAAATAAATGAATAAATAAGGTTGTACAAGGAATGGGAGATGCTTTTAGAAATATAACGTGCTAAAGAGGGAATGGTCCTTCTCGTATAGGTTGTTCATGTTGCATATGCATGTGGTTATGTATAGAATTTACTTTTGATATCAAACCAGACATGCACGCGGCCTCAATTATTCAACTAAATATTTACTGCTTTTTTGTGTGGACGTTAACTGAAGATTGTTTTCTTTGTTTCAAGTATGATATCTTTTCTTACGATTAGTGCCTCGACAAGAGATAATAACAACCCAACGAAAAATAATAACAAAAATAAATTAAAAGAAAATTAATCAAATATAAAATTTATGTGATTCATCTAAGAGTTAGGTTAGTTTATAGTCGAAAGTAAATCAATCTTATTATTTTTTAAATTTTATACATAATATAATACAGAATTTCTCTTCATATAATGCAATATCAGACTTCACTAATAACACATGTTTGTCTTCATCTACTCAATTGACTATATCAAACTTGTAACCTTTCAATTAGGGGGTGTTTGATAAAAACTGAATGAATCTGAATCTGAATGAAAAAAGTTGTTTGATAATTGACTTGTCTGAAACATCTGAATGACAGAATTTTATTATTTTACCTCTCTAAAAAAATTTAAAATTGTTGTAAAATTATTTAATATTACTTAATATAATAGTTAATATTTTTTAAAAAATTTGTAATTTAAAAAAAAAATTTTTTGCTCATTCAGCCATTCAGCCAAAAAAATCTGACTTAGCCATTCAGCTCAACCATCTGACCGATTCAGCCATTCAGACCAAAACAAACGCACTTACCGATTCAGTCATTCAGCCATTCAGCTTCATTCAGCTCTAAACAAACACCTCCTTAGTCAACTAATCTTATCGTTACTAGTGAAGTAAACACAAAGCGAAATTAGTTTCGAGTAGAATCTGAGCAACGTACTGCTCGACTCGACTCGAGATCATTTTCACTCTTACTTTAGTCTAAACATATATGCTCCGCGCATGGTTGCAGTTCTTTATATATATATATATATATATCATGAAATGATTAAAGAATCCTTAATAATGAATAATAATTATATATATAAAAAAAAGGGATTGAGACTGGCCTACAACTCCCATTTCCTCTTTTTTAGAACTAGCCAGTAGATAATATCATAATACTTCTTTCTTTTCACCCGAAAAAAAGAAGAAAAAAGAAAGAAAAAAAAGAGAGAAGAAGTTATTAATGAAATTATATATATATATATATATATATATATATATATATCTCTAAGAAACAGTCTTTTTTTCTTTGGATGTAATATTTAATGATAATATACTCAAAATTACCATCATAGTTAAGTTACTAAATTAAAAACTCAATAAATTTAATGATAATATATGTCATCACTGCTAAAATAAAAACTCAATAAATTTAAGAATATATATATATAGATAGATATATATAGAAGAAAAATATATACATAAAATTTACCAACCTTATAAATGGAGCACAATTTTTGTAGAACGGAGGGAGTTTACATATGTTCTTACCAAAAAATAAAGAAATGTGGTTTTGAATTTTATTTATTTCTCAAAATGATTGCAAACGATTTCTATTGTTATACATCATATCATATTTTTTAAGGAAAATAATAAAATAGGAGAGATTAGGTAATTAAAGGTTGGGGTAGGAAGAGTTAGTTGTGTTAAGAAGATCATTATTATTGTGACTTAGGATCAACTTAAAGAAAGCATTTGAGTTACAAAAACTCAAAGGGGGTAGAGTGATATGACAATGAGCCTATCCTTTTCCTTTTGAGAATATATTTTTGTGCTAGTTTGCTACTTAATCAAAGTTTGTTAAACCATTTGGTTGGTTAATGATGGTTAAGGCTAACGACTTTCTAAATTTATTAATTGGATTCTAAATTTAGTAGGCAACATTATTGTTCAAATTATTTTTATTTATCAATTTATGCATGCATATATGGTTGACTTTTAATATAGTTTTGAGTTTTATTTGTGAAAATGAAATATGCGCGATCCAACGGGTACTAAATATATTAATTTTTTATAAATTTATGTAATCTTAAGATACAATAAGGTTGATGAGTTTTGTTTGGAGGATACGAAGAGTTGAACCAAAAAGATAGATTAAAAGAGAACATTGAATATAAATCGATTTTTTTAATTTTTTTTTTCTATTAAACTAATATTGATAAGTTTTGGGCGAATTGATGCAACTTCTCAACGTTTGAAGTTTTTAGATATTCTTCTTTTAACAATAAATTATGAATCATGTTATACATGACGAAAAATTTATGTCGACAAAAAATGTCAATGTATACGGATATATGATATTAGTATAAATTAAGGAGGACCCAAACAATATTATTCTACCTTATCTCTTAAAGTTTCACGTTAGTCACAGTACAACTTTGTTATGAGATTTATCGACATGTACATTATTTTCCATATATTATAAACAGTAAAAGATTGTTGATACATTATCAAGAGTTTTCTCGTAGAACTTAATTTTACATCTTTTTAATTTTCGATTTCTAGGTTATGATTCTATTTATAACTCTAATTTAAATTGTCATTCTCTTGTGACCTCATTCAAGCTTTTTGAATTTATTACATTTGTATTATTGTGAGTTTTGATATCATTAAAATTCGAATTGTAACTAATTTAAAGAGAGACAACGATAAGTACGGTAAGTAAATATAGAGAAAGAATTATAATGTAGTCAATATGGAGAGAAATTATAATAATAATTATAAATAAGTGTAGTTTCTTACTTGCACGCATATAAAAGTGATCTTGAAGGTAAATTTAAGGTTATTGTTTGGTATGATATTTTTTTTTTGAAATTTTAAAATAATTTTGTACTTTGTACTTTTATCAGTAGTGCTTAAGCAAAAAAAATATAATATTCTTGTTTTAGCTAAATTTGTATTTGAACCCAAAATTTTACTATTATATTAAAAGTACTTTTAAAGAATTATCAAATATTAAAATATTTTTATTTTTAATATAAAAATTATTTTAGCCACTCAAAAACTCCCCTAAACAAACTCAAGTCGTGTTATTTATGTGTGATTAAGATATATAAGCTAAAATAAGATATAAAGTGGTTTATGTCGTGCAACTTAGAAATTTAAGGGAAAAAATAGAAAAAAGAAACAAAAAAGTATTCGAAGGAAAAAGGCCCATGGAGAATTTATAATTGAACTTTTCAATATTTTATATATACATATATATATATATATATATATATACATATATTAGATGGAATATATAATTGTATTTATTATTAGTGTATGTGGGAATTTACTTTTTAATTATGCATTCGTTTGTAGAACTAATTTTTTTAAAATGTAAGTATGGCGACAAAATTAGATAAAAAATAAAATAATATTTTAATTAAATAGATGTATGATACTCTTTTGGTTTCAAAATTAAATATATAATTTGACTTTTAAGATTAAATAACGGCATATTAAATTTTAAATTAATGTGAATTTATTTAATTTTAGTTGATACAATTATTATAATTATATGTATATAGCAAAAACTATTAGTTACAAAATTTATTTTACTTTAAACTTTTATAAATTTTAATTTTAAAATTTAATAAGTTATTATTTGATTTAAAAAATTAAATTATATTTTTAATTTTGAAAAAAAAATAGATAAATTGTTAATCAGCCTTTAAAAAAATTAAAAATTAATAAGTAACATCAACGTAACGTTTCTCTAAAACTCAAACATCCCCTTCACCGGTCTTCACTCTTCTTCATCACCTTTCTTGAAAGGCTATCATAGCAAACTCGCTCCCACGTGTCTTTTCCCACCCACCTAAACGCTCCTCTTCCCCAAATTACCCTCATCTGCCCACGTCTCCAACACCAGACAGCGAGTTCCATCTTATTCCTTAGACGCGCGACTATAAATAAAAATCAAACACTTTACAAAAATATACTATAAAGCTCAAAAACACTCTCTTCTGAGCAGTTAGTACGACAGTTATGCTCCCAAATCTCGCCTAAATAACTTCCCCACTTTCCCTCTCCTCCGCGTTTTTTCTCGCCGGAATTTGTAACGGTCATATTTCCGGTAACTTCTCTCTCTACATTCATTTCAGGCTCCTTTCTCTCTCTATATCTCTCAGTGTTTGTTTTTAAAGTCTAATTTAGCTTAAGAAATTGATTTCATTTTGGTTTTGGGGGAGAATTTAGGGTTTTAGGATTGAAATTTGAAGGTGAGATGTGAAAATTGTGAATTATGATGGCGGCGGCAGTGAATACAGCTACACCGAACCGTAAGGACTCGGTACGAGTTGCGACTCAGCAGAAGCCTAAGAGACCGCCATTGTTACCTTCAGAAGCTGATAATAATGGACCTCGAAGACCTAAATCGCGAGAAGTTACTTCTAGGTATTTGTCCTCTACTTCTTCATCTTCAACGACGTCGTCTTCAGCTACCTCGTCTTCGTATTCTTCGTCTTTCAATTCCACACCGAGGCGTTTTCCGTCGCCGGTTGTGTCGCGGACGATTGCTTCGACTCCGGTTCCGGCGGTGGTAAAGAGGTCTCAATCGGTGGAGCGGAGGCGACCGTCAACTCCGCGGCCGAGTACGCCGGGCAATGCGGGTGAGATTTCTGCGGCGGCGAAGCTGTTGGTGAATTCGAGGAGGAGTTTGTCGGTTTCGTTTCAAGGAGAGTCGTTTTCGCTTCCAATTAGTAAGGCAAAGCCGGCACCGGTGGGGAATTTGGGTAATGGGAGGAAAGGTACTCCTGAGAGGAGGAAGGCAGCGACGCCGGTGAGGGATCATGTAGAGAATTCGAAGCCTATTGATCAGCATCTGTGGCCGGCGAGGTCACAGCAGGTTAATTCATTGACCAGAAGTGTGGATTTTACTAGCGAGAGGACTAAATTGAGTGGATCTGGGGGTGTTGTTAGGGCTTTACAAAAATCCATGATTGATGAGAGAAATAGAGGTACAATTGAAGCTAAATTGAAACCTGGAAGAGTCAATGGTGATGCTGATTTATCTAATAGATCAATTGTAGAAAGTTCAGTTCCTATTCATTCAGATAGTGAGAGTGTTTCCTCTGGAAGCAATTATGAAGTACAAGAAGGTGTGAGAGGAGGGCCACGTGGCATAGTGGTGCCAGCCAGGTTTTGGCAAGAGACTAGTAACCGGCTTAGGCGATTTCCGGAGCAGCCAGGTTCCCCAGTGTCGAAGAATAATGGATTGAAAACTATGGGCATGGTACCTCCAAAGTTAATTGGAACAAAGAAACTGCAAAATGATAATAGCCCAACATCATCGCCTCGTGGAGTCTCGGTTAGCAGGGGACAATCATCTCCCCTTCAAGGTTCTGTTCGACCTGCTTCCCCAAGTAAAAATATGATGTCTTCCTCCTCATCTCCGTTGAGGGGTGTGAGTCCATCTCGAGTTAGGAATGGGGTAGGAAGCACGCTGTCAATTAATTTGAGCTACACACCTTCAATGCTCAGCTTTGCGGCTGATGCTCGAAGAGGGAAAGTGGGAGAGAATCGAATTGTTGATGCACACCAATTGAGGCTGCTATATAACCAGCAGTTGCAGTGGCGGTTTGTAAATGCAAGAGCAGATGCTGCCATGTTGGTTCAGAGAGGGACTGCTGAGGTACACCTTTAAAAGTCGTGATTTGATACTTTGAATATATTGATATCTATATTCTCAACTTGAAACAATGCCTTTTTCCCAAACGAGTTGGGTTGGCCGAAAATGAATCCATTTGTATGAGTAAAAGTAGAAAGGCAATAAAAAGAATAGATATAGATGGAATAAATAAAATAAAAACACACCTACATATAGAAACATGCATATATATAAAACGCAACACATCAACGCCTTTTATTCCAAACTAGTTGGTGGCATACATATCTATTTAAAAGCTAAAATAAAAACAATGGAAAAAAAATAAAATATCTTATGATGCAGTAAATACTTAAACTTTATTTCATTCACTTGTGATTTCAATACTCTGTTATGTTAGATATATAATATCTTGGTTTGTATTCTCCTTTATGACATCAATTTGTATTTAGAGGGTATCAGCTGGTCTTTTTAGAAGTTGATACTTATATAATCATTTATCCAAAAAAAAAAAAGGTCGGTAGTTGTTATCTATTGTTTGAAATATCTGTGGAGCTCAAGATGTGGAGAGATGAATAGTAAGCATAGGTGTATGAGTGTATCTTATGGATGGTGTCAAGGATTATTAGGTTGCTTTTGATCGCTCCAGTAAGTGTAGATGATAATGATGGACAACATTCTTTTTCCCTGCAAACTCACACTCTCTCTCTCTCCACCATAAGAAATAACTTCATGGTGTTAGGAATTACAAAACAGAATGCAAGATTTAAAATGGAAGAGAAAGAGGAAAGAAGAGGAAGAAGAATGGTTAACTGCAAAGAACTAAAGTTCGGGGTCGAGGGAAAGAACCATGATGACATAAAGCTGTGTAACTTTTAGAAAATATGATCAAATTCAAACTGTATTCTTTGTAACCATATTCTTGTATACACTAATGTTGATGGCATGGTTTACTTTTCATCCCATCCGTCTTAATATATTTGGAGAGAAATGTGGTCTATATGGAACTCAAAATAATGCTATTATTTACAGATGTATAAGCAATTAAGCAGCTTAGATAGCATTAGACGATTTTGTGTCGCACGTGAACATACTGCTGGAATAAGATATTTATATTGGATAATAATTTGTCTACAGTGTTCGAGATATGGTTACACTGCAGTTGCTAGACAGAGATTTTACATTCAGAAATATGAATAATTATCTGGACATATTGGATTATTATCCTTTGGTAGATATCTGAATATTAGTATTTTGAATTTTTCAATTTATAACAAATTAAAAGTGAATTCTCGAAATTAATGTTTGCAGTAGAGAAACTAGTGTAACATAAACAAATGGGACTATTATTTTGTATTATGACACTTATCAATATAGATGAATGGTTTTTTTGTGGCCTTCTTTGCCTAAATGTTTCTAATTTTCTATCAGAAAAGCCTGTATAATGCTTGGTTGACTACAGCAAGACTGCGGCACGCCGTCAAATCCAAAAGAATTGAGTTACAACTGCAACAGCAAAATTTGAAGATGTACTCTATCCTCAAGGGACAAGTAAGATTCTGAAATCATTGTCATCATGTTTATATTTCTTTTTTGTTAAAATAAATAATAAATATAAAATAGTATCTATCTAGTTTTACTAGTTGTGCTTAAAGTCCAATTTTGTTTTGATCCTTTCAATTCAATATTCATCTTGCACACTTCTGTTTTCTTTTGTTTTTATTTTTTATTTTTTATGGAATGGTATCTCTCTCTCTCTCTCTCTCTCTCTCTCTCCCTCCCTTTCTAGAGTTAGTAAATGCAATTATCCCGGAACTGTCTTCCGATTTTATTTTGTATTTAGTTTGAATTTCATTTTCTACAACATGTATTCAGGTGTGTAATTTTGTAGTCTATCTCTGAGACATTTCTACGAACTCGCAACAAATGATAGTGGTATATAGAAATTATAATCTGCACAACATCGACAATGCTCTCATTCCTAAAAATTTAGCCTTTGTTCTGAAGAGGGCTGGGTAGCCCAACCATGCTTTTGAAGTACATATAAATGGGAGATAGTCATAGGAAAAAGAAGTTTGTGATCTTCATGCATATTATACTCCCTACATGCTTTAAGCTGGTGCACTCATTCTTCTTCTCAATCTTAACGGGACATTGAGATATGTGCATGCTTGTTCTGTTGTTCAATAGGTTTTTACTTTAGTTATCTGTTAAATCATTGCTTTTGATCTTACTAAAATCATTCAATGAATGCAGATGCTATATTTGGAGAATTGGGATCTTACTAGTAAGGATCACTCCAGTTCCCTTTGTGGGGCAATTGAAGCTTTGGAGGCCAGCACTCTCCGCCTTCCCATTGTTGGTGGCGCAAGGGTATGTACATAATAAATTTGAAGTGGTTAATATCCTCGATACATTTGTGATCATCCATATGGAGAATAAAATTTGTTCCTTCTTTTCTTCAGGCAGATATTCAAAATTTGAAAGATGCCATCTGTTCAGCAGTTGATGTAATGCAAGCAATGGCATCTTCGATATGTTCTCTACTGATAAAGGTTATTTCATAATCTTTTGAATTCTATTTCTTGTTGGTATGGTTGTCAGAAACTTTGACTTGTGCTAAATTTTCTTGTCCTTTCGGGGCCAAGAGGGTTCCCAATGCACCCAAAAGGGACTGCTACGGGTGTCTGCCAAAAACCAAAAAAAAAAAAAATATATGCTTTTATATGAAATTAGCTACCATATATTTGAAAATGGTAGCTAAGCCAGGTTTGATATTATTTACTTTCTCCTTTATCCTTTACCGTTGTTATTTGATATGTTCAGTACCGTTTAATGTTAACAGGTCGAGCATGTGAATTCATTGGCGTCTGAACTTGCAAACATAACAAGAAATGGGCATGCTTCGCTTGATCAGTGCATAGATTTGTTGTCGCGATCAACAGCCATGCAGGTAACAATGGAGTTTCAGTTCTCCCTAATGTTTCTTTCGGAACTTGGAAAAACAAGAAAAGTAGAATTAGAAAAGACCCCTTAAACAAATTGAAGTTCAATTATGTAAGCTTTTAAAAAATCCAATATAAATTTATATATAGTCATATAATTCAAGTGTAATTGGCCTTTGATAAAATTTCTTATTTGGTTAGTTTTCAATTTCCATTACGAACTCGAAACAAAGCCTACAAGTTTTCATGGGAAACATGAAGCTTTAAGTTTAAAAGTGAATGGTTTCTCATGTAGATATATGGGAATGATCCATAAAAAAAGCTTAGCAATGAACACTATTCTATTCAGTGCATTTCTGGCCATCCATAGGAGAAATGGATGGCCTAGCTTAAAGAAAATAAAAATACATTCAGGGACTCTTTCCCACGGGAGCTGCAAGGAAATCAGACAGTTTGAGACCGTCTTTAGGCCTCCATCATTCTTTTCTCCCAAGTGTTCTTTTTTATAACCCAAACTCGGACCAAACTTAAAATCCTAACCCAAACCCAAACTGCAGAATCAACAATCAAGAATCACATAATCACGAAAAGCAAACAATGTCAATGAAATTAAGTACATATCAGTTTTGAGGAATTTGTAGATGATTTGGATTTGCTTCAATCGATGAGAAAATGGAGCCAAAGAGTTCAGATTCTTTGTGGGATGTGGCTTCTGATTTGGGGTCGAGCTCTCCTTTTCTTCATGTTTTCTTTCACCTTATATGTTGAAGTGATGGTGTTTAGACAGAGAAAGCTTTGATCCTTGTATATGTGAGTTGATGAAATTGGTCTTTGAGTTTTTATGTTGTTGGTCCTTCAAATCTGAAATGTGTTGTTTGATTGAATGAAAGAAGTAACTGAAGCTTCATATGAGAGAGAGAGAGAGAGTGAAGTGGTTTTAAAAATCAAACTCCCAAATTTTCTGATTTCCTTACTGGACTAATACCCCTGGAAGGTAGCTAAAGATTTTGTTACGCTTCCCGGGGTAAGATACCCGTAATGCATATATTTTTTTTTTAATATGGACGGTCAAGTTCTCCTATGGACGGCTAGATGGAACAATGTCTATACCTAAGCATTACTATTGATTACTCCATGTAATATTTCTTTTCTTGCAAATTTCTACTTAAACCTGGAAAACATTGGGACTGCTTTGTTTAAATTTTGTTTTTTTATTTTATTTGGAGTTATTCAGATTATTGTGATATGCACTAGACGACATAGAGCCCTAGCTAAGCTTTTCTATGGATCACTCCCCACATTTATTTATATATATATATATATATATATATATATATATATTCCTTACAAATTTCTGCTTAAACCTGGAAAACATTGGGCCTGGTTTGATCAAAATTTGATTTTTATTTATTTGGATTTATCCAGATAATGTGATTACTGTAAAACTGTTTGGAGTCTTTTAGTTGAAGTAGCTGAAAGAAGACAAATATGTTGAAAAACTATTTGGAATCTAAAAAGTTAAATTTAGTAATCTGGATTCTAAAATTCTGTAACCCCACCAACCCCTCCGGAAAAAAAAAAAAAAAAAAAAAAGACAACCCAATATCTGAAGTCTGCTGTTTGAATTTGAAGAGGAATAATCAAATTTTAAAAAATCATTTCAAACATGCTCATATTATGTCAGTTTCTTTTTTGTCTTATGCGGACACTCCTTGGTGTGATAACAACTCATGGAACAGGTGATGGATTGCAGCCTGAGAACACACATACTACAACTAAGACGAGTATCAAGCCTGACAACCCAAGTGTAAAGCTGATCTCTTCTGACTACTTACTTAAAATTCTAACATCACGTCAAATTCCTTTATTGCCTGCACCGTGGAACCAACTTCAACTAAAATCCATCAAATAGTTGTTGTTTGTGGCTTTCAGTAGACCTCATGACTGCTTGCTTCAGGATCCAGGGAGTGCAGCTATATACAGTTCTTTGTATTCACAGAGGTAGGACATCTGTCTTCACAATTTCGTATCAGGTTGTATACAAATGTATGCTCCATAGGTTACAAAATACATGTATATACATGTAATGACGTTTCCAATTTTCCCTCGTTAATGATGTTTTTTGCCGAGGTCTATATTGGTGCTCCCTCGTCGCTCGTTGTTTTCCTCTCCAGTTATAAATGCTTTGTACAAGTTAGAGTCGTCCTATATGGTCCTCATTTCTTTTGTTACTGGTGACCCGTTGAAGCAGCTTACGGCAAGAGTTGTTAGGGTGTCTATAGTCGATATAGTTTGTGGTGGTTGCAATTTCAAAATCACCATTAGTATTGTTCAGGGTCTGGCTAGATCAGGCTTGAGCTGCTAGTGGTACAAGCACGGCTCAGTTTTAAAATAACGATTAGGACTGTTCAGGGTAAGGCTAGATCACGCTTGGAACACAGAACTGTTCGAGTTTTTTTTTTTTTTTTTTTTCCTTCCTCAAAAGTAGCCATAAGGAGCTTTTATCCACTTTGGAAGAACAAAAAACTTCATCTCCAACTCTTCTCCACAGAGTTAGTTGCACTAATCCAATATCATAATGGTTAAGACTAGAGACTTAATTTTTTTTTTTTTTGGTTATTGTTAAACAGAATTTAACATTCTTGCCTTCGTCAAGAATGGATACCAAGAGTTCCTCATGCACCTAAGTCTTAGAGTAATTTTTTTACCATTGAACCATAAAGGACTTGGTTAGAGACTTAATGTTGCACTTGGCCAGTTCCCTCATTGTGTTATACAAAAGTTACAATTTGGTTCAGTATGGTGGTGTGCTTGCAATATACTTCATTCGTTTCAAATTATAAGATCATTATTGACTTTTGAAATTCAATTTAAAATATTTTTTAAACGCAAAATAAAAGATGATTCATTACGGTTACAAAACAATAAATCTTATAATTAAAGTAGTACTTGTTAGATAGTTTTAATATTCATCATTATATTGATTAAAATTATAAAATTTATGTCAATTTTGAGTTTTTTAAAATGTTTCAAACTGATTTTAAAAAATCAATAATAATTTTATATTTTGTAACGGCCTTATACTCATATTTTGCCAATGCAAATAAATCAAATTTTATTTAAAAACATCAGTACTCAATAAGTCAATAAATTTCAAACTCCATTAAAATGGGCCATTTATATATTCAGATTCAACCAAAAGAACAAATTACATTTACAATAAAAAGGATTATCCATCCACCCATTCCCTCATAAAACAATTGTCCAAGATCTTTGCCTCTTTCCTAAACCTTGTGATGTTGATTCATCATCACTCCTTGAACGCTTTCCAAGCCCCCCCAAACAGGCCAAACCAGAAGAAATAGTCTCACTACCAGTCTGTTCTTGCCCTCCAGCATTGCCATTACCTTCACATGAATCCATTTGATTAACCCTAAACTCCTCTTCAGGCTGCCTTTTCCACAAGTAATAGGCTGCAGTTATCCACTTGGGATTCACCAAAAACTTGTCCTCCATCACTGCCCATCGCGCCTCGCCTGTATTGGCATCCGTGGAGACTACGTGTGTCACCGATAGGCTGCAACATTCACCCGAACACGTAGCTCCCATTTCCTCTGCCATTCTCCACAACTGGCAATACCCTGTCGTCGACGTTATAGCACCCTGCCCCAACACAAGTTTGCAGCCCTTCAAAACATTCCTCCGAACAAATTCTAGCAATTTCCTCACATCGCGATGCAAAAAATTCAACCGCCAAAAAAACACACAGTGAATCCTCTTAAGCACTTTCAAAACAGAACTCAGGGCTCCTTCAGCCTCGCTTTCATCAATTCTCTGTTCAGAAAATGACCTACACTTGCTGCCATTTTCATTACCCCTCGATGCAAAATACTTGTACTTATCCATCAAGATCAGATTATCCGAATTCCTTTTCCATACCGACTCCCTATCATCAAGAATCAGAACAGCGCTCTCATGGACCGGAACAACATCAAGACCTTTTTGATGTTTCTTGGTAGAATCCTCTCTCGAGATGACTTTCGAGTTGAAGTAGACATTCTCAGGATCAAGAAACTCAGCCATTCGCAACGCGTAGTTTCGATCCCCCATTGTGTATATGTACAACTCAAACAACTTGCTGGCTTCTTCCAAGAACTCTCGGACAAAAGGCCTCAACTTGGTAATCATAGGCTGCCATATCAACAAATTGCCCTCCAAGCAATCCGATTGTTTCAAATATTCTTCTTCTGGTGAAAGTGTATCAATGTGTGTCGTATGAAGCAGAGTATTGTCTAAATCAAGAACCAAGCATAACTTCTTTCTTCCCAACAGATTCTGCAACTCAATGTGTCGAATTCGCGCAATTTCGTCCTCTGAAATTCTCAAACCCTTTGCAACATAATTAAGTGCAATTCCAGCAGATTCATCATCAACCAGCAGTTGATCACAAATTCCTCCATAGACAATTGGGTGCTCACAAATTTCGGCATAATTTATGATTCTTGATGAACATTCAAGATTTATCGGCATGGGCATCATCATCATGTTACTATTATCAATTTGAACAGCGTTCGTGAGGCGGATATCAGCCATATCCATCATATTCTTGATTTCCTTCAAACCGTGTGCGGGTGATCAAGGGTGGTCAGATTTCCTTTCGTAACTAGGACACGACTTGGGAGTGAAGTCTTTTATAACATGACTTCACCGACCTAAGTAACTTTTTAACTTAATTACAAATTGGACCCTAATAGTTTAGATTCATAATTGATTTACACCCTAAATTTTATTTTTAAGTAAAATCACCTTAAAATTTAAATGAAAAAATAATTTGCATCCTTCGCTCTATTTTCCTGTTCAATGAAGGGTAAAACAGGAAAAATATTAAAATTTTATTAATATAACTTACAAAAAGAATGTTGAAGTACGATTTGTACCCCATATTTTTTTTAAGAAATTGGTCTAGCAACTTAAACTAAAACTTCTTTTTTTTCTTTTCTTTTTTTTTTTTTGGGGGGTTGGGAAGAAAATATTAAACAAATAAAAATATAAATAGTTAAAAGTGTTAAAGTAATTAAAAAATAATATACTAATCATAAATTAATCCATCCCATATCACATGTACATCATGAGACTTTTGAATCAGTTATATTTTTAATTTCTATTCTCTGTTAATTGAAACTAGATGAGGACAATGCGGAGGCGAAAAAAAATATTCAATTTGTTTCAAAAACAAATTTCTTTTACAACTTTTTAAAATAATTTTTAATAATTTGTATTTATTTTCTCATTTTTTTTACTGTTTTTTGCCTAGAAGTTCTTATAGTTTATGGTCCTAGACCAATTTTTTTAAAAAAAATATAAGTTGCAAATCGTACCTCAACATTCTTTTTGTAAGTTATATTAATAAAATTCTAATATTTTACTCCTTTTACCTCTCATTTTAACAGGAAAATAGACCGAATAGTATAAATTATTTTTTACTTAAAGTTTAGGATACTTTTAATTGAAAATAAAATTTATGATGCAAATAGGTTTTAGCCTAAACTATAGGGAACAACTTGTAATTTAGTTTAACTGTATAGTAGGTAACTATAGTCCGAATCCATGTTTAGAACGGACTACTAATTCATACTACAACAATTTAGTATGTATAATTACAGAGTTGCTTGCAAATCAAGTAAATATAAGTAAAAATACCTAATTTTTATAACATTTATTTAATTTATAGCTAAAAAAAAGGAAACATTCTTATCAAAATAAAACTAAATATGAAATATTCTATAGCTTTAAGTTTGATTATTTACATAGTGAGTTACACATAAAAATATTGAATATCAATATTTTTCTTGAAGTTAAAGCAACGTTGTTATACTCATTAATTTACCAATTATTTACAGAACTAAGTTATCTTAGTTACAACATATCAACTAAAAGACACTTTTGGACTTTTAAAAAATTAAACTTAATAAAAATTTAATAATTATTTAGCCTCATGTACATACTCTCTATGTTATACAAAAAATATTCTTATATATAAAATTTGCGAATATAAGGATGTATTTTTATAATATTATATATAGCTTATTATTTTATAGCCGTGATATTATAATAAAATTAAGTTGACAAACTAACGAACATTAAGTTATTTTATTTTATTAACAAAGGAGGACTATTTATATAGAACCAAAAAATAAAATAAAAAAAATACTCCACATAATGCTCTTTTTATGTGCAATATATATACAGTTGAATGATAATTTTGTCCCTTTAAATTGTCACTCACTTTTAAAATTATCCCTAAAATTTATCTTTGTCAGTTGTGTGTTAATTCTATTCTTTTTTTTTCAATTTCACTTAAATTCGACCAAATTTTGACCCGGCCCAACCTATTTTGACACAACTCATTTTATTAAGGGCAGTTATGTTTTTACTATTATTATATGTATTCTTAACATTAGAAATTTTAAAAACAAAAATTAAAAATAGAAATTAAAATACAAAACATAATAAAAGATAAATAAAAAAACTAATTCAATTTTTTTTAAAAAAGAAATTACAAGAATTTAAAAATTATAATTATTTTCACAAAAAAAATTAAAATTTTTATTTTTAAAAAAAAATGAGTAAAGTTTCATAAAATAGAGATTCAAAAAAATTAAATTTAAAATTTTTAATTCTTAATTATTTTTATGAAAATT
The DNA here is from genome assembly GCA_034770075.1 of Aralia elata. Lineage (NCBI taxonomy): Eukaryota > Viridiplantae > Streptophyta > Magnoliopsida > Apiales > Araliaceae > Aralia > Aralia elata. The sequence goes on from CM068377.1 coordinate 32,498,581, forward strand.
TACTCATTTTTGAAAAATAAAAAATTTCTAAATTTGTTTTATGAAAATAAATTTTTTTCTTGAATCTATATTTATGAAACTTTACTCATTTTTTAAAAAAATAAAAAAATTTCTAATTTTTTCTGAATATAAAGTTTTATTGTTTTGAATCTGTATTTTATTAAACTTTACTCACTTTTTTAAAAATAAAAACATTCTACTTTTTTTTCTAAAAATAAAGTTTTATTTTTTATTTACTTTTTTGAATCTATATTTTATGAAATTTTACTTATTTTAGGAAACTTTACACACAATTAGTGAAATTAAAATAAATATAATAATTAATTTTAAAACTTATTAGTTTTTTTTTTTCAAAAAAAATTGAATTAGTGAAATTGGGGTCGGGTTGAGTCAAAATTTGGGCAGGTTTAACTGAAACTGGAAAAAATGAATGGAATTGACACAAAATGTCACTTTAAAGACTCAACTTGTTATAATCGGATCACACACACACGATATACGAGTATAAAGAATCAACACAAAGATATATGTGGTTCCCCAAACCAGGTACGTCCACGGGAGCGGTGAGCGGAGACTGTTTTATTGATTATGTTTTTGATGATACATATGGTTATACAATAAAAAGTATTTATAACTGCTACCTCTATTCCAACCATAATCCACATTATAGCCTGAATACTCATAAATGCCCTTATAACACCGTACCATACCGCGGGAGGTACGCTCCCCCCCTCTCCCGCACCCCCCAAAACCTTTGGGCTTTTGGCCCAACCCTAACAACTGAATCTATGATGGGCGCTTCCCTCACTCCGTTCCGTTTCACTTGACACTGGCCTTTTTCAAACTTCCTAATTATGAGCCACAAGTTCCAACACAACTGATAAAAACTAAACTTTAAAAACGATTTTAAAAATGGGTGACAACTTAAAAGAACAGAAGTGTCATTCAGTCATATGTATATAAGAGGGTGGTTAATAGAAAAAGAGGAGGGTGTTATTTCATAATAGTGCAGACATATTTATCATATTATTGATTTCTGAAAAACTTTTGAATCCTGAAGTCTTTTGGACTCACAGAAATAAACAATTTTTTGAATTAAAAACTGTTACCAAAACTTCTATAATCAAATCCATTTACCAGGCACTTTGTGTTGTACATTGTGGAATATATCTTGTTGTATTTTGCGTAATATGTCTTGTAGCATTTAAGAAATTATGTTATGAATTAATAAATAACAAATGTACAATATCATGTAATTCTTGAAGTCATTAATTGAAATGCATCTCAAGAATTGATTTGTAATAATAAAGATTCTTATAAAAAATAAAATAAAATTTTACTTGCAAAGATCATTCAAGAAAACCTTTATTATTAGTTTCATAAACTTACAAAAAAAAAAGTCCCACATAGCCCAGGAAAAGAAATTTACAAGATCAAGAAATTATGAAGGCTCAGGGACTGTTTGATAAAATTAAATAAAATTTTTTAAATGTATAAGAGAATTTGAATGAACTGAATGGGTTAAAAATTCTAAATACGGAATGAAATGATGTGTTTGATAATTGTCTGTCTAAAACATCTGAATACGTATAATTTTCTATTTTAACCTTCTGGACTATTATAAATAAATTTACTATATAATTACTACAAATAAATAATATTATCTAAGAAAAATTAAATATAAACTTTTAAATAATATGTGATGCAGTATACTATTAGTAATATAATTTTAATAATAAAACCTTAAAAAAATAATAATATTCTATCCACTAAATCAAAACAAAAGACTACAACAACATTCATTAAATTGGTTATTGATCAATTTTGTGCTTAAAAAAATCAAAAACAATTTGTATATAACAAAATTTATTTACAATAGTAAAACAAAATAAATATTAAATATAATTTTTAAGTGTCAATGAGAGTATGCAAATAAAATTATCATTCAACACTACTCCTTACCTATTCAGTAACAATCTGAAAGAAATACTCAGACACATTTAAGGTTTAAAAATTACAAAACAAATGTTCCGAATAATTTATTTAGTCACATTCAGACTCAATCCGAAATAAACAAACAATCCCTTAATCCCACGTCGAAATCAAAGAAGTAAATATTAACCTTCTGAACGGAACAGAATGCACGCTCCTCAAGGTGAACTACTAAATCAAAGAACAAAAGATTGTGAATATTACTTCTGTGAAATGGTACCTTCAAGGTGTGAAATAACAATTTTGTACTTAGTAATTTTATAAGCACTTTACAATATTAACTATTATTTAATAAAAATTAAATAAATTTACATTACTTTTGGATGTTAAGATTTTGCAAATTAACTAGATTTAAAAATCAAATGCAAGTATTTTTGTGCAGTGGAGGGAGTACATGATGTTCCATAACATTAATGAATGTATTTGTAAAACTAATTCATAGCAGATCCTGCAAGCAACCCCCAACCACTGGAAGGAAACTACCAATAAACAATCTGGGGTGGAAAAACACAAATATCTGCAGCAACTGTCAAACAATTGAATTGCTGAATAAAAAGAATACTTTTTTATTTTATTTTTTAGGGGAAAAAAAAGAGGAGCAGTTTTAAACATCGAGACCAAGGTAGTGGAGCTCGCCTCAAGGCTCAAGCTTGCAATCCAGAATAGAGAATAAAACTTCCGTTTTCTTTTTTGGAGACTCAATGCTATACTTCTAAAACCAGCATACAGATTTATCCCTCATTTTACAAACCTGGAGTCCTCGCAAGTCTATAATACCTACCCTCCACATCTGCAAATCTGAAACAGTACAAGCATGGCAAACTTCCCCCAAACTGTGTTCATCAAATGAAAGCAGACCTAATCATACTCCAATTCATCTGGAGTAACCGGCCTCTTGAGGGGGATGATAGACTTCTTCTCCACGTCTTGAGATAATGCTTTCCTCATATCTGAAAACGAATCACATATTAATACTTGCGGCAATAAATATTACGAAGCAGAATAGCGAGTTCTATGGATGATAATACTCACCTAACCCGTCTTCTTCCCCAGAGTAGTACCGCAAAACACGTCTGTAGATGACATACTCAAGCTGCAATAAAGTAGAAAGAATGGCGTATCAAATTCAGGCACTCCTACGAGTATGACTAAAATCTGTTAGAGGGTACGTCAAAACTTTTAAGCAGCAAACTCCAATGAGTCTATGACTGAAACACCTCAAGGGTAAGGTGGAACTTTTAAGCATGCACCCCTCGAGAAACCATAGGTGTCACGGCGACGCCTTAGCGTCCTGGCGCAAGAGCATGCAGCAAGTCGACACTCGCCTTGGGATAAGCTACCAAGGAGCTCGCCTTGGCAGCTAGGCGTCCGCAAGTCTGTCGCCGAGGCAACGCCTTGGCAGCCTAGTTGCCAAGACGAGCGTCAAGACAGCTTGGTCAAATTGAAAGACAACCCTAAAAACTTCTGCTCATTTCGAATTGCCGACCCACACGCAACAACACTCGACGATGGTTGCGACACACACGCAACAGCTATTAGAGAAACTTCTGTTGCAGAAGGAAAAAGCAAAAATATAAAGAAGACCAAAAGAATAAGAAGATATGAAGAACTAAAAATAAAAAGAAACAGATTGGGGAATAAGAAAAAGAAAGAATAAAGTGCCTTTTGACTTCTAGTTGTCATCAACTAGCTACTTTTGTTCTTTTTCTCTCTTTTTTTAAATTTAATTGCCAACTGTCATCCACTAAAAATTTTAATGTAGTGAAGTGATTCATTACCCCTTAAAAAAACAAAGTAGTTGTGTTCCACGTGTTTGTTCTACATGCTGGCCATGATTATTTTTTTTAACAAAATAATAAATATTGTTTTCCTCTCATAAAAAAGTAATAAAATAATAATTTTTTATTTTAAAAAGTAATCCTCTCTTTCTCCATGAATTATTAGTTGCAACTTAGTTTTATTGCATGTACAATAACCCTTAAAAGTTATAATTTTGACCACATAAATCATAAAAACTCATACAACTCCAAATAATATATAAATAATATTTTTTCTCTAAAATTAAATATATGTTTTATATTGGTTTAATGTATTTTTTTAGTGCAAGCCATGAGAAAAAAGCATGAGAAAATTAAATAATAATTTTGGTTCAATATACTTTTGATGTAAAATAAATAATGTATAAATTGCACACTGTGAACGATTTGTCGCCATACGGACACCATGACGGGAACCTTATCGCCTAGGCATCTTGGCGGTTAGATACCGCCGTGCCTCGCCGTGGCGCCATGACAACTATGAGAATTACTATTCGTTGAACAGAAATTAAACAAACACTTGAAATGGGAATAGTCTAAAAATCATATCCAGTTTCATAACCAATGGTTCTCAAACAACTTATAGAGGTATATAGAAGATTTAAATAATCATCTTACAGGCAGTGGTAATGGTTAATGCCAGTGGTAATTTCGGCCACTAGGCAGGTCTGACCAACAGGCGTAATCTGACATTAAAATAGATAAATAATTCATATGCAAACCGAAAGGGCCAACAGACCTGACCAGCGAAAAAAATAACAGATAAATAGCAACTCAACTAGCAAAATGAGTCCAATGACTGAAAGGCAGGTCTGGCTTCGATAGTTTTTTTTTTTTTTTTTTTTTGGGGTGGGGTGTGGGGGGCGCTAAAGGACAACATAGTGCTTGCTACTTGCAATGTCATTGATAACACACCTCATATAAGTGCCATTAAAGAATCGAGAAGCAATGTAATATAGTGGGAACTAAGGTGAAGGAACAATTTACATCATACGAATGACAAAATGATGGTTCCTTGCATTTGAAGCTCATCTGGAAAGCCACCGTTCCAAAGTGCAGCGTTGTGTACTGGGATGCAGTTAATAACCAAATACTCATGACAAGGAATTTAATTTTAATATTACTTCAATTATCTTGAAAATGTATAAAATATTTTTGATTACTCATGAATATTGTCTTTTTCCATTCCGGACTCCGCACTTGGTCCTGCGTCCATTAATGTTATAATTCATCTCATGAAAGGCTTAAGCATAGGATCTAATGACCTGTATGTGCGTTTCATTTTTGGGGGAATGTTAGGGAAAGTTGGAGCCTTCCTTTCCATTCCCCCCAAAATAAAACTGACAAACAGGCCATAAAGGACCAGTGGCCAAGTACTATGAAAAGTGCCTCTTTATACAGCAGCATGATCCATGACGAAATAGAAAATTGGACGAACAAAATTTTTGTAGCCAGATCACAAAGTTAGGACAAGACCCAATCAAGTTGAGTAAAGAATATGATTCCAAACAAAAAGAGAAGAAGCAATAGTGGTTCAGGTAATATAGTCATATAGTGAGCTTTTTGCTAGTCCTACTTCTGCTCAGTTGATCTTCATGTTCAAAAGACCAGGTAGTATCTTCCAAAGATAAGAAACTTTAACCAGTAAAACTAGTGACAACCAATTACAAGATTAAATATGGCCCTAACCAAATACCAAAATGAAATCCTATTGTTTAGTAGTCGAACCAAACCCCCCGCCCCTGCGGCATCAAAACAAAAACAAAAAAAAGGAACTCACAAGCTGTCAATATAAATTCTTATACATACAGACAAGGAATTCAAGAGAAGAAACCAATATTGGAAAATTCACTAATATACATTTAAAATGCATAATTCCATACTAAGGACCCAGTATGCAGTGTGACCAAAAGTGCAATACCTTCTAATTTAATGAAACAAGCCTTTTAGCTTGGCTCCAGTGATAGAAGAAGAAGAAATTACCTTTTCATACATCTTTATGGCCGGTGTATTTGATGCTCTGACAAAAAGGTCTACAAAGTAAGCCTTATCACTGTCAAGAGGAAGCTCATATTACTAACCACGGAACAGGAGGAAAAAAAAAACTAAAACAATAATAAAATCCAGTAAATAAATACAATACTCTCACATCCTAAACTCATAAAGAAAAAAAAATTATTGATGCTGTAAATTGTTCAATTACAATATGATATGCAGTTGAGCATGCATAATTGATAGGGGTCAGGATCAAACAATTACAGTTACAAGAATTCACACTTTTATGTGAATATTTAACTTGGGAGTAGAATATAGATCATAGCTTGAAACAAAGAGCAGTGGGGATTTAACTGATTTACCCTACTATGCATTCTTGATATTTTGTGCTATTTCAATGCATTAATTTTTTACTTTTTTAAAATTGGTCTTACGCTTTTATAAGAAAATAATATAAGTTATAAAAGGCAATCTCTAGTTACGCCCAGCCAATCAAAAAGTAAAATAAAAAATTACTTCTTACTCAAGTTCCAATGGAGCCGTTTGTTCAATGGATTCCATTCTTATCCTTTTCAGTAAATATTTGTAATTTTATCATGTTTTCTCACTATCTATATTTAATGTCTTTATAAACAGATTTTAGATACATAGAAGGTAAAGCTCCCTCTTTTTCCCGATAGGCAGTTTGGCTTATGGGGATTGAAACCAGTGAACTTGATGTTATTCCTTAACGCCTTTGTCATTTCTCCCTTTCTCCCTGCTAAAAAGTTATTCCATCTTCAAACATTACATATCACACTTGCAATGGCTACAATCTTTTCAGAAACACAGTGCCAAAATTTAACAAATAGCTAACTTCAGGTAAATTGCACTCAGTATACTCAATCAATTTTTATCTTTGCACCTCAACCTGCTCTGCTCACATTAACCACCTGTCCTTTTACAAACTTTTGACAGTGTCAAAACTAAGAAAAAACCTTACCAAATAGAACAGTGAGAAGTGCATAGTACCAAGTGAGTATAGGTCACATGTATATATTCTATATCTAGGAGAAAACAGAGGTTGCACCAGTGGATACATCACGATAGCATCAATAAGTATAACTTTAGTCTTAAGAACTGACAGTTTACAATAAACATCAAGCACAGAAGCCTCTTTGTTTTACTTCAACCCCTCACTGAAAGGAACACCCATTATCAATTATTCCATGAATAAATAATAAGACGCTAAGCTAGTAAGCTGTATACAAAACAGAAGTTGATGGTAATAGAAGTAAAGTGAGGATGACAGGATGACCAAAATACTGTGAGTTAAGGTGGAATAACAGAAGCGCAACTCACCACCTGAGTGAAAAGGGTGGATCAATATAGTACAATGAGATGAAGGTACAGCAAAATAAGAGTTGAGCTTAACCTAAATTTTAGGAATCAATGATGATTAAACAGGTCAATTGCTAGTAATATTTCCTCTATAAGATTAAAGCAAATATAATGACCTCTTCCCACGAAAATTTGCTATAGTTATCCATATATCCAGTACTACCAGAATATATATAGTGAAAAAGGAAGGCGTGTTAACCAAAGAGCTGGATGCGTATATAGTCATACAAGGTATGTTGTACTTGTATCTAGCAGTAGAGTTTATCTACTGACTTATATGAATTTGATTTGTGAGTCTTTGGCATGGCTACATGGTCAAGGATAAAAAAACAGAATTTAAATGATTATAAATCAAGTTTTATAGCAAACCCAACTTACATCTTGTCACTGATGTCTTCCAGCAGGTTCATCAATTTCTTGGCCAATTGCTGCCTGCGGTATTCAGGAGCTACAGTTACTGCAGTGACGTGACCATGCCAAGACTCGCCTTGCCCTTCAACTTTTCCCATGACTGCAAACACAATACAACCCTTAGGTCCAAAAAACCTCATTTTACAAAATTATAGGTGTAAACAGAAGAGGAACATAACCAACTAAATCGCCAAAACAGACTCAAAATTTTGGACTGCTCTCTCATGATTGTCAAAAATCTAGTTTAAACTTTAGTAAATCACCTAATCTCTGAAAATTCACAAGAACGGCACCAGTTCGCTACAAATTTAAAGCCAACCTATGCATTATGGGACTCAGATTGTTCAGAATAACTTCACTTTTAGAAAAGATTATCTCTTTGAGTGCTTTGAGCACATTACCTAGACAAGACAAGGTACAAAATTTATCTCATTCAAAAATATATCAATAACCAAATTTAATCTTTAGACTATGTTATGCTGGATATAACTGCTGCTACTTCCAATATGTTTCCACATGCAATTCACTGCAAACAATTGATTTAAAACACTGTTCTAATTACACTAGCTGAAAAATTACACCCTAAACCATTATAACCCATCTTTCGTCAAAATCAACTTAAAATAACAAACTATGAAACCAAACCATATAATCAAAATTTAGTATATATAAGAAATTGAAACTGATATGGCTATAGAGTGAAATGGCAAAAGGGGAAGCGTACTGTATCCCATGACTCGATTGCCGGGAGCTTCGGCGACATGGAAATAGTCGGGCCATCGAGCCAGGTAGGTCATGTAGAATGACATATTGAACTACACGAATCATAAACTGCAAATTAATTTATATCAAATTGGAAGAATTTCAAATCTTCCTAATTCTCAAACCATTATCATAAACTGTAGATTAATTTATATGTACATGAAAAATAAATTAAATTGTGAAATCGAAACTTACAGTCTCAGTGAGGTGATCAAGATTTACAGATGCAAAACGAAGAAGGTCATTACAGCAAAATCTTCGAATTGTCGTCATCTCTCTCCTCTCTCCTCTCTCCTCTCTGTGTGTGTTGGGTACTGTTTCGGGTAAAGACGGTATAGCTTCAGGCTTTCAGCAATTGTAGCCGACTACCCGATGGGTCAGTCCACTTTATATGAACCGGAATTTAACCATGGAACAGTCTGGTTCCTTAATTATTTACTTTCTTAAGAATTTAAAATTTAACCATGGAACCATTTCACTATTCATGCGATAGGTCCAGTGAAAATATTATTATTTTTTCATGTAAAAATATTATATATATTTATATAACAAAATACAAGTATTTTAAAAAAAATAAAATTTTCGCTCAACCTAATAAAGCATCAGAACCGTCTAAATTTAGAATAGATCGCACCCTTCTTTATATCCTCTTTAACAGCAAAACACATATTAACTCACTCTCATTTTCCTATCTTTCGGTCGATTTTCACAACTCTCCGGCATCACGACGCTCCGGTCGACACCTATTTCTCCGGCATCACCGCGGATCTCTTCACACATCTCTCTCCGGCACCACAGTGATCTGTTAAGTTAGCTTTATTTTTGTCCACAGCCACTTCAGGTATCTCCCTACTATTCAACTCTATCTCTCTTTATGGTTGCGAAAAATCTGTTTTTTGATTTACTCAAAATTAATTTGTGTTTTTCGTTGAGTGAGTTCATATATGATAAGTGAGAATTTGTGTTTTCCTTCAGTTTAATCTGCAAATTGAGTTAATCTAGCAAATTTTGTGAGGTTTGTGCACTAATATGATTTTCTGGCATAGTTATATAAACTTTGAAGAATTAAACCTGATGTCTTTTTTTATTAAATCGAGACAGCGTAAGCTTTGTAACCATATACATTTCGGATTGTACTGTTTGGTTGCTGAGAAAAAATAAGAAATTCATTTGCAATTTTTATCAAGTCTTAAGATTTATATTTGGTTTTGCTGAAATTCTATGAAATTGCAATTTTCATTTTCAAATGCGATTCTAGTTGGCTTTAGCTTCTCATATTTAATTTAATTTAGTAAGACAATAATTGAACAATAACTATTTCAGATTTATTTTCTTACGAGATCAGCATCGCCTTTGCTATTCTCTATTTTTTTCCCCTTTATGATTGTATCGAATACTGCGATTGAACTCCTTCCGACTCACTTCCTCTAAGGTATCAGCATCGCCTTTGTTCTTTTTCAATCCATTGATGTTCTTGCTTTCTTTACCTATTTCTTCTACGCAAAAAAATTATCTTAAGCCCCTTTGTTTACCTAAATAGATTAATAACTAAGGTCACCAAAAAATAGTGTTCAACAACACATTCTTTTTATTATACATCTCTTTCTCTCAAGATCATCTCTCTCTTTTAAATTTAAAGGGAAGAATACACCATCTATGCATTTTACCATAAATGCTATTAAAAAAATATTCTTGGATTCATGGTTTGTTTATTTATTTTCTTTTTGTTTTCTTTTTAATTAGTATCACTAGATTTACTCACGAAATTTGCAATTTTCAGTTTATATGATAAATTTTATTTTCAGTTTATATGCAATTTATGGTCCACAAAATAAGTTGTCTTGCCATAACTAAAACATTTACCGTAAATGTGACTACTAATTGTGATTTTCTTTTTCTACACCTAGCCTAATGCATCCTTTTTCGCAACTATTAGACCACGAGAAGGTAATTTTTTTGTGGGCTTTACCACGTCGTCGAACTAGACCACAACCATAGCTACTATCTAAATGCCAAAAAATTACTTTGCAGTGGGGTATATACCCATCACCGTACCGCATCACGATTACATGCCCAACCTCGACGTTGATCTACTAAAAATTTGAAAAAGCCACCTAGACATCATTTCGAACAGGGCTTGACGACAAGTGCACCTAAACGAACACAACAACAAGGTATTCAATTCCTAAAAAAAGTAAATTTAACTTATATTCTTTGTCTACCGGATCTTATTTCTTTCACACTAAAACGTTTTTTGGGCAGAGGTTATGAATGTTGTGCTTACCCCGTCCATTGGACGTCCACTCAGACATCAATTAGAAATTGGCTCGACGTCAAACCCACTTAAACGAAAACCACTACAAGGTATTCAAATCCATATAATAAGGAAAGTTTTTTACTATATTCTTTTTTAGGAAATTTTTACTCATACTACGATTTTGCCTGTGCCGCTGGCATGCACTTTTGTGCTCATGTTTTGTTAGGTATCTTGAGTGCTAACAATTTTGTACATAAATGATAGACACTTTATTATTATGAATGCTTTATTGATCCATCCTTTGGTGGTTATTAATCTCTCTACGTGGGTGTCGGCTTTACGATTAACCCATCTTTCGTGGTAGTTCTCGGTTCCGCTGTCAAGTGGTGGCCCTTACAAAAATTTGAGAATTTATGCAATCGTATTGACTTTTAATTAATTTACTGAAAGTATTAACTTGGAGTACCAAAAACAAAATCTATCTAATTCATCATGCGCTAAGTTAATTATCTTTTTTTTTCTCTTGCTGTTAGTTAATTCATATTAATATTTTTTATTTGCATCTTTTAGTACGCTAGATTTGGGCTACCAATCAATTTAATTACTAGAATTTTCTAAGAATTAGATGCTTTTAGTACGCTAAATTTTAGCTACCAATTAACTTAATGATTTTTCTAAAATACCCTCCTCACAATGTCTGAATACCCTTTCTACCACACGCCCACTTTCCTCTACACAAAGTCAGAACACCCTTCACAAATACATTTTGATCTCTTTCACACTAATACATTTTTTCTACAGAGGTTACGAATTCTGTGCTTGCACCGTCCATTGGACGTCCACTAAGACATCAAGGTAATCAACTCTACAATAACAACTGTTTTACTAATATTCTTTCTTCACCGAATTTGATTGTTTCACACTAATACATTTTTTCAACAACGAATATGAATCATGTGGTCACCCTGTCCACTGGACGACCTACTTATACTGTGTTTGGATATGTAAGTTCCTTTTTCAGTCTTAATGAAAATTTAACAACTACTATTCCTTTTTGAAATTTCAATTTGGGATAGGAGGATTATCATTTGCAATGCACGGTAAAAGTATTTTCTTCTTTTATAGCAAACTTGCTTTTTAATAGTTCTTTTTTTTATATACTTTCTAGATTTAACCTTCTTTTTTTTCCTTTCTTTAATAGAGAGAACATTACCGGAAAAAAAATATTGGCATTGTTATTCGAGAAGAATCTGAATTGAAGATTATGCGTAAGACAAGATAAGATTATTTTTTCTTTTCTTAAGCTCATACTTTATTTTCCAAGACAAAACATCTTATATTTGTAAGCTATCAGGAAAATCAAAGAAAACTTCGAGCAAAAGAAAAAGGGAAGGAGAATCAAAAAGGAAAAGAAAAAGAAAATCAAGCTCCTAATTTGCCTGTGGTAAGTATACAATATTCCAGACATTTACGTTAGTAGTTTCAAAGATTTCTTACACAAAGCCATATAAACAAAATATTTGAACCTATTTATTAACGACACTATGCCTTCTTAGGTTTATAATTATACATCTATTATTGTTTTTAGGGTTTCAATAATAATATCCTTTACGAAACTACACTTCCTCAACGTAAAAGACAATAAACATAAAGTGGCGAGCAATGCATATTGCACAACGCTTGCGTGTGAAATACAAAATCAAGCAAACTAAATATATGCACCCTAATCCGAATAAATAGAAAACATTATTTTTTTTTCTTAAAAAAACACTACGACTTCTTAGCTTTACACTTAGATATCTATTGTTATTTTTAGGGATTCAATAAAAATATCCTTTACGGAGCTCTAATTCCTCAACGTAAAAGACGAGAAAGGGATAATGGTGATGTGCGTCCAATATATATTGCTTAACGCTTGCGTCGTGAAAGAGAGAAGCAAGCAAAAATAATACAATCTCAACCATATCCATTTCAACCAAGAGTTTTCCCTGCTTTAATCCATAGGCCATCCAAATGCGCAGCTTATGATCAGGATTATATCGCGATCAAGAATCATTTTATCAGTATCCGTCGTTGTTAAAACCTACGCCATTAGATTCTAATCGAATTCCTCTAGTTTCAATTTTACCACCTCAAGGGTTACATTCAACTAACTCAAATTCAAGGGGTGAAGAAATCCTTCTTCCACCAAATAATATGGAGCATATACATGACTCCCGTAACATTATATCATCTTCCAGGCCTACATCACCAACTTTTAGGTAAGTTCAATGCAAATTATTTATAACTATATACCGAGTGTTACGATATATGTGAACTATTTTGAAACAAATTCATTTATTTTCTAGGCTATTACCAATTATTCAGTCAATCCTTGATGAAGCTTGCGTACAAGAGGAGGCATTGCCTACAAATATAGCCCCTCAGCCGCATCCTATTTTAGGGAGACACTACCTCGATAAAATGAATATATAGTGTCCTCACTGCTCAGCATTGCATTGGAAAGTCAAAAAGTTATCAAATTCATCTGTTGACCGCCCTTTCTTCGGAACATGTTGTTTGCAAGGAAAGATTCGACTTCCACAACTATTAACGCCTCCTCCAGAAATTCAATCATTATATGATGGCGATGATGATCAGTCAAAGTCCTTTCGAAGTTATACCCGATTATACAATGCGGCTAATACTTTTACGAGCTTAGGTGTACATATGGATGATAGAGTGGTTCCTGGTAGGGGTCCCAACACATTTATAATCCATGGGGAATTACGACATCGGACAGGGTTACTACAACCTCCAACCAGTCAAGATCCAGTCTATGCACAATTGTATATTCACGATGTCAATGTTGCTTTAGAATATCGTTTTCGAAGAAACCCGAAGCTGCGAAAGGATGTCCTGAGAACAATCCAGGATAGGCTTTTGAGATACAACTCATTTTCGGAGAAGTTTAGATATGCAGCTGCAATTTTAAGCAAGGAATATCTGAACAATCACGACATCCCAGCTTAACTTCATTATAGTGCAGCGAAAGGCTATCGAACTCATAATTCACCCACGTCAGATGAAGTTGATGTCATATTACCTGGAGATGGTGTTGAATTCTCTGCGATAAGGGATATTATTGTATGGTTAAGAGGGAGTGACCAGTTGATGCAGATAAATGAATGTCATCCAGCTTATTTACCACTACATTACGTATTGTTGTTTCTGTATGGTGAGATTGGATGGGAACCAAATTTTAAGCAGTGGGATGTGAATCAAGGTAAACTTCATCAAAAAGACTTACGCAATTGCAATATTATGGGTATCGTTTGTTTGAAAGACCTACTGACTATTCAACTATCTTGAGGGGCGGAAGATTATTTCAAGAGTTTATTGTAGATGCATGGGCAGCAACAGAGCAGAATCGATTAACATATTATAGGCTCAACCAATAAAAATTTCGATCTAATCTATACTAAGATCTGGTCGACGTAGTTCCTGATGGGTTAGAGGCTAATCAAGTTAGTAAACGACTAGTTTTGCCTTCTTCTTTTTCTGGGAGTCCAAGGCAAATGTTTGAAATCTTCCAAGATTTTATGGCCATAACTCGGTATAACCAACACCCTGATATTTTCTTAACTATGACGGTAAATCCGAATTGGCCTGAGATAAAAGATGCACTGTTACCACATCAAACGTCAATTGACCGTCTAGACTTAGTGGCCCGCGTATTTGAGTTGAAGCGACAAGCTTTGATGATGGAGATTGATAAGAAGAAAATATTTGGTGAAAAGGTGGCACATGTTTTCACGATTGAATTCCAAAAGCGTGGGTTGTCGCACATGCACTTGCTAATATTTCTTCAAAGGCCTAATAAAATACGAACACGTGAACAAGTAAATCGAGTTGTTTATGCCGAATTCCTCGATCCAATTTCTGATCCACTTCTATATGAAACAGTTAAAACTTGCATGGTACATGGACTATGTGGTGTTCGAAATCTTAAATCACCATGTATGGAAGATGGTAAATGCACTAAGAGATATCCTAAAGATTGGACAGAAGAGACTACAATGGGCGAAGATGGGTATCCGATATATCAAAGGCGCAATGACGGTCGAAAACATTCTCTAAGGTCTGGACATGAAGTTGATAATAGAGATGTTGCACCATATAATCCACACCTCTCTAGATTATTTAGTTGCCATATAAATGTGGAAGTTTGTGCAGGAGTACGGTGCGTAAAGTATATCAATAAATACATCTACAAGGGTTACGATTGCACAACTTTGGTATTGGGGGCCGTAGATGAGATTAAGCAGTATATTGACTCAAGGTACATTGGACCTATAGAGGCGGCATGACGGATATTTGGAAATCCTATGCATCAAGAGTTCCCTCTAATTATACGTCTGGTAGTTCACTTAGAGGGAAAACATCATGTCTGCTATAACCCTTCTGAACCAATAGCTGCAATATTGAATAGAGAAGAGGATCAACAAACAATTCTAATAGGATTTTTTGCATGCTGCTCTACTAATGATTTAGCTCGAACTCTCATATACCAACAATTTTCAAAGCATTTCGTTTGGCAAAAGAAAGAACAGCTCTGAACAGAGAGACAAAGGGGATTTGCAATCGGAAGAATGTATTTTGCCAGTCCAAATGAAGGCGAAAGGTTTTATCTTTGTCTTTTGTTGACGGTTGTAGAGGGACCTCAATCTTTTCAATATTTAAGAACAGTTGATAATGTTGTACACCCCACATATAAGGCAGCATGTATTGCAAAAAGCCTTTTGAAAGACGATGAATAGTGGATTCAATGTCTTAGAGAAGCATCAATAATGAGAACAATGTCTTAATTAATAAGATTGTTTTCTATTATCTTGACGCAATACTCTCCTTTAAATCCAGAAGCGTTGTGGAACCAATTTTCTATGCATATTTGTGATGATTTATCACGCAAAATAAGTGCATGTTATGGCATTGATGTTCCTACTGATGCTCAAATTTGTGGTTGTGGTTTATACCTTATTAATCAGCTGCTTTAAGAGTCAAGGAAGAGCTTATCAGACTTCCCACCAATGCCACTGCCATTTGCTAATTGGAGAATTATTATTGGCAATCGACTTATATGGGAACATAGGCAGTTACATATTGAAGTTTATCAAATAAATGTCCAACAAAATATTGATCTACTGAATGAAGGTCAGCGTATGGCTTATAATGCAATCATTTCATCTGTTTATGAAAATAGAGGAACAACCTTCTTTCTGAGTGGGGGACGCAGGAACTGGAAAGACTTTTGTCTATAATACAATTGCCAAAAAATGTCATTCCTTATACGAAATAGCATCTTCTGGAATTGCTTCTGGGTTGTTAAATGGGAGACGTACTGTACATTCAACATTCTGCATTCCTCTTAACGTATTAGAAAATTCAGTTTGTGGATTCACGAAGCAATCATCACACTCGAAATTATTTCGGAAGGCTAGACTAATTATATGGGATGAGTTTCCAATGCAGCATCGTCATTGTGTTGAAGCAGTTAATCGGACCTTACAAGACATTCGTGATAACTCCCAACCATTTGGAGGTATTACTGTTGTTCTTGGGGGAGATTTTAGGCAGATTCTTCCTGTTATACCTAGAGGTCTTCGTGAGCATATAGTGGCAGCATCACTACGACGTTCTTTCCTTTGGAAAGATATATATGTCTTGACTTTACAAGTTAACATGCGCTTACACGATGACCAATCTGTATTGTTTGATTTCTCAGCTTTTCTTAATGAGGTAAGAGTATTTGTATATTTATTCATATTGATATCTATATATCGTCGAGAATATTTGATAATATACTAATCCCTCATTAATGTGTAGATTGGGTCTAACCCTCAAGAATCTATACAACTTCCAGATTCAATAAAAACAACTCAAAATGTAGATAATCTGCTATCGACCATCTACCCAGAGCTAGAAGTGCCAAGTAAGGTCACTCCCGAATTCTTAAAAGAGCGCACAATTCTATCTGCTAGAAATAATAATGTCAATGATATCAACCTATCTGCGTTGGCGGTTTTTCCGGGAGAAATACATACATACTTTGCTGCTGACAAAATGGTTGAAGAGGATGACATGGATCGGACTATTATGCGTCGGTACCCGAATGAGTATTTGAACACACTCAATCCCCATGGACTACCACCATTCAAATTAGATTTAAAAGAGGGTTGTCCAATAATGCTTCTAAGGAACATTGCACCGAAAGATGGCCTTTGTAATGGTACTAGACTTATGATAGTCAAGTGTGGTGCTTTAGTACTTGAAGCAAAGATTTTAACTGGTAATAAGCATGGCGACTTGGTATTCATTCCAAGAATTTCTTTGACTCCTTCTTTGTCTGAGTTAAGTATTAAAATGACAAGAAGACAATTCCCAGTGAGGTTAGCGTATGCAATGACAATGAATAAATCACAGGGCTAGTCTGTCAAATTTATTGGGGTAGATTTACGTACGCCAGTATTTAGTCACGGTCAACTATATGTAGCTCTGTCAAGATGCACAAGTTCTTCCCGCTTATGCATACTTCTTCGTGAATTAACTGACAACTCCCCAACAAATATTGTCTATCGTGAAGTTTTGTTATAATTTGATATGTTTGAGGTACCATTTCTTATCTCCATGCATTATTGCTCTTCTTACGATAAAAGTTTTTATATTTATATTTTAAAAGACATATAACTAAACGATTCATTTCAATTTTTGTAGTCTTGGGATGATAAGGCTATTGAATGGAAACGTGTTCATTCAGCAACTAGTTGAGGATGGAGAAAATTTAACACGGTTATATGTATTTTATATTTCTTAAATCGTATTCAAGTAATCACGTGTCAATTGTTTCTTTCTTGCGATACTACTAACATTTTGCTTTCTCTTATAAATAACAGATTTTTGTTACAAACAATATTTGTTGGCCGTGGACGTTACCGATGGATAGTCTTTCTTTTCAGAGGTTTATGTACCGAAGATATGGTAGAGCTTGACAGATGTACAAGGAAAATGTTGTTATATGTATTTTTTTGTAATAATTTATTAAAAGTGATAATATTTTTTGGTAGATAATTGGAAAATAGATTGTTGTAAAAAAAATTATTGATTTACGCGATGTTGCATTTATTATAAATTTATATTAGTAAGTGTGTCATCCATTATGTGTACAGAGTTCACCGGTAGTCGATAAAAAGGATACATTGCTGTGAAGGTACATGTATTTTGATTATTCACTTCCCCCGAGGAAGTGTATAAGTGGAAAGTATTTTCTCTCCATAACTTATACAGAAATTGAAGATAATCTTCATTATTTTATTTACTTTACGTGCAAAGAATGAAAAATATTTTTTTTTGAATGACTAATTGTGTTTGAAGGACTAATATATACTTTTTAAAGATCCGTATGACACCTTCAGTGGATGATTCGGCAACATCCATTTTGTGTCATTAATTTTTTTCTCTTTTCAATGATTTCGTATTATTGATTTGAGTCGAATTGAAAATAGGGCCTCAATTTTCTCAATAGTGGTGGCGACAGGAGACTATATTCATATTGGTGTTGTCAATTTAATGTTTTAGGTAAATAATGAGCATGTAGAGAATTTTGATGGAGAAGTAAATAATGAGCATGTAGATACAATTTGTGGCAAAATTCTTGCTTTCTTTACATTTTGGGTGGGATGTCTATCTTGATTAGAAATTTTCTAATTTTCATCAAATAAATACAAAATTTTCTAATTTTCATCAAATAAATACTCTTTTCACATTGTCAACTCACATTTTTCATTTAGATTCATCTTTATGTACTAAATAATTACACGAGTATTTCTAGTGTCGGAGGCACGGGTTAACCCTAATATATATATAAAGCGCCATGCAACAAGACTATCATGTTTATTACAGATCATCTTAGATATCCAATAATACGAGTTAGTCATATTAATTAATTATATTTGTTACATTAGTAATATTATATTTCGAGTAATCATATACCCATACCCGATAAAATATCAAGATTTCCAGCTGAAATGAGTATCCGAATGACCAAAAAAATATGTGGTAATATTAAATTACTATATCTTGGTCATCTTGAAATCTTTATATAGACAAAAATACCCATTATATTTTGGTAAATTGGACATAAATATACGTATTTACACATAATTATAAAATGTTTACTAAGCGAATACCCATATATCAAATACACTCTTATTTATTTTAATAATTTGGACATAAATGTTCTAATTTGTCTTATTCATTTTGTTTTGCTAAATTAAAAGTATATTATAGGCAAAAAGAATCATAATTACAATGGCAAGGGGCATACCCCAGAGACTATAAGATAAACAGAGTAGACATGCCTAACCATGTTCAGATTATAGTACCAGATTACATATCAATCTGCTAAGTGAGGGCAATATAGTTTTGGCTTTAAGAAATGCTGGAAAGGTAGCAAGTCTGCATTTGATAATATTAATAACTTAAGCACTGACAACTTTAGCTGGAATCTCTGTACTTTTAAAAGTTCTTCCTCCCAGATTTTGTACATCATGATTGCAATGGATAACTTAAGGATGCTCGTTTTGCTTTTAAGGCTAAAATAGTGCAGGACTCGTTGGGTCAGTGTGTTCCAACTAGGGCTGCAAACGAACCGAACTGTTCGCGAACCGGTTCGGTTTGGTTCGAGTTCGAATTGATCACCTAGTCGAATCGAGTTCGCACATAATGTTTCGTTCGATTGCTCGACCGAACATGTTCGCGAACCATGTGGTTCGGTTCGACTATGTTCACGAACAGTTCGGGTTCGGTTCGACATGTTCGAGTTCGAGTTCGGTTCGATTCAACTTGTTCGAGTTCGGATCGGTTCGACATGTTCGAGTTCGAGTTCGGTTCGATTCAACTTGTTCGAGTTCGGTTTGGTTCGACTTGCTCGAGTTCGGTTCGAGTTATTCGCGAGTAGCTCGTGAGATGTATTTCTTACATGTTTAATGTTTTAAAATTCTAAATAAAAATAGTTGGTTATTTCATACTCCCTCGGTCCCTCAGTCTCTTATGTTTTTTGTTTTTTTAAAATTAATGGACACACATGTTAAGAAAAACAATTAATATTATGTTTTTAATTAAAAATAACTCTAAATGTTAATATTGTCTTTGGATTGGAATAAGAGAGTGTTACTTATTGGATAGAAAGTAGTGAGAGAAACAAATTTAATTTTAGTACTTGGGGTATTGAAAATTAAACAATTAATACTTAATTGAAATTCTTAAATAACAAATATTAAGAAACAAAAACACTTATCTAAAACGACATTTAAAAAGTAATATGGGAGTATTAAATTCTAAATTTGTCTTATCAATAATTGTTAAATTTGTAGTAATTTTCTTTTTTTATTACTTAAAGCATCTTTTTATTTTATTTTTTGATAATTGATTGTAAGTATACATTTTTATTAAATAATTAATAAATAATAATGTGTACTTCTTCACCTCTAATTTAATTAAAATAATTTTAATATTTTTATAAAATTTTTAACAATATATGATTGTTGAATTATTACAATTTACATCACTAATAATTTAATAAATTATAACTCATGTCATAAATCACATAAATAAAGTCATTAATCATCATGCAATGACAATTTGACATTAATTAAAGCTTAAAGAATGATACAATGCACTTACTTACATTTAATGAGTTATTGAAATTGTCAAATCGAAATAGAGAATAGAGAAATCAAATCGTCAATATATCGAGACTTCACTAATAGTCAATGTACAATTACTATTGTATATTATATCAATTATTAACTATATAATTAAAAGTGCAAACTTGATTTCACAATTTTTTGAATTTTTTAGTGTTACAAACTTATGGTATATATGTGAGAATGAGAGAGAGCGATTGACTAACTTTGATTTATGCAATTAAGTAATCATATTTAGTGTAAAAAATGGTGTTTAATAATCCAATTAATTAATTAAATAATATGTCACAACGTCGTTTGCATGAAATTAAAATGAGTTATTAATTTAAATTAAAACCAGCAAAAAAGTTTTTAAAAAAAAAATAAAACGATGTCTCTTAATGGCTTTAAGCATTTGATCTCGTAGTTAATTTATTAATTTTAACTTTTAAACAATATAATTATGAAAATTATAAATTTGTTATAAAGTAATTCTCAAGATTTATTGTATTCAAAAGTTAATTATTAATTTATTGCATTCCTTTTGAATTAAAAATATTTCCTATCGATTTTGAAAATTCATACTCGAAGATTTGAAAGACTTTTTGGATATTAATATTAGATTTTTGATATTTGCAAATTAAGAATTTATAAGTACTTGTTAACTTTTAACTTTTAACTTCTTTTAAGTAATCATTTTTTATTTTGGATAAATGTTGATTAAAATATTTGGCCTAATTTTTGCTTCAGTTCGTTGATTCAATCATTCAAAATTTCAAATATTCATGATGATGTTCGCGAACATGGTCATGTTCGCGAACAAAGTGATGTTCGCGAACATGGTCATGTTCGCGAACAGAATGATGTTCGCGAACATGACCCTGTTCGATTATGTTCTCGAACACGACCATGTTCGACTGTGTTAGCGAACATGACCATGTTCGACTATGTTCGCGAACTGTTCGCGAACATCTATCGATTCGAACTCGCACATGGGTGTTGGTTCGATTATGTTAATCGAACATGTTCGAGTTCGACTCATAGTGTTCGAGTTCGGTTCGAGTTCGATAAAGTTCGGTTCGGTTCGGATCGTTTGCAGCCCTAGTTCCGGCTATTAACTTAAGGGAATCAGTCACAGAGATCGTCAATTCTTTGTTGGATTTTTGTTAAGTAGTTGCATTGGAAGAACAACTGAGGGGCTGATTCTGGAAAGACTTTGTAAAACATACATCAAGAATTAATGTTAAGCCTCATGTTGAGAAGGATGTCCTTAGTTCGAAGTTTTTGGTGGCATAGAATCTAAAGGATAAAGGAAAATCTAGGAACATACAAAGAATGTCAGATAAGTTTGTACCATGGAACCACTAGTTTCTTCAAACAAATAGATTCCTATAACATTCTAGCCTTAGGTTTGGCAACCACTTTATTATCCCACAAAACAATATCAGAACAGTGAATATGAATAGCAGGAGGATTGGAGAAAAGTTGCCTCAATCTGTGAACCTCATAACGGTTGGATTGTGGAAGCCTCCATTCACCATTGGTAATAATGAAGAAGACTTTAGCATTCTTTCCTAAGTCAGAATTTAAGATAAAAGAGGCAGAGTTAGCTAAGTTGGACAGAGGAGTATTAGTTAACCATGGGTCACGCCATAAGTTAATGTTATTGCCATTACCCACCGAGTAGGAAATGAAAAACTTTGCAATATTTCTAAGCTTTAGGATTTTCCCCCAGATCCAAGAACAATCCAAAGGTGTAATCATGGTCCAGAAGTTTCTCTTTTTAAGCACATTTGAACTAACCCAAGAAGCCCATAAAGAAGCAGGTTTTAATTAAAGAACATGTTATAGGTGGATTAAAATTTGGGCTTGATTCTATTCCATCATCTTCTTAATACCTAAGCCACCCTCAGAAGTAGGATAAAAGATAGTGTCCTAAGAAATTTTAGCCCCATATTTGGCTAAATTGGCACCTTTCCAAAGGAATCTACAGAGAATATTCTGAATTGCATTGAGAGCTGCGTTGGGTAAAATGAAATGTTAGGGCCAAAAAGCTTGAACAGAGAAAAGAGCGACCTGGGCAGGCATTGGGCAAGCAGGGGCGAACTGGGCATGTCCTAGGCGAGTAGGGGCGAGCTGTGCAGGCCTTGGGCAAGCAGAGGCGAGTTAGGCAGGCCCTAGGTGAGCAGGGGCGAGCTGTGCAAGCCTTGGGCGAGCAGGAGCAAGCATCTTTGGGCGAGCAGGAGGCTTCAGGCGATCAGGAGGCTTTGGGCACTCCTCAAGGTGCTGGATTATCCAGTGTGACTCAAGACCTCCCAGATATTGTGGAGGAAGGTGCATCACGAAGATGCTTCTCCCAAGGAGTTCCATGAGACTTATTACTTGAGCGAGACTCCTGCACCAAATAGGGGCTGGTATTATTTTACAGCAAAGAGTGGTGCGGTATTCACTGGGTTACGTTCCAATTGTCATGGCTGGAAATCTCGTTTCTTCTTTGTTAGTGGAGAATGGGCTGTAGAGGCTGATCGGGCCTTGGTTTTAATGCGTTGGGGTGTTCTTAAGAAACTCGGTACGTTTTAGGCTTACCTTTATATATATATATATATATATATGTTCACCATCTCCTTGCAGGTATGTCGGTGCTCTCCAAAGACCAAGAGTTGAAGCTGCAGGCTATGAGGCCTCACCCGGACAAAGACCTGGGCGTTCTTTTGCCTAAGTACGGTGGTAGGGTTGGAGGTCCTTCATCGAGATCAAGTGGCTTTCTCTCAAAGAGAAAAGGTATATTGACTTCTCTTGTCGCTTTTCATTTGCTTGGAGATCGTTATTCATATAACATTTTGTTTTATTTGCTGCAGTGGACAGGACGGTGATTGGGTCACTTCTCTCTAGCGCTAGTAGGAGCACACGTCCTCCCAAGGTGGCGAGGACAAATGATGTCCCTCCAGTAACTCCTCCAAAGACGCACACAGAGGCGAGCTCTCACCAAGTGATTCCTTCGCCCGTGGTGACTTCCTTGGTTACGAGCGCTACTCCAGTGACTTCCTCGTCTTCTATACTTTTTGGACCTCGCCCGTCTACTCCTCCTGCAGGAGCTCATGTTGGGGGATCTGCAAGTCAGTCCGGTTCCATGTTGGGGGATCCGCAAGTCATAAGGGAACGTCTTGGGAGATTTGTGTTTCCATCTGAGATTTAGCAGATCAGTATTTTGGGCACTGAAGGGGTTATCAACACATTTCTGGAGGGTTTGGCTCAGGTTAGAGTCCCTAGTTTTTTTTTGTGCACTTGGTGATTCTTCTTTCTTTAGTCTTTTTCAGATTTCCACTGCATCTGTATGCTTGTTCTCGAGGGCCCATTTTTACGGCCAATTGAAGCTTAACCATGAGGCTGTGTAGAAGGAGCTTCTTGTTGCTCAGGGGAGGATTGCCGAGCTCGAGGCTGCTGACAAGGCTTCTCGTGCTAAGATTTTGGCGACCCGTGGTAAGGTCGCGCTTAGTGAGGCAGCTTGGTCGAAGGCTGAATCAGATCTTTTGGCTATCCGTGAGAAGACAGTTAAGCTCGAGGCTGAGCTTTTGGCAGCCTGTGAGAGGGACGCGCTCAGGGAGGTGGAGCTTGTTGAGGCCCATGAGAGGGAAGCCAAGCTAGAGACTGAGCTTCAGGCTATCCGTGAAAGGGACGCGCTTAGGGAGGCTGTCTGCTCGAGAGCGGAGGCAGAATTGAGAGCAGCTCAGGATAGAGCTTCTCAGGCTGAAGTGGATCTAGAGTATGCTGTTGCTGGTGCTTTCATTGATGGCTATGAAGAGCTTCGGGGCAAGATCTCTGCTTCTTTCCCTGATATTGATTTCTCAGGCTTCGTGCCAACTGAGGCGCTCGGCGATGGAGGTTCTGAAGATGCTAAGGATGATGAGGATGATCATGATAGTAGTTAGAGTGCTAGGGACTTTTGATTTTTTTAATTTTTTTTTAGGAAAGGTAGAATGCATCCTCACTTTTATACTGATACTCCTTTGAAATTGAGTGATAATGCAATCTTTTGGAGTAAAAATGGAAATTTCATTGCTAAAGTACTTTGAACACTGGATAATAATCTTAACAAAGTGCTAAGTTACTCTGAACACTGGAAAGTAATCCTAAAAAAGAAAACCAAGTCCCTAACTTTACTATTTTTACTTCCTCAAGGTGTCACTGGTAATACCTCTTCAAGTGCTCCGCGTTCCATGGATGGGGTAAGACCTTCCCTTCGGAATTCTGGATCTTGTAAGTGCCTGGTCTCACCACTTCTGTTATAAGGTAGGGTCCTTCCCAATTTGGTCCCAGTTTTCCTTCGCGCGAATCCTTCGTGGCGAGGATCACCTTCTTAAGGAATAGGTCTCCTGGTTGGAAGGAAAGAAGCTTCACACTTGAGTTGTAGTACTTTGCCATGCAATGCTTATACTCTACGTTGTGGACCACAGCCATCTCCCTTGCCTCCTCCACTAAGTCGAGGTTGATGCGGAGTCCTTCCTCATTGGTGGTGGGGTTGTGGTGTTGGATCCTTAGAGAGTTCACCCCGATCTCTACAGGGATGACCGCCTCAGTTCCAAAGGTTTCCACAGTTGGAGTCCTTGGTGTGGTTCGGTAGGCCCACAATACACCTGGGAGTTCATCGACCCATAGTCCCTTTGCACAGATGGAAATGAACACCCCTACGCATTGAAACTAAGGCCCGATCAGCCTCTGCAGCCCATTCTCCGCCAACAAAGAAGAAGCGAGATTTCCAGCCATGACAATTAGAACGTAACCCAGTGAATACCGGACCACTCTTTGCAGTAAAATAATACCAACCCCTATTTGGTGCAGGAGTCTCGCTCAAGAATGTAGGCCCAAGTCTAAGAAGTCTAGTGAGCCCAACAAATGTAATCCATCACGGCTGGGTTCATTGAGCTCATTAGTAACAACGAACCACGCACGCCCAACTAGTCATCCCCATGATCATTCCAGGGGAGCCCCAAATCACTGGGATGAGAAAATTAAGGAAGTACAAAACCAACTAGGTGATGTTTTCAACGCCATGAAGGCCCGAGGATCGGAAACCGTGGACTACCTTGTAGGGCAAACAGACGCGCCTTTCAAGCCTGATGTGGCGAACTATCCACTCCCTCAAAAGTTCAAAATGCCATCCGTGGAGACCTTTGACGGAACGAAAGATCCGCTGGATTACCTGGAAACGCAAAAAACCCTAATGCAGCTTCATAACATCCCCGATGTAATCATGTGCAGGGCATTCCCAACCACCTTGAGGGGCTCCGCTCGACAGTGGTTTACCAAGCTCTCCCCAACCTCCATTTCGACCTTTACTGAACTGAGCAGGTCTTTTGTGTCCCATTTTATTGGGGGTGACGTCATCAGAAGCCCGTCACATACCTCCTCAGCATAAAACAAGATAAAGACGAGAGCCTGAGGGATTACCTCACTCGTTTCAACAAAGAGGTACTTCAAGTCGAAGAGCCTGATGATAAGGCAACCATGACTGCCTTTTTGGGGGGCCTCCGCTCATCCACTTTTCTTTTCTCAGTAATAAAGCGTCCACAAAAAAACATGATCGAGCTACTACCAAAGGCCCAGAAATACATGAATGCTGAGGACGTCACAAGGGCCAGACGAGGTGAAACCTCCAAAACAGGAGAGAAGAGAAAAGGAAGAGACAGGGACGAAAAAAAGGAGTCCCACAAACCAGAGAAGTCCATTTTGAAAAGGGAAAGGTCGCAAATTAAAAAGAGTTTCCAAGGAATTCGGATTTAAAGGTACTTTTACTATTTATATCATAACTTTTGATCCGTAACTCCGAATGGGGCCCATAATATATCAAAACGACCGTATCGACGAGCTCTACAAAAGTAATTGCCTTCGGCCATGATACATACTGTTAAAAGCTCGAAAAAGCCTTAGAAGTGGATGTTTTGGCCTCCCGAAGTTTTTTCAAATTTAAACTGAATGCCCTCCTTTCCGAGTTTTGTTGGACGCAGGGCATTGGGGGGCAAATGATGGGTCTGGTCCAAGGATTCAGCCCGTTTCATAAGCCCAACATGGAATGTAGGCCCAAGTCTAAGAAGTCTAGTGAGCCCAACAAATGTAATCCATCACGGCTGGGTTCATTGAGCTCATCAGTAACAACGAACCATGCACACCCACATCGTGAAGTAAGTGGATAAGCCTCGTCCCCAGATTTCAGCAGATAGCATGTCAACTATCTTGCACATCATGAAGAAGTTGGGAGCTCCACTAAATTAGTGGTTTAGTGGCTACACGTCCACCCCAAGAACTGTCACGGGGTCGCTATAAATTGTACGTCTCACCATCACTAGGGGGCAGGTCATTTTCGTACTCTCTTTTAGCTTGTACTCTTTGTACTCTCTTGACATAATATAAAGTGCCGGCCGCTAGAGTCATTTAAAAGTGGACTAGGTCAACTTGATCGAACCACTCTAATTACTGCCTTGTTTACTTACTTTAATTACCACATTTATTATTACTGTGTGTGTACAAAGTCTATTTTGTGCATTATCAATAGTCGTGGACATCTTGAACAGAATGACCAAGAGCTTGAATATAAGATAACAAATCTTGATTCTTTTTCCTCTTAGCAATAGCTTCCATATGATCATTGTGTGTGAACTGCTAGGTAGTTTAAAAATTTTGTTGAATCTCAGCTCCATGAGTAGCTTGAATGGAAGAATCTAAACTAGATCTATCTAATGATGGCTCCCCATCCATATCCATCATCCTTTCTTGAGAAGATGTAAGAAGAACATGAGCCTTATCCGAGGTCGATCCATGTGAAATGGTTTCAAAATCATGAGCAGTAGAGGACGGGGGGCGTGATCCCAAACTCTGCATAGAATCTCTAGAAGTCTCGGAAAGTAAACTATTATCAAAAGAGTTAAAGCTAGCCATGACGAGAAGGACAGGACAGAGGATAGAGGAAAAGAAAGGAAGGATTAGAAACAGGGTAGGAGGACGAGAGAGGCAAAGAAGAGAAGAAGAGGGGTGAAAGGGGCAAATTAGGTGGAGAATGGGGTAGAGAGGAAGAGGAGAAAAAAAATCTAGAGAAAAACATGACTACTCTCGTATCATCTTGTTTTGTTATTTATTATTATAAATTTAAGTTATTATTATACTTAAATTGACTTAATTGATTAATCTTTATTTATGTATTTACTAACTGAATATATTATAAATTATTATTTTGCAAAAGTAATAAAAATTCTAATACATTTTATTAAATATTACTGAATTAACTAGTTGGATAGTATGTTGGGCGTTTAATTTTATTTGACAAAAATTTATTGGTGAATTATCTGACATAAATTAGTATATGAGGCATTTTAATAAAAGGTAAATATTAGAAAAAATATACACAGTAATTATGAATTCGTACCAACCACTCACAACAACAATTATCAGTAATCAAATAACTTTTATTAAACGAAAATGATAATCTATGATCAATTTCTATTATCAATAATCAAATATCCAGTAATATAAATTTCGATAAGTATCTTATATGACTTGTACCAAACACCCCTTTAAATACAACTGTACATTGAAAAAAGCCAAGAAAGAGACACGGTTGAATTCCGTTTCATAATGTCGTCATATATACCATAGTATTTCTATCACATCGAATATTAAATAGAGGAAAGAAATTTATGTGGAATAATACTGGACCAATCATAATAAGAGAGAGTAAAAAAAATAAGTGAATCTCTCTTTATTTTGTATTTTATGTGATGCAAATGATATAGTATCACAATTATATCAGTAACCCCCAAGTCGTAACTACACGAGCTAGACATGCTTATTTTTTCTAATTGTGTGATGGAACTGCCTCGTGGAGGGTAAAATCCCATATTATAGGCCTAATCATCAAGTCATACTTCCTAATGCTACATATACTCTCTCTTATGTACCAAATTAATGAGAATACACTTGATAAGTAGAGTTTTAAAGAAAAGTGTGTGTTCATTTTGTAATTGTTCGTGTTTCTATTTTTTGTTTGTACTTTTATTTATTTAAAATTGGTAGCTGAAAGAAGAAAAAAAATGTTTAATAACGGGTTTTATTTCCAAAAATTTGAAAGTAAAATTCATTTTGATGGCAAAAAAGGAAAAACACAAAAAGGTTGTTATTCAGCTTAGACATTATGTTGAATCATTCTAACTTTAATGAGGCTCAGTCATTGAATTTTAACAAAATTTAGAACTTTATTTTTCCATAAAAAAAATAATAAAATCAACGTTTAAACATGTTTACCAAACAACGAATTTTAATTTCTACTTTCCGTAATGAAAGCAATTGAAAGAAAACAACTGAAATAAAAAAAATAGAAAGTGAAAAAACATGCATGAAAGCATAATTAGTAAGAAACGAATTAACTTCAACATAATTAATTTTCAATATCACCTTCTCCTTTCAAAATTAAAGAGAGAAACATCATACACCATTTTTACGAAAAAAAACAAAAAAAAAACAATTATCATAATTAGTAGTAAATTTTAGCTACTTTTCAATAATTGTAGTTGTTTATACTAAAATAAATATTTTTGTTTTTTGAATTTTAAGATTTTTCAATTTGAATTCAAAATCTCAAAATTTTTGTCCAATTTGAAATGCCGATTCATATTGCCGAAAAGCAAAAATGATATTATCAAAGTTATAAGTATTGTCACTAAAAATGTGAAGTATGAGTAATGCTATGGACACACAAACACTATAAAAAAAGAGAAAATAGAAAAGAGATTTACCATCGGATGTTTTTACACATTTTCACTAGTATATAACATATGAGTCTTATTATTTATACATAATTTTTTATATATAATTTGTACACATAGCATTATACTTTCGCCGACAAGTGGGCGAGTATTGGGGGAGTATTTTCTTAATCATGTTAAAGTTTGTCTGGGTCTCCCACGTGCCAAGGCTAGTAATACTGCACTTAATAACTTTAATTATATCCGATTAATCGCCTATTTTGGATAATAATACTACGGTAACTAAAGAATTATTATAAAAAGAAGATACAAAATAAAGTGTATGGCTTTGGTTAGTTACAATCACTGAACTCACTCATGTATGGTGAATTATCCATTAATTAAACTTTGACATATCATTTTATAAATTAATTTTTTTAAAAGTTCTTTATAAATAAAGCATGACTCTGTTTTTGAAGGTATAAAGTTGGGCTAAAAAGTTTGGCATTAATTTTGGGAGTGTTTCGTTTTGTGATTTGTCAATAAGTCCAAGTATAAAACGACTCATCTTAAGAGCTCAACCTTACATCTGGAGCTTACATGATAATTAATCACGAGTGCTCGTCGTGTTAGGTACAAAAGACTTGTTATTTTCACAACCTTAATTTTGTTAGTCGAGCATAAGTTTATCTAAGCAATTGGAAATGGTCAGTAATGCGGACAAATGTATCTTATTTATGGTAGGAATGGACCTTAGCGTGTAAACATTAACCTAAATTATTAATTTCTACGATAATATTTGTTACAGAAAAAAATCTTAATTCTTTAGATGGTAATATAAAAATGAAGCGACAGACTCACATTTATCTATGTTACAAAAGTGGCCATGGCTGCTGAGGTCACCTTTGGTGTTATTGGATCACAACAACTTTTTTCCTCTTTTGCCTTTTTAAGTTTTAGTTATCTTACTTGTTTGTTGTTTTTAATTTAAATTTTTTATGTCATTTTATTTAATCCTCAAATTTTGTGAAATTTTTATTTTATTTTATACTATTTTACACACACAATGTATGTGTCATTAGACACTAGTCATTATAATTCTATTACCATGTCATTTATTAGTAAACTAGACACTTAATATATTTATGGTTAAATTTGGAATAAAAAAATGTATCTTTAAGATTTATGAATTTTATAGACTATATTATTTTTGTGAAACGGAAAGATATCTCATTGATTGATAAGTTTGTTCCTACTATGAAATTTAGAAGTAGCAACTTCTGCGTGCCATTTCTTTCACTTATTGGGTTAAAAGAAAATAATAGTTACACCTGCTGAATTATTTTTCAACCTTGACCTATGTGGCATGCAAGTCGATCGATTTGCAATGAGTGAAACCGAAATCAAGTAACACCATAAACCCTATGTTAGTATGTTACTAGATGTAAAATGAGTTTGATTTTTTAAAGTCAATATAAAATATTTTTTCGTGATGGCAGTGAGAGTTATTTCATGTTCTTACATGAAATATCCTTTTATAATAATAATATTTTAAAAAATTATAAAAATACTTTTTTGTGTATTACATGGGAGAGAGTGTATTCAATTATACAAAACGACGTTGTTTTGAAGGCTACCTCATACTGGGCTAGCTCATACTTCTACAGGTTCGACTAATAGCCACTACAATATAATAGTCGAGGGATTGTTTTTACTAATGTATTGGGTTTGAGCTCATGTCATAGCAGTTAGAATTTTCTAGTTATTATAAAATATTATTTGGTGTATGGATCATTGTAGAGCGTGTGAGACATCTAATGAATACATCACACAAATAGGACAAGCCAAGTTGGTGAACCTAGGTATATCACGTGTCTATTATTTTCTGTTATTTATTTATTTATCCTGTGAGATTATTGTGTAATTCGTTCTTAAATTCTAACACACAAGATCCCTCTCACATGAATAGTAAATAGGTCTCACACTCATGTGAGTGAAAACTTGTGAAAATATCAAATTTTACTTGTAAAAATATCAATTCTCTTTTTATAACTATATTTTTTTTAATATTAACTAAATTTATTTAAAATTAAATTTAAACATATCTTAAATTAACGTAAAGAAGCTGTTATTTATCCTACATTTGGAACATAAGAAGGAAGTAGTCGATCAATTTAAAATTATAAGATTATTTTTTATTTTTAAAAATTAATTTAAAATATTTTTAAATTTAAATTTGATGAAATTCATTAAAAATTGTAAAATAATAATCTTACAATTAATAGTACTTTTTAAATAATTTTTAATTTTTATTACTTTATTGATTAAATTTGAATAAATTTATATTAATTTTAAATTTAAAAATATGTTAAATTAGCTTTTTTATATTTCAAAATGGAGAGAGGATATTTTATAAGAGTTCTTCTACTGTGCCCGGGGGTTGGGGACCGGCTTGGAGCCCGGTCCAATTTTTTTTTTTTTTTTTTTTTTTTGCTTTTTCACTCCCAAATAATTTATGTGATTTATTGGAACAGAAATTTTTATAAAAAAAAGTGATTTAAGTGTGATTTGGATACAGATCAAAAACAGAGTGAAAAAGCAAAAAAAAAAAAAAAAAATTTGAACCGGGCTCCAAGTCGATCCCCAACCCCCGGGCACCATAGAAATTTCCATTTTATAATGCGAAGTAGGCAGCCTAACATGCATGCACGTGGCGGGAGAGTAGACATCATGGCCAGATACAATTAGAAACCGTCACTCGTTCTTCATCCTCCTCCACTATCCAGGTGGCCTCAACCCAAACCTCAACAAACATCTTACCCAACTCTCTCACTATAACACACACACTCGAATACTAAATTTCAACCGAACTATTTGCATTACTTATCATTTAGGTTATGTTTCTTTATATGTTGGAGGATCTCTAGATGAAATTTGAATTTATCTAGACAAGTTAATTTTTTTTTATGTAAAAAGAAACTCCCTTATATATGTCTTACCCTAAACTAAGAATTATGTTTTTTTATAAGAGCACTATTCAATTTTTTTTATTATTTTAACTTTGAGAACCTATATTATTAAATTCAATTCTATAGATATATTCCATCTTAAGATCCTAAGAAGAGTCTGGGGAAGGGACTAGAGGGAAACAGGAAGAGGGGAGGGGGAGAGGACAGAAACTTAGAAAAACTTACCTTTTATCTTTTGTAATGCATAATAAACTCCAACTTCTTGCTGAGGATTAAATGCAAATGTACTGTGTTACATTTCGACTATAACCCTCAACAGTAATCAAAATTCCGCAAGCACTACAGAAGATTGAGGATAATAGTATGTGCACCAATTGTATACAAAAAGTTGTGTACCAAGACTACGACCTATAAATTGTTTATTAATGAAAATGTGTAAAACATTTAATTATAGAGGTCTACTTTCTATTTTTTCTCCTTTTTTATATTATGTGTGCATAACTTTTTGTGTATAGTTGGTGTCCCTAGCATTACTCGAAGATAAAATATAAGTTGAGTAATGCTAGGGACACAAAACTATACACAAAAACTGTGCACAAACTATATAAGTCCCTAGCATTACCAATGAAAATGTGTAAAACATTTAATTATACATCTCACTCCCTATTTTCTCTTTTTTTTATACTGTGTATGCACAACTTTTTGTGCATAGTTGATGTCCCTAACATTACTCGAAGATTAAATATAAGTTGAGTAATGTTAAGGACACAAATTATACACAAAAACTGTGCACAAACAGTATAAAAAGATAGAAAATAAGAAGTGAGATCTACGATTAGATACTTCACATATTTTCATTGATAAGCAATAAGTGTGTAAATCATCTAATCGTAGGTCCAAAATTCTATTTTTATTTTATTTTTTATATTATTTGTGCATAATTTTTGTGTATAATTTGTGTCTCTATTTCATGAGTTTCTTTATACACAATTTTTTATGTACAATTTATGTACATAATATTATTCATATAAGTTTTCTCTAAGTTTGCGAGACAAATAAGTTTCTACGAGATTTCCCCTAAAATGCAATGTATCCCCTAGTTCTTACATTTGAATTGTAATATATATATATATATATATATATATATATATATTCTTATTTTTTAAAGTTTAATAAATTAAGGAGCTTTAAATATAATTTTTGTAGCGTATTAATTATTACTCCATGACCCTCTAACCAAGTGGACTAATAGTCTGATACAGAAAAAAAATAAAATAAAAATTGATCCATAATTAAAATTTGATTGAAACAAATAAATAAATAAATTGAATAGAATTATCATTATCAATAACGTAATAAACGAGTTCAAACTTTATATACAACAAAAAAATAGTAACCAAACCAAACAATACCCAATAAAAAAAAATCTCAATTGACTTTTCCTAAATAAAAAGAAATCCTCCGAATATTCTAAATCTAGTGCAATTCAATTTTGGCCGGTAACGAAAGTCGTGACTTCTTCTCCGGGTGTGGACTTTCAACCTCGTCCTCTCCAAAACCCGGCCAGAACTCAGGCAACGCCGGCAAATTCAGGTCGAAACCGCCACGGTGGCTGTTAGCGGACCCCACACCTTCAGATGATGGCGTAACTCCGCCGGCGCCGCTGCCTCCTTCGTAGTGACGCCGCTTGTGTCCTCCCAACGCCTGTCCGGTGGGGAAACACTTGTGGCAAATCGAACACTTGTGAGTCCTTACTCCGCCGATGGTGGCGGCTGTGGTGGTGGCGGATTGGTGGTCGTCGGCACCTCCGGCGGGGTGTTTTCGGTGACTGGCCTTGTGTCCACCGAGAGCTTGGTAGGATCCGAAAGCCTTGTTGCAGACGCTACACTTGTGAATTTGGTTCGATTCCGATGAAGTGCAGGCTGACGGCGGCGGAGTCGGTGATTCGGTAATTCTGGCGGTGGCGGCAGTGGTGGCGTTGTTGTTGCCGCCGCGAGCGAGCATGATGAGGCAGAGAGCCAGGTACTCTTCTTCTTCAGTGGGTTTATCCATACGGTGTCGTATTGAGCGTTTCCCCTTGGTCCACTGCTTCTGGGATTGGAAAGTAGGAGTGGGAGTAGTGGGTGAGCTTATAGCTTCGACTGTCATTTTTTTCTTTCTAATTAAAGAGGGAGATATATTAGGGAGATTTTTAGAGAGAGAAAATGAAGAAGAAGAAGATGAAGATGATGGTAGTTTTTTGTTGTGTGTTTGCTTATAAAGGAAAGGAAAGGAATTAGTAGGGAGGGAAGTTGCGTGGGAGGTGTTATGAAATTAAGAGAGTTAGTTGCCCAATTAGTTAACTTACTACAAGTGGTACTACTACTTAATTATAAAATAGAGATGTGGTTGAGCACGTTTAGTTGAGGTTCTTTTATGTGATTGAGAGGACCAAGTGGCAGTTGTAACAAATATTAAAAGAAAGGGTGCTGAAATATATGTATATCTTATAAAATATTTCAAATTGGAGTTACAGTTAGAGAAGATTTTTGGAGCTAATATTAACCTCCGTATGTAAAAAGTTATGTTCAATTATCGGTCTTTATAACGTTTGTCCTAATAATAGTAGTCAGTAACGCGCTAGTATTTAGTGCATTTGGTAATCACACCGAAGATGGTGTGTAGCATTTAAGCATTAAATTCTGTGTTTGTGAGTTAAATAAATTACGTATAGAATAAATATTTTAGACGAATAAAGTTTTCAAGTGTGTTTAGATATGTATTAAACACTTTGTAAGCTAGTAGATAAACATGCACGTAATTACCGGCTCTTTGAGAAGTGCTTTGATTAATTTTAACCCGAAAAATATAATTGTAGTCATTCTTTTTTTGAGTATTTGATGAAAGAAGTTTTTGATTGTATTCTTCCCCTAATTAGTAAAGGTGCTCAAAATTAATAATATGTTAGTCTGATCCCTAGATATAGATGAAAATGATCTCGACTTGAGTTTAACCGAATTTTACTCAGATTATACTCGAAATTTTAAGAGTGCAGATTTGTATTCAAGTTCGAATACGATTTTGTAATCTTTGTTTAGATTCAAATTTCACTCGTTTTATTGTACAAACTATTCGCGAGTATTTGAGACATACACGAATTAGAACAGAATCATTTATGTTATAATAATGTAGAAAAATTAACTTAATCAACTCTTTATTTCATAATTTAAAAAATTACACAAGCTACATAAAATTACATGATCTCGAGCATTGTAAAAAATTAAGAGATGATATTATCTCTCTTGAATCAATTGATGAATATGTACATAAAATATAAAACTCTTTCCACTTCTTAAATTATATGAAGAATTTAATTGTCAAACAATATACTTAATCAATCGAGTATACTCGATCAACAAGTTAAAAAAATTTGATATTTTAAATGAGCGAACAATGAGTTGTTAATATTTGGCTCGTATAAGTATTCAAATATCAAAATGAATTTAAATTCAACTCGATTAAGTTTTAAATCTAGGTCTCGCTCGAATTTTTCAAGTCCAACTCGAACTGAATTTTAAACCCATCGGAATGGTAAATGCAAGAATGTGTTACTTTTTAATTTTTATTCATTAAGAATAATTCAACCTTTAATAGAGGCAAATTAAGGCCAAGTTGTAGTTGTAGAGTAGTGGACTCAAGTGAAGTCGTTTATTTAGAGAAAGTGGGCCATTTAGGAAAATGAAGAGGTATACAAAGGAGAGTGAGGCGAGTCAAAGAGTAGTGAGAGACGACCAGAGACTAATTCCAATTTTCCAAGTCAAAGGTGTAACGCGGGGTGTGTACTTTGAGTACCTTTATTTCTATGAGAAAGAGCAGCATGGTCCTCAAGTAGCCAGTTGTGCTATAGTCTATATATTTAGTGGTTGTACTCTGCGCGCGCGCATATATATATATATATATATATATAGCCCAAGGATCCAGTCCGGGATCCCGGACGGTCTTAAATTACGTCCTTTTTATTTTTTTTTTTTTTGCTTTTTTTTTTTGAAACAACTAAAAAAAAAATAATAATAATTATGGAACTGAAATTTTTACATAATACAATGTTTTGAGCGTGATTTGGATACATATAACAAAACATGTATGTACAGTCTGCGCAGACTGTACATACATGTTTTGTTATATGTATCCAAATCACGCCCAAAACATTGTATTATGTAAAAATTTCAGTTCCATAATTATTATTATTATTTTTTTTAGTTGTTTCAAAAAAAAAAGCAAAAAAAAAAAAAAAAAGGTCCGTATTTTTACAAATTCCGGGATCCCAGACTGGATCCGGACTATATATATATATATATATATATATATATATATATATATGTATATGAGTTCTTATTTATGGCAATCGGTTAGTGCGGAAATTGTACCAGCAACTAACTTCTCAATCGTTGATCATAAAGAGTAGCGGCATGCATATTCTTTCTGGCGGCAAAAGAAATGATCAAAATGCCCTCTTTTTCAAATCCCAAAAGAATATATATATAAGTAGACTTACAGTCTAAAGTAAGTGCCAAAACTCAGATCCCATTGATGAATACATAATTAAGAACTAAACAGAAACCTAGTCCAAAATTTACAATTCCTACCAAACAAGTACACACAATTTCCCCACCCAAGAATCAAATCAATAAAATTTTCTAATTCTACGAGAACAAATTAAAGAACAGCAACCCAATACTCCAAGTCTCCAAAAGCAGGAAATGAAAAGGACCCATCAATATTTCATCATTATTCGTTCCAAATAAGGATAGATCAAGACGAAGTGTGACGCCCCCAAATTCGGGTCTCAAACACCCGGATTTGGTCATCACGATCCAACACAATCATTCACCACTAAACAACATACCGAACTAAATGCGGAATAAAATAAACGTATGTCGTTCATTCAAAAGGTGTTACTAGTCCCAAGATTCAATAACCTTAATACATAAATCAATACATACTCTAAATATTAAATCAGGGTTCAAATTACATTGATAATAAATTAAATTAATCATAAAATAAAGTCCGCTACTTGAAGTCTATTACTTCATCTTTTCATTGCCCTTGTCTTTGCCTGAGGTCTCGGGCTTAACTGCAATAGGGTTTATGATATAACAAGGGTGAGCAACTAGTTTGCTCAGCAAGTTTAAATAACAGCAAGAACTGATATATATTATGAATGAAAGGAATATCTGGAAACGATTCAATGAAGAGAATAACGAAAGCAAGAATAATAACTGCTTTTAAAATAAACGATAGTCAATGTAGACCATGAACAATACACTTCCAATGGAATCAATAGTTAATTGACCCTTTGGTTACTGGCTCATAAATACGTACTTGAGGGGATCAACCTCTAGTACACTATGTGTATGCATAACATTTAATTTTTGTTCTTGTATCTTATATTTAGATACATGGAGTATTCCCCTATATTTTTGAGGGTGTTCATATTAGTCCAAGAATCCGCACCTTCAAATGGCTTGGAAAGCTTTTATTAAATATGCTTTTGTCTGGCCGAACAATAGCTTAGACTTAACTCTGAACAGTTCATGCAATATAGAACTTTAATTAAAGCACAAGTCAAAGGATGTACGAGCTCAATTGCACCAAGTGCGAATCACAATAATATCAATATGGAATAATCGTAAAGAAATTAAACCACTTAGAGCATGCTTGGAAGTAAAGTCAAGCTTAATAATAAACTCGAGCAAGGTTAGGAAAAACTTGACCAACACAAGGGTTGGACAAGCGTTAGGGAACTTGCCTGGTGCGTCTGCTACAATATAACAACACACGCTCCTTAAAATCCTACACAATTATGTGCATATTCATATAACAATTAGTCACATAAAGACTAAATTCAAAACAGACGTAGGATCATTAAAGCACATTGATTGCCACTACGACTACCCAGTCAACGTAAGTTGTAACTAGGTTAATCAATTTACGCCTTAAGACAACACCACTTTGGTTGATACTTGATATACAATTAAGCATTTAAGGCTCAACAAAATATGATTAACTAGCGGATAACTAATTGGGTTTATTTATTATTATTATTACCAAAATAAATAATCCCAATATTAATCTTGGTTGCTTAATGGTTATCTAATAGAAATAATTTAATAACTAATTAAAACTATTAATATTAAAATTACGCAACCCGACCCGAACCATTATGATCCGAACCGACCCGGGCAAAAACACGGGATTGGCGCTGCGGCGCCAGGCTTAGAACTAGACTCCACGCTGCGGCGTGAGTCCCGTCCTGGTTTGGCTCGTGCTGCCACGTGTCGACGCTGCGGCGGGAATTTAAGCAGGAGGCTTGACGTTGCGGCGTCATGGCCCTTAGGCGTGACGCTGCAGCGTGCCGCTGCCGCTGTGGCGCCAAGTCCCTTACTCGCGACGCTGCGGCGTCATTGCTGGGGTTGCGGCGTGACGAACTAGAGTTGTCGTCCTCGTTTCATTTTCATGGCTTTCTTCGAATTTTAATTATTAAAACTAATTTCCAAGGATGCATAACCCAATATTAACCACATATTACTATTAATGATAAGTTTTAGACATCTAATTTAAGGAATTAATTCCAAGCATGAAGTAGAGCATTTGTAACAATTTGTAACGAAGGTGTACTGTAACAGGGAAATGGTTACCTCCTAGACTTAGCTGCCGTTCTTCTCTTCCTCCCGTAATAGATAATGAAATCAGAGACCATTAGCGTGCCGACTCCCTTCCTTTCGATGGCCTTCACAGTAGTACTCCTTCTCTATACTATTTTATCAGAAGTCTTAGCACTGAGCTCTGAAGAAGGAGTCCCAATTTATAGAAGACTCAGTGACCATGTCAAGCTTTTGTCCAAATTGATTAACCAGTGGGAACAAGAAGAAGACGATGGGCAACACCGCTGCTATCTTCAGCCACAGAAATCCGGCAAGAAATCCCACAGGAAAATCCTTATGCGGCTAAGGATGAGTTTACTGTTCATCCCAACTTATTTTAATTCAATTTTTCTCTTCCTAAGTTACAGACCACGGTTGGAAATAAAATGGGATATGTCCCGTAATTCTTGTCCCACATTAATGTTACTTAGTTAATTAAATAAATTTAACGAGTCACTTATTATTTATTTACTAACGGGACTATAAATATTATTAATTTTATTATCCTTATTAATTAATAGGTAATATTAATTAATTTACTATATTCAAAATAATTGAATATTTAATACTTAATTATTCATAAATTTCTAGATATTAAATAACCTAGGGTAGTCCATTAATTTAAAATTTCTATTACTGAGACTCTCTTTAAATTAATTAAATATTTATTCCCACACTATATTTAATTAAATTGAATATTTAATTAATCGGCACTTTATTAATTCTTTCAACATTAAAACTGTAGGGTTAGTTCACTAATTTAATTAAACCATTAGTGACACCCCTTAATTAATCCTAGCAGTTACGCGAAATCATATAATCATATAACCAATTAAATACACAAGATTTTAAATAATCATACGAAACTAACTCATTGAAAATTAAATTTATATTTAATTAATAATGGAGTTTAAAAATTCACGGTCATTACACGAAGTGAAACGTATTGTCATTATTCTTCAAAACACTCTTTTAGTAGAACCTCAACTAAGCAGGAGGAAGAACTTTCACTAGATTCAAGCTTTTTTTCTTCACAAATGCCAACAAAAAAATATATAGAGAGAGAGAAAGGAATATGGGGATGATCGGTTCACTGGCGCCACTAATGACAAAGGGCCAAGTTTATTTTGATCTACTTTCACACTCCATATTTAATTAAGTTACTAATGTGTTGCTACTACTTGTAGTGACAGGGATAAAGTAAAAGAAGATATTTTTGTCATTTTTCCTGCAGTCAGAAAGAATATGCTTGTCGCTATTCTTTCTAGCGGCATGAAAAAACTTTAGCCTAATCTCATCCCTTTATTATCATGATTAATGGTTGAGAAATTAGTTGTTGTAATAGTCTCCTTAATAACTGATTGACACATATATATGGGGACTATATATATGTGTGTGTGTGTGTGTGTGTGTGGACATAACTCATGTATAGGAGTTTAATCTAATTTCGTCATTAGATGATGTCATGAAAGAAGGTGGATGAGTAGTGGCTTGGCTGGGATTAGACTTTTCATTGTTGAGGTTTTTTCTTCAATTATTTGTTTTGTCTTGGTGTGTATATATTGAAAGAACATATGGACAACCAAACAAATTAGACTTTTATATTCTGACGTTCTAGATGTGAGTCAACTTTCTATATATGTAGGAAATGATAGAGTAATAATTGACACTCTAATAATTTTACTTAAAATTAATAACTAATACTCAATCTTTTTTCAAAATTAAAAATATATTTTTTAACAACAATTTTTTTAAAATAATTTATATCTCAAATTAATGCAATTTTAACTAAAAAATTGATAGTAATTGTGTGATATTAGATATGTAGTAAAGAAAATAATACATATATACATGTTTGATATATATATATATTGTTTGTGGTGTGGGTTATTTAGTATTATAATTTGAGTATAAATACTATAGTATGAATGTTAGTAATATATTGAATATAAAATTGAAGAGTTGTTTGTATATCAAAGTCATTATATATGTTTTTTAATACATGTATGTATACTTTTAACAAAATTATGAACATGACATATATTATATCACTAGAGGTCTCGAGATTAACTCGTTGATCAATCAAAATAACTCAATCCTTGTTATATATAGTATATATAATAGATAATAGATGTAGAAAGAATTTGTTTTATAAAATTAAGAACTAAATTTCTTGATATTCAAGTAAATTTTAGTCTTGATATTCGCGGAGTTAGTATGATTTTTGAGGGTTGAATTTACGCTTTTTCTATTATTAATTATTATGTGCGCAAACAATAAATTTAAATGAGCAATTAATCGAGTTGATGGTTTTCCAAAAAACTTTGATTTATGCTGTTTTGGCAGCCTTCGTCATCTAATTTCGGGTTACTGAAGGTCAATTGATAATTGCTCTGCTAATTGACTGAAGGAAATAGATCAATTGAACCGGATCGGAATTTCTAAATCAAAGGTGATAGATAGCCTAGGCATAAAAGCACTTTTTATTATGTAAGGTCATATGATCGAATTTAACTTTTAATAAAAAATAAAATAAGAAATCCAACGAGCACGCTTCAAAAAATTTAAAAAATATATTTATCTTAGATCCCTCTTGACCTCTTTCCAAAATTTAAAAAAAAAAAATATAATCTTAGGTTCAGTCTTAGTTTTCCTCCTAACCCATTCTCAAGGCTCCCCTAGACGGCTAGACCCCTTAAGATGAAATGTATCCCTAAATTTATAATATTGTAAGTGTGTAGGTTATCGAAGAAAAAAAATAATAAAGCATTGCTTAAAGTTGTATGATGAGCTACTTATCAAAGTAAAAAAGGAAAGGAAATGCAAGTCTTAATTTGACATTTTATTTTTATTTTTTTTAAAAAGCCTTTTCTAAGCGTATTAAATCGTCTATGATAAATTTCAATATATTTTTTAGTTATAAATTGTAATTAATTTTAAAAATAATCATTTAAAACATGTTTAAGTGTATTCTATACCAACTTTAAAATACATAAAAATTAAACAAGACGGGTACGAATGTCTTATAAATTTAACACTAATTATATATTTAGTTATACGAGTTTAATTTGAAGCGTTTAGAGTGATGAAACTGTAAACATGCTTGAATTTTTTATTTGTTTTGAAGCAATTTATTTTAAATACAATTTATTTAAATCATAAATATTACATTTAAAACTTAAATGCAATAAATCACAACTAACCCAGTATACTTAAAATTTCAAACACTATAGTCGCAAACACTATAAATATTAATAGTCAAACAAAACTATACCATGTTCAATATGAACAGACCAATAGGTAATGGTAAGAGTTATACGGTAATATTAGGCAAAAAAATAAAAGTTAGGCGCGTGAAGTCATTGGTTACATAAATGTATAACCATTTCAGACTACTCAGTTTGGTGGCCTACAGTTGGGAAAAGTACTCTAAAATGTTAATAAGTT
Source organism: Aralia elata (assembly GCA_034770075.1). Classification (NCBI taxonomy): domain Eukaryota; kingdom Viridiplantae; phylum Streptophyta; class Magnoliopsida; order Apiales; family Araliaceae; genus Aralia; species Aralia elata. The sequence goes on from CM068377.1 coordinate 32,540,748, forward strand.
GGAAGTTTTCCCACCAACAAACGTATTGAAATGAATGAGCAAGATATGGATACCTCTCCCTGTTCAGTGAAACTAGACTAAACGAACAAAAACACGTGCTTCAAATAATTAATTAATTGTTACTAAAATGGTATTTAAAAATTAAAATATTATGGGTAGCATACATTCCACGTGAAATAAAGAATGTATTTTGGTCTTTTGGAAACTTAATTGTAGAAGTAAACTCATTTTTTTTCTTTTTATTTTCATTTATTTTTTTCATTTTAAATTGATAGGAAATGGAAAAAAAGGATAAGAAGGGAAGTGATGCGACCAAAAACTGTAGAACCGAACTAGCTGTGCAAGAGATTTTTGAGTTAGGGTCAACCACATCTGAGAAAGTTAGCAAAATACTTAATTAGTCCGCAATAATTATTTTTGGACGGACCTTTCGATTTTAATGCCTAAGAAAGAAGGGAAAAAAAATTGCCATGTTACTTTTACTTGGACGATTGAAATAAAAGATGAAGTTACTTTTCTAACAAGTTGCATGAAGATTGAAGAATACAATGAAAAGGAAGAAATGATTTTAATAACATTTCATTAAAAATACTTTCTTTTTATCCCTTTCTTCCCATTTGTGGAGGGGGAAAAAGGAGGAGGTACATAAGTGTTATATTCTTTGCCTATTTTTTCTTTTATTTTATTAAAACTCCCAATTAAGGTAATATTTGGAGAGAAAATGAGGCATTTATTTTTCATAATTTACGTTTTCTCTCCAAATTTAAACTCCCAAACAAAATGTTATTATGGTAAAATAATTATTCTTAAAACATAACATACTTATTATTTAATTTGACACTAATGAGAGAATATTATAGCTGGACAAAAATATTTTTCTAGTTTGATTATGCCAACAAGTGAGCTTGTTGGAGTAAATTGTTTCAAAATAAGATCCAACAAATAAAATGCCATTAATTACACTATTATATAAGAAAAGTAAAGGAGATTAGCCAAAATAGATGCTAAGTTAGCCCAATCAGTAAGGCAGCTAATACTTTTCCATCTTTTTGAAAGCACCATAACAAAGCCCATAGACGAGTTAAGGCCTCAGCGGGTTCAGCATGGAACAAACGAATTAATGTTTGAACTCCTTTTTATTTTCACAAGCTTAATAACCCGGGTAAACTTAGAATTGACTTATCAGATAAGTTTTAAATATAACATATTTGAGCAATATTTTTGTTGATCCTGAGTTAACTCAGTAGTCCAAGTTTGAGACTCGATAATGCAATAGTTTTTTTATTTTTTATTTTTTTACTTTTGTTCAATTTTTAGTGACAAATGATACATTGTATTTTTAATAGTAGATGTGTACTAAAATTTTGTGAAAAATTTAAATTTTGAGCCGTTGAGTCAGCTTTTAGAAATATCAAAATTTATGACCAAGAAAATATAAAATAATAAATAATTTTTTTTGAGTTACCGAGTCACCAAAGTTAGACTACTGAGTTGACTCAGGACCAACTAAAATGACAATTCATGCCGTGTTATATTTTGGTATGAATTTTTTTTTTCATCTTTATTGTTAATTTTGAACTCTTAAAATACATATTTTTGATCCTCAGACCAATCAGTCAAAAATACCCTTCTAAAATACATATTCACCCATTATTTTGAATCCAATTTACCCGCCAATGCCCTCATTCATTGGTAAAATGTAAAACTTTATATAGAGTCTATTTTACTTTCGAAAGTACATAAATATGATTCACTATTTTTGGGAAAAAAAGAATCTTTAGCACTTAAGTACTTATGTGGGATTCATTGTAGCCTTATGGGTAAAATGAAAATTTATTAATACTCTTTTTTTTCCCCTTTTTATTCTTTCATTTTAAATTAAAAGGGAATGGGAGGAAAGAAGGAAGAGAAAATAATTGTCATGACATTTTACTTAGCAGATTGAGATAAAATAATTTTCTATCATGTTGCATGAAGATTGAAGAATGCAATGAAAAGGAAAAGAAAGTACTCATAAAAATTCATTAAATATACTCTTTTTTTTAATAATAATTTTTATATCCCTTTCTTCCTATTTGAAGACAAAAATAAAAGAAGAGTCATAAGGGTTATAAAAGGAGGCATTCACTATAAGAAACAACTCCATTATCAACCACCTATCAGCGACGGCTAATGGTTGCTAATAGAGTATCAGCGATTGCTGGCGGTCACTGTTGGTCGACGCTAGCGATTGGGCACTTTTCTTCAACTTGTGCAAAAAAATAATTATAAATAATTATATTGGCATATCTCAATGAGATAGAAGATACAAAGTCTAAACAAAAAATCAAAGAAAACAAATTAACAACAACACTAAAAAAATTAAAAAAGAAAAAAAAGAAGACACGATTACAAAAATGAACACATATTGTACGTCAACTTGTAGTAAAAAAAATAAAATTCCTTTTTAACTATATTCGCAATATTAGGAAGAATAAAAAACGTAATTCACAAACAAAAACACACCCACTCTATTTAGTTCAAAGTAGTAAATTATCAACTTATTACTATAAGTTATGCTAGCATATACCATTATAGTTATGTTTGATCTGTACAATGTCTAGAGGTTTGATTGTGATTTTGGATGAACACTCACTATACTAAAAAATCATATGTAGTTATGTTAAAATTATTAATTTGTGCAATTTATTTTATTTGTTACTCCCTTCGTCCCAAATTAATTGCTCAGTTTTGACTTTTTTAAGTCAAATTGACTATTTTTAGAATTAATAATTAAGCATATATAAATATATTTCTAAAATTATAAAAATTGGGTTAGTAATAAATTGTATATAATTTCTTTTGGTTATATTCTCTTCACCTATAATTTAGCAAAAATAGTAAAAAGATTAGTTTTAAAAATGGTCAATTTGACTTTAAAAAGTCAAAACTAAGCAATTAATTTGGGACGGAGGGAGTATTTAAAATAGAAAAACCATAAAACCCCCTAAGGAATATTACAATAACAGAAATGAGAAAAATTAACAAAATCATCATAAAGTACAAATTTGTACCTCCAACATTTTTTTCTTATATTGTTCCCTCCTTGCATTTGTCACATCTCTCTCATCTGTAAGTCAAAAATATATAAAAAAAACATAGATAAGTAACACAAAGAATATTTTCTCGGGCTATTTACAGAAATATACAACAATTAGTAAAAAATTACAAGAATAATGCACTAACAAAATAATTACATGTACTAACAAAATAATTACAAAAAGAGTGCAAGAAGAATAAACCCATTAAATCATTATCCCTTAAATCAAGGAGAACTATAACCACCCTATTTACTCCTCTCTATTTAATGGCACCCGCTATTTATTTCCGGCATCCTCCTTCTTTCTCTACTTTCTCTCACCATTATTTCTGGTATACTTCTCTCTATGTATTTTAACCGACTTTCCATATTGTTCCTTGAAAATATATATTGACATGCTAATGCTAAAGTTGGCATTCTGTCTCGTTTTCAGCTGTGATGCAGACAGATGGATTTGATTACTTAAAGGAGAGTTGCCCTTCTGTCATCTCTGAATTGCTGGAGTGTGTAGCAAGGATCAGTGAACATTCGGCTATTTCATATGGTTTTGGGAATGAAGCTACCCCCGATGGTGCTGACATGACTGGGAGGCGGGTGAAACCAAGGATATACTGATTTAGGAACGTCAGATGTATTCAGATTTGTTATCTGACAATGAATGTAATTCCTAGAATTTAGAGGTTCTTGGATTGTGCAACAGTACGTAGTCAATTATGTGTATCATTCAACGACTTGCACTGTTATTTTAGTTGGTATATCAATATTGAAGAAAATGGTGCTTCACTGTTCCTTTTGTCTCCTTGGTTTCTCTCAGTCTCGGATTAGATTTCTTGGTGCACTTGACATTTTATTTTTTCGCCTTTTGCTTGAAAATCTATGGTTTACAAGGATAAAGGTTGACATTGTTATGCAGAACAGCTTCTGAGTAATAAATTCTTTTGAGGCAATGGGGTTGATTTCCGATTCGGTCCATCGGAAGATCTGGAATTGGTAGCTGGAGCGGAGGTTAACAAGTGGGACGACAATAAAACTGATTACCAACTGTACTATAGAAAAAAAAAAATATGAACGTTTGGTTACCAACAGTACTACAAAAAAAATTCTATTATAAATTTTTTATCATTAATTGGTAACCTAATAAAATTGAGTTGGTTACCTTTGTGTGAAGGTTTGGCTACCAACTACAGTATAAAAAAAAATTATAATAGATTTTTATAATTAATTGGTAACTCAATAAAACTGAATTGATTACCTTTGTATAAAGGTTTGGTTACCAACAACACTACGAAAAAAAAATCTATAATAGATTTTTTATCATTAATTCGTAACCCAATAAAACTGAATTGGTTACCTTTGTATGAAGGTTTGGCTACCAATTGTAGTACGAAAAAAAATTGGTAACCAACAAAACCATATTTAAAATAGTTTTTTTTGGTTACCCACAAAAACTAAAATGGTTACTTTTGTATAAAGGTTTTGCTACCAACTACACCATATTGAAAATAAATTTATTTAGAAAACGTTATTTATAAGTAACTGCAACATATTCAAAATAGTTTTTTTTTACCCACAAAAACTAAAATGATTACTTTTGAATAAAAGTTTGGCTACTAAGTGCACCATATTCAAAAATAAATTTATTTTTAAAAAGTAATTTAGGTAAAACATTAATTAATTTATATATACATGTGTATAGTATATATATATATATATATATATATTTATTTATATAACATTAATTAATTAATTAATGTAGAGTATATATATATATATATATAGTGGTACTCCATATTCACGCCCCACTATTACTCCATATCCACGCCAAATGCGGAAAAAGTGGCGCATCATCAAAAGTGAATAAAGGAATTTAAAATTTTGAATTTTAAAATTTGAAATTTGGAACCAACTACCCATTAAATCACCTAACTAAATTAAAGGAATAACAATGCACTAATTTGTAAATTAAAAATTGAAGATGCACTAATTTTGTAAATATTTTATGTATGCACTTTTGTTGTAATATTTTTTAAAAATGTACTAGTAAATGTAATTCTCCCTATTTTCTTTTACATAATGCTAGACCACAACCCCAATTAGAGAATAGTAGGACATGAAATTCAAATGATAAAATATATATTTTCACGTGAGCATACAATACAACCTACTTTGAGACATGTTTTGATAATACTCCCCCCTTCCTAAGTTCCTTCTCATTCGTGCAAATTTCATTTTACGTAGAAGAACAAACATTTGATTAACTTAGTGAAGCCATGTATGTTTTACAAATCAAAGGAAAAAAACTTTTAACATCTTTCGCATTGATAGTTAAGCTAATATATATACACTAATTATAACTTAAAAAATTTTAACCCATACAAAGGCAATGTATACTAAGCCAATACATTAGTTTCATGTTTTTATCCATTAAAATCTGTATATAATATATATATATATATATATATATATATATATATATTATATAGGGAAATATGGCTGTGCACAGCCTTGTAATTTTTTTTATTACACAGTCTGCCAAAACGACGTCGTTTTGGCAGACTTGTTTTTTTTTTAAAAAAAATACGCTCAGCCTTCTTCTTCTTCTCTCCTTCCAAATTAGGTTCTCTCTTCCCAAATCAGAGCGCAAGACTTCTTCTCTCCTCTCAAATTAGGTTTTGTCCTCCCAAATCAAAAGCACAGCTCAGGCCCATAACTTTCGGCGACAAGAAGTAAGGTTTGAGTCTATCAAGTTTTTCTTTGGGAAATGGGAGTTTTATGGAGGGAAGGTACCTTGAGAAACCCCTTTTTCGTCCAAAATATAAAGTGCAGTCATTTCAGCTCATCTTGTAATTTGGTTACCATATGATTTCTGGGGATCTTTTGTGCATCATTTTTCTCATTCTATTTCTCTTCTTGTCCACTTCTGGCTACTATTTGGTTAACATATGATTGGGTTTCTTTTTAGTACACTATTTGAGGATTTTTGAGTCAATTAAAGATGCTGACAAATCATTTGAAGGGCATATTATTTGAATAACTTTTAAATGAATGGCAAATTATTAGACGTTTATTAAAGGGCATACTATTTGAGTAGCTATTTTAAATCCCCTGTAACTTAAATTTATATGTAATATGAAAAAGAAAAAAGCTGCATTTTTTTTCCAGAACTTGCCAAGATTTAATGGATTGTGGTGTTTGTTAGTACACATCACAATTCAGTGATGTTCATATTAAGATCACATATGCCTCCAATTACCATAGGAAATAATTAATAATCTTACTTTCTGTTGATTAAGAACATGAAACTGCATTGAATCATAGAATTTGATGTTTTGATTCTTCTGTTATGAGCCAGATACTGTAAGCATATCATTCGTACAAATGAGTTCCTTATTGATGTGAGTTAGATATGTATTCACCTTTTAAAATTTAATTTACAACCTTGTATTTTTATTCATGTTTTGTTGAGCTTTTATCTTTGTTGATAAGTTCTTTTATTATCTAACAATTGACAGATTTTCTGCAGCGTCAGGGACGGAGAACTAGCACTAGACCTTTGTATGCTGAAACAATTTCTCCCATCTGTGACGAGGATAAAGAAAACAATGAGAACAAATGCAAGTCTACATGAATCTCAGTCAAATTTGGACCAGGTTGAAAAACATTGTGACCCATTTGTTAAGCAGGGAAGCATTGGAGATTTTGGATACAAAAGTTATATCAAACATCAAGATAGTGAAGCAGAAGAATCTCAAAATAAGTTCGGTGACCACATCATTACAAACCCAGATGGACCAAAACTTTTATGTATTCAAGTATCTGTAAATAAATAGAAATCAATTTGCATATTGATTTAATTATTCCAAAGATAGGTTATCATTGTAACAATGTATCATTAAGAAATAAAGCAGAAAATTAATATATCATTTTACATTTTGAAAGGATTATCAAAAGAGACATTAGTGCTACAATCTTCAGGCAGCTCAAGTCAGCAACAGAGCATCTCCTCAAGCATGTATATTGACTAAACATTCACTGTTTCTCATATGAGACCAAATGCTCCCATCCAATTTAATACTCTTACTCCTACAAAAATACAAAATAAAAAGATCAAATAAACAACATCAAATTTGAAACCTAAAGCATCATAGTTTCCAAATTGTAGTCCCAAAGGAAAACTGGACAGAGCACAAGTACACAATTCAATAGACAAATACATTTAAAGTCCTTACGTTTAATAAAAATACTGGAGTATTATTTCCTATGCAACACAAAGGAAAGGAAGAAAGTACATTTGTTGGCCTTCTCTTTTCCTTTATCCCCTTTCTCATTATCGTCGTCTTTGTTGTGTTGATTTGCTATTCATAAACAATAATAAAAAAAAAAATTAAATATTTATAATAAAAATAAATAAAAAAATATAACAAATTGATGTGTTTGTACCTAGTTGTGGACAAGTAGTCCTATAATGGTTAGCTTCTCCACACTCTCCACAATAACGGATTTGTTTACCCTTTACTTCTTGAGCTATCTCTCTACCTGATTGAAATCTCGAGGCTCCCCTTGGTCTACCTTTAGTACTCACTGGTCCACTGGGATCACGCACTGTTATTTCTGGAATGTCAACAAAAGACACAATTGGACTAGATGTTTGAGTTGAATCCACCTGATTAACTGCATCTTCCAATTTTTTCTCCTTTATCCTTTTTATCATATCATCCAATAAATATTCAACTTCATTAAAAATTGTCAGTGATGAAGTAACATCTTGTAGCACTTTAGACATTTTTGATTTGAGGGAAAACACCATCATAGGAGTTACATCAACCTCGTTTGATGAACAACCAACAATATCAGGTCGATACTTAGCATCCATAGTCCATCTATTTAATATATATCTTTCTGGAATGGAAACAAATTTTTTGAATCTCATAACACAAATGATATGCTTGCATATCATTCCTTCCATCTCGAACTTTGCACATGAACAATTAAGAGTCTCTCCACAATCATACAAAACAGTTCTCCAATTAGCTTTAGGACTCGTGCTCTTTCCAACTTTGTATTCAATTATGTCACCATCTTTCCTCACCTTTTCCTTCCAATAAGAATAACTAGCCTTAAATTCAGTGTGAAATTTGTCAAACATTTTCCTTGTGTAGATTTGTCCAGCTTGTTTCTCAATCTCCAACTCAGTCTCGTATATCGGTTGAGAATTTTTTGTCTTGAAATCTTCTTCATTCTCTGCTTGCCGACGAGATACAAGAGCATTTTCATATTGAGTCACGAACTCATTTAATGGAGTTAACGCATGAACAAATCCATCAAAAAATGAATTAATACTCTCACTACGTTGAGTAGATGTCATTCCAGCTGTAAAGATGTCCCTGAAGTATGTTATCCAAAAATTTTACTCTGTATCATGAAAGTTTAATGCTGACTCTGAGTGTTGTACTGGTATGGTCGTCTCAAATTGTCGTGACATAGCATTATCCGTTTGAGAAGAAGCAATAGGAGATGACTGCTGGAAAGACATGATTTTTTTGCGAATCGATCTGGTTTGACTGCATTACCAAAATTACATAATTTTATTAAGTAAATCTTCTAGCATAGAGATTTAACAAGATCAACAACACAACCATTACTCAAGTTGTTTTTGCCATCCAGGAATTCCATTAATTCTTGGCAAGTTCTGGATAAAAAATGCAGTTTTTTTTCTTTTTCATATTACATATAAATTTAAGTTACAGTGGCTTTAAAATAGCTACTCAAATAGTATGCCCTTTAATAAACGTCTAATAATTTGCCATTCATTTAAAAGTTATTCAAATAATATGCCCTTCAAATGATTTGTCAGCATCTTTAATTGACTCAAAAATCCTCAAATAGTGTACTAAAAAGAAACCCAATCATATGTTAACCAAATAGTAGCCAGAAGTGGACAAGAAGAGAAATAGAAGGAGAAAAAGGATGCACAAAAGATCCCCAGAAATCATATGGTAACCAAATTACAAGATGAGCTGAAATGACTGCACTTTATATTTTGGACGAAAAAGGGGTTTCTCAAGGTACCTTCCCTCCATAAAACCCCCATTTCCCAAAGAAAAACTTGATAGACTCAAACCTTACTTCTTGTCGCCGAAAGCTATGGGCCTGAGCTGTGCTTTTGATTTGGGAGGACAAAACCTGATTTGAGAGGAGAGAAGAAGCCCTGCGCTCTGATTTGGGAGGAGAGAACCTAATTTGGAAGGAGAGAAGAAGAAGAAGGCTGAGCGTATTTTTTTTTTAAAAACAAGTCTGCCAAAACGACGTCGTTTTGGCAGACTGTGTAATAAAAAAAATTACAAGGCTGTGCACAGCCATATTTCCCTATATATATATAGAGAGAGAGAGAAAATTTCAAGAGCAAAACTCTTAAAGAGCATAACTAGCAGAACTCTCTTTAACGACGGACAGGTGACGATTTTGTCTATCGCCATAGGTCCAGTCCGTCGTCATAACTTTTAGCGACGGAATATGTTGTCCGTCGCTAAAAGCTATGGCGACGGACTGGACCTACGGCGACAAACAAAGTTGTCGTCTGTTCGTCGCTAAAGAGAGTTCTGCTAATTATGCTCTTTAAGAGTTCTGCTCTTGAAGCTTACTCTCTCGCTCTCTATATATATATCTATATATATTATACCACTTTTAGCATGTTAGACAAGCATAAGTGTTTTTTGTCATGACAAGCATTTAAGTTACCTACTGCAATAGATGATGCGAAAGACATACCACTTGGCGATGGATAAATAGACATGTAGTCTGTTGTGTAACCAGAAATTTCGCTCTTATGTACCGCTCAATATCACCGAATGATCAAAGTAGCTTCAATAGTGTTTAATGCTAATCATGACCTCAATTTATTTTACACAATAAATACATATTAACCGTTATAGCATATGTGAACTAACCGTTACATTCTTTCACATTCTTATAACCGGTATTATAGTAATTTCATAATAAATGTATAACATAATTGCATTTTCATTATAGTCTCACTTGTTTTTCACATTTGTGTTTACATAATAACCATAACTTTATACATTAATTTTCGTCGAAAGTAATTTATTGTGGCCTATAACATCCACCGAAAGAAATTTATTGTAGTCCTAAAAGGACTACTAAACCAACAATTTTATCTATTTTGTCTTTTTATACATAGTAATAGATGTTATAGATGAAAAACTTAAACTAATCAAAATCGTTAACATGAAGACAAAGCAGGTTCATAAGTTCAATAAGGATTTCAATTTAATAAAATATTCTTCGTGCCAATAGAAATGCGAAAAAATTCCAACAACCCTTTCATTCCTAGAACAATAAAGCATATGGCTCAAAACAATTATAAACTAATTACAGATGATTTAGTTCAAAATCATACAGAACAACAACATAAGTTGCAAAAGCGAAATTTTACACTACCACAACAATGTAAGTGCTGTAATTTTTATATATTGTCTTCTTTAATTAGAAAATGTTGGAAAATGGTAATGGGCAACACCATTATTTTCGTGGGACACCCATGTCTTGGTTCTTTGTAAGTCATCTCCATTATTTCACCTGATCTTTGCTTTCCTGTAATGCATGTGAGTCCTCCACTAGCACACACTCTCTCTCCTTCATTATATGTATTGAACTGGGTTCTCTAAATGAAGTGAATCGGATATTAATTTGATAAGGAATTTGAGAGAGAAAATATTGCATACTGCACTCTGCAAAATATAGAGCTCCTAAATATTCGGTAATATTCTTGTTGAACGGATCGTGGAATAGAGCTCCGTTTTCATCCCACGAGGATTGTAATTCAGAGACGACGCTGGGTCGTGGATTAGTTCGTGGACTGGTTCGAGATTTTCCGCACCAAAGATTTAATACGCTTCAAGAGGTATTTTATTTTGGTTCTCGATTTTGTAAACTTATGCTAGCGTACATGGTATTAAATCCCTTCATTGGTATTAGAGCATGCGTATTTCGATCACATGTATGCCATGTATGTAGTTTACATAAAACTCCATTGATGAATATTTAAAAAGCTTGAAAACATTATCAACCCGAACACTTTGAATAGCCATAACTTTCTGTATATTTGTTCGTTTATATTTTTGTTAAAATGTATGCGTAGTACGTGTTGTAAGCTTTCCAACGACATATTATACGCTTTAAACGGATAAATATTGAAAGAGATGATTTTTCAAAGTTTGGATCGTGAAATGGCATTTCTGTAATTATTTGATGGCTGGAGGTTGAAGATGAAGTGGAATCCCACTCTCAGTGAGATTCACGTTGTGACGCCCCCAAAATAGATCCATACAACCCATTTTGAGTCGCGAATAACATTCCACAAAATACAATTACAAATACGAATTTTCCCATTTACAAATATTAAGTGTCGTGCAAAATACGACAACACAATACAAATACATCTTAAATTCTCAATACACTTATTGTCACACTAATAGTAAGGTATTGAGACACTTCTATTATCTCGGACTATTACTCCATTCTCCGGCTAGTCCCCGCTACACTCTCTTTTCCTGAGGAGAACAATGGAACAAAAAGGAAAAGGGTGAGCACGAATAGCCCAGTAAGAAATATCATGACTAAGATAATGAATAATAAAAATTATCTTTAGTCTTCAACAATAATAAATCAGAGATTTAAAGATATTATAATTGTTCAACACAACAACTGCAGCGGAACGAACAATCCATTAGAAGAGTCAAGTAGATTATAATATCTACCATCGTCTATAAGTTAAAGGATCACCACCAATATTTTATCCCTGTAACACCAATCAACAGTTCCTGTTTATGAACATCCAAATCAACAATTTATATTCAACAGCCTCTCTTTGCACTATGTGACAAAGATATTTATTTGTAACATCACCGGTCATGATCATGCCAAACGCCAGTTCATCTTTGCACTACGGGCCAAAGAGAACTTTCACCATACGCCTTTGTTTGTAACACCAAAAGTCATGATAATACCAATACACAGTTTGGTCAAAATCATGTCACGCCAGTTCATCTTTGCACTACGGGCCAAAGAGAACTATCACCACAATTTAAGGATGAGGATGATGACAATGATATAAAATGAATACAATGAGATCAAGAATAAGAATAGATGTTTAATTTATCCAGTATCGAAGGTTGACCAAATTGCCAACAGGATGACCAAATTGTGGAGTCAAATTTAAGAATGGTATTCAAAAATAAAATTCACGATTTAACTATATCGTATCAAATGAAATAGAAAGATTCAGGTGAAAAGATATTAGATGAAGCACAACTATTAAGGATATTCAACAAATTTTCAAGGATTTTCACCATTTAAAATAAGGTTTTGGAAACAAACAGAGATTTCTTATCATAAATGGAGAAATGTGAAAGAAAAGATATTCGTTAAAGAGTACAAAAGAAATGATACGTTATACGAGTATAACAGAATATATGAAACTGCAAATGAGTTTTCACCCGTCATGCGGTAATCCGCGTAGACAGATTATTTCCACAAAAGATTAATAAGTAATGAGTACGAAGGGTTATTCACCCGTCGTGCGGTAATCCGCGTAAACAGATTATTTCCACAAAAGATTAATAGGTAATGAATACGAAGGGTTATTCACCAAGCATGCGTCAATCCGCACGGACAGGTTATCCCCACAAATTAATACAGAATGAATAACAACCTTTCTGAGTATAATATCACTTACGAATAAGGAAGTAAATGATATTACATAAGAGTATGAAATAAATGATATCCCCTACCTTCGTTAATAAGTGATTGGATGTTGCTTTCTATGAAACTAACTTTGACAATACTAGTATTCTCACAAATACTCACAATAACCTAGCACACTTAGAAAACTCAAGAAATTTAGAGAGAGAGAGTATATGCAAGGAAGGTGTGAAGATTTCTTAAGATAACTCCTCCTATTTATAGGAAAACAAAGTTTCATTAATTTCACAAAAAGGGCTCGACTTATTACACTTTAGTACCTCCATCTTTGCCTCTATTTTTAATATAATCCCTCAAGTATTATCAATCTTGCATAACATCCCCTAATAGTTCCCACATGTGAACCAATAGTTCCATCATGTGAACCAATAGTTCACATCATGTGAATTTCAAAATTTTAATTAGGTACCCCTAAGTTAGACTCCACTTTTAATCCGTTAATAATGCTAAAATATCATAACAAATAATATGAGTTACAGTGCCATGATAAATAATAAAAAGTATCATGCGGATGCTATTGTAATTATTGAATCAAAATACTGTGTAATTGCTACTTTATCAATTATTGAATCAATAATTTAAAATACTGTGCAATACCGTGTGCCTGTGAAATACCGTGTACTACTGTGGAATAACGCGTTTTACTGTTCTTTTTATTACCGGGTATTTCAACAGTTGCCGGTGATAATACTGTTGATAAAATACTGTCGCTTTCAGTTTCCGGCAATGGGGCCCACTATCGTTAACAATATTACCATTGTGGGGCCCACTAATATTTTGATATTTCGGCGCCATCGTACTTTACCGAATATAATATTCTCCGACATAACGAATATTATTCGACAGAAGGAATATTCCCCGACATACAGGTTTGACTTTTTGTATAAATGAATAGTATATTCGTATGAGTACTTTCGTATTTATACCGTATAATTTTTGTATTCAACTCATATAAACGTTATGATATAATTCAAAAATCGTAGAAAGTGTAAAAGCGTTTTTAGCGTGAATAGTCTCCCGTGAATAGTGATCACGTGAATAGTGATCGCGTGAATAGTGATTTAGCGTTATTACTAGGCTTCTTAATTTTTCACATTTCACTAGTAACTTTATCATTATCGATTTAACACCTTTCTGTTTTAAAAAAAAATTATAAGAAAGATAAATTCTCTTTATTAAAATTATCGGGGTCTTACACACGTTCATTACACGCGCTATATGGAAGCTCACAAAATGTTGTTTGAGCATACCAATAGACTCAGCACATCAAATCGAGCACAACAGAAAAAACGGCGTCGCGAAAGGAGGCGGGGAGGGCGGCGCGTGAGCCACACGCGCGCCAGACCGCCGCCATGGGCCACGCGCGTGCGCATGGCGCGATCAGCTGCTGGCTGTGTAGCGCGTGGGCCTCACGCGCCCGCGCGGATCCTGTCCACCTGCCCGACCCGTTGGCTTCTGACCCGGATCCTGCGCTCTGACCCGCGTGGCTGACCCGGTTTCCGGAAATTATTTTTTATTTTTGTTTTTATTTTCAGAAATTAATTTCTTTAATTATTTTATTAATGAAAATTCATTATAAAATAATTTTTATTATCAAAAAATTCTAAAAAAATTATAGAAATTTATTTTTGGATTATTATTAATATTTTCATTAAAAGTTTTGGAATATTATTAAAATTGGATGTTTTAGTTAATTTCCAATGTAATTATGCTATGGTTTATTAATTGTAATAATTAGCATAATTATCAGAAAATTCCAGAAAAATTACAGTAATGTTTTATTGTGATAATATACTGTTAGAAATGTTTTGGAAGTTTTCTCATGTGTTTATAGCATACTTGGTATATTAATTGAGTATTATTGCCTATAATTTGATTCCTTTTGTTAATATTTTTGGAATATTAATTGTTGGTGCTTGAAATTAAATTGTCTTGCTATATATACACATGTACACTTGTTCCTAGTGGGAGTAATTTTAGGTGGTAATAATTTAATTAAATTATTCCCTAAATTACACGTCTAATGCGCTAAAAAATTAAATTTAAATAATTGGGCGTTTATGTGGATTGTGATTCCAAAGCCTGGCGAAGTCTCCCTTCTATATTTATATCACATTATTTTTATGTTAATTTGATTCATGCGGCAAAAATGATTTATATACTGTGGTGAACTAATCGAATATCTCTAATAAGATTCTTCTCTTTTCTTTTCCCAAAAAGAAAATGGACATGGCTAGGTTGCATCTCTTAACTACCAAATTCAACAGTTATAACAAGATAGCTGAACATACCTTTAGAGAACATCTTCAGGTCATGTCGAATATGATTGAAACGTTAAGAGCTGCTGGCAGCCCTTTGTCAGATGAACAGCAAATTCGAGCAGTGATACGCTCATTTCCCGACAATTGGAACTATCTCAAGGTTAACAGAGCTTAAAATGAAAACATTAAGTCTTTGGAAGATATTTTTCATTACCTTGAGCGCTTAGAAGCTAAGCAGCTGGAGGTCGAGCATTTAAGAACTAAACGACTAGAAGTTGAACGCCTAAAGGCTCAACAAATAAAGATTGGTAATCCCACTGCGCCTAATGGGGCTGCGAGTGGAGGTGCCGAAAAATGGAAAAGGGACAAACGAGGTTCTGGTAAGAAGGACAAGGCCAAGATGGCATGCTACAACTGTGGCAAGACGGGACACTTCGCTCGTGAATGCACTGAGCCGAAGAAGGTAATTCCTAATCCTAATCTATCTATGTGCTTAGTATCAAGTACTGTTTTTGTTGCTCATTCTCTCCATATGTGGATTGTAGACTCCGGAGCAACGAACCACATAGCTAGAGATCGAAGTGGATTTGTGGAATATCGCCGCATTCTGGCTGGCAAAAAAGTATACATGGGGAACGATACCAGTGTGGACGTGCTAGGCACTGGCACTTACAAACTGGAAATGCGAGGATGCTCAACATTGACCCTATGTGATGTACTTTATGCGCCGGATGTCCGGCAAAATTTATTTTTTGTATTATCAGTACTACGTTTGGGATATTCTGTTATGTTTGAGAATAATTCTGTAATAATTTAATTTGGGACGAATATTGTTGGATATGGTTTTGTATCAAATGGTTTTATGGTTTTAAATACTATTGATTCTAGTATTAATAGTGATGATTCTTATTCATTGCTTGTTGAAAATGATCATGATAGTTCAATTCAATGGCATGCTAGATTAGGCCATATTGGACAGGATAGAATGGCTAGGTTAGCTCGAGCAGGTCTTTTAGGCCCACTCGCTAAGGTCAATCTACCCACATGTGAACATTGTTTAGCAGGTAAATCAACTAGAAAACCATTTGGTAAAGCTACTAGGGCAGAAACACCTTTGCAACTCATTCATTCAGACATCTGTGGCCCTATGAATGTGAAAGAAAGGCATGGATGTTCCTACTTTCTCACAATGATAGATGACTATATGCGCTTCGGGTACACTTTCTTGATCTCTCATAAGTCTGAGGCATTAGAATGCTTTAGACGTTATTTGATTGAGGTTGAGAAACAGTTAGACAAAAGTGTTAAGGCACTAAGAACTGACCGAGGCCACGAGTATCTATCCGATCAGTTTAAAGCACTATGTGAAGAAAGAGGGATAATCAGGCAACTGACAATCCCTAGAACTCCGCAACAAAATGGTGTGACGGAGAGGATGAACCGAACATTATTAGACATGGTTAGATCTATGATGGCGCAAGCAAATTTGCCTATCTCTTATTGGGGTGATGCATTGTTGACTGCGACGTATATACTTAATCGTGTGCCTTCAAAATCAGTACAGTCCACCCCATATGAAATGTGGACCGGCAGAAAGCCCGAATTGGGCCATATGCGGCCATGGGGATCAACAGCTTTCGTACACAACACTTCTCATCAACATGGGAAGTTGGGCCCGAGGGGTAAGAAGTGTATCTTTGTAAGATATTCTGAACATTCCAAAGGCTATGTGTTTGTTGGAGAGCAGCCTGATGAGACTATATCCGAAATAGAGTCACGAGATGCAAATTTCCTTGAGATGGATTTTCCTAACAGAGGTGATGTAAGCAAGGAGATGAACCTTTATGAGATAGATGAAGATTCAGGCACCCCAAATCGTACAGTAGAGACCGAAGAGGATATTCCTAAGGCTCTTGTAGATAGTGGGAGTGACATACCTTCGAGTAGTTCTTTTTCATCCAATGAGGAGTCTTTTGTTCCTCAAATACGTAGAAGTCAAAGAGATAACATTCCACGTCGTCTCTTTGAGATTGAGGGGAATGCTTTTGTGGCTGATACACGGGAAGAGGAGGAACATCGATCTTATCGAGATGCTCTATCATCTGTTGTCAGCGATAAATGGATGATTGCAATGGAAGATGAAATGGAGTCCATGAGGACTAATCAAGTCTGGGATTTGGTTGACCTTCCACCAGGGCGAAAGGTTATTGGGAACAAATGGGTCCTTAAAGTCAAACGCAAGGCGGATGGTTCCATTGAAAGGTACAAAGCTCGTCTTGTAGCCAAGGGCTACACCCAATAAGAGGGAATTGATTATGAGGAAACTTTCTCATCAGTTGTAAGGTTTGCTTCAATTCGCCTTATTTTAGCAATTGTCGCACATTTGGATTTAGAGTTGTATCAAATGGACGTGAAGACAGCTTTTCTCAATGGAGATTTAGCTGAGGAAATATATATGGAACAGCCAGAGGGTTTTATCGTAGAAGGATAAGAACGCAAAGTATGCAAGCTCAAACGTTCTATCTATGGTTTGAAACAGGCTTCCAGACAATGGTATCTTAGATTCCATCGAGCCGTCATTAGTGATGGGTTTACGATGATCGAGGAAGACTATTGTGTGTATATCAAACGGTCCAAAGACAAATTCCTTATCCTATCGATGTATGTCAACGACATTCTACTAGTTGGGAATGATAAGGAGATAATTGTCGCTACCAAAGGGTGGTTGTCCTCTAATTTCGAAATGAAGGACATGGGGGAAGCAGCTTATGTTCTTGGAGTTAAAATCTATAGAGATCGTTCAAGAAAGCTTCTTGGTTTGTCTCAAGAGACTTACCTTAAGAAGGTTCTAGAGCAATTCCAGATGAGCAACTGCAAACCCATAGACACTCCTATCGCTAAAAGCGACGCCATTAGACCCGAACAATGCCCTACTTCTCCCGAAGAAATTAAGAAAATGTCCCATTACCCGTATGCCAATGCTATAGGAAAGCTAATGTATGCAGTTGTGTGTACTCGGCCTGATATAACATATGCGGTTGGTTATCTCGGTCGTTATCAGTCAAACCCTAAAATTGCTCATTGGAAGGCAATCAAAAGAATCTTGCGATATTTGAAGGGTACTTTGGACTACATGTTATGCTATAGAGGACCGAACCTGCGATTGATTGGTTACTCCGATGCCAGTTGGGGAGGTAACCAGGGAATACGCAAGTCGACCTCAGGATATGCATTCTTGCTACATGGTGGCGCCATTACTTGGTGTAGCAAGAAACAAACTTGCGTTGCTCTTTCGACAATGGAGTCAGAGTTTGTAGCATGTACGTCAGCTGTTCAGGAAGCTATGTGGCTGAGGAGATTCTTCGAGGATCTTGGAGTCATCCCTAATGCTTCAGACCCCGTTACTATTTTCTGTGATAGCACAGCGGCCTTAGATTACACTAAGGACCCTAAGTATCACGGTAGGACGAAGAACATTGACCTGAAGATGAACTTCATTAGAGAGAATATAGCAAATAATGAGGTGATATTAAAGTACATGCCCACTGACCTTATGGTAGCGGATCCCTTGACGAAGCCTATCCCGAAAGATGCCTTCTGCAGGCATGTTAGTTCGTTGGGCCTTCGTAGGGTTTGATGTACTTTCTTTGTTACTGGTATATCACTCATTGTATGACTTGTATTTGAGATATTCACTATTGTTTTGAGACATTTATCATATATGCTAGATTCATTTGTTCCCACTTATGAGTGTGATAACACACATGATAAATATTATTAGTTCACACAGTTATTATGCATATTGGATATGCACACACTAAATATATGTCAACAGGTTGATTGGCTCACTCACATGAGCAATCACCCTTGGCACTTTGAAGA
The DNA here is from genome assembly GCA_034770075.1 of Aralia elata. NCBI lineage: Eukaryota > Viridiplantae > Streptophyta > Magnoliopsida > Apiales > Araliaceae > Aralia > Aralia elata. Next base: position 32,559,750 of record CM068377.1, read on the forward strand.
GTGAGCAAGGTTGAGACAGTTCATTTTATTGGCGCTTTGAGTAGCGAGCTATTGATGCTCTGGATAAGCAATCAATTGGCGCTTCGTAGCGAGCAAAATGAACATAATGTCGCCTTGGCATGTGCCAAGATGAGGTTAATTTCATTAACCAAATATAAGATGTCCCACCATCTATATAAACCTGTACTAAAAGCCGGATGCGAAGTTCAGAGTTGGCGCTTGGGAAAGCAAGCAATTTGGAATTTCGAGTTAGGCGCTTGTGGAGCGACTGAACTAAGATCCGTACGGCATGACTAGAAGACATATGCTCATGTAGATGAGATTGTCTGCCGTAACATGATAACCGGACACGAAATTTCAAATGTGGCGCTTTGATAAGCGAGCAATTTGAAATGTTCGGGTTAGCCACTCTGGGAGTGACTAGACTAAGGTCCGCACAACAAGGCTATAGAATAGTATGTTATGGGAGGGTTACATGAGCTAAACGATCAAGCAATGGAGGTGAGAGAATGAATCCCTGTTTCCTCACCATGTGAGTCCAGTAAGACAGGATTGTTAGTCCTACATCTAGTGTTCTTTGTGATTTTTGACTATACTACAAAGATATGGATTGATGTTGCTACTTTGGTTTCGATTCCTACGGTCAGGATTGATGAGACAATAAGGACCGATTCTGGAAAAGCAGTTGATTCATATCTGAGTAGTATTAGGGCAAAGGGAAGACAATTTGATTTCACCTCGTTCTGCACTTATTGTCGACAACTATGGCGCTTTGATAGCGATATAGTAATAAGTGAGATACGAAATGGACATGGGCCCAAAGGTGGTTAAGTATGGCTCTCTGAGGGATTAGAGATGCTTGACCTTGTGAAAATCAAATGTGTCTGAAGTACTCTGAGTTTATGGGTTGTAACATCTACGTGAACTAATTGAGTTTGGCGTGAGAGCTCCACACTGTTTTTCTTTAAAAAGGTAGATGTCTCTATTTTGGCCTTAACGGGTTTGATATAGAGCTCCCGCATTGTAGGTGAACTCAGCGGTCGCACGGTCCGGCAACTAAAGATTTACGATTTTTGGTTTGAGCTATATTTTTGCAGATGTGATGATTACATCATCCCCGCCATGGGTGAGTGGGAGATGTTGGAAAATGGTAATGGGCAACACTATTATTTTGGTGGGACACCCATGTCTTGGTTCGTTGTAAGCCATCTCCATTATTTCACCTGATCTTTGCTTTCCTGTAATGCATGTGAGTCCTTCACTAGCACACACTCTCTCTCCTTCATTATATGTATTGAATTGGGTTCTCTAAATGAAGTGAATCGGATATTAATTTGATAAGGAATTTGAGAGAGAAAATATTGCATACTGCACTCTGCAAAATATAGAGCTCCTAAATATTCGGTAATATTCTTGTTGAACGGATCGTGGAATAGAGCTCCGTTTTCATCCCACAAGGATTATAATTCGGAGACGACGCTGGGTCGTGGATTAGTTCGTGGACTGGTTCAAGATTTTTTGTACCAAAGATTTAATACGCTTCAAGAGGTATTTTATTTTGGTTCTCGATTTTGTAAACTTATGCTAGCGTACATGGTATTAAATCCCTTTAGAAAACAACTTATATAGATACTTTAAACCAATTGCAGAGCACCTAATAGTCAATTTATAAGATTGCACTGCACTTCATCCCTAATTTAACCCCAATAGGAAGAGAAATAAAATTAGCAAAAAAAAAAAATCTGATAGCGACCGCTGGTGATTGCTGAGTGTTTTAATTTTAGAAATGGTTTGGACCTAATAGCGACCGCCTCGTTTTCTCGTGGAACCAACAACGACGGTTGTTGCCTCTTTTTAAGTCTTAAATAAAAAAGCTCTAACTCACGCAAGTATATGTGGTCAACAAGTAATACAGAGGAAGTAAAGTATCGTCCCACAGAGACAGGATTAAATTAATATACTATGCATCAGTCCTATCACTATATTTATTTGCCTAAACTAATGATTTGATTGTGTTGACAAAATTATTTCTAAATCAATTAACAACTAAAGAATCAAATACTAACGGAATATATCAAACTTGGAATTAATGGGATCCTAACTTCATTTAATAGTTCATCTAATTACCACTATCATGCTAGTAAGTTCACATATCACAGAAAAGTAGCCAAGGACACAAAAATAGACATAACCATTTGTCAATGCATTATGACCTACTTACATAATATCCATACTTGATAGACACCATGTAATCATCACTATAACCAAAATCACTATATTTCTATGTGAAATTGCAATTATATTGATTTTAAGCACAAGTCCTTATTTTGACTCTTACGGTGAAACAATATATTTCTATCTGATTCACACAATATTAAGCTATCCAATTAAGCCTCATATTCGCAAGTTATCATGATTACAATTCATACTTATATGTTGTTTTTCAATTCCATACAAGTACTGAAATCGAATGGTGATCAATCATTCATGCATGCAAAACAATCATGATAGAAGTTCCTTATGATATGCAAAACAATCTAACAATCAAGCTTATAATTAAACTACATATTAAAATCCGTTAGAATCCCATAATGGAGATTAGTTCATGTCTGAACCAAAAGCCATTATGGGATCAAAACTAAACATGGAGAAATAAACAATCAATTGAAAATAAGAAGAATTAGATTGATCAAACCCAATTGAAGAAATAAATCCAAAGTAAGCTTAAACCCACATCAAAATCCAATGCTCGAACAAAAGTAATCCACGGAATAAATTCTCTAAAAACTATCTCTAGAAAAGTAGTATAATAATCAATCATAAAAATAATCCCCCTCCTAATGTTGCCCTAATTACATAAGATAAGCATTTTTCCCCCCATCCTTTTCCGTATCCAACTCTACTTCAAGTAGACAAACTGCCGCACCTAAACTGCCTTTGGTGCCCCGGCGCCATATCCAATACATTTATAGCGCCCCGGCGCCATATCCAAAATTACCAAGATGCCCCTAGCTTCAAGATTAGTTACCAAACACCTAGATTGACCTTGTTACTCTTTCAATTCCCTCCTGCATAACATAAACACAAAAACGAATAAAATGATAATAAAAACACTCAAAGACAGCAATAAATTAAGCTCAAAAGCACTAGATTCGTAGGTATAAAATCCACTCATCAAATACCCCCAAACTTAACCAATTGCTTGTCCCCAAGCAATGCAATACTCAAATCACCGTACTACACGAATCCAAATCAAACAACAAATAATGCAATGTCCAACTCTGGCCTCAAAGATAAAATCACTATTCAAATAGAGTATTCAACTAATGCAAGAGTTCCAACATAAACCAGTTAGCCAAATCTCACTTGTCAACACCCATGTTATGTGTGAACCAACAACTTCAGTCAATCTTAACTCAAATCACAAACTTAATCAATTTCTTAGAAAGAACTCCAGTTTTACTTAACTCAACCAGTGAACACGACCAATCTACCTACTGCAAGCAATTTCTAAGCACAGGATCGTCACCAAGGTTTATTTACCACACTCAAATCTTTTTTTTTTCCTCTCGATCCTTCCCCAGTTTTTTTAACTTTTTAGTGAGTGCATTTTATGCTCCGTCTCACTTTCTTTTGAACGAGTGCGTTTTACGCTCCATCTCGTTGCATGTGTTTATGAATGAGTGCGTTTTACGCTCCATCTCAATCCACCACATGTTCCATTCTTAAATCGGGAAGAGTTCAAAATTTTCCAATTTTTTTTCTTTTTTTTTTTCTGGACTCCCCCAAACTTAGGTCATTGCTTACACTAGCCTTCAAAGAGGATTCACCGATTTCATCACATTATTCCCAAAGTTCTTACCAGAAATAGAGTATGTAAGGATTTGAATTAGATTAACCATTAGAACAATTTTTTAAGATTGCTAACATGAGTATCAAACTAGCCAAATTAACTCACTGGTTACATCATCACTTCTATCAGCTTTCAACTCTAAGTGAATCTCAAATTATCAAACAATTCTCATCATTGGCCCAAAATTAAAGGACTACATCATTTACCGCTCGATTCATGCAGCTAAATGCCCAACACAACCTAAAATGTAATCCTAATCTATCAATGTCATGCAAACATAAGTATACGAAACATAAATAAATGCATCAATAACAACGTGCACCTATCCTATATGCATTAACTACCAACAAGTCAAACATAAAACAACAGAAAACAACCCCCAAACTTAAATAAATCAATGCCCTCATTGAAAAGCATAAACAAAAACGAAGAATGGAGGACTTCCCTGAACAAACTACACTGCAGGAGGGACCTCGTCATCATTCTGATCCTCATCATCACTGCGCTCCAAATCAGACGGAGGGAACACAGGTAAAATAGGTGCAGACGGGAACTGACTGGAATCAACCGAAGGATTTAGCCGAGCAAACATATTGACCATGGAAGTGTTGAAGGAGACATTATACTCGTACATGGTATCTTGTCGCTCAGCCAAACGAACATTTTGGGCTTCGATATTGTAGAACCACCGATCAATCTCACGTTGGACCTCAAAAGGAACTTCAAAACGAGGCGGTGCAGTATAAGAACTAGATGATGCAGGGTTAGGTGCTGGCTGAGCTGTAGGATCTGGCTGTGAAACTATAAACCCTAACCCACGCGGGTGACTTATACATCCTGTCCATTTAACTGTGTAGCGTATAATCATCTTGTGGTCCAGAACAGGCATAGGCGGCTGCATAATCTCATCATCCTTCCATTTGACCCCCGCCCGTGCACATAGAGCACAAACAAGAGAGGGATGTGGTAACCCACCAGTGGTACCACCTTTTGAAGCACGGATAATGGAATTCCTAATAATAAGGCCAACGTTCATGGTCTTCCCAGTCACCAAACAATACAAAAGCACGGCTCTTTCCCTTGTCACATCGCTCACGTGAGTAGACGGCATTAATTTAGCGCACAAGAAAGCATACCACGCCTTTCCATACTGACTGAGCCTGGATTGCGGAAAGTTCATGCTACCGCGCCCACGAGCTTTCCATGTTGTACCCGGTTGACACAACTCTTGAAGTATCTGATCATAGTCAGGTCCATTACGCACAAAATCTGTGTAGTCATTGTGAGAACCCGAATCTGCCAAGTTATAGATGTGATTAATCTCCGGGCAATCAAAGTTCACAGACTTTCCTCGCACGGTAAACCCGTCACGGTCCTTAACATGCGCATGAAATTCCTTTACCACGGCTATAACTGCGGAATCCGGTTGTGCCGTAAACAAACCCCATCGACGCTCAGCAATCATTAAAGCCATCTCGCCATCTTGTGAAGTTGGTTGCAACCCCCGTTCTGGAACTAATGGCCGCTGTGCGAGTTTAAGATATCGATCTTGCACTTCTGCACTAGCAAATCGCTTCTTGTCAAAGGTTTTAGTTGGAGTAGAAGTAGATCCTTCCCCACGTTGTCTTTTGGATGCCATAGTTACCTAAAAAAAATAGCGTAATTCAGTCCATTGTACCATAAAATAATTGCACAACAAGATAGTCGACTAAAAACTAGTGCAATGATCATATGACAAGTACATAGCGGAAATCCCCAAACGTAAGGTCTATAGCAATTTCATAGTGATTCAAGCCACATAAGTGTCATCATGTCCATAATTGCTACAAGAACCAAACGAGAAAGCAATGACAATACCCAACAGTGAAAATTATACCCTAGTGCGCAGATACCATGATGCCAATTATAAACTCAATTGTAGACTAACATCATGAGGGTTTCCCAAAACGAGTGTGGCAATGCATTGCACAAGCAATCTAATCATATGCACGTTAACTATGTAACATGAGCCATCAAGCATGTAATTGCACATTACCCCCAAAAATATTCACACAAGCATATTATCAAACACATGGTGGGCGACATGAAAATTTCAACATTCGATACTTCAATAAGTGCACGCATGACACCCAATCATAGTTAAGTCACTCCCAAACAAGGTTTCATATCAGACAAACAAGATTCATTGATAATTTAGCCTCATACCTTACATAATTCACTCAATTTTAATCAACAAAATAAACTTACCTTGATGTACCGTTGAAAAAGAGAAAAAAGTAGGGAGAGAATGCTTAATCCAGACCCTAAATCCGTGCTAGCAAAATGGCTTGTGTGCAAGTAACTACTTGAGAACAAAAATTTGTGGGAGAGATGAAGATTTATGGAAGAAAAGTGAAGAAACAAGGAGGAAGGCTGCTGTTGTGCGGTACTTGTTTAGGGCTGAAAGCCCTATTTTTTTTTTAAAATGCCGATTATAGCGCCGGGGCGCCATATTTTGCTAACCTTCCGCGCCGGGGCGCCATAAACAGTACCTGGGTATGAACTTTAGAGCCGAGGCACCATACTCCTTTGTTTTATAGCGTCGGGGCTCCATAAACAGTACCTGGGTATGGACTTTAGAGCCAGGGCGCCATACTCCTTTGTTTTATAGCGCCGGGGCGCCATAAACAGTACCTGTAAGTGAGCCATAGCGCCGGGGCGCTATACTTCTTAGTATTATAGAGCCGATGCGCCATAACTTGTTAGGCTGTTCTGCATTAGGCGCGGGGGCGCTGGATTTGTGCTTGATGACTTGTTTCTTCCCATACTTAAGCAAATGTTGTCCATATCAAGCTTCTACATGCTACTAGTACAGAATACCCCAAACATCCAAGTTAGTCCTAAAAAAATAAAAAAAATAAAAAATTAACTAAACAAAAGAAAAACACAAAATTAAACCGCTGGGTTGCCTCCCAGGTAGCGCTAAGTTATAGTCAATTAGCTCGACTTCCTTTGAAGATCATGTTGTAGAAAGGACTAAGGTGACTTTTTGTCTGTCCACCTCATCCCCAAAGTAATGCTTCAACCTCTGTCCATTCACTTTGAACGATTGATCCGGCAATTTGTCGTATACTTCAACCGCGCCATGTGGAAAAACCGTCTTCACCGTGAATGGTCCTGACCATCTGGATTTTAGCTTCCCGGGAAAAAGTTTGAGTCTGGAGTTGAAAAGTAAAACCCTTTGACCCGGTTCAAATGTTCTTTCTATGATCTTACGATCATGCCATTTCTTCACCTTCTCCTTGTACAGCTTCGAGTTTTCATATGCCCGTAATCGAAATTCGTCCAACTCATTGATTTGAAGTAGTCGTTTTTCCCCTGCAGCTGTTGAATCAAAGTTCAATTTATGAATTGCCCAATATGCCTTGTGCTCGAGCTCCATAGGAAGATGACAAGCTTTTCCGTAAACAAGCTGAAATGGTGACATGCCCAACGGAGTTTTGTAAGCAGTCCGATAGGCCCACACAGCATCATCCAGTTTCAAGGACCAATCCTTCCTTGTCGGATTCACAATTTTTTCGAGGATTCTTTTTACTTCTCGATTGGATACTTCAGCCTGTCCGTTCGTCTGGGGGTGATAAGCTGTAGCTATACAATGATTTACCCCATACTTGGCCAGCAACGCTGTGAACTGCCTGTTGCAGAAATGACTACCTTCATCGCTAATAATGGCCCTAGGAGTCCCAAATCTAGTGAAAATACTTCGATGCAAAAACTTTAGGACTACCTTGGCATCATTTGTCGGGAGTGCTGCCACTTCTACCCATTTAAACACATAGTCAACGGCTAACAAGATGTAGAGATTACCGCACGAAGACACGAAAGGGCCCATGAAATCAATCCCCCAAACGTCGAAAACTTCGACTTCAAGGATTGTGCTCAAAGGCATTTCATTCCTCTTTGAAATATTACCAATTCTCTGACATCTATCACACCGCTGAACAAAACTGTATGCATCTTTAAAGATTGTCGGCCAGTAGAATCCTGCTTGAAGTACTCTAGCCGTTGTTCTCTCCCCGCCATAATGTCCTCCATACACAGAAGAATGGCAATCATGTAAAATCCCTTCGGTCTCACTATATGAGATACACCTTCTTATCATTTGATCCGCACATTGTTTAAACAAGTACGACTCATCCCATATATACCATTTAACATCGTGCAAGAACTTTTTCTTTTGGTGCCCCACCAAGTCAGAAGGTAACATCTTACTCACCAAATAATTTGCGTAATCCGCAAACCATGGCACTTCCCCTTGCACCACAAACAACTGCTCATCCGGAAAAGATTCATTGATTTCAACTTTGTCTTCGTTCTCCCTTTCCGGCTGCTCTAGTCGAGATAAGTGGTCTGCTACTTGGTTTTCGGTACCTTTCCTATCCTTGATCTCCAAATCAAATTCTTGCAACAACAATATCCACCTGATCAACCTGGGCTTTGCATCCTTCTTCGCCACTAAGTGTCGAATTGCCGAGTGATCCGTATACACTATTACCTTTGTGCCTATCAGATATGCCCTAAATTTATCAAAGGCATACACCACTGCCAATAACTCTTTCTCCGTGGTGGTGTAGTTTAATTGCGCATCTGTGAGGGTTTTGCTTGGCATAGTAAATCACATGAAAAACCTTCTCCTTTCGTTGTCCCAGAACAGCCCCCACAGCATAATCACTGGCGTCGCACATTATCTCAAATGGCAAATCCCAAACCGGTGCAGTTAATGATTGGTGCTGAAGTTAACCGTTCCTTCAAATGCTCAAAAGCCGACACGCAAGCCTTATCAAAATTAAACTGGGTATCCTTCTCCAATAAACTGCATAGTGGTTTAGTTATCTTGGAGAAGTCTTTTATGAATCTGCGGTAGAAGCCTGCATGTCCAAGAAAACTACGAACACCCTTTACGGAAGTAGGTGGTGGCAAGTTCTCGATAGTCTCCAGCTTAGCCCTATCCACCTCAAGTCCCTTCTTTGAAACTTTGTGTCCCAAAATAATACCTTCTTGTACCATAAAATGGCACTTTTCCCAGTTTAGTACTAAATTAGTTTCGACACATCTTCTCAACACCATTACCAAATTCTCAAGGCATAAATCAAATGAATCCCCAAACACCGAGAAGTCGTCCATGAATACCTCCATATTCTGCTCCACCATGTCCGAAAAAATGGCCATCATGCATCTCTGAAAGGTGGCTGGAGCGTTGCATAATCCGAAAGACATCCTTCGGAAAGCAAAAGTACCGTATGCCGATGTCCGCTTTGGTGAGAGGTATGGCTTGCCAAGGTTGGGGGGCATTCAACTCAAGGAATTACGTATGTGAACACGAGTCTTGATTCAGCCTTATACGGAGAGGGCTATTATCCCAGGTTAGTCTGCTAAGTCTGCTCCGGAGGAACTATCCGATACAACAGACGCATTCCCATCTGAACCAAGAGATTCCTTTTCTCCCGAAGCTGCTTGTCCCGAAACCACATTTCTCGAAGCCGCATCTCCAGCCGAAGACGCAGAAAGAGATACCGACATGTGAAAGTCGTCTTTTCCTGGTCATCTGGAGCTATCATGATTTGATTGTAGCCTGAATAACCATCCAGAAGGCAATAATACTTGTGACCTGCTAGTCTATCCAACATTTGATCGATGAATGACAGTGGGAAGTGATCTTTCCTCGTAGCTTTGTTAAGCCTGCGGTAATCCATACAGACTCTCCACCCCGTCACTGTTCGTGTAGGAATCAACTCATTGTTCTGATTTGTGACCACAGTCATACCACCCTTTTTCGGTACACATTGCACTGGACTTACCCATGAACTATCTGAAATTGGGTATATTATGCCTGCATCCAACCATTTCAGAACTTCTTTTTTGACCACTTCTTTCATTATCGGATTAAGTCGTCTTTGTTACTCCACTGCCGGCTTACTACCATCTTCTAACAAGATCTTATGCATGCAAAAAGAAGGGCTGATTCCTTTTATGTCTGCTATAGTCCATCCAATAGCCGACTTGTACTCTCTAAGGACTCGAAAAAAAGTAGTTTTTCTTCCTGACAATATGTTAGAGCAGAAGAAATAATTACCGGTAGCTTTGAATCTTTATTTAAAAACGCGTACCTTAAATGATCCGGTAGTGGTTTTAAATCAAGTTCTGGAGGTATTTCAAGAGATGGCTTCAATTTTTCTGATGTTTCTCCAGCTTTCTTTAACGGCTCAACAGGAGTTTGGAACTTTCAGAACTTTGGAGTAGTATCCAGAAATTTCACCAGTTCTTCAAATTCTTCATCTTCCAATTCTGAATTTTCAGCAATAATACTTCTCAATGGTTCATACTTTACCAGGCTTGGAACTTCCTCATTTAAAATCTGATCCACCAAATCAACTCTGAAGCATTCCTCTTCATCCGTTGGGAACTTCATTGCCTTGAAAACGTTAAAGGTAACCTCCTGATCATGAACACGCATAGTGAGTTCCCCTTTCTGAACGTCAATTAAGGTCCTTCCTGTGGCCAAGAATGGTCTCCCCAGAATGATTGGTATATTCTTATCTTCTTCATAATCCAAAACAACGAAATCAGCCGGAGGAAAGATGAATTTATCCACTTTTACCAATACATCTTCAACTATTCCCCGTGGATACGTGATGGATCTGTCAGCTAGCTGCAACGAAATGTTTGTCGGCTTTGGATCCGGCAACCCCAACTGCTTAAATACTGACAACGGCATCAAATTTATGCTCGCCCCGAGATCACACAAACATTTACTGAAGCTCATCTTTCCGATCGTGCATGGTATTGTAAAACTACCCGGATCCCTCAGCTTTGGTGGTAATTTGCGCTGAAGCACTGCACTGCATTCCTCTGTCAAGGCCACTGTCTCAAACTCTTCTAATCTTCTCTTCCTTGACAATATACTCTTCATGAACTTTGCATAACTCGGCATTTGTTCCAATGCCTCCGCGAAAGGTATATTAATTTGCAGCTTTTTAAATACCTCCAAAAACTTACTGAAATGTCTATCTTCCCTCTGCTTATTCAATCTCTGAGGATACGGAACCCGAGGGTGAACTGGTGGTGTTGTTCTTAAGGGCTTCTCAACTGGACTTGCCTTGTTGTCCTCTTCCTGCTGTAGTTCAGAATCTTCCTTGTTTTCTTTATCATCAGACACAATCTCTTCCTCGCAAGGATGTGCGACCTCCCCAATATGAGACGGCGTAGGCGCGCCTCGTGGATTTTCTGTACACTGTTTCCCAGACCTCAACGTAATTTCCTGACATTGTTCCTTCCCTTCTCTTCTTGGATTTGTCTCTGTAGTACTTGGTAACGAACCCTGGTTCCTGGTACTAAGCATGCTCGCCATTTGCCCCATTTGAGTTTCTAGATTCTTAATAGCCACTGCTTGGCTTTTGATCATTACCTCTGTGTTTGCCATGTACTTCATCATCATCTCCTCCATTTCTGATTTCTTTTCTTGCTGAGGTGCAGCTGGGGTGTGTGATGCTGTTGTTGAGAGAATCCCGGTGGAAAGGGTGGTCTTGGTGCAAACGGTTGATGAGATTGGTGTGCTTGATATTGTTGTTGTGGTGGTTGGTGTTGTTGAGCATTTTGTTGATTACTCCAGCTGAAATTAGGATGGTTTCTGTTGTTGGGATGGTAGGAGTTCTGAACTTGATTCTGTGGCTTTTGATAGTTGCTTACGTATTGAACCGACTCTGTATTGATAGCACATTCTTCTGTTAGGTGTGATCCCGCACATAACTCACACACAAACGCCACTTGCTTAACCTTGCTGTCAGCCAAAGCGTCAATTTTCTTTGCCATAGCTGCCATTTGAGCTGATAATGCCGTAATAGAATCTACTTCCAACACACCTGCAACTCTGGGTTGTGGCATCCTAGCCGTGGGATTTTGAAAATCATTCGCTGCCATCGTCTCAATAAGGTCATAGGCTTCTTCATAACTCTTTGACGAAATTGCACCACCTGCAGCTGCATCTACAATCGACCTTGACTGACATCCCAATCCACTATAAAATGTGTTGAGCACCATCCAATCTAGCATACCATGGTGCGGACACTTCCTTAGCATCTCTTTGTATCTCTCCCAAGCCTCATATAACGATTCGCCCTGATGTTGCTCGAACTGAGAGATTGCTGTCTTCATTTTCGCTGTCCTAGCCATTGGGAAAAACTTGGCTAAGAATTTCTGTGCTAAGTCCTCCCATGTGGTAATTGACCCTGAAGGTAAAGAATGGAGCCAACTTCTCGCTTTATCACTTAAGGAGAATGGAAATAGTCTCAGTCTAATAGCATCCTCCGTCACTCCGTTATACCTGAACGTATCGCATACTTCAATAAAACTCAAGAGATGCTCATTAGGATCTTCTGTAGCTGCACCCCCAAACTGTACCGAATTTTTCACCATCTGAATAGTGCCCGGTTTTATTTCAAAGGTGTTCGCTGCTATTGCTGGCCTGACTATGCTTGACTGTAGTCCATGAATGTTCGGCATTGAATAATCCCTTAAGGCTCTATGCTGCACTCTACGCTCTTCTATTTGCTCCTCGTCTGCCATATTGGATGTAGTACTTTCTAAATCTGCTTGTAAGTTTCTACGCACTCTCGCCTTCCAACCTCTCCCGTTAATATTATCCTGAGCTGGTGTCAACTCTGAGTTGGATGATCGTGTGTGCATAAAAATTCTACAAGTACCTGAAACCAATACAGAAAATAAAAAATAGAAATGAGAAAAGATTAGAATAGTCTAAGTCAAACAATATAGCTTAAAACTGATGATAACAATAAAAATCTAACGCCTGTCCCCGGCAACGGCGCCAAAAACTTGTTGCCTCTTTTTAAGTCTTAAATAAAAAAGCTCTAACTCACGCAAGTATATGTGGTCAACAAGTAATACAGAGGAAGTAAAGTATCGTCCCACAGAGACAGGATTAAATTAATATACTATGCATCAGTCCTATCACTATATTTATTTGCCTAAACTAATGATTTGATTGTGTTGACAAAATTATTTCTAAATCAATTAACAACTAAAGAATCAAATACTAACGGAATATATCAAACTTGGAATTAATGGGATCCTAACTTCATTTAATAGTTCATCTAATTACCACTATCATGCTAGTAAGTTCACATATCACAGAAAAGTAGCCAAGGACACAAAAATAGACATAACCATTTGTCAATGCATTATGACCTACTTACATAATATCCATACTTGATAGACACCATGTAATCATCACTATAACCAAAATCACTATATTTCTATGTGAAATTGCAATTATATTGATTTTAAGCACAAGTCCTTATTTTGACTCTTACGGTGAAACAATATATTTCTATCTGATTCACACAATATTAAGCTATCCAATTAAGCCTCATATTCGCAAGTTATCATGATTACAATTCATACTTATATGTTGTTTTTCAATTCCATACAAGTACTGAAATCGAATGGTGATCAATCATTCATGCATGCAAAACAATCATGATAGAAGTTCCTTATGATATGCAAAACAATCTAACAATCAAGCTTATAATTAAACTACATATTAAAATCCGTTAGAATCCCATAATGGAGATTAGTTCATGTCTGAACCAAAAGCCATTATGGGATCAAAACTAAACATGGAGAAATAAACAATCAATTGAAAATAAGAAGAATTAGATTGATCAAACCCAATTGAAGAAATAAATCCAAAGTAAGCTTAAACCCACATCAAAATCCAATGCTCGAACAAAAGTAATCCACGGAATAAATTCTCTAAAAACTATCTCTAGAAAAGTAGTATAATAATCAATCATAAAAATAATCCCCCTCCTAATGTTGCCCTAATTACATAAGATAAGCATTTTTCCCCCCATCCTTTTCCGTATCCAACTCTACTTCAAGTAGACAAACTGCCGCACCTAAACTGCCTTTGGTGCCCCGGCGCCATATCCAATACATTTATAGCGCCCCGGCGCCATATCCAAAATTACCAAGATGCCCCTAGCTTCAAGATTAGTTACCAAACACCTAGATTGACCTTGTTACTCTTTCAATTCCCTCCTGCATAACATAAACACAAAAACGAATAAAATGATAATAAAAACACTCAAAGACAGCAATAAATTAAGCTCAAAAGCACTAGATTCGTAGGTATAAAATCCACTCATCAAATACCCCCAAACTTAACCAATTGCTTGTCCCCAAGCAATGCAATACTCAAATCACCGTACTACACGAATCCAAATCAAACAACAAATAATGCAATGTCCAACTCTGGCCTCAAAGATAAAATCACTATTCAAATAGAGTATTCAACTAATGCAAGAGTTCCAACATAAACCAGTTAGCCAAATCTCACTTGTCAACACCCATGTTATGTGTGAACCAACAACTTCAGTCAATCTTAACTCAAATCACAAACTTAATCAATTTCTTAGAAAGAACTCCAGTTTTACTTAACTCAACCAGTGAACACGACCAATCTACCTACTGCAAGCAATTTCTAAGCACAGGATCGTCACCAAGGTTTATTTACCACACTCAAATCTTTTTTTTTTCCTCTCGATCCTTCCCCAGTTTTTTTAACTTTTTAGTGAGTGCATTTTATGCTCCGTCTCACTTTCTTTTGAACGAGTGCGTTTTACGCTCCATCTCGTTGCATGTGTTTATGAATGAGTGCGTTTTACGCTCCATCTCAATCCACCACATGTTCCATTCTTAAATCGGGAAAAGTTCAAAATTTTCCAATTTTTTTTCTTTTTTTTTTTCTGGACTCCCCCAAACTTAGGTCATTGCTTACACTAGCCTTCAAAGAGGATTCACCGATTTCATCACATTATTCCCAAAGTTCTTACCAGAAATAGAGTATGTAAGGATTTGAATTAGATTAACCATTAGAACAATTTTTAAGATTGCTAACATGAGTATCAAACTAGCCAAATTAACTCACTGGTTACATCATCACTTCTATCAGCTTTCAACTCTAAGTGAATCTCAAATTATCAAACAATTCTCATCATTGGCCCAAAATTAAAGGACTACATCATTTACCGCTCGATTCATGCAGCTAAATGCCCAACACAACCTAAAATGTAATCCTAATCTATCAATGTCATGCAAACATAAGTATACGAAACATAAATAAATGCATCAATAACAACGTGCACCTATCCTATATGCATTAACTACCAACAAGTCAAACATAAAACAACAGAAAACAACCCCCAAACTTAAATAAATCAATGCCCTCATTGAAAAGCATAAACAAAAACGAAGAATGGAGGACTTCCCTGAACAAACTACACTGCAGGAGGGACCTCGTCATCATTCTGATCCTCATCATCACTGCGCTCCAAATCAGACGGAGGGAACACAGGTAAAATAGGTGCAGACGGGAACTGACTGGAATCAACCGAAGGATTTAGCCGAGCAAACATATTGACCATGGAAGTGTTGAAGGAGACATTATACTCGTACATGGTATCTTGTCGCTCAGCCAAACGAACATTTTGGGCTTCGATATTGTAGAACCACCGATCAATCTCACGTTGGACCTCAAAAGGAACTTCAAAACGAGGCGGTGCAGTATAAGAACTAGATGATGCAGGGTTAGGTGCTGGCTGAGCTGTAGGATCTGGCTGTGAAACTATAAACCCTAACCCACGCGGGTGACTTATACATCCTGTCCATTTAACTGTGTAGCGTATAATCATCTTGTGGTCCAGAACAGGCATAGGCGGCTGCATAATCTCATCATCCTTCCATTTGACCCCCGCCCGTGCACATAGAGCACAAACAAGAGAGGGATGTGGTAACCCACCAGTGGTACCACCTTTTGAAGCACGGATAATGGAATTCCTAATAATAAGGCCAACGTTCATGGTCTTCCCAGTCACCAAACAATACAAAAGCACGGCTCTTTCCCTTGTCACATCGCTCACGTGAGTAGACGGCATTAATTTAGCGCACAAGAAAGCATACCACGCCTTTCCATACTGACTGAGCCTGGATTGCGGAAAGTTCATGCTACCGCGCCCACGAGCTTTCCATGTTGTACCCGGTTGACACAACTCTTGAAGTATCTGATCATAGTCAGGTCCATTACGCACAAAATCTGTGTAGTCATTGTGAGAACCCGAATCTGCCAAGTCATAGATGTGATTAATCTCCGGGCAATCAAAGTTCACAGACTTTCCTCGCACGGTAAACCCGTCACGGTCCTTAACATGCGCATGAAATTCCTTTACCACGGCTATAACTGCGGAATCCGGTTGTGCCGTAAACAAACCCCATCGACGCTCAGCAATCATTAAAGCCATCTCGCCATCTTGTGAAGTTGGTTGCAACCCCCGTTCTGGAACTAATGGCCGCTGTGCGAGTTTAAGATATCGATCTTGCACTTCTGCACTAGCAAATCGCTTCTTGTCAAAGGTTTTAGTTGGAGTAGAAGTAGATCCTTCCCCACGTTGTCTTTTGGATGCCATAGTTACCTAAAAAAAATAGCGTAATTCAGTCCATTGTACCATAAAATAATTGCACAACAAGATAGTCGACTAAAAACTAGTGCAATGATCATATGACAAGTACATAGCGGAAATCCCCAAACGTAAGGTCTATAGCAATTTCATAGTGATTCAAGCCACATAAGTGTCATCATGTCCATAATTGCTACAAGAACCAAACGAGAAAGCAATGACAATACCCAACAGTGAAAATTATACCCTAGTGCGCAGATACCATGATGCCAATTATAAACTCAATTGTAGACTAACATCATGAGGGTTTCCCAAAACGAGTGTGGCAATGCATTGCACAAGCAATCTAATCATATGCACGTTAACTATGTAACATGAGCCATCAAGCATGTAATTGCACATTACCCCCAAAAATATTCACACAAGCATATTATCAAACACATGGTGGGCGACATGAAAATTTCAACATTCGATACTTCAATAAGTGCACGCATGACACCCAATCATAGTTAAGTCACTCCCAAACAAGGTTTCATATCAGACAAACAAGATTCATTGATAATTTAGCCTCATACCTTACATAATTCACTCAATTTTAATCAACAAAATAAACTTACCTTGATGTACCGTTGAAAAAGAGAAAAAAGTAGGGAGAGAATGCTTAATCCAGACCCTAAATCCGTGCTAGCAAAATGGCTTGTGTGCAAGTAACTACTTGAGAACAAAAATTTGTGGGAGAGATGAAGATTTATGGAAGAAAAGTGAAGAAACAAGGAGGAAGGCTGCTGTTGTGCGGTACTTGTTTAGGGCTGAAAGCCCTATTTTTTTTTAAAATGCCGATTATAGCGCCGGGGCGCCATATTTTGCTAACCTTCCGCGCCGGGGCGCCATAAACAGTACCTGGGTATGAACTTTAGAGCCGAGGCACCATACTCCTTTGTTTTATAGCGTCGGGGCTCCATAAACAGTACCTGGGTATGGACTTTAGAGCCAGGGCGCCATACTCCTTTGTTTTATAGCGCCGGGGCGCCATAAACAGTACCTGTAAGTGAGCCATAGCGCCGGGGCGCTATACTTCTTAGTATTATAGAGCCGATGCGCCATAACTTGTTAGGCTGTTCTGCATTAGGCGCGGGGGCGCTGGATTTGTGCTTGATGACTTGTTTCTTCCCATACTTAAGCAAATGATGTTGTCCATATCAAGCTTCTACATGCTACTAGTACAGAATACCCCAAACATCCAAGTTAGTCCTAAAAAAATAAAAAAAATAAAAAATTAACTAAACAAAAGAAAAACACAAAATTAAACCGCTGGGTTGCCTCCCAGGTAGCGCTAAGTTATAGTCAATTAGCTCGACTTCCTTTGAAGATCATGTTGTAGAAAGGACTAAGGTGACTTTTTGTCTGTCCACCTCATCCCCAAAGTAATGCTTCAACCTCTGTCCATTCACTTTGAACGATTGATCCGGCAATTTGTCGTATACTTCAACCGCGCCATGTGGAAAAACCGTCTTCACCGTGAATGGTCCTGACCATCTGGATTTTAGCTTCCCGGGAAAAAGTTTGAGTCTGGAGTTGAAAAGTAAAACCCTTTGACCCGGTTCAAATGTTCTTTCTATGATCTTACGATCATGCCATTTCTTCACCTTCTCCTTGTACAGCTTCGAGTTTTCATATGCCCGTAATCGAAATTCGTCCAACTCATTGATTTGAAGTAGTCGTTTTTCCCCTGCAGCTGTTGAATCAAAGTTCAATTTATGAATTGCCCAATATGCCTTGTGCTCGAGCTCCATAGGAAGATGACAAGCTTTTCCGTAAACAAGCTGAAATGGTGACATGCCCAACGGAGTTTTGTAAGCAGTCCGATAGGCCCACACAGCATCATCCAGTTTCAAGGACCAATCCTTCCTTGTCGGATTCACAATTTTTTCGAGGATTCTTTTTACTTCTCGATTGGATACTTCAGCCTGTCCGTTCGTCTGGGGGTGATAAGCTGTAGCTATACAATGATTTACCCCATACTTGGCCAGCAACGCTGTGAACTGCCTGTTGCAGAAATGACTACCTTCATCGCTAATAATGGCCCTAGGAGTCCCAAATCTAGTGAAAATACTTCGATGCAAAAACTTTAGGACTACCTTGGCATCATTTGTCGGGAGTGCTGCCACTTCTACCCATTTAAACACATAGTCAACGGCTAACAAGATGTAGAGATTACCGCACGAAGACACGAAAGGGCCCATGAAATCAATCCCCCAAACGTCGAAAACTTCGACTTCAAGGATTGTGCTCAAAGGCATTTCATTCCTCTTTGAAATATTACCAATTCTCTGACATCTATCACACCGCTGAACAAAACTGTATGCATCTTTAAAGATTGTCGGCCAGTAGAATCCTGCTTGAAGTACTCTAGCCGTTTGTTCTCTCCCCGCCCATAATGTCCTCCATACACAGAAGAATGGCAATCATGTAAAATCCCTTCGGTCTCACTATATGAGATACACCTTCTTATCATTTGATCCGCACATTGTTTAAACAAGTACGACTCATCCCATATATACCATTTAACATCGTGCAAGAACTTTTTCTTTTGGTGCCCCACCAAGTCAGAAGGTAACATCTTACTCACCAAATAATTTGCGTAATCCGCAAACCATGGCACTTCCCCTTGCACCACAAACAACTGCTCATCCGGAAAAGATTCATTGATTTCAACTTTGTCTTCGTTCATCCCTTTCCCCCGGCTGCTCTAGTCGAGATAAGTGGTCTGCTACTTGGTTTTCGGTACCTTTCCTATCCTTGATCTCCAAATCAAATTCTTGCAACAACAATATCCACCTGATCAACCTGGGCTTTGCATCCTTCTTCGCCACTAAGTGTCGAATTGCCGAGTGATCCGTATACACTATTACCTTTGTGCCTATCAGATATGCCCTAAATTTATCAAAGGCATACACCACTGCCAATAACTCTTTCTCCGTGGTGGTGTAGTTTAATTGCGCATCTGTGAGGGTTTTGCTGGCATAGTAAATCACATGAAAAACCTTCTCCTTTCGTTGTTGTCCCAGAACAGCCCCCACAGCATAATCACTGGCGTCGCACATTATCTCAAATGGCAAATCCCAAACCGGTGCAGTAATGATTGGTGCTGAAGTTAACCGTTCCTTCAAATGCTCAAAAGCCGACACGCAAGCCTTATCAAAATTAAACTGGGTATCCTTCTCCAATAAACTGCATAGTGGTTTAGTTATCTTGGAGAAGTCTTTTATGAATCTGCGGTAGAAGCCTGCATGTCCAAGAAAACTACGAACACCCTTTACGGAAGTAGGTGGTGGCAAGTTCTCGATAGTCTCCCAGCTTAGCCCTATCCACCTCAAGTCCCTTCTTTGAAACTTTGTGTCCCAAAATAATACCTTCTTGTACCATAAAATGGCACTTTTCCCAGTTTAGTACTAAATTAGTTTCGACACATCTTCTCAACACCATTACCAAATTCTCAAGGCATAAATCAAATGAATCCCCAAACACCGAGAAGTCGTCCATGAATACCTCCATATTCTGCTCCACCATGTCCGAAAAAATGGCCATCATGCATCTCTGAAAGGTGGCTGGAGCGTTGCATAATCCGAAAGACATCCTTCGGAAAGCAAAAGTACCGTATGCCGATGTCCGCTTTGGTGAGAGGTATGGCTTGCCAAGGTTGGGGGGCATTCAACTCAAGGAATTACGTATGTGAACACGAGTCTTGATTCAGCCTTATACGGAGAGGGCTATTATCCCAGGTTAGTCTGCTAAGTCTGCTCCGGAGGAACTATCCGATACAACAGACGCATTCCCATCTGAACCAAGAGATTCCTTTTCTCCCGAAGCTGCTTGTCCCGAAACCACATTTCTCGAAGCCGCATCTCCAGCCGAAGACGCAGAAAGAGATACCGACATGTGAAAGTCGTCTTTTCCTGGTCATCTGGAGCTATCATGATTTGATTGTAGCCTGAATAACCATCCAGAAGGCAATAATACTTGTGACCTGCTAGTCTATCCAACATTTGATCGGATGAATGACAGTGGGAAGTGATCTTTCCTCGTAGCTTTGTTAATCCTGCGGTAATCCATACAGACTCTCCACCCCGTCACTGTTCGTGTAGGAATCAACTCATTGTTCTGATTTGTGACCACAGTCATACCACCCTTTTTCGGTACACATTGCACTGGACTTACCCATGAACTATCTGAAATTGGGTATATTATGCCTGCATCCAACCATTTCAGAACTTCTTTTTTGACCACTTCTTTTCATTATCGGATTAAGTCGTCTTTGTTACTCCACTGCCGGCTTACTACCATCTTCTAACAAGATCTTATGCATGCAAAAAGAAGGGCTGATTCCTTTTATGTCTGCTATAGGTCCATCCAATAGCCGACTTGTACTCTCTAAGGACTCGAAGTAGTTTTTCTTCCTGACAATATGTTTAGAGCAGAAGAAATAATTTACCGGTAGCTTTGAATCTTTATTTAAAAACGCGTACCTTAAAATGATCCGGTAGTGGTTTTAAATCAAGTTCTGGAGGTATTTCAAGAGATGGCTTCAATTTTTCTGATGTTTCTCCAGCTTTCTTTAACGGTCTCAACAGGAGTTTGGAACTTTCAGAACTTTGGAGTAGTATCCAGAAATTTCATCACCAGTTCTTCAAATTCTTCATCTTCCAATTCTGAATTTTCAGCAATAATACTTCTCAATGGTTCATACTTTACCAGGCTTGGAACTTCCTCATTTAAAATCTGATCCACCAAATCAACTCTGAAGCATTCCTCTTCATCCGTTGGGAACTTCATTGCCTTGAAAACGTTAAAGGTAACCTCCTGATCATGAACACGCATAGTGAGTTCCCCTTTCTGAACGTCAATTAAGGTCCTTCCTGTGGCCAAGAATGGTCTCCCCAGAATGATTGGTATATTCTTATCTTCTTCATAATCCAAAACAACGAAATCAGCCGGAAAGATGAATTTATCCACTTTTACCAATACATCTTCAACTATTCCCCGTGGATACGTGATGGATCTGTCAGCTAGCTGCAACGAAATGTTTGTCGGCTTTGGATCCGGCAACCCCAACTGCTTAAATACTGACAACGGCATCAAATTTATGCTCGCCCCGAGATCACACAAACATTTACTGAAGCTCATCTTTCCGATCGTGCATGGTATTGTAAAACTACCCGGATCCCTCAGCTTTGGTGGTAATTTGCGCTGAAGCACTGCACTGCATTCCTCTGTCAAGGCCACTGTCTCAAACTCTTCTAATCTTCTCTTCCTTGACAATATACTCTTCATGAACTTTGCATAACTCGGCATTTGTTCCAATGCCTCCGCGAAAGGTATATTAATTTGCAGCTTTTTAAATACCTCCAAAAACTTACTGAAATGTCTATCTTCCCTCTGCTTATTCAATCTCTGAGGATACGGAAACCCGAGGGTTGAAACTGGTGGTGTTGTTCTTAAGGGCTTCTCAACTGGACTTGCCTTGTTGTCCTCTTCCTGCTGTAGTTCAGAATCTTCCTTGTTTTCTTTATCATCAGACACAATCTCTTCCTCGCAAGGATGTGCGACCTCCCCAATATGAGACGGCGTAGGCGCGCCTCGTGGATTTTCTGTACACTGTTTCCCAGACCTCAACGTAATTTCCTGACATTGTTTCCTTCCCTTCTCTTCTTGGATTTGTCTCTGTAGTACTTGGTAACGAACCCTGGTTCCTGGTACTAAGCATGCTCGCCATTTGCCCCATTTGAGTTTCTAGATTCTTAATAGCCACTGCTTGGCTTTTGATCATTACCTCTGTGTTTGCCATGTACTTCATCATCATCTCCTCCATTTCTGATTTCTTTTCTTGCTGAGGTGCAGCTGGGGTGTGATGCTGTTGTTGAGAGAATCCCGGTGGAAAGGGTGGTCTTGGTGCAAACGGTTGATGAGATTGGTGTGCTTGATATTGTTGTTGTGGTGGTTGGTGTTGTTGAGCATTTTGTTGATTACTCCAGCTGAAATTAGGATGGTTTCTGTTGTTGGGATGGTAGGAGTTTCTGAACTTGATTCTGTGGCTTTTGATAGTTGCTTACGTATTGAACCGACTCTGTATTGATAGCACATTCTTCTGTTAGGTGTGATCCCGCACATAACTCACACACAAACGCCACTTGCTTAACCTTGCTGTCAGCCAAAGCGTCAATTTTCTTTGCCATAGCTGCCATTTGAGCTGATAATGCCGTAATAGAATCTACTTCCAACACACCTGCAACTCTGGGTTGTGGCATCCTAGCCGTGGGATTTTGAAAATCATTCGCTGCCATCGTCTCAATAAGGTCATAGGCTTCTTCATAACTCTTTGACGAAATTGCACCACCTGCCTGCAGCTGCATCTACAATCGACCTTGACTGACATCCCAATCCACTATAAAATGTGTTGAGCACCATCCAATCTAGCATACCATGGTGCGGACACTTCCTTAGCATCTCTTTGTATCTCTCCCAAGCCTCATATAACGATTCGCCCTGATGTTGCTCGAACTGAGAGATTGCTGTCTTCATTTTTCGCTGTCCTAGCCATTGGGAAAAACTTGGCTAAGAATTTCTGTGCTAAGTCCTCCCATGTGGTAAATTGACCCTGAAGGTAAAGAATGGAGCCAACTTCTCGCTTTATCACTTAAGGAGAATGGAAATAGTCTCAGTCTAATAGCATCCTCCGTCACTCCGTTATACCTGAACGTATCGCATACTTCAATAAAACTCAAGAGATGCTCATTAGGATCTTCTGTAGCTGCACCCCCAAACTGTACCGAATTTTTTCACCATCTGAATAGTGCCCGGTTTTATTTCAAAGGTGTTCGCTGCTATTGCTGGCCTGACTATGCTTGACTGTAGTCCATGAATGTTCGGCATTGAATAATCCCTTAAGGCTCTATGCTGCACTCTACGCTCTTCTATTTGCTCCTCGTCTGCCATATTGGATGTAGTACTTTCTAAATCTGCTTGTAAGTTTCTACGCACTCTCGCCTTCCAACCTCTCCCGTTAATATTATCCTGAGCTGGTGTCAACTCTGAGTTGGATGATCGTGTGTGCATAAAAATTCTACAAGTACCTGAAACCAATACAGAAAATAAAAAATAGAAATGAGAAAAGATTAGAATAGTCTAAGTCAAACAATATAGCTTAAAACTGATGATAACAATAAAAATCTAACGCCTGTCCCCGGCAACGGCGCCAAAAACTTGTTGCCTCTTTTTAAGTCTTAAATAAAAAAGCTCTAACTCACGCAAGTATATGTGGTCAACAAGTAATACAGAGGAAGTAAAGTATCGTCCCACAGAGACAGGATTAAATTAATATACTATGCATCAGTCCTATCACTATATTTTATTTGCCTAAACTAATGATTTGATTGTGTTGACAAAATTATTTTCTAAATCAATTAACAACTAAAGAATCAAATACTAAACGGAATATATCAAACTTGGAATTAATGGGATCCTAACTTCATTTAATAGTTCATCTAATTACCACTATCATGCTAGTAAGTTCACATATCACAGAAAAGTAGCCAAGGACACAAAAATAGACATAACCATTTGTCAATGCATTATGACCTACTTACCATAATATCCATACTTGATAGACACCATGTAATCATCACTATAACCAAAATCACTATATTTCTATGTGAAATTGCAATTATATTGATTTTAAGCACAAGTCCTTATTTTGACTCTTACGGTGAAACAATATATTTCTATCTGATTCACACAATATTAAGCTATCCAATTAAGCCTCATATTCGCAAGTTATCATGATTACAATTCATACTTATATGTTGTTTTTCAATTCCATACAAGTACTGAAATCGAATGGTGATCAATCATTCATGCATGCAAAACAATCATGATAGAAGTTCCTTATGATATGCAAAACAATCTAACAATCAAGCTTATAATTAAACTACATATTAAAAATCCGTTAGAATCCCATAATGGAGATTAGTTCATGTCTGAACCAAAAGCCATTATGGGATCAAAACTAAACATGGAGAAATAAACAATCAATTGAAAATAAGAAGAATTAGATTGATCAAACCCAATTGAAGAAATAAATCCAAAGTAAGCTTAAACCCACATCAAAATCCAATGCTCGAACAAAAGTAATCCACGGAATAAATTCTCTAAAAACTATCTCTAGAAAAGTAGTATAATAATCAATCATAAAAATAATCCCCCTCCTAATGTTGCCCTAATTACATAAGATAAGCATTTTTTCCCCCCATCCTTTTCCGTATCCAACTCTACTTCAAGTAGACAAACTGCCGCACCTAAACTGCCTTTGGTGCCCCGGCGCCATATCCAAATACATTTATAGCGCCCCGGCGCCATATCCAAAATTACCAAGATGCCCCTAGCTTCAAGATTAGTTACCAAACACCTAGATTGACCTTGTTTACTCTTTCAATTCCCTCCTGCATAACATAAACACAAAAACGAATAAAATGATAATAAAAACACTCAAAAGACAGCAATAAATTAAGCTCAAAAAGCACTAGATTCGTAGGTATAAAATCCACTCATCAAATACCCCCAAACTTAACCAATTGCTTGTCCCCAAGCAATGCAATACTCAAATCACCGTACTACACGAATCCAAATCAAACAACAAATAATGCAATGTCCAACTCTGGCCTCAAAGATAAAATCACTATTCAAATAGAGTATTCAACTAATGCAAGAGTTCCGACATAAACCAGTTAGCCAAATCTCACTTGTCAACACCCATGTTATGTGTGAACCAACAACTTCAGTCAATCTTAACTCAAATCACAAACTTAATCAATTTCTTAGAAAGAACTCCAGTTTTACTTAACTCAACCAGTGAACACGACCAATCTACCTACTGCAAGCAATTTCTAAGCACAGGATCGTCACCAAGGTTTATTTACCACACTCAAATCTTTTTTTTTTCCTCTCGATCCTTCCCCAGTTTTTTTAACTTTTTTAGTGAGTGCATTTTATGCTCCGTCTCACTTTCTTTTTGAACGAGTGCGTTTTACGCTCCATCTCGTTGCATGTGTTTTATGAATGAGTGCGTTTTTACGCTCCATCTCAATCCACCACATGTTCCATTCTTAAATCGGGAAGAGTTCAAAATTTTCCAATTTTTTTTCTTTTTTTTTTTCTGGACTCCCCCAAACTTAGGTCATTGCTTACACTAGCCTTCAAAGAGGATTCACCGATTTCATCACATTATTCCCAAAGTTCTTACCAGAAATAGAGTATGTAAGGATTTGAATTAGATTAACCATTAGAAACAATTTTTAAGATTGCTAACATGAGTATCAAACTAGCCAAATTAACTCACTGGTTACATCATCACTTCTATCAGCTTTCAACTCTAAGTGAATCTCAAATTATCAAATAATTCTCATCATTGGCCCAAAATTAAAGGACTACATCATTTACCGCTCGATTCATGCAGCTAAATGCCCAACACAACCTAAAATGTAATCCTAATCTATCAATGTCATGCAAACATAAGTATACGAAACATAAATAAATGCATCAATAACAACGTGCACCTATCCTATATGCATTAACTACCAACAAGTCAAACATAAAACAACAGAAAACAACCCCCAAACTTAAATAAATCAATGCCCTCATTGAAAAGCATAAACAAAAACAAAGAATGGAGGACTTCCCTGAACAAACTACACTGCAGGAGGGACCTCGTCATCATTCTGATCCTCATCATCACTGCGCTCCAAATCAGACGGAGGGAACACAGGTAAAATAGGTGCAGACGGGAACTGACTGGAATCAACCGAAGGATTTAGCCGAGCAAACATATTGACCATGGAAGTGTTGAAGGAGACATTATACTCGTACATGGTATCTTGTCGCTCAGCCAAACGAACATTTTGGGCTTCGATATTGTAGAACCACCGATCAATCTCACGTTGGACCTCAAAAGGAACTTCAAAACGAGGCGGTGCAGTATAAGAACTAGATGATGCAGGGTTAGGTGCTGGCTGAGCTGTAGGATCTGGCTGTGAAACTATAAACCCTAACCCACGCGGGTGACTTGTACCTCCTGTCCATTTAACTGTGTAGCGTATAATCATCTTGTGGTCCAGAACAAGCATAGGCGGCTGCATCATCTCATCATCCTTCCATTTGACCCCCGCCCGTGCACATAGAGCACAAATAAGAGAGGGATGTGGTAACCCACCAGTGGTACCACCTTTTGAAGCACGGATAATGGAATTCCTAATAATAAGGCCAACGTTCATGGTCTTCCCAGTCACCAAACAATACAAAAGCACGGCTCTTTCCCTTGTCACATCGCTCACGTGAGTAGACGGCATTAATTTAGCGCACAAGAAAGCATACCACGCCTTTCCATACTGACTGAGCCTGGATTGCGGAAAGTTCATGCTACCGCGCCCACGAGCTTTCCATGTTGTACCCGGTTGACACAACTCTTGAAGTATCTGATCATAGTCAGGTCCATTACGCACAAAATCTGTGTAGTCATTGTGAGAACCCGAATCTGCCAAGTCATAGATGTGATTAATCTCCGGGCAATCAAAATTCACAGACTTTCCTCGCACGGTAAACCCGTCACGGTCCTTAACATGCGCATGAAATTCCTTTACCACGGCTATAACTGCGGAATCCGGTTGTGCCGTAAACAAACCCCATCGACGCTCAGCAATCATTAAAGCCATCTCGCCATCTTGTGAAGTTGGTTGCAACACCCGTTCTGGAACTAATGGCCGCTGTGCGAGTTTAAGATATCGATCTTGCACTTCTGCACTAGCAAATCGCTTCTTGTCAAAGGTTTTAGTTGGAGTAGAAGTAGATCCTTCCCCACGTTGTCTTTTGGATGCCATAGTTACCTAAAAAAAATAGCGTAATTCAGTCCATTGTACCATAAAATAATTGCACAACAAGATAGTCGACTAAAAACTAGTGCAATGATCATATAACAAGTGCATAGCGGAAATCCCCAAACGTAAGGTCTATAGCAATTTCATAGTGATTCAAGCCACATAAGTGTCATCATGTCCATAATTGCTACAAGAACCAAACGAGAAAGCAATGACAATACCCAACAGTGAAAATTATACCCTAGTGCGCAGATACCATGATGCCAATTATAAACTCAATTGTAGACTAACATCATGAGGGTTTCCCAAAACGAGTGTGGCAATGCATTGCACAAGCAATCTAATCATATGCACGTTAACTATGTAACATGAGCCATCAAGCATGTAATTGCACATTACCCCCAAAAATATTCACACAAGCATATTATCAAACACATGGTGGGCGACATGAAAATTTCAACATTCGATACTTCAATAAGTGCACGCATGACACCCAATCATAGTTAAGTCACTCCCAAACAAGGTTTCATATCAGACAAACAAGATTCATTGATAATTTAGCCTCATACCTTGCATAATTCACTCAATTTTAATCAACAAAATAAACTTACCTTGATGTACCGTTGAAAAAGAGAAAAAAGTAGGGAGAGAATGCTTAATCCAGACCCTAAATCCGTGCTAGCAAAATGGCTTGTGTGCAAGTAACTACTTGAGAACAAAAATTTGTGGGAGAGATGAAGATTTATGGAAGAAAAGTGAAGAAACAAGGAGGAAGGCTGCTGTTGTGCGGTACTTGTTTAGGGCTGAAAGCCCTATTTTTTTTTAAAATGCCGATTATAGCGCCGGGGCGCCATATTTTGCTAACCTTCCGCGCCGGGGCGCCATAAACAGTACCTGGGTATGAACTTTAGAGCCGAGGCGCCATACTCCTTTGTTTTATAGCGTCGGGGCTCCATAAAAAGTACCTGGGTATGGACTTTAGAGCCGGGGCGCCATACTCCTTTGTTTTATAGCGCCTGGGCGCCATAAACAGTACCTGTAAGTGAGCCATAGCGCCGGGGCGCTATACTTCTTAGTATTATAGAGCCGATGCGCCATAACTTGTTAGGCTGTTCTGCATTAGGCGCGGGGGCGCTAGATTTGTGCTTGATGACTTGTTTCTTCCCATACTTAAGCAAATGTTGTCCATATCAAGCTTCTACATGCTACTAGTACAGAATACCCCAAACATCCAAGTTAGTCCTAAAAAAATAAAAAAAATAAAAAATTAACTAAACAAAAGAAAAACACAAAATTAAACCGCTGGGTTGCCTCCCAGGTAGCGCTAAGTTATAGTCAATTAGCTCGACTTCCTTTGAAGATCATGTTGTAGAAAGGACTAAGGTGACTTTTTGTCTGTCCACCTCATCCCCAAAGTAATGCTTCAACCTCTGTCCATTCACTTTGAACGATTGATCCGGCAATTTGTCCGTATACTTCAACCGCGCCATGTGGAAAAAACCGTCTTCACCGTGAATGGTCCTGACCATCTGGATTTTAGCTTCCCGGGCAAAAGTTTGAGTCTGGAGTTGAAAAGTAAAACCCTTTGACCCGGTTCAAATGTTCTTTCTATGATCTTACGATCATGCCATTTCTTCACCTTCCTCCTTGTACAGCTTCGAGTTTTCATATGCCCGTAATCGAAATTCGTCCAACTCATTGATTTGAAGTAGTCGTTTTTCCCCTGCAGCTGTTGAATCAAAGTTCAATTTACGAATTGCCCAATATGCCTTGTGCTCGAGATCCATAGGAAGATGACAAGATTTTCCGTAAACAAGCTGAAATGGTGACATGCCCAACGGAGTTTTGTAAGCAGTCCGATAGGCCCACACACAGCATCATCCAGTTTTCAAGGACCAATCCTTCCTTGTCGGATTCACAATTTTTTCGAGGATTCTTTTTACTTCTCGATTGGATACTTCAGCCTGTCCGTTCGTCTGGGGGTGATAAGCTGTAGCTATACGATGATTTACCCCATACTTGGCCAGCAACGCTGTGAACTGCCTGTTGCAGAAATGACTACCTTCATCGCTAATAATGGCCCTAGGAGTCCCAAATCTAGTGAAAATACTTCGATGCAAATAAAACTTTAGGACTACCTTGGCATCATTTGTCGGGAGTGCTGCCACTTCTACCCATTTAGAACACATAGTCAACGGCTAACAAGATGTAGAGATTACCGCACGAAGACACGAAAGGGCCCATGAAATCAATCCCCCAAACGTCGAAAACTTCGACTTCAAGGATTGTGCTCAAAGGCATTTCATTCCTCTTTGAAATATTACCAATTCTCTGACATCTATCACACCGCTGAACAAAACTGTATGCATCTTTAAAGATTGTCGGCCAGTAGAATCCTGCTTGAAGTACTCTAGCCGTTGTTCTCTCCCCGCCATAATGTCCTCCATACACAGAAGAATGGCAATCATGTAAAATCCCTTCGGTCTCACTATATGGGATACACCTTCTTATCATTTGATCCGCACATTGTTTAAACAAGTACGGCTCATCCCATATATACCATTTAACATCGTGCAAGAACTTTTTCTTTTGGTGCCCCACCAAGTCAGAAGGTAACATCTTACTCACCAAATAATTTGCGTAATCCGCAAACCATGGCACTTCCCCTTGCACCACAAACAACTGCTCATCCGGAAAAGATTCATTGATTTCAACTTTGTCTTCGTTCTCCCCTTTCCCCCCGGCTGCTCTAGTCGAGATAAGTGGTCTGCTACTTGGTTTTCGGTACCTTTCCTATCCTTGATCTCCAAATCAAATTCTTGCAACAACAATATCCACCTGATCAACCTGGGCTTTGCATCCTTCTTCGCCACTAAGTGTCGAATTGCCGAGTGATCCGTATACACTATTACCTTTGTGCCTATCAGATATGCCCTAAATTTATCAAAGGCATACACCACTGCCAATAACTCTTTCTCCGTGGTGGTGTAGTTTAATTGCGCATCTGTGAGGGTTTTGATGGCATAGTAAATCACATGAAAAACCTTCTCCTTTCGTTGTCCCAGAACAGCCCCCACAGCATAATCACTGGCGTCGCACATTATCTCAAATGGCAAATCCCAAACCGGTGCAGTAATGATTGGTGCTGAAGTTAACCGTTCCTTCAAATGCTCAAAAGCCGACACGCAAGCCTTATCAAAATTAAACTGGGTATCCTTCTCCAATAAACTGCATAGTGGTTTAGTTATCTTGGAGAAGTCTTTTATGAATCTGCGGTAGAAGCCTGCATGTCCAAGAAAACTACGAACACCCTTTACGGAAGTAGGTGGTGGCAAGTTCTCGATAGTCTCCAGCTTAGCCCTATCCACCTCAAGTCCCTTCTTTGAAACTTTGTGTCCCAAAATAATACCTTCTTGTACCATAAAATGGCACTTTTCCCAGTTTAGTACTAAATTAGTTTCGACACATCTTCTCAACACCATTACCAAATTCTCAAGGCATAAATCAAATGAATCCCCAAACACCGAGAAGTCGTCCATGAATACCTCCACATTCTGCTCCACCATGTCCGAAAAAATGGCCATCATGCATCTCTGAAAGGTGGCTGGAGCGTTGCATAATCCGAAAGACATCCTTCGGAAAGCAAAAGTACCGTATGCCGATGTCCGCTTTGGTGAGAGGTATGGCTTGCCAAGGTTGGGGGGCATTCAACTCAAGGAATTACGTATGTGAACACGAGTCTTGATTCAGCCTTATACGGAGAGGGCTATTATCCCAGGTTAGTCTGCTAAGTCTGCTCCGGAGGAACTATCCGATACAACAGACGCATTCCCATCTGAACCAAGAGATTCCTTTTCTCCCGAAGCTGCTTGTCCCGAAACCACATTTCTCGAAGCCGCATCTCCAGCCGAAGACGCAGAAAGAGATACCGACATGTGAAAGTCGTCTTTTCCTGGTCATCTGGAGCTATCATGATTTGATTGTAGCCTGAATAACCATCCAGAAGGCAATAATACTTGTGACCTGCTAGTCTATCCAACATTTGATCGATGAATGGCAGTGGGAAGTGATCTTTCCTCGTAGCTTTGTTAAGCCTGCGGTAATCCATACAGACTCTCCACCCCGTCACTGTTCGTGTAGGAATCAACTCATTGTTCTGATTTGTGACCACAGTCATACCACCCTTTTTCGGTACACATTGCACTGGACTTACCCATGAACTATCTGAAATTGGGTATATTATGCCTGCATCCAACCATTTCAGAACTTCTTTTTTGACCACTTCTTTCATTATCAGATTAAGTCGTCTTTGTTACTCCACTGCCGGCTTACTACCATCTTCTAACAAGATCTTATGCATGCAAAAAGAAGGGCTGATTCCTTTTATGTCTGCTATAGTCCATCCAATAGCCGACTTGTACTCTCTAAGGACTCGAAGTAGTTTTTCTTCCTGACAATATGTTAGAGCAGAAGAAATAATTACCGGTAGCTTTGAATCTTTATTTAAAAACGCGTACCTTAAATGATCCGGTAGTGGTTTTAAATCAAGTTCTGGAGGTATTTCAAGAGATGGCTTCAATTTTTCTGATGTTTCTCCAGCTTTCTTTAACGGCTCAACAGGAGTTTGGAACTTTCAGAACTTTGGAGTAGTATCCAGAAATTTCACCAGTTCTTCAAATTCTTCATCTTCCAATTCTGAATTTTCAGCAATAATACTTCTCAATGGTTCATACTTTACCAGGCTTGGAACTTCCTCATTTAAAATCTGATCCACCAAATCAACTCTGAAGCATTCCTCTTCATCCGTTGGGAACTTCATTGCCTTGAAAACGTTAAAGGTAACCTCCTGATCATGAACACGCATAGTGAGTTCCCCTTTCTGAACGTCAATTAAGGTCCTTCCTGTGGCCAAGAATGGTCTCCCCAGAATGATTGGTATATTCTTATCTTCTTCATAATCCAAAACAACGAAATCAGCCGGAAAGATGAATTTATCCACTTTTACCAATACATCTTCAACTATTCCCCGTGGATACGTGATGGATCTGTCAGCTAGCTGCAACGAAATGTTTGTCGGCTTTGGATCCGGCAACCCCAACTGCTTAAATACTGACAACGGCATCAAATTTATGCTCGCCCCGAGATCACACAAACATTTACTGAAGCTCATCTTTCCGATCGTGCATGGTATTGTAAAACTACCCGGATCCCTCAGCTTTGGTGGTAATTTGCGCTGAAGCACTGCACTGCATTCCTCTGTCAAGGCCACTGTCTCAAACTCTTCTAATCTTCTCTTCCTTGACAATATACTCTTCATGAACTTTGCATAACTCGGCATTTGTTCCAATGCCTCCGCGAAAGGTATATTAATTTGCAGCTTTTTAAAATACCTCCAAAAACTTACTGAAATGTCTATCTTCCCTCTGCTTATTCAATCTCTGAGGATACGGAACCCGAGGGTGAACTGGTGGTGTTGTTCTTACGGGCTTCTCAACTGGACTTGCCTTGTTGTCCTCTTCCTGCTGTAGTTCAGAATCTTCCTTGTTTTCTTTATCATCAGACACAATCTCTTCCTCGCAAGGATGTGCGACCTCCCCAATATGAGACGGCGTAGGCGCGCCTCGTGGATTTTCTGTACACTGTTTCCCAGACCTCAACGTAATTGCCTGACATTGTTCCTTCCCTTCTCTTCTTGGATTTGTCTCTGTAGTACTTGGTAACGAACCCTGGTTCCTTCAGGTGTACTAAGCATGCTCGCCATTTGCCCCATTTGAGTTTCTAGATTCTTAATAGCCACTGCTTGGCTTTTGATCATTACCTCTGTGTTTGCCATGTACTTCATCATCATCTCCTCCATTTCTGATTTCTTTTCTTGCTGAGGTGCAGCTGGGGTGTGATGCTGTTGTTGAGAGAATCCCGGTGGAAAGGGTGGTCTTGGTGCAAACGGTTGATGAGATTGGTGTGCTTGATATTGTTGTTGTGGTGGTTGGTGTTGTTGAGCATTTTGTTGATTACTCTAGCTGAAATTAGGATGGTTTTTGTTGTTGGGATGGTAGGAGTTCTGAACTTGATTCTGTGGCTTTTGATAGTTGCTTACGTATTGAACCGACTCTGTATTGATAGCACATTCTTCTGTTAGGTGTGATCCCGCACATAACTCACACACAAACGCCACTTGCTTAACCTTGCTGTCAGCCAAAGCGTCAATTTTCTTTGCCATAGCTGCCATTTGAGCTGATAATGCCGTAATAGAATCTACTTCCAACACACCTGCAACTCTGGGTTGTGGCATCCTAGCCGTGGGATTTTGAAAATCATTCGCTGCCATCGTCTCAATAAGGTCATAGGCTTCTTCATAACTCTTTGACGAAATTGCACCACCTGCAGCTGCATCTACAATCGACCTTGACTGACATCCCAATCCACTATAAAATGTGTTGAGCACCATCCAATCATTCATGCATGCAAAACAATCATGATAGAAGTTCCTTATGATATGCAAAACAATCTAACAATCAAGCTTATAATTAAACTACATATTAAAATCCGTTAGAATCCCATAATGGAGATTAGTTCATGTTTGAACCAAAAGCCATTATGGGATCAAAACTAAACATGGAGAAATAAACAATCAATTGAAAATAAGAAGAATTAGATTGATCAAACCCAATTGAAGAAATAAATCCAAAGTAAGCTTAAACCCACATCAAAATCCAATGCTCGAACAAAAGTAATCCACGGAATAAATTCTCTAAAAACTATCTCTAGAAAAGTAGTATAATAATCAATCATAAAAATAATCCCCCCTCCTAATGTTGCCCTAATTACATAAGATAAGCATTTTTTCCCCCATCCTTTTCCGTATCCAACTCTGCTTCAAGTAGACAAACTGCCGCACCTAAACTGCCTTTGGCGCCCCGGCGTCATATCCAATACATTTATAGCGCCCCGGCGCCATATCCAAAATTACCAAGATGCCCCTAGCTTCAAGATTAGTTCCCAAACACCTGGATTGACCTTGTTACTCTTTCAATTCCCTCCTGCATAACATAAACACAAAAACGAATAAAATAATAATAAAAACACTCAAAGACAGCAATAAATTAAGCTCAAAAGCACTAGATTCGTAGGTATAAAACCCACTCATCAACGGTGTAGTGACGGCACTGTCGATCGCTGATGTTGGCGCCAACTTTGGTGGGCAATTTTGGCGCTCCCTCATATTTAGCGATGGTACTAGTGTTGATTTGCAGTCGCTGATTTCATTGGCAACGAGTTAAAGAGGTGGTCGCTATTTTCCGTCGCTAAAGGGCGTGAATCAATGGCCAGATGGGCGGTCGCTGATGGCCTTTTTTTCTTGTAGTATATATTTACTTTTCATTTTACATGTTCTCTCTCCAAACATAATGTTATTACATTAACATAGTTATTCTTCAAATATAATGTACTTATTATATAATTTTGATTCTAATGAGAGAATATTGTAGCTGAAAAAAAATATTTTTCTAGTTTGATTATGCCAACAAGTGAGCTTGTTGGACTAATTGTTTAGAAAATTTAGTTACATCACAAGTTCACAACCATCAAAATAAGAACCAACAAATAAAATATTACACTATTTTATAAGAAAAAAAAGTAAAGGAGGTTAGCCGAAAGAGATGCTAAATTAGCCCAATTAGTAAGGCAGCTAATTCTTTCCATCTTTTTGAAAGCACCATAATAAAGCCCAAAGAAGAATTAAGGCCTCAGCCGGCTCAGCACGGAGCAAACGGATTAATGTTTGAATTTTTTTCTTTTTAAAAAAAAATAAAAATAAAAAATTGAACTCTTTAGAATACTCCTCCAAAATACACATTTTTGATCCTCAGATCTGTCAGTCAAAAATACCCCTCTAAAATACATATTCATCCATTATTTTCGATCCAATTTATCCACCAATTCCCTCACTCATTCGTAAAATATAAAATGTTATATAAATTCTTTTACCTTTAAAAGTACGTACATAAGATTCACTCTTTTTAAGAAAAAAAGAATCTTTAGTACTTAAATAGTACTTATACGTGGGATTCATTGTGCCCTCGTGGGTTTACTTTATTTTTCTTTAATTATGTGAAAAATGTTTTTAAGACATATTTTATGGAAGGGAGAAAGTACAGAGGAGACTTTGGATGTTGTGGGTTTTTCTACTGAAAGGTTATTCACTTATTCCCAAGTAATTGTGAGATGTTACTAGTCATGTCATGTTTTCACAAGATGTTTCTGCATCCATCTGCTCTTTACAAGAACATTTCTTTACACTTTTTCCTTTTCTTTTATTTAGGGAAATTAATTTTCACATAATGTCTCAAGCATGTTCATGGGAAATTGTTTTAATCTTTTAATTTGAACTGCATTTGGAACTTGAAAATGAAAACAAGGTAAAAAGAAAATGAAAGTACAACTGAAGATAGGAAATCACTTCTTTTTTTCTTTTTCTTTCAAATAAATTTCTTAATCAACATTAAGAATCTATGACATAGGATCTCATTATTAACTACTCCCTCCGTTTCTTAAAAATTGGTATAGTTTGATTTTTTTTTAGTTAAATTGACCAATTTTAAAATTAAGAACTAAACATATTTATTTATATTTTCAAACCTATGAAAGTTTTAGGTGACAGTAAATTTAACATAGTTTTTTATGAATATAATTTCTCCACCTATATTTATAAGAAAATAGTATAAATTTTAATTATAAAAATGATCAATTTAACTAAAAAAAATCAAATTAAGTCAATTTTTAAATGACGAAGGGAGTATTAGGCTTAAAACTCAGCGACAATAAAACAAGTATATGATTTAAAAATATTTACTATAAAGTATACTATTAAAACTTTAATATACTATTCTGGATAAATTATATTTGAGCAATCCAAAGGAAAACATGGCCTTGAGAAGAGCCCATGAAATATGAATAGAGGGACATTAGGGATGACAATTTTATTTAAAATTGACCTGCAATCGGTTAAACTACATCAAACCAACTGATTTTCCTCGGAATCCACGACTTGACCGTTGCGAGTTTAGTTTAGTAGATGAACTCTAGAAACATTTTGTAGTTCTAAGATCAAATTTATGCATTGTTAAGTTGTATATTCAAGTGTTAATGTCAAAATACTCGAAAATATTGTCGCTGGATAAATGTGGCCTATACAATATAACATATCGGTGACCCGAAAACCGTAGTCGCTAGAATAATCCTCCAGTATAAAAATTAGTACATACATTTGGAGGCATTAACAAATGTAAGCGACAGAGAATCTACGTACCTTTGCCTTATGTTTATACCACACACACACACACACACACACACACACACACACACACACACACACACACATATATATATATATATATATATATATATATGAGAATGATCTATAATATGTATTTGTTATGAATCCTTATAAGACATACATCATCTATACCATTCAAAACAAAAAGGAACAGTCAGGATTAGAAACTGAAAATCG
Source organism: Aralia elata (assembly GCA_034770075.1). NCBI lineage: Eukaryota > Viridiplantae > Streptophyta > Magnoliopsida > Apiales > Araliaceae > Aralia > Aralia elata. The sequence continues at coordinate 32,596,545 of CM068377.1, forward strand.
ACGTCCAGACCATTGAAATAGTAGCGGACGGTAAAAAAAAACACTTAGCGTCCGCTACTAATAGTAGTAAACGTCGATTTTCAGAATAAGAGTTTGACTTTACAAATAAATGTTTAGGGTAGCTAATCAGAACAAAGGTTTGGCCTAACCAATAAATGTTTATAGTTTATTAACTAAGATTTAGAATTTATTAATCAGACTTTAGATTTTATTAACCAGACTTTAGGGTTTATTAACTTTATTAATCTCTGGTTAATAAACCCTAAACCCTAGTTAATAAACTCTAAACCTTAATTAATAAATCCTAAATACTAGTTAATAAATACTAAACCCTAGTTAATAAACCCTAAAAATTTATTGGTTAAGCCAAACCCGTATTCTGATTAGTTAAACCCTAAACATTTATTGATCTATTAGTAGCGGATGGATGGTATGTGTTTTTTTTACCGTCCGCTACTAATAGTAGCGGACGTCGATTTTCAGTTTTCAATCCTGGCCATTTCTTCTTGTTTTCAATGGTATAGATGGTATATGCCTTATAAAGATGCATAACAAATACATGCTATGATCATTATCCATATATATATATATATAGGGATAGAGAGCCTTAATTGGCCACCTTGGTGAGCCACTAGCTTGGGCTTAGGTCATATCTATATGAGATATTTTGGACTTATGTATTGGGCTCAGTTGGTGATATTCTATATCCTAACATTTTGCCCCAGTCCCTTGTTCAACTTTAGTGGGAATCATTTTTTCCCGTAAGATTATATTGTATTTAGGACGTCCGGCCAACCGTAGCTGCAAGTTGAAGTTGTCCATGTATGAATCAGTGCTTTGGGCTGGAGCCGAAGTTGCTGAAATTTTAGACCATCCTAGCCGTAGCTGCAAGACGAAATTGTCCATTATGGACCAGCGTTTTGGGCCGGAGCTGAAGCTGCTGAAGCTTTAGACCATCCCAGCCTTAGATGCAAGACAAAGTTGTCCATTATGGATCAGCATTTTAGGCTGGAGCCGAAACTACTGAAGCTTTAGACTATCCCAACCTTAGCTAAAAGATGAAGTTGTCCATGTATGGACCAACGTTTTGGGGTCGGAGCCGAAGCTGCTGAAACTTTAAAGTTTTTTAAGTTTTTGCAAGTGCCACGGTCGTCTCTGGTCATGTACAAACCACATATATCCGGCGATAACATCGTGGAGTATTATATATGGCGTTAGCATCATCAAGTATTTTTGTAAGGCAGCTCACGGGAATTTTTTTCCAGTAAGAACGATGCCCAGTATCACCCTCTTCGTCTTCTCCAAACGAGAGTGAGGAGAGGAAAGCGAAGACCACTCTTTAGTAAGATAGCAGCCAAATTTGTATTTACAAAAAAACAAAGAAACCAAAATTAACCAACGTCTTTGTTGGAAAATTATTAACTATACTACTATTTTGAAAATTTTGGCTCCACAAATGAAAATGATGTTCTCACTCTAAACTCTCGATTGCCACCATGCATTTGAGTGAAATAAATGGAAAACAAAAGCAAAAGGGTTGTTCAATAATTCGTTTTTGCTTCCAAACCTCAAGATATTAATTAGAGTGGACACTAGGATAGGAATTATGTTAATAGAGTAACATTCAATTTTAGGGAAAGAAAAACAGTATTAATATTCTTATATATTGTTCTTCATCAACGTTTTGACTTATTTTTATTTCAAAAAAGAAAAATGATTTGACTTTATTTTATTTCAAATACAAAATGCTTTGACTTTATTTGTTTAAATTAGGTTTGACTTTATCTTATTTCTAAAAATAAAAAAAGTTTTGACTTTATTAATTATAAGGACAAGCAACCTTTCTTCAGTGAGTAATTAATTAATATGCTAAACATATATTAAATACCAAGATACCATGCATTTTAAGTTTAATAAAGCGCTGTGATATCAGCTTTTAGTTTCCCTTCAATTTGCCAGTATCTCTCCATATCTCCCAAATTTTGTTTTAATCGTGGCTGTTAGCTAGTATTGAATTTATATAATTAATTTGGTAAAATTGTTAGGTTAGAGGGAAGACTTATGTAGGGCACTTTTCGGGTGCGGGATGCTGATTTTACCTATGTATTCATCTCGTTTCTTATTTATGCATGCATTGTGTTTTCAAAAGCTTTTTGTCAAACCGGCTCCTATTTCAATCTGTGTTGCACTGATTAATATGTCAATAATCAAATTTTCAGTCAACTTGCATCACCCTAAGAGCATTAATCGATCTGGTACATCAATACATGTTCCTATATATATCCATTCAGTCTTGTCTTGTACTATTAGTTTATATTAAAAAATACTAACATAATTACAAAGATACAAATATTCACAGCCAACTTCATGAAAAGTGTCTAATTCATTAATAGATAAATTTCATGACAATAAAATTTCAAACCAATAACTTTTTTCACAAAATTTATTCAGACTATATTCGAATAGCTTATCTTTTATTTGTCTATTTACACATGGTCTATTATAAACATTAACAGTTTAACAATTTTTTATGAGTACAAACATCCTCTGCTATCATAATTTTATTTTTTATTTTTTAGATTTTATTATAACAGAAATAACAGTATACGAATAATTCATTTACTGTAATAAATAAGAATGTTATCAATGAAATATTATTAAATACATAATATTTTTTAAAAAGAAATCATGTCGACTGTCTCTCCTTTAACAGTTGGAATTAAGACCGCGTGAAATGTTTAAAACCCATACTTTAATTGATAATGAAATATGAAATAATTTATTCATTTGACTATGGTGCTCTTTGTTACGCATGCTTTTCCAGACTATATTATTAAACTGTGCTTCCTAGTAAACAAATAATACAAAAAACATATACTATCGCCAAATAATGTCATAAAGTAAGCCATATAACAATTATTTATACATACACAACAATACTTGGACTTCTGCGCGCTCAGTGATTCATACTATATATTTGTTATAGATTAAAAATTGACAAATATTATTTTTATCTTCTATTATAATTATGAACGGAGAGAATTAAAAAAATAAATTCGTCGTCCGCTAGTTATTCTAACGGACTGATTAATATAATTTATATCCCCAAATTACAACAAGTAAAGACCAAGTCAAGAAAACTCAATTATCCTGCATCATCCCTGTCCCTCTGCTCTGCGTCACTGCGTGTTTAGTGAGAGAAACCTGTATTTCTCTATCGAACCTTCTCTCTCTACAAATTTACGCTTTAAGTATGAATTGCTGTCGAATCATTATTATCTCAATTCATATCTAGGGTTTGGTTTTTGCTAGGGTTGATGATAGTTTAGTGATAAAGTTTGGATTTTTATCGATTGATTTGATTGAAATCTGATGAGACGGAGGCTTCAGGTTACGCCTCCCTTGGACCCTATGGGGAAGGGTACTGGAAAGAATCAACAGTCTCGTCTTTGTTTTTTAATTACATTATCTGCCTTTTTAACTGATAGAATATGACGGGGTTATAATCGTCAGAAATGTGGCAATTATCAGTCCACTAGTTATTCTAGCGGACGGAGGACAAGTTCATTTTTTTAATCCCCTCCATTTATAATTGTAATGGAAGATAGTGATAATATTTATCAATTTTTGATCCATAATAAATATATGTTATGAATCATTACCCTATATATATATATAATATTGTGAGCCCTCGGAGGGAATGTTGTCGTGTCATGTTACGGTTGGCAATCTTTTAATTATTACTATTCTGCATGATGTTTCAGTTGCCCATAACAAATAGGCACAAGCAAAGCAAGCAAATTGAGGTCCATTTATTATGATTATGGTAGTTCTGAACAAGGTTTTTAAATCTGGACCTATCGGGTAAATAGATTATTGGTTCAACTAGTGATCGAATTGTTATTGACTTAATAACGTTATTAATATATAAAAATATATATTATTAGTAATTAATAAAATTTTAAAAAATCTCATTTTTATGAATAAAACATAATAAAGTTGAGTTACAATATTATTAAAAGCGGTTAATTTTAATATTAATTTTTTTTTGGTACAAAAAAATATTAAAAAATAATTAAAAACTGTTTCACATGGTCAATTAATCGATTTTACTAGTTGAACCACTGGTGATCAACCAGATCAACCGATTTTTGACCAAATTAATTAAATCGGGTCAAACTAGATCAGAGTGTCGACCAAATTTTTATTAGTTGAACTGTGACGCCCCCAAAATAGGTCCATACAACCCATTTTGAGTCGCCAATAACATTCCACAAAATACAATTACAAATACGAATTTTCCCATTTACAAATATTAAGTGTCGTGCAAAATACGACAACACAATACAAATACATCTTAAATTCTCAATACACTTATTGTCACACTAATAGTAAGGTATTGAGACACTTCTATTATCTCGGACCATCACTCCATTCCCCAGCTAGTCCCCGCTACACTCTCTTTTCCTGAGGAGAACAATGGAACAAAAAGGAAAAGGGTGAGCACAAATAGCTCAGTAAGAAATATCATGACTAAGATAATGAATAATAAAAATTATCTTTAGTCTTCAACAATAATAAATCAGAGATTTAAAGATATTATAATTGTTCAACACAACAACTGCAGCGGAACGAACAATCCATTAGAAGAGTCAAGTAGATTATAATATCTACCATTGTCTATAAGTTAAAGGATCACCACCAATATTTTATCCAGTAACACCAATCAACAATCCCTGTTTATGAACATCCAAATCAACAGTTTATATTCAACAGCCTCTCTTTGCACTATGTGCCAAAGATATTTATTTGTAACATCACCGGTCATGATCATGCCAAACGCCAGTTCATCTTTGCATTACGGGCCAAAGAGAACTTTCACCATACGCCTTTGTTTGTAACACCAAAAGTCATGATAATACCAATACACAGTTTGGTCAAAATCATGTCACGCCAGTTCATCTTTGCACTACGGGCTAAAGAGAACTATCACCACAATTTAAGGATGAGGATGATGACAATGATATAGAATGAATACAGTGAGATCAAGAATAAGAATAAACGTTTAATTTATCCAGTGTTGAAGGTTGACCAAATTGCCAACATGATGACCAAATTGTGGAGTCAAATTCAAGAATGATATTCAAGAAAATAAAATTTACGATTTAACTATATCGTATCAAACGAAATAGAAAGATTCAGGTGAAAAGATATTAGATGAAGCACAAACTATTAAGGATATTCAACAAATTTTAAAGGATTTTCACCATTTAAAATAAGATTTTGGAAACAAAAAGAGATTTCTTATCGTAAATGGAGAAATGTGAAAGAAAAGATATTCCTTAAAGAGTACAAAAAAAATGATACGTTATACGAGTATAACAGAATATATGAAACTGCAAATGGATTTTCACCCGTCATGCGATAATCCGCGTAGACAGATTATTTCCACAACAGGTTAATAAGTAATTAATACAAAGGGTTATTCACCAGGTACGACACTCGTACATACAGGTTATTCCCACAGAGTAATAAGGAATGAATACAGAAGGGTATTCACCAGGTACGACACTCGTACATACAGGTTATTCCCACAGAATAATAAGGAATGAATACAAAAGGGTATTCACCAGGCATGCGTCATACCGCACGGACATGTTATCCCCACAAATTAATACGGAATGAATAACAACCTTTCTGAGTATAATATCACTTACGAACAAGGAAGCAAATGATATTACATAAGAGTATGAAAGAAATGATATCCCCTACCTTCGTTAATAAGTGATTGGATGTTGCTTTCTATGAAGTTTATTAACTTGGACAATACTAGTATTATCACCAATACTCACAATAGCCTAGCACACTAAGAGAACTCAAGAAATTTAGAGAGAGAGAGAGAGGGAGTATAAGTAAGGAAGGTGTGAAGATTTCTTAAGATAACCCCTCCTATTTATAGGAAAACCAAGTTTCATTAATTGCACAATAAGGGCTCGACTTATTACACTTTAGTACCTTCAACTTTGCCTCTACTTTTTAATATAATCCCTCAAGTATTATCAATCTTGCATAAGATCCCCTAATAGTTCCCACATGTGAACCAATAGTTCCCACATGTGAACCAATAGTTCACAGCATGTGAATTTTAAAATTTTAATTAGGTACCCCTAAGTTAGACTCCACTTTTAATCCATCAATAATGCTAAAATATCATAATAATTAATATGAGTTACAGTGCTATGATAAATAATAAAAAGTACCATGCGGATGCTATTGTAATTATTGAATCAAAATACTGTGTAATTGCTACTTTATCAATTATTGAATCAATAATTTAAAATACTGTGCAATACCGTGTGCCTGTGAAATACCGCGTACTACTGTGGAATAACGCGTTTTACTGTTCTTTTTATTACCGGGTATTTCAACAGTTGCCGGTGATAATACTGTTGACAAAATACTGTCGCTTTCAATATCCGACAATGGGGCCCACTATCGTTGATAATTTTATCATTTGTGGGGCCCACTAATATTTTGATATTTCGGCGCTGTCATACGGTGCCGAATATATTATTCTCCGACAAAAAGAATATTCCCCGACAAAAAGAATATTCCCCGACATACACTGTTTATCAGATAATTCGCATATAACACCCTTAACTATCATTTATACAATTAAGCACCTTACTATAAAAATTTATCATAAAGAAAATAATAAACTTTTATTTCATAAAGTCGGGATCTTACATGAACCGACGATCCGGTCTGAGTTTAATAACTATGCTTCTCAAACTACTCCTCCTTGAAAACAAGTCGTCGTTGAGAAGATGCGAAACAAGTGGCCGGCCGGCCTGCCTCTGGAGTATCAATCTTTGACCTCTATCAAGATTTTATTTTTAAAAAGAATAAGAAAAACATAACAACCAATTTGCTATGTATTTACAATAGTATTTTTTATATTTTAAAATTAAAGATACTCCATTTGTTCTTAAAAAGATGATTAAATGAATAAATTTTTTTATTCTAAAAGGATAAAATAAAGTACATAAAGTGAACGGTAAATATGTCATTTGATGGGGTCCATAAAAATAAAAAATTAAAAGTACTCATCATTTTATATAATTTTGCGGGATCACTAATAATAAATTTAAAACTTTTTTACGTTTTTTATTTTATTTTTACTTTTCTTAATATGTATGCAAATTATACGTTGCTCATCCTTTTAGAGACAAAAGTAGTACATCTTTAAAATGATGACTTATTCAAGAGGTTTATACATAATTTTATTTGTTTAAATTATAATGGCGATACATAATTGTATTTAATTTATTTAATATAGTAATGATATGTTATAAATTTTATATTAATTTATAATTTAAAAATAAAAAACAGTTTTATTTTTATAATCAATTAATTATATATATATATGTGTGTGTATGTGTATATATAGTTTTAGAATAGATAGAATGCAGCCATGTCCAACGTAGCTTACTCTGGGACCAACTGTCATGTACAATTGTCGTCATCAAACCTTAACTGCTGCCACGTCAGATTAACTGATTTAATCACGTGACACGCCACTGGCTTTGTGATGACCTGTTTGCCCAGAACACACTTATTCTAGTGACTGAAATCATGTGACGCGTGCCTCCACGTGTTAGGCCGTATTTGACTTTTAATAATGTTAAGCTTGAGAAGTTGATATAACATACAAAAGTCAACCAACAAAAAAAAAACTAAATTACATTTGGTCTTGCTATTTTAATTATATTATTGACAATTATTTTTATTTCTTGATTTTTCTATGAATCGATTTAATTCAGTTCTAGAAGCAATTAAATTTGACTATCTCATGACTATTTATAGGTATTATGGCAACAAATTATTCCAATACCAAAAAAAAAAATTAAAAAAAAAATACAAGAGTGTTGACCTAAGTACGTGTCGACATTATTAGACATAAGATAAGCTTAATTAATCCAACTAGGTATTCTTATTAATTTGGAGGATAAGCCTATTATGCATCTTAATGATTAGAACAAGCATGGTTGAAACTAGTCCTAGAAGTTTGGTACTATAACTTCCATAATATACTTAATTATATGTTAATGATCAGTTTTCTTTCGATAATTTTGTATATTAATCTTTGAATTCTACATCTCTTAATTAAATAATTAAAGAAGTTATATGAAACAAAGAACTACCGTAAACTTTGAAAAAATGATATATATTGCGAATATTTATGTTAATTTTTTGATTATCAGTTACGTGGATAAATATTAGTGATAACTTTTTAAAAAATCAAAGATGTGTAAGAAATGGAGTCCTCATATATTGATAAGTTTCGCAATTGCAATTCAACGTAAATTTATCGCAATACATAACATGACTCTAAATTTTGTTTATTACCCATGCTCTATTCTATCTTCCTTTTAGCAAAAGGCAAAATATTTTATTATTGAAATAACCTCAATCCAAAATATTTGAATCAAGGAATTTGTACAAACCGTAATAACTAAGAAATATAACTACTTGTTCACATAAAAAATGCAACTGAAAAAAAGGGAAAAAAAACAAAACAAAACTGCATGTTAAGGGATATACAAGGAAACGATAAAGAGGTTTGATAAAAAAGAGTTTAAGAGTATCCCGCGTAATTAACAAATAAACCGGTTTTTTACGCGGAAATCATATGTTTAATGATATCTTGTGTATATGTGTATATATGAAAACAATACTTATAAAATTAACATTAGAACTTTAATTATTTTTTTAATTAAAGATATTATTTTAAATAGACAAAGAGACACCAGTCGTGTGAACCTCATTCTATGTAGGATATGTATTATGAAAACAATTATTTATAAATTAACATTAAAACGCTAATTAATTTTTCACTTAAGGATATTTACATAGACAAAGAGACACTGCTCGTATGCCCCTCGTGGCCTCATGTATATGTAGGATATGTGTCGTCTTGTTGGTGTATATATTTGTATTAACTCACAGTACAACTTCTGCTGAAAAAAAAATAATAATAAAAACTCAAAAAATCATTTATAAACAAATAGAAAAATATCAAATTTATGATGACCCATTTTATACATTCCAATGACTAAGGAATATATCCTATGAACTAGTGGTACTTACAAGTTATATTAGTCAGAAATCAATAAATCCTAACATGAGTTAATGACACTTGAATCATGCTTAATTGAGCACATAATAGATCTTTTACTCGTATATTATCTACAATAAATTAATTTTGATGATTGATATTGTCAGAGTAAATATACATTTAACAACACTTTTATAATTATTCTAGCGACATTAAATATACTTTAAGTAACACTTATTGATCTGATAAAATCATTTTTGCTATGTTAAAATGTCAATCGCCTAAATATTTTGCTAAATCGATGAGACAATATAGTAGTGGTTCACAACATTTTTAAGATTAGCAAAGATTAGGGATTTAACAAGCCTATATATATATTTTTTTTCTCTTTCATATTTTTACAAATTAGCAAAAATAAGGTATTATAATATTGCATAATAATGCTGCTGATAGTGACAAAATAGCATATCTTAATTATTGATTAGAAACGCTAATGCAAAGCTTGGAAAATATTACATATTATATTCTTCCATAATGTTCTTATGCATAATTAAAGATGGCTAGGGATTTAGTGTGCTCATTATAAAAGGGTCAGTTTTCTTTTAATTATAGTATAGATATAACATTTTTTATGTTTTGAACTCTATAGCTCTTGAGTGACTAGAGAAGCCATACAAGAAAGAAGAAAATATTGCGTCACTAAACCAACATTGATATTATAAGCACTATATGCATTATAAACGGGTCCTCACAAATTAGATATATGCTCCCATTTTAAAATATCTAGCCTTGTGGTATACAAAAGGTAATTTTATATTTTGAAATTAAAAAAAAATTAGGTGTTGTCCGACAAAAACTAAAAATTAAAAAGATATAGCAAACAAATTTAATGAGATTGTGACACTGTATACAACTATCGATAAAAAATGACTCTTTGTGTAAAAAAAATATATTAACAAATAGGACCCCTTTCTGGGACGGGGAATATTTCTTATGTAATCATTTGAGATTGAGATAAATTAAAGATAAACACATTATAATGAAGATGAATTCATGAAAATTGTTCTTGTATTCTTTGTATATCCTTCAAATGATCAACTCAAATGGGTTATGGTTCATTTAGAAAATGTTTCAATGAATTTTATGCCATGGAGTATTAATTTAAGCCTGTTTGTTTATATATGTAACATTAATAAAACTTTTCAAGTATGGCTCGGACTCCTTGAAAGTTGAAAGTTAGTTTGGCCTAAGCTTATAACATTTTTGAAGTTATTAACATAACAATATCGAAAGTTAGTTTGGCCTAAGCTTATAACATTTCTGAACTTATTAACATAACAATATTTAATTAAAAATCGGAGAGAGTTATATTACCTCAATTCATAATCCATTCAATTTAAAAAATCTTCAAGATGGACTCGAGTAATGAACAAGAAAAAATATAGTTGCAACTTTTAATTTAACATATCTTTTTTTTTCTTCATCAAAATTTGTATAACTTATAATTAAATTCGACTCGCTCAAATTCAAGACTCAGATTGATTGGCAATTCCAATTTACTAACTTCAACTCCGTTATTAACTAGTTACTATAATTTTTTTTTGACATTTGTAAAATGAATTAATAAATGTTGAACTCGTGGTTCATATTATAGTAATACGTGTCACCTAGTGGCTTGCTAAGGCAGAATAATTTGAATTGTTGAAAATAGCCGTCACTTTGGACCTCTTGTTTATGCTCAAAAGGTGTAAACTCGGATGAGAGTGACAGCATGCACTTTGATCTTACCAAAACACCCTAATCCCAACCCTAGCTAGTCGTGCAAAGCCGGCCAAAACCAACGCGAGATAACTTCCAAGCCAACACAATCTCATTTTTTAGGGTTTCCAATCTCTTTACTGTCCATAATTTTAAGATTTTATTCCCTACATTTTTAGGTTTCAAGTTATATATTTTCCCACATAAATCGTGCAATGGGCGGTGCAACCTCCAAAGAACATTGAAGAGCTACCTTACACAAATCTTTCAACTCCATTATAATTAGATATAACCTTTTAACACGACTAATATTAAAAAAAATTTATTTATTTTTAAATATATCTCTAATATTTGATAAATATATAGTAGTGGTGGAACGATAATTTTTAAGTTGCCTAGTATATAACTAATGACATTTTTAAGAAATTTATGTGATTTTATAAGAAAAATTTGAAAACGTATCTCTAACTTTTAAAAAAATTGAAAATATATATGTAATTTTAGAATAGAGAGAGTATTCCCTCCATTAATTCCACAAAAAATTTGTAAAATTTGTGATATTAAGGCCTAAGGGTACATTTTTGTTCCATGTATGCCTTAAAATAATAAGTTGTTAGTTTTGTAATGTAATATGTAATGAAATTATGATGATAATTTTGAGGATATTATATTATTTTATACTATTAACATTAAAAAGCGAACTCTTATTGTGATTATTATTATTATTTTTATTTATATCAAAGTCGGTATCCTTCAGACGCGTAGGAATTGAAGCATGAGATGTGGCGGAATCTACGGTGTGAATAGGTAGTTAATGGACTAAGTTCAAGTAATCTGAATCCATTAACTGCATGGCATATCTAGGGTTTTTGTGTTTCTCTATTAATCTTAAAACCAAGATATATACTGCATATTACAGCTGGGTATTGGTGCTTTAATATATATTATTCTTGGCAGGAATATTATTTCGGATCTCACTTAGGTAGGCTAAATGGCAATATCCCATCACATAATCTACATTAATTGTAGACTTGCAGTTTCGAATGGAAAAATATTCCGACCATTTTAGAATTGAAGATACATTTTTATTTTAGACGATTCAAATTTGAATTTAATTTTTTACTCTACGTACGATATGCACGTAATGACGTATTAACTCAATATACATTGTATGAGCTTTTCTAGGCGAGATGAGTTGGTTACAATACGTTTTGTAACAAGATTTGTTTGAATGAGATCCGAATCATAACAAATGGTGGCTATAAATCAATTTTTGGCCACCATATTTATGTGCATCATCCATTTATAAATCCTATTGCTGTGATTTTAAAAAAAAAATATTACCTACTGTAACATTGTGTTGCGATGAGGTAATTCTATTTTTAACCCTTGACTGTAAAATTTTATAATAAACGGTGTAAGATGTGGTGGCTAGAAATTGATCCTAACTCTTGACAATAAAATAAACGGTGTAAGATGTGGTGGCTAGAAATTGATCCTTAGTCACCATTTGTTATAAATCAGTACCATTTGATCCTTGGAATTCATAAGGGATTTATTTGTCTATGTACTGTTCTATTCAATCTTTTAGGACCCGACTTCACCTCGAGGGTTATGCCACGATGTCCGGTCGGATGATTGACCAATTCTGCTATGGCCCACTCCATGGACCATAGTGTTGTCTCTATTGCTGCAACATTGATGTTCTCCACAATGTAGAGCACATTTTCATCACTAATCTCTCCCTTCATCTGAGCTCCATGATTGAATTATTAGACACATATAATAGAAGTCACAAATAATATGTTCTTCTACAATATGATCATGTACATTGTACATGTAGTTTGGCAGATTTGTTTAAAGTTTTAAGGGCAAAAAATTGTTGTGGATTAATCACTATAAAGCTGCATGCTATGAATAACTGAATAATTCTCGTATTGATTTAAGAAAATGCATTCTTGTAAGTTCAAAGGAGAGACACTGGTTAGGTTAGTTAGGGCATCTGAGCCGACAAGGACCGCGCTTTGTCAGTATTATAAAGAATGTCAGACTCATCTCCACGTTCAAATAAGGCCGTCCTGCAGATTCATTCTATTTATCACTCTGCAGAATTCCCTTCAAATTAAAATAATGAACTGGAAAAAAAAAGCTATTAAAAAAATAAGTTCCCACGTTCTCCCGATTCCAAACAGTACCCAAGTACTTTTTTTTTCTCTCTCCATTACTATCACTCTCAATCTACCTAATTTTGTTTGCCATTTTAACCACTGATTAATCATGCTTAGCCATGTCCCAATGATTGGGATAATGGCAGTACTTAGACACAATGGTCTACCGAAGTAAGGAAAATGATGATTCATATCTAATTTTATGTCGATTGTAAATTGTGATTAATATGAAACTGTAAGCGATAAACTAAAATAATTTATGTCTCTTCTTTATACCATTATATTTTTATGCGCATGTATCGGTATTTAATATTGATAGTGACAGCACCATGACTCTCTGTATCGGGGGATGCCATTATCTTTATTAACAAATTATCATAATTAATATAATTTAAAAGTACACAAAGAAATTAAATTATACGTGTTATTGTTTTTAGTACATGTCAACCTATCTATTAAAACGTCAATCTATACTCGTAGTGATACTTTCAGTAATTTCTTTTTTTAATATTCTCTGTTTCAAAATTAGAGATACAATGTAACACTCCAATCCCACATTGAAACATGTGGAAATAATTTGTTTGTATATAAAAATTTAAATTACTAATAATCTTAACTTCAGTATTGACCTTTTAGGTAAATCTGTAGTGAGCTAAAATAACTCAGAAAAATACTATTGAGGTAGTGGTTTAAGGCATTGTTTGAATAATTTTGCCCCAGATTTGTTCCGCACTTGGGATTTGATTCGGGTTGTTGCATACAATATTATTTTTTGTAGTCAATTTATAAAATCATAAAATTCAAAATTGATATAAATTCATTAAATTTTGAAAGAAACAAATTTGATAATATGGTTTAGCAAGCCTAATATGGTATGAAGGGTGATGTTAATTTAAACCATAGATGCATGAACTTAATTGGTCCCCCTATGAGCTGTTCTTGCCTGTTTTTGCCCCACATTGGACTCCTGGAGTTTTACAAATTGAGAACTAAGAATAATAATTAGGTATTAAGTACTAACAATGCAATACAATCATCCAAGTCAACCTTTACTCACATTCTTTAGTATAAATACATCTAGCTCCAACTCTCATTCAATTAAGTCAATTGTACAAGCTTCTCTCAGCACCATCACTAGAGCATTTTGATATCAATTAATTTTCTCTCCAATCCAAACACTTTCCAATTCTAAGGAAGAAATGGATTCTGTGGGAGTTTTTCTTAATGAAGATTGGAATTCTTTGAGCAAAATGTTCTCCAGTGATGAAGAAATTGATTTCGCCCTGCAGTTTTTGGAAGGTTTTGGAACTCCTTCAAATTTTTGGCCCATTAGTGAAGCCAATGCCAATGCCAATTTGGCTAATTTTGATGAGAATTTTAACCCTAATTATCTTTCTCAAGAAAGTACTAATTATAGTAGTGCTTGTTTTCCCACTCCAAGCCATGAAAACCACCACTTTTGTGATTCTAATCTTATTCCAATGATGAATGACATTTCTGAGTCCATGAATTTTTGTGTAATGGATGGAGAAACTAACGCGTTAGCACAAGTTTTTCCTAATGATAATGTCATGCATGATGTTCTCTACTTGAATGAAGACATTGGCAATGGCTCATTGGGAAATGCAGATAATACTGATTTAGGCATCAAGAGGAAGTTTGAAGAGCCACAACAGCCTGAAACTGCCAAAGATCTCAAAACCAAAAGCGAATCAGTTGAGCATCCCAAGAAAAAATCTCGGGTTACTAGAGATGTAAGTTTCTAGACTTGAAATTGGACGACTTTTTATACTTTTCTAGAATGTAGTAGAATTGTGATAATGTAGCTTCTAATAAATTACGTACTATATGCAGACACCTAAAAATAAGAGGAATGCACAGCCAAAGAAGAATCGGAAACTAATTCAAAATGTCAACAATGATGAAGAGTCTACTTATGCTAGTCCAAATGGACAAAGCTCTAGTAGTTGCAGCTCAGCGGATGATTCCAATGCTTCTCAGGAGTTAAATGAAGGATCTGCAGCTCTTAACTCAAGCGGGAAGGCGAGAGCCGGTAGAGGGGCTGCAACTGATCCCCAAAGCCTCTATGCAAGGGTAAGTAGCAAACTTAGTAGCCATATATAATGATACTCCTTCTGATCGTCCGAAAATGAGAGTTCTATTTGACATTTTGACTTTTGTTTACTGATATTTTTCTATTGAGCATAAAGTTCTTCAATCATTCTCATAAAAAAATTACAAAATAAAATTTGTTATTGGAGATAAATTATGTTTAAGTATGGGACTCTATTTTCTGGATGGAGGGACTAAGTGTGTAAAATTCAACGAAGTGTCTTTAGTTACTTATATTTCAAACAAATTAAGATTTATTTATTTATTTTACTAATGGTATGTCCTCTTAATATTCTTGCAGAAAAGAAGAGAAAGAATAAATGAGAGATTGAGAATCCTGCAAAACCTTGTCCCTAATGGAACAAAGGTTGACATTAGCACAATGCTTGAAGAGGCAGTCCATTATGTGAAGTTTTTGCAGCTTCAAATAAAGGTAATTTGAGTTAAAATGACTGATTAATGAATTATCCTTTATTTACTTCTATTTAATCTCCAAGGAACATATAATTAACTGATTTATTCAATAATTATTGTTTTGTAGTTACTGAACTCTGATGATATGTGGATGTATGCCCCTATTGCTTACAATGGGATGGACATGGGCCTCTACCAGAAGATTTCTCCAACTCTATGATCTTTAAGGGAGCTGTAAAAACTTTTTATTTTATTTTACATTATTTATTTTTTTAAAGAAGGAAAAGAAAAGAAATTATATATATGCTGACTTGTAGTAGTTAATATAATTGTAATATTCCATTTTCGATCATGAGAAATAATTCTCATGCATGCTTTATAATAACAAATATAAAATGTTTCCCTTGTACATGTATGTCAAATTAATGATATGGTTTTTGTTTAAGATACAATGTATTAAGTACTCCTTATTAAATTAACTACACTTATGCAATATACATATACAAATAGATTTTTTTGATCATGGAGACATGATTAATTAAAACCATTTCAATCACGATGAATAATCTCATGTTTTCTTTCAAATAAATAAGATCTGAATATTCTCTTGGTCATGTGTATAGGTGGAGGTTGAGGTTGGCTTTTTCATAATATATAGAACCATTAATGGAATTTGTGACTAATTCATAATAAATATATATATAGATAGGGAGGAGTTCTCCGACGGGCGCGCTCGTTAACGGGCGCACTTTTAGTCCTTATATATATATATATATATATATATATATATATATATATATATATATATATATATATATATTCAGTTTTCTTATCATTTTTAAGTTGTAAATATATTTATAAACATATATATATCCTAACAATCATAAGACAATTAATATTATTATTTATTTAATTTATATTTGCAATAAGTATGGCTATCGATTCTATAACTATAGTCGGTTCTTCTTCTATACCAATAATACCTAATGTGTCTGTGAACCATGGTGAAAAACTAGAAAAGTTCAATGGTACAACGTTTAAAAGATGACAACAAAAGATGTTGTTTTATCTCACTACACTAAATTTGGCGAGATTTCTTCATGAAGATCCCCATGTGCTTAGTGAGAATGAAACAGATAGGCAAGTAATTGCTGCAATAGATGCATGCAATGGGAGCTGTCGTTAACACTCCAAAATTAATACCTTACTTCTATGCTACTAACACAAGAATTAGTATAGCAATAAGCAAGGATCGATCTCACAGAGAGTAAATTGTTCAATATTTATCCTAGTGTTCTCTAATGAAGATAGGGGTTCTAAGTTGATTAACTAAACTAATAAAAGTAAATTGATAAGAATAAACAATGAATAAAAGATTTCAGTTCTTCAGTTTAGTATCGCCTTTTTACAATCTTTGGAGTAATCAAGTTATAGAATATTTATCCTTCACAACGAAATTAATAACCCTAGATAACCGCAATCGCTAATTATCCGAAATTCTCCTTAAGTTTTAAATCTAATATGACAATCGCCCCAAGAGACTCTAACTATCATACAACTTAGAACTATTAGTCTAGATTTAATATAACAACAGCATTAAGAATTAGATAATTAGGTTATTCCAAGCAACAATCACACAATCAGAGATTATTTAACTTGCCTTCTGATAATCATAATAATACTCAAAAGCTTGTCTACAATCAAGTATTATTAACTGCTACTTATGATCAAATCCAATATCGTTTACTTAATATTATATCTTAATCTAGCAAATGATATCAATCAAATTAATTTAACTGGGCATATTAAATCAATCAGATAAAATAACATACAAACAATTAAAATAGATTATTAAAATAAATTTCATGTAAAAAGGATTAAATAAAATAAACTTATCAAACCATTAATTATAAAGAAGGTTCAACATCCCTTAGAACTAAAATAGAGAATTTAGCTCGACATGCTTTCAATCTTGCAAAACTATGGTTTGAATTCCAATGTAGATGATGATGTAGATGATCTCATCTCTAACTAATAACATGTATTTATAGTCCTGAGATAATATCATAATATTCTAAGAAATAACAATCCACTTGCAATTAGAACTCCTCAAGATTTCCTGGCCTGAAGCAAAATAATTCCTTTTTTTCCTGCTGAATCCGCTGGGGCGGATTCATTGTATTGGAAAATTCATCGGGGCGAATTGGGCAGAGGCAACTGGGTCGGGGCGAGCTCAGAGTGCGCTGGGGCGAGCTAGGCAGAAGGGAATTCGTCGGGACGAATTCGTTGGCCTTCATGAACTCGCCGGGGCGAATTCATCAGTTTCCTAAAAGAAATAAATTTTTCCTGTTTTTCTTGCTTTAGCTCCATTTATCCCTCAAATCAATAAACACCTTAATAAGCTCATATACACCATAAAACATGAAATAAACTAAACATAAAATAATTATAATAAATGAATATTTTGCACTCATCAAATCCCCCCGCACTTAGCCTTTACACGTCCTCGTGTAAACCCAAAACAAAGTTAATATTAACTTCATCTGAAATTCATTTAACCAAGCTTTCAAAAGGTTTAAATCAATTACCAACCATGAATATCAACACTAACTAACAGAGATTTGGTCAACACTTTACCAATTAATTCACAACAATAACCTCGTCATTCCCCACCGAACATATCTGAATCACACTGTATCCACATAAGTATCTTTCATATGATCTACACACATACTCAACTCAGTTATCATAGAGTAAAAGCCATGCACACTAACTCACAACTCAAAATATATTTTCTCTGCTATTCTTTCCTTTTCCCTAGAACCATTAAATTCATTTTTTTCAGGCGAATGTATTTTATGCTCCATTTCACATTTCTCATTCTTTCTTAAGTGAGTGCATTTTATGCTCCATCTCACTTATTTGTTTACCAATGAGTACGTTTTATGCTCCATCTTGTTGCATGTGTTTATGGATGAGTGCGTTTTATGCTCCATCTCAACATACCACTTGTTTCTCTTTTGCACTTTTCTTTTTCAAATTTTCTTCAATTTTTTTAAAGTTTTTCTTTATTTTTCTTTCTTTTTTTCTCTCACATGGTCCTGCAAACAAAACAAGCAGATAAACAGTTCTAAATTATAAAACCGGTGCACATAGACAACTCCACAGATAACTCAGTCAAATAAGCATATATCTCATATGATAGACTCCACGGCACGCTTGCGTGAGGTGGTCGTCGCCCGGATCGTTTCTAACAAGTTGATAGGATGGATAACTTGCAACACCTTAACCCCTCGCCTATATGTAGACGGTAATCTTGGTACAATTGCTTGCCAATGAAATTTGCGTAGGATGGACACCAACGACACTTCGACCCCTCGCTTATATTGAAGCGGTAATCTCGGTACAATCGACGATTGATGCGGTAGAAGACGCCACACACAACTATGGATGGTTGTATGATAAGTCAATTAGGAATCTCTAAAGAGAACTAAGGAACACTTAGGAATTCTTCAAAGAACCACAAGTAGAGAAACAAACTCACAATAATATTGATAATCTGAAAATTGGTGATGAATTCAAGTTTACAATAGCACCTATTTATACTTGTTTTAGAAACAAACTAGAAGCTTCTAGAAGCACACACTTGTTGAAATACAAGCACACAAATGTTGAAATATAGCAATCATAACACATGTAATTGAACCTAAATACTGATATCATATTTTGGGTGAAAGAAGGTTCGAAAATTAAGGAAGTCAAAAAATGGCAAATTGCATCCAGGAGGTTCTCGCCGGGGCGAGAGAATTGAACTGAATTTCTCTCGCCGGGGCGAGCTCTCGTCGGGGCGAGATATTTTGGCTGGGAATTCCTTGCCGGGACGAGCCCTCGCCGGGGCGAGAGAAATGGCCTGGAAACTCTCGCCGGGGCGAGGTCACCCTGTTCCATTCAAACTGCTTTCTTTTACTATTTTGCCCGCCACGTCCATTCGCAACATGTTTACGGGCTTCATACGCTTGGACCCCAACTCCATAATCTCTATACTTGATCCAACCTCGTTCCATAGTTCATGGATCATGCCATTAAGTCCGTTTTTAAAAGTTTTAGCTCGCGCCCTAGTAACGGGTCCAAGTGGCAAATGCAATGGGTCTTCTCGGATTGTGTCACGGGTTTCTGAATTATGGATGTCCTCATCATACCTCTCCTCTTGAAAAGGATTTGTCCTCAAATCTTCACCTACATCAAACGAGCTTAGGTCAGAAACATTGAAAGTTGCACTAACAGTATACTCACCGGGTAAATCCAATTTGTAAGCATTATTGTTAATGCGTTCAAGCACTTGAAATGGTCCGTCTCCTCTTAGAAGTAATTTTGAACGCCTTTAAGCAGGAAATCTTTCCTTACGCATGTATAGCCATACCCAATCCCCGGGTTCGAAGATTACTTGACGCCGACCCTTGTTGGCTTGTTTGGCATATTGATCCGTCCTCTTCTCAATGTTGAGTCTTGTCTTCTCATGTATTTGCTTAACAAAATCAGCTTTGTTTTTGCCGTCCATGTTAGTATACTCAGAAATAGGTAATGGTGCTAAATCCAATGGTGTTAAAGGATTAAAACCATACACAATTTCAAAAGGTGAGAATTTAGTAGCAGAGTGAACAGACCTATTATAAGCAAACTCAACATATGGTAGACACTCTTCCCAAAGCTTAATATTCTTTTTAATGATAGCACTCAATAAAGCAGATAGAGTCATATTTACTACTTCCGTTTGACCGTTAGTTTGTGGATGACAAGTAGTTGAAAACAACAGTTTAGTTCCTAGTTTACACCACAAAGTTTTCCAAAAATAGCTCAAGAACTTAGCATCTCTATCCGAAACAATTGTTCGGGGCATGCCATGCAGTCGCACAATATCTCTAAAGAATAAATCAGCAATATGGGATGCATCATCAGTCTTGTGGCATGGAATAAAGTGTGCCATTTTTGAAAACCTGTCCACAACCACAAATATAGAATCATGACCATGCTTAGATCTAGGTAAACCCAATACAAAGTCCATAGACAAGTCAATCCAAGGTTCACTCGAAATAGGCAATGGTGTGTATAACCCATGGGGTTGAACACAAGATTTAGCTTGACGACATGTAATGCATCTATCACAAATTCTTTCTACATCTCGTTTCATATGGGGCCAATAGAAATGTTCTTTTATCACAGCTAAGGTTTTATCAACACCAAAATGTCCCATCAAACCACCTCCATGTGATTCTCGAACCAATAATTCACGTAAAGAACACGCAGGTATACATAATCGATTCTCACGAAACAAGAATCCATCCATCTTGAAGTATTTACCTACAACATTCTTTGCACAATTTTTAAACTCTTCACAGAAATCATGGTCATTATCATATAATTCTTTGATTTGTTCAAAACCAAGCAATCTTGTGTCAAGAGTATTTAACAACACATACCTTCGCGAAAGAGCATCGGCCACGACATTTTCCTTACCTTGCTTATAGCGAATGACGTATGGAAATGTCTCGATGAACTCCATCCATCGTGCATGTCTCTTGTTCAACTTGTGTTGGCCTTTCAAATATTTCAATGATTCATGATCCGTGTGAATCACAAATTCCTTAGGCCACAGGTAATGTTGCCAAGTTTCCAATGATCGAACCAAAGCATATAACTCCTTGTCATAGGTAGGATAGTTCAAAACTGCTCCACTCAATTTTTCACTGAAATACGCCACTGGCTTTCCTTCTTGCATTAACACAGCTCCAATGCCTAAACCTGAAGCATCACATTCAATTTCAAAGGTTTTAGTGAAATTTGGCAATACAAGTAAAGGAGCGTTAGTTAATTTTTCTTTAATCAAATTAAACGCTTTTTCCTGTGCATCACCCCACTTGAATCCTACACTCTTTTTGATAACTTCGGTGAGTGATGCTGTGACTTCGCTGAAATTCTTTACAAACCGTCTATAGAAACTCGCGAGTCCATGAAAACTACGAACTTGACTAACATTCGTAGGAATTGGCCATTCTCGGATTGCCCTTATCTTCTCTTCGTCAACTTGCACTCCCTGCACACTGATAACAAAGCCAAGAAACACAACTCGATCCGTATAAATTGTGCATTTATCCATATTAGCATATAATTTTTCCTTTCGAAGCACATCTAGGACAGATTTTATATGCAATGCATGCTCACCTAAATCCTTACTGTAGATCAAGATATCATCAAAGTAGACAACTACAAATTTCCCAATGAAGGAACGCAAAACATGGTTCATTAATCTCATGAACGTGCTAGGAGCATTAGTTAAATCAAAAGGTAAGACTAACCACTCATATAACCCATATTTTGTTTTAAAAGCAGTTTTCCATTCATCTCCTTCATGCATTCTAATCTGATGATAACCACTCTTTAAATCAATTTTAGAAAACACACAAGATCCATGCAATTCATCTAACATGTCATCTAACCTAGGAATGGGATGCCGATATTTTACCGTGATGTTATTTACCGCTCAACAATCAATGCACATACGCCACTTTCCATCTTTCTTAGGTACTAAAATAACTGGAACCGCACATGGACTCATGCTTTCCCTCACAAACCCTTTGTCCATTAGCTCGTCAACTTGCCTTTGCAATTCCTTTGTTTCCTCGGGATTGCTTCGGTATGCCGGGCGATTTGGAATGGTCGCGCCAGGGACAAAGTCAATTTGATGTTCAATTCCCCGAATTAGTGGTAATCCTTGGGGAAGCTCATCGGCAAATACATCCTGATAATCCTGTAAAAGAGTAGAAATAACACTAGGCAATGAAGTTTTATTAGCGTTAGTATTCAAAAGCGCCTCCCTATACCGAAGTACAATCATTGGCTTTTTAGAATCCAAAGCTCGCCTTACATCACTCCTTTTTGCAAAAATATTTGTTTTTCTCTTTTCTTTCTTTTTTTCTCTCTCTTTTGTTTTCTTTTCATGATCTCTCTGCAAGTGTATTTGATCCTCATGCACCTGTTTTGGTGACATAGGATACAAGGTAACTTTTCTTTGATTGTGAACAAAAGAGTATTCATTAGTAAAACTATCGTGTTTTACTCGCCGATCGTACTGCCAAGGTCTCCCAAGTAGTAAATGACCTGCCTACATAGGAACTACATCACAAAGGATCTCATCAACATACTTCCCAATTGTAAACGGCACTGATACTTGCTTGGTAACTTTGATGTCGCCGCTATCATTGAGCCATTGCAGTCGGTATGGGTGAGGATGTTTGGATGTTGTAAGTCCCAATTTCTCCACCATTGTGATGCTTGCCACATTTGTACAACTCCCACCATCAATTACAACACAACAGATCTTACCATTTACCATGCATCTAGTATGAAATAGATTCTCTCTTTGCTCGCTGCTTTCTTCCTTTACCTGTGTACTAAGCATTCTCCGTGTAACCAACACTTCGCCATGCATAGCAACCTCTCGATCTTCCTCCAATGGTGGCATAGAGTCATTGTCACTATCTTCTTCCTCGGTTTCCAATTCTCCATTATCAAGCAACAACATAGTTCTTTGATTTGGGCATTGATTTGCAATATGTCCCCTGCCTTGACATTTAAAGCATACAATATCTCGATTACGACTAGTAGAAGGTGTATTAGTTTTACCTTGCACTACTTGAGTAGTCGCTCCTTGCTTGATTTCTGGCTTTGGTTTGAAAATAGTTGGCTTTTCCTCACGCTTCACATTATTGAGTTTCCATGATGAACCTGTGGTAGGATTTGTTCGCTGGCCACCTCTCCTCTTAAGTTGCTTCTCTATTTTAGTAGCAATGTGCATCATGTCTTCCAATACCACATAATGTTGACGCTCCACCAAATATGCAATATCCCAATTTAAACATGCTGAAAATCGGGCCATGGTTGCTTCATTATCCTCGTCGATGTCAGCTCTAGACATTAGCATTTCCATTTCCTTGAAGTAGTCCTCCACACTCTTTCTTCCCTGTCTCAAATTTTGTAAGTTTCGAAACAGATCTCGATAATAGTGGCTTGGGACAAACCTCTTTTTCATTACAGCTTTCATTTCTGCCCAAGTCTCTATTGGACGTTCTCTGCACCTCCTTCGGCTGGTCACTAATTGATCCCACCAAGTAACTACATAGTTTGAAAATTCGGTAGCTGCAATTCTAACTTTCTTGAGATCCGAGTAATTGTGACAATCAAAGATCCACTCCATTTTCTTCTCCCATTCTAAATATGCCTCGGGGTCACTTCTGCCTTGGAATATGGGAATTTTCATCTTGATGCTATCGAGATTGTTGTCCTCTCGATTTCGGCCGCCTCTATCCTTTGCAAAATGTCTCCTAGGGATAAAGTCAGTTTCTCGATCCTCTTCCTCACTAAACCTTTCATCATAGTAATTTGTCTCCTCTAGCCTTGCTTCCTTTTGTTGGGTCTTTCCTTTTGGGCGCCCACCCGGAGGGATTTAAGTTCGTTCCCCTCGAGTGTCACTCAATTGATCGATGCGATCATGCACTTGCTCCATAGCCATTCCTAACTGTCTAGAAAATTCTTTCATCATAGCCTCCATCATTAGTTTTGGGTCAAAATTCGATGTAGAAGGTTCATTTTCGATTGTCTTATCTCTTGTGTTAGACATATTTCCTGCAAAACAAAGATTAGTAGAAAACAAGTTCCTCACCACTCCCTCGCGTGTTTCACTCAAACAATATATCACACAAATAGGAAACGCTCGTATATCACACAATTAGGCTTTTACCCTCTCTTAAACTTACTACTCTTGCCTTTTTCCGCTCGTAGTTCTCACTAATAGGTTCTTTTTGAATTCTCACAAATATTACCTCAATTCTCTAATTACAATCCAATAATAACTTATCAAGAATACAATATAGACGTACGACTCTCCATACGACTTCCAAACGCCAAATATGATTCTTGTAAATGAAAATCCCAATGGTAGCAATTTAACAATACAAATTTTCCGCTATATATTTTCTGCAGTTTTTTTTGTGACTATAATTCAACAATAAAAGTAAAGATAAGTAACTTGATAGGAAACTTAGCTTTGATACCAAATGCTAGACTCTACGGCACGCTTGCGTGAGGTGGTCGTCGCCCGGATCGTTTCTAACAAGTTGATAGGATGGATAACTTGCAACACCTTAACCCCTCGCCTATATGTAGACGGTAATCTTGGTACAATTGCTTGCCAATGAAATTTGCGTAGGATGGACACCAACGACACTTCGACCCCTCGCTTATATTGAAACGATAATCTCGGTACAATCGACGATTGATGCGGTAGAAGACGCCACACACAACTATGGATGGTTGTATGATAAGTCAATTAGGAATCTCTAAAGAGAACTAAGGAACACTTAGGAATTCTTCAAAGAACCACAAGTAGAGAAACAAACTCACAATAATATTGATAATCTGAAAATTGGTGATGAATTCAAGTTTACAATAGCACCTATTTATATTAGTTTTAGAAACAAACTAGAAGCTTCTAGAAGCACACACTTGTTGAAATACAAGCACACAAATGTTGAAATATAGCAATCATAACACATGTAATTGAACCTAAATACTGATATCATGTTTTGGGTGAAAGAAGGTTCGAAAATTAAGGAAGTCAAAAAATGACAAATTGCATCCAGGAGGTTCTCGCCGGGGCGAGAGAATTGAACTGAATTTCTCTCGCCGGGGCGAGATATTTTGGCTGGGAATTCCTCGCCGGGGCGAGGTCACCCTGTTCCATTCAAACTGCTTTCTTTTGCTGTTTTGCCCGCCACGTCCATTCGCAACATGTTTACGGGCTTCATACGCTTGGACCCCAACTCCATAATCTCTATACTTGATCCAACCTCGTTCCATAGTTCATGGATCATGCCATTAAGTCCGTTTTTAAAGGTTTTAGCTCGCGCCCTAGTAACGGGTCCAAGTGGCAAATGCAATGGGTCTTCTCGGATTGTGTCACGGGTTTCTGAATTATGGATGTCCTCATCATCATATTTAAGAACTCATGCAATACAAATTAGATCTAAATCAGTTACTATGGATTATGACTTAGTTTTATTATTCATCAACCAATTCCACATCAAATAAATTCTATCAAATTAGCATCAATTTTCATTCCATAGCCAAATACCTTTAAAACTTAGCCAAATAAAATCATAGAAATATTTTTAGAGCCAAGAATTTTTAATTTTTTTCACACAAATGAACACAATTAGATCATAGTCTCCTAGAGTAAACCTAAACCCCTCCCCCACACTCAAACCTTACATTGTCCCCAATGTAAGACAATCATGCAAAGACAAAGTGACTAAATAAAATACAACTAAAATGCAAAAAATAAAAGTAAAAGGGATAGAAAAGCAAATCTGAGATCTTGGGTTGCCTCCCAAGCAGCACATTTGTTTAACGTTGTTTGTTCGACACCAATCCTCCCAATCAATCATAAACCGGGTCCACCAAGTCCAACATCTCAACGTTCTCCACCTGATATCCTTCATAGAAGGGTTTGAACCGGTGACCTTTTACTGTGAATACCTTTCCTGTGCTCGGACTCCGAATTTCCACTACACCATGTTGAAAAACATTAGTAACAATAAAAGGTCCAACCCATCTAGAGCGCAACTTACTGGGAAATAACTTAAGCCTTGAATGGTAAAGGAGAACTCTCTGTCCCACAACAAAAGTCCTTCTCAAAATCCGCTTGTCATGGAAGGCTTTAGTTTTTTCCTTGTAAATCTTCGAACTTTCATAAGCGTCATTCCTTAATTCTTCGAGTTCGTGTAACTTCAACTTCCTCTGCTCTCCAGCTTGATCTAAACTCATGTTGCATTGCCTAATTGCCCAGAAAGCCTTGTGTTCTAGCTCCACAAGAAAGTGACATGGTTTCCCAAATACGATCTGATAAGGCGACATACCCTGTTTGGGTTGACTACCTACTCTAAAATGGACTTGACGTCACGGTTGGATACCTCAGCTTGGCCATTACTCTGCAGATGATAGGATGTAGAAACATTATGCATCACATTATATTTTCTGAAAAGTGCGGCTAGTATCCAGTTGCAAAAGTGTGTCCTTCTATCACTAATGATGGCACTTGGAGTTCCAAACCTGACAAATATGTTAGATTTGACAAAATCTGTAACAACTTTAGAATCATCGGTCCTAGTGGTTTTAGCTTCCACCCACTTAAAAACATAGTCAATAGCCAAAAGAATGTAAATATTACCATAAGAAACAGGAAAAGGTTCCGTAAAATTAATACCCTAAACATTAAAAATTTCAACAACTAAGATGAGATTTTGTGGCATTTGATTCATATGTGATATGTTCCCTATTTTTTGACAATTCGCACATGATTTACAAAACAGATAAGAATCTTTAAAGATTTTTGGCCAATAGAAACCACATTCTAAAACCTTATGGGTTGTCCTTTTCAGTCCAAAGTGACCTCCACAAGCATAAGAGTGACAGAAATTTAGAATCGATAAAAATTCACTATTAGGCACACATCTTCTAACTATCTAGTCAGCACAAAATTTCTACAAATATGGGTCATCCCATACATAATATTTGGCATCACTCTTAAGCTTTTCTTTTTGGAATTTGGAAAGCTCACTAAGAACATAAGCACTCACTAGATAATTCACTATATCAGCATATCAGGGTACGAACTCATGAATGGAAAACAGATACTTATCTGGGAAAGAGTCCTGCAATGGTACAGTTTCCTCATCTCTAAGCAATCTACTCAAGTGATCTGCCACTAAGTTGTCTGCTCCATTCTTATCTTTGATTTCCAAGCCAAATTCTTGCAGCAGCAGAATCTATCTGATAATTCTAGGTTTAGAGTCCTTCTTGGTCAGAAAATACCTGAGAGCAACATGGTCAGAATAAACTATAACTTTAGTACCAAGCAGATATGATCTAAACTTGTCTAAAATAATAACAACAGATAAAAGTTCTTTTTCAGTCGTAGAATAGTTAATCTGAGCATCATTCAACGTTCTAGAGGCATAATAGATGGCATGAATAGCTCTATCAACTCTTTGTCCCAAGACAACTCCTACTGCATATTTGTTTGCATAACACATGATCTCGAATGGCAATTTCCAATTTGGTGGTTAAATCACCGGTGCTGAGGTCAATAGTTTCTTAAATTTATCAAAAACCTCCTTGTACTCATCCTTTTGTAGCAACTTACACAATGGCAATGCTATCTTCGAGAAGTCCTTGATAAATCTGTGATAGAAACCTGTATGTCCAAGAAAAGAGTGAATCTCCTGCACACTTGTGGTGTAAGGCAAAACAGTAATAACATCTATCTTAGCTTTATCAACTTCTAAACCTTTAGCTGACACAATATGGCCAAGTACTATACCTTGTTCTACTATAAAATGATATTTTTCCCAATTAAGAATAAGATTACTCTCTAAGCATCTCTGGAAAGTACCTGGTGCATTGTACAGTCCAAAAGACATCTTACAATATACAAAAGTACCAAATGGACATGTGAATGTAGTTTTTTCCTGGTCTTCAGGTGCAATCACAATTTGGTTATAACCTGAAAAACCATTTAGAAAACAATAATAAGCATGCCCAGCTAATCGTTCTAACATTGAGGAAGAGGAAAGTGATCTTTTCTTATTACAACATTCAATTTTCTATAATCAATACACACTCTCTATCCTATTTGCGTACGTGTGGGCACCAACTCATTGCTGTCATTCTTGACAACTGTGATTCCAGATTTCTTTGGTACTACCTGTACTGGACTCACCCATTGACTGTCTGAAATGGGATAGATTATATCTATATCAAGCAATTTGAGCACCTCCTTTTTCACTACCTCTATCATGGGTGGATTCAGTCTTCTTTGTGCTTTTCTATTGGGCCTTGGTCCATCTTCTAACAAAATCCTATACATGGGCATCGCTGGACTTATATCTTTGATATCTGCTATAGTCCAACCAAAAATTGTGATGTGTTCCCTTAGGACTCTTAGCAATTTATCCTCCTGCACTTTGGTTAGATTACTAGCAATAATCACAAGTAATGTATCCTCAGTCCCTAAATATACATATTTCAAGTGTGTTGGTAATGGGTTCAATTCTAAAATTGGAGCTTGCACCACAAATGGTAACAGTTTTTTATGAGAAACATGGAATTGAATTGAATAGACTGCATAATTATCTGAGATTTTAGGTAAAGAATGCAATGCAGCTACAACCTCCTTAAATTCCTGATCATGCTCAATCTCTTCATCTTTATCCATCTCCAAACTGTTAGTGATGACAACCTCCAAGCTTTCTTTATGCATGTGTTCAAAAGATCCCTGCACTAAAGAGTCAATGATGTCAATAGCAAAAACAGGATTAACATCACTAGGATACCTCATGGTCTCATATATGTTGAATTGTATCTTTTCACCATTAAATTACATAGTTAAGGTTCCATTGTGTACATCAATCATTGTCCTTGTTGTTTTCAAAAATAGCCTCCCTAACAAGATATGTGAGGGATTTGGAGATCTGTCATCCTCCATATCCACAATGTAAAAATCTGTAAAAAAGATTAGTTCGTTTACCTACACCAAGACATCTTCAATTACCCCTTCAGGGTAAGTGTTAGTATGATCAGCCAATTGAATAATAACACCAGTTTATTTTAAAGGACCTAGATTCAAAGAAGCAAATATAGATAATGGCGTGACATTTATTGAAGCTCTTAGATCTAGCATTGCTATCAAGTCTGGTATTACCTATTCTACATGGGATCGTAAACATGCCTGAAGTACATTTAGTGAACATTTTTCTTTGAAGTATTGCAGACACATTCTCTTTGACAGTGACTCTTTCATTATTTTTTAATTTCTTTTGTTAGTGCACAATTCTTTCAAAAACTTAGCATACCTGGGCACTTGCTTTATTGCATCCAAAAGAGGGATGTTTACCTCCACTTTCTTAAAGGTTTCCAGAATTTCCTTCTCTTGTTCATCCTTCTTTGACGTCTTGTGTTTCCTAAGTGGAAAAGGTAATGGCTTAGTCAAAATTTGAGAAGATGGGTTCGATTTTACCTGTGGTGTCTCAGTCTCTTCCTTAGCTTTCTCCTCCTTAAAATCAGCTACTACTTTGGGCACTTCCAGCTCTTTTTTACTCCTTAGTGTAATCACACTAGCATTCTCCTTTGGATTGACAACTGTCTGGGAAGGCAACTTTCTTGAGCCTTGAGATTCCAAAATTCCCACTGTGGTAGTAAGTCGTCCCACTTGGTTGCTTAGATCTTGAACAGAAGTCATCGTTTCCTGCATAAATTGTTGTGTTTTAGTCATGAATTGCTGCGACTGTCCATAAATGCCTTGAACATGTCCTCCATGCATTGTCCATTGTTTGCAGGAGCTGCTTGTCTAGGTTAATATTGAGGTTGAGCCGGTTGAAAACCTTACTGCCTAGTTAGGAAAGTTCCTTGTGCTGGTGGCCTATTCCCTCAATAGCTGAATTTCGGATGATCCTTCCAACCTGGATTGTAGGTGTTTGAGTATGGGTCATACTTTTGAGGTTGTGCTTGATAGTTTTCCACAACGTTGGCTTGTTGTGCACACTCCTCATCTTGCAATGTTAGGTATACATATGTGTTATGATTTAGCTATAAACATATTCCACACGCCTATGCGACTGGCAAATTTCCTGTAGCTAATTGTCTAACGACAGCAATTAAGTCTGAAATCTATTGCTCTAAATTACTTGTGCTTACCTCACTTACCCTTTGTGGTGCATAAGCATTCCTTGTCCCATACTGCTGTGAATTGGCTGCCATATTTGCAGTCAGGTTCCTTGCAGCCTTTGGAGTTTTGTCAACTAATGTCCCTCCACTAGCAGCATCAATTATACTCCTATCCATTGGTACCAGCCCTTCATAGAAGTATTGAATCAGGTGTTAATCGTCTATCTGATGAGGTAGAAAGCTAGAGCACAGCTTCTTAAATCTTTCCCAATATTCATACAATGTTTCTCCGTTGAACTATCGGATTCCACATATCTCCTTCCTTATGGTGGCTACTCTTGAAGCAGGAAAATACATCTCCAAGAATAGCTTCTTCATGTCATTCCATGACTAGATCGATCCGGAGGCAAGATAATACAACCAATCCTTTGCTAAGTCCGCTAATGAGAATGGAAAAGCTCTGGCTTTATCTGTTCCTCAGTTATTCCTTGTGGCTTTATAGTGGAGCACACCACATGGAACTCCTTCAAATGCTTGTACGGATCTTCACCTGTAAGACCACGGAAGGTAGGCAAAAGATGAATTAGTCCAGATTTTAGTTCAAAA
Source organism: Aralia elata (assembly GCA_034770075.1). Lineage (NCBI taxonomy): Eukaryota > Viridiplantae > Streptophyta > Magnoliopsida > Apiales > Araliaceae > Aralia > Aralia elata. The sequence goes on from CM068377.1 coordinate 32,627,496, forward strand.
GCAGTAGTTAAAGTAGGATACTCAATGCATAAAGGTTGTTGATTGAGATTAGGAGTAACTAATTCTTTCAACGTCCTGTTGTTGTTTGGCACCGCCATCTCTTCTTCTTCTGATTCAGTGGATGACTTATTTGACAGTAGTTCCAGTGCTATATTGAGGCCCGATGATGGTGTTTCGTTGGAATCTGCAATTGTGCTTTGAGATTGACGAGCCTCCTTTCTTAACCTACGTGCAATTCCCTCTATTTCTATATCAAAATTCAGTTCAAGAGAGTGAGAGGATCGAGTTATAAACTAAGAAAATAAATAAAAGAAAACAGTGAATAAATAAAAACAAATAACACTCCCCGACAACGGCGCCAAAATTTGAGAACTGTCGTTAACACTCCAAAATTAATTTCTTACTTCTACGCTACTAACACAAGAATTAGTATAGCAATAAGCAAGGATCGATCCCACAAAGAGTGAATTGTTCAATATTTATCCTAGTGTTCTCTAATAAAGATGGGGGTTCTGAGTTAAATAACTAAACTAATAAAAGTAAATTGATAAGAATAAACAATGAATAAAAGACTTATTCAGTATCGCCTTTTTACAATCTTTGGAGTAATCAAGTTATATAATATTTATTCTTCAATGAAATTAATAACCCTAGATAACCGCAATTGCTAATTATCCGAAATTCTCCTTATGTTTTAAATCTAATGTGACAATCGTCCTAAGAGACCCTAACTATCATACAACTTAGAACTATCAGTCTAGATTTAATATAATAGCAGCATTAAGAATTAAAGAATTAGGTTATTCCAAGCAACAATCACATAATCAGGGATTTTTAACTTGCCTTCTAATAATCACAATAATACTCAAAAGCTTGTCCACAATCAAGTATTATTAACTGCTACTCATGATCAGATACAAATATCGTCTGCTTAATATTATATCTTAATCTAGCAAATGATATCAATCAGATTAATTTAACTGGGAATATCAAATCAATCAGATAAAATAGCATACAATCAATTAAAACAGATTATTAGAATAAATTTCATGCAAAAAGGATTAAATAAAGTAAACTTGATCAAACCATTAATTATAAAGAAGGTTCAACATCCCTTAGAACAGAAATAGAGAATTTAGCTCGACATGCCTTCAATCTTGCAAAACTAGGGTTTGAATTCCAATGTAGATGATGAGGTAGATGATTCTCATCTTTAGTAATAACATGTATTTATAGTCCTAAGATAATATCCTAATATTCTAAGAAATAACAATCCAATAATTGCAATTAGAAATCCTCAATATTTCCTGGCCTGAAGCAAAGCAATTTCTTTTTTTTCCCGCTGAATCCGCCGGGGCGGATTCATTGTACTAGCAAATTCGCCAAGGCAAATTGGGCAAAAGCAACTGGGTCGGGGTGAGTTCAGAGTGCGCTGGGGCGAGCTAGGCAGAAGGGAATTCGTCAGGGCGAATTTGTTGGCCTTCATGAACTCGCCGAGGCGAATTCATCAGTTTCCCAAAAAAATTGAATTTTTCCTGTTTTTCTTACTATAACTCAATTTATCCTTGAAATTAATAAACACCTTAATAAGCTCATATACACCATAAAACATGAAATAAACTAAACATAAAGGAATTATAATAAATAAATATTTTGCACTCATCATGGAAACATGCTGACTTTTTGTGCCGAAATTACATCCTCAATGGATTGGATAACACATTATACAATGTTCATAGTTCTTTCAAATCAGCAAAAGAACTATGAGATTCCTTGTATAAGAAATATAAAACAGAAGATGCTAGCACGAAGAAATTCGTAGTTGGCAGATTTTTAGACTATATGATGGTGGATTCCAAGGCTATCATCAATCAAGTCTAAAAACTTCAAGTAATCCTACATGAAATACATGCAGAAGGAATGTCCTTGAGTGAATCTTTCTAAGTAGCAGTAATTATTGAAAAACTACCACCAATGTAGAAAGATTTTAAGAATTATCTCAAGTATAAACACAAAGAGATGAAATTTGAAGACTTAATTGTGAGATTAAGGATAGAAGAGGACAACCGTGTATCCGAAAAGAGGTCGGAAAAAAATTTGTGGAATTCAAGGCTAACGTGGTGGAACAAGGCCAAAAGTCTAAAAAGAAAAAGCACTTTGGCAATGGGCCTCAATAGGGAACCAAAAGTTCCAAGGCAAGTGCTACATTTATGACAAGTCAAGACATAGGGCAAAAGATTGTCGTAAACAAAAAGATCAAAACAAGAACTCCGCATAAGCTAATGTAACAGAAGTGGATGGTCTTCTTGAAGACGTTTCCGAGTTGAACCTATCAGCAGTGGTTTCTGAAGTAAACTTGGTTGGAAATCTCATGGACTGGTGGGTAGATACTAGAGCAACCCACCATGTGTGTTCTGACATGAAGATGTTCTCCACATATCAAGAAATTGAAAATGGAGAATAATTATACATGAAAAATTCTTCCACATCCAAGATTGTTGGGTAAAGGAAGGTGGTTCTGAAGATGACATCTGGCAAGGAACTCATCCTCAATAACGTGCTTCATGTGCCTGATATTCGGAAGAATTTAGTATTCGGATCCCTTCTTAGTCAAAAGAGATTTGAATTGGTCTTTGTATCAAACAAGTTTGTCCTATCCAAAAATGGTATGTATGTGGGGAAGGGATATATGAGAAATGGGCTCTTTAAAATAAATGTAATGATAATTGTACCTTCTAATATTAATAAAAATTCATCCTCTGCTTATATGATTGAGTCATCTAATTTATGGCATAGTAGATTAGGACATGTTAATTATAATACTATACGTAGATTAATTAATATAGAATGCTTGCCAAAATGTGAGACTAATCCCAATCATAAATGTGAAGTTTGCGTTGAAGCAAAACTTCAAAAATCTTCTTTTAAATCAATTGAAAGAAGTACGGAACCTCTTGAATTTGTACATACTGATATTTGTGATTTAAAGTATATACAAACAAGAGGAGGTAAGAAATACTTTCTTACTTTTATTGATGATTGTACAAGATATTGTTATGTTTACTTATTGAGAAGTAAAAATGAAGCTTTGGAAATGTTTATACATTACAAAAATGAGGTTGAGAATCAACTTGATAAAAAGATCAAGATTATTCGAAGTGATAGAGATGGGGAATATGAATTTCTTTTTGGTGAAATTTATTCACAACATAGTATAATATACCAAACAACTGCACCATATTCACCACAACAAAATGGTATTGCTGAAAGCAAGAATAGAACTTTAAAAGAAATGATAAATGCATTGTTATTAAGTTCTGGGCTACCTCAAAATTTGTTGGGGGGGGGGGGAATTCTTTCAGCAAATTATATTCTCAACCGAATACCTCAAAAGAAGTCTAATGCATCACCTTATGAGTTATAGAAAGGACGAAAACCGTCTTATAAACACTTAAAAGTGTGGTGTACTTAGCAAAGGTTATTCATCCACCCAAAAAGGTGAAGATATGACCAAAAATAATAGATTATATATATTCATTGGCTATGCTAATAATAGCAGTGCATATAAATTTTTGGTTAATAAATTAAAAATAGAGAAAATACATGAAAATATTATTATTGAGTCAAAAGAAGCTGAATTTTTTAAAACAGTATTTCCTAATTAATAAGAAAACAATAGAGCCAAGTTCTAATGAATTGGAAGGAAGTTCAAATAAAAGAACTTATGACACTGTTAGTGATAGTAATCATGGTTTAGAAGATATTGATGAACCTAGACATAGTAAACGTGCTAGAATATCAAAATCCTTTGGTCCGAATTTTCTAACTTACTTGTTAGAAAATGAGCCTCAAACTTATAGAGAAGCGGTATCGAGTCTCGAAGCTCTATATTGGAAAGAGACTATAAATAGTGAAGTAGAATCCATACTGCACAATCATACGTGGGAATTAGTAGATCTCTCACCTGGTTCTAAACCTCTTAGATATAAGTGGATATTCAAAAAGAAAATGAAGAGATGGATCTAAAGATAAATATAAAGCGAGACTTGTAATCAAAGGATACAAGAAAAAGGAGGGTTTGGATTATTTTGATACCTATTCTCCTGTGACAAGAATATCGTCAATTAGGATGTTAATAGTCATTGCACCTATATACAATTTGGAGATACATCAAATGGATGTGAAAATAGCCTTCTTGAATGGTAATCTTGAAGAAGAAATATACATAAAACAACCATAGGGGTTTATTGTTGCAGGACAAGAAAAGAAAGTTTGTCGGCTTGTGAAGTCCCTTTATGGATTAAAACAAACACCTAAACAATGGCATGAAAAATTTGACAGTGTAATGATGTCAAATGGCTTCAAAATAAATGAGTGACAAATGTGTATATGTCAAGGACACTGAGAAATGGTTCGTCATTATTTGTCTTTATGTAGATGATATGCTCATTATGGGTAGTAATAATGAAATCATTAAAACTACCAAGAGAATGTTAAATAATGTATTTGACATGAAAGACATGGGTGTTGCCAATGTAATATTAGGAATTAAAATTTCTAAAACATCGAATGGATTAGTGTTATCACAATCACACTATATTGAGAAAATACTCAAAAAATTCAATTAATATGATTGCAATTCTGTGGGAACACTGGTAGATATAAATCTACACTTGTCTAAAAATAAAGGAGAGAGCATATTACAACCTGAGTATGCACAAATAATTGGAAGCCTTATGGACGTAATGAATTGTACACGTCTTGATGGGAGCTGTCGTTTTACACTCCAAAATTAATACCTTACTAACACTCTACTAGCACAAAACTTAGTATAATGACAAGCAAGGATCGATCCCACAGAGAAATGAATTAAACTTTTACTTATTCTAGCATTCCTATTATTTCTATTAATGAGGGGTTTTTGAGTTTGATTCACTAAACTAACAAAAGTAATTAAGAATGATCAATGAATAAAAAGCTTCAGTTCTTCAGTTCAGTATCACCTTATCACAATTATGGGAAAATCAAGTTTAACAATATTTATCCTTCAATGAGACTAATAACCCTAGATAACCACAATCGCTAATTATCCGCAATTCTCCTTATGTGTAAATCTAATGTGACAATCGCCTCAAGAGACTCTAACTATCATATAACCTAGAACTATCAGTCTAGATTTAATATAACAGCAGCATAAAGAATGAGAGAATTAGGTTATTCCAAGCAACAATTGCACAATCAGGAATTATTTAACTTGCCTTCTAATAATCTTAATAATATCCAAAAGCTTGTCCACAATCAGATACTATCAATTGCTACCTATGATCAGACATAATATCGTTTACTTAATACTATATCTTAATCTAGCAGATGGTATCAATCAAATTAATTCAATTGGCCAAATCAAATCAAAAGATTAGATAACATATAATCAATTAAAAACAGATTATCAGAATAAATCTCATGCAAGAAGGAATAAATAAATAAAACCTGATTAAACCATTAATTATGAAAAAGATTCAACATCCCTTAGAACTGAAAGTAAGAGTTTAGCCTGACATGCCTTCAATCTCCTCCTATTAGAGTTACAATTGTAGTTGCCAGGATCCCTCTCTAGAAAAATAGAATAAGATATATATAAGTCCTCAAGTTCCTACTTAGAGTTTCCTTCTTACTATCTAATCATAATGAATAGAATCCTCTTCCGAATCAACTTCCTTTTCCTCCTTCAGCTGGCCTTTAGTACTCAAGAACGCGAACTAGCGCCGCTGGCGCTGTCCCAAGCGCTGCTAGCGCTACTATACAGTGTGCTCAAGTTGTGCCTAGCGCTGCTGGCGCTTGGTTTGTGAAGGGTTGAGCGTTGTTGGCGCTGATGTAGCGTTGCTGGCGCTGTGTTGGGCGCTAATAGCGCTGGTGTGCAGTGTCTGGTGGTGTGTGTAGCGCTGCTAGCGCTGGCCCTAGCGCTATCCCTAGTCCTCGAATTTACAAAAATGCCACCATGTGTATTTTAAGCTCCAATTTTCCATCTTTTTCCACTTTTGACCTTGAATTCTCCTGAAATCAATAAATAACCTAATAAGTGCATATACACAATAAAACACGCAATAAACTAGATATAAAGGAATAAAAATAAATGAATAATATGCACTTATCAAATTCTCCCACACTTAGTCTTTACACGTCCTCGTGTAAACTCAAACAAAGGTTATAATGGAATCATTTGAATTCTATTCAACCAAGCTCCCAAAGGTTCAAATTCAATTAGCATCCATGAATACTAACACCAATCAACAGAAATTCATTCTATACATCATCAATCAATTCATAACAATAATCCCATCAGTCCCCACTGAACATCTCTAAATCAAATTGAAACCACATAAGCAGCTCCTATGATTAACACAGATACTCAACTCAGTTTATATGGAACAACAACCATGCACACTGACTCACAACCAGAACATGTTTTTTTTCCTGCCATTCATTTTTTCTTCATTCAGGTGAATGCATTTTATGCTCCATTTCACCTTCCTCATTCTTTTCTCAAGCAAGTGCATTTTATGCTCCATCTCACTTTTCTTCTCACCAACGAGTGCGTTTTACGCTCCATCTCATTGCATGTGTTTATAGGTGAGTGCGTTTTACGCTCCATCTCAACCCACCATATGTTTTCCTTTTGAGACAAAATGTTTTTTTTTCCTCAATTTTTTTTCTTGCTCTCAATTTTTCTAATTTCCAATTCTTGATTTTGTCTTCACATGATCCTAGAAACAAGATAAGCAGTTAAACAGTTCTAAATCATGAAAGCAGTGCACATAGTCAACTCCACAACTAACCCAGTCAAGTAAACATGTATCTCACATTCAAGTACTCATGCAATACCAACTCAATCTAAATCAGTCAACTATGGGTCCTAACTTCATTATCATCTTTTATCAATTAATTCAGCATCAAACAAATTCTATCAATTAGCATCAATTTTCATTCTAAAACCAAAAACCTTTGAAAACTTGACCAAGCACAAATTTTTCACAAAACAACTCAAAACAACTCAGATTTTCACATTTAAAGCAAACCTACCCTATACTATCCTACCTAAACCCTATACTATCCTACCTAAACCCCTCCCCCACACTCAAACCTTACATTGTCCCCAATGTAAGACAATCATGCAAAGACGAGATAAATAAAAAAAAACAAATAAAGAAATAAAAAGGGATAGAAAAGCAAATCTAATGTCTTGGGTTGCCTCCCAAGCAGCGCATTTGGTTAACGTCGTTAGCCCGACATCGATTCTCCGCAATCACTCATAACTTGGATTCACTAAGTCTATCATCTCCACACTCTCCATCGAAAATCCTTCACGGAAAGGTTTCAGCCTATGTCCATTGACCTTGAATACTTTCCCTGTCTTTGGATTCTTTATATCTATAGCACCATGAGAGAACACATTAGTAATAACAAATGGACCTTCCCAACGAGAGCGCAACTTACCTGGAAATAACTTCAGCCGCGAATTGAATAGGAGAACTTGTTGGCCAACGGTGAAATCTTTCCTCAAAATCTGCTTGTCATGGAAGGCCTTTGTTTTATTCTTGTATAGTCTAGAACTCTCATAAGCTTCATTCCTCATCTCTTCCAATTCTTGTAGCTGGAACTTCCGCTGCATTCCCGCGTCATCCAAACTCATATTACATTGCTTGATCGCCCAAAAAGCTCTATGCTCTAATTCCACGGGTAAATGACATGGCTTCCCAAAAACCAATCTGTACGGAGACATACCAATGGGGGTTTTGTATGCAGTTCTATACGCCCACAATGCATCTTCTAACCGCAGACTCCAATCTTTTCTGCTTGGCTTGACAACCTTCTCCAAAATCGATTTCACATCACGGTTGGATACTTCAGCCTGACCATTGCTTTGCGGATGATAAGATGTAGAAATCTTATGCAAAACATTATATTTCCGGAAAAGTGCTGCTAACATCCTGTTGCAAAAGTGAGTTCCTCTGTCGCTGATGATAGCTCGAGGAGTTCCAAATCTGACAAATATATTAGTTTTGACAAAATCTGCAACAACTTTAGAATCATCAGTCCTGGTGGCTTTAGCTTCCACCCATTTAGAAACATAGTCAACAGCCAAGAGAATGTAAACATTACCATGAGAAACAGGAAAAGGTCCCATAAAATCAATACCCCAAACATCAAAAATCTCAACAATTAAAATGGGAGTTTGTGGCATTTGATTTCTATGTGATATGTTACCTGTTCGTTGACAATTCTCGCATGATTTACAAAATAGATATGAGTCTCTAAAAATTGTTGGCCAATAAAAACCACTTTCTAAAACTTTATGAGCAGTCCGTTTGGGTCCAAAATGACCTCCACAAGCATAGGAATGGCAAAAATTTAGAATAGACAATGTTTCGGTATTAGGCACACATCTACGTATTATCTGATCAGCACAAAATTTCCACAGATATGGATCATCCCAAACATAATGTCTAGCATCACTCCTAAGCTTATCCTTCTGGTTTTTAGAAAATTCATTGGGAATAAATGCACTTGCCAAATAATTAACAATATTAGCATACCACGGCAATTCCTCCTGAATAGAAAAGAGATGCTCATCTGGAAAGGAATCATACAATGGTAGTGCCTCCTCATCTCTTACCAGTCTACTCAAGTGATCTGCTACCAAGTTATCTGCTCCCTTCTTATCCTTGATTTCCAAGTCAAATTCCTGCAACAGCAGAATCCATCTGATAATCCTGGGTTTAGAGTCCTTCTTGGTTAACAAATACCTGAGAGCTGCATGGTCAGAATAAACTACAACTTTAGTGCCAAGTAAATAAGATCGAAATTTATCTAAAGCAAAAACAACAGATAAAAGTTCTTTTTCTGTTGTCGAGTAGTTAATCTGAGCTGCATTCAATGTTCTAGAGGCATAATAAATGGCATGGACAACTTTGTCAACTCTTTGGCCCAAAACAGCTCCGACTGCATAATTGCTTGCATCACACATTATTTCAAAGGGAATATTCCAATTTGGCGGTTGAATCACGGGTGCGGAAGTCAATAGGCTCTTCAACATATCAAATGCCTTCTTGCACGTTTCATCGAACTGGAATTCCACATCTTTTTGTAGCAATTTACATAATGGCAGAGCGATTTTGGAGAAGTCTTTGATAAATCGTCGATAGAAACCTGCATGTCCAAGAAAAGAGCGAATCTCCCGCACACTAGCAGGGTAAGGCAAAGCAGACACAATATCTATCTTAGCTTTATCAACCTCTAAACCTTTAGCTGACACAACATGACCAAGCACTATACCCTGTTCTACCATAAAGTGACACTTTTCCCAATTACGAACAAGGTTAGTTTCCAAACATCTATCTAGCACACGCGTTAGATTTTCCAAGCACAAATCCAAAGAATCACCATGTACTGTGAAATCATCCATAAAGACCTCGATGCAATTTTCCAAAAGATCAGAAAAAATGCTTACCATGCATCGCTGGAAAGTACCTGGTGCATTACAAAGTCCAAACGACATCCTCCGGTATGCAAAAGTACCAAATGGACACGTGAATGTGGTCTTTTCCTGGTCCTCGGGTGCAATCACGATCTGATTATATCCTGAAAAACCATCTAGAAAGCAATAATAAGTATGCCCCGCTAATCGTTCTAGCATTTGATCAATAAAAGGAAGAGGAAAGTGGTCTTTTCGAGTTACAGCATTTAATTTTCTGTAGTCAATACACACTCTCCATCCTGTTTGTATCCGTGTGGGCACCAACTCATTATTGTCATTCGTGATGACAGTTATTCCAGACTTCTTCGGAACTACCTGTACCGGACTCACCCACTGACTGTCGGAGATGGGGTAGATTATGCCTGCATCAAGCAATTTAATCACCTCTTTCTTGACTACCTCCATCATGGGTGGATTTAATCTTCGTTGTGCGTCTCTCGTGGGCTTTGCTCCATCATCCAAAAGAATCCTATGCATGCACATCACGGGGCTTATGCCTTTGATATCTGCTATCGTCCAACCAAACACTGTGACATGGTCCCTTAGGACTCTCAACAATTTCTCTTCCTGCACTTTGGTTAGATTGCTAGCAATAATCACAGGTAACGTTTCATTAGTCCCTAAATATGCATATTTTAAGTGAGCAGGTAGGGGTTTCAATTCTAAGATTGGAGCTTGCTCCACAGAAGGTAACTATTTTTTATGAGAAACAGGCAATTGAATTGATTGAACTGCATACTTATCTGTGAATTTTGGCAATGAGTGCAATGCAGCCACAACTTCCTTCAATTCCTGATTCTGATCAAATTCTTCCTCTTTATCCATGTCCAAGTTGTTAGTAATGGCCATTTCCAAGCTTTCCCGATGTACTTGATCAAAAGATTCCTGCACCATAGAATCAATGATATCAATGTCAAAAACATGATTAACATCACTAGGGTACCTCATTGCATCATATATATTGAACTGAATTTTCTCTCCATCAAATTCCATGGTCAAGGTCCCATTGTGTACATCGATCATTGTCCTTGCTGTTTTCAAGAATGGCCGCCCTAACAAGATATGTGAAGGATTTGGAGATCTATCATCTTCCATATCCACAATGTAAAAATCTGCAGGAAATATTAGCTGATTAACCTGCACTAAGACATCTTCAATTACCCCTTGCGGATAAGTGTTAGTACGATCAGCAAGTTGAATGATAACACCAGTTTGTTTCAAAGGTCCTAGATTTAAAGAGGCAAATACAGACAATGGCATGACATTTATTGAAGCTCCTAGATCTAGCATGGCTTTCTCAAATCTGGTACTACCTATTCTGCATGGGATTGTAAACATTCCTGGATCTTTACATTTAGGGGGCATTTTTCTTTGAAGCACTGCTGACACATTCTCTCCTACAGTGATTTTTTCATCATCTTTCAATTTTCTTTTGTTAGTACACAATTCTTTCAAAAACTTTGCATACCTGGGCACTTGTTTGATGGCATCCAATAGAGGAATATTTACCTCTACCTTCCTGAAGGTTTCCAAGATTTCCTTATCCTTTTCCTCCTTCTTTGAAGTCTTGTGGGTTCTAGGTGGAAACGGCAACGGTGGGGTTGTAACTGGAGTAGATGGGGTAACAATTTTCCTTGGTGTCTCAGTTTCCTCTTTATCTTTGTCCGCTTCAATTTCTGTAGCCACCTTAGGTCCTTCCAACTCTTTCCCATTCCTTAGTGTAATCGCACTAGCATTCTCCCTTTCGTTTCCTGTTGGAACTGCTGTGTCTGTGTCATGAATGCCTTGAACATGTCTTCCAAAGATGTTCCAGGATTTTCAGGAGCTTCCTGTCTAGGTTGATATTGAGGTTGAGTTGGTTGAGAGCCTTGTGGGAACCCTTGTTGTCTAACCGGATACACACCTTGCGCTGGTGGCCTATTTCCTCCATAACTAAAATTAGGATGATCCCTCCATCCTGGATTGTAAGTATTGGAGTACGGGTCATACTTCCGCTGTGGTTGTGCCTGATAGTTCCCCATCGCATTAGCTTGTTGTGTTGTGTCTTCCTCTTGCAATGTTGGACAAGAATCGGTACTATGACTAGTCATTAAGCAAATCCCACAAACTTTTGCTGCTGGTGTATTTCCTGTAGCCATTTGTTTAACCAGCACAGTTACATCAGAAATTTGTTGTTCAAGGTTGCTCGTGGTCATCTCATTCACTCTTGCAGGTGCATGGTTATTCTTTGTCCCATACTGCTGAGAATTAGCAGCCATATTTGCAATTAGAGTTCTTGCAGCCTCCGGTGTCTTATCTACTAGTGCTCCTCCACTGGCAGCATCGATCATACTCCGATCCATTGGTAATAATCCCTCATAAAAGTACTGAATCAGGTGTTGATCGTCTATTTGATGGGGAGGACAACTGGAACACAGTTTTTTAAATCTTTCCCAATACTCATACAGTGTCTCTCCGTTGAACTGTCGAATGGCGCATATCTCCTTTCTGATGTTGGCAACTCTTGAAGCAGGAAAGTACTTCTCCAAGAACAGCCTTTTCATGTCATTCCATGACTGTATTGACCCTGAAGGAAGATAGTACAGCCAGTCCTTCGCTAGATCTCCCAGTGAGAATGGAAATGCCCTTAGCTTGATTTGATCCTCTGTTATTCCATGTGGCTTCATGGTGGAACACACCACATGGAATTCCTTCAAGTGCTTGTATGGATCTTCACCTGTGAGACCACGAAAAGTAGGCAAAAGATGAATTAGTCCCGATTTAAGTTCAAAAGCAGCAGTTAATGTAGGATATTCAATGCATAAGGGTTGTTGATTGAGATTAGGAGTGGCTAATTCTTTAAGTGTTCTATTGTTATTTGGCATCGCCATTTCTTCTTCTTCCTCTGAATCGGTGGATGATGTATTTGACAGTAATTCAAGTGCTATGTTGAGTCCTGGTGATGGAATTTCGTCTGACTCTGCAGTGATGCCTCGAGCTTGACGAGCTTCTTTCCTTAGCCTGCGTGCAGTTTTCTCAATTTCTGGATCAAAATTCAAATCACCGGATTGAGAGGATCGTGTCATAAACTACAATAATGAACAAAAATAAAATAAAATAAAATGAAGAATAAATAAAGATAAATAACACTTCCCCGGCAACGGCGCCAAAATTTGGGAGCTGTCGTTTTACACTCCAAAATTAATACCTTACTAACACTCTACTAGCACAAAACTTAGTATAATGACAAGCAAGGATCGATCCCACAGAGAAGTGAATTAATCTTTTACTTATTCTAGCATTCCTATTATTTCTATTAATGAGGGGTTTTTGAGTTTGATTCACTAAACTAACAAAAGTAATTAAGAATGATCAATGAATAAAAAGCTTCAGTTCTTCAGTTCAGTATCACCTTATCACAATTATGGGAAAATCAAGTTTAACAATATTTATCCTTCAATGAGACTAATAACCCTAGATAACCACAATCGCTAATTATCCGCAATTCTCCTTATGTGTAAATCTAATGTGACAATCGCCTCAAGAGACTCTAACTATCATATAACCTAGAACTATCAGTCTAGATTTAATATAACAGCAGCATAAAGAATGAGAGAATTAGGTTATTCCAAGCAACAATTGCACAATCAGGAATTATTTAACTTGCCTTCTAATAATCTTAATAATATCCAAAAGCTTGTCCACAATCAGATACTATCAATTGCTACCTATGATCAGACATAATATCGTTTACTTAATACTATATCTTAATCTAGCAGATGGTATCAATCAAATTAATTCAATTGGCCAAATCAAATCAAAAGATTAGATAACATATAATCAATTAAAAACAGATTATCAGAAAAAATCTCATGCAAGAAGGAATAAATAAATAAAACCTGATTAAACCATTAATTATGAAAAAGATTCAACATCCCTTAGAACTGAAAGTAAGAGTTTAGCCTGGCATGCCTTCAATCTCCTTCTATTAGAGTTACAATTGTAGTTGCCAGGATCCCTCTCTAGAAAAATAGAATAAGATATATATAAGTCCTCAAGTTCCTACTTAGAGTTTCCTTCTTACTATCTGATCATAATGAATAGAATCCTCTTCCGAATCAACTTCCTTTTCCTCCTTCAGCTGGCCTTTAGTACTCAAGAACGCGAACTAGCGCCGTTGGCGCTGTCCCAAGCGCTGCTAGCGCTACTATGCAGTGTGCTCAAGTTGTGCCTAGCGCTGCTAGCGCTTGGTTTGTGAAGGGTTGAGCGCTGTTGGCGCTGATGTAGCGCTGCTGGCGCTGTGTTGGGCGCTAATAGCGCTGGTGTGCAGTGTCTGGTGGTGTGTGTAGCGCTGCTAGCGCTGGCCCTAGCGCTGCTGGTGCTATCCCTAGTCCTCGAATTTACAAAAATGCCACCATGTGTATTTTAAGCTCCAATTTTCCATCTTTTTCCACTTTTGACCTTGAATTCTCCTGAAATCAATAAATAACCTAATAAGTGCATATACACAATAAAACACGCAATAAACTAGATATAAAGGAATAAAAATAAATGAATAATATGCACTTATCACTTGACATAGCATATGCTATAAATAAATTGAGTAGATTTACAAGCAATCCAGGATAAGATCACTGGAAAGCGATTATAAGAGTTTTAAGGTATTTAAAATATACTCAAAACTTTGGATTGCACTACTCAAGATATCCAGTACTACTTGAAGGATACTATGATGCGAACTGGATATCGTATACAAAAGACTCTAAATCCATAAGTGGTTTTGTGTTTACTGTTATCCGATTTATATAACGACAAATTCGCACAAGTATACATGGTCAATCAAGTAATATAAAAGTAAGAAGGATGTCGAACCCACAGAGAACAAGTACTAATAATTATTCTAACTATCAATTTACTATCAACTTAATTAAATTTAAACGGTCGCCAATGTTGATTTTGAGAATAATTAAATTTAAAACTAAAATTAAAGTAAACTAACAAGAACTGATTACCAGATGAATAAAGTCTAGGAATACAATTTTCCCAATTACGTTGCAATAATCGCTTTACCCTATTTCCACTTTATTAATCCTATGAATTGTTAACTAGGATTGCCTATCAATTTATTAACATCTTTCAATGATTAACAAAAAGACCTATTTCAGTTATATTGATATTTTCATGCAAGACACTTAAAATAGATTCATTAAGCACAAACTCCGAATCAAGTTACGCATGACACATAGGCATTTTCATCCTATACACTGTTATGTTATTCTAGAAAGAATCAACATACGTTATCAAATCCAAATCTAATCATAGATTTCCTCTTTCAATTCCATCTAAGATATCAGATTAATTGCTAGCTAGACAATTAATAATTAAGCACAAGATGTGATAAACAGATAGGATCAATAAGTGAAAATATGGATAAATAAATTAAAGCATCACAAAAGGTTCCATTATACTCCTAATTAAGTATTTAGTTCATCATCCTAAAGAAAACCATAATCCTAAATATGAAAAACATTCATCCAAGCGCGCAGCTGCGCCAGATTCGCCAGCTTTCGCGATTTCAGCTCATTTTTGGTCAAAATTCGTGGGCTAAGCTAGGTTTTTGCCTTAGGAACTATAAATACATTATGTAGCCTCCATTTTTGAGAGACCTAGACTTCTAAAATCAGCATTCTTGGAGGGTGGAAGCTAACCTAGAGCAAGAAGGAGAAAAGGTAGCTCAAGCTCCCCAATGGGGAAGCTTGAGCAACCAACAACAATGGAAGGCTTGCTCCACCAACAAGGGCTGCAATACAAGGAAAGGAGAAGATCAAAAGGGAGTTCATCTCTAATCTTTTCATCTAGTTTTGTACTCCAAGGATGTTAGTTAGGCTTATTGCTTTGTTTATTTATTTTGATTTCAGTGTTCGGTTTGAAATTGTAATTGAACCCAACACCTAATTTGAATTGAATGATCTCTCTTTGATATTAGTTATCATTTTAGAATTGGATATCATAATTTGCGCTTCATGTATTAATTACCTTGATCATCAATTAGTGTGATAATCTATATGGAATTGAGAAAGGAAATATAGATTAAGATCTGATTATGCTAGCATATGTTCATTATTTCTGCATTCCTCGTGGATTAATGTTTCGTGCCTAGGATAGAGATATACCGAAGTACCATATGTGGCCAATTGAGAACTTATGCTTCAACCCTTTTGATTGTAATTCACATAGAGATATAGTGCGTTAGTCATCTAGGGTGTTCACATTCATTCTATCAATTGTGGATTTAGTGTGATATGAATATGGTGCATCGAAAGGTGGCCATATTTTACATTCGTGTTCTCGACCAACATTCTAACGTAATAAATTGCGAATTGAATGTCTAGCATGATTTATAATGAAAGTTTAATTGATTGATCACCTATATGAAATTGAAAAGTGGATTATAGTGTTGAGACTTGGTTTTGATATCATACGAAAGTTAGAGATTTTTGTGGGTGATGTATGAGATTATGTGGCGTGTGTCTTATTCATTGTCTTCAAGAATGGATGACTTGCTAGTATTTGGGATAGAGATATACCTAAATACCGTGTGTAACCATTATGAGATTACAAACTTAATGACTCCCTACACGGAGGTTCATTCGTTTGATGGGTAGATTGACTAAGATTATGTGGCGTGTGTCTTGTTGATTATTCATGGAATTGAATGGATTGTTGGCATGTGGGATAAACATATACCTATGTGTCGTGTATGGGTGATTTTCATATGACCATACACTAAGGCTTATGAATAAGGTGAATTTCTCGGTTAACAATTCTTGTGTATTAACTAGTTGAAAAAGAGAGAGTTAGGTGATTTAAATAAAGTGTTGGGAGAAATTGTAATCTTAGACCTTTATCTATCTATTTTGTTATTTATATGACAATGAATTTAGATGTAACCTTTATCTATCACTTGAATCAAAGAGTTTGATTTAGATCGAGTCGATATTGAGTTAGTACTTGGGGATACATTAGAGTTAATTCCTCGTGGGATCGACAACTCTCTTATCATTATATTACTTGTTGACCGCGTATACTTGCGCGTATTTTTCGGTTGCGAAATCGACCAACATGTAACAAGGCCCCGACCTCAAAATGAACTGGGAAACTAGGCCTCGGCCTCATTCCTGATACAAAAATTATAATTTTGCCCCTGCTTTTCAAAAAATACCCGATTCATCCCTGATTCATCTTTTCCTGCAAAATACACACAAAAACCAATAAAATGCACTAAAAAGACTTAAAAGCCAACAAGATAATAAGCCTAAACATATCCGAATCATAGGTATAAAACTCACTCATCATTTACACTAGGTAGAGGAGCAGTATCATGGAAATCTTCTAAATAAACATGCATTGCTCGATCAACGATGGAATCTGAGTTTATTGCACTGGATAAAACTGGAGAAGAAACTGAGTGGCTTCGTCATTTCCTAGAAGATATTTATGTGGCCAAAATATGTGTCTGTTATTTATGTCCATTGTGATAGTCAATCAGCAATTGGAAGGGAATAGAGTCACATGTATAATGGTAAGTCTAGACATATTTGTCGTAAACACAATACCATAAAATAATTGCTCTCTAATGGCATTATATCTATTGAGTACATAAAGTCGAAAGAAAATATAACGGATCCGTTAACTAAAGGTTTGACTAGAAAGCAAGTAAAAATAACATCAAGGGAAATGGGTTTAAAGCCTATAAATAAAGATCGTCATGGTAGAAACCCAACCTAGTTGACTGGAGATCCCAAGATCTAGATTCAAAGGGACAACTAAACTATGAATGATTCAACCAAATCACTATGAAAAAATTAATTTCTTTTGCTCATTCCTATGATACGAGATAGTGATACCTACAGAGGTTTTTGGATAAGTTGTGTTTTTAATGATTCTTAAATCTTGATAAAAAAAAAGTGGGGTATTGCAGGATATTCTTATTAAGAATCACCTATGTGAGTGTGAACTGGGCCAATTCTATAAGAATGATAAAGGCTATACTTCTCTAGAGCACTCATAAATGCGAGAACGTTCAGGGCCGAAATGAACAAAGTCATGAGAACCAAATAATGTCTGGAAAGATTCTGTGTGAATTTCTATTGTCTCGATTTACACAAACGGTTGGACAGTTCAAGACATCACGTTCACTAGACAACCGGTAAACCCGATAGTCTTTCACAAGAGAAGGTTCAAAGCCAAAATTACCTCTCTCTATATAGATAATTTCTAATTTTGTCTCTCTCAAGAGTCTCCATAACATTTACATAAGGCTGACAGATAATTTCATTCCTGTAGGGGATTGTCAGAATTTGAGCTTATTTGAATATGGGTTTCATTAATCATTTGATGAGAAACTGCATATCAATGTGTTCTACTCCGTGAGTAGATTAAAATCAAGTATTTGAAAGCTCAAATCTATGGGATAATGAATGAGAAATTAACTCCCAAAGATCACCCGTGAATATGATAAATAAATGATTGTGGGTAGTAAGTCCCACATTAAATATGAACTAAACAACTAATGAGTTTATATACAATAAGATTGTTCTTGGGTTTGGGCCCCAAAGGGTACCTGTAACGCCCATGAAATCCGGGTCTACCTTCAAACTTGGGGTCCGGTGCGTCACGGTGCTAAACATTCAACATAATCACCCATATAATCTTAAGACATCAATGTAATTCAATATATTACAAAATGTCGCCTTCTAATCCCAGGTTCTAAGGCATTTACATATTCAATACATACAAATAATGAATATTACATCATTTAACTATTACAATTGTGACTTTAATCCGCTACAACAGATACATATAAAGCTTATAAGTAATCGACTAAACAAATACTTGATCTCTTCCTTAGTCTTCACCGGATTCCTCGGTTCGTTCTAGCTTTACAATTCATTCGGAGGTCGTACCAAACTTGGTTTTCGACTCTCAAAGTCTTTTACTTAAATATCCGCCATTACTTCGTTATAGCACAGTTTTAATCTGTTCCATAACTTACATACGTATATTACTAGTTCGTTTAAATAATATTTAACACGCTCTTCATGTGTTCTTCGTTTAAATCATTAATTTGATTACGATTACACTTGACGTGTATATTAACAGGCGGTTTAACGTATTTAAACCACACACAACCTTATTTCTCCGAGATCTTTCATGATCTCCCATTATAATCAACAACCACCAACACAACAATTGTTTATCAAGCTATAAAGCTTTTAAAAGAAAGAGGATGAAGAAGATTGGTTCTAGGGTTCTTACCTCTTCTTGTTCTTGCTTCTACTTAAGCTAAAAGATCAAGGTTAATCCTTGTTTCTCTTCTTCCTCTTCTATCTGACTTCCTCTCATTATTTCTCTCTATCACTTTTCTCTCTCTCTTGCTTTCTCTCGAAATAAATAAAAATGAGCTGAGTGTTGGATTGTGTAACCCTTCTCATCTTCCACCAACTAACCTAACCATACCAAGATTAGGCTAACTCATGTAAGGTTTAGGGGACTTAATGATTACTTAAAGCCATGTTTGGTTAAAATAAATTGGATGAAGGTGACAAACATTAAAGGCTTGTCCCCTCTTGCTCTAAACTTTCCATAAATGGAAATTTTCCATCCAACCTTATCCCTTAACTTAGCTACTAAGTAGGATGAGTCACTACTCTCTCACTCCCACCAAAGTGGGCGAGTACTCCCCCCCCCCCTTCCTCATTTGGTTTGCTTTATCCCATGTGTTTAATTCTCCACAAGTGACCCATGTCCCTCCCATTCTTTGACTCCAAGTTTGTAATAGTGTGGCTCAACCCTAGCCAAGCTACACGAACCCTAGTCAAACTTGTCAAACCCTAGGCTCAACCCTAAGAATCCCCATGGTTTAATCCTAGACATGTCAAATCCTAGCCAAGTCTTTTCAAGCCCTAGGCTCAACTCGGCTCGGTTACATCGAAATTTAGTTTCGATTTCTAGCTCCTTTCCAGTTAACTTCCATAACTCATTTAGTTAGCAAAAAGTCCATTTTATCCTTTCATATAAGCAATTAGGGTTTACATTTTCGAACTCGGTCGGTTACCCGATTTCTTTCTAGTTAGATTTCCTAACTCGTTCAACATGCGAAAATCGCGAAATTTCTTTCATCGATTTTATTGAAAATTACGTCTCCCATCCTCAAATAAACGTTATCTCGTGATTCAAAAATTCGAATATTCAAAAATTCAAAAATTCAAAAATTCAAAAAACGAAAAAGACGTTTTTTTGGTGTGAATAGTATTTTTACGTCTTTTTTCTAAAAAAAAAATTATTTTCGTCTATGAAACCCTAGTTCATAAATTCTATCACGTAAACACAATCTAGGTCATAATATGACATTTAAACACATACAACCACATTTACACTTAATAATATAAATAAAACTCATTTTAGTAGATATTCATATTCATAAACCTAAGTAATAGATTACACAAATTTTCGAGTTGTCACAGTACCCCACTTTTGTGGAGGAGAGATGACATAGCTAAGGCTTGATTGACCACATGCGCACGCCGCTGCCGCCGACCGACCGGCCGAGCAGAGCTCGGGCTCTTGGGTCCTTATATATATATATATATATATATATATATATATATATATATATATATATATATATATATATATATCTTTTTGGAAAAATATTTTATGGTTTAGTTCTATTTAAGTTATATTTATTTTAGAAATGCAAGGAAGCAAGTCAAGCGCAGCTGCACTTGACATCAGCGCAGCAACGCAAAAGTCAGCGTAGCAACGCAAGAGTTATAGTGTTGCACTTGATACCAAGCGCAGCAGCGCTTCTATCAAGCGCAACAACGCTTCTATCAAGCGCAGCAATGCTCGTTCAGCCTTTGGTGTCCCATGTCTCTTCATTTGCATCCAAACCATTTCAAATGGTTGTATCACATCTGAAGGGTTACTAAACCCTCCTATAAATAACATATGAAGGCAACCATTTCACTCACTCAATTCATTCATTACTTCATTATTTATTAAGTAATATTCATAGCATATTTGAGAGAGATAAGAGCATAAACTTTGGTTCATTGTATATACTATTTGGAGTGCTACTATAGTATACGTTGTCATTGTATCCTGGAGACAAGTGTCGCTAACTCTGAGCCGTTTACAATTTGATTACATCCAATATATATATATATATATATATATATATATATATATATATATATATATATATATATATATATATATCCCTCCTAACAGGAAACAGAAGAAGAACAAAATAACCGGGGTGACCCCTAGTCACCCTAAGGGTTGGCCTCCTAGGGGGCACAACTCTTCGTATTCCCGAATGTCATGCCAGATGAGCCTTAAGCGGTGCAATGAAGGAATAACAAGCTTAAAACCAAGAAAAGAGACAAGAAATCCATGAGGATTTGGGAATGGTCTTTTTTGAAGCCTCTGTGACAAAATGAGCTTATTACAGTGCTAATAATCACAAGAAAATGATGAAAATCAAGCAAAAAAGGCAAAGACAAGCAAAAGAAGACAAAGGAAGCAGGAACCTAGGGCTTGGCCCCTAGAGTTCGGTCACCCTAAGGTTCGACCCTTCCCCTAGGGTCGTGTCGAGGTCCTCCGAAGTTTCTGACAGTGAATTCGGGCGACATTGAATCTGAATAAAGAAAGAAGAAGAGGAAAGTACGAATTAAACAATGAGACCTTGTATATGAAGACTTGAGAGGGACCTCCATGAGTTCCTATGCAGAAGACTTATGAAGGTAACTCATCATGGAAAAATGATTGAGGGATTTTGATTGGCAGCTAGAAGAACGGGATGATTTGGACATCACTTTAGGCAACTAATGATATTTCTAAAATTTTACCTAAGGTCACATGACTCAAACATGTGTCACACACGTGATCACTTACCAGGAGGCCCTATAAATACACCTTTCATTTCAATGGAAAGAACTTTTGATTCTCTGACATTTAAAGACACAGAAGAAGACTCTCTAGAGAGTTCTGTCACGTGTTGCTTGGTGATTGCCTACTCGTTCTTCTCCCTTCTACAAACTCTAAATTATTTCTCGTATTCTTTTTGAATTTCTCTCCTCAATCAATTCAAAACCCTAATCGAGTGACATAGGATTTCCTCGCGTACAATACTTTACAAGCGATGTAGTTTGGATCTTTGTCTAATGTTTGTAGGATTAATATGAAATAGTTTTTATCATGGGGATTAAATGTAGCATAAGTGGTCGTTCATTGTATATTGACCAAGTTCAAAGCCATATCATTTAACATACTGTTCAAGGGAAACATTGTATATATTTGCTATATACAACATGAGAATTACTTCGCATGCTCGAAAAATAGAATTTTACAATTATATTAACTATTAGAAGTCAGCATAAACAATCTCTTTCCCTTCTTCATCTTTTTTTAAAAATAAAAAATTTAACAGCTCCCTTAAATGTCATATAGTTGGAGAAATCTGCAGGGTCAAAATAAAAAATTTAACAGCTCCCTTAACGGTCATAGAGTTGTAGAAATCTTCTGGTAGAGACCCATGTCCATCCCATTATAAGCAATAGGAGCATACATCCACATATCATCAGAGCTTAATAACTACAAAAAAAAAAATAATAATTAATATTGAATAAATCAGTTAATTAATTATATACTCCTTGTAGATTAATTAGAGATGAACACTTTGTGGAATTAAATAAAGGAGGACTAATGAATTAGCCACTTTGACTCAAATTACCTTGATTTGAGTCTGCAAAAACTTCACATAATGGACTGCCTCTTCAAGCATTGTACTAATGTCAACTTTTGTTCCATTAGGAACTAGGTTTTGAAGGATTTTCAGTCTCTCATTTATTCTCTCTCTTCTTTTCTGCAAAAATATTAAGAAGAGATGCCATTAATTAGTAAAAAATTATCTTAATTAATTTGTCCAGAATACAAGCAACTAAAACATTAGTTTAAATTTCAAATACTTCCTCCGATCCAATAAAAAAATAGTTTTTAAATTTTATTAAAAATATTTGGAAAAATTTATGTAAAATAGATGAATCTTATTTTTTGAGAGTCAGAAAGTCAAATGAAACTCATGTCTGCCGAGGAAATATCATGGTAATTAGTTTGTTACTTACCCTTGCATAGAGGCTCTGGGGATCAGTTGCTGTCCCTCTGCCAGATCTCGCCTTCTCGCTTGATTTGAGAGTCTCTCCTCCAATTAACTCCTGAGAAACATTGGAATCATCCTCTGAGCTACAACTACTCGAACTCTCTTCATCATTGTTGACATTTTCAATGAGCTTCTGTTTCTTCTTTGGCTGTGCATTCCTCTTATTCTTCTGTTTCTGCATTTAGTAAGTAACCTTAATTAAGTTATGACAAATCATCACTAAATTATCACACTTATAATGCACTCTTAAAAAAATATAAAAAAACAATATTCAATTTCTAGTCAAGAAACTTACATCTTTAACAATCCAAGATTTTTTCTTGAGAACTTTGACAGTTTCAGGCTGTTGTGGCTCTTCAAACTTCCTCTTGAGGCCTAAACCAGTACTATCTGCATTTTCCAAAGTGTCATTGCCCATCTCTTCATTCAACCAGAGAACACCTTGGAAATTATCATCGGGAAAAACTTGCGCTAATACGTTCTTTTGTTCATCCATTACACAAAAATTCATGGACTCAGAAATATTATTTATCACTGGAAAAACATCAGAATCACAAAAGTGGTGGTTTTCTTGGCTTGGAGTGGAAAAACAAGCACTATAGTTACTAGCACTAGTACTATAGTCAGTACTAATTTCTTGAGAAGGATAGAAATTAGTGTTAAAATTCTCATAGGAATAGAATAAATTTTCATCAAACAGATTTGAAGGATTTGTTCCAAAATGTTGCAAGAACTGCAGCGCGAAATCAGCTTCTTCATCACTGGAGAACATTTTGCTCAAAGAATCCCAATCTTCATTAAAAACTCCCACAGAATCCATTTTTCTTAATTCTTTACAATTGGGAATTGATTGGATTGGAGAAAAAAATGGTATCAAATAATCAAAATGCTCTAGTAATGGTGCCAATAGAATTTTGATACAAATACAATTGGCTTAATTGTATTGAATTAGAAAATTGGAGTTGTATTTATACTGAAGAATGTAAGTAAGGGTTGACTTACATTTATTATATTGCAATTGTTAATTAATATATATAGTACCTAATTGTTATTCTTAATTAGTTCTCTATTTCTATAACTCCAGGAGTCTACTATACAGCTCATAGGGGAACCAATTAGGTTCATGATGGATTATTATTATTAAATTAACAACACCCTTCAAACCGTGTTATATATTAGGCTTGCTAAACAACCATTAATTCGAGTCATAATACCAATCATTAGGAAATGGCTAAGCATAATTAATCAGTGGTTAAAATAGCAAACATAATTATTTATGAGTGTGCAAAGTTGTGAGTTCAAATATGTACAACTGTACATTACCTTTATATTAATTTGAATTTGATAGTGCAAATACTTTTAATTATCTTTTAGATGAGTTAATTATTTAATACATATACCTAAGCAATTCTTATATCAATAAGGCTATGTTTGAATATCAAAAATCTTTATAAGAAAATTAGAAGTTACTTACTTTATTGCAAATTATAGAATGCAAAACTTGGGGTATATGTATACGGAACTATGAAACTAGGAAAGCAAAAGGGAAAATATAGGAAAATAAAATTTTAACATGTAAACTATATATATATCTTAAGCATACCCTTTTAAATGACATACCAAGCATACCTCCTTTAGCGACGGACCGGACGACGGTTTGATCCGTCGCCATAGGTCCGGTCCGTCGCTAAAGCCTTTAGTGACGGACAACTTTTAGCGACGGACTCGTCGATAAAGGCTTTAGCGACGGACCGGACCTATGGCGACAGACCAAACCATC
Organism: Aralia elata; assembly: GCA_034770075.1. Lineage (NCBI taxonomy): Eukaryota > Viridiplantae > Streptophyta > Magnoliopsida > Apiales > Araliaceae > Aralia > Aralia elata. Next base: position 32,652,015 of record CM068377.1, read on the forward strand.
GTCCGGTCCGTCGCTAAAAGGGATATGCTTAGTATGTCATTTAAGAGGGTATGCTTAAGATCCGGACTATATATATATATATATATATATGATTATTTGGCCTTCCGATATCCTTGTAACCATTATTTTTCATGTAACACTACACTTTGTAATCATTATTTTTGCATGTGAAAATACTTTAATGAAATTAATTGGTTGGCAGGCTGATCCATTGAAATGAAGTAATATTCCTGTCAAGAATAATATCTATGACAGCACTAATACCCAGCTGGGAATTGGGATATATATTATGTCTTGGTTTTAAGATTAATGGACAATTAAACTCAAAAACCCTAGATATGCCGTGCAGTAACGGATTCAGATTACCTGAATTTAGTCCATTAACTACCAATTCACACTGTAGATTCCGCTTTCAGTTCTACGTGTCTGAAGTTTTTTATGTATGTATGTATATATATATATATATATATGTATGTATGTATGTATGTATAGATATAAAAGATTTTACCAGCGTTGTACTGGAAGAGTTAAGGGAGTTATACTTTCTTCGTTCACCAAAATATGGTGCAAGTACAAAAAGATTTTGTAGTATACGAAAAAAGAGTTAATCATCAATTTTGGTGCAAGTACAAAATATAGTGCAAGTACAAAAACATTAAAATTTATTTTATACTCTCTACTTCAATTTAACACTTTAGAATTATGTAAAAGTTATAGTTAAGCCAATTTATTTTTTTTAATTATGGAGGGAGGAAGTTTAAGGTATTTCTTCATTGTATGTTGGAAGTTGCACCGCAATGCACGATCTGGGGGAAGAAACTAAAATTTAAAAAACTTAAAAAAAAAACATAAAAATGTCTAGTTTATTTAGACAGAGTATTGGATCCCATTAAGGTGAAGTTGGCGTCAACTTCATCATTGTAAGTTATATAACTTTTTATTGCATAAGTTATAAAAAAGTATTGTATTAATATGTTCTATAGCTTTTTATTGCATTTGTTAATATAATATTTTTTTATAACTCATGTAATGAAAAGTTATATGAATTTAGTAGAGTGAAGTTGGCACCAAGTTCACCCTAGCTAACCGGATCAAAAAGACACACAAATTAACCCGATTTTGTATAGTTGGTTAGCATTGTTTAAAATGGATGAAACAAAAAACAAAAATTTCCGGACAGTAAAGAGATTGCAAATCGTGAAAAATCAGTTGTGTTGGTATGAAAATTTGCTTGGTTTAATTTGGGCAGGCTGTGCACGACTTGCCAGGGTTGTGTTAGGGTTTTCTGGTAAGATTGTCTCTCTCATCCGAGTTTGCACCTTCTTCTTTTTATTCAGCATAACCAAGAGGTCCAAGTTGACAGCTATTTTTGTCTTATCAAACTACCTACAATTCAAATTATTCTGCCTTAGCCATCCACTAAAAGACACCTACTACTATAATATTGAGCCACGAGTTCAACATTTGTCAATTCCTTTTAAAAAACTCATAAAGTCCAAAAAGCCGCTTACTACTAGTACTAGTTAATAATGGAGTTGAAATTATTAAAAATAAAAATGTGATTTTAATTCTAATCAATAAGAGCTACAGAAAATATTCAAAGAATGATGACACATTAAAAATAAAAATGTGATTTTAATGTCTAATTCACACATTTTTATCAAAATTTTCAAAAAAAAAAAAAACTTTCTTTTCTTTTTCTGAGTATATTAAGAAAAAAAATATAGATAAAATGAATATGGGAACTAGACTAAAAGGGAAAGTGAGAAAAGTGCGAAATAAATAATAGGAAAAGAAATAAATAAGTACTGGCATTTTTCCCAGCCTTTTGTTTCATCGTAGCCAGATACATTCTTTAGGCCCATAATCTTATCAACAGGCCCATCAAGTCCCTTAAAAAACCCAGTTACTCAAGTTCAGGCTTTAATGAAGTTGACACACATTTGAGCAATGTAATATAAATACATGTAGAGATTGACTTATATTTTTATGGCCCCGATCAATAGTCAAGCGTAATATTTATTTGAACTTGATATTTATTAGTAGTTCGATCTTGAGTTTGACTAATGTATTAGGTCTCATGTGATTGAGTCCATGTTATGAAAGTTAAGGTTTTTAGTTACTATAAAAGATTTGTTTGGTGAGTGAATCGTGTAAGATGTTTGAAACTGCTCAATAATTACATCAGACAAGCAGAATTAGTCAAATTGGTGAACTTAAATAACTTTATGTGTTCTTATTTTTTCATTCTTCTCTCTTTTCTATGTGTGATTCGATTTTAAAATCTAACAACACACAATAATTTGTTGCATTTGTAATATTGACAATTTCATCCTTTTGTTTTAGATTAAAGTACAATTTGCACCCTAAATTTTATTTGTCAGACATCTGATGCATCCTAAACTTCAAAAAGTGTCTCCTTGCACCCTTTAATTATAGTTGATGTGTTAATTCACACTCTCTGAACTTTTATTCGGTCAAAAGTGCTAATTTTTCAATTAAAATAGTAAATAATGAAAATATAAAATATAACAAAAAAAACTATGGACCTGTTATAATATTTTAAAATAGTTTTGTTAAATGATTTAATTTTAATTTTTAAACACCATTATCATTCAACCACTAACATCATCCAACCTTGGATCTGTCAATTAGATGAAGCTACCAACTATGAATGAAGCTACCAACGACTTAACATCCTTATCCACCACAAACACTAACTCGATCGCCATCGTCGTCCCCCAACCGCATCATCACCACCATTATTATCATTAATACAACTGTTGGGATGTAATTATTTGGGTCTAGCCAAGGTGTAACCCAATTTATTTAACGGTCCGGATCTGGTGTTGGCCCATATACATTTATTTTGACAGCTTGCTCAAATAGTGGGAGAGTCCTTATTAAAGTAAGATTGTGTTTCCTTATTTGGGGGAGATAAGGAGATCTACTTTTGGAATGAATCTATCAGTCATTAATTGTAGTTATAAAGTGATTCTAAAAAGGATTCCTACTTCTAATTGGATTCGGGTGGACATGGCATCTATAATACAGCAATAAGCAAGGGTTTGAGAAAAAAAACACAATAATATACAACAGGGAAAAGAGAGGTCTAGAATACGGAGTGTAAGGAGAAGGAAGAGAGAAATAAATAATTTGTACTCTCCATATTATTTTTATAGTGGATTTCTTATCTCTCTCCGTGGTTTTTTCCAAATTGGTTTTCACGTAAAATTTTTGTGTTATTATTTTATTTACATGTGTCATTATTTTATTCCATATACACACACTAAAATAATTGCATATCCTCCATTGTAAACGTCTTCTTAGCTTGCTATTTAGTGATTTGGTGAGCGGTCAGATTTTGGCGTTAACATTGGCGCTAGAATGAGGGCTTATTTTAGTGTTAATTAAAATCACCAATTCACCATCAGCGCACCGCACGCCCTGGCCGCCCCCGCGCCCTCGGCTTCCCCGCACGCCCCGGCAGCCCCTCCCCCGCGTGCCGCACCGCACCGCACACCCCCGGTCGCCCCTGTGCGCCGCTCCGCGCCCCCGCACCCCTGGCTGCCCCCGCGCGCCCTAGTGCGCCCCCGCGCCCAAGTCGCACCCGTGCGCCGCCCATGCCCCCGCGCACCCACTCCATGGAACACATATATGTTCGGACATCTCTCCAAACTTTGGCTTCGACACTCAGATTGGTTTCCTTCAAAAAAACCATGTTCGACTACAAGTTCGGATTTATCAATTGTGTTTTCAATTATTCTTTAACAAGTTATTCGTGTGTTTGAACAGTGTATGCATTCATTCGTGGTTCGGCATTCAGTTTGCATAACCATGGTCATCTACCCTTTTACAAAAACAAGTCACTCTAGTTGACTTCTTTGTGGCTTCAGTCATGGCCAATTTGAATTCGGAATTAACTAAGACTTAGGAGCATATCTCTCCAACATCGGATTTCTTTGGCATGGATCCCATCATCTTTATGTTCCAATACAATAAAAAATAATCATCTTCGGCATCGACAAATCTAAATTCTCTTCGGTTACCAAAGCCAAACTCTATCATCATATGGCAGTACATATCTCAGCAAACATATCAACATAACACGTTCGGCGTTGTATATATTAGATTTGGGCTTCTTTTCTTGTTCGAGCTGAATTCCCTGAGGGTAGGATATATAAGATGTTCACCCATGATACTTCGGATAATAACAGCTCACCTTGGACTATATCACATCGACTTCATTATGTATTCGACTATCTACAATTGGCGGTATAAGGTCGGATGGAAGCCTCCCACCAGGGTCGAGACAGCTATTATAGCGATTTAAGGTCGGTTGGCGATATAAGGTCGGATGGAAGCCTCCCAAAGAGGACGAGAAGGCTATTATGGTGTTATAAGGTCAAATTAATGTCTCCCAAAGGGGACAGAAAGACTATTATGGCGAAATAAGGTCAGATCAATGCCTCCCATAGGGGTTGGGAAGGCTATTATGGCAAGATAAGGTTAGTTTGGTTGTGATAAGGTCGGTTATCTATATCTTCGGTTATGATAAGGTTGGTTATCTATATCTTCGGTTGTGATAAGGTTGGTTCGGCTGTGATAAGGTTGGTTCGGCTGTGATAAGGTCGGTTATCTATATCTTCGATTGTGATAAGGTTGGTTCGGTTGTGATAAGGTTGGTTCGGGTGTGATAAGGTCGGTTATCTATATCTTCGGTTGTGATAAGGTTAGTTATCTATATCTTCGGTTATGATAAGGTTGGTTATCTATATCTTCGATTGTGATAAGGTTAGTTCGGTTGTGATAAGGTTGGTTCGGTTATCTATATCTTCGGTTGTGATAAGGTTGGTTCGGTTGTGATAAGGTTGGTTATCTATATCTTCGATTGTAATAAGGTTGGTTATCTATTATGGTGTTGTATTCGATCTGATAGATTTGGCAATAGATATGGTGGGTTCAGCAGTTTTATCGACACAGCACTCAGAGGGTATGGTGGACTTTTTAATTACTCTCCTATTATAAATCATTTATAACAGGAGAGTGGGGGGCAATGTTGCGATGTAATTATTTGGGTCTAGCCAAGGTGTAACCCAATTTATTTAACGGTTCGAATCTGGTGTTGGCTCATATACATTTATGTTGACAGATTGCTCAAATAATGGGAGAGTCCTTATTAAAGTAAGATTGTATTTCCTTATTTGGGGGAGATAAGGAGATCTAATTTGAGAAGGAATCTATCAGTCATTAATTATAGTTATAAGGTGATTCTAAAAGGACTCATACTTCTAATTGGATTTGGGTGGACATGGCATCTATAAATACAGCAATAAGCAATGGGTTGAGAAAAAAGAACACAATAATATACAATAGGGAAAAGAGAAAGAATACGGAGTGTGAGGAGAAAGAAGAGAGAAATAAATAATTTGTACTCTTCATATTATTTTTATAGTGAATTTCTTATCTATCTCCATGATTTTTTTCCAATTGGATTTCCGCGTAAAATTCTTGTGTTATTATTTGATTTACATGTGTCATTATTTTATTCCACATACACACTCTAAAACAATTGTATATCTTCTATTGTAAACGTCTTCTTAGCTTGCTATTTGGTGATTTGGCGAGCGGTCAGATTTTGGCGTTAACAACAACTCTCACACACCAAAAGATTCTTCACCTTCTCCCACTCTCAAAATTAGCCCATAAATTAGAGCAACAACAACAAACAAAATAATAAATTAACATAGATCATTTAAGAACTTCATCAACATCTTCATGATCTTCTTTTCTTTTCGTTTTTCTCCTTTTTTCGATTAGAGATGATAAGCGGCAATTCTTAATCACAACAGATCTAGGCTTTTGGAATGAAGATGGTAACAGATCTGGATTTCTCAGCTACAGATTTGGGTTTGGGTTTCTTATAGAAGATTTGAAATGATTGTAAAAGATATTCCGGGTATGTTTGTGTTGTGAATCAGCTTTGTAGGTGGTAAGGTGGTCTAGTTGTGAGGTAATTTTTTCCAGCAGGATATCTGTTGAAGATGGACGATGGGAAGAGGATGAACAATCTACTTGTATTTGTTGAAGATGAACAGTGAAAAAGAAGATGAACAAACCGCATAATGGGAAAGGATGTTATTTGTTATTTTTATGCTTTTTCACTTTAATTTAGCAAAAATGTTAAATCTATTTTGTACTTACACATATATAATAATATTGTTTTAATTTTTTTGAATATATAATTTATTAAAATTGTACTCATTTTTAAAAAAAAATTATTTTTCAAAATTTTAATTTTTATGTATATTTTATTGTATATTTCAATTATTAATTGATTTTACATTAGAAAATCGGTGTTCCAGTCATTTTTGACTAGATAAAAGTTCGGAGTGTGCAATTTAGCACGTCAACTATAATTAAAAGGTGTAAGGAGACACCTTTTGAACTTTGGCGTGTGATAGTGTTCTGACATGTAAAGTTTAAGGTTCAATCTATACTTTAGTCTTTGTTTTATTATTTAGTGTTGTTTTTTTAGGCTTGAACAAATGGAACTCTTATTGTTAGAAATGTAATAAATTATTATGTATTTATATTTTAATATATATAATGAAGTTGAAAGTAGTATGCACACAAGTCGGTCATATTTGATATGATATAGCATATACTTTGTAATCTTATTCATTTATTAATAAAAGAATTAATTTATTAAAAGGTATTTTACTTTATCTACATGGTGTTGGTATATTAAATGTGATAAACTCATAGTTTTGAGCAATGCTTTTAGAATCACGATGGTGATCATGCTAATGAGATCTAAATTCAAGATAGCTCACAAACTAAAATTGTTCCTAATCATTGGATTACTAAAAAGGGGATTAGTGAATCCGGATAGATTAGTACATACGCTGCTTGCTCTTAGGAAGAGGATGACTGATCTCATAATCATTTGTGTTGAGACATTAAAGCAAGTATGTAGGTGCTTATTGAAGAATAAGTTCACTGAACGTGGCTCGCTAAGGAATACCTAATGGAGTTTTACTCGCATGTCAATAAGAATTCCTCTAGTAATAGTAGTACAAGTGATCTTTGGACTTGAGATCATCATAGTATCTTGTGTATGATGAGTTATACTTTGACATGTCCCTTAAGACCTCTAGTGTATATCAAAGGGTATGATTGGGTATAATAAGTTATACATGGAGATATGTGAATGATCAACAAAGAATCTACCACATCTAGTAAAAGATGTGAATGTCCTATGTGATTCGATAAATGACAACTCAGTAGTCATTGGCCAAGTTAGAATGAAATTAGAAAGGAGTTTCTAATTTGCATTATTTAGACTTGTGCATTTGGGAATCGAAATACATATAATTAAATAAAATAAGACTTGACAGTAAATCCATGTCTTATATTTAATTGGGACATTGTATGGTAGAAGGATTGAATTGTACGGTAACTATTCACTGAAAGGTTCTTTTGTGATTAATATTGAAATCTATATTATCTAGAAAGTCGTTGATCGCTAAGGGGGCTTACCCTTATTGTAGAATAAATGTTATTTATTTAAATGAATTTAATAATTTTATTTATTTATTTAAATACGATTAGAATTGTTCTAATTGATTTATTCACAACCAGTTTAATATGAAGAACCTAAAGGGTCACACCGCAAAAGGAAAATATTTGTTTAAGAAGTAAATGATATAATTGTAATAATAAGTTAAGTGTATTTAATTTAATCTATGGAGATAGAATAAATTAAATAGCTTAATATTTATTATTTAATATTTTAGAAATATTAAATATAAATTAATAAGATGAGTCTTATTATTAGTATTACTATTACTATTATTTAATTCCTAATAGGGATTGTGAATTAATTAATAGAAGTACTCTCTCATTAATTCTTAATTGGATTAGGAGGATAATTAATTAAAGGAGTTTAATTAGAATAAAAACTCTAATCTTAAATAGTTTAGGGGAGAGTTTTCTTACATCTATAAATAAGAGAAGTCTTATCATAAATTAGGGTTACACACTCTTGCATAAAAATTATGGAGAGTACTTACAATTTCTATAGAGATAGAAACTAGGGTTTTGCCAACACCCATCTTCTTGAATAGATATTATTCCTTGGTGGATCACCTCTAAAGGCCAAACACTCGGGTGGTTAACGTTGATCAAATGAAGGAATTTAATCGGTGAAATTCAAGGAGAACGCGAAGGAATTGGAGGTGAACTTGTACCTGAGGAATCTAGAATTCTACAAGGGTATAATTCTTATTCTCCATCTCTTTCGTTTAATAATTGTGCATAAAGAAAGATCATGGTGATGGTTTGTATACAAATTTTAAAATCTAATTTTATCGCGCTTCCGCTTTATTTATGTAATTTGATTGCATGTTCGCGTTATATACAAACCTAACAGAAGTGTGTGTTGACTTCATAACATTTGATACAATAATACTATGATGATTAAAGAATTGTTACAAAAAGAAGATACAAAATGATATGTATAGTTGTGGTTAGACATTACAATCACTAGACTCACTGAATCATCCACTAATTAAATTTTGACACATCATTTTGTAAAGTAGTTTTTACAAGAGGTCTTTGTAAATGTAGCAGGACTCTATTTGATATTGTCTTTATTGAAAAACATATTTCAAATTTTATTCAAAATAATAAAATACTCTCTCGGTTCCAAAAATAGAGATACATTTGTAAAATGACAAATTTTAAGGATAATTTTATATTCTCAAATGTAGTTTTAAAATTTATTAGCTAGGAATTCAGCTACGGTGGTTTGATGTTGAAAATAATAGTAAAAAATAATGACAAATGAAGAACATCATGTCATTTTATAGTCCTAAAAAATGTATCTTTAATTTTGAAACAGATTAAAAAAAAAATTATGAATTAGAGGGAGTAATTAATATCAATTGTGGCATGAGTTTTTTTTTCTTCTTTTAAAAACTCACTTTTTTGGGAATACAATATAATTTTATAATTCAAGTACACCATCACTCTTACAATATCAAGAACTAATCAAATCTTATTAAAGAAGGAAAAAATAAACTCACAACCAAACAACCTCATATAAAGAGAACATAAAACTTTACTAAAAAAAGAAAAAATAAACTCAAAACCAAACAAATCTTAAATATATAAAGAGAAAATAAGTTTCGCATAAAAGAAAAATTAAACTCACCTAAATAAACATTGAACCTAAGATCTAAAACTCACAGTATCTTAATCTTAATCACTAAGTTAAAACTTCATCGATAATTATGGTACGATAAACAACCCTCAATAAAGTACAGACAAAAATTATCACTAAAGTACAGACAAAAATTGAAATTAAAAAAAGTATACAAAAATTATTTTAACTTCAAACATCTAATTACATCAAATTTTTAATTTTTAATTAAAAAAATACATTGTGTACTTATTTGAAATTAATAAGTAAATTGGCACAGTAAAATTCACAACTAAAGTTAAAACTTATTTTATACTTTCTTCCTTAATACTATAATTTTTTATTTTTTTTTTAATATTTGTGAAAATTGTAATGGAGACCCAAACCAAAACGGTTCTTTACCCGAATAAACGATACTGCCCTTCAGTTCCCATGGCTATTGCTTCGACGGACCAGCCATCGAAGAAGCGAAAGCTATACGCGCCACCAGTAGTACAACCGGTGTGGGGAGGAACAATCGCCACCAACCGCCGACGTCACCAGAACCACCGCAAATGGTAGAGAAGAACATGGCAGCTCAGGAAGAAATTCAAGTAAGCCGCATAAACCAATAACAGATACGATGCGCATACGAAAATTATAAGTGAAAATTCAAACAACGCGTTTATTAAAAGGACGCCCAAACCTTGATAAATCCTCTCTCGCTTTCATATCTGCTTCCGGAGGTCACTCAATTCTATTCTTTTGCCCTCCGTTGTTCGAAATTTACTTATTTCTCTCTGTTTTTTGTTTGCATGAGTGTGAAAATCTGAATCTTGCTTTATTTCTGCTTGAATAATGTTAATCTTGAGTTGTTAATTGATGAAATTGAGGAAATAGGAGTATTAAATTACAAGTAGTTTATGAGACTAGCTCAGCTCAGTTAAATGAATTTGGTTGTCCGAATTTTGGATACTCGTTTTGTGTTTTTCATCTGATCATGATCATGAAGCTTAAAGCACATGAAGAACTAAGGCAGTGAAATCAACCTAATTTTTCAGCTAACTTGGTACTTTCATATGTGAAAAGAAAAGGTACTAAGCCCTGCATGTTCAGCTTATTAGAATTCAAAAACAAATGTCAACACCCAAATTAATTCGGATCCGCCCAATTAAAGACTAGCTGAAAATCAACTGATAATCAACACAAGTCAACCTCAATCCTTTTATAAAAGTATGAAATTACTAGCTGAGCTTTGGAAACTATCTATTCAACTTATAAGGTTCTTGCCTGTTTAAATTTACTGAAACAAGTTTGGTTCAATGCTTCTCATGTGTTTTTGGTCCAGTAGAGGATTTAGAGAGATGGGAGTAATCGGGGATTCGCAGGAGGTGGCTTAGTGTTTAGGGAGTGATTTCAACAATGTTAGAATTTCCGAGGAGAAGCATGTTGAGAAAAATCACCTCCCAAATACTGTTGCCTTTGATAAATTAAATGGCCAAAAAATATCAGTATACGCCAAACAGATTAAATTTGCAGTTCCACCAAAATAATAAGCGTTGCAGGAAATGATGAGAAGAAATAACCAAGTACGAGACACCAAGATTTTTACGTGGAAAACCCTCTATAACTAAGAGGTAAAAACCACGGGACGATCTCCGAAAAATCCACTAGAATCAATAGAGAGAATACAAAGATATCCTAATTTGAGTACACACTCAAATTACCTCACCACAATAACTATGTAATGAAAACCCAAACAAAATAACTATTTGTTTGATCTTATTTTCTCTCTGTTTTTCTAAACTCTCGGATGAAATTCCCTCACTCTTTTCTCTCTTGCTCTCGGATGTTTTTGTTCTCACACTCTGATGATTTCCTTCAGCAGCATGGGATGATATATAAAGAAAATGAAAACTAGACCCGTGACCTATGCTAATCACCTAAGCTAAGCCACTAACAAGAAAAATCAAAAAACTTGTGACCTATGCTTTTCTTTTCTCAAAAGCTTGTCTGCCATTTTTCTTTCTTTCCCGTGACATTCTTTATTCTCCTCCATTGTCTGCTAGTTTTCTTATTGGTGAGGACCCACCACCCACCATGGAGTACAACAATCTCCCCCTCCGAACCCATAAGAGAGTATTTTCTGTGACCCTGTCACTTGGAATTCATCCCAACCAACTCCTTGCAAAATTCCAGCTTGTCGCGTGTCACAACTTTTGTCAGCATATCCGAGGGGTTCTCATCGATATGAACTTTCTTGACTTTCATCAATTCCTTTTCCATCACTTCTCGAAGCCAGTGATAACGAACATCAATATGCTTGGTACGATTATGATAAGTGGCGTTCTTGGTTAAATCAATTGCACTTTGACTATCACAATAGACCACATACTCATCTTGTGTCAAACCCAACTCTTGGAGAAATCGTTTTAACCATAACATCTCCTTGCCTGCTTCCGTTGCGGCAATATACTCTGATTCAGTTGTAGACAAAGCAACACACTTTTGCAACTTAGACTGTCATGATACAGCTCCCCCTGCAAAAGTAAACAAATACCCCGAAGTAGACTTCTTCTCTTCAGAGCCTGCCATGTCTGCATCTGTGAAACCCTCCAAGACTGGACTCGAACCACCAAAACCCAAACACAAACTGGAAGTAGCTTTCAAGTATCTAAGAATCCACTTAACTGCTTCCCAATGTTCTCTACCAGGATTTGATAAATACCTGCTCACAACGCCAACTGCATGAGCAATATCCGGCCGCGTACAAACCATTGCGTACATAAGACTCCCTACAGCAGAGGAGTAAGGAACTGCTGCCATATCATCTCTCCCTTCCTTAGTAGAAGTACACATACGCTTTGTCAACTTAAAGTGATTGGTCAGTGGTGTGCTAACTGGCTTAGCATCACCCATGTTGAACCTTGCAAGTACCCGTTCAACATACTTCTCTTGTGACAACCACAACCTCTTAACTTTCCTGTCACAAACAATCTTCATGCCCAAAATCTGCTTAGCAGGACCTAAGTCCTTCATATCAAAGGACTTGAACAACTCACCCTTGAGCCTGTGAATCATGTTAGCATCTTGCCCAACTATCAACATATCATCTACATATAGCAACAGAATAACGAAGTTACCATCTGGGAACTTTTTTACATACACACAGTGATCTGCAACTGTTCTACTATAACCTTGATCCACCATAAATGAATCAAATTTCATGTACCACTGTCTTGGGGCTTGTTTCAGGCCGTACAAACTTTTCTGCAACCTGCAAACCAAGTGCTCTTTCCCTTTAACTTCAAATCCCTCTGGCTGCTCCATGTAGATTTCCTCCTTCAAATCACCATGAAGGAATGCAGTTTTCACATCTAGTTGCTCAAGCTCAAGATCCATACTAACTACTAATCCTAACACCACTCGAATAGAAGTCATCTTCACAACTGGAGAAAAAATCTCATCGAAGTCAATACCTTGCTTTTGAGCAAAACCTTTGACGACCAACCGAGCCTTGTACTTCACTAGTTTTTCACCATCCTTTTTCAGCTTGAACACCCATTTGTTCTTCAATGCTTTTCTGCCCTTTGGAAGTGTAGTTAACTCATAAGTGTGATTCTTGTGCAAAGAATTCATCTCTTCCTGCATAGCTCTCAGCCAATTGCTCTTCTCCTTATGAGTCTTGACTTCTTGAAAATTCTCTGGCTCCCCCTCCTCAGCAACTAAAAGATATTCAGATGAAGGATATCTGACTGATGGCACACGTTCTCTCGTGGATCTTCTTAGCTGAGGTTCTTCAATGTCAGGTTGCTCCCCCTGATCAACACTCTCTGCATCTGACCCATCACCATCATGCAAATCTGTATCAGTCAAATCTTCATTCTGCCCTCATTCTCCAACTGTGGCATTTTGTAATGGAGAAGGAACTCCGCTGAGGTCTGGAACTCTATTATCTTTGGGCTGTGCAACATTATCAAAATCCTCATAATTCTGGTGCTCATGAAACACCACATCTCTGCTTCTGAATAATTTTCTCTGCACTGGATCCCATAGCCGATATCCAAACTCTGCATCTCCATAGCCAACAAAAATACATGGAGTAGATTTGTCATCAAGCTTCGATCTTTGTTCCTTGGGGATATGTGCAAAAGCCTTGCACCCAAATATTCTCAAGTAAGAATATGATACATCCTTACCACTCCAAATCTCCTCTGGAATCTGGAAATTCAGAGGCGCTGATGGAGATCTATTAATCAGATAGCAAGCAGTACGAACAGCTTCACTCCAGAATGACTTAGACAGTTTAGCCATTCTTAACATGCATCGCACTCTCTCAACAATAGTGCGGTTCATTCTCTCAGCCACACCATTATGCTGTGGGGTACCAGGAACAGTCTGCTCATGTCGAATGCCATTTTTATTACAATAATCAGCAAACTCCTTTGATGTGTATTCCCCTCTGTTGTCGCTGCGAAGACACTTCAATAATTTTCCAGTCTCCCTTTCAACCATAGCATGAAAACTCTGAAAATGCTGGAATACCTGGTCTTTTGTTCTCAACAAATATACCCACACCTTCCGTGAAGCATCATCAATAAAGGTAACAAAATACCTATTTCCACCCAAAGACTCAACTTCAATGGGTCCACATACATCAGAATATACTCTCTCTAGTAACTCTAATTTTCTTTTAGCTGAACTACTAAAAGAAACTCTATGTTGTTTCCCAAATAAACAATAATCACAAGGGCTTAAAACAGTACCTTTAGCAAAAGAAATGAATGACCTTTTTGCTAATAACTGCAACCCTTTCTCACTCATGTGGCCAAGCCTCTTATGCCACAAGTTTAGCGAACAATCATCCTCCGCTGCATTCAATTCACTAGAACACACCTTCACATGAGTCTTGTACAACGAGCAACAAGCAGCACCTCTTGCAATCACCATAGAGCCTTTGGTAAGCTTCCACTTTCCACTGCCAAAGTGATTCTCATAGCCTTCTCTATCCAAGGACATGCCAGAAATTAAGTTGAGACGCAAATCAGGAACGTGTCTAACATCCTTCAAGGTAATAGTGCAACCAACACCTGTCTGAATGCAAACATCTCCAATTCCAATAATCTTGGACTGATCAGTATTCCCCATTCTCACATACCCAAAGTCTCCAGCTTTATAAGTTGTGAAGAACTCCTTCTTGGGTGTAGCATGATACGAAGCACCAGTATCCACCACCCAATCAACTTTCTGATCATCAACATGCAAGCATTCTTCTTCCCGTACATGGACTTCAGTGTTGTCCATAGAGCGTGAGCATCCGTCTCCTGCGAAACATGGTGGAACACACTTTGATTAATCCATTGCCGGATGTGACCAATAGTCTTCCTGTTCATCTTTTTCCAATCAGCCTCAGATTTATCCGCGGGCTTCTTTCCCTCGAGCTCCAACGGTTCATATAAATCCTTACAGTAAAGGATATCCTCCATTCTGGACTTCCAGATCGAAAAATTTGAAGAGGTCAATTTAATCATGGCTCCACCTGATTCCTCCATAGAATTTATCAGAAATAACTGAGCAAAATAACCGTAGCTCTGATACCAATTGTTGAGAAAAATCACCTCCCAAATACTGTTACCTTTGATAAATTAAATGGCCAAAAAATATCAGTACACGCCAAACAGATTAAATTTGCAGTTCCACTAAAATAATAAGCGCTGCAGGAAATGATGAGAAAAAATAACCAAGTACGAGACACCAAGATTTTTACGTGGAAAACCCTCTATAACTAAGAGGTAAAAACCACGGGACGATTTCCGAAAAATCCACTAGAATAAACTGAGAGAATACAAAGATATCCTAATTTGAGTACACACTCAAATTACCTCACCACAATAACTATGTAATGAAAACCCAAACAAAATAACTATTTGTTTGATCTTATTTTCTCTCTGTTTTTCTAAACTCTCGGATGAAATTCCCTCACTCTTTTCTCTCTTGCTCTCGGATGTTTTTGTTCTTTCACACTCTGATGATTTCCTTCAGCAGCATGGGATGATATATAAAGAAAATGAAAACTAGACCCGTGACCTATGCTAATCACCTAAGCTAAGCCACTAACAAGAAAAATCAAAAAACTTGTGACCTATGCTTTTCTTTTCTCAAAAGCTTGTCTGCCATTTTTCTTTCTTTCCCGTAACATTCTTTATTCTCCTCCATTGTCTGCTAGTTTTCTTATTGGTGAGGACCCACCACCCACCATGGAGTACAACAAAGCAAAATTGTACTAGTCTCTCGAGAACTATGAGAGAGTTCTCAGAGTTTGTTTATGATTTAGGTTGATTGATTTCCCTTTGGAAGGGGTATGTTTATTGAGCCTGTGGAGGGGTATCTTAAGGTATGTATCATGAAACTGATTCTTCTCAAAAGAACATGAGATATATTTGGTTATTTTGTGATGATCATGAAATAATCAACAATATTTGTTGTCTGCCAATATCTTGAAAGGGCATGTCTTATGATTATTAATATTCCCTACGTTTCAAAATATAAGATTATTATTGACTTTTTAAGTAGTAACTTAAGATATTTTCAAACTCAAAATTGACACGGATTCCTTTAATTGGAGTCAATACAATGATAAATATTATAAACAATCTAAAAATTATTACTCATTGTAAGATTTATTTTTTCATAATTTTTAATGAATCATCTTAATTTTAAGTTTGAAAATGTCCCAAATTGACTTTCAAGTTAGTTATGATCTTATAATTTAGAACGGAGGGAGTATGTTGCGATTGTATGATTAATCTACAAATATGTTTAACAGGTATCTTCTTGGAGAAAATATAGCATATATCTTGTTAATAGTTACATCACTTTTTCTGATTTGTTTTCATGAAATCATTTAAGGTTAATTTTTAGTCATACTTTAGTTATTCTGAAATTTTGGCTGGACCATGAATGTCAAGGATTTACTGAGGACCTGTTAGCATTGACCATATATCTCCTCCATGAGCCGTGAGGATTACTCAAGTTCCCCTTTAAAAAGAATGACCTGATAGTTAAAATAGCATCACCCTCTGTAACCCTGTCTCTGTCGTGTGTGAAGCAGGATGAAAGAAACAATAGTATTGTATCCGGCTCCGGGCACTGGCCACATGATTTCTCTGGTAGAGTTGGGGAAGTTGATCCTGCAGCATCACCCGGACTTCTCCATAACAGTCCTAGTTACTTCCTTGCCTTCAGACACAGAAATCACAGCCTCATACATCAACCAAATCACCCAAACCAACTCCCCAATCTCCTTCCATCATCTCCCCACTCTAGATCCCCTTCACCATAACCAAGATTCCCCGAAACCCCAAAGCCGAGTAGCTGGCGCTATCGACTTCATTTGCCGCAACGTGCCGATTGTCATCGCTGCACTCCATACCATCTCACTTACTTCCTCCATTCCAGCTTTCATCACTTTCACTGCCCACACATCATATGATCCAAATATCCCAACTTATTTCTACTACACCTCTTGTGCATCCTCTTTGGCTGCCATTTTATACTTGCCCACCATTTATAGCCAAACAGAAAAAAGCCTCAGAGACCTCAACACCACTCTGTTAAACATCCCTGGATTGCCTCCAATCAAAGCTTCTCACTTCCCTCAGCCAGTACTCGATCGTGATACCGAAGCTTGCAATTACTTCCTCAATTTTGCTGCTTCTATACCCAATTCAAACGGGGTCATTTTAAACACTTTTAATTCACTTGAGCCGAGAGCAATTGAAGCAATCGGCAATGGGATGTGTACTCCGGGTAACAAATTCTCACCGGTTTACTCCATCGGACCTCTGGTTGCAGATGCTAAGGATCGGCTTTGTATGTCAAAATCTGCGACACTGGATTGTTTGTCATGGCTGGACGCACAGCCAAGGAAAAGTGTTGCTTTCTTGTGTTTTGGTAGCAAGGGTGTACTTTCAGTGGCACAATTGAAGGAGATTGCAAAGGGGTTAGAAAAGAGTGACCAAAGATTCTTATGGGTGGTTAAAAGCCCAGTACCAGATGATAAAGACGAACTCAATTTAGACGTACTGCTGCCGGAGGGGTTTTTAGAGAGGACAGAGAAAAAGGGACTAGTGGTGAAATCATGGGCGCCACAAGCGGCAGTGTTGAGACATGAATCGGTTGGTGGGTTTGTGACACATTGCGGGTGGAACTCGGTGTTGGAGGCGGTGGCTGCGGGAGTGCCAATGCTGGCTTGGCCATTGTCTGCGGAACAGCATTTGAATAGTGTGGTTTTGGAGGAGGAAATGAAGCTGGCTATAGCCATGGATTTGTCATTATCATCGGAAGATGGATTGGTGAGTGCAGAGGAGGTAGAAATAAAGGTGGGAAAATTGATGAGGTCACTGGAGGGAGAAGCGTTGAAGCAACGGAGTTTGGAGATGAAAGGGATGGCATCAGCAGCCTGGGAATTTGGTGGGTCGTCTGTGGTTGATTTTTCCAAGTTGGTGGGCTCATGGAAGAAGAAGTAAAGTAAATAGTTTTCTTCACACATTGCAAGAATTTCAATCACAAACGTTACTTTCAGCTTATAAAGATAAAGATTACAATAGAACTTTATATTATTCTAATTTTGTGGACTTATGATCATGGCAATGTTAAGGTTAGTATGGAATGAAGTTTTATGCATCTCCGAAGGAATTACCTTTGGAACTTGGAAAACACGAGGGAAAAAAGAAGAAAAAGGAGTAAATGAAAATTTTTAAAATCAGAACTTTTCTTGACCAACTGATACATTATATTCCAACATTTTTCTTGTCATTAGAATTTTTAGAAATGTGGCCGGTTCGATTTATTTTCATTGATATAGCCTATTCTTCTTCTACACTTTTTTTTGGGGGAATTGTTATTTACGCAAACGAAATTTTGTATTTTCACACGATTTTATTAACATGAATCTGAGTATCATTTATTATTCATGTGAAAAGAGCATTATGAACAGCAGTGTAGACTTGTAAGAATATCAATTCTCTATTTTTATTCGCCTTTTATTTTATTGGGAGTTTTTCAAGTTCCAAATGTAAATGAAAGTTTGTACACTTTTCTAGGTGTTACATTGTACCCCCTGGACCAAACGGAAAAATAAAATGGAGAAAAAAGGGCTTTCGCAATCACTCTATCTTTGGAACCCAAACTCTACATTTGAAAGACTAGGAATAGGAACTTCTGGATTATTTGAATTATGAAATTATTGAGCATTTTAATGACAAAAAAACTAAGATTATTGCTAAACATGGACAGTTGAAGAAAATCTTCATCACATTAGTATGAAACGTATAAATGGCCCTACTTTTAGCTCTGGCTGGCAATTTATAAATATGAAGTTCGTACATTGCATGTCCAAACAATGTTAAGTGCGACACTTCTAATATGATAGTATGATATTCCAATATGTCATTATTTTTGTTAATTATTTACTGCTATCATGCCACATGATCTTTATTAATTTCAGGTAACTTAAAATGGACAATTCATTTGACATGTTTATAAAGATGAATTGCATTAATATAATTAATAGACAGATATTGTTGGACAGTAGATACTAGATAATTTATTTCGGACCATCTATAAAAACGAGTTACATTAGTATAACATATAACTGTATTTCAATTTCAACTCTCATTTAGACAAATACAACTTTGAGATGGTCCGAATAGGCTCCCAATTTTAACTACCTGGAATCCAAATTCCATGCCACCATTAACATATTTTTAACTAATGTTAAAAAAAAGAAAAAAAAGAAAAAATGAATTATAAATAAAAAATTTCTTAAAAATCTTTACAAAAATAATTCTAATTTTGTAAGGCACAATTTTGGTGCTGATGGCATTTTTGAAATTCTTGCCATTGACGGCCCCTGATTGCTACTCAAGAGAAAGAGTGGCGCCAAAACAAAGTAGAATAGTAGATACTGGAGGCCCAAACTATAAAATTTAGAACCATGTCACCAGACACAATTCATTAATAATTTCATACAGTATACAATTCTATATACAGATTTTTATACATCTAAAAGCATTTCAAATCGATACTCAGAGAACAGAAATGAAGGAAATAAGGGTTTCACCAATCCACAAAGGCAAAAAATTGTGCCTAAAACCCCTAATACTTCAATCCAACAAAGAACTAACACCACTCAAACACTCTCCAATTCTCTTCGCCTGTCCGATTCCGGCGCTGTGCATCGTCGGCGAGCGGTACTAGTAGGGTTGAGATGAGGAAGAAGGGCAATTCGTTCCCCAGTCAGATACCAAGTGGCAATTTTGTTCAATTCCTGCGGTAAGATGAGGCGGTTGCTTCGGGGCTGGGTGCTGATGAAGGTGGATTGGATCCTGTTAGTCTCAGCGCGTTGTTGATTTACTGAATAGGGAGTTTTCTCAGTTGCTTAAGCTAAACGCCAGAGATTTCTGGAGAGAAGGTTAGTATTCTCTGATATATTGTTTGATTCATATTCTTGCATTTTTAACTGATGCTCAATTGTTTTGAGGTGTGTTTAATACCAAAAGTAATGTGTTTATGTAAAGTGAATGCAATGTTGCTGGGAACTGTTTTATACTATGCTGTTTACCATTATGCTTTGCTTTGTAAATTCCACATTTGCTGTGGCAATATGCATAATATTTCACATTATGCTTAAATTTTTTAGAATTTTGTCTGATGTATTTGGTTGTCTAAATTTAATGCATTTGTTAGACTGCAAGATGATAGATTCGCTTATTGTACTGTAAGTGTGTATATATGTGGAGAGCTGGGAGACTTGAGTGGTAGCCTGGTAGTGCCGGAGAAATTTCATATGTCCAGAGTTTCTTTGTATTCTAGACATTGAGTTGGTGGCTAACTAGGTGGTAGAGGATAGTTAATTAGGTGTCTGAGCATGCCTTCAGGAGAGGAAGGTAGGGCCTGGTGCATAAGATGGCTTTGAGAAGGCTTTTGATAGAGTTAATTGTGGATTTTTGGTGAGTGATGGGGTTTGAAGTTGAGTGGTGGCCCTGGATTAGGGGTTCTCTTTTGCGTTTGCTCATTTTGCAGTGATTGGTAATGGGAGCCTGATCCTTGTCCTAGAGCTTGTCGCCTTTTTTGTTTACTTTAGTGACTAATGTCTTGATTAGAATGCATAAGAGAGGTGAGGGGTGAGTCTAGTGGAGAGTTATTCAGTGGGCGGGAGGAGGTGATGGTGTCTCACCTTCAATTTGGTGATGAAAGTATCTTTTAAAGGAGTTTCTAGGATATAATAATGTGTTAGTTATTCTTTACGTGTTTGAGGTAATCGCTTCCCATGATCAATTTATTCGAGTTTAGTCTTGCAGAAGCTAGCATAGATAGGGGGGCCTTTTATGTTATTCGTCTTTGGCATTATTGAGAGTTTTCAATTACTTATTCTGGTTTCCTCCTTGATGGTAATCCTAGGTCCTTTATATTTTGGACAAGAGTAGCTTAGTTGCTTACTTGCTTGATCAGTGAAAAGGAGCATATTTTCTTAGAGTGTAGGATTACTTTGATTCAGTCTTATTTAGCTAGTATTTCCCTTTATTATCGCCTTTGTTTAGGATCCTAATTAGCATTAAAGACCCCTAGAGAAGTTGATGAGGAATGATAGGACCCCAATGGTTTACATCGTATTGTTTTATAAAAAAAATAGCATGGAGGGAATTTTTTTGGTCATGGGCTAGGGATGAAGAAGGGATCATTTGGTAGGGTAGGATAGGGTAGAGGAAGGTGTGTTAGTTGAAGCAAGAGGGAGATTTTGGCGCTAAGTAACTTGAGTATTAAGAATGTCGTCTTGGTGGGTAAGTTGCTCTGCAGATTTCTTATGAGACTTATGTTACTCATTCGAGTCCTTGTTTTTTATTTTTTCTCAATGTTCTACCTCTTTTGGACCTCATTTCTTATGTTACTGTGTCTAATCTTTGTATAACTTTTTTTTGAATCAAAGTAGGTCGCGACTGTTGTATTTTAGTCGGTCGGGGGAAGCTATCGCTTCTACGACAGCTCCGCACCTATCTGTGGCTGACTTGAGATCAAAGCTAAAACAGTGTTGTTCCCCTCTCAACCGCCCAAGTGGTCTGGCTTGATCGAACGTCCCATCCATTTCAATATGTGATAAGATCATCATCAACCAATCATGCACAGGTTTGAAGAGTAAACAAAGGCGTGGGATTCCTTTTCGACGGTGGGTGGTAACCATAAGTCGAAAAAGGCGCATCAGAAAGAGGAAAGGTTGGAGCCATTTTCATTGTTACTGTTCCCGCTGTTAAAATTAGGTCCGTTTGTCTAGGACTCGATCTTGAGACTAGTCCATAACGATCAAAGTCGAATCGTGAGCCTATTAGTGAAGCAAATTCAATGAAGCAACAACTGGTACCATAGAGAAGCGGCCATAAACTAGAGAGTCTTGACCAATTTGAAAGATCGTTTGATGTAGTTGAAATAACTGAATTTTGGGTTGTTCGATCAAGTAAGGGAAACTCGATGGAATTCATAACTGTTTCAATATTATTTTTTCTTTTTATTGTCTGAATATTTTGGAGCTAAGACCATTCCAATGCCCCCTTTCGCCATGCATAAACTAAACCAACAATTAAGATAAGCACGAAAATTAAAGCTTCTATAAATACAGATACACCTAATACATCGAAACTCATTGCCCATGGATAAAGAAAAACCGTTTCAACATCAAAAACAACAAAAACTAGAGCAAACATATAATAACGGATTCGAAATTGTAACCAAGCGTTGCCCATTGGTTCTATACCCGATTCATAACTAGAGAGTTTCTCTGGCCCTTTGCTAATCGGGGCTAAAACTCCAGAAATGAAAAATGCCAAAATAGGAATAAGACTTGATATTATTAGAAATGCCCAAAAAATATCATATTCGTAAAGCAAAAACATAGACGCACTCCTATGAACGTGGAAAATATACCGGATTAGTCGATTCGACTTGAAATTGTCAAGTCATTCATAACCGTTTAGTTAAAAAACAAGAATTTATTTTGATCGAACCGTCTAGTTTCCTTTGTTTACTGTGGGGCATGTCTCCTTTCAAGATTCATCGATTGAATCCTATTTCCATTACACGTATTTCAATTTGATTTAGTTATAGTTAGTATAACTATATACCGTTCTTATACAAATTCTTTTGTTTTCATCTCATCTAGGATTCTCTCTAAAGAACTAAAGAAAAGGAATTCTAAATAGAAATAGAATCTCATTTTTTTGTTTAGAATTTCTAATTACATTTTTTATAAATTCTTATTAGAAATTGAAATCCTTTTTTATTATCTTTATAGAGTTCTATTTTTGTATGAATATAGGAGGTATTTTTCCGCTTTTCTTAGAGATTTAGAATAGAGTAAATAGTCAGATGTAAGATAATTTCTAGAAATTTCCATCTCACGATTTAAAATATATTGGTCTTGGTATATTCCTTTTCTTATTCTTAGAATCCAGGTGGGGGAGTTTCTATTAATTTAATATGGAATACGGAAAGAGAATACTACCTCTTTCTCTTTTGTGATGTACTTTGATAGGTCTCAGGAAGGCATACAAAGAAAAGCCTATTTGACGTTGTTGACAATGTTTACAATGAAACTTACCAAAGACATTTATTTGTTTTTCAGACTTTAGCTTGTGCACAAATACAGCAGGTCATTCCTATACCCATGTGAATTACAATTAGATTCAATTTGGGTTGGGGGTGAGGAGGGATTCGAACCCCCGACACCGTGGTTCGTAGCCACATGCTCTAATCCTCTGAGCTACAGGCCCCACCCCGTCTCCACTGGATCTGTTCCCGGGAGTACCCTCAAAAAAAGGAACCTTTCCTCTCCCCAGCCATTTCGGGTTAAGAAAATGTGAAAGCGCCTTTCTCTCTATACGAACGGAACGGTGCGTTCCGAGGTGTGAAGTGGGAGTGAGGGGATGTCATAATTGGGGTTTTGAATAAGACGACCTTTTGATTTTTCATTTATTTCTTTTTCATATTGAAAAAGAAATAAGAATGGGAGGTGTTAAGCTTGACCGGGGCTCGTGCATCTTTTCTTAGACAAGTCTAGTAGGCCAGGCCACGGGAGTAAAAAAGGGGCCTTTCGAACAAAATCAAAGCAAAAAGGTCCTCTTTTTTTTTCTTTCTATTGAATCCTTCGAGTCCTTACTTGATCTAAATGGAATTGCTAATAAAAGTTGTAGATATATAATATAGATAAAGACAGAGAAAGAAAGATTTTTTCAATCCTTATTTCATGTGTAATGTAAGATAATAATTATCTTTTTCAATTGGATAGCAACCCCCCTTTTGAGTGTTCTTTTTACTTTTTATAGATTGAGTGGACTTCTCATCCTTATGCTTGTATTCTCTTCTTCATCAAATAAAATTCTTCTTCTATAAAACTACAATATATTCAAAGGAGCCATAGCTTCTATTTAAGCATACCATGGTTTTTAATAAGTCAGCAGGTGTGGCTAATGTGAGACCAAAAATTAATTAGTAAATCAAACAAACACAGTATTTGTTACAGCTTTACATTCCTACCATTCTTATCGTTCATTTTCTTTTTCTTCTTCTCTTCTTTTCAGTGACCAGTGATACATCCCTGCATGCTTTCCTAGAAAGCTTCCTGAGATTTAGGAGCAGATGGTATGATTTCCCATATCGCGGAGCTAAGGGAATAGTTTCAGGGATCATTGTTGGCTAGTATGAATTGAGCAGGCGTGTCTTTATGATTTTGTATCGCATGTAAGTTAACGCCACACTTGTAATGGTGTATGGTTTAACCATCAATGCCCTTACTTGAAACTGATGTGGAGCCCCATTCACTTTCAGATCTTCCAATCGAGACCCGGGTGCTAAGGCAGCTGATAGTCTCAGTTCCAAAGATCATGCAGGTTTGTTCTGTATCCTTGCTTATGTGGCTTTCTAATTGACTCAGGATTTAAAAGGGTACCAGCAAAAATCACCCTTTTGAACCATGGATTGAAAGAGATGGAGGACATTTTGGGTTAGAGCTTCTCTATTAAAGAAGTCACAAGTATAAGATTTACATCTGAATGTTTACCCGCTATGTACCAATTTAGTTGTCCTCATAAGAACTTCACACATTTTAAAAAAGCAATGAGATTACTGTATAAAGTTATTTGAAGTTTTAAATTTACTCTTTATTGGATTTTACTTGTATTTTAAAAATAAAAAATAAAAAAAAGTTAACCAAGTGAACTACATTTCTCCACACAATTTTAGTCTACTCCAAAATTAAATTAAATTACAGTTTGTGTCTTCTTGTTTGACACCTATGTTTGCCTGTAAAATTTGTCATGAGATGCTTATAGAAGCTATATTTCTGTCTCATTTTCCTTCAACTTTAGAAAATTAATTTAAATATGCAGCACATGAGAATTATCTGATTGGATGAAGTGAACTATAGGTCCGGTAATTCTCTCTTTTGTGATATCTGATAACTATATTTCGGTGCACTGTTGTTTATTAATTTCTTTTCTAGTCCTTCTACAGGAAAAGAAGTTGCTTGATTTGCCTAAGTTGTTAGATACATGTGCCATATATGGTCATGAAAATGAAGACTTGACCAGATTATTGGTAAGCATTTACCTGCTATGTGCCTTTAGTTATAGCTGTGAACCTTATATTTCTGACACATTTATAATTAAAACTATTAGCTTTAACTTTATTAAATCTTTGTAAACTTGTTTGGATTTTTTTATCCATTTTTCTGTATGACCCCAAGTGCAACTAGTACCTATATTATCAGAAAGGATATTCATTTATGCATTTTAGCATCTCCAAGGGCCTGGATCATTGGGCTAAAGTTTTATTATCACTAGGCTTTTACAGCTTATCTGCTTAGTAGAACATCATATCTTGGGTTCTTTAATTTGCTAATAGATCTGGAATCTGTAGTACATGCCTAAAATTTGGTAAGGTCTTAGAGATAATTTATGAAGCTATTCCACTTGCATAATATGCATTAAGTTTCAAGAGATACATCTCATTAGTGTTGTGTTGTCCATTAATCTCCTAACCAATTATATACCATCATGATAATTTTTCTCCATTTCTGTATGAGCTGACTATATCTCATATTGATAGTTATTAGTGCCCCTTTCAAAGTTTTTTCTTTTGACTGTTTTAGTCTTTGATGTCTACTTAGAGTTTAATTTTTTTATTTTTTTAAAAAAACATCAATATCCATTGCAATAAGTTCCTTTATATTCTCCTGTATTTGTTTACTCCTTGTCACCCTCTACGTTTAAAAGTCGACCCCCACCCCCTTTTTTGGCACCTTTTGAATATATATTTACTTACCAAAAAGAAAAGGGTTGAAATAACCTAATGTTTTTAGTGTATTTTAGAGGTTTCTCTAATTCTAAAGACTTAGTCCCACAAGAACATCCAATGCATAGACGTTTACACTAACTCGCCCAGTATAAGTTTCATTCTCACTAGGTTGTTGCACATGTTAAACTAGGTTGCTTATATTCTATGCAAAATTTGTATCAGACTTTTGATTCTTTTTATTCAGTTAAAGCCCTCCTCTCTCAT
This sequence comes from Aralia elata, assembly GCA_034770075.1. NCBI lineage: Eukaryota > Viridiplantae > Streptophyta > Magnoliopsida > Apiales > Araliaceae > Aralia > Aralia elata. Next base: position 32,677,807 of record CM068377.1, read on the forward strand.
ACTTTAGATTTTTTTAAAATTAAGTTTTTCCCCAAATATGTTTAAATAATGTTTATGTTTTACTTATTAATAAGTTATATATGTCTACATAACATCATGTTTTACAGGTTGTGAATTCGATGAAGGCCCAGCCCAGGATCCATGATGATTTTACTGCAGTACTAACTCACTTTCTGAGCATTGCACATACTATGTATCAACGCTGCACCTCATCTTTAGAGGTATTCTTCCTCGATCAATGTTACAGCTTATCAATTGTAGCATATGCCCTCTCATTGAGTAGAATTTATGTTCTTAGAAACAACTTTTAATTGTTTGGTTTTACTTGTAAGTGGCTTCATGCTATCAAATTTCTCTCTGACTCTCTGTTAAACAACCTTAGCCATAAATGCTTAAGTAATAGTAAAATGAATAGATGACTTGAGTATCTAGAATGGCAATAATACATGCAAGATCAACACCAGCAATCCTAGACTCAGTGAATTAGTTGGGACATTTTTTTTCCTTGATATATTTGTTGATTATATTATTTTGGTAGGATTTAGATGCTGGATTTGGCCTTGGTTTGCCTGTAAATATACTTGACTTATGACAAAGTTCTCTTTTTATTTTGATGAGGAATTTTAAGCAAGACTTGCCAAAACAGGTCTACACCCATCCACACATGATGTATAATATTAAAGCTGGTTCATCTTTCTAAGAACTTCTCCTCTCTCTCGGGCTCTGAATGTGTAGTAGTGTACTTCTCCAACTACAAATATGTGTAGTATACTATTTGCTTGAGGATCTATCTTCTATCTAGATTTTCTTTGGCTCTCTTAAAGTATCTTCATTATAACAATTTAACAAAGCGCATGGTTCTCCTTCTATCCCATATCAAGTTTTCCCTTCCGTTTCCAATTTTTCCTACAGGTTCTATTTTCCTCTCCTGACGGTAAAGAGCATGGTTCCAGACGTCTTCATGCTGACTATCTAGAGGTACTTTCTAATTTTTCTGTGAAAATTTTAACTTGCTTATACTTAATTTTACCTCTGGTCCTGTTTTTCTGTTGCAGCAGTGATCCTTTTCATGTAAAAGTCATTCTCCTTCTATTCCACAAAAAGAGTCTCATTTGCAAAATTGAGAATATAAGGGATATATTTGTGTTCCATGTATTACCTAATAATAAGTTATTAGTTTAGTAGTGGGATATGATTATGAAATTATGATGATAAACTTGAGGACATGGTGTCATTTTAAACCACCATCACTAAGAAGTGGACTCATTTTGTGGAACAAAAAAATTGACAAATGGGACTCTTTTTGTGGAACGGAGGGAGTATATCATATGTACCTTGCTCCCTTCAGCATTAGCTAGTAAGACCTCTTCTTTATGCTAGGATACAAAGGCTTGAGGTTTTGCACCATAATTATGAGGATAAATGTGTCACTAAATTAAGATACATGACATTATTTAGAATATTGTTTGTAAACCAAGTTTTTTCTGCCCTTCCATTTATTATTATTTTGATATGATTCATAATAAGCATCAAAAGAGGATGTCATCGTAGTACACATGGAATAAAAGCATAGACAATAGCTGAAAGAACCCTACACTTAGGGAACAGGAGTTTTATCTGTTGCTCTCTTTTTATTGTATGCATGGTCAACTTACACATGAATAATGCCAGGACTTCTAGTCTCTTGTTCAACAAAAAGATTTGATACTGGTTTTCCCCATTGAGACAAGGTAACAAATATTGCTGCAATTTTGGCCCATTTCACTTTTTTTGAGTGGAAGAGAGGTCTGCCACTAATATAAGAGTCTAGGATGTGTATGGTATTCATGTTTTTTATTTGAGTCTTACAACATAAGAGGTGTATATTGTCAAATGGTCAAACTAATGCATGGGTTGTTTGTTAATTCGTTTTTACTGGCTTAAGTAAAGCATTTATGGTTACAGCATCATAACATGTTGACTTATCACCTGGGAGATCTTTGAAGCGGAGCAACCAAATTGTTACATTTATGGTATTCTTGTTTATTTTGTTGATGCATGCTAAGAGATTCTATGTATCTGCGTTACATTGTGATTTGTCATTGAATAGTCTTATTTTACAGTGCTGCACAAAAATCTTGAAAGTTTTTTCTGTCTTTTTTCATCTTCTTCTTCCATTTTTTTTTTCTTTTTTCGGATAGGTAAACAAACAAAAATCTTTAAAGTTCAACAACAAAAGCACTTGTTTGAGCAATATGGTTTGAAGTGGTTCCTTTGTTATTTTAAATATTCAACTGCTGAATACCTGAAACCTAATTGCAATGTGCCAGTAGTGGAGGGAAAATGGTAAGGACTTTCTTGAGAGATGATATTCCTAAAAAGTCTTGTATGGATGTAAGAGCTATTGATTAATAATCTAAGAGACTTTGTTGCTTGTCCCTTTTCTCTTTTTGTTCTTTTCTTTTCTGCTATGAAGGGGACCCCTCATCACCCCCATCTGTATTTTTCTCTCTTATCTAATAAGTTCTTTATTCATCTCAAAAAATCTTGAGTTTGTCAAAATGAAAGGGTGTTAAAAATCAGTCTTATCTATATGTAGTTATTTTGGATCGCGATATTTGCATGTCTATTAATAGAATGATGCTATATATCAGACAATACCTAGCTGGCTTGTACTTCCAGTTATCCAGATTCGGCTGATAGGTGGGGGGATTCCTTAGCTGAGTAACACTGAACTGCTTTTTTTTTTTTTTTTTTTTTTTAAATTATTGATTAGTGGTTGGGGTTTTATTATATATCATCTGGCATGTAGTATTCCTAATGTCAATCTAATGCTTTATTCCCCAGTCTGACTTATCCTATTGAACAATCATCCAACATACATTTTCTGTTCACACAGTTATGGGAATGAAGAATTGATCAATACCCTTGCAAGGTTACATGATTCATTGCTGCCTTCTTTACAGCGTGGTTTTCAAGTGTTATTTGCTGCAGGAGAGGGTGCTCATGAAAAATCTGGTGACTTGCTTTCAAATGTCGCTATTAGTTTGAAGATGTTGGCAACAAGAATAGTGAAATTTGGTTGGAAACTACTGTACTGCTATCTAAGTGATGAAGTTTTTGAAGAGGGATTCCCTCTTCCAGCTGCAACAAAGATATTTCCGGCCCAAGTAGAGGACCTTATCATAAGGACAGACATTTTAATTCAGACTTTTAGGGAAATCAGTGAAGGATTTTCAAATATTCACGAGAGGAAAAGGAGGCAAACATTTCTGCAACATGTTGAAGAGAACGACAAGTTGTTGGCCAGAGTTGATTTATTAATAAACAATGATAATACTATTCTTGCTAAGAATACTTGTAAAAAGAAAAAAATAAAGAATATATTACTGAGAATGAATTACTTTTGTTTATATATGGTATGACAACAGTTTTTTGAAGTTTCAATTTTATGTTTACTTGGAATATAAAATTCTTATGCATACTCAACTTATTCTTATGAATCATTTGATTGTATTGTATTGTTATGTTGACCTTCAATACTTTTTAACTCTTTCATGCAGGATGGATTTTGATGGATGAAGAACAACTCCAGTTATTATCTTTGATAATGGTCCATCCTTTAGGGGGTAATAACAAGAATACTCCTTCTGGGCCAAACCATGTAGCGAACAACAAACTGCCCATTGAAGAAGACTCAGCGATCATGGAGTCAAAAATCAGCCAGATAAAAGACCTTTTCCCCAACTACGGTAAAGGGTTTATATCTGCATGTCTTGAAGTATATAACCAGAACCCTGAAGAGGTGATTCAGAGGATTCTAGAGGAGACCCTCCATAGAGACCTGCAGGTGCTGGATATTTCACTGGAGGAGATACCACCCAAGGCTTTACCTGTGAGCACGCATGATAAGGGGAAAGGGAAATTGTTGGATTCTTCTGCAACATGAACGCAACAAAGTGGCAACCCACAAGTTATATCTTCATCTGCAGTTGGTAGATATGTCAGAAAGTCTACCATCGACTTGCCCGACTCTCAGACCCTTGATTCCAGAAATGTAAAGGACTTGTATAAAGACAGCAGCTCTTGTTTCGCAGCTCTAGTATGAAGACGAGTACGGCGATTCTTTTGACGAGTTAGGTCTAAGCGTTGCGGATTCAGGATATGAGGATACCGAGCTACTTGCCAACAAACATAACTCTACTGGGGACAAACCATGTGAGACGCAGACTACAAGTGCAGTTCCAAATGCTCCAAACTCTAAATGGGGTTCACGCAAGAAGCCCCAATACTTTGTCAAAGATGGTAAGAACTACAGCTACAAAGTTGCGGGTTCAGTTGCCGTTGCAACTTATGATGAAGTGACATCGGTTAATCAGGTCCAGAAAGATTCAATCCATGGCCTTGGGCGAGGAGGCAACATTCCTTTAGGTGCTACTAAGAAATTCACGGAGTTAAATGATGAATATGAAGACCTTGATCCCAATGTTGATGATGTGGGAGAACAAGGAAGAGGTTTTCAGAGGGGCAGAGGAAGGAGGGGATGAGGAAGAAATATTAACAGGAGAGATCTAGCAATGAAAAAAACACTTATCTGGGCTGACTCGTTACTAAGGTACACAGACTAAAATTCTTACATACCATGCTATATAAAATCTACAAGTCAAAATTTCTTTTTGCTCTGAATAGTCGATAGCCTGTAGTTAGGACAAATGTACAGTTGAGTTCTGTTTAGATCTTGGAATGGCCAGCCATTATAGGTCAGGCGCACTGTTTTTATCAAAGGGCCAGCATTTGGTCAGGCACACTGTTTTTGTTGCGCTTCCTCTTGTATGAGTACAAGTAAAGATTTATTTTATTAAAGCAGTTTATATACAAAACTTCTTTGTCATATGTAATCTATATCCAGTTGCAGATTCTGTTATACAAGGATATGATAAAAGTGACGTTTCCCCTGCATATGTACAATTGCCACATTTTTGCTGTCCATTACGTGACATTCTTTAACTTGGGCATTTCATATGCTTTGATTTGATATGCTTCACTAATTGTGATCATAGAGATCAATGATCTGATCCAACATATGTTGGATAATGATTTGTCCAACGGTCCACCTAATTCCAAAATACGAATCATTATCCAAATCTATTCATTTCAAAAAATTTAGTATTTATAAAATCCAGTCATCTAGATCTGACTCATTGACAAACTTACTCGTAAGTAGTTATTTTGTATGAAGCTATGGTAAAGGGCCATTTCTAGTGACTTTATGCCGTGTAGTTGCTTGGAGAAATTGCCAAGAACAGAACAAAAGAATCAAAATGTTTAGGTTCTTGTACATGGTTTTGACGGAAGAGAAAAACCAAGTCAGGATGACTTTCTGCATTAGCAGCTAATGATTATATATATATATATATATAGCGCGCGGATCAGGTCCGGACTCCCGGACCTGACCAAAATCCGGACCCGTAATTTTTTTTTTTATTTTTTTTTTTTTTTTGCAAAACAGTTAATAAAAAATATATAATGATTTTTGGTATTGAAAAAAATTATTAAAACAGTATTTTGGGTTTGATTTGGATACATATAACAAACAGTGTTATACAGTCGGTACAACACTGTTTGTTTTATGTATCCAAATCAAACCCAAAACATTGTTTTAATAATTTTTTTCAATACCAAAAATCATTATATATTTTTTATTAACTGTTTTGCAAAAAAAAAAAAAAAAAAAAAAAAAAAAAAAAATTTCGGGTTCGGATTTTATCAGGTCCGGGAGTCCGGACCTGATCTTAACTCTATATATATATATATATATATACACACACACACACACACAAACACACGACCAGTATCTCCAGCGAACCGGTGGGAGTGAACTACCGGCTATAGTCACGGTTTTGTCCGTCGCTATAGCATAGAAAACCAATGAACCGTCTATAGCGACGGATAAAACCATCGCTATAACTGGTTCGTCGTTGGTTCGCTAGAGAGACGGACCCTATATATAAATTGGTTACTTCCAATTACGTAAATCAATAGTTCAAACCGCACTCAAAGGTATGACATTTCCCATTTTTATAGGAACTTCTGTGTGTGTGTGTGTGTGTGTGTGTATAGTTATAGTAGTATTTGGATAGGTTCACTTGCAACTAAAGTTGTTCATTTCCAAAAATTAAAGAAATAAAAGTAAAATTTGTGGAAACAAGAATAGATGGAAGTGAGCCGATACAAAGTATATAGGTAAAAGAAACGAACAAACTTTGCAGCGGTACTTTACCCATTGTCAGCTGAAGGTTCTTGTTGTTGTCGGCAGTGTATTTGCTTGAAATAAATAAAATATAAGAAAAACAGTACTAACATAAAGAAAGTTCCAGAGATGTTTTGAAAGCCTTCCATCTATAAAACTCTCATTGACGTTTAATTTTATGCTTAATAATTAATATGCAATTTCTAACAGTCTAAAGACTCTAAAACATAACCTTCTTTAATATAAAAGTTTAGATTAAATTAGGGGGGAAAAATTAAAATATTTTTCTTAATCGTGTCCTAGGCAAAAACACACTTGTTACAAGTAAAACAAAGGCTAAAAGGTCAAATAGCACATTTCCATATAGAAAAACTACACATACTCTTTCACTTTTTATTTGGCTTCTCCCATTTTCACCAACTAAACTAGTTCCGGCACCCAAGTAAATTCTCACCATTCTTTCATCTCAAGGGAATGTAACTTCGCACTTATTACAATAATAGGTTATCAACAAATACAATGTTTCCGATTCTATCTCAAAAATGTAACAATCAATCTTTTGGTGTTCTTAATGATTCAAATAAGAATAATTAGAAGCTGAATACAAAAACATTAATGCCTGCGTAAACATACTAACTAATAACTAACTAAATCAAATCAAGTCCCCCGAACAGTATATTATTGCTGGGGTAGGATTGTAAGGCCGAGGCAGTTGATTTAGGAACAGCTAAAGAGGTGGTTTCACCTCCCGCAATGCTATAAATATCACCTTTTTTTATTTTTATCAAACTCTAGACATCTTCATCGCCCATACCAGATGTATAATGGCCAGCATTCCTATCCTGCAAACATAAAATGACCAAATCATGACATGAATTAGTACCCGGAATTAGCGAACACAAGGGTAGAGAACAGCTTGCTCATAACTGTAGAGCTATTATTTACTTGGATCCTGTCTAAAAAGCATACTAATTTTTGCTTCAGGTAAGACCTAAGGCATGCCAAGGTGCCTGACATAACATAAGAAGGAAGCTTGAGCATACAACCAAGCACAAGTTGCATCCCTATGGCGAGATGTAAATCATAACTTGCTCTCTCTATGGCCATTACCCACCCCTCCAATGTCACATAATCACAAACATATTATAGCTATTACTACACCAACATAATGCCATATTGCCATGCAAACTAAAAGGTTTTTTCAAATGAAAGTCAATGCGTAGGACCAATAATGAAGTATATCTTACAACTTTCCTTTCCCAAACTAGTCAGTATGATTACAGTAGCAACAGATGTTAACCGTAAACAATAAACAAAGAAAACTACCTGAGATAACATTCGCTGCTTGTTCAGGATCTGAGTCCTTGCCTTGTTGAGGACCGAGTTTGGTGACTTGTACATCCTCTGCACCAAAATAGAATCTCATTTATTAACATGAAAGAAATTTAAGCAATAAAAAAATAATTTGGGATGGTCCAATACAGATTCCAGAGAAAAAAAGTGATGCTAAACTATACACATGTAGCCAACAAAAGCAATGCACCCCATAAAAGAACTAGTCAGATGAGAAGTATCAATGCTATTCTCCCAGGACTTTGTCTGGACCATCACTTGCCTTTTTGCAATTTACAAAAACATGGAAGTAGATCTCAGTCAAAGAAGATATTGGCAGAGAGGAACACACAGAGGACTCTTATAACAGATTGTAAATAATCTATCTACAGAATGTAATCCAACAAATACAATTTCAAGGAACCCAAAACACAATGTACATACATTGGAACCCAGTTTTGGATGAACCACTTGCCAACAAACACAATTTCAAATATCTTCTTGGATTACATATATGTTTGTTAGATTACATATAACTCCATCCAAAACACAATTTCAAGGAACGCACAGAGGACTCTTATAACAGACGGTAAATAATCTATCTACTGAATGCAATCCAACAAACAATTATATGTTAAAAATAAAAAAAAATAAAAAAAAAAAGTACATGAGAAGGGGACATAGTATGAACCAACCTTTTCGGTACCAGATATACGCTTTTCCGTGCCAGAAAGAAGCTTCCTCTTTGGTGAGAAGCCAAAGACATCATGAAGAATTTCATTATCCTGTTCGTACAAACCAATCATTTTAGTTTAAGAACATATCATCATCATCATGTCAACTTAACAAGGACATGGAGAAAAAGATAAGAACAAGAAAAATAACCTGCATTTGCTTGACGAATGCTCCCCCAAGAAAATGCTTCAGAAAGTTCAACTGTTCAATGAAAGGGGAGATGAGACCTAAGAAAATAATGGATATACACATCCTGAAAGCTCGATTGAGAAGCAGAAGACATACCTGTATCAGTTGAGACCATGTTGTTGTGTTCAAAGACTCTCCACCAATCTTCATTGAAGTTTCTGGACTATATCCATCCTGATATATATAAAAGGGATATTAGTACATAAGTCTTTAGTCACATATATGTAGAGAGTAAAACAAAACTGATAAAAGAAATACCTCAAGAAATTCCAGTATATCCCGAAACGTGTTGCGCTGACTGTTAAGATCTTTCTTGACAGAACCTTTACCACCTGCCTCCACAGAGAGGCTTCTCACTTGATTAAGGATTTTCGCTCTTAATCCTTGTATATGTGTGAACTCCAGAGCATTGTTCCCATCATTAGTGGAGCTGTCACTAGGGCCTTTAGATGAGGTAGAAAATTTCTCAAGATTTCCTATCTCAAAAATTAATGCAAGTGCTTCACCAGCTGCAATTCGTACAGATCTATCATCCTTGTCTAGTAGACTAGAGAAATAAGAAATTGACCTGCATCAATTAAAAATAAGCTTAAAATTCTTCTAATTTCTGGGTGAAAACAGGCTTTGCAAACTTTTGCCAAAGTTGCAGACCGGAAGTGTGAATAATTTTTAGCCTAAAAAGAGATATTCTCCTCAGGCAACAATCGGATATGTGCCCATGGGTATTCAATTTCCATCTGCATGGGCATGCACATGAGCTTGCTCATTTTGAGAACCACAAGGTCAGTGTGAATGTGAAAAGTCCAAGCCAAAAAAGTGAAAGAGGGTAGAGAGAGTTACTCACTCTTGCCAAGTTTTAGGATTAAGGGTCCACCCGTCCATAGTTGTAAGGAGAAATGACCAGGCGGAGACCACTGATGTGATAATAGCTGGAGAAGGTTTCATAGCAACTACCTGAGACGTGATACAAAGTTAATTCTCCATAGAAGGGTTCCAAGATAATTGGCAACATTTGACTAATCAGACATATTATGACCCAAAAAAATTACATATCAAAACGTGACACATTAAAGAAAGCTCTACTAATCAAAAACAGAAAAAGTAAAACTGAAATATCACTAACAAAAGACTGACATTCAAAACAAGATATCAACGTAGAGGGATCAGTATAGCTCAATGGTTCATATAACAGATCCTCCATAGGTCAAGACACGAATATAAACACATGATTCAGTAATGTCATATCTGAAAACAGTAATAAAAAGTGCACATACATTGGAACCCAGTTTTGGATGAACCACTTGCCACATTATTTGCATTGATTTTTCTGTTTCCTCTGGCTCGTCTCCACCAATAAAAGTTATAATAGCCAAACACTCCAACAACTAGAATCACAAACACAGAGCAATAAAATCATAAATTTGAAACCCAACTATTTCTAAGGAAAAATTTAAAGCATCTAGTTGATTCATTGTTGTCCTTCATACCGCAGATATCTTAGATGTTTCAGACCGAGATTTGAGAGCTTCAACAATAGGAGAGACTGATTCTTCCAATATTTCTTGGGCTTTCTCCCCAGGACCAGTGGTCAGCGCTAACAATCCTAACAAGTAAAATATAAAAGCTTAGAAACACTACAAATTAAGCAAAGTAGAACCATCTAGCAAGAAGGATTAGATGATCACCAATAGCATGAGATGCTAAAGCTATCTCTTTCGCAGACCCCCGCTTGACAGAATTCAAACATAGATGCAGTAACGTAGCAAACCTGAAGACAAAAAGCACCATATAATGACAACAATCTCTTAAAATATACAACTGAGACATCTAAAAACCCACACCGATATAAATGTAGAGATATAAATCAGTGTTTTAAAAGTCGCTAGGGGACGGAGGGGGCGCCTAGCGCTTAGGCCGTGCTTAGGCGTTTTCCTAGGCGGACCAAACGTTTTGTTACGCACATTTATTTATTTTTCTATTATAAATACTTGTTATACTATACAAAACATATAGTAGAAACAATTTTTTTAATTATACGCGAAAATTACCCAAAAAAAACAATCTCTTAAAGCTTAAAAATTCATTCCAAGTATTGTAGAGTTTCAAAGTACAGGTCTGGTTCTGCCTAGGCGGTGGCCTAAACGCCCAGCCAAATCGAGGCGATAGAGGACCGTCTAGCGCCTAGATGGGAATTAATCGGACCTAGGCGAGGATTTTTAGAACACTGATATAAATTCAGATCATTGAGTTTTACTATTTCTACAATTTATTTTATTTATTAAATTTTCCACTTATCAAGAAGTTATAACTTTATTTTTTTCCTTGCATGTTTTCCCTCTTTCTGTTTTTAATAACCCATTGCATCTGCATGAATCCAATATGACCTTGCAAGCAAGGTTAGGAAGATAGTCTAACATGCCAATAATTTTCTAAATATAGCTTTCACATTTATTGATGTAGGGAACTTAATTGATCCATCTTCTTGTTCTTATTATTTAGAATTTTTTTTAATTTTTTTAGAAGCTCCTGACTAGTTAATGAAAGTATCGCCCAAAACCAAAACCGATACCGAGTCAAAAAAATGACCTACCGAAACATAGGCCGCTACTGCGACTTTGAACCCTGATTTAAATTGTTAGCAGATTGACCGAAAAGATCGCATGATGCATGTATTTATATATCTTTTCTCTTCTTCCTCTTCTTATCTCTATTTCTTACAATTTCTTCTGAATTTTTGTCAAAAATGCAGGACATAGGGTGAGAAGCGTGGAAAGAAACTTAAATTGAGGCGACCATGAATCAGACTCCATCAAGTATGACTTCAGAGTAAGTTTATACATATTACTTGAATATAGAAATCGTCCTTATTTGTGTAATATAAGAAGGACATAGATTATCATTAGAAATTTTTTTTCCAAAGCTAGACCAACAAATATGATTTTCATATCATAGAAAAATTACATATAATTACACTGAAACAAAATTACGATCACTTGAGGTTGTCAAGCAGACAAACAAATTTAGCCAAAGAAAACCTAAAATGAGAAGTAAAATAGATACAACAATTAAAAAATGCTTACTTCTTCTCGACAAATTCATTCTGTAATTTGCTATTGAAAGCCTCTATAATAGAAGCCAGAGCCTTCTCCCTTGTTGATCCCCTTTATAAAAGTAAATTAAAGACTAACATTAGCTTTCAGCTGAAATAGTAATAGCATCACGTCTCAATTGATTTCAAATAAAGCCAAGGATGAAAATAATCAAGTATCAATTAGTTACTTGATCTAGAACAATTCGCTAAGGGAACATATAAATCCAATATAAATGAATATAAGTATTAATTGAACAGAAATTAACTACCTTTTCTCATATAAAGCATCTAAAGCCAGATCAAGTACAGTCTCTTTATCAAGCTGCAAGTCCTGAACACCAGACACCAGCATTTGATCCGACCGCAGTGTGGAGGTTGAACTTGAACTTTCAGTATCAGAGCCATCCAACATGGCAGCATTCTTACGTAGAGAACTACCTACAAAACCCAATTAAACCCACACCAAATGCCTTTCAATTCATCCCGTTTGAAACATTCAACAAAATACGAACATTCAGAGATTATTAAGCAATTATCATTACATAAAAAAAATTTAAAAAAAAAACAGATTTTTTAGCATAATTGAGGTGATTTACTATTTCATAAAATTGAAGTTTGAACTTACACTGAATACAAAACATAGAAAATTACAGAAATTAAGAAAAACAGAATTAAGCAACTATCATTTCATAAAAACTTAAAAAAAACAAAACAAAACAAAACAAAACAAAACAAAACAAACAAACTAACTAACTTTTGAGCAAAACTGAGGTAATTTACGAATTTAAACAGTATTCAAACAATTGAAGTTAGAACACAAAACGTGCAAAATTCCACGAAATTACAGAAATTAAGCAAAACCCTAAAATCCAACACATTCAGAAATTTATATTCGTACAGATAAATATGATTCCATATATATAAACAAACTTACGTTTCCCCATTTGATGACCGCTCCTGAATGAAATCGTCACAAAAAGCTACAGAGTTGACTATGAATTGAGCGGGGAAAAGATATGCAAAACAGATCAAAAGGCCGAGATTGAATCGAATAAACCACTGAACAAATCGATTTTGAGTCGGAAAACAATGTATCCATTAAATTAAGGACTCGGAAAATTTAGAAGAGGGAAAAGAGAGACGTACAATCCCTGTATCTATAGATTTGGAGCTGTATAGAAGAAGAATGAGGTAAGCGATTTGTGACAAAGAGGAGAGAGAAAGTTATAAGCGAATTGTCCGAGTAAGTGGTTCGGAATATTCTTCGAAAAGGCTACGGAATTGCATGGGTGACGTGGATTTATCATGGCCGTTCGATTTAGGGGTGGATTGTGTTGTGGGGCCACGTGCCTGTTAGAGGGAGATTTGGGCACACGCGGTGTGAGGGATTAGGAAGCGTGTGGAGTGGAGTCTTCTTAGAGTGTCGTGCCAAAATTTATATATACATGTTGCCGTGTTTAAAATGATATTTATGATATTAACTTGTTTATGATACTAACTAATTTATAAATTATATTTATATTATATTATTGTGTCATGTCAAAAATTATCGCTCCCTACCTAAGTCTTTGGATGCTTCTAACGGTGCAGCTAGTTGTGTGTACTTATCATGCATTTGGATTGAAGGTGGGGAATGAGGTAGGAAATAGGAATGTAATGAAATGGATACAAAAATAAAATGAAGAAAATGATGGAATAATTTTCCAAGGCTGAAATAATTTGACAAAAGTACAAAGTACAAATTTGTCCTTAAAATGTTGAAAAGAAACAAAATCTTACACCACATAATTATCTTGAATTTGTCATTAAAATATTCAAAAACACTTTTATAATTATGTAATCAAATACTATTTTAACTTTCTTATCAAAGATGTTAATAAAATGACAAAAATAACATTTACTCTATTGTAATTGGCACACTTTGTGCAATAGATTATCGAACTTAAAAAAAACTGCAATTAACTAACTGAACTGGTTAAAATATTGAAATTACACTATTATGTTAAAAATAATTGACATACGTTAAAATTTTTCTATGTGGCGGCAAAGAAAAAAAACAAAACATTAATTACATGGCAATAATAATAATAATTTAAAAAAGAACTAAGTTTCCAACTCATTTTAAATATACATTTTCTTTTCGATTTAATTTGTATATTCTATCTTCTTCTTCTTCTTCCATTTAATTTGTGTTTCCAATGCATCATTTCTACCACCTAATTCTTTATTTTTCTCCATTTTTGAAATTAAAGATATGGGTAATCTTCTTCTCCTTTTCATTTCCTTTTCTCCCTCTTTTTCAGATCTAATCTCTCTACATATATAATTTGTCGTGATAGATTTCATACTCGGAAAAATGCTTGTGAGTTTGGCAGTAGATGGTGTATGTTGGTTGACCAGTTGTGTAATGGTGGTTGACTTGTTGTGTATGGTGGTTATGGAGGAAGATAGAGACAAGACTTTCCTAAATTAAATCCCCATCATCTGTGTTTTCTATCAATTGTTGTCTAAATCTCAAGGTTCAATGCTTAATTTCTCTCTCTTATCTATACTAACTAGTTGGGTTAGGTTTTTAAAATACAAAAACTTTAGATCTAATACATTTATGCTATGTTTGGATTGATGGAATACGAGGGAGAATGAAATAACTCATTCCTATGGAATGAAAAAAATTGTGTTTGGTTGCTTGAGGGAGGGAGAACATATGGAATAACTCATTCCAACTAGAATGGAATGAATCATTCCATTACTTCAATACAAACGCAACATTAAGAAAGAAGAAGGATGATGATATAACTAATTAATCCATACTGATTGTGAAGAAGATGGATTGCGGTGGGTGTAGTTATAGTTTTTGGGTTATTGGTATGGTTTATTTTATTCTTTCTTTCTATTTTCTAACTTAACCATGGGCACGCGATTCAATCCACATAGCTACTTATAACAGACTTGTTGGGTTTCCACTTTTTGTGCAATTTTGACGATAACAAATAAATCTAGAAAAATAAGAAAAAAGAATAAAAACAAGTATAGAATCCTTTCCATAGGATTTTCTTATTATTTTTCTTATCTAAGAAATTGGTCCAAAAATTTCTTTACAAAATCATTGAGTAAATTTCTACTACCCTTGATTTTATATGTCAAAGTGTTAAAAAATAAAGCTCATATAGTAATATTTCCTAAGGCAAAAGAGTTGAGTAAAAATGAATTTTTTATAAACTCAAAATAGATTTATAAAACTATCCTAAAAAATCATTTTACAAAAATAAAGGTTGTTGATACTTTAAAGTAAATATTAAGGTTTTTTAAAATGCCTTAAAGTAACAAAGTTTTTATTTAAGCCAAATAAGCCAAGCTTTTCTAAAAAGGCTTCAAGCCTTACTATTTGGCTCACATGGAAAAATCAAGCTCAAAAATTGAAGACTACTCCGATCTTTCTTTCCTGGACAAAGCAAAGCAAGTCTAAAGCATTCTTTATGCACATGTACTAAGAAGAAAGAATTAGCCACAATTTCAAAAGGCTATTACATTTCAAAATTCAAATGAGATAACCCATCTTCTCTCTCCTTTAAGCTCTCGACAGAAATAAGAGATTAAGATTAAAAATTGATCTTGTCCACTCAAGTTTTCAAAACTTTCATCTCATTCATTAAATTTTAACTTGGACCATTTTATCCCAAGCTTTCACTTTTGCTATAAAAAGTGAGCTAACTCTCATTTTTCTTCACCAATTCACAAAGCAAAAGCAAAGCTCTCTCTCACTCTCTATCCTTGCCACACAGGCTAAAGACACTCAACAATCATATTGTCTTTGCATCCAAGCCAAAGACATTCAACTGTAACAACAATGGTCATGATCATGCTAATCAATAGTTCCTCTTTGCACCTAGACCAAAGAGAACTTTCACCGCAACTTAAGTCCTGATGATTAGAACAATGATATAAAGGATGAACAGAAATAATAAGAATAATAAGATAAAGAATAAGTATTAGAGATTTACAATTTAATTCTTCTAGAGTCTAATAATATTTAAATTGTCAACACGATATCCAGAATATCGATTCGAGTTCAAGAATAAAATATAAGGTTCACAGTTCTAATATAACGGTTAAAATTCAATAGCAAGGTTCATGTCAAAAGATATTAGATGAAGCACCAACTATTGAGGATATTCTAATCATTTCAAGAATTTTCATTGTTTGATGATAAGGCTGTAGAAACGAATAATAATTTCTTACCATAAATTCAGAAGTATGAAAGAAAATGATATATCTTACCTTATCACGTGATTAAATATTGTTTTCTATGTAGTTGATCAACTTATATGTATATTTATAATTTAATTAACACCTATCACATATAAGTTTCATGGTGTACACTAACTCGTATATTATGAAATTGTCAAAAGTGTCTTGATAGTATAAATTTGTGTATTTTACAAAATAGAGTATAATAAATTTCAAAATAGTTTTTGAAGGAATAAAGTAATATTTAAAAATAATCTTCTAGATGAAGCTTTTCAAAATGAATCTTCTAAAGGAAGATTCTTCTAAAGGAAGAGTTGTAAACAATGTGTGATGTGTGTGTGGGTGCTTGTGCAACTTTTATAGAAAAACTCACCTGAACAATCTTGCACTCTTATTGATATTCACCGATATTTAAGGTAGCCTTAACACACTCAGAGAGACACTTACTCTAAACAATTTTTAGAGAGTATAAGGAAGGATAAACAAAAAAGTTATGAAACTCATTATGCTAAGCCTTCCTATTTATAGCCAAAACTTAACCAGCATCTACCACACATCACTTAACTACACGTTTCATATTTCAAGATTATCTTTAATCTATATCATTCATTAGTTATTCAAGATTATCTTTAATCTATATCATTTATTAGTTATACACACGTTTTACATTTTAATCTATATCATTCATTAGTTATCCACATGTTTCACATTTCAATCTATACAATTCATTAGTTATCCACATATGTCACATTTCAATCTATACTATTCATTAGTTATCCACATATTTCACATTTCAATATTTTTATCTATACCATTCATTAGTTATCCACACGTTTTACATTTCAAGATTATTATAATATTATCTATATTCTGCATTATTGACTTAATGTATTAATATCACATATATCAGTATTTTTCAAATAATGAGTCTGTCTAACTATTTAATACCCGTGACTTTTAATTACGTAACTTTCTATTATTACCCTTGTTACAGTAACAATTATTGGTTCAATAATATGAATTACTGTGCAATTGCTACTGTGACAATTATTGATTCAATAATATGAAATATTGTGCATTTGCTACTGTAACAATTATTGGTTTAATAATATGAAATACTGTGCATTATATACTGTGACAATTATTGATTCAATAATATGAAATATTGTGCATTTGCTACTGTGACAATTATTGATTTAATAATATGAAATATTGTACATTACCGTGTGTTACTGTGGAATAATGTGTGCTACTATGGAACACCACATGCTACTGTGAAATAGTGTGTGCTATTGTTCTTTTATCAACTGGTATTTTAATAGTTAAAGGTAACAATTATGTCGATAATTTTCTTTTAAAAAAGGTTATTTCTATTATTTTTTATATCCGACAATTATTTCGTTGTAGGGCTCACCAATGATTGATTGTTTCGGCGCCATTGTATTTTACCGAATATTGCCCGACACAATAAATATTCCCCGACATAACTTTTTATTTCTTATAATTTGCACATATCACTCTTAATTTTAATATTTTTATCAATTTAACACTTACTGTTTAGAATAATATTTATAAAAAAAATAAGTTTTATTTATAAAAGTTGGGGTTTTACAACAGTAGAATTAAATTACTATATATATATATATTTGAAGTATACAATATTATTTGTGATTATTTTATTATATTTACAACAAGTATTATTTAAATTGATTATTTTATTATACTTATTATTATCTTTACTGCAAGTATTTACTCTTAATTGATTATATTCATATACTTGTTTTTGTATAGCATACAAGTTGTTAAAATTTTTATAACTGATCTCATATATCTATTTACTTAAAAGAAAGTATTTTTCTCCCTCACATAAAAGTAAATTAACTTTTATATAAATTAAATCAAACTTTATACCTGCTTAAATTAGAAGTGTTAGAGTCTGCATGTTTATTGTGATGATTTAATTTGATGATGAATGTGTTTACTGAATAATTGTACTAGTAAACTTTGTACAGTCCTTACTAATGATGTGTTAATTCAATGTACAAGAACTTAGAATAGAAAGATTAAACTTGTTAGGTTGATCTTATTAAGTTGATCTGATGTATAGCAAATAAGTAATAAGTGTTTGTTGAGTTAGTCTACCAAAATCATAAAGTAATTATGACAGATCGCAGATCTAACTCTTAGTTCGTAAAGCATCAGACAGTTCGCAGAGCCTTTGCATCTATCGTAAAGTTCATCTCAATTCACAAAGACAAATTCGTAAAGTGAACAAGATTGTAAAGCCAAACAAAGCTTACTTAGCAAAGACTGAATGTAAAGTGATTCAAAGAATCGCAAAGTAAAAGTCCAATCATAAAGTAATTCTAAGATTGTTCAACAGAAGAAAGAATCGTAGAGACAACTCTGAAATCGTAAAGGAGATTTTCGTAAAGCTAAAAATAGATTTCTTTCGTAGAGTTCAAGATTATCGTAAAGCTATCTTCAGAACGTAGAACAAACACTATGAATTTTCATATTCGTAGAGCAATCAAGTTTGACAAGAAGACTAACATGGGAGTATTGCTGATTGAAGGTCCCGATGCACTCACCAAATATCCTTAGATGAAATCGAAGATCAGAAGATGTGTCTAACAGTTAGTTTGCTGAAAGTGATGAGTCAAGGTGGTAGGTGAAGGTGCAGACTGATGTGACAGGCTAGATAAAAGAAAGCTGACACCTAAACTCAAAATGTTAACATCAAGTATCTCAGAATATCTGAAGTATTAAATGCACCAACAGGAACCTAGCAACGGGAAGAAACTCAGTCAGACTATAAAAGGCTACATAAATCCAATACTCAAGCAACGAACGACGATCAAAAAGCCAAAAGTCTGCCAAAATAAAAAGAACATAATCTACGATTTAAACATCCAGTTTAAGCAGCTAAGTACCTGAGAAGAGAAGCATAACGTTAACTTAGCAGCACCTCTCAACGACATTCTTATAACTGTTCGTTCTGGTCTTAGTGATCACAAAGATTCCAAGTCTGCTGGGCTTGAAAAGTACTGAGTGTACTAGGTTGTTCCAAGTCTGTTAGGCTTGAAGAGGGCAAAAGTGTCCTTATCTTAGTGACTAAATATCCAAGTCTGCTGGGCTTGAAGAGGGAAAAGTATCCTGATCAAAGTGACCTAATCTTTAATGGATTGCCTACTTATTGAAGTAGAAGAGTGGAGTAAGAGTTGTTCAGTCTCTAAACCACTTAAAAATCTATTTGTGTCATTTACTTTCCTGTTTTACATTCCTGCATATTATTTATTCTGCTTATGTGGATTTGAACCAAATCCAAATCCATAACTTAGATATAACTAATCCACAAGGGGATTTTCCAAAAACATACTCCGCTGTGCATAATCTAAATCTGATTAACAAAATTCTTTGTAATCTCCTTAACAGTAAACATTAAAAGAGGATCTATTCAACCCCCCTTCTAGATTTCCAAGTGCCTCTGGGAAACTAATGACCGATTTCACAATCAATATAACACGCGCAAGTATACGCGGTCCACAAGTAATATAAAGTAAGTAGCGTGTCGAACCTACGAGAAATTATGTCAAATAACTACCAAATATCAATTGCATAACAAGTTGATCTTATTTAAACATTGATGGTTTGATTTGATTTGGTTGATAATTAAAACTAATTAAGATAATTAAGAAAACAAGATTTAAATAAAACACGGAAAGAATTTGTAACGACCCCAAAATCAGGACAAATTTTACTCTCGATCTTGTGCGTTAAAATACAATCACATTCTAACTTTACATTACTTATCGACGTTATAATCAAAAAAATGCGGATAAATTTAAACTTTTATGATTTTCATTCATTAACTGAATTTTCATCATAATTCAACTTAATTCTAACTGTACATAACAGTCACTAACAATATAAACATTAAAACTTAGCTATTTCAATATTCTCTCAGTTCCAGAATTCGCAATCTTTAGTATCTGTACTTATATTCAGGATCGTATGTGAACGTAAAGTTCAACTTCTGACTTGAAATTATTCCCTGAATATTCGCAATGTAGTCAAATATATATTTACTTCACACCATTCTTTAAACACCATTGTCATCATTTTAATCTACTTTACAAAGAAAACTATATAATTACATCTTAATTCCAAAATGAATAACATTTATTCATAACTCAAGGTTTACATAATCTAGTTTGCATATATCGTAAATCGTCATCATGACTTAATATAACTTTAACTAGAGAAAACAGGTAAAAGCATTCCTTTTCACGCGCCTCTAATCTTTATCATCATAGTAACAAGGAATCACATCGAGACTTTAATCTGCAAATTATTGCAAGGTTGAGCACAACGGCCCAACAAGTCTAACAGTTTTCATGCATCACATTTCTTACATAGTACGCATTTCAATCATGCATCATATTCTCCATGCTATGCATGTGATAAATGTATTATAATTCTTATGCAATGTGTCTACATATTCTCTATATATTTCATGGTATGCATTTTTACATGCTTGCTTCGAATTTTATCATGTTGTATTTAGTTCATTCTTCATGTGTTATCAACTTAACATTTCTCACATATCTCAAATCACATATCACAAACAAATTGAGTTTCCATAACCCAATTAATTTTAGTCATAATTTGACTTCATCAATCCATATACATTATAATTCAAAACATGTATTTCAACATATTCATAACAATTGCATCATAGAACGGTAACGATTGCACATAATCAATATCAAGTTCACGTAATACAAACGAAACTGAAAAACTTGCCTGTGATTAGCAAGTCCTATTTTATGCTCACACTTGGTGTTCATCGCTCGGCGTTCATAAGTCCAAAGAAAAACTTTTACCTTCTTCGGTTGTTACGTTGTATTGTACAACTTCTTTGATGCAACACATATCATTTATGTTCGTTCTTGCTTCCTTGAAACATTAATATTTCATGTAGTACCTCTTTTATACCTCAATCTTTGCTCAATTGCTACTCCAAGTTGGTTTTGAAGTCTTCTCTTGACGGTATTCTGTCCAAATCCCCTTCCAATTTCGTTTGCTATCCCAAATTTCTGAGAATTTAGTGAACTTTTGGTGTCTTGGTAGTATTGGAGAGTGAACTATTAGATAGGAGAGAGAAAACGGGAATGGTGAGGAATGAAGAAGACTGAGATTTATTTTGCATTATCTAAGCTCCCTTAGTCCCCTAATTATTAGACAAGGTTTGCCAAGTGTCCCTTAATTCCCCCAAAATCTCTCCACCTCATGCTTACATTCATGACTCAACTTTGTCCACCATAAACTCTCAGCATGTTTGGCCTTGCTTTATTGATAATATTCCTAGCACTTGATTTTTAAAACTCCCAACATGCTGCACTTAGCCTATTTAGTTTAGTTTATTGAAATCATGGCTTGGTTAATTAGTATAATTCTCAGCATGATACACTAAAACTTTGTTTAATACCCATCAATTACATAATGCATATATATATATATATATATATGGATATTACCGGTACCAACATTGTATAATATAGCTTATTATATACTATTATATAATTAAATTGGTTCCTTCCTCCCATAACAATTTATCTAACCGATACTTTCATTTCAAATTAAATATTAGTTTAATTGACTAATTTGACACCAATATTCATATTTATTGGTTCCTCACCTCATATTTTTAATTCACATTCCTTTAGTATAATATTATATATCATACCATTATATGTTACATTATAGTAACATGCATAATTCTTATTATCAACAATTTAAAGAAAAATAACTTTCTTTATTTGATTAATCAAAACAAATATATTAACCCGTTAATTCTTCAAATAATGAACTAACTTCTTTATTTCATATTCGATTCATATTCGTTTGACATAATATAATATATTAAGCCATTACATATATTACATTCATATGTAATATATTAAAATAATGAGTTTAATTAACTCTCTTATTTTCATTCACACAAAGTACATATATCAATTCACTAATTTTAATTAAACGAATTAATCTCGTCTTTTATGAAATTTAATTCATAATATCTCTATTGCCGTTCAAGGCTTAATATTCAAATAACTCAATTATTTTCCTTCACTTTAATATTTCAATGTGTATTTAACTAAAACTAACTAACTCAATAGTTAAATCCACTATTAAATCCTATTTTTTTAATAAATGTATATATTTCATACATATATATACATTTTAAAATCTACAACATAAATCACATAAATATATATATATATATATATATATATATATATATATATATATATACACACACACACACACACATATTTAAACACATTATGTCGCACAATAAGAATTTTATAAATTAAATTCTTATTTTAATATTTTCTGAAAGTCCGGGTTATCACAGAATTCAAGATAGGAAGATCTAAGATTACAATTTCCCCCAACTCTTCATTTGAATATCATAACTCTCTCTTATTCAACTAGTTAGAACATAAGAATTGTCATCTGAGAAATTACATTTATATAAAAGCCTCTCTCGATGGTCAAATATGTATTTCCTAATGCGGCGTATAGATATATCTTTATTCTACACACTATCAAGAAACCAATATCAAGAATAATTAACAAGACACATGTCACAGAAAAATCTCATTAACTACCTTCTCAATTACCAACTTTCGCAATAGAAATCATTAAGCATAGAATCTCAAATGGATGCATGCGGTATTTAGGTATATGTCTATCCTAAATACTATCAAATTGTCTATTCTTGAGGATAATAAATAAGACACACGCCACATAATCTCATAAACTACCCACGAGAATATCCAACTTTCACATGAATTCATAACTAGGTCTCCACACTATACTCCATTTCTTAATTTTATATAGGTTACCAAGGTAATTACGGGCCAAGTAATTAATCCATAAGCATAGGTTATGATATCCAATTCACAAGAGACTAACTAATATTCATAGAGAGAGTATTCAATACTAACTATGAGTTGGGTTCCATTAGAATCTTAGAATATAAAGTTTAATTCATGATAGCTCTAAATAACATCATATTCAATTTACATAACATGGTTTTGGAATCACAAAACAAGAATGAAATACTAGAAAATAGAATGATAAAACCCTTTTTAGATTAATTCCCGAGTTGCTTGCTCGGTAGTATCTTCTTTCCTAGTTTTTCTTCTCAAAATTGCATTCCTTTGCTCCTTGGTGATGTTATGATGGTTGTCTCTCTCCTTAGCTCTTTACCGTGATAGCTTGAATAATTCTTCATTGCATTCCTTGTATGCTTCATAATCTGATCATTCTCTCTCTTCATGCCCTATCAAGTTCCTGGAATTCCTCCTAGCTATCCCACTATCCTTGTGAACATCGCCCCGAATAAAACAAGAATAATTCAAAATTTTCAAAAAATGTACTAAAAACTCGCGCCTCGGCGCGGTCACAATGTTCAAAATTACCAAATTGCCACTAAACCCAATATTTACTGTTTTAACCATCCGAAGCTATCTCCTACAAAACCAATGCATAAATAAGTAAACTAACACTAAAAATACTTAAAGATAGTAAAGAATTGAGCCTAAAAGATATCCAATTCGTAGGTATAAAACCCACTCATCAAATACCCCTAAACTTAAGACTTTGTTTGTCTTCAAGCAAAAATAAAAGAAATAAAAATGCACAAAGCAACCTAACTACATGAATGCAAATGCATGATCTATTAACTTAAAGCAGCAAACCAACATAGGATATGTAAATCAAGCCTCAATAATCAGAAACTAGCATTTTAGCGAAACTTTAAATTAATGCCCATCAGAAATGTAATAAAACACCAATCTCATCAAATATTCAACCCTTACGCGTGTGTGTGTAGTCAATATATCAAACTAATCAAGATCTCAAACAATCCATGAACCACAGTGCTTGATAAAATATAAGACAATAAATAGACGACTCTTAGCACCCCTCTTATTCACTTGTTTTCATTATATTTTGTTTTTCATCAACGAGTACGTTTTACGCCCCATCTCGTTGATTATTTATTCTTATTCTTGACTTGTGCAATGTTTATCTTTATCAGGCTATTCAATGTCACCCATGTAGCCAACTTTCCACCGATGACTCTCAAACTAGATGGTTTTAGGGCACCAAACGTAGAGACATTCCAAAGGGCTTACTTGTTTAAATGACAAAGGCCACAAAAATAAACTAGTCAAGATCTGCTCATATCTGTTTATTATTCTCCTTTTGTCAATTTCTACTTTTTCTTACATTTCAGACATACGTCGAAGCAGTAATTATTTATATTTTTGCATTCCAACAAGTGATAGAGGTTTTTCTATCCTTAATGAGCACCAGATTCATAAAATTGAACTAAAATCTAACCAATTCAAAACATTGACGTGTGCAATATGAAATCAAAGGGTCACAAATTTAACGAAACCAGTAACAGTTAACATTCCTAACTTAGTAATCTTAATCTGTAATACTGAATACATTAGAAAATTGATCAACATCATATCATTGGCCTTCCTAAAATGCACTGCTCTAATGCTCCTAAATGTAATTATAAATGATTTTTTTTATTTACAATGAATATGTACAAAGATCATCAAAATGCAATGATAAGATCGTTAATGAACATTAAGAGCAAGAATTTTGATGATATTTCACATGATTATTTCTAACTATGTCAATGCTTATAAACATACAATATGAATGCAACTACCATGCCAATGCATCTAAACAAAAATAACTATATGAAATAATATATGAAACAATATCCACCCCCAAACATAAATTGGACAATGTCCTCATTATTAAAAAGATAAAGAAAGGAAAAATGAGGACCTCCCTGATAGGTCAAACATCATGCTCGACCTCAACTTCTTCAGCATCAGAGTCGGAAGGTGGATAAGGAGGCAAAGACTGAGGCACGGGAAACTGGATTGGAGTGGCACTGGGGTTCAACCTCGTAAATTGTTCGGCCAATGCTGCGTTGAAGCTCATATGGTAGTTGAACATGTGCTCTTGACGCTCCGTTAATCTTTTGTTTTGCCTCTCTAGCCATTTAACAACTGCAAGTTCCGGAACTGAGTACTAAATCGAGCCTTAGGCTGTGAGCTAGAAGCTGCTGGTGCATCAGGATCCTCATCGTCCTCAGAAGTAGAATGGATGATAAAGCCTCATCCACGCGGGTGCGACTCGACTCCATCCCATACTTTGTAGCATTCAATCAGCTTATGATCCAGAATTTGCAAGTGCTACTATACCACCTCATCAGCACCCCACCAAATGCCCGCCACACGACACAATCCACAGATGAGTGATGGGTGAGGTAATCCTCCCTGAATATGACTCCTCAAGAACCTACGGATGTTGTGCTCAATGATGTGTCCTATGTTGATTGTGTAGTCCATAACAATGGCATATAACAATGCCGCCTTGTCTTTAGGCACATCACTGACATGCTGGGACGACATGAGCTTAACACACATGAAGGCATACCAAATTTTTCCATACAGGCTCAAATCTTTGCTATTGATAAACGTAGCTCCCCGGTTGCCTTTTGACACCTAAGTAGTCCCTGGTTTGCATAAGTCTGATATAACCCTCTCATAGTTAGGATTTGAACGAAGGAATTACAAGTACCAGCAAACCTCAAGAGTCACCAAATTGTACTACTCGTTGATAGATTGGGCACTGAACGATACTCCCTTTCCCCGTACAATAACTGCATATGGTGGCTTGTCTAGGGCGTTGGCATAAAATTCTTGGACAATCGCCACAACTGCCGGTTCGGGGTGGTCAGTGAAAGTATCCTAACCTCGTTTGCCGATCCTTCTCCCTATCAAATAACATGTCAGGCCGGAGGCCATGCTCGGGAGTTAGAGCTTTACCCGCAATGTAAGTTTCAAATCTTTCAGCCGCCTCGACATTGATAAATTTGCTGTGATCATAAGCCCGTGTTTGTGTCGACGAAGAACCCTCACCCTTGTGTCTCTTTGGTGCCATAATCAACAATCCCAAAATATGCAGCACTACTGTGCTCAAAGCCCTTATTAAACAGTGTTCAAGAAGCCCAAATGCTCTTTGAGACAAATTATCAAGCACCTGGCATGCACTAACAGAAATCATTCTTCAACAATTCCCCCAAACTCAGTTCCAACCAAAAATTTTCAATACACTGCAATACACATTCTACACAAGCAATATATATCCCAAATCTTTCAATTGAGCCAATACAAACTCAATTGGGTATCCAATATAATCAATTAATCCAAATTCAACAATAATGAATACTTACTTGCAATTTTAATTAGAACAACAATCAACGAGCAATTGTAAAATTAAAGATGAGTACCTAGCCCAATATTGGAATACCTTATGAATGGAAGTCGGTTGAAAACCTTGCGGGTTCAATTTGTGTTGGGGTTCCTCAATTTGGTGCGACAATCCGAATGGGTGAGTGAAGAATTACAATTGACTAACCCTTAAATGCCTGAATCCGTGTGGGTGATGGTGTTGAATCCGAATAGGGGAGGAGAAATTGCAGTTGGGTGAGAGTTTGATTGGGTTTGGATGGTTTTAAGAGAGATTGTAGAGGTTGGGGTGTGAGGGAAATGAAATTCGACTGAGCTCTGGGAGTATTTTAAAAACTGAAATCCCCAACCCGCGCGCTCGGTCAACAAGGCGTGAATTTGTGCTGGGGCACGCTCAACAGAGAGTTGGTGCCAGAGCACAGAAATTAAACCTAAAATTAGCGCCGGGGCGCGAGAACTATTTTTCCAAAAACTTGATTTTTTTGATTTTTTTGATCCTTCCAATATTGCATTCACACGCAATGCTCCTCACCTGTAATAATACAATAAATCAAGCACAAAATAGACACTTTGTGATTATGGTAAGACTTTAGAGCAAATCTAATCCTAAAACTTAACTACCAAAAACACACATTTATTGAAAACTTAGAAAACTTAAAAATTTGAAAATTACAGCAATTGAAATATAATGACTAAACATATAAGGATATGGATGGAGTTAATGGGTTGCCTCCCATCAAGCGTTTGGTTTATAGTCCTTGGCCTGACTACTCATTACTTTAAGCTTCATTAGCGAGAACAATTGAGGACTTTTGGCGATCAAAATCACTGTCCCAATAGTGCTTTAGGCGTTGTCCATTGACTTTGAATGGATTGTCAGAATCTCATCCAACTATTTCAACGGCGCCGTGTGGGAATACTTGTTTGACAGTAAATGGGCCTGACCACCTAGATTTGATCTTTTCAGGGAAGAGTCTCAGTCTAGAATTGAATAGTAATACCGCTTGGCTCGGCTCGAACTTCCTTTTAATGATCTTACGATCATGCCATCTTTTGACTTTTTCTTCGTACAGCTTCGCATTTTCATAAGCATGCAGGTGAAATTCATCCAACTCGTTCAGTTGTAGTAATCGCTTCTCGCCTACTGCATTGAGATCAAAGTTCAATTTTTGGATGGCCCAATAAGCATTGTGTTCGAGCTCAACGGGCAGGTGACATGCCTTCTCATACACAAGCTTATACGGTGACATCCCAATCGGAGTCTTGTAAGCGGTTCGGTAAGCCCATAAAGCATCATCTAACTTCAACGACCAATCCTTCCGATTCGGATTCACTATCTTTTCCAGAATTCGCTTCACTTTCCGATTAGACACTTCAGCTTGGCCACTTGTTTGTGGGTGATATGCGCTGGCAATTCTATGGGTTACCCCATACTTAGCTAGGAGAGCTGTAAATGGTCTGTTGCAGAAATGGCTCCCATCATCACTAATTATTGCCCTAGGTGTGTCAAACCTTGTGAAAATGTTCTTTTGCAGAAATTTAAGCACCACCTTAGCATCATTCGTAGGCAATGCAGCTGCTTCTACCCACTTAGACACGCAGTCTACTGCCAATAATATGTATTCGTTGTTGAAGGACGATGGAAACGACCTCATGGAATCAATCCCCCATACATCAAATATCTCTACTTCCAATATTGTATTGAGCGGCATCTCAAGGCGCTTCGAGATATTCCCAACCCGTTGACAACGGTCGTATCTAAGCACAAACTGGTGGACATCCTTAAACAAAGTAGGCCAGTAAAACCCTGCTTGTAGAACCTTTGCAGCTGTTCTTTCACCTTCGTAATGTCCCCCATACAATGAATTGTGGCACTGATGTAAGATAGTTTCTGCTTCGCTTTGCGGGATGCACCTTCTTATCATTTGATCCGAACATTATTTGAACAAGAATGGTTCATCCTACATATATCTCCGTACATCATATAGAAACTTTTTCCTTTGTTGACTCGTCAAATCCGGAGGGAGTACGTTGCTAACCAAGTAGTTAGCAAAATCAGCATACCATGGACATTCGTCCTGGACCACAAAAAGTTGTTTATCCAGGAAAGACTCGTTGATTATAACTTTGTCTTCTTTATCTTGACTTGGATTTTCCAATCTTGAGAGATGGTCAACCACTTGATTTTCAGTCCCCTTTATATCTTTGATTTCCAAGTCAAATTCCTGAAGCAGTAAAATCCATCTAATCAGTCGGGGTTTGACATCCTTCTTGGCAATCAGATACCGTATGACAGAATGGTCTGTGTACACCACCACCTTTGTCCTAATCAAGTATGAATTGAATTTGTCGAATGTACATACCACTGCAAGTAACTCTTTCTTAGTAGTCGTATAGTCAAGCTGCGCATCCGTTAAGGTCTTGCTAGCTTAGTAGATAACATGAAATATCTTCTCTTTGCGCTATCCCAAAACAACCCCTATTGCATAGTCACTCGCATCACATATCAATTTAAACGGTAAGGACCAATTCGGTGCTACAGTGATAGGTGTTGTTGTCAACTTCTTCTTTAGATGCTCAAATGATGCTAAACATTCCTTGTCGAATTTAAAAGGAACATCTTTCTCCAATAAACTGCATAAGGGCTTTGCGATCTTGAAGAAATCCTTTATGGACCGACGGTAGAATCCAGCATGTCTAAGGAAACTGCGTACACCCTTCACTGAGTTTGGTGGCGACAAACTTTCTATCGTTTCCAATTTTACTTTTTCAACCTCCAAACCCTTGCTTGTTACTTTGTGTCCGAGAATGATCCCTTCTTGTACCATGAAATGACATTTCTCCCAGTTAAGCACTAAGTTTGTCTCATACAACGTTTCAACACCACGATCAAGTTTTCCAAACAGCTGTCAAAAGAATCCCCGAAAATTGAGAAGTCATCCATAAAGACCTCTACATTCTGTTCTACCATATTAGAAAAAATGGCCATCATGCACCATAGGAAAGTTGCCGGTGCATTGCATTGCCCAAATGACATTATTATAAAAGCAAATGTACCGTAAGAATAAGTGAATGTTGTCTTTTCTTGGTCATTAGAAGCAATAATTATGTGATTGTACCTGAGTACCCATCTAGGAGGCAATAATACTCGTGACCTGCCAATCTGTCTAGCATCTGATCAATAGATGGAAGAGGGAAGTGATCTTTTCTTGTTGCTTTATTGCGCCTTCAGTAATCCATACACACTCTCCATCCAATGGAAGTTTTAGTAGGTATCAGTTCGTTATTCTCATTTGCTACCACAGTCATTCCCTCTTTCTTCGGTACGTATTGAACTTGACTAACCCAAGAACTGTCAGAGATGGGGTATATAATTCCTGCATCCAGCCATTTCAAAATCTCCTTCTTGACAACCTCTTTCATGATTGGGTTGAGCCTCCTCTGCTGTTCCACTGTAGGTTTGATATCATCCTCCATCAAAATTTTGTGCATGCAGAAAGAGGGGCTTATTCCTTTGATATCAGCAATAGTCCATCCAATTACAGTTTTGTATTTCCTAAGAACTCTAATCAGCTTACTTTCCTGAAATGTGATTAGTGCAGATGTAATAATAACAGGTAAAGTGTCTGATTCTCCTAAGTATGCATACTTGAGATAAGAGGGTAATGGTTTGAGTTCCAGGGTAGGAGGTACCTCTGGGGATGACCTCAAACGATCTGAAGATTTGTCTACATACTCCAAAGATTCAAAAGGGATCTTAAACTTGCTTACCCGTGGTACTGCATCCAATATCTGTAAGTATTCAACCAACTCTGGATCATCCATGTCAATGTCCCCCATTAGTGTGGTTTGCAACGAGTCATTGTTCATAACCTTCAGAAACTCATCATTCACGACATGTTCAACCACATCCACCCGGAAGCATTCTTCTTCGTCTGAAGGGAATTTCATTGCCTTAAATACGTTGAATGTGACCTCTTGGTCCTGGACCCGCATAGTCAGCTCTCCCTTCTAAACATCTATTAGAGTCCTTCCAGTGGCTAGAAATGGCCTCCAAAGAATAATGGGAATGTCTTTGTCTTCCTCATAGTCTAGAATGATAAAATCAGCTGGGAAAATGAACTTAGCCACCCTTACAAGAATATCTTCCACAATCCCTCTTAGATAAGTAACAAACTTATCTGTAAGCTGAAGAGATATGTTTGTTGGCTTTGGTGTCGACAGACCCAACTGTGTATAGACGAATAATGGCATAAGATTGATGCTAGCACCCAAGTCGCATGAACACTTGCTGAATGACAAGCTACCAATCGTGCAAGGTATGGTAAAACTACCAGAATCCTTCAACTTGGGAGGTAACTTTCTTTGTAGCACTGCACTGCATTCCTCAGTCAAGGTTACTGTCTCAAAATCTTCTAATTTCTTCTTTCTGGACAGAATACCCTTCATGAATTTGGCATAGCTCGGCATCTGTTCTAAAGCCTCTGCAAAAGATATGTTAATCTATAACTTCTTTAACACCTCGAGGAATTTGGCAAATTGTTTATCTAATTTCTACTTTTGAAGTCTTTGTGGATATGGAACTGGTGGGAACACTTTTGATGTAAGAGTAACATGGGTTTTATCAGTGGTTTCTCTCTGTCCTGGCTCAGGTTCCACATTGTTGTCATTTTCTTTAGAAATTTCTGCTGATTCCAAGTCTGGGGAAGGGCACAATTGCGCTGCCTCCCTTTGTATTTCAGGCCCAGTTGCGCTTGCCTGCATGGTTTGTTTTCCACTTCTAAGTGTTACTACTTAACATTGCTCTTTCCCTTCTCTTCTTGGGTTAGCTTTTGTGTTACTAGGAAGAGATCCTTGAGGTCTATTTGACAACATGTTGGCCAGTTACCCCACTTGATTTTCCAAATTTTTGATGGCCGCCGCTTGGCTTTTTAACGTCATATCATTGTTGGCCATGTATTTCATCATGAGCTCTTCCAAGTCTGGCTTTCTTTCAGGTTGTGGAGGTGGTGTTGCATGTTGTTGTTGGTTTTGGAACCCCAGGGGATAGTGTGGTCTTGGAGCTTATTGATGGTTTTGATTGTTGCTCCATGAGAAGTTGGGGTGGTTTTTAGCTCTAGAATTGTAGGTGTTTTAGTATGGGTTTAGCGGTCTCTAGTAGCTACCCACAAACTGAACTGCCTCAAGGTTAATGGCACATTGGTCGGTGGCATGTGTCCCCCGCACATAGCTCACACACAAAGGCTACTTACTACACTTTTGACTCGGCCATGGAATCAATCTTCTTTGATATGGCTGGCAACTGAGCTGCTAAAGCCATGATGGCATCCACTTCTAATACTCTGGTCACTTTCTACTGATTGACTCTAGAGGTTGGCCATTGGTAGTTATTTGCGGCTATGATTTCTAACAACACATATGTCTCTTCATAACTATTGGCCATGAATGCCCCTCCCAAAGCTGCATCAATGCTAGTTCGAGTGTGAGTTCCCAACCCATTGTAAAAGGTATTTATTTACATCAAATGAGGCAATCCATGGTGAGGGCATCTTCGAAGCAATTCTTTGTATCTCTCCCATGCCTCATACAATGATTATCCATGTTGTTGCTCAAAGGTTGAAATATCATTTCTCATCTCAGTAGTCTTTGCAGGAGGGAAGAATTTTGCTAAAACTTTTTATGCTAAGTCTGCCCATGTAGTAATAGAACTCGGCGGTAATGAGTGAAGCGAACTCTTAACTTTGTCTCTCAGTGTGAATGGAAAGAGTCTAAGCCTCACCGCATCATCTGATACTCCATTAAACTTGAAAGTATCACATATCTTAATGAAGCTCAATAAATGCTCATTTGGGTCATCATTAGCCATACCCCCAAACTGCACCGAGTTTTGTACCATTTGTATTGTCCCCGGTTTGATTTCGAAAGAATTGGCGGTTATTGCTGGCCTTGTGATAATAGATTGCAATTCATTTATACGTGGCGTTGCATAGTCTCTCAATGCTTTATGCTCCTTTGTTGCCATAGTCTCTTGATTATTAGGACCTTGAGCTCTTTCCCTTTATAGTCTTCAAATATTTTTCTTGATCTCGGGATCGTAAGGAAATAACTCTAGACTTTGTGAGCGTCGCATACAAATCAAGAGTACCTACAAAATAAAATGAAATATTATATACAAGTCTAAATTAAGATCAATTTGAATATAATCAATATTGGTAAAATTATTGTAGAATAATTCCCCGGTAACGGCGCTAAAAACTTGTTGACCAATTTCACAATCAATATAACACGCACAAGTATACGCGGTCCACAAGTAATATAAAGTAAGTAGAGTGTCGAACCCAAGAGAAATTATGTCAAATAACTACCAAATATCAATTGCATAACAAGTTGATCTTATTTAAACATTGATAATTTGATTTGATTTGGTTGATAATTAAAACTAATTAAGACAATTAAGAAAACAAGATTTAAATAAAATACGGAAAGAATTCAACATAGGAAGATCTAAGATTACAACTTTCCCCAACTCTTCATTTTAATATCATAACTCTCTCTTATTCAACTAGTTAGAACATAAGAATTGTCATCCGAGAAATCACATTTATATAAAATCCTCTCTCGATGGTCAAATACGTATTTCCTAATGTGGCATATAGATATATCTCTATTCTACACACTATTAAGAAACTAATATCAAGAATAATTAACAAGACACATGTCACGAAAAAATCTCATTAACTACTCTATCAATTACCAACTTTCGCAATAGAAATCATTAAGCATATAATCTCAAATGGATGCATGCGGTATTTATGTATATGTCTATCCTAAATACTATCAAATTGTCTATTCTTGAGGATAATAAATAAGACGCACGCCACATAATCTCATAAACTACCCACAAGAATATCCAACTTTCACATTAATTCATAACTAGGTCTCCACACTATAATCCATTTCTCAATTTTATATAGGTTACCAAGGTAATTACGGACCAAGTAATTAATCCATAAGCATAGGTTATGATATCCAATTCACAAGAGACTAACTAATATTCATAGAGAGAGTATTCAATACTAACTATGAGTTGGGTTCCATTAGAATCTTAGAATATAAAGTTTAGTTCACGATAGCTCTAAATAACATCATATTCAAGTTACATAACATGATTTTGGAATTACAAAACAAGAATGAAATACTAGAAAATAGAATGATAAAACCCTTTTTAGATTAATTCCCGAGTTACTTGCTTGGTAGTGTCTTCTTTCCTAGCTTTTCTTCTCAAAATTGCATTCCTTTGCTCCTTGGTGATGTTATGATAGTTGTCTCTCTCCTTAGCTCTTCACCGTGATAGCTTGAATAATTCTTCATTGCAATCCTTGTATGCTTCATAATTTGATCATTCTCTCTCTTCATGTCCCTATCAAGTTCCTGGAATTCCTCCTAGCCATCCCACTATCCTTGTGAACATCGCTTGAATAAAACAGGAACAATTCAAAAATTCCAACGAGCCCGCCCCGACGCGAAATTTGACTGTGGGAGCTCGCCCCGGCGTGGGCCATTTTGGACCTCGCCTCGGTATGAAAAATGTACTAAAAACTCGCGTCCTGGTGCGGGCACAATGTTTAAAATTACTAAATTACCACTAAGCCCAATATTTACTATTTTGACCATCCGAAGCTGCCTCCTACAAAATCAATGCATAAACAAGTGAAATAACACTAAAAATACTTAAAGATAGTAAAGAATTGAGCCTAAAAGATATCCAAATCGTAGGTATGAAACCCACTCATCAGAAACAACAAGTGGTATCAGAGCTGGTTCTCACGAACATAAAGTTTACACTTTGAGTTGATCTATGACACTAAACAAAACCAGTTCTGAGCTTGGTGGAAGAAACAAACCACCTCTTCTAAACAGAGATAAGTTTGCTAACTAGAAAGTACGTATGCATGCATACATGGATGCGATCGATGATGATTTATTTAATGCTATTCTAAATGGTCTATATGTTCCTACCAAGCTAGTTCCAACAACAGATGATCCTAACAAAGTAGCTGTCAAGTAAAGAGTAGAATGGACGGAGAATGAAAAGAAGCTGGTGCAGCTGGACAAGGGGCCTAAGAATATTTTATTAATGACACTATAAGATGAACTTTTTGAAAATATTGTAAACTGCACCACTGCTAAGGAAGTCTGGGTAGCTCTGCTGGTAATGCATGAGGGCACAGAAGAGGTCAGAGAAAATAAGGAATCTCTCTTGACACAGCAGTATAAGATGTTCTTTCATACCTCTAGAGGGAATATACTACAACTTATGAACGGTTCAATGTGCTCCTCAACTTTTTGAGGTCTTATGGCAAGGTCTATCCCAACAAAGACCTAAATATAAAGTTAATGAGAGCTCTGCCAAGCAAATGAGATGCCAAGACCACCGCTATCTAAGAATCAAAGAAATTGTAAGAGATGACAGTACATAAGCTATATGGAAATCTCCTCACCTACGAGCTTGAGCTAAATCAAAGAGCTGAGACCCTCTCTGAGAACAAAAGGAGAGACAAAAATGTTGCTCTCAAAGCCTCTGAAGCTGCTTCAAAGGCTCCAACTGTTGCTGAAGAAGATGATGATGATGGAGATGAAGATGAGGATATTGTCTTGCTTGCTCGAAGGTTAAGAAAGTTCCTGAAAATGAATAATAACTAGAGGATAAGGAAGAACTTCAACAAAGGTAACAACAACAAAGAACATGATAGAGATCTGTGCTTTAACTGCCAAAAGCCAGGCCACTTCATCGCAGAGTGCACCAAGCCTCTACGAGAAGATCTCAAGAAGGATAAGAAGTCATATGGAAAGAAAGAGCACAAAGGCCACAAGAAGCATAACAAGAAAGATAGAGGTTATGTAGCTGAAGGATCTTGAAGTGAATCTGAAGGTGATTCCAGCTTAGATTCTAATGATGATGAAGAACCTCAAGTTGCAAATCTATGCATGATGGCAATAGAAGGAGATTCCAACATAACCACTGATTGTCGAGTGATCGACATCAGTAAGGTATTTGACTTCAACTCTCCTGATGTTAATATGGATTATCTTAGATTAGCTTTACATAATATAATATCTGAATTGCATAAATATATGAAGTTATTCAAGGTTCTATCAAAGGATCATTCTCTTCTTTAAAAGGAGAAAAAGAAGGTGCACGTAGAGTTGGAAACTATTCTATGAAACACTGTCTCTCTATCCAAGGTTGAGGCTGAAAATGAAAATTTGAGAAAGATAACTAAAACCAGTGCACTGAGGGAGTCTATTCTTAACTCTAAAATAGAAGAATTAGAAAAGATAATCTCAATGTGGAATCATTCTTCTTCATTAATGGATTCACTGATCACAAGTTAGAGAGCTATCTCTGACAGATCAGGACTGGGATGGAGATCCATCCTCTAGCCCATGTGTAGAAAGATTAATGGACACTAACAATAACAATGCCTCTTCTTCTAATAGAGGTATTGTATTTGTAAAATCCAAAGAGGTTGTCGAGCCTATTATTCCAAGTTATCGAATCTCTGTTGATCAGATTGTTGTTCTTAAGGACAACAAGTCGTATACTAGTCTGGGTTTCGTTAAACCACAGAGTAAATCTAAGTCTATGATCTTGCCTCAAAGAGTCGTAAAGTCTGGCCAGTTCAACTCTACGAATCAACTTAGCGTCAATCGTAGAGCTGGGTCGTACTCTACGAAATTTCAAAATCGTAGAACGATATATAAACAGAAAGAGGATTAGTTACAGAAAAGGCATATTCACCACACAAATCCCAAATGAGAAGATATCCACACACATACTCACACATGCAACATGTAGTATGCTATAATTATTTTAAGCATGGCCATAAAGCGGCATATTGTTATTACTATGAGCATATCGCATATCGAGGACTCAAAGTCAGGCATATTTGGGTCCCGAAGGGAACTAACATTGCAGGACCCAAACGAGTATGAGTACCAAAATAAATAATAATCATTTTTGTAGGTACCAAAGAGATCTGAATTAATTTGGTACCTCGATAGTGGGTGCTCTAGGCACATGACTGGCAACAAGGCTCTCATATCTGAATTTAAAGCAAAAGATGGTCCAACAGTAGTATTTGGAGACAACAACTTTGGGAAAACTAGAGGCTACAACCTAATAAGTAATGGAGCTGTTTCTTTTTGTAAGGTAGCCTATGTTGATGGATTGAAGCACAACCTACTAAGCATAAGTCAGTTATGCGATAAAGGTCATCAAGTTATCTTCCTCAACAACCATTGCCAAGTTCGACCTGGAAACCATCTCACTAAAGCTGAATGGATCTAGAGAAGGAAATATATACGTAATTAGTCTCTCTGAACTAAGTTCTTCAGCATCAACTTGCTTTTTTGCCAAAGCATCAGAAGATGTAAGTTGGTTATGACATAGAAGATTGTCTCACTTGAATTCCAAAAGCATGTCAAAGCTCGTGTCAAAATATAGTTAGAGGTCTACCAAAGCTGAGTTTCGTCATAGAAAGACTATGAAAAGCCTATCAGCTAGGGAAACAGACAAAGAAATCATTTAAAAGCAAAGCAGTTAACTCTAATGAAAGGCCCTTACAACTTCTTCATGTGGATCTTTTTGGGCCTGTTCCAACTGCTACTCTTGGAGATAAAAGATAGTCACTGATAGTAGTAGACGACTACTCCAAGTTCACATGGGTATTCTTCATAAGCTCTAAAGACGAGACCAACACTCAGTTGATCAAATTTTTTAAGCTAGTGATGAATGAGAAGGGCGAGGAGATAATAGCAATAAGAAGTGATCATGATAGAGAATTTAACAATTCTGAAATAAATCAGTTCTGTGAAGAGAATGACATTCGACACAACTTCTCAGCTCCAAGAACTCCACAGCAAAAATGGAGTAGATGAGAGGAAGAATAAAATGCTGATTGAAACAAGAAGGACACTTTTAGCAGCAGCTCATCTTCCAAAATATTTTTGGGCAGAAGCTATTAACACTGCTTGTTACACTCAGAATAGGTCCTTAATTAACTCTATACTCAAGAAAACGTCTTACGAGTTGTGGAAAGGAAGAAAGCCTAATATAAGCTACTTTCGCTCTTTTGGTTGTGTGTGCTACATCCTCAACAATGGCAAAAGATACCTGACTAAATTTTAGCCAAAGTCAGATAAATGAATCTTTCTTGGATACTCTATGGAAAGTAAAGCTTATAGAGTGTTCAACAAGAACTCCTTGACAGTAGAAGTCTCCATTCATGTTACATTTGACGAGACTGATTAAGGTGAACCAAGTAAATTCACTACAAGAAATCACACAAAAAATGACGCTAAAATTTGTCACATAAAATTCATTTTTCGTCACTAAAACATTTAGTGACGATTGTTAATCGTCACAAAGACCGTCACCGTATGAGCGTGGTATTAGGTTTATTTGACAATATTTGATGTCGTCACTAAATGTTTTAACTTATGGTGACGATCTACATCTTTGTCACTATAATTAATTACTTTTAGTGACGTTAATAGCGTCACTATTTGAATGAAACTTTCGTCACTCTATATTATGTTTCGTCATCAAAACTTGGTGCATTAAATGACAAAAATTATTTTTCGTCATTAAATGATATTGTTTTAGTGACGAAAATATGTTACTCTATTTAAATCATCTAATTTTAATGACGACAATATTGTCATATTTATGATTATTCTTTCGTCATGTTATTGTGTTTAGCGTCACCCAAAATAAGAAAATAAATGACGACAGAAAAATTTGTCACCTAATAATATATTTAACATGACAATTATGTCGTTGTCATTTCATATTTTAAATAATATTACAAAATAATTTGTCACCAAAGAGTTATTTTTGGGACACATTTTTCAATGTCACTAATTGAATACTTATGGTGACGATACATCTCGTCACAAAAAGAGTTACTAATAGTGACAAAATTAGTTGTTGTGACTAAATGAATATATACAGTGACGATATAGTTTGTCACCAAAGAGTCAATTTCTATGACACATTTTTTCTATGTCGCTAATTGAATAATTATGGTGACGATGGAACTCGTCACATAAAGAGCTATTAATAGTTACAAAATTAAAAGGCATCACTAAATGATATATAATAGTGACGGCATAAACTTGTCACAAAATAGTTAATATTAGTGACAATATCAATTGTCATAACTAAATGAATATATATAATGACAATATTATTAATTCTAAAGAGTCAATATTATTCGTCATTAAATTTTAATTTTCATTGACCAAATATTATTTGCCAATAAATGATTATAAATCGTGATGATGTGGAGGTCATATTAAGTTGTTTGACATTCAAAATGTATTGTTACATTAACAATTTTCAATTTAAAAAATATAATAAATGTAGTTAGCTTTTTAAATCAACTTTACACCTGTATATAATATAAGAGACAAAAGGCAATAAACATTAAAATAAAAAGTAATTATCTTATAAAAAAATAGTAGATTCATTGATTCAACAAAATACCCAACTAGCTAGGCAATGAATAGTTGCTTATATAATCTAAGTACCACAAAACCAAATTATATAATCCAAACAGCTGAAATTCTAAAATCCATATCCTAAGAAAATGCTTAATTAAAACCTTCAACCTTGTGGTGGCTATTGACCTTCCAGAAAAAACTCTATCTGCAAATCAAAAGAAACATATAGACATAAATCAATCAAATACTTATGAAATTAAAAAATAAATGTATATAATGAAAGAAATGTTTAAATAATAAATTGTGAATTTTCCAGAACTATAACTATACTAGCATTATAGCAACCAAAATCAATTTCCATATAATTTAAACTTATTTTTTGGGAATGAAAAAAAAAAGCCACATACAGATTCATCTTATACTATCATTACTTCAGAGTTCATTATTCACTCATTTATAAAGTTTCGTATAATATCAAAAATCCGCATTAACACAAATTCAACCATGGAAAGCAACATTTGAAAGCTTAATTGAAGTTTAAAAGTATTTATTACTTACATGATATTTTTCTCTAGTATATGTTCATCCCATTAGCAGCCATAATTGCCATAAGTTTATTGATATTTGCACCTTGATCAACCAATTGAGTTTTCAAATCAGACACTTCAGTCTCAAATTCAGCCACTTGTGTCTTAAGATCATTTACTTGAGAGTTAGACATTTGTAGCTTTTGTTGTGTATCTTGAAGTTCCTTTTGGACTTGTTGGGTAGCTAAATCAGATGATGTGATGCGTCTGCTTGGAGGTTTTGGACCATACCCAAGGCCTTTAATGTAACCAGATCCATGGCCAAGAACCTCCAAGACTATTTCATCTGTGTTCTTCTCGGATCCTTCTTCTATATATTGATCTCGCTTTTTTTTCATCAACTCCTATTAAAACACGTGGATGTAAGAAGGTATATACAGTTAATTACAATCATTAACATAGAAAAGGCTGGATTTTAAACAAATAGATACGAAAGTTACCCAATTCTCTTCTGCCACTTTGGTTGACCAACCCTTTTTCTCTGAATAATGCGTACGTTTATACAAATCAATCATATCACAAGGATCTCCATTTAGCTCCTTTTGAGACTAGGACAGGAAAAAATGTGCCAAATACATTAGAATTATGCATCAATTAAAGGTTATTTTTTTTTGCTAAATTTAAACTATATTAAAAGGAAGAAAAAAGATTACAACCATATTTGTGATTAAACTATCCTCTTTGGGTCTTTTGAGGAAAATTTACTGTTCTATCATGTTTTTCTCTTTTTATTCTCTTTTCGCTTACTTATTTTCTCTCTTAAATTGAAGGTATGTTTGTAAGAACATCTAAAATGGTCTTGTCAGGTTGAGTTCATTTTGTTCACTTTATACCCAAACCAAGCCAATACATTCACTTTATACCCAAACCATAGCAGACCCATAGCAGTAGAAAAGTAGGATAACATTAACACAAAGTTTACCAAACAAATTCCAAACAGATCTAAATTGGGGCAACAAAAACCCTTCCAGCAAAACAAGATCCAAA
This sequence comes from Aralia elata, assembly GCA_034770075.1. Classification (NCBI taxonomy): domain Eukaryota; kingdom Viridiplantae; phylum Streptophyta; class Magnoliopsida; order Apiales; family Araliaceae; genus Aralia; species Aralia elata. Next base: position 32,718,064 of record CM068377.1, read on the forward strand.
AAACTCCCATAAGACCCCAATTCCATATCCCAAAATAAGATATATTCAATTAAATGTTATTAGAATGAAAGTAGTACAAAAGTACAAGTTTAGAACACTTACAATCTCGTGTCGTCGAACAGTAAACGGTTTTCTGCCTGAAATATGTGGAGCCCTCACCTGTCTTCTATTCCCACCATTCACAAAACTTGTGTGCTATAAAAACAAGAACAATGACATTGTAAGCAATGTATCAAAACTATAGGTATAACCTAAACACTGAACCTTAACATTTAAACATCTTAACTTTTTGTATTATTACCTTAAATTTAGGTGTTGCAAAATAGTCGCACAATGCTTCCCAATTTTTTTTACAAGGACAAAAAGAAGGCTTGTTATTTTTAGCCTCTACCAAAGTTGCAAACTTCTTGTAGTGCATATGTAACTTGTAACGCTTTTGTCGGCTACTAGATTTCAGCATATCAATCAAACATTGTTTCACTCCTGGAGTATCAACATTAACATCCATGTGGATCTACATATCATATTAGCATATTTTAGATGATGATAAAAATAAATTGATATAATAAAAAAAGTTATTAGTTTCGATATATACATTTATATGATCAAAGCCTGGTTCCAAACTCTTTTCTTCATCTACGTCTTTCCACCTTTTGGGCACTGGAAGGACATCTCGAGTTACTACGCCAATTTGACTTGCTAGCTTTGCAGATTCATCTCCATTTATAGGTCTTCCTATGGATGGATCCACATTGATTTTCATTTTGCTCCCTGAAGCTACAAAATACTTCATAATCCCCTTGCCCATTGTTGGACCACGACTCCTTTACTTAGAGCTAGCTGTATGAACATTACATACTTGTTATAGTATTTGTTTTGCATACATAACAAATAAGATTATTAGTTACTTCAGAACTTAGTATAATTTTTTTTAAGAGAAAAAAACAAGAGAATTCATACCTGTTTCAATACTTGTTTCAGTTGACGGGGCTTTCTCATTTGATTGAATTTCAGGACTTTCTGTTGTTGGAGCTTCATGATTTTCAGTTGTTGGAATTCTTGGACTCTGAGTTAATGGAATTTCAAGCCTTTGAATTGCTGGAACTCTAGAGATTTGTGGCGTGAGATTAATTTCAGATGTCTGACTTTTAGTAGCATGTTCACTACCTTTGGATGAATTATTAGGTTCTTTAAGTATTACAAATGGTTCCTTTTCAGTATTAGATTTCCCACCATCAGAAGCCACGTTTTCTTTGTTAAAAAGTCCTTTGATACCTCTCTGAGTTATCGAATCAGCTGGCTTAGAATTACGATCAACGAGAATTTGTTTAGTCTTGTTTGCATTGCTTTTCACTTTCAGTTTGTGTCCACTTCCAGGAGCCATTTATAAAACTTGTAAGAAAAAAATAAGTTAAATTAAATGTATTAGAATTGTATTAACTAATTATAAAGATAAGCTGCTTGTATAATTATAAATATACAACTTCACTTTAATGGCAATACATTCCTTATAAGGATAAACAATATAATAGTGACACATCATTTAAGATACTTAGACTAAAAATTTAAGACCCCTGACCTCGCCAATTAAAAAAATATACAAAAGCTGAAAACCAAAAAAACCTGAAGCCAAATAAAATGGCAGAGATAAATACTGAACTGACACAAAGGTACAATTTAATTCCTGTAATAAAAATATAAAACCTTTAAACTCTCCTGTTCCTATGTGATTATTGTTTTGTTTTTCACAAAATAATTTTAGTAAGAAGATAATAATGGGAGCAAGTTGCAGCACACTACTTTTTCTTTTTTATCATTTTTTTTAATAGAAATTTATGTTATTACATTTTAATCCTAAAGAGTCTAGAGAGAACATGAAGCAGGGCTAGAGGGAAACTAAATGGAAACCTAGGCAAATTTTATCTTAATTATCAATCACATTGTCGACGACCAAAGGGTATCAACCATGCATTCTTATATGATTAAAAGAAAAGGTCACTGAAACAATGATGTAAATATTAACCAGCAACCGTAAACAATTATACAATATAAATCTCTCTAAATATCATGTCCCTATCTTACACCTTTGATAGCTGACAAACTAATAGTAATCTAAGGTCTAGGCCACTAGAATAAACAGGATGGGGCTTGGGGCTTCTTCTTTTTTTTCTTTTTGGGTATAATGTATACAGTAAAATACAAGAAATGTTATCTTTGAACCTGTTCAGCTGCATGGTTGCAACTAACAAAATACTGATAAATGCTTGCAACTACAGGGTACAAAAGAATGTAAACAAAAAGTATTAACAAACATCTAGACATCCATGTAGAAAATTGGGGAAAATAATTAAGTGACATTCGCCTATGTTTGGAACTCAAGACACACATAGATAATAACTTTGTCAAAGGTCCACTACACGTGATTTTCACATTATAAGTATTCTAAAAAGTACATTAAAATGCATTTGTGTTCGTTCGTATACAATGTTCTTTCTCCCTTTCATTTTCATCTTCTTTTTTCTCTTTGTTTCCAGGTAGAAAATAGAACTGAAATTTTACAAAAAACACAAGTTGGATCCATTACCACGACCATTTTACATATACCGGTAATGTTATTAAAAGCAAAAGCATAGATGACATAATTGTAAACCAACGCTAGTACATAAGAGGTAGATGTGAAAAAAGAAGTTAATTTTCCTAGTTCAAAGCAAAACACAGATTTTGATTGCTTACATGAATCATTTGAATGTAACGGGGAATCAAATGGGGGTGGAAATGATCGTTGACGAAGAGGAGATTCCTAACGCCGTACTTACGAAGATTGTGAGAGATGCAGAGTGAAATGGCGGCTGCAATTGACTGAGAGATGAAAATTTCAAGCTCAAAGACACTAATCTGATACTTTTTACAGTCGGAGGAGCAGGAGTAGAGAGTAATGAGAAAAGGTGCAATTAAGGCGAGGAGAGAGAAAGCAAGGAAGGATAGAAAGGTGGACAAAGCAGAATTGTTCTGAGAGAAGCCCAAGAAAGTGAGAAATACTTGCAATTTGTGTATTGATTCATCCATTACAACTACACTACTACTACACACAATATCCAAAACAGTCCATTATACCATCGCCATTGCCTGAACCCTGAAATTAATATTCTGTTCCAAGTAGAGAGAGAAGTCCAATTGAAAACACAATATCCAAAACAGTCCATTATACCATCACAATCATACGTATATTTTAATCTCCAAAATGTAATGCTAAGTGATGTAATTGAACATATGTTGGCACTTTACATTAAAAGAGAGAGAAGTCCAATTGAAAACAAAATATTGTAGAAGAGTATGAAAAATTAGAAAAGATTCAATAGTTCAAAGTTTAATTAATATTTTGATGACTAAAAATAGTATTTTGGTGATTAAAATACATATTGAAGAGATATTAATGATGTGTATGATTTTTGTTGAGTATAATCATTTAAACTATTCATGTATAGTGAATATCAATTAATTATATTTGATACAGTATGCACTATTTTAAATCACCATAGAGGACTTTTGACAAACACCATGTATGCACTATTTTAAATCACCATTATCATAGCAATTTATTTGTGTTATCAATCCATTTTAGCCTCCTTGTATCACCACAAAACAAACCTATCTCCTTTATTCTATTTCAATTCATAGCAGTTCAATTATAGATCAATTGCAAAAAGTATAAGAACTTGGTCTCTACACAAACAAATACACATATACATACATAAGTCTGTATATATGAATCAGTACAACAACTAATCGAATACGGATGAATAAAGTTGTTAGAAAAAATACCTTTGAAATAATTGACGGGTCTTTGGGTCTTCCAATTTAGGGCTTCTGCAATTGGGACAGAAGGAGCCAATTCGAAGATGCAAAGATGAAGTTTGGGGTATAATTTTGGGATTAATGATAATCCCTTCACCCGTAGGAAACATTATCCGCACAATCAAATTTCAATCTCGCTAATATATCGCGTCAAAATTTGGCAATGCTGTTTTATTTCTCCCGCCTAAACTATGGCTAAGGAGTAGAGGGGAAAACAAATTGGTAGAGACCTAGCATCTATCTGGTTGATCCTTCAATGCTGGCTAAGAATTGAGCAAAACCATTTATTGCTTCCCTTTCGCGCACAACTCCAAACACGGTAAGAATTGAGCGAAGCCCTCCCTAATTGTTATTTAGCTGAATGTTAAATACAATACCAAAAAATAAAGTTACTTTAAATTAATTTCCAAAAGACTTTTTTAGACTAATATTATGCACTTGAAATAACATTTAAAGTATTTTAGATTTTTTTTAACTTTAACTTTATTTATGATCATAAATAAATAACAAACATTTGATAGTAGTAGTAATAATAATAATAATATTTATAATAATTATAATAGTTATAATTATAATAACAATAATAACACTTCAACTAATAATAATAATAATAGTAATAGTAATAACAATAATAATATTTATTATTATTATAATAGTACTAATAGTAATAGTAATAGTAATAATTATAATAATAGTACTAATAAATAATAATAATAATTATTATTATTATAATTAAGGGTGTAAACGATTCGAATCGGAGCGAACAGAGATCTACTCGAATTCGACTCGAAATGATAAATTCGTATATACTCGAATTCGAATTATATTTGAAAAATCCTACTCAGATTCGACTCGACTCGACTAGTTTTATAATAAATATAATTATAAATTGAATTTCTTGTTTTACTTAGAAATGAGAAAATATATTTATTATTACACTTTACAAATATAAAATAACAATTAAAAATAAAAACAAAACAAAATAATAACTAATTATCCTAATTCGATTTAAATTTGTATATATTATAAGAGAATGTATCGAACATCAAATCAAATATGTATTAACCGAGTATATATTGAATCACAATCAAGAATTCGAGTAGTTTGAATCTTAAACGAGTCGAGTATAACCTTGCTCAGATTCTACTAATATTTTTATTCGAACTATTTTTAATGCTCAGATTATTCTCATATTATTAACGAATCTGAGTCTCGCTCGTATTAATAGTAATTATAATAATAGTAATAATAATAATAATAATAATAGTAGTAGTAGTAGTAGTAATAATAATAATAATAATAATAATAATAATAATAATAATAATAATAGTAGTAGTAATAATAATAAATATAATAATTATAATTATAATAATAATAATAATAATAAAAATTATGATAATAGTAATAATAATAACAACAATAATAACAACAATAATAAAAATAATCATAATAATAATAACAATAATAATAAAAACAATTATTATTATTATTATTATTATTATTATTATTATTATTATTATAACTACTCGTTATACCAACATCTACTCGTTATAGTACAAATGGAGATAATGGAGTACATATTTAACTAAATTATATAGTATGTGTGTAGAAAATAAATATAATCTTCTTGTATATGTATATTTATTAATAATGGAATTATGGTAAGATATTATTTGTGTCACTAAAATAATTATAAAAAAAATATTATTAAATATATTTATTTTATTTTTATAATCATAATTAAGACGGTTAATACTACCCGAATAAATAAAAAACATAATATCATAAATATTCTTTTTAAAATGTTAAGTATTGTTCACTATAAAAATATCACTAATTAAATTATATATTTACATGAAATTAAAGTAGGGGGAAGTCGCATCAAATGAAATAAAATAGTGACAGAAAAAGAGATGGAGTGGGGATGGGACCAAATAGAGTGACAAAGTAAAGAGGAGTAGGTTAGAAATGCAAAGATAAGAAGTAGAAAGAAAGAAAGCAATAATGAACCAATGGTCACTCTATCCAACAACTGTTAAACAACTATATGCCTGGATTTTGGGATTTAGTTTTTGCAGCTGATAGACAACAACTGTTAGACTTATAATGTCCTAGCAAGATAAACAACTATGCTTCTTTACAATGTTAGATTCTGGTTAATTTACCATCACATTTGTTGAACCAATGGTCACTATATCCGCCATATTGATAATAATAAGCATATGAAAATAGTCGTTAATCCCATCCTACAGAAATCCAGAACAAACAAAATCCAAGAGCTCGCATTTAACTTCAAGATAATTCAATGATGTAATAAAACAAACGAGCTTGATTGCTGAAATCCTAAAGAAAGTGCAAGAACCTTGAGCATTCATATGATAACTGGTTAAACCATTCAATATGAAAGAAAAGCCAAAAACTAATGATTCTGTCATTAATTCATCATATTTCAAATGCAATAACAAATTATATCTCTACTGCCACAAAACCGTAAGACACAACACTAGTTGGAACTGCTTTCACAACACAACACATCTGCTCGAGCCTAAAACTATTACCCATTACCCATCAATATTTGGAGTTTACAAAGCAATGAAGCGGCATCTTAAGGAAGATTAGAGCTAGTAGCCCCCGCACCATATCCACCGGATCCACAACCAAAACCACCCCTTCCACCAGGTCCCTGTATGAGTGGAATAAGAATACAAGATGTGATATCCACAAGAATCACACAGACATGGTCACAGTTGGTTGCATCTTTCTCAATACACAAGATTTTAGTAGTATATCCACAACAATATATCAAATCCAGCAATGCAGGTGGGGCCCCCCTAAATGTCAGTCATCACTGTCTAAGTACTTCTAACATCATCAAATCATACACTGCAGCATCTCATAGTGCTTGAAACACTCCAGATCTCTATAAGAAAGAGCTAGCTGCTTCACATCACACTGGAAGTTATAGCCTACAAGTTGTGAAATTACAAGGATCATAAACTGTAACACCAAAAGAAGATGTCAACCTATTTTCCTATCAATACTATGTATAACAAGACATGCAGTAGCCTGGACTCTGGCCTTATTTCTAACAAGTAACTTTGGAAACTTTTCTCCCCACTCCACCCACCCCTGCCTCTCTCCCAAATAAAAAACCAAAATTTAGCTGACAAAGCTTTCCATATTAACTTAGCAAAATTATATAATCTTACAAGAGTGACTTATCTTATAATTACTATATCGTACCAAGCTTTAAAATTCTAGGTGAATGAAATATGCGAGTCAGGCAGTTGTCCAAAATATCAGGTACATCTTCAAACAACTTTATCAGGTCAAAGATATGGACCACCTTTTCAGAAGCAATTTGCATGATAGAAACCTGTAGCATGAAAAATAATGTTGTTAATGAGAGTTGAAAACAAATAAACAAGAATGATCATTGTAAAGGCTTGGCAGATTTCTTCAAAGTAGCAGGGACAATATCTGAAGGCAAATTAAGGTAAGTGCGAAGAAATTTGATGTCGTCATTGGTGAGGTACCAGTAGTAATGCATCCAAGAAAAAGTCTCGCGGACATACTCCTTGGATTTGAAGCTCTACATCAGCTTTATCATCTGCAGATTCGGCACATTTATATCTGGATGCTGCGCCAAGTTGTAATCCTTCTTTGCGTAGCATTCAACATAACAATTAATCCTTGATATCATTTCAAATCTTGTACTTATTAAGTAGCCAACAAAGAATGACGTGGAAAATAGTAAGAAATCAAAATGAAATGAAAGAAGAAATCTTATACACTTGAAAAATAGTAAGAAAGATGAAAATAAATGCTAGTAGCAACAAATAAGGTTTCCAAAATCAAAATCAATTTGAACGGTGGACATAATTTTGCTTCTAGATAAACACTTGAAAGCAAACGACTATCGCGTAGTCAATGACATAACGCCTTCAATTATGTACTTCAGAATTAAGCTCCAACTCCCCACTTTTGATCTGATTTACACTGCATTCCCTGAATACACAAACAAATAATATCCGAGGAGTTTATTAGAGCATTAATACATCAAAGAAACTGAAAAAGTTTGAAGAATAGAATGAGTTTATTAGAGCACCTGTGTTCTGTTGAGTTAACTATTGTCATCATCAGTATCGTTTTCAGAATCACTATGTTGCTGAGAATCATCCTCAGTACTACAATAATCAACCAAAGTTTCATCTAACTCATCTTCTTCATCGACATCCTCTAAGTTCTCCTCAACAACTTCAGGTAGTCTTGAAATTACCAACTCCTCAACATCTTCAGGATCCATGTCCTCTCTATTCAATGATTGTATTTCACCAAGACTAACTTCAAATGCGTCATCAACATCATTCTCTTGATATACTCCATCTTCCACAAAGGAAAAATCGTCAACATCCATTGCTTCTTCTTGAATCTCATCAACATCATATATATGCCTATGTTGAAATGGTTGCACTACTCGCCAATTACCTCCTAATTTAGGATCATTAATATAGAAAACTTGTCGTGCTTGATCAGCTAGTATATAAGAATCATTCTCATACCATTTTCCTGTAACTTTAATACTTATTATATTTCCATCCTTTTGTATCCCTGATTTTTTTTCCCAATATCAAACCATTCACATTTGAATACAGTTACATGTCTATCTTTCACATAATCCAATTGAATTATATCAGTTAATACCCCATAAAAATCTATGATATCTTCACCATGGTTCCCCTCTACTACAATCCCACTATTTTGACTTTTACGACGACCATCACGTTCTTTAGTTAAAAACCTAACTCCATTCACGATGCATCCAGTGTACTTTCTTACACACCTATGTGGTGCACATGCTAATGAATATAGAGATTCGTTTGCTTCTGATGGTTCATCATGATATATTTGAGTCATCTATAGAAAAGTAAGATTTTAAAAATCAACAACATGATAATAAGATATTTTACAATTTCAAACAACATTCAAAATCCAAAGTATCTTACATGATTTTTGAACCATGCGGGAAATTGCTCTCTATGTTCTTTATCTACATTTTCACAACCAGCTAAGTGAAGCTCCTCTTTATGCCTCCTGTAATAAATAATATCAATATGCATTTCAACAAATTTCAAATACTTAACATATTATTTTTGTAAGTTTAAAATCTAATTATATACTCACTCGAAAAATGGTTCAACCTCTTCACAATTTTGGAAGACAAACCATTGTGTCACATTGAACTCTTCCTCTAATAACTCAACATATTTAGTTGCACCAAAATGGCGGCATTTTTGAGAGAAAATTGATAAACTATCATCAGTTACTATATCATTATTTCGCTCATCTCGATTGAATCTAGTCTCAATTCCCCGCAAGTACATTGAGCAAAAAGTTAAACACTCTTTTGCAATGTAAGCTTCTGCAACTGAACCTTCTGGTTGAGCTTTATTGCGCACACTCTGCTTCAATTCACATAATGATCTACAAAAACATAATTATCAAAGACATCAATTACATCTTATACAAAATAATTTATATAATGAATGTGTGTTTTTTACCTTTCAATTGGATACATCCATCTAAATTGAACCGGTCCACCAATCAATGCCTCATTCGGTAAATGAATAGGCAAATGAACCATTATGTCAAAAAAAGCTCGAGGATATATTTTTTCAAGTTTACATAAAATCAAGCAAATATCTTCTCTCATTTTCTCTAATTCAGACTTCTTCAACTTCTTACAACACAACCGTTGAAAAAAATGACCCAACTCTGCTATTACGTCTGATACTTCATTGTTTAACGATCCTCGAATACCAACAGGAAGTAACCGTTGTAAAAGTATATGGCAGTCATGACTTTTCAACCCAGATATCTTTTGATCACTCGAACTAACACAACGAGAGATATTAGAAGCATACCCATCAGGAAATTTAATAGATTTTAGAAACTCACAGAAATCCTGCCTTTCTCTCTTTTTCATGACATAACATGCAGCAGGTTTCACATATTTTCCATCACTCCTCTTAATTAAGTGCAACTCCTTGCGAATGTTCATGTCCTCCAAATCTTGCCTTGACTTGATTGTATCTTTTGTTTTCCCATCTATACTCATCAAGGTTCCCAATATACTCTCACAAATATTCTTTTCAATATGCATTACATCTAAATTGTGCCTTAACTTCAACTTACTCCAGTAAGGCAAATAAAAAAAAATGCTAAATTTAGTCCAATTCAATTCCTCAGGCTTGCGCTTTCTCTTTCTATTACCATGCTTCCCTGGTGTCAAATCTTCTAGTCTCCCCAACTGTATTAACACATCCTCCCCAGTTAATTCTCTAGCTGCCTCGCTATCTTCTCTTTTACCATTGAACTTTCTGCTTCTTCTCCAAGGATGATCTTTTGGTAAATAGCGACGGTGTCCCATGTAACACACCTTGTTTCGCAACCTCTGAGAACATATTTGGTCATTACAAACTGGACAAGCCATGTACCCTTTAGTACTCCATCCAGACAAATCACCATATGCAGGAAAATCGTTTATTGTCCATAAAACAGCAGCATGCATTTGAAATTTTTTTTTATAAGAAACATCGAAGGTTTCTATCCCTTCAACCCATAATTGTTTTAACTCTTCAATTAACGGCTGTAAGTAGACATCAATATCCTTTCCTGGTGATTTCTTCCCTGGAATTAGTAAAGATAACATAAAGAATGGTTGTTTCATGCAATCCCAAGGGGGAAGATTCAATGGAGCTACAATAACAGGCCACATGCTATAAGTGGTGCTTAAGTTTCCAAATGGATTAAAACCATCTGCAGCTAGAGCTAGTCTAACATTTCTAGGATCATTTGCAAACCAAGGAAACTTACTATCAAAGTCTTTCCAAGCTAGTGAATCAGCTGGATGTCTCATATAATCATCATCAATTCGTTTTTCTTTATGCCACACCATCTTTTTAGATGTTTTTTTGGGACATGAACAAGCGTTGAAGCCTAGGTATCAGTGGAAAATACCTTAAAATCTTTTGTGGTATCTTCTTCCCTATACCATCATTGACTTTCCATCGAGAAGTTCCACAAGTAGGGCAAGTTTTCCTCCACGTTTCCATTCTCCTTCCAGAATAAAATACAGTCGTACTTACAAGCATGGATACATTCATATCCCAATCCCAAATCTCGCAACGATTTTTTAGCTTCGTAGTAAGAACTTGGAAGCGTCTCACCATCAGGAAGAGATAATTTCATCAGCCTCAACATCATATCTATAGTTTTATTACTCACCTTATTATACACTTTGAGGTGAAGTAATTGTATGATAAAAGAAATCCTTGAAATCTTCTTACATCCAGGGTATAATTCTGTTTGAGCACCCATCATGAGTGCCTCGAGATATGCTGGAACACCACCAATATTGGTGTTATTGTCATCTGAGATATTTTCAGCATCAGCTTGATAGTGTTGTTGGCCAAGGTCAAATAACATGTCATTAACACCATCATCTTCTTCATCATCTTCTTCAAATAAATCATTATCAATCCTATCACCCTCATTGGTATGTGGATTCCTTAAATTATTGTAACTTGATGGTTCCCCGTGATAAAACCATGTTTTGTACCCTGGATCTATCCCTCGCTCCAAAATATGATCTTTAACTGATTTTTGATCTTGAATTATTAAGTTCAAACAATCTATACATGGGCATCGAATGTCGCAATCTGTACCTACACGACTTTCAACAAATTTCATAAAAGCGTTTACCCCATCAATATAAACCTTAGACCATTTAATTGCACGCAACCAGCTCTTATCCATTTTATACCCCACAGAAGCTAGTTGATACAATAGAACGAAAACAATAGCAAAAACTAATAATGCTAAAAAAGGGCGAAGATAGCAGCACTGTATTCTTGAACTTGCCTTGCTTGGTGATTGTAGATAAAGTTTGATTTTAAATCCTGGCAACTGACGTTTCTCTTTCTGATGGGTAATGAGTTTTACTCTTGTACCTAATGAGGGAAAAAAAGCCCAATTACTTTGATCAAAACGTTTGTAGTTGTACTGTGATGTAGAATTTAGTCCCATCTAGATGCATTTTCACTAGCCACAAGAAAACTTTCAATCAATTTTAAAAATTGAAAACAGGGGTTACAAATTACTTCAACATATATAGACAGAGACAATTTCAGTGACAAAAGTAACATTTATAATCCACATAAAATAACAACTTAAAGATTTAATGCTCAAATTAAGAACCTAATTATTTTCACCCAAAGATTTAATGCTCTAACTGTTATATTGAAACAACAATCTACCTATCAAAACAAATCAAAAAAATAAAAACAAAATGTATGTATATATTACAGACACAAACATACAATGTACCTATTACAAATGGTTCAATCAACAACACTCAAGACCAATTGAATAGATAACTAGATAAGTAAGAATCGACAGTCCAAAACAAAAAATTATAACTGACGAAGAGTGCAGAGCATAAGCCCAAAGGAAAAAAATCCTAACTGACGAAGAGTGCAGAGCATCAAAATTTCAAAACAATGAAACATAATAATTCTATGATTCTATTACTAATTCACTATGATTACCGTGTATTGTATGTGGATACTGTGTACTCGCTGCAGAGATCAAACATGGGTCGAGGGGCACAACAGAGGTTAGGGCTCGGATGGGGAAGGGTCGCGACTGAGATGGGGCACAACATTGTCTAGTCTTAACTTTTCACACGAGATTATTTTGTCCATGAATACCTAAGGAGATAACATTTTCAAGTAATCTAAAAGGCACCAGAAACCAACTCTTTCACATTCTAATACAAAGGAAAGGAAAATTAGGATAAGATATCTTCCAAAGCCCCTGCAGCCAAACGGCCCAAACCTATTAGTTAACCCAGGAAAAATAAAATGAAACGGTCCAGTTGCTCAACTTCAAAATGAACTGAGCAAATCAGACAATGATTTCTGCAAATCTATTTTCTAAAGTTTAACAAAATTCATCATTTATGACTGCCAAAAAAGATAAAATGAAACTATTATTTATTTTTTCCTTTTCTTCTCCTCGTTTCTTATTGGATACCCAATTATCAGAAACAATACGGATCAAATTAACAAAAACAGGTCAAACAATTTTACACATCAGAGCATATAAAACCACCAAAATTCAGAAATCTCATTAAAGATCTTGAAGAATTTTTACCAAACAAAATTAAATCTCAACCAAATCAATAAACCAATGACTCGATCTAAATACATACATAAGTACACGAATACACCACTTTATGATATGCATCAATATATATTTATCGAGAGAGAAGATATTACGAGATGAACAGGGGCTTTGATGTGCTTGATGAGGGCGGAACTGCATTGATTCTCAGCAGGCTCGTGCATGTGGTACCTTCGAATGTACTCTCTCTCCACTCCTCCTAATCCGTTCATCTTCGCTCCGTTTCAACTTTCTCTCTCCTCAATCATCAACACCGGACTTGCCGACTAAGAAAACCAAACTCTTTCTCTCCACTTGCTCAACTCAGTGAGTTAATTAGACACACCAATCCACCACCATAGCTAACAACAACTTCAAGAAAATCTTTCAAATCATCGTCTTCAATATCATATCTGTGTGCATATAAATAAATATACGCATATATGAAGTAAATATATGATTGTGACTAATTGGGATCGGAGGGTTTGGAAGGAGTCAGAGAGCGTCAATTTATTATTTTAAAATTAAGCGTATCTGTTTTTATGGGATTATATTCATTACTATTTATTATTTTATTATTTTATGGCACTATTTGGACGGCGGTCTATGGCTTCATTTTTTGTCATTAAATATAAGAATTTATGACGAACCATTTTTGTCACTTATCTACTCATCTAATTAGTGACACACTATTATCTCGTCATATAAAATTGATATTTATGACAATACAATTTGTCATAAATTAATATTTTTTCGTCTTTAAAAATTTTCCTCCAAAATTCTTGAGAAAAAATTTGCCTCCAAATAAAATTGAGACGCTATTATGTACTTTGTCACAAAATATAAGCATTTATGACGAACGATTTTTGTCACTTATCCACGCATCTAATTAGTGACGCACTATTATCTCGTCATATAAAATTGGTATTTATGACAATACAAATTGTCATAAATTATTATTTTTTCGTCATTAAATAAATTCCCTCCAAAATTTCCCTCCAAAATTTTGCCTCCAAATAAAATTATGACGAATTTATATTTGGCGTCACTAAATGTAAACACTAATGACGAAAGCACATTGTCACTAAATTTTACAAATAATTAATGACAAACTATTATGTTGTCATCGAAAGAAATATTTTGTGACAATAAATATTGTCATCAATTATTACAAAATGTCACTAAAAAGTTTCCCTCCGAAAGTTTGGTACGAAATTCTACCTCCAAAATAACTTGTGACGAAATTTTGTTAATCGTCATCAAATGTGTAAATTAGTGACGATATAAATGATTAATAGTGACAAAATTAAAGGTCGTCACAAAAGTAAAAGTTTTAGTGACGATTATGAATTTTGTAATTAATAATTAACAAATTGTGACGAAATTTTGTTCGTGGCAAAAAATTCATCATAAAATGTGTGATTTCTTGTAGTGATTCGCTCAACATGATGGAGTCATAGAGCTGGACCTTCAGATCGCAGAGTAGGAGAACCCTACAATCATAGAAGTTGAAGCCGTAAAGCCAGACCCGATGATGGTAGTGCTAGACCAGGAGATTATATAGTCTCTAGTTCCAAATATGGGAACTCTACGAATTAATGAAGATGCAGATCTTGAAGTTCTCAGACAATAAGGCACAAGGACAGATGTTCCATTAGGAAGTAGATAGGCAAGAGATCACACTCAGAATCTAATTATTGGAGATCCGAATGCAAAGGTCAGAACAAGGTCAGCCACACAAAATGAATGCTTCTACCTCAGTTTTCTCTCTTAGATAGAGGCCAAGAAGATTGAAGAAGCATTGGAAGACTCAAGCTGGACTGAAGCTATGCAAGAAGAGCTAAATCCGTTTGAGAGAAGCAAAGTTTGGAGGTTGGCTCCTAGACCAAAAGATTATTTAGTTGTTGGCACCAGATAGGTCTTCAGAAACAATATGGACAAAGCTGGTATGATCACAAGGAATAAGGCAAGACTGATTGCTAAAGACTACTCACAGGAAGAAGGGATCGACTATGACGAAACCTTCGCACCATTGCAAGATTGGAAGCTATAAGAATATTTCTAGCATATGCAGCCCACATGAAGTTCAAAGTTTTCCAAATGGATGTTAAGAGTGCCTTCCTGAATGGTGAACTTCAAGAAGAAGTTTATGTAGACCAACCCCCAGGTTTTATCAATCCAACTCATTCTAGTTATGTTTATAAGTTAGATAAAGCTCTTTACGATCTAAAGCAAGTACCTAGAACATGGTATGAAACACTCACCAATTATCTTATTGAAAATGGATTCACTAGAGGTAGAGTAAACACAACCTTATTTCTTAGGAAGCACAAGGATAAAATACTGTTAGTACAAAACTGTGTAGATGATATTATTTTTGGTTCTACTAACGAAAAATTATATGAGAGATTTGCCAAGTTAATGCAGAACAAGTTTGAAATGAGTATGATGGGTGAGCTGAACTACTTCTTTGAACTCTAAGTAAAGCAGACTGATAAAGGGATCTTCATCAACCAAGCCAAGTACATCACAAACCTACTTAAGAAGTATGACATGGAATCAGCTACTGCCATAAAAACCCCTATGGATTCTGCAACTAAACTTGATAAAGACGAGAATGGTAAGAGTATTGAGATTACTCAATACAGAGGTATGATTGGGTCTCTCCTATATTTGACTACTAGTAGGCCAGATATTATGTTCTCTACTTGTATTTGTGCTAGATTTCAAGCTAATCCTAAGGAATCTTATCTTATAGCTGTTAAAAAAGGATATTCAGATATCTCAAGGGTACTCTATATCTGGGACTGTGGTATCCCTAGGAGTGTCCATTTGATCTAATGGGATATTCAGATATAGATTTTGCAGGATACAAAATTGACAGGAAAAACACTAGTGAAACTTGTAAATTCTTAGGCAACAGACTTGTGTCATGGTTCAGCAAGAAGCAGAACTCAGTTTCAACTTCTATTGTAGAAGCTGAGTATATTGATGCTGGTAGCTGCTGTGCTCAAATCTTGTGGATGAAGAATTAGCTAGCTGACTATGGGTTTAAATTCAAGTTTATTCCCATTTTCTGTGATAATACTAATGCTATCTCAATTACTCATAGTCCTGTCATGCATTCCAGAACCAAACATATAAAATCTGATATTATTACATTAGAGATCATGTACAAAATGGTAGTATATCTCTACATTTTATTTTAACTGAAAATCAGTTAGCAGATGTGTTTACAAAATCATTAGACGAATCTAGGTTTTATAAATTGATAAGTGAGTTAAAAATGCTTAATCTGCATCCTTAGAATCATATTTTTGAATGGTACTAACAAGCGCAGGCAAGAAATGAAAAGTTGTCCCATAATCAAACACGATCGTAGAACTGATCAAATAATCGTAAAATGAAAGAAGTTCATAAAGCTGAAGGGCGATCATAGAACTCTAAAGATCGCTGAGCAGAAGGACACTTTCGTAGAGTTAATAACTATTGAAAATTTACTCTACGACTGATGAATTTAAAGCGGTTTACTTTATGGCGTGTACCACTCACGATTAAGTAAAACAAGTGGAACAAGAAAGTTACTACTGTGTAGCGATAAAAACGCAGAGTTAAAGCGAAGTGTAACCAATCGTATTTTGCCACGCATCAAAATTAGAGGGAAGTTACATAAAATCTATTTCAAATTTTCCCTCTGCCCTCTACGCTTACTTCTTCTCTCTGAATTCAAAGTTATCAAACTTTTAGAACTTTTCGAGCTCTAACTTCTCAAACCACCAGAAGACTTAAACACTTTTGTGATTGTTCAGCTCAAATCAAACCAAATGGCAGACTATCAAGTTATCACTGGTATCCAACTCTGCTTCGACAGATTCGGTGATGCTGAATAGAAATTCAGAAGGATTTTAAAACTAGTTCAAGATTTTGGATTCTTTGAAAGTCTAGGATCCAACATCTACACAGAGATGGTAAAGGAGTTCTATTTAAATGCCACCTATAATGATGGAACCCTAGTTACAAGAATAAAAGGCACAACTCTCCAGATGGGAGCCTTTGAAATCAATCATTGCTTGGGCTTTCTCAGTCAAGGACTCACCTTTCTTGATGAAGTAGATATGAAAGAAGAAATGAAGATAATGGGTCATAAGAAGAACCCTCAACTCAAGGGACTCAAGAAGAAAGAGTTCTCTCAAGAATATGAATTTCTTGCTGAGATTGTGGGTAAGTGTATCATCTGCAAAGACATTGCTCATAATTCGGTAAGTGAACTATAGTTGAAGTTCATGACAACCATCGTCCAGAAGAAAAAGATAAATTTTGGCGCCATTTTTATAAACTGGCTGGTCAAGTGGATTGAAGATTACAATAAGTAGACAGCTCTGGGTAAGCCTACTCCCAAAATGTTCCATGGAAGGCTTATTAGTATTATCTTGAGCAGAAGATTGAAGGACAAAATCACTGATGGCAAAGGGGAAGCTTTGAATGCTAACAAGAAGATTACCCCCAAACTGTTTGACAAATGGAAAAGGAACCCAGTGGAGAATTTAAGATCCAAACAATCTAAAGGGGGAAGTGAAAAGACAATTAGTGAAACACGTAAGCCTGCTAAGGGTAAAGGAAAAAGGAAAGTGGTCACCATCGAAGAAGAAGTGTCTCAAGGATCGGTCACTCCTGAAGTTCGTAGAGCTCCAGACTCTACGACTGACTAACCAGTTCAAAAGAAGAAGAAGACTGAAAAGGAAGCAATGTTGATGTCCAAGGACTCTCAGAAGAGTCCCACAAATTCTGTGAAGAGGGTAAATAAAGAAGAAAATGTCAACACACCTCTGTCAAAAATGGTTCCAAAGAATAAGAGAATCCCTCGACAGAGGAAGGCCCCTATTCACCTTGAAGAACAAGCAGGAGAATCTATGCCTACTCCGATCGTAGAACATGAATAAGGTGAAAAGGAAGAAATTGAAGAGGTACCTAAACTTACAAGGAAGAATCAAGGCAAAAGTAGGTCTTCCTCTGAAACAAATCAAGATAATGATCCGACTGTGAAGGTATCCGTACCTGAGCCACAAGATGATGATCAAATGATAGCAAAGATGGCCTCAGTGTTTGAGCCACAACATGCTGATGAGTTGGCTATGAAGGATGTCACTCTTAGTAAAGTAAAGAAGTTTATCTGGCTGAAAAGGTTTCTATATCAGGGCCTCAAGATAATGAAGAATTGGTTATGACGGCTGATCAGCCAGACCCTAAAGAAGGAAATAAAGAATTAGCTGTGATGAATGACAAGCTAGATGTGACGCCCCCAAAATAGGTCCACACAACCCATTTTGAGTCGCCAATAACATTCTACAAAATACAAATACAAATACGAATTTTCCCATTTACAACTAATATTTGTCGTGCAAAATACGACCACACACATACTGTGACTTCCATACAAATATCGTACCGTATGGTACCACAGTATCCAAACCCAAATTATTACAATGCCGTAAAAAGACGGCAACACATGATTAAAGTCTTCAGTACAGTTATTATTAAACTATGCCATCACTTGATGAGGACAACCACTAACTCGAACCATCACTCCACTCCCCGGCTAGTCCCAGCTACATTTTCCTTTCCTGAGAATGGGACAAAACTGAAAAGGGTGAGCTTAAATAGCCCAGTAGTAAGAAATATCATGACTAAGATAATGAAAAATAAAAATTATCTTTAGTCTTCAACAATAATAAATCAGAGATTTAAAGATATTATAATTGTTCAACAACAACAATTGCAGCGGAACAAACAATCCATTAGAAGAGTCAAGTAGATTATAATATCTACCATCTTCTATAAATTAAAGGATCACCACCAATATTTTATCCCTGTAACACCAATCAACAATTCCTGTTTATGAACATCCAAATCAAACAGTTTATATTCAACAACCTCTCTTTGCACTACGTGCCAAAGATATTTATTTGTAACATCACCGGTCATGATCATGCCAAACGCCAGTTCATCTTTGCACTACGGCCAAAGAGAATTTTCACCATACGCCTTTGTTTGTAACACAAAAAGTCATGATTATACCAATACACAGTTTGGTCAAAATCATGTCACGCCAGTTCATCTTTGCACTACGGGCCAAAGAGAACTATCACCACAATTTAAGTATGAGGATGAGGATGATGACAATGATACAGTGGGATTAAGGATAAGAAAAACTTTATAATTTAATCAGTATCAAAGATTGACCAAATTGCCAACACGATAACTAAATTGTGGAGTCAAATTCAAGAATGATAATCAAGAAATTATTTCATGCTTCAACTATAACGTATAGAAAGATTCAAGTGAAAAGATATTAGATGAAGCACAAACTATTAAGGATATTCTACTAATTTTCAGGGATTTTCTCCATTTAAAAATAAGGTTTTGGAAAACAAAATAAGAATTTCTTATCATAAATGGAGAAATGTGAAAGAAAAAGATATCCCTTAAAGAGTACAAAAGAAATGATAAGTTATATGAGTATAACAGAATATATGAAACTGCAATGGATTTTCACCTGTCATTGCGATAATTCGCGTAGACAGATTATTTCCACAACAGATTAATAAGTAATGAATACGACGGGTTATTCACCAGGTATGCGTCAATCCGCACGAACGAACAGGTTATACCCACAGATTAATAAGGAATGAATACAGAAGGGTATTCACCAGGTACGACACTCGTACTTACAGGTTATTCCCATAGAATAATAAGGGTTGAATACAAAAGGATATTCACCAGGCATGCGTCATACCGCACGGCCAGGTTATCCCCACAAATTAATACAGAATGAATAACAACCTTTATGAGTATAATATCACTTACGAACATGAAAGCAAATGATATTATATATGAGTATGAAGGAAATGATATTCCCTACCTTCGTTAACTGGATGTTACTTTCTATGAAGTTTACTAACTTCGGATAATACTAGTATTCTCACAAATACTCACAATAGCCTAGCACACTAAGAGAACTTCAGAAATTTAGAGAGAGGGAGGAAGTATAAGCAATGAAGGTGTGAAAATTTCTTAAGCAACTCTCCTATTTATAGGAAAATCAAGGTGAGGGCATTTTGGTCTTTTCCTCATATTCTTTTAATATCATCCATCAATTTATTCTTCCATTAATATCATCCATCCATTTATTCTTCCATTAATATTCATCCATCCATTTATTCTTCCATTAATATCATCCATCCATTTATTCTTCCATTAATATCATCCATCCATTTTATTCAAAAAGATTAATCCATTATCAAAAGATAATTCCATTATCAAAAGATAAAACCATAAAAATAACTCCATTATCACAATAAATCTATTTTTCTGTATTATTGTGTTAAATGTATTAATATCACAGATAGCATATACTCGCAATACTAACAACCAGATTATTCCCAGGAAAGAGGGGGCCTTCCATAAAAAATGGCGCGCAATTAAATAACCCCTTTCCTTGACAGAATTTCTAGACATTGTCGATAATGCTAAAATATCCTATCAAATGATATAAGTTACAGTGTCGTGACAAATAGTAAAATATATTATGCAGATGCTAATTAACAATTATTGAATCAATAATATAAAACACTGTGCAACATCGTGAGCTACTGTGGAATACCGTGTGCTACTGTGGAATAACGCGTTTTACTGTTTATTTTATCACCGGGTATTTCAACAGTTACTGGTTAAAGTTTTGCCGCCAATTTCTATCACTTTCTATATCCGACAGTTAACCCGTTGTGGGGCCCACTATCATTGACAATATTGCCATTTCGGCACCGTCGTACGGTACCGAATATAATATTCCCCGACAGAAAGAATATTTCTCGACAAAAGGAATATTCCCCGACATACTATTTATCAGATAATTTGCATATAACACCCTTAACTATCATTTATAACAATTAAGCACTTCACTATTTAGAAAAATAATCATAAAGAAAATAATAAATTTTTATTTCATAAATTCGGGGTCTTACAATCTCCCCTCCTTATGAAATTTCGTCCTCGAAATTGACGTACGTACCTGGCAATTCGAAAAGGTGAAGATACTTTGCTCTCATCTCGGATTCTAACTCCCAGGTCATTTCCTCAACATCATGGTTTCTCCATAAAACTTTAACTTGAGGTATAACCTTTGAGCGTAGAATCTGCTCCTTCTTATCCAAGACCTTGACAGGTATCTCTTCGTATGTCAAATCCTCTGCTATCTCGTCTGGTTCTAACTCAATAATGTGGTTTGGATCTTTCACATATTTACGTAGCATGGATATGTGAAAAACATTATGAACACGAGACATGCTTGGCGGTAAGGCGAGTCTGTAGGCCACAGTTCCTACTCGATCGAGGATTTCAAATGGACCGATAAATCGAGGGTTAAGCTTTCCTCTCTTTCCGAATCGCGTAACACCTTTTCACGGAGCAACACGTAAAAATACATGATCTCCGACATTGAATTCCTCGTCTCTTCGATGAAGATCAGCATAACTCTTTTGTCGATCTTGAGCTGTTTGTATACGTTGCCGGATCATTTGGATCTTTTCCGTAGTCATACGTATCAACTCGGGACCCAACAATTTTGCCTCACCTACTTCATCCCAACATGCTGGAGATCGACACCTTCGTCCATACAACGCCTCGAAGGGAGCCATGCCTATACTTGCTTGATAACTGTTGTTGTAAGAGAATTCCACCAATGGCAAGTATTTGTCCCAACTTCCTTTGAAGTCTAGTACGCAGAGTCTTAATAGATCTTCGAGGGTTTGAATAGTCCTTTCCGATTGTCCGTCTGTCTGGGGATGGTATGCAGAACTGAATCGTAATTCAGTGCCCATAGCTTTTTGCAAGCTGACCCAAAATCGTGAAGTGAATCTAGGATCTCGATCAGAAACTATGGATACTGGCATGCCATGCAATCTCATAATCTCGCTAATATACAAATTAGCAAGACGCTCGAGTGAATAGTTTTCTCGTATAGGCAAGAAATGAGCAGACTTGGTCAATCTATCTATAATGACCCAAATTGCGTCTAAGCCTTGAGAAAACTTTGGGAAGACCTGTCACAAAATCCATGTTGATGTGTTCCCACTTCCATTCTGGAATCTCAAGTGGTTGCAATGGACCCCTTGGTACTTGATGCTCCGCCTTGACACGTTGACAAGTTAAACATCTTGCGATAAACTCTGCAATTTCTCTCTTCATATTGTTCCACCAAAATGTATGTCGAAGATCACGATACATTTTGGTACTTCCAGGGTGGATTGCAAACGGTGTGTTGTGCGCCTCCATCATGATTTTGTATTTCAATTCAAGGTCGTTAGGAACACACAGTCTAGAGTTGATTCGCAATATTCCTTCTTCGTCGACTCTTGCTTCTGGAATAGCACCTTCTTGTACCTTCTTTTTCATATTCATCAACTCTAGGTCTGTAACTTGAGCAGCTTTAATTTTGTCGATTAAAGCCGGTTCTACCTGTATATGTGCGACCTTCACGTGGGTTCCTGGAGCCTTTAACTCTATCTCCATCCTTTGTAAATCATCCAAGATGAGCCTTTGCGATGTCAGTAACGCACTCGTGCTTGCATATGATCTTCTACTCAATGCGTCAGCTACTACGTTCGCCTTTCCAGGATGGTATTGGATGGTATGGTCGTAATCTTTCAACAGCTCGAGCCAACGCCGTTGTCGCATGTTGAGTTCCTTCTGGGTGAAGAAATATTTGAGACTTTTGTGGTCTGTATAGATCTCCACTTTCTCACCATACAAGTAATGTCTCCAAATCTTCAACGCGAAAACAACTGCTGCCAACTCTAGATCATGAGTAGGATAATTCCTCTCATATTCCTTGAGTTGCCGAGACGCATAGGCTTATAACCTTCCCATGTTGCATGAGAACACAACCTAGTCCTTTGTTTGAAGCGTCGCTGTAGATGACAAATCCTTCCGATCCTGAAGGTATTGCCAATACAGGTGCTGAAATGAGCCTTCTTTTGAGTTCTTGAAAACTCTTCTCGCATTCTTCGCTCCATTTGAATGTTGTGCTTTTCCGAGTCAGTTGAGTTAATGGAACGGCTATTCGAGAAAATCCTTCTACGAATCTCCGATAATAACCAGCTAGACCCAGAAAGCTTCGTACTTCGGTTACTGACTTGGGTTGTTCCCAATTTGATACTGCTTCAATCTTCGCCGGGTCAACCGAGATTCCTTCTTTAGAAACCAAGTGACCAAGGAATGCAACTTCCTCAAGCCAGAATTCACATTTCTTCAACTTAGCATATAGCTTGTTTTCACGAAGCTTTTGGAGTATCAGCCTCAAGTGTTGCTCATGATCTTCACGACTTTTAGAATATATAAGAATGTCATCAATGAAAACAACCACGAAATGATCCAAATATTCTTTGAATATCCGGTTCATCATATCCATGAAAGCAGCAGGAGCATTAGTCAATCCAAAAGACATGACTAGGAATTCATAATGCCCGTACCGAGTTCTAAAGGCAGTCTTTGGAATGTCATCAGCTTTAACTTTCAACTGATGATATCCAGAACGAAGATCGATCTTTGAAAAGAATTGAGCACCTTGTAATTGGTCAAACAGGTCATCAATGCGAGGTAACGGGTACCTATTTTTGATGGTGACATGGTTTAACTCCCGATAGTCAATGCAAAGTCTCATACTCCCGTCTTTCTTCTTTACGAATAAAACAGGAGCACCCCAAGGCGATGTACTCGGACGTATGAAACCGCTGTCTAACAACTCCTGTAGTTGGACCCTTTTAAACTCTTGAAGTTCAATAGGGGCCATTCGATATGGGGTTTTGGAAATAGGTTTCGTACCGGGTTCAAGGTCGATACAAAATTCAATTTCACGGTCTGGGGGTAGGCCAGGAAGTTCTTCGGGAAATACGTCAGGGAACTCATTAACAACAGAAATATTTTTCAAATCTGACGTACTTTTATTTAAATCCGTTACATGGGCTAAGAAGGCTTGACATCCCGTTTTTTTTCAATAAACGAATGGGCTTTGTGACTAGAAATGATGGTTATTGATTTCAATGGTTTGGTTGCTTGAATTCGCATAATAGGTTGATTAGGAATATGAAAACTAATAACCTTACGAAAGCAATCAATTTTAGCATGATGAACAGTTAACCAATCAATTCCTAATATCACATCAAATTCATGCATGTTCAAGGAAATAAGATCAACAGGTAATGTGAGGGTGCCGATTTGAACAAAGCAAGATTTATAGACCGTAGATGTAACGAATGTTTGCGCTAATGGTGTTTCGACAGATAAGTCAAAATCTAATTTTTCAGGAGTCAAATTCAGGCGTTGAGCACATGTTGGTGAAATAAAAGAATGGGTTAGAACCAGTATCTAATAAGGCATAGACTTCATAAGAGTTAATAAGTAGTTTACCCGTTATAACCTCGTTCGAATTCTGCGCTTTTTGTGACGTAACAACAAAAGCTCTCCCCTGGACCACAGACTTTGACTTGTCCGTGACCGCCTTCGGTGTCATCATCGCAGCTGGACTTGACTTCGCTGCATGACAAAAGCGAGCTATATGGCCTTCCTTTCCACAATTATAACATACTTGGGATGGCGCTTGTGTACAATTTGGACTGATGTGTCCTTCCTTCCCACACCTGAAACATCTAACAGGTGGTCGTTCTCCTTCCTTCGAAACTGGTACTGGTGATGGTGTTGACGTTGGTGCCTTTCCATGGTTGTTGTTGAATCTCCTCTTCTTGGAATTGTTGCCACTTGACTCACTCCTTCTGTTATCCGGGCCAGGATTACCACCAAAGTGGTTACCATTTCCGGTGTTGTGATTCCCTCCTCGCTGATTATCATTATTTCGATAATTACTGCCACCATTACGATTATTACCGTGATTTTGCTCTCGTGGTTGGGTGTTGCTTCCTGGTTGTAGTAGTCCTCTTTCCTGCTCCACTACTTGAGCCCTATCCACAGCATCTGCGTATATACAAATTTTATGAGAAACGAGATATTGGCGAATCTCTGGTTTCAAACCTCGTAGGAACATTTGTGTCATCCGTTTCTCAGTATCCACCAAATGGGATGCAAAACGCGACAGCTCGGCGAACTTGGCTTCGTACTGTGACACCGTCATGTTGTTTTGTTCCAGTTTGATGAATTCTACCTCCTTCATATGACGAATACTTTCCGGGAAATACTTCTCATTAAATAATTCCTGGAACTGGACCCAAGACATCTCGAGTGCCGAGCGATGGGTACGTTTCACAGATTCCCACCAATGATCTGCTTCTCCTCGCAACATGAAGGTGGCAAAAGGAACCTTTTGGTCGTCCGTGCAACGCAGTACATCAAATATCTTCGTTAATTGTTTAAGCCACGACTCTGCCTTGAGTGGATCTGGCTTGCCGAAAAATTCAGGTGGTCCCAATTCTTTGAACTGCTTGGCAGTGACCATCCGTACATTATCAGCGTTTCTGCCAGTATTATAGATAGGAGCTCTTCTCGCCTGGTTCTGCATGTATTGCATGAAGTTCCTAAAAATTCATCATTCATCCGGTTGTTAGCATCATGATTAGCATCATGGTGTTCTGAGTTTGCACCCGTATTATTTGTGGCTTCCTGGTTTTCAGCCACAATGGTCTCATAGTGAATCTCTTGGTTTTCAGATGTCATTCTGAAATGTGATCACAAAACAAAGATTAGTTAAAGAAATAGACATGCAACATATTGTCCCTATAACCAAACCAATTACTTAAATAACCAAAAAATAGCTTAGGTAGGACACACTAGCAAAGGATTTTACTCGTCTCTCCCCTCCTAGTTCTAATCCCAGATCTCTACCAGAGATCATATCCCTAAGCTCTGATACCAACTGTGACGCCCCCAAAATAGGTCCACACAACCCATTTTGAGTCGCCAATAACATTCTACAAAATACAAATACAAATACGAATTTTCCCATTTACAACTAATATTTGTCGTGCAAAATACGACCACACACATACTGTGACTTTCATACAAATATCGTACCGTATGGTACCACAGTATCCAAACCCAAATTATTACAATGCCGTAAAAAGACGGCAACACATGATTAAAGTCTTCAGTACAGTTATTATTAAACTATGCCATCAC
This sequence comes from Aralia elata, assembly GCA_034770075.1. Taxonomy (NCBI): domain Eukaryota; kingdom Viridiplantae; phylum Streptophyta; class Magnoliopsida; order Apiales; family Araliaceae; genus Aralia; species Aralia elata. The sequence goes on from CM068377.1 coordinate 32,744,326, forward strand.
TTGATGAGGACAACCACTAACTCGAACCATCACTCCACTCCCCGGCTAGTCCCAGCTACATTTTCCTTTCCTGAGAATGGGACAAAACTGAAAAGGGTGAGCTTAAATAGCCCGGTAAGAAATATCATGACTAAGATAATGAAAAATAAAAATTATCTTTAGTCTTCAACAATAATAAATCAGAGATTTAAAGATATTATAATTGTTCAACAACAACAATTGCAGCGGAACAAACAATCCATTAGAAGAGTCAAGTAGATTATAATATCTACCATCTTCTATAAATTAAAGGATCACCACCAATATTTTATCCCTGTAACACCAATCAACAATTCCTGTTTATGAACATCCAAATCAACAGTTTATATTCAACAACCTCTCTTTGCACTACGTGCCAAAGATATTTATTTGTAACATCACCGGTCATGATCATGCCAAACGCCAGTTCATCTTTGCACTACGGCCAAAGAGAATTTTCACCATACGCCTTTGTTTGTAACACAAAAAGTCATGATTATACCAATACACAGTTTGGTCAAAATCATGTCACGCCAGTTCATCTTTGCACTACGGGCCAAAGAGAACTATCACCACAATTTAAGTATGAGGATGAGGATGATGACAATGATACAGTGGGATTAAGGATAAGAAAAACTTTATAATTTAATCAGTATCAAAGATTGACCAAATTGCCAACACGATAACTAAATTGTGGAGTCAAATTCAAGAATGATAATCAAGAAATTATTTCATGCTTCAACTATAACGTATAGAAAGATTCAAGTGAAAAGATATTAGATGAAGCACAAACTATTAAGGATATTCTACTAATTTTCAGGGATTTTCTCCATTTAAAAATAAGGTTTTGGAAACAAATAAGAATTTCTTATCATAAATGGAGAAATGTGAAAGAAAAAGATATCCCTTAAAGAGTACAAAAGAAATGATAAGTTATATGAGTATAACAGAATATATGAAACTGCAATGGATTTTCACCTGTCATGCGATAATTCGCGTAGACAGATTATTTCCACAACAGATTAATAAGTAATGAATACGACGGGTTATTCACCAGGTATGCGTCAATCCGCACGAACAGGTTATACCCACAGATTAATAAGGAATGAATACAGAAGGGTATTCACCAGGTACGACACTCGTACTTACAGGTTATTCCCATAGAATAATAAGGGTTGAATACAAAAGGATATTCACCAGGCATGCGTCATACCGCACGGCCAGGTTATCCCCACAAATTAATACAGAATGAATAACAACCTTTATGAGTATAATATCACTTACGAACATGAAAGCAAATGATATTATATATGAGTATGAAGGAAATGATATTCCCTACCTTCGTTAACTGGATGTTACTTTCTATGAAGTTTACTAACTTCGGATAATACTAGTATTCTCACAAATACTCACAATAGCCTAGCACACTAAGAGAACTTCAGAAATTTAGAGAGAGGGAGGAAGTATAAGCAATGAAGGTGTGAAAATTTCTTAAGCAACTCTCCCTATTTATAGGAAAATCAAGGTGAGGGCATTTTGGTCTTTTCCTCATATTCTTTTAATATCATCCATCAATTTATTCTTCCATTAATATCATCCATCCATTTATTCTTCCATTAATATCATCCATCCATTTATTCTTCCATTAATATCATCCATCCATTTATTCTTCCATTAATATCATCCATCCATTTTATTCAAAAAGATTAATCCATTATCAAAAGATAATTCCATTATCAAAAGATAAAACCATAAAAATAACTCCATTATCACAATAAATCTATTTTTCTGTATTATTGTGTTAAATGTATTAATATCACAGATAGCATATACTCGCAATACTAACAACCAGATTATTCCCAGGAAAGAGGGGGCCTTCCATAAAAAATGGCGCGCAATTAAATAACCCCTTTCCTTGACAGAATTTCTAGACATTGTCGATAATGCTAAAATATCCTATCAAATGATATAAGTTACAGTGTCGTGACAAATAGTAAAATATATTATGCAGATGCTAATTAACAATTATTGAATCAATAATATAAAACACTGTGCAACATCGTGAGCTACTGTGGAATACCGTGTGCTACTGTGGAATAACGCGTTTTACTGTTTATTTTATCACCGGGTATTTCAACAGTTACTGGTTAAAGTTTTGCCGCCAATTTCTATCACTTTCTATATCCGACAGTTAACCCGTTGTGGGGCCCACTATCATTGACAATATTGCCATTTCGGCACCGTCGTACGGTACCGAATATAATATTCCCCGACAGAAAGAATATTTCTCGACAAAAGGAATATTCCCCGACATACTATTTATCAGATAATTTGCATATAACACCCTTAACTATCATTTATAACAATTAAGCACTTCACTATTTAGAAAAATAATCATAAAGAAAATAATAAATTTTTATTTCATAAATTCGGGGTCTTACACTAGAGGTTCATAATGATATCGAAGAATTGGTTGTGAAGGGATCTAGTCTTAAGCCTCAAGCAGAAAAGAAGAAAAAGAAGATGGAATTAAGTAGAATGGTTGAAAAGAAAAACAAAAAGAAGAGATATCAGAAGAAGAAAAACAGAAGAAAAGAGAAAGAGAAAAGAGATGAGAAACAAGTGTAGGGAAGATTTTACACAACGATCACTGCATTTATCAGACACCTCTCTACGAGTGACTCATGCCATTGAGACAGTCGTAGACGATATCAATAAGGGTTATGACCTTGCGATCGTAAAGCTAGAGGATCCCACATCTGAGGGGGCTATCCTGTCCCTCCTCCCTCCATTCCTTCTACATCTCAAGGGATCTAGAGACATATTGTGCTTAAAGGATATGAAGATCCAAATATCAGCCTACCTGATAAATGGATAGGATCTGGAGAAGGACGAATGCGACTACTCTCAATGAGTTAAGATGATCTCATCAGTAGTTTCTTTGACCTGGAGATGGATCGTAGTACCACTCTCAACGATCCTGATCCTGACAGTGATCAAATGTTATATTTTCTGTCAATTCTGCCACTACTGAAGGCTATAACTTTGGGAGACTAGAGCTTTATCAGATAGAGTTACTCCAGATATCATAATCTGAAACTGGTATCTCAAAATTTCCCAAGAGTCTCAAGTATGCCATCGAGCTGATATGCTCTGAGCCTTACAAATCTTCACCTCTGTATCAAAAGGTAACTACTGTATCCTCTTCATTTTTAAATTGTACTCTTCCTTCATATGACTGGGACAAATGCCTTGAAGAGTCTATCTCTCAAGTCTCTGAATTTTTATCTACTACACCTCATTTTGCTGAAGCTTCAAATAATCCTCCATTTGTAGAGTTACAACGCTCTGCGAACGATGTAGATAACACTATTCCTCCAGTCATAAAATTTCCTTACCTTACGACTGATGACCAGATAATAAGCTCTCCAATCGTAGAGTCTCAGAACTTTACGATTGCTGTTAATAATACTAGTCTTTTACACTCCACTGACATTGAAAATAAATCTACCTCTCCGATCGTAGAGCTTTCACACTCTACGTTTGATGCACATAAATCACCCTCTCCGTTCGTAAAGTCTCAAAACCCTACGATCGATGTAAATATTTCTAACTCTCCTGTCCATCAACCTATCCCCATTCATACATATTCTTCCTCTCTCATTCAAATATCTTCCATGCTTACTACACCTCAACAATCCCCAGTTCACTCACACTCCTCCTTTCCTTTTTCCTTTTCGGACGTAGAATCTCAAAATTCTATGTTTGATAAATCCAAAGCATTTATTCTTGTTTCTCCCAAAGCATCACCTGTCAGTTCTCCCGTTCCACCTCCAAAATAAGAATTCCCTCCATCTAGTCCCTCAGATATTCCCTCCTTCTCAAAGAAAGAACTTTTTGATCTACCTTTTGCTCTCTTAAACTTATCTCAAGGAACTAAAGACAGCTCTGAGCCCCATCTCGATCAAAATTTAGAGCGTCTGGTAGTCATCCCAACAACTTAACAACTGACTGACTTGACCACTCACATGTCTCGTGACATTGAGGATAAGCTCTAGCAAAACTCAACTGAGCTTCGCCACAAGATGGATGAAATCACTACCACAGTAGGTCATTTACCTGAAGACTTGGAAGAGAAATACAGAAGTAACTGAAATCTATGTTCAAAGATATGTCTGGTCGTCTTCACGACCAAGACAAAATCTTTCTCAAAGTCCTTGATGATCATGGGAAGCTGTCGTTAAGCAATCCAAAAATAAACCTCACTTTTACTCTACAAATTCAAATAATAAGCACAGTAGCAAGTAATGATCGATCCCACAGAGAATGATATTGCTTTGAATTTATTCTAATATTTCTAACTAAAAATAATAAATAACGAATTGAGGGATTTTGAATTATGATTAACTAAAGAAAACAAAGTTACAATAACAAAGATAATCAAATAAATTAAAGCTTCAGTTCTTTAGTTCAGTTTCACCAATTTACAGAAACAACATAATCAAGTTAGCATTATTTCTTCCTTCCATAAGATTAATAGCCCTAGGCAACAACAAGCTCTGCTACTTGAAATTTCTCTTAGATTATCACTTAATGAAACAAGCTCTTCACAAGATTCTAACAATTATACAACCTAGAATAAGCTTTCTAGATTTAATATAACAATAACATTAAGAACTAAGGAATTAGACTATTCCAAGCAACAAACATATAAGCTCGGATTGTTTAACTTGTCTTCTGATAACCATAGCAATAACCAAAAGCTTAACCACAATCAGTATCACTAATTGCTACTTATGATTAGAAACAATATCAATTATATAATACTATTCTTGAATCTAGCAGATGATATTAATCAGATTAATTTAACTGGCCACATCAAATTAATCAAATCAAATAGCATATAAACAGTTAAAACAGATTATCAGAATAAACCTCATGTAAGAAGAAATCAATAATGAAACTCAATTATACTATTAACTAAAAATAAGGTTCCACATTCCCTTAGAACTGAATAAAAATAAACTAGCCTAGCATGCTGAAGAATAAATAAAATATGATCTAGGATGATGATCAAGGATGCTCCCAACTGATTACAAGTTAAAGGTATTTATAGATGCTTTGAAACCCTAGAAGAATTCTAATTTTATTCTAATTTGGAAGTCTTCACTCTGCAGATATGGTAGGATTCTAAATCCTTGTCAACCTCTGAAATTCAGCTTTAGGTAACTTCCTTATTAAATTAAAATTTAGTTTCCAAATTCAAGTCTTCCTCAGTTTCCTTTTTTAATTCGATTCAGTTTTCATATTTGAACTTGAACTTAGATTCCATATCAGACTTTACTTAAATTCCATATTAGTCTCTACTTTCCATCTCCAAATCCTTATACGAATCGAACTCTAGCACTCCAATACTCATAATCTTACTCAGAATAGGATTCCTGCAAAATCATCCAGAATCGTAGAGTAGAGCCTCTCAGCAGACAAACGTAGAGTGACGAATCGTAGAGTGAAACTTTTCTCTCGGAATCGTAAAGTAAACCTCATCAGTTGTAGAGTAACTTAGCCGTCGAGTGAAAAACGTAGAGTAGACTTGCCAATTGTAAAGTCCAATGTCGTAGTGTTAGTAAATCGTTGAACAGGAAATCTGGTCATAGAGTGAATCACAGCAATCGTCGAGCATAACTGTCATTTTAACACTACGAACGTAGAGCTCTCACCCAACGATCGTAGAGTATTTCTGCAAAACAATATAAAACTCGGCATTAAACTTCATATTTGCAAAATCATACCAAATTCTTCTATAAATCAATAAATACCTTAATTAAGCTCACAAACACAGAAAATATATAATAATACTAAGCATAAAGGAACCAAAAATATAAAATATTTTGCACCTATCAAATTCGCCCACACTTAGTCTTTACATGTCCTCATGTAAACAGAAATCAAAAACTTATCTGATTCAGCCAAACCAAACTTTCAAAGGCCTCAATAACATCACTGAATAATAATACTGATCATAGAAACTTGACTAACACATTATCAACCATCTCATAATTAACAACTTTGCCATTTTCCACACAGAACATCCTCCAAATTAGGACATCCACATAAATATTCCTCCTATGATCAACACAAATACCCAACTAAGCTATATGGAACACCAATTGTGCACACTGACTCAAAACTCAAAAACCTGAATATCCTGCAATCTTTTTTAGCACCAGAACCTGTAATTTTCACTTTCTTAGATGAATACATTTTATGCTCCATTTCACCTTTCACATTTTTTTCTTTTCAAATGTGTGCATTTTATGCTCTATCTCATTTATTTGCTTCCCAACGAGTGCGTTTACGCTCTTTCTCGCTTCTTGTGTTTATGAGTGAGTGCGTTTTACGCTCCTTCTCAACCCACCACAAGACATCTGCATTTTTTCATTATGTACTTTTCACAATTTTCCAAAAAAAATTTCACAAGGTTCTGTAAACAATATAAGCAGTTAAACCAATCTTAAGTCATAAAATTAGTGCACAAAGTATAATCTCACAAATAACTCAGTTAAGTAATCATGTATCTTATATTCAAGTATCCATGCAAAACAATCCCAATTCAAAATTAGTTCATATGGATCTTAACTAAGTCATCACTGTTTATCAGTTGATAAGACATCAAATCAAATTCTGCAAATAAGCATCAATATTCACTATACGATTTCAACCTTCAAAAGCTTAGCAGAACATTACGATCAGAAAAATTTTCAAATTTTTTTTTCACGTTCAAAGCATCATATAATAACTCAAATAATATCCTAAAACCCCTCCCCTACACTCAAACCTTACATTGTCCCCAATGTAAGACAATCATGCAAAGAAGAAAGTACTACTAACTAGCATGCAACTACAAAATAAAAAGTAAAGGGATAGAATATCAAATCTAAATCTTGGGTTGCCTCCCAAGCAGCTGCCCTTGTTTAATGTCATTGGCTAGACATCAATCTTCTCTATCTATGTAATTGGACTTGTATACTACAAGTGAATTGGTAGTTGTTCCAACCTCAAAATAGTATCAACATCTTGCAGATCTTAACTTTGCTCCTTGCCTTCAGATAGCTCCCAACCTTTGGTAATTGCAACCTTCAAACTTCCCTTATTTGTTTGCTCAAAAGATTTCTGCATTATAAGGTCAAAAGCATTAATAGAAAAAATAGAATTAATAGTACCAAGATACCTCATAACCTCATAATCATTGATCTGAATCTCTTCATCATCAAACTCCATAGCCAATGTATCTTTGTGTTCATCAATCAATGTTTTGATATTTTTCAAGATTTTCTCCCCTAAGAGAGCACGTGCAACAATTGGAGATGTATCATCCATGTTCTCACTGTAGAAATATGCAGGAATTATCAATTCATCTACTTCTACCTCTTTCTCCTCCTTTGCATCCTTCTCAATATTATTAAACTCTTGTCCCATCCTCTCTAACTCTTCCAGAAATTGCTTATACTCCTTTGTATGCTACTCTAAATTTTTTCCAACTATGTATTTCTTCAAGACTTGAGAAAAAGGAAGCACTGGTTTATACTCAGAGAGAGGTGAAAACTTATGCTTGGGTACTGCATTGTCACACATAGCACTACTACCTATTTCACCATTGTCTAACCTGCTTTGTAATGAAGGCACTGAATTTTCTTACTGACATTCCTCTACACCATTTTTTAGTGTTATTGCACTTATATTTTCTCTTGGATTGTCAACTGTCTGTGAGGGTAACCTCCCTGAGCCTTGAGAATCCAGTCTACCAACTGTTGTAGTAAGCTGACTAACTTGATTCTCCAACTGGTGTATGGAAGTCTTTGTTTCTTGCTGGAACTGTTGTGCTTGGGTCATGAAGGCTTTAAACATATCCTCAAGAGATGGTCCAGAACTGGAAATAACTGCTTGTTCATGCTGGTACTGTTGTTGCATCTGTTGAAAATCAGGCTGCCTATTATCCCCACAGCTCAAGTTGGGATGATCTCTCCATCCTAGATTGTAAGTGTCAAAATATGGATCATATTACTGCTGACGTTGTCTTAGGAATGTCCCCACAGCATTGACTTATTGAACAACTTCATCTTTTTGCAATATTGGATAAGCTTCAATAATATGCCCTGACTTTGAACAAATTCCACATACTCTTACTTTTTGCAAGTTCCCTACAACCATCTGTCGAACCAAAGTAGTTAAATTAGATATTTGTTGCCCAATACGATTAGTGCTTACCTCATTCACCCTTGTATGTGTATAATTTATCCTGGTTCCATACTGCTGAGAGTTAGCTGCCATAGTTACAATTAAGTCCTTTGCAGCAGCTGGTGTTTTATCTACTAATGCTCCTCCACTGGCTGCATCAATCATGCTCATATCCATTGACAACAGTCCCTCATAAAAGTATTGAGTTAGATGTTGGTCATCTATTTAGTGAGGTGGACAGCTAGAACATAACTTCTTAAACCTTTCCCAGTACTCATAAAGAGTTTCTCCATTGAACTGCCTGATTCCACATATCTCTTTCCTTATGTTGGCAACTCTTGAAGCAGGAAAATACTTCTCCAAGAATAGCTTTTGCATATCAGTCCATGATTGAATTGCTCTTGAAGGTAGATAGTATAATCAGTTCTTTGCTAGATCTACTAATGAGAATGGAAAAGCTTTAAGCTTGATTTGTTCCTCTCTCACTCCTTGTGGCTTCATGGTTAAACACAACACATGGAACTCCTTTAGATGCTTGTATGGATATTCACCTATAAGACCACGAAAAGTAGGCACAAGATGAATTAGTCCTGATTTTAATTCAAAAACAGCATCTAAAGTAGGATACTCAATACACAAGGATTGTTGATTAAGATCAGGATTAACTAGTTCTTTCAAAGTCCTGTTGTTGGGAGTAGCCATCTTTTTTTCTTCTTCTGATTCAGTAGATGAATTGTTTGACAACAATTCAATTGCTATGTTGAGGCTAGATGATGGAACAAAAATTTCTTTTGGATCTGCAGTTGTGTTGTTGGCTCTACAATTCTCTTTTCTCAGTCTCCTTGCTGTTTTTTCTATCTCTGGATCCAAATTTCAATTCAATAGAGTGAGAGGATCGAGTTCTGAAATAAAAGAAAATAATCAAAGAATAAATCAAAACAGATAATCACTCCCCGACAACGGTGCCAAAATTTGGGAGAGCTGTCATTAAGCAATCCAAAAATAAACCTCACTTTTACTCTACAAATTCAAATAATAAGCACAGTAGCAAGTAATGATCGATCCCACAGAGAATGATATTGCTTTGAATTTATTCTAATGTTTCTAACTAAAAATAATAAATAAAGAATTGAGGGGTTTTGAATTATGATTAACTAAAGAAAACAAAGTTATAATAACAAAGATAATCAAATAAATTAAAGATTCAGTTCTTTAGTTCAGTTTCACCAATTTACATAAACAACATAATCAAATTAACATTATTTCTTCCTTCCATAAGATTAATATCCCTAGGCAACAATAAGCTCTGCTACCCGAAATTTCTCTTAGATTATCACTTAATGAAACAAGCTCTTCACAAGATTTTAACAATTATACAACCTAGAATAAGCTCTCTAGATTTAATATAACAACAACATTAAGAACTAAGGAATTAGACTATTCCAAACAACAAATACATAAACTCGGATTATTTAACTTGTCTTCTGATAACCATAGCAATAACCAAAAGTTTGACCACAATTAGTATCACTAACTGCTACTTATGATTAGAAACAATATCAATTACGTAATACTATTCCTGAATCTAGCAGATAATATTAATTAGATTAATTTAACTGGCCACATAAAATTAATCAAATCAAATAACATATAAACAATTAAAACAGATTATCAAGATAAACCTCATGTAAGAAGGAATCAATAATGAAACTCAATTATACTATTAACTAAAAATAAGGTTTCACATCCCCTTAGAACTGAATAAAAATAAACTAGCCTAGCATGCTGAAGAATAAATAAAATATGATCTAGGATGATGATCAAGGATGTTCCCAACTGATTACAAGTTAAAGGTATTTATAGATGCTTTGAAACCCTAGAAGAATTCTAATTTGGAAGTCTTCACTCTGCAGATATGGTAGGATTCTAAATTCTTGTCAACCTCTGAAATTCAGCTTTAGGTAACTTTCTTATTAAATTAGAATTTAGTTTCCAAATCCAAGTCTTCCTCGGTTTCCTTTTCTAATTCGATTCAGTTGCCATATTTGAACTTCAATTTAGATTCCATATCAGACTCTACTTAAATTCTATATCAGTCTTTACTTTCCATAATCAGCTTAGCTTCCTTCTTGATGTATAATTTCATCTCTAAATCCTCATATGAATCGAACTCTAGCACTTCAATACTCCGAATCCTACTCAGAATAGGATTCCTACAAAATCATCCAGAATCATAGAGTAGAGCCTCTAAGTAGACAAACATAGAGTGACAAATCGTAGAGTAAAACTCTTCTCTTGGAATCGTAAAGCAAACCTCATCAGTCATAGAGTAACTTAGCCGCCGTGTGGAAAACGTAGAGTAGACCTGCCAATCGTAGAGTCCAATATCGTAGTGTCAGCAAATCGTCGAACAGGAAATCTGGTCGTAGAGTGAATCACAGCAATCGTAGAGCATAACTACCATTCTAACACTATGAACGTAGAGCTCTCACCCAACGATCGTAGAATATTTCTGCAAAACAATATAAAACTCGGCATTAAACTTCATATTTATAAAATCATACCAAATTCTTCTATAAATCAATAAATACCTAAATTAAGCTCATAAACACAAAAAACCATATAATAATACTAAGCATAAAGGAACCAAAAATATAGAATATTTTGCACCTATCAGATCAAAAGAAGGTTGTGCTCACACTTCAGCAGCAGAATGAGCGGTCCGTCAACTCCCTGACCGATGAAGTCTTTCAGCTTAGTACTGGACTATCTGACTTTAAAAATGAGATGGCCATGTATGCTAACAACATGACAACTTTATTTACTCAGTAAAATGAACATGTTGCTGCTCGCCAACAAGAAATTCTTGTTGATATTGCCATGAATTCCTCTCAGATCCAAGAGTTAGTCAATTTAGTCCAACATCTTTCTAAGGTGCATGATGACAAAAATGGGGAGAAGTATAATAGGGTGAGAAGGGAAAACAGAAACAGGTGGAGAGATCACAATCTCAGGGGGAGAAAAGAAAAAAAAATCAAATGCAAGCATTTATAAAGCCTCCGATCATTATATCTCCTCCTCAAGAAGCAATTCCTATTAATCGCGATCATTCTTCCTCAAGACATGATTCGTTGAGCAGAATTATTCCAACTGGCTCACGAATTGCATCTAGCGATCCCACGTACTTAAACATAAATCTTCAAGAGATTCATATCGTTGGAGAAGAAAGAATCAACATGCCTGATCTTGGCCCAAGGGACTCTGGTGAAGAGATGATAAGAAAAGCTGCTGAGGACAAAACAATGCATGATCGTAGAGTTGAGTCTGAAAAGAAATGACTGTTAAAAGAGAAGAGGAGCAAAAGGTAGAAAAGTTTGTAAAATTCTCATATGATGTATAAATTATTATTCATCAATAAATTCATTCTTTTGATCTAGCAATACAGTGGCTTACTGTATTTTAAGTCATATTTATATTTCTAGCAACTGCATTCTAGAACTAATGCATGTCATGGAACTACTGGTTTTGTCATCATCAAATAAGGGGAGATTGTTAGAATCTGCATGTTTATTGTGATGATTTAATTTGATGATAAATGTGTTTAATGAATAATTGTACCAGTAAACTTTGTACAGTCCTTAATAATGATGTGTTGATTCAATGTACACGGATTTAGAATAGAAAGATCAAACTTGTTAAGTTGATCTTATTAAGTTGATCTGTATAGCAAATAGGTAATAAGTGTTTGTTGAGTTAGTCTGCCAAAATCATAAAGTAAAGATGATATATCGCAAACCTAACTCTTAGTTCGTAAAACATCAAACAGATCTCAGAGCCTTTGCATCTATCGTAAAGTTCACCTTAATTCACAAAGACAAATTCGTAAAGTGAACAGGATCATAAAGCCAAGCAAAGCTCACTGAGCAAAGACTAAACGTAGAGTGCTTTCAGAGAATTGCAAAGTAAAAGTCCAATCGTAAAGCAACTCTAAGATCGTTCAGCAGAAGAAAGAATCGTAGAGACAACTCTGAAATCGTAAAGCAGATCTTCGTAGAGCTGAAAATAGATTTCATTCGTAGAGTTCAAGATTTATCGTAAAGCTATCTTCAGAACGTAGAACAAACACTACGAACTTCTAAATTCATATAGCAATCAAGTATGACAAGAAGACTAACATGGGAGCATTGGTGATTGAAGGTCCCGATGCCCTCACCAACCATCCTTAGATGAAATCAAAGATCAGAAGATGTGTCTAACAGCTAGTTTGCTGAAAGTGATGGGTCAAGGTGGTAGGTGAAATTGCAAACTGATGTGACAGGTTAGACAAGAGAAAGCTGATACCTAAACTCAAAATGTCAACATCAAGTATCTGAGAATATCTGAAGCATTAAATGCACTAACGAGAACCTAGCAATGGGAAGAAACTCAGGCAGATTATAAAAAGGCTACATAGATCCAAAACTCAAGTAACGAACAACGATCAAAAAGCCAAAAGTCTGCCAAAACAAAAAGAACATACTCTACGATTTGAATATCCAGTTCAAGCTGCTAAGCACCTGAGAAGAGAAACATAACGTCAACTTAGCAGCACCTCTTAACGACATTCTTACAACTGCTCGTTCTGGTCTTAGTGACCACAAAGATTCCAAGTTTACTGGGCTTGAAGATTACTGAGTGTACTAGGTTGTTCCAAGTTTGTTGCGCTTGAAGAGGGCAAGAATGTCCTTGACGTAGTGATTAAATATTCAAGTTTGCTAGGCTTAAAGAGGGCAAAGTGTCCTGGTCAAAGTGACCCAATCTTTAGTGGATTTCTTCCTTATTGAAGTAGAAGAGTGGAATAAGAGTTGTTCAGTCTCCGAACCACTTAAAAATCTATTTGTGTCATTTACTTTCCTGTTTTACATTCCTGCATATTATTTATTCTGCTTATATGGCTTTGAACCAAATCCAAATTCAGAACTGAGATCTAACTAATCCATAAAGGGGATTTTCCAAAAACATACTTTGATGTGCATAATCTAAATCTGATTAACAAATCCTTGGTAATCTCCTTAACAGTAAAATTTGAAAGAAGATCTATTCAACTTGCCTTCTAGATCTCCAAGTGCATCTGGAAAATAACAAGAAGCATTTTTCTTAACATAAAAAAGTTAGATAAACTTTTATACACTTAAACTGAAATATATTTGCTTAACATAAAAGCACATTCTTTATTTATAAAAGTAGGTTAAACTTTTGTAAATTGCAATACATTTCATATCTGCCTAATTAGAAGCATATTATAAAAGTTATTTCTAACTTTTATACTTGAGCCAAAATTTATATATGCTTATTTTAGAAGCATAAGTCTTACTTATAAAAGTCTGTGAACTTTTATAAACTGTATTGAATTATATATAACTGCTTATGTGAAGAAGCATATTTCAAAACAAACTTTTATTTTAAAAGGGATTTTGAGTGAGTTAGTTTATTTTATATATCTGTGAAAAAAAGAATGGTTCTAAGACCAAGACCAGAGTCATAGATAGGTCAACAGGTAATTGGGTCTATAGTAAACTTGTGAGGTGACAAACTTTTTGTTTCAAGATCAGATTATAAGGTAGAACTAAACTCAGGAATAGGTACAACTACGTTTGTGAGGAAGCAGCGGGGAGCTACTATCCAAGAGAAGTAGTTATAGGATAGTTTGGGAGTTTTATCTTAAAAAACTTTGTAAAGGCTTCTCCGCCTGTTGAAAGAGTGATTTATTACTGATAGTAATAGAATCTCAAGTCTTGGATAGGAGCTTGAGACTGGACATAGTAACATACCCAAGGTGTATGTTATGAACCAGCTAAATATTTGAGTTCCGTGTGATTGCTTATTGTCTCTTTATATCTTTCGTATTTTAATTAATCACATAACTGTTAATTGAACTTGATAATTGAAAAAGGTCTAAGAATATTTTTTAAATTGATAATAATCTATTCAACCCCCCATTCTAAATTATTATTAACCTTTCAAGACCGAATTAGACAACACTTTATTTAATTTGACGGAATGGGTTGATTGCATATTTTTTTTGTAGTTTAGTTGGTTAATTATATATTTTTAGTTCAGTAGCCTATTGCACAAAATGTGTCAACTATAATGGAGTTAATATTATTTTTACCAAATTGTTTTTACAAAACACTATTATTAAAAGCTCTGCATCTAAAAATGTTTCATTTCATTGCATTATACTCCACAACGCTGACAAATGGGCCCTTCAATTCGTTAGATTTAGGAATGAAATCAAAATGAAATAATTTACATGACCTAGATTTTTTCATAAACAAAAGTACTCAAATACCTATCACAAAAAAAAAAAAAGGGTTTGATAATTGTGATGGTGCTGGGCGGTGGTGGTAGTACATAGTGACAGTGGCTGTGGCAGTGGTGGCGTTGGGGAGTTATGGTTGGTGACAACGACAAGGGTGGTGGTGTGATGGCATAGTGTCACGTTTATTCATTTTATTAGAATGGATCATATTTTTTTTCTTCATTGGAATGAATAACTAGTCACAATTTCTTTTTATGACAATAAATTATATAGCGATGGCTTGTAAATTAAACTAACGTTTTACATTATCTCATAACAATATGTCCGACATATAAAATTAGCAGAAAATCAAAATTTTGAATTGTAGTAATAGATTATTTAATTATTATTTATCAATATAAAACAATTTAATTAATCATAAATGATTTGAAAATTCTGATTTTCTCCTAAATTACCTGCATGACATTTTGTTATTGAATGGTATAAAATTTTAATTTGTAAATTATTTTTATATAATATATTATCTTTTTTATTCGGTCAAAATATACGTATATTAAAATTATGATCTCTTTAATCTAAATGTAACATTCAGATAAAGTATCTGGTAGAAAGTCAGTACTTACTATAACGGTAATAAAGGGTTTGTTAGTATTCCTTCCATTCCTTGTTTTTTAAAATCATTTACAAATTTCAAAAGGAAAAAAAACACTATTATTTAATTTCTTATATTACTCTTCTTTCTGTCCCATTTTATTTTACAAAATCAAAGTTTTTCTATCATAAAATAATTTTTTAAATTAATGATTAAGTATCTTTATTCAAATTGTGATTAGTAACAAATTCTACATAGTTTATTATGGTGATAATCTCGTTGACTAATTCTTTTTTAAAAAAAGAAAATTATATAACTTATTAATTTTAATTTTTTTTTACTATAAAAGTCACTTTTTTTTGTCAAATAAAATGAAATGTTTAATCATGAAAAATGTGAAGAAAAAGAATAGAAGAAACAGATGATTATCTAAGATTTTTGTCGTTTAGACTTGAAAAACTTAAAGAACTAAATATAAAAATAAAACAAATTAATTCTATAACTAATAAACTTTCAATTCAATTACAGTAGAACTTCAAAGATTATTAGTCTTATGTTTGGTAATACATGATTTCCCCCTTTTTCACATTTATTTATATTCTTTTTATTCTTTTTTCCCCCAAGAGTTATTCAAGTTTCAAACATAGCCTTAAGAACCTATTAAGTTAATTTTGACATACTAAAAAGTAAAAAGATCAGCAATTAATCATCCACCTCAAATTAGGGTACCAACTTGTACACTTTACAAATGCTGTTGACCTTCACATTTTTATTTTATTTTATTTTATTTTGAGATAAGAAAATTTGAGGTTTTTAATTGTAATAGTTAAAGGATAATTTAATTTTTCAGAAATTGAGGGAGCCTTTCACTTTCTCCCCAGTTTTTCAATTAACTTTAGGAGCCCAATATTGAGTAGAATGACTTTCTATTCTATTTTTTATTCACCACAGCCCATTTATAGCTAGGATAGTTTCTGTGCGGCTAAGGTTTGTCTAAAAAGTTAATCCATTTTCAAATTAGTCATGATATGATTGAAGTGTTTTAGATCATGTTAGGGTTTCTTAAGCCCAGATATAGCCCACCATATATAGGGCCTGAGCCTCATAATACCTATACCATCAAGACTCAAGGCCCATTACCAAGGATTATCCCAATACATTTATACTTCGTATATGTTTCAATTTATAAGATTAATATCGATTTTTTGAAATCAATTTAAGACGTTAAACTTAAAATTGACATAAATTTATTGGAGCATGACATATATATAGTTAAAAAATGTATCCGATATATGTCTTAAAAGAAAAAGGTTTGATATTTGTATCTCGTAAAGTCATGAATTTTCTCCTCATGTTCATTAATTATTAAAAAATACAAAAGAAAAATATTAAAATTTTCTTCTGTTTGATTACCGATGTAATTAGATTTTTCTTCTTTTTAATTACATCGGTAATGTAATACCCATATTTGTTTTTTTGAGTCCCACATTGTTCCTTTACTCAAACTTTCCTCCTCCCTTAGCCTATATATAGAATATCAACCTTTGCTTTATTTTACCAAACAATTAGTACCTCCAAATTTTGTTTAGTGAAGAACTTTTTGTGTGAAGTCCTTTTTGGTAAGGACCTCCTTAGTAAAAAATTTCAGTATTGAGGGCGTAGGCAGACTGCGAACTTCATAATTTCGGATATATTTATTTTCTTATGTATTTAATTAATTTTCCGCATTATTATTCTTGTAGCTTTAATTTTTGTATGCTATTTAGTTTGTTAGTTGATATATTTTTGGTATGTTTTGTTAGTTAATTATTAGTATTTTTGCATTTGTTATTATTATGTTTTATTAAGTTTATTAGTTAATATTTTTGGATATATCCTTATTAGTGATTAGCATTTTGGGTTATTAAATTATTGTTATTTTTTTTTATATATATACTTGTTTTGTCAGAATATAAGATAACATAGCAAAGTATAATAATAATATTTTTGTTAAGATATATATGTATTTTGGTTAGAATAAAAGGATTTCATATTTTGTCAAAAAGAAAAGAAACATGATCTTAATCAATTTACTAATGTATTATTTATTTATTCCTTTATTTTTTTTTGTAATTAGTTCCGACGGAGGGAATTTAACGAGTCAGTTTTGCAATATAATCTTGGGTATTACATTGCTTATTCCAGGTACGGATCTCGTACTCCTTCAGCGATACTCTTCTGAAATTTAATTAATTCGTTTTGTTCTTCGTTTTGAATTTCGTTATTAATTCACATAATTGTTTCATGTGAAATTAATATAATAGTTTTATTTTAGCATTGATACATAGAATTCGTATTTGTACTATTTGAGTTGGATTATCATGTCTAGTATTTATTTTGATAATTGTAGAAATGTATATGTCAATATATTTTGGAGACTTGTGTTGATGATTTATTTGTTTTGACATATACACATTAGAACCCCTTGTTTGTTGATATTATGTCGCATGTGTTGTGACATCATATTTTGTTAGAATATACCGTAGGGTATACTTGAGCTATAACCACCTGTGGGGGTACCACAGGCATGTCGTCTTGGCACGAGAGACATGACACTTCCGTGGCAGTGTGATTAGTCCACGGCGTCTCTGTTTTGTGCTCCGATGGGAGTTGGCCATTTGGTGATTTGTTGTGAGAGGCGTATGGGTCGACCCTAGTTTTCTGTTCTATTCTGCGGATTGGTGATGTTGTGCCAAACACGCCTTCCGATTTTGCATGCATTTGGATTCGCGGTCCAATGTGTGATTGCCTATGTGGCATTATTTGACTTGTCTATGTGGCAAGCTATATTTCTGAGCTCGGTATGAAATAACACACAGCCAATTGATTCAGCCTATTACTTCGTTGTGTTAGTTCTGTTCGGTTCAGTTCAGTTCATTAATTGATTTTATTAATTCAGTTCATTATTTTTGTACTATATATTCGTACTGGGCAATTGGCTCATGCTGTGTTTTTCCTTCCGGCAGGTAATCAGGGGGATCAAGGGCAAGTGTGACGAGAATTTTTCTTTTATCCAAGTGGTTTAGATATTTTGTTTAGGCTTTGGTATTTTGATTTGTGTTATGGAGATATTCAGTTATTGGAGCTGTAATAAATATTTTTAAATTGTGGTTTGATCCAGTTGACTTTTGGAGATTATTATTATTGGAGTTTTATTTTGAGGCATTGAGCTATTGATTTATTTTATTAGTTCTGTTGTGCTTTGCACGTGACCTCCCTTTCCTATTCATTCGGGAAGGGGGTGTTACAGAGTTGGTATTAGAGCTTAGGTTCTTTCTTGTAGAAAACCTATTTAGGTTTGACCTGTGAGCTATGGGTAGACTTCTGGGTTAGGTTTTGTTTCGTTTAATTTTCTGTTCAACTTTCATATCAGCTATATTTTTTTTTTATTTGTCTCTAAATTGTTTTACTTCTATTCGTTGATCTCTTTATTAGATGGCTCGTAGATCCGCTAGAATTACTGGGAGACAAGGTAACAATGGAGGAAGTAGTGAGGGTCAACCCAGTGCGCAAGCTAATGAACAACCGAATAATCAGATCAATGCTCAATTGGCTGCTTTGGTGAGTCAGGCAGTTAATCAAACCTTACCGCAATTAGTGGCACAAGTTTTTCAGGCAATGCAACAGCCGCCAGAAAATCCTGAGCAGGGGAACCCGGGAGTTAATGGTTCACACGTAAACGGAGATGAAGGGAATGCAGTCGGTCTTGATCAGCCTGTGGTTCCAATGTATGTATGGTTAGAAAGATTTCAGAAGCAGAAGCCACGTTCATTTAGTTCAGCTCCGACTCCAATTGATGTAGAGAATTGGATGGCTCATATGGAAAAGATTTTTGATGTGTTGGGGTGCTCGGATAATCATAAAGTATTGCTTGCAGCTTATAAGCTAGAAGGGGATGCTCAGAGGTGGTGGAAGACGATTAAATCAACAAAGGGTGATGGTTATGCTGAGACACTTAGGTGGGCAGAGTTTTATGAGGTCTTTTATCAACAGTATTTCCCAGCTGCTGATAAAGAGGCCTATGGTAGAGAGTATCTGTCTATTCGGCAGAAAGATGATGAATCTATTATGGACTTTATGACGAGGTTTATCAGGTTAGCAGGCTTTGCGGGAACCTCAGCAGGGACTGCAGTAGAACAGGCAGAAAAGTTTAAGTGGAGAATTCATTACAGGTATCGTCAGCATCTCATTAACAACAAGTTTGCGGATGTGTCGGCAGTGGCTAATGTAGCCAAAAATATTGAGATGGAGCGACAAGACTTTCGGTCTTCTAAACCGGAAGGAAGTCGGAAGAGGGACAGAGATGATCAGCAGGGTCAAGCTTCGGGTCAACATGGGAGGAATCAAGGTGGTCAGTGGAACAAGAACCGTGGTGGTCAGCAGGGGCAATGGCGAGGTCAAAATCAGAACAGGGGTTATCAGCAATTGCCTCAACAGGGGCAAAATCGTCAACTTCAGCTACCTCAGCAAGGTCAGAATCGTCAGCAGTGGCAGAATCGTCAGCAAGGGCAGAATCAGGGTCGTTACCTAGGACCAGCTAATGGGGGTAACCCTAATCTTATTCCGATAGTTCCTTGTGCTACTTGTGGGGGTAATCATCCGGGGAGGCAGTGTCATAGAGTTTCTGGTGCATGCTTCTTGTGTGGACAGATGGGTCATATTGCTAGAGATTGTACTGGGCCACGTGGTAATGGTGGAGGCAGTAATAATGGTGACAATGGAGTTCAGCGTCAGGGTGGTCGGGTGTTTGCCATTACATATAACCAGGCAGCAGGTGCGCCAGGTATTATTTCTGGCACTCTTTTAGTTGGCAATCGTGAGGCTTCTATTTTATTTGATACTGGTTCTACTCATTCAGTTGTGGCTCAGTCTTTTGTTCGGCACCTTGGTGTGCCACCTCAGCATTTAGATTTTGTTATGTCTATTGCTACCCCGATGGGGACTTCTGTAGTTATTTCTGAATTATATCGAGAATGTCCGATCAGTTTTGGAGATAAAATTTGTAGGGCTAATCTTCTTCCGATGGGTATGCACGATTTTGATGTAATTCTTGGAATGGACTGGTTGGATAAGTATCATGCCACTATCGATTGTCAAGCGAATAAGGTTATATTTGGAGATGTGAAGTCTCCGGAGTTCGTGTTTCAGGGTTCACAACCAAGTAGAGTGGTGAAGTTGATTTCAGCTTTGAAGGCTGGGAAATTGATGGCAAAGGGTTGTGAGGGGTATTTGGCGTTTGTGAATGATACCTCTATGGGTGAGTCTCGTATTGAGGATGTTCCGGTTGTTTGTGATTTTTCCGATATATTTCCTGATGAATTGTCAGGGTTGCCACCACAGCGGGAAGTTGAGTTTACCATCGAGCTTGTTCCTGGTGCGGAGCCTATCTCTAAGGCGCCGTATAGGATGGCACCGTTGGAATTACAAGAGTTGAAGGAGCAGTTGCAGGAGCTACTTGATCGTGGTGTAATTCGGCCTAGTGTTTCACCGTGGGGTGCTCCGATTTTGTTTGTGAAGAAGAAAGATGGATCTATGAGGTTGTGCATAGACTACAGGGAGTTGAACAAGATTACAATCAGGAATCGGTATCCATTGCCGAGAATTGATGACTTGTTTGACCAACTCCAGGGGGCGAAGTATTTTTCGAAGATAGACTTGAGATCAGGTTATCATCAGTTGAGGGTAAGGGATGAAGATATCTCTAAGACAGCTTTCCGCACTCGCTATGGGCACTACGAGTTTCTGGTGATGTCATTTGGGTTAACTAACGCTCCGACGGTGTTTATGGATTTGATGAATCGGGTGTTCAGAGAGTACTTGGACCAATATGTTATTGTCTTTATTGATGACATTTTGGTTTACTCAAAGTCTAGGGAGGAGCATGAGGAACATTTTCGTACAGTTTTGGGGATTTTACAAAAAGAGAAATTGTATGCTAAATTCTCTAAATGCGAGTTTTGGTTGGAGCAAGTTGCATTTTTGGGCCACGTTGTGTCTGCTGAAGGCATTAAGGTGGATCCTGCGAAGGTTGAGGCTATCACTAATTGGCCGAGACCTACTACGGTGACAGAAGTTAGGAGTTTCTTGGGTTTGGCAGGGTACTATAGGCGATTTGTGAAAGGGTTCTCTTTACTTGCCTTGCCATTGACTCACTTGTTGAGAAAGGGAACGAAGTTTGTGTGGAATGAGGAACGTGAGAAGAGTTTTGAGGAGTTGAAGAAGCGACTTGTGACAGCTCCAATACTCACATTGCCGTCGGGGACAGGAGGTTATCAGATTTATAGTGATGTTTCTAAGAAAGGTTTGGGGTGTGTTTTGATGCAACATGGTAAGGTGATTGCTTATGCTTCTAGGCAGCTTAAACCTTATGAGGTGAACTACCCCACTCATGATTTGGAGTTGGCAGCAGTAATCTTTGCCTTAAAAATTTGGAGACACTATTTGTATGGAGAGACTTGTGATATCTTCACCGATCATAAAAGTCTTAAATACATTTTCACTCAAAAGGAGCTTAACATGAGACAGATACGTTGGCTGGAGCTTCTAAAAGATTATGATGCAAGAATACAGTATCACCCGGGGAAGGCAAATGTGGTTGCAGATGCTCTTAGCCGAAAGAATTCAGGGAGTGTAGCAACCCTTATTACACAACCTCAACTTATTTCGGATATGGAGCGGCAAGAGTTGGAGTTTTATGTGCAAGGATCAGATGGGATTTTGGCAGGTATGAGAGTAGAGCCATCTCTTATCTCACGGGTTAAAGAAGCTCAGAAGGAAGATGGGGAATTGTGGGGTATGACGCAAAACATAGAGGAGGGCAAGCAACCCGAGTTTCGTATTGATGACCATGGTGTGATTTGGTTGGGTAAGCGGTTATGTGTATCGTCGGATTCAACCATTCGGGAAGCTGTGTTGGCTGAGGCTCATAGTTCGCCATTTTCTATTCATCCAGGTTCCACAAAGATGTTCAGGGATTTGAAGGAGAATTTTTGGTGGAATGGGATGAAGCGAGACGTGGCTGAATATGTGGGTAAGTGTCTCACTTGTCAACAAGTGAAGATAGAACATCAACGAGCTAGTGGTTTGTTGCAACAGTTAGACATACCGGTTTGGAAGTGGGAGGATATCACGATGGACTTCGTGACTGGTTTGCCGAAGACTTTCAGGAAGAATGATGCCATTTGGGTTGTGGTGGACCGGTTGACCAAATCAGCACACTTCTTGGCTATCCATGAGGGTTACTCAGTGGATAGGTTGGCACAGATCTTTCAGCAGGAGATTATTAGACTTCATGGTACTCCGATATCTATTGTTTCAGATCGGGACCCGCGATTCACTTCACGGTTCTGGAAAGGGTTTCAACGAGCTTGGGGCACTCGGCTCAACTTTAGTACTTCTTTCCATCCACAAACCGATGGACAATCTGAGCGGACTATTCAAACGTTGGAGGACATGTTGAGGTCTTGTGCACTTGAGTGGTCAGGAAATTGGGATGATTACTTGAGTCTAGTTGAGTTTGCTTATAACAACAGTTGGCATGCGAGTATTGGGATGGCTCCATTTGAGGCGTTGTATGGTAGGAAGTGTCGGGCACCAACTTGTTGGGATGAGGTTGGTGAGAAGGCCATAGAAGGGCCTGAGTTAGTTCAAATCACTACGGAGAAGGTAGCAGTGGCTAAGGAAAAATTACAGTCGGCTCGATCACGACAGAAGAGTTATGCTGATAAGCATAGGAGGACCTTAGAGTTTGAACCTGGTGAGCATGTGTTTTTAAAAGTTTCTCCTTGGAAGGGTATTCGGCGATTTGGGTTGAAAGGGAAACTTAGTCCGCGTTATATTGGCCCCTTTGAGGTTTTGGAGAAGGTTGGTGAGGTTGCATATCGGTTAGCTTTGCCTCCACAGTTAGCTCATGTGCATAATGTGTTCCATGTGTCGGTATTGAGGAGTTACCATTATCATCCGTTGCATGTGGTGCAATATCCGTTCGATAAGATTCAGGAGGATCTTACATGTGAGGAGCAAGCCGAAGCAATTTTGGACCGTCAAGAGAGGATTATGAGGAGGAAGACAATTCCGTTTGTTAAGGTTTTGTGGAGAAATCATTCGGAACGAGAGGCAACTTGGGAGATGGAGGAGTCTATCCGGGCGGAATATCCGCATCTTTTTGATAATTAAGCACGTTCTTTTTTTTTTTGATTCCGGGGACGGAATCCTTATAAGGGAGAAGTAATGTAATACCCATATTTGTTTTTTTGAGTCCCACATTGCTCCTTTACTCAAACTCTCCTCCTCCCTTAGCCTATATATAGAATATCAACCTTTGCTTTATTTTACCAAACAATTAGTACCTCCAAATTTTGTTTAGTGAGGAACTTTTTGTGTGAAGTCCTTTTTGGTAAGGACCTCCTTAGTAAAAAATTTCAGTATTGAGGGCGTAGGCAGACTGCGAACTTCATAATTTCGGGTATGTTTATTTTCTTATGTATTTAATTAATTTTCCGCATTATTATTCTTGTAGCTTTAATTTTTGTATGCTATTTAGTTTGTTAGTTGATATATTTTTGGTATGTTTTGCTAGTTAATTATTAGTATTTTTGCATTTGTTATTATTATGTTTTATTAAGTTTATTAGTTAATATTTTTTTGGATATATCCTTATTAGTGATTAGCATTTTGGGTTATTAAATTATTGTTATTTTTTTTATATATATACTTGTTTTGTCAGAATATAAGATAACATAGCAGAGTATAATAATAATATTTTTGTTAAGATATATATGTATTTTGGTTAGAATAAAAGGATTTCAGATTTTGTCAAAAAGAAAAGAAACATGATCTTAATCAATTTACTAATGTATTATTTATTTATTCCTTTATTTTTTTTTGTAATTAGTTCCGACGGAGGGAATTTAACGAGTCAGTTTTGCAATATAATCTTGGGTATTACATTGCTTATTCCAGGTACGGATCTCGTACTCCTTCAGCGATACTCTTCTGAAATTTAATTAATTCGTTTTGTTCTTCGTTTTGAATTTCGTTATTAATTCACATAATTGTTTCATGTGAAATTAATATAATAGTTTTATTTTAGCATTGATACATAGAATTCGTATTTGTACTCTTTGAGTTGGATTATCATGTCTAGTATTTATTTTGATAATTGTAGAAATGTATATGTCAATATATTTTGGAGACTTGTGTTGATGATTTATTTGTTTTGACATATACATATTAGAACCCCTTGTTTGTTGATATTATGTCGCATGTGTTGTGACATCATATTTTGTTAGAATATACCGTAGGGTATACTTGAGCTATAACCACCTGTGGGGGTACCACAGGCATGTCGTCTTGGCACGAGAGACATGACACTTCCGTGGCAGTGTGATTAGTCCACGGCGTCTCTGTTTTGTGCTCCGATGGGAGTTGGCCATTTGGTGATTTGTTGTGAGAGGCGTATGGGTCGACCCTAGTTTTTTGTTCTGTTCTGCGGATTGGTGATGTTGTGCCAAACACGCCTTCCGATTTTGCATGCATTTGGATTCGCGGTCCAATGTGTGATTGCCTATGTGGCATTATTTGACTTGTCTATGTGGCAAGCTATATTTCTGAGCTCGGTATGAAATAACACACAGCCAATTGATTCAGCCTATTACTTCGTTGTGTTAGTTCTGTTCGGTTCAGTTCAGTTCATTAATTGATTTTATTAATTCAGTTCATTATTTTTGTACTATATATTCGTACTGGGCAATTGGCTCATGCTGTGTTTTTCCTTCCGGCAGGTAATCAGGGGGATCAAGGGCAAGTGTGACGAGAATTTTCCTTTTATCCAAGTGGTTTAGATATTTTGTTTAGGCTTTGGTATTTTGATTTGTGTTATGGAGATATTCAGTTATTGGAGCTGTAATAAATATTTTTAAATTGTGGTTTGATCCAGTTGACTTTTGGAGATTATTATTATTGGAGTTTTATTTTGAGGCATTGAGCTATTGATTTATTTTATTAGTTCTGTTGTGCTTTGCACGTGACCTTCCTTTCCTATTCATTCGGGAAGGGGGTGTTACAGGTAATCTCCAATCCTTGTGGAGTAGGACAATCTCATAGATACAACTAATCAACTACAAATCACAAATACCGTTTAATCCGAGTGTTTTGTCACTTGAATAAAAAATGTCTGTGGTTACAAATTATCCATGTGAATCCCTTAGCATTTGCCACTATGCCATCTGCATTGATTAAAAAATTTATGAGATTTAAAATTACAAAAGAAAAAGTTAAAAGATAATGTTCTCCCAGTTCCAAAAATATATGATTAACTTTGATTTTTTAAAATTAATTTATTATATTTTTAAATTTAAAATTAAATGTAATTTATTTAATTTTTAAAAATAATAAATCTTGTAATTAGTAATAATTTTTTTCTCAATAAATTATAATTTCACATATAATTATATTATCTGAATTAAACAAATTCAAAATATTTTAAATTTACTTTAAAAAACAAAATTAATCATATCTAGTCAACCCAATGAAATACTAATAAAGACTTGTTTGTTTTAGTTTTTTCTTAACAGTTTTTTGCTTCTAACTTCTGAAAAGTTATGAGTGGTGTTTGTTTTAGCTTTTAAGTCCAAAAATTAGAAGCTGAGTACAAATACCTAAATACATAAAAAAGCTGAAAGTTAGAATCACCTCTTGAGATACTTCTCAAATCAACTTCTTAACTCCCAATAAAATAAAATACTTTATTTGTTCCAAAATTAGAGATACATTTTTCTTTTTAGTTTGTTCCAAAATTAGAGATATATTTCTATTTTAAAATTATAAAGTGACATGATATTTTTAATTTGTCATTACTTTTTCACTATCATTTTCAATATTACACCACCACAACCAAATTTGTAGTTAATACTAAGGTTACATTTGAGAACATAAAATTATCTTTAAAAGTCGTCGTTTTATAAATATATCTCTAATTTTAGAACGGAAAGAGTATTATTTTTACCAAAATATTCTTAATTTCAATTACAAAATTACAGAACTGTGTCATTAATATTACAATACCACAAGAATTTAGGTGTCATGTGGTTGGACTAAAATGCCCTTCACTCACTCACACACACACACACACACACACATATATATATATATATATTAATTATATGTAATATTTATATATATATATATATATATTTGTATATATATACTTAATTATATTACTTTATTAATGTATATTACATCTTTAATATACATTAATATGTATACATTAATAAATAAACATAATATATATTAATAACTAATTATATTTTAATATATATTTATAAATAATTAAATATATAATATAAGATTTATGAGCTTATTAGCTTCACAACTTATTTGCCAAACAATCCTTCACAATTTTTGAAGAAGCATAATCAGTTAACAGTATACTAGTTAACAACTTTTAAAGAATTAGAATCAAAATTAGCTTTTTAGAATCAGAAACAAAAGCTAAAAATGAAAAAGTGGAGACAAACAAGGCTTAAATAAGCTAGGTTATAATGGGTACACTTCTAAATTCTCATGCATGATGATTTGAAGGGTGAGTGATACAAATCTTAACTTCTTTGACCCACCTTGAAAAACTACCTAGTTACCTAAGGAAAGAGGCTAAAGCTTATATCAACCCACACCAAATTACATTTGTAATTACCTAAGGAGAAGAAGATAGGCTAAGACCTATATCAACCCATACTAAGTTACATTTGTAATTGATGTGAGACTATTTTTTACGGTTAATACACCCACCTTGCAAAGCCGGTCACCCCGTTTACGAGTCCCGACTTGTAAGTATGGGGCTCTCAATGAAAGCACCAATAATATAAACATTAGCTTCTTTGACCCACCTTAAAAAGTTAGTTACCCAAAAGGAGAGGTTAAAATCTATATCAACCCACATCAAATTACTTTGTAACTGATGTGTAACTATATATATTCTTTACGATTTAGTATATAGTTGTCATCAGTGATACAACAATTAGCCGTACATGTTTCACAATAATATTCTTATTAGCCGTACATGTTTCGCAATAATATTCTTGCTTGACAAAGCTAGGCCAGCAGCCAAATACCTCATATATATATATATATATATATATATATATATATATATATATATATATATATATATATATATATAGGTAAGGAAAACAATCGAGTATGTCAGATTAGGGCACAAAATGATGAATAACATTAATGCATGGGACTCTCAGGTTTTCATACTTATTATCCGTAGCCTTATACATAACCGTAGCTTTGTGGTCATATATTAATCTTCTTGTCACAACCACCTTGTTGTTTTGTGAGATGATTTTATTTAGAGACTTTTCTAAGAGTAATAATGTTAGTGATATATAGTTTTTTTTTCTTTTTCTTTTTGGGACATTAGTAAAAAAGACATATAGTTCGTAAATCAAGCAAAATTTTAGTTCTATATCTCTTATTGCGAAAGAAAATTTTAACCGCGCCTTCTTTATTGATTATTATGTCAACAAAAATCCTAAAAAATATTTTATCCGTTCCAAAATAAGAGATACAATCTGATTTTTGAGGTCAAACGACGACATATTGAACTTCAAATTAATGTGAATTTATTTAATTTTAGTTAATATAATTGTATAGTATATAACAAAAACTATTAATCACAAAAATTATTTCATTCTAAATTTTTGTGAGTCATACTAATTTTAAAATTTAATATGTCATCGTATGCCCTCAAAAGTCAAATTGTATCTTTAATTTTAGAATAGAGGAAGTACAATTTAGTACTTTATTAGAAGAGCAAACCAATGCAGTACAATGAGTTGAAATAGTTTTAAATTTAAATTTTTTGATAGAAAAATATTTTTATGCAAAAAGTGTTTTTTTTTTGGAAAACTAAAAAACAATACCAGGGATGATTAATCATTCATTCAATTAGAAAGTTCCAAAATTAGCGTAAGTATGGCTTGAACTTTATTATACATGTAATTAATATATATTTTCGCAGTCTCGTAAAAATTAACTTAGTCTGATTTTTTTAATTAAATTAATTATTTTTATAATCAAAATTTATACTAATTTTTTTTTGTAAATCTTGACCAAATATATATGCTATATATGTCTGGTCAAGATTTAAATGAAGTTATGACCTTCTGTGGTTAGAGGCATGGAAGACAGTGAGTTGTTTTTTCCCCAATCTTTTTTCTCTTCTTTATTCGTTCTTCCGATCTCTCTTCTTTCAGCATAATTGAAAATGGCCTTCTGTGGTCAGAGGCATGGGTTTTCACTGGGACCGTAAACGAGTCGAGTCGAGTTAAGCTTTGACTTGCCGAGCTCAAACTCGTCTAAAAGTAAAACGAGTCGAGTTGGGCCAGGCTTTAAACGAGTCTTAAATTATGTGTACAAACTCAACTCGTTTATAAACGAGCCGGACTCGAGTTCGAGCTGGGCTTAAGCGAGTCGAGTCAAGTCGAGTTGAGCTTGAGCTCAAGTCCGACCCATTTTTTTTATTTATTTTTTAAAATTTTATTTATTTTCACCTTTCTTTTGAATTTTTTATATATATAAGTGCAAATTAAGCCATCTAGGAGCTTAATATCATACACAAACATAATTAGGAACTTTATTTTAATTATTTTTATTTTTTATTATATAATTTATATATATAAAATAAAATTTTAATTATATACTTGTTAAGCGAACCGAGCTTAAACTAGTCAAACTCGAGTCGGGCTTAAACGAGTCGAGCTTGAGTCGGGTCTAAATGAGCCGGACTCGAGTCGAACACCACACTGTTTGAGCTTGGCTTGTTTAACTAAACAGGCTTAAAGTCTTGTTCGAGTTCAGCTCGTTAACGAGTTTGAGTTTGAGTTCAAGCCGAACTTAGTCGAGTCAAGTCGGGCCGGACTCACGGGCAACCTAGTTCGCTTATAACCCTAATTTGCACCATATATTGTAGCCATCGCATCACTATCAACACCAATAGCACAGGTACCTTTTAATTTGGGTACTGACCAACCACCATCACAAAATAAATTTCCCCGCCACAAAATAAATTTTGCCGTCACAAAATAAATTTTGCCGTCATCGGACTTTGATGCCGAAAGAGAAGAGAAGAAGAGAAACGATCTCCATGCCTTTGGAAACTCTGAACTTCAGAACTCCCGACTTTTGGACCTCTAATTTTCTAAAAAGCACTAATTTTTAAAATCTTGACCGTGAAAATATGTTTTGAACTATAAAAAATATACTAAATGAAATAACGCGAATAGTTAATAGTAACTATGAATCTCTCTATTTGTGTTTGACAGAAATGACCTTGTTACTGTATAAATTGGATATGTCCCTTAAATTTAATTTAGTGTACCATTCAGATAAGTTAAGGTAAGGTAAGGTGGGGTGGGGTGGGGTGGGGTGGGGTGGGTTAAATGCGGTAGAAGCACCCACCATGTGTGCACTCTGCCCAGAGATTTTTGGGAGTAGGATGGTTTGAATGGAAATATAATGAAAGGGAATCCGATAAATGGGCAGTCCAAACATTGGGAATCCAACCAGGAATATTATTAGCAGCAGCAGCAGGGGCTTTTGCTGAAAGATATGCCATGGGAGTTTGTGCGAGTAAGATTATTTTGTTTTTATTTTTTTTATAATTTAATTGTGGGGGCACCTCCTTCTGTTCCCTTCAGTTCTCACTCTCTTTATATATGTATTTAATTATTTATGATTTATTAGGAACTCTTTCAGTTTCTCAGTTCCACATAACTTGTAGTTAACTTGTAGTCCAGGAGCCATCAAGTGCATTCAACTATCGGTTACATTTCATATTTTTGCTCCTTCCATTTTGAGCCTGA
Organism: Aralia elata; assembly: GCA_034770075.1. Taxonomy (NCBI): domain Eukaryota; kingdom Viridiplantae; phylum Streptophyta; class Magnoliopsida; order Apiales; family Araliaceae; genus Aralia; species Aralia elata. Next base: position 32,774,384 of record CM068377.1, read on the forward strand.
CTGAGTTTCTAATGTAAATGGTAGCATATGGATCAAGACTGAAGTTGCTAACTACTTTGCTGAGTTTAGTCCAGGCTGTTTATTAACCCACATTTTTTATTTTAGTCCGTTTCACAATTAGAGAGATAGTTAGAGATATTGTGTTTGTTTGTCGACCAATTTATGAAGTGATCAATGAGTTTAGAGTTTCAAAAGTATTTATAAATTTTGTAAGTTTACAAGTAATTTATTTTAAATACAATTTATTTAATCCACAAATCTAACGTTTGGAGTTTAAACGTAGCGCATCATTTTTGTGGGATGATCAAACGAATACTATCGCTGTAAAAACTATAAATGCTAGCCATAATTTAAAAACAAATAAAAATTAAAGTCGTTGTTTTAGTAATGATTCATGGTTAGCGTTAATTATGAAAACGTGCTTCAAATCCACGTAATATTATATCGAAAAAGTTATATTACGATAAAACATGTTAGTTTTGTTGTGAGCAGGCACATTGAACAACTAATGTAATAATGAGAGATATATTTGATACACATTAAAGACAAAAAAAATAGGATTACTATATATATATATATATATATTACATAATATATTATGCTTCCTTTGTCCATGATTATTCCGTCTTTTCAGTTCCCAAACTGTTGTAATGCATACCCACCTATTAACTCTCAAATTTGTCACTCAAAATTTCTCAGCATGTTTAACCATTGACTTGAATGTGAACCTGCACAAAAGGAATTATCAAAAAATATTTGACGGCTTGGACCGTCGGGAAATACCTCCAGTGTGAGAGTAAAAACATGTTTCAAAATGTGTTAACAATGGAGGAGATGGTATTTATTAAAGTTAAAATGCGTGTCTTTATCTCTATTGTTAACCTGTATTTATAGTTTTACTACACTATCTTAATAGGGTTACAATTTCTCATTAGAATTGTATAGAGAGATCTTATTAGAAAAGATAAGTACCATACAAGGATTAGTGTTAGATATGGTAACTACGTGGTGCCTTAGTTGGCAAGATAGTAACCCAAACCTATTAGACTTAAGAGTTGGTTATGGGTGCATAGGATATAATGGCCTGGAATCGGGCACAATTCAAGCAACCCATTATATAAAATGTGCAGCCTAAGATTGCCAACCACTCTTTCAAAGAATGGAATGAAGTGGGGGAGTAAAATAAATATTGGTTTCGGGAGCCCGAAGAGCATATTAGGATCGAAGGCAGAGCCCAAATGGAAAGGGGAATCTGTTAGGCTTGTATATAGTGCGAACATGCAATTAAATTACATAAATAGTACATAAGCGCAATAAAACGGATTTTAAAATTTTTCATACAAACCATCACCATGATCATCCTTGTGATCAATTATCAATTAAACGAAAGAGATAGAGATATAGAATTATACCCTCGTGAATCAAAGCTTCCCCAGGTACAAGTTCACCTCCAATTCCTTCGCGTTCTCCTTGAATTCCACCGATTAAATTTCTTCCTTTGATCAACGTTAGCCACCCAAGTGTTTGGCCTCTAGAGGTGATCCACCAAGGAATAATAGTTGTTCAAGAAGATGGGTGTTGGCAAAACCCTAGTTTCTATCTCTATAGAAATTGCAAGTACTTTCTCTCTTCAATTCTTATGGAAGAGTGTGTAACTGTCTAACCCTAAATCATGATAAGACTCCTCTTATTTATAGATATAGGGAACCCTCCTAAACTATTTAGGATTAGGGTTTTTATTTTAATTAAATTCCTTTAATTAATTAAACTCTTAATCCAATTAGGAATTTATGAGAGTACTTTTATTAATTAATTCCCAAACCCTTTTAGGAACTAAATAATAATAATAGTAATAATAATAATAAGACTCCTCTTATTAATTTATATTTAATATATCCAAAATATTAAATAATAAATATCAAGCTATTTAATTTATTCTATCTCCATAGATTAAATTAAATACACTAACTTATTATTACAATTATGTCATTTACTTCTTAAACAAATATTTTTCTTTTGCGGTGTGACCCTTTAGGTTCTCCATATTAAACCGGTTGTGAATAAATCAATTAGAAAAATTCTAATCTTATTTAAATAAATAAATTAACCTATTTAATTTATTTAAATAAATAATATTTATTCTACAATAAGGGTAAGCCCCCTTAGCGATCAACGACTTTCCAGATAATATAGATTTCAACATTAATCACAAAAGAACCTTTTAGTGCATAGTTACCGTACAATTCAATCCTTCTACCATACAATGTCCCAATTAAATGCAAGACATGGAATTACTGTCAAGTCTTATTTTATTTAATTATATGTATTTAGATTCTTAAATGCACAACTCCGATTAATGTAAATTAGAAACTCCTTTCTAATTTCATTTTGCTTTGGCCAAAGATTTCTGAGTTGTCATTTATTAAATCACATAGGACATTCACTCTTTTTACTAGAAGTGGTAGATTCTTTGTTGACCATTCACCTATCTCCATGTACAACTTATTATACCCAATCATACCCTTTGATATACCCTATGGGTCTTAAGGGACATGTCAAAGTATAACTCATCACACATAAGATACTATGATTATCTCAAGTCCAAAGATCACTTGTACTACTATCACTAGAGGAATTCCTATTGACAGGCGAGTAAAACTCCATTAGGTATTCCTTAGCGAGCCACGTTCAGTGAACTTATTCTCTAATAAGCACCTACATACTTGCTTTAGTGTCTCCACACAAATGATTATGGGATCAATCATTCTCTTCATAAGAGCAAACAACGTATGTACTAATCTATCCGGATTCACTAATCCCCTTTTTAGTAATCCATCAATTAGGAACGATTTTAGTTTGTGAGCTATCTTGAATTTAGATCTCATTAGCATGATCCCCATCATGATTCTAAAAGCATTATTCAAAACTATGGGTTTATCACATTTAATATAACAGCACCATGTAGATAATATAAAATGCCTTTAACAAACGAATAAGATTACAAATTATATGCTACATCATATCAAATATGATTGGTTTGTGTGCATACTACTTTCAAAATCCAATTTATTAGATTGGTCACCCTTATTAGAAGCGATGCTTTTATCCTTTGAAGAAGGAAGTGATCTGCTCAAATGTGGGCTTATTGATGTCCACCGAGCCCAAAAATGGGCTTCTTAGAAGTGAACACATAGGGCTTAAAACTGGGTCCAACCCAAAATGTTATTTAAAGTAAGGAGCCTTATTTAAGCGCATGCAAGCATCATAAAGGTCATGACAGTGCACTAGGGTAACCAGGACACGCGCACGTATGTTTCGGGATAGGTGCCCCATTACTACCCTAGCCGTGAGATCATTATTAAAGGAGCGCCAAATCTCAATATAAATAGAGAGAGTGGAAACTATCACACTTTTCTGGTATTTGTGAGATCAGAGCTATTTGAAGAGAAAGAATATAACCCTAACTTCCTTTCGGTAGCAGAGTCGACATCGATTTATCTTCAATCTTCAAATTTCATCTTATTCTCAGTAAGATCCTTTTCTTCTTCTTGTTTTCACTTTCCATTATCTGTAAATGGCTAGTTCTTCTCATAATTTAGGCCCGTCTTCTTCCTTCCGTATTGAGGAAGAAGTTACAGTAGTTATGGATGGGATTCCCGTGGGGAAAACGTATAAACTCCCTGTTGTGGAGCATTTTAGGACTCCCTAAGGAAGTAAAGGCGCACAATAGGGTCAAATATGCTAGGGATATTTATAGGACAACGAATACTCCCTTAGAAATCTCTGAAGTAGATATAGAACTACTAAAGACTGAGTTTTACATCCTTGAGGATTACGAAGTTAAGAAACCCAGTGAGGAAGATATGATGTACTGACAACCCAATGGTGGGTGGATTGCCATGTCAAGGCACCTCCTTTTATTTGGCTTGTGCTTTCCTCTTCAGGAGTTTGTTCTTAAACTCCTTCATACCACCAGTCTTAGTTTGACCTAACTGGTGCCAAACTCTTACATTTATCTTCATAGTTTCATGGCATTTTGTCATAATCAGGGTATTAAACCTATTAGGATAAATGTATATTTGATTTGATGATGATATAATGTATATTTATAACTAGTAGCTTTTGTGAAGTCCTTATAATGAAATTAATATAAAAAGACTTAGATTAGAAGATCAAAACTGTTAGGTTGATCTATTTTGTTGAGTAAATTGAATGTATAACTATAGGAAATTAAACGATCGTAAAGCTGTTTAAGTCGATCGTAAAGCTTACTGAATGATCGTAGAGCATACTGGTCAAGGTCACAGATCGTAGAGTATGCTAAGAGTTCATAAAACAAGTTGAAGATCGCAGAGTCTGCCAAAGATCGTAAAGCTGTTTCCTCTGATATAGTAAAGCTCATTGAAGACCATAGAGTCTGAAAGAGATTGTAGAGCTCATTGAAGATCCTAGAGCTTATAGAACGTAGAGCTTGCCAATCATAGAGTCATCAAGCCAGATACTCTACAACCACCATGAAACTTTACGATTAAGAAAATCGCAGAGTATATCAACTCTTACAATAGTCTGACATTGTCAAGACTCATAGAGTGAAGATCCCAAGATAGTTGCTGAACATTTTAAGATTAAAAAGAAGATCAGATCGAAGTGTATCTAACAGCTAGTTCGGTGAAGTGACAACTACCCACGTGCATGTCTCTGCAGTAGTCTGATGTGATATATCACAGCCGAAAGCAAGCTGACACATACTCTCCCAAAAGTCAACAATGAGAGATCTTTTAAGATCAGAGCATTAAATGAGCAACGACAACTTCCAAATAGGACAATCTCGAGGATGTCTATAAGAGGCACGCAGATTCAATCCAACAATAACGAACACATATCAAACAAGTTGAATTACTGCCAAACTCTTAAGAACACTACTTTACGAATCAAGAACTATTTGTTCTGCTGCTAAGTCTTTCATTTCTAGACTTAAAGCCACTTAGTAGCACCTCCAACTTAATCTATATCTTAATGATTGTTCAGGTCTTAGTGACCTTTGTAATCAAGTCGTAGTGATTTGAAGGAATTTAAGTAATTCAGTTGTTGTAACTGTTCTTTGTGAACAGATTTAAATGATCAACCATCCTTAGTGGATTATTCCTACTCGAAGAGTAGAGGAGTGGATTAGGAGATATTTGTTCTCCGAATCACTTAAAATTCCTTATGTCTTTTTAGTTTCAGCATTTACATTTTTGTAAAGTTATTTATATTTCTTTGTGACTTAATTCCATCTGTGTGCTAAACTTAGAACTGTGACTTTCCTAAATCTTTGAAAGGGAAATTTTAAATTATTATTCTGCTGTGCATAATTAAATTAACCCGCTTAATTTATAAGTTGGTAATACTTATTTAAAAGAAAAGTTTTCAAAAGGATCTATTCAACCTCCTTCTAGATCTCTAAGTGCCTTTGGGGAATAATAAGTGGTATCAGAGCAGGTTCTCATAATCAAAGCTTAAATCGCTTGAGTAGATCAATGACACAAAATAAAACTAGTTCTGAGCTTGGTGGTAGAAACAAGCCACTCCTATGTAATAAAGATAAATTAGCTAAAAAGTATGAATACAGGCGTACATGGATGCATTTGATGAGGAGCTATTTGATGCTATTTTAAATGGCCCATATGTCCCCACGAAGCTAGCTCCAACAATAGAAGATTCAAACAAGGTTGCGGTCAAGTAAATGACTAAATATACTGATATGGAAAAGAAGCTCGTGTAGCTCGATAAAAGAGCCAAGAACATTCTATTCATGGCTTTGGAGGATGATCTATTTGAGAACGTGGTCAACTGCAAGACGACAAAGGAAGTGCGAGAAGCTCTCCTGGTGATACGCGAGAGAACTGAAGAAGTTAGGGAAAATAAGTAACCCCTACTGACTTAATAATACGAAATGTTCTCCTATGTCCCTAGCAAGAACATAACAACTTATGAGAGGTTCAACATGCTGCTCAACTCCCTCAGAGCATTTGGAAAGGTTTATCCCAACAAAGACCTTAATATTAAATTCATGAGAGCTCTGCCAAACAAGTGGGATGCAAAACCCACTGCGATAAAGGAATCGAAGAATCTGCATGAGATGACTGTGCAGAAGCTCTACACTAATCTTCTTACCTACGAGCTCGAGCTAAACCAAAGGGCAGAAACTATTTCAGAATCCAAGAGGAAAGAAATAGGAGCTGCTCTTAAAGCATCATATGCAACTTCTAAAGTCCTAGTTGAAGATGATTCTGATGATGAAGAAGACGATGATGAAGACATTGCTCTGCTTGCCAGAAGATTAAGGAAATTAATACGAAAAGGCAGAAGTAGCAAGCCCAGGAGATACGACAACAACAATAGTAGAAATCGTGATCACTTAAAGGATCTGTGCTACAATTGTAAAAAACCGAGTTATTATATTGCTGAGTGCAACAAGCCTCTGAAAGAGGAGCTGAAGAAAGACAAGAAGAAAAAAGAATAAGCTCCAAAGAAAGAATTCAAAGGCTTCAGAAAGTTCTAGAAGAAGGATAACGACTTTGTTGTAGAGGGTTCGTGGAGTGATTCTGAGAATGATTTAAGTTCAAAATTAAGTGAAGATGAAGGACCCCCAGATGGCCAACTTGTGTCTTATGGCCATAGAAGCAGACAACACCACTGATAATCAAGAAGTTGATAGCAGTGAGGTATTTGATTTTAATTCTCCAAATGTAGATATAGATGATTTAAGAGCTGTATTGCATGACATTACATCTGATCTGCATAAATATATGAAGTGGTTCAGGGTTCTATCAAAGGACCATTCTCTTCTTTAAGAGGAGAAAGAGAAAGTACAAGTGGAGTTAGAAACAACTCTATGAATTGCTGGCTCTATGTCTAATCTTGAAGCTGAGAATGAAAGATTGAGAAAGATAACTAAACGATCGTCACAGAGAGAATCAAATCTGGTTTCTAAAATTGAGGAACTAGAAAAGACCATCTCTATGTGGAATAGGTTTTGTTCTTCCATGGACTCCCTGATCACAAGTTAGAAAGCAGTCTCAGACAGACTAAGTTTAGGATTTGGGGAGTCATCCTCAGATCGGAGTGTGAACACGACACTGGAGATTAACAATAACAGTGCTTCTACCTCCCATAAAAGTATTGTGTTTGTGAAATCTACAGAGGTTACAGAGTTGAGTATTCTATGTTGTACGATTTTTGTTGATCAAGTTGTGATCCCTTAGAACAACAGATCACACACTGGTCTAGGGTTCAAGAAACAGCAGGGTAAGCCAAACACTACCTTCAAGCCTCGAAGGATCATAGAGTCAAGTAATACTTACTCTACGAACCAACTAGGCAAGAAACGTAGAGTTGACTTTCACTCTATGAAATTTCAAAATCGTAGAGCAATGTGGAAGCAGAAAGAGTATAAGCCCAGAAGAAAGGCTGTAAGTGTCTATAGTCCACACGTGTCCTTGAAGAGAAGGAATCCACACACACACACACAAGTATGCATCATATAAAATGTTATAATTGTTATAAATATGGAAAAGTTGTTGCCTTGTGTTATTATGATTATTATTTTGTTCATTATAGACCTAGAATTAAGCAAGTCTGGGTCCCAAAAGGAACTAACAAATCAGGACCCACACAAATCTGGGTACCAAAGTAAAAGTTAACTTTTATTGCAGGAAAGGAGTTCCACTAGGTTAATTTGGTATCTTGATAGTAGATGCTCGTGGCACATGACCGATAATAAAGATCTCCTGTTCAACTTCAAAGAAAATGATGGTCCTATAGTTGTCTTTAGAGACAACAACTTTAGAAAGACTCAAGGATATGACTCTATTGGAAATGGTGCAGTATCTTTCAACAAAATGGCATTTATTGAAGGATTAAAGCACAATCTCCTAAGCATCATCCAACTATGCAATAAAGGGCATTAAGTGATCTCCCTCAACAACTAGTGTCAAGTTAGAGACCTGGAATCGAACTTGTTGAAGCTAACTAGAACTAGAAAACGCAATTTATATGTGGTGAATCTTGCAGAACTGAGTTCAACTGAAACTGCCTGCTTCTTTGCTAAAGCGTAATAAGACATCAGCTGGCTGTGGCATCGAAGATTATCTCATTTGTACTTCAGAAACATGTCAAAGCTTGCTTCTAAAGATCTAGTTTCAGGTTTACCAAAGCTCAATTTTTTAAAGAAAGCCTTGCAACGCCTGTTAGTTAGGAAAATAAATAAGAGTCTTATTCAAAAGCAAGACAGTTAACTCCAATGATAGGCCTCTGCAACTACTTCACACAGATCTATTTGGGCCTATTCTAATTGTCAATCTTGGAGGAAAAAGATACTCACTGGTCATAGTGGATGACTATACCAGATTCACATGGGTATTCTTCTTGAGCTCTAAGGATGAGACCAGCTCCCAATTGATCAAATTCTTCAAGCTGGTCGAGAATGAGAAGGGTGAGAAGATCAGGGTATAAAGAGTGATCATAGAAGAGAATTCGACTTCTGTGAGGTGGACAAGTTCTATGAAGAAAATGACATTAATCATAATTTCTCAGCTCCAAAAACTCCATAGCAAAATGGAGTAGCTAAAAGGAAGAACAAAATTCTCATAGAGGCAAAAAGGACTCTGATAGACTCCACGGCACGCTTGCGTGAGGTGGTCGTCGCCCGGATCGTTTCTAACAAGTTGATAGGATGGATAGCTTGTAACACCTTAACCCCTCGCCTATATGTAGACGGTAATCTTAGTACAATTGCTTGCTTAGGAAATTTGCGGAGGATGAACACCAACGACACTTCGACCCTTTGCTTATATTGAAGCGATAATCTCGGTACTATCGACGATTGATGCGGTAGAAGACGCCACACACAACTATGAATGGTTGTATGATAAGTCAATTATGAATCTAAAAAGAAGAACTAAGGAATACTTACGAATTCTTCAAAGAACCACAAGTAGAGAAACAAACTCACAATAGTATTGATAATCTGAAAATTGATATGAATGAATGATTTTACATCCTAGCATCACTTGGTATTTATAGGAACTCATGGTGTGCTAAACCATCATCATAAGTCAAGATCTAACAACTAATCACATCACATGTATCAGCCACCCAAAAGAATTTAACAATCCCAAAACATGTGATGTGTTTAAAAAGTCCAAATCAGACAACTATAAACTGATCAGCACATTGCAAGCTATTTTTCACACCTGATAAAATTTCGAATTTGGACTTGGGCCAAGAATGAAAATTGTATCCCTGGAGTTTCTAATGAATTTAGGCTTTTGAATCATCTCATTTGGAGTTTGGAAACTCAAGTTATGGCCAAAATACGAACTGATGTCAAACTAGTCCAAAGTGCGGAAATGCTGATTCTTTTGTGTTGGTTCGGGTATGCTTGCTTCCAATGTGTTTATGAACTTCGCGTGCTTGTAACCCGTCTCTATAACCTCTATGCTCGATCCAACCTCGGTCCATAATTTATGAATCATCCCGTTAAGTCCTTCTTTGAAGCGTTTAGCTCGTGTCCTCGTAATGGGTCCAAGTGGCATATGCAATGGATCCACTTGTGTTTTGTCAAGGGCTTGTGAAACTAAGGATGTCCTCATCATACCTCTCCTCTTGAAAAGGATTTGTCCTCAAATCTTCACCTACGTCAAACGGGCTTAGATCAGAAACAATTGAAAGTTGCACTAACATTATACTCACCGGGTAAGTCCAATTTGTAAGCATTGTTGTTAATGCGTTCAAGCACTTGAAATGGTCCATCTCCTTTTGGAAGTAATTTCGAACGCCTTTGAGCAGGAAATCTTTCCTTACGCATGTGTAGCCATAACCCAATCCCCCGGGTTCGAAGATTACTTGACGCCGACCCTTGTTGGCCTGTTTGGCATATTGATCCGTCCTCTTCTTCAATGTTGAGTCTTGTATTCTCATGTATCTGCTTAACAAAATCAGCTTTGTTTTTGCCATCCATGTTAGTATACTCGGAAACAGGTAATGGTGACAAATCCAAGGGTGTTAAAAGGATTAAAGCCATACACAATTTCAAAAGGTGAGAATTTAGTAGCAGAGTAAACAGACCTATTATAAGCAAACTCAACATGTGGTAGACACTCTTTTCCCAAACCTTAATATTCTTTTTAATGATAAACCCTCAATAAAGCAGATAGAGTTCTATTAACTACTTCCGTTTGGGCCGTCAGTTTGTGGATGACAAGTAGTTGAAAACAGCAGTTTAGTTCCTAGTTTACACCACAAAGTTTTCCAAAAATAGCTTAAGAACTTTAGCATCTCTATCCGAAACAATTGTTCGGGGCATGCCCATGCAAACGTACAATGTCTCTAAAGAATAAATCAGCAACATGGGATGCATCATCAACTTTGTGGCATGGGATAAAATGTGCCATTTTTGAAAATCTATCCACGACCACAAATATAGAATCATGACCATGCTTAGATCTAGGTAAACCCAATACAAAGTCCATAGACAAATCAATCCAAGGTTCACTCGAAATAGGCAATGGTGTGTATAACCCATGGGGTTGAACACGAGATTTAGCTTGACGGCATGTAATGCATCTATCACAAATTCTTTCTACATCTCGTTTCATATGGGGCCAATAGAAATGTTCTTTTATCACAGATAAGGTCTTATCAACGCCAAAATGTCCGATCAAACCACCCCCATGTGACTCTCGAACCAATAACTCACGCAAAGAACATGCAGGTATACATAATCGATTCTCACGAAACAAGAATCCATCCATCTTGAAGTATTTACCTACAATATTCTTTTCACAAATTTTAAACTCTTCACAAAAATCATGGTCATTATCATATAATTCTTTGATTTGTTCAAAACCAAGTAATTTTGTGTCAAGAGTATTTAACAACACATACCTTCGCGAAAGAGCATCGGCCACGACATTTTCCGTACCTTGCTTATAGCGAATGACGTATGGAAATGTCTCGATGAACTCCATCCATCGTGCATGTCTCTTGTTCAACTTGTGTTGGCTTTTCAAATATTTCAATGATTCATGATCCGTGTGAATCACAAATTCCTTAGGCCACAGGTAATGTTGCCAAGTTTCCAATGATCGAACCAAAACATATAACTCCTTGTCATAAGTAGGATAGTTCAAAGCTGATCCACTCAATTTTTCATTGAAATATGCCACTGGCTTTCCTTCTTGCATTAACACAGCTCCAATGCCTAATCCTGAAGCATCACATTCAATTTCAAAGGTCTTAGTGAAATTAGGCAATACAAGTAAAGGAGCGTTAGTTAATTTTTCTTTAATCAAATTAAACGCTTTTTCCTGTGCATCACCCCACTTGAATCCTACACTCTTTTTAATTACTTCGGTGAGTGGTGCTGTGACTTCGCTGAAGTTTCTTACAAACCGTCTATAGAAACTTGTGAGCCCATGGAAGCTACGAACTTGACTGACATTCGTAGGAGTTGGCCATTCTTGGATTGCACGTACCTTTTCTTCGTCAACCTGTACTCCCTGTGCACTAACAACAAAGCCAAGGAACACAACTCGATCCGTACAAAATGTGCATTTGTCCATATTAGCATACAATTTTTCTTTCCGAAGCACTTCTAGGACAGATTTTATATGCAATGCATGCTCTCCTAAATCTTTACTGTAGATCAAGATATCATCAAAGTAGACAACTACAAATTTTCCAATGAAGGATTGCAAAACATGGTTCATTAATCTCATGAATGTGCTAGGAAGTATTAGTTAAACCAAAGGGTAAGACTAACCACTCGTATAATCCATATTTTTGTTTTAAAAGCAGTTTTCCATTCGTCACCCTCATGCATTCTAATTTGATGATAACCACTCTTTAAATCTATTTTAGAAAACACACAAGATCCATGCAATTCATCTAACATATCATCTAACCTAGGAATGGGATGCCGATACTTTACCGTGATGTTATTTACCGCTCGACAATCAATGCACATGCGCCACTTCCCATCTTTCTTAGGTACTAAAATAACTGGTAACCGCACATGGACTCAATGCTTTCTCTCACGAACCCCTTGTCCATTAGCTCGTCAACTTGCCTTTGCAATTCCTTCGTTCCTCGGGATTGCTTTCGGTATGCCGGGCGATTTGGAATGGTCGCGCCGGGGACAAAGTCAATTTGATGTTCAATTCCCCGAATTGGTGGTAATCCTTGGGGAAGCTCCTCGGGGAAATACATCTTGATAATCCTACAAAAGAGTAGAAATAACACTAGGCAATGAAGTTTTATTAGCGTTAGTAATTCAAAAGTGCCTCCCTATACCGAAGTAAGTACAATCATTGGCTTTTTAGAATCCAAAGCTCGCCTTACATCACTCCTTTTTTGCAAAAAATATTTGTTTTTCTCTCTTCTCCTTTCTTTTTTTCTCTCTCTTTTTGTTTTCTTTTCATGATCTCTCTGTAAGTGTATTTGATCCTCATGCACCTGTTTTGGTGACATAGGACACAAGGTAACTTTTCTTTGATTGTGAACAAAAGAGTAATTAATTAGTAAAACCGTCGTGTTTTTACTCGCCGATCGAACTGCCAAGGTCTCCCAAGTAGTAAATGACCTGCCTGCATAGGAACTACATCACAAAGGATCTCATCTAATCAACATACTTCCCAATTGTAAACGGTACTGATACTTGCTTGGTAACTTTGATGTCGCCGCTGTCATTGAGCCACTGCAATCGGTATGGGTGAGGATGTTTGGATGTTGTAAGTCCCAATTTCTCCACCATTGTGATGCTTGCCACATTTGTACAGCTCCCACCATCAATTACAACACAACAGATCTTACCATTTACCATGCATCTAGTATGAAATAGATTCTCTCTTTGCTCGCTGCTTTCTTCCTTTACCTGTGTACTAAGCATTCTCCGTGTAACTAACACTTCGCCATGCATAACAACCTCTCTATCTTCCTCCAACGGTGGCATAGAGTCATTGTCACTATCTTCTTCCTCGGTCTCCAAATCCCCATTATCAAGCAATAACATAGTTCTTTGATTTGGGCATTGATTTACAATATGTCCCCTGCCTTGACATTTAAAGCATACAATATCTCGATTACGACTAGTAGAAGGTGTTTTAGTTTTACCTTGCATCACTTGATTAGCCGCTCCCTGCTTGATTTCTGGCTTTGGTTTGAAAACAGTTGGCTTTTCCTCACGCTTCACATTATTAGATTTCCATGATGAACCTGTGGTAGTGTTTATTCGCTGGCCACCTCTCCTCTTAAGTTGCTTCTCTATTTTGATAGCCATGTGCACCATGTCTTCCAATACCACATAATGTTGGCGCTCCACCAAATCTGCAATATCCCAATTTAAACCTGTTGAAAATCGGGCCATGGTTGCCTCATTATCCTCGTCGATGTCAGCTCTAGACATTAGCATTTCCATTTCTTTGAAGTAGTCCTCCACACTCTTGTTTCCCTGTCTCAAATTTTGTAAGTTTCGAAACAGATCTCGATAGTAGTGGCTTGGGACAAACCTCTTTTTCATTACAACTTTCATATCTGCCCAAGTCTCTATTGGACGTTCTCTGCACCTCCTTCGGCTGGTCATCAATTGATCCTACCAAGTAACTGCATACTCTGAAAATTCGGTAGCTGCAATCCTAACTTTCTTGAGTTCCTAGTAGTTGTGACAGTCAAAGATCCATTCCATTTTCTTCTCCCACTCTAAATATGCCTCGGGGTCACTCCTGCCTTGGAATGTGGGAATTTTCATTTTGATGCTATCGAGATTGTTGTCCTCTCGATTTCGGCCGCCTCTATCCTTTGCAAAATGTCTCCTAGGGATAAGGTCAATTTCCCGATCCTCTTCCTCGCTAAACCTTTCATCATAGTAATTTGTCTCCGCTAGCCTTGCTTTCTTTTGTTAGGTCTTTCCTTTTGGGCGCCTACCCGGAGGGATTTGAGTTTGTTCCCCTCGAGTGACACTCAATTGATCGATGCGATCATGCACTTGTTCAATAGCCATCCCCAATTGTCTAGAAAATTCTTTCATCATAGCCTCCATCATGAGTTTTGGGTCAAAATTCGATGTAGAAGGTTCATTTTCAATTGTCTTATCTCTTGTGTTAGACATATTTCCTGCAAAACAAAGATTAGTAGAAAGCAAATTCCTCACCACTTCCTTGCGTGTTTCACTCAAACAATATATCACACAAATATGAAACGCTCGTGTATCACACAAATGGCTTTTACCCTCTAGTAATCTCACTACTCTTGTCTTTTTCCGCTTGTAGTTCTCTCTAATAGGTTCTTTTGGAATTCACACAAATGTTACCTCAATTTTCCAATTTCAATCCAATAAGAATTTATCAAGAATACAATATAGAAGGTATGACTCTTGGAATACCAACAAGACTTCACAATCGTCAAATATGATTCTTTGTAAATGAAATCCCAATAATAACAATCAACAATAATAATTTTCTGCAATATATTTTCTGCAGTTTTTTTTTGGACTAAAATCCAACAATAAAAGTAAAGATAAGTAACTTGATAGGAACTTAGCTTTGATACCAAATGATAGACTCCACGGCACGCTTGCGTGAGGTGGTCGTCGCCCGGATCGTTTCTAACAAGTTGATAGGATGGATAGCTTGCAACACCTTAACCCCTCACCTATATGTAGACGGTAATCTTGGTACAATTGCTTGCTTAGGAAATTTGCGGAGGATGAACACCAACGACACTTCGACCCTTTGCTTATATTGAAGCGGTAATCTCGGTACTATCGACGATTGATGCGGTAGAAGACGCCACACACAACTATGAATGGTTGTATGATAAGTCAATTATGAATCTAAAAAGAAGAACTAAAGAATATTTAGGAATTCTTCAAAGAACCACAAGTAGAGAAACAAACTCACAATAGTATTGATAATCTGAAAATTGATATGAATGAATGATTTTACATCCTAGCATCACTTGGTATTTATAGGAACTCATGGTGTGCTAAACCACCATCATAAGTCAAGATCTAACAACTAATCACATCACATGTATCAGCCACCCAAAGAATTTAACAATCCAAAACATGTGATGTGTTAAAAGTCCAAATCAGACAACTATAAACTGATCAGCACATTGTAAGCTATTTTCACACCTGATAAATTTCGAATTTGGACTTGGGCCAAGAATGAAAATTGTAGCCCTGGAGTTTCTAATGAATTTAGGCTTTTGAATCACCTCATTTGGAGTTTGGAAACTCAAGTTATGGCCAAAATACGAACTGATGTCAAACTAGTCCAAAAGTGCGGAAATGCTGATTCTTTTGTGTCGGTTCGGGTATGCTTGCTTCCAATGTGTTTATGAACTTCACGTGCTTGTAACCCGTCTCTATAACCTCTATGCTCGATCCAACCTCGGTCCATAATTTATGAATCATCCCGTTAAGTCCTTCTTTGAAGCGTTTAGCTCGTGTCCTCGTAATGGGTCCAAGTGGCATATGCAATGGATCCACTTGTATTTTGTCAAGGGCTTGTGAACTAAGGATGTCCTCATCAGACTCTTCTAGCCGCAACTCGTCTACCTAAATACTTCTGGGCTGAAGCTGTCAATACTGCCTACTATACTCAAAATCGATCTCTCATTCACTCCATATTCAAGAAGATGCCCTACGAATTGTGGAAAGGAAGGATGCCTAACATAAACTATTTTCATGTATTTGGCTGTGTGTACTACATCTTCAACAACGACGAGAGATATCTGACCAAGTTTTAACCCAAGTTAGACGAAGGAATCTTTCTTGGATATACTATCGATAGTAAAACCTATAGAGTGTTCAACAAAAAATCATTGAGTGTTGAAGTTTAATCCATATCTCTTTCGATGAATCTGACTTAGGGGATCCAAGAAAAGTGTGTCTTTCGATGAGATCATAGAGCAGGATCTAGCAGTCATAGAGCAGGAGAACCCTACGATCAAAGACTCAAAAGTCATAGAGCCAGACCCAATGATAGTAGTGCTAGAGCAAGAGATCGTAGAGTCCATAGTTTCTGAGATTAAAACTCTACGAATTAAAGATTCTATGAATTGAAGATTATACTGAATAAAAGCCAGAGCTTGAAGAACTCAGATAGGAAGACACAAGGACTGATGTTCCAACTAGAAATAAGTAGACAAGAGATCACACCCAAGACCTGATTATTGGGAATCCCAATGCAAGAATCAAGACTAGGTTTGCTACTCAGAACAAATGCTTCTTATTAAGCTTTTTCTCTTAGATAGAGCCTAAAAAGATCGAAGAAGCCTTGGAAGATTCAAGCTGGATCGAAGCTATACCAGAAGAGTTGAATCAGTTTGAAAGAAGTAGAGTTTGAAGGTTAATCCCAAGACCTAAAGATCATCCAGTTGTCGGCCCCAAACGGGTATTCAGAAATAAGATGGATGAAGAAGGGGTGATCACAAGGAATAAGGCAAGATTGGTGGCCAAATGATATTCTCAGGAAGAAGGAATCGATTATGATGAGACCTTTCCTCCTGTTGTAAGATTGAAAGCCATTAGAATGTTCCTTGCATATGTTGCTCATATGAAGTTTAAGGTTTTTCAGATGGATGTCAAGAATGTTTTTTTGAATGGAGAACTTCAGGAAGAGGTTTATGTCGAACAACATCTAGGTTTTGTCAATCCAATTCATCCTAATTATATTTATAGATTAGATAAGGCTTTATATGGATTAAAAAAAGCACCTAGGGCATGGTATGAAACTTTAACTAATTTTCTTATTGAAAATGGATTCACTAGAGGTAGGATATATACAACTTTATTTCTTAGGAAACATTAGGATAAAACATTGTTAGTATAAATCTATGTCGATGATATTATATTTGGTTTTACTGATGAGAGATTGTGTGAGAGATTTGCCAAGCTTATGCAGAGCAAGTTCGGGATGAGCATGATAGGTGAGCTGAACTTATTCGTTGGACTACAATTAAAACAGATGGATGAAGGAATATTCATCAACCAAGCCAAGTATATTAAAGACTTACTCAAGAAATATGGCATGAAATCAACCACTCCCATGAAGACTCCAATGACATCTGCAACCACGCTTGATAAAGATGAGCAAGGTAAAAGTATTGATATTATTTAATACAGAGGTATAGTCGGATCTCTCCTCTACTTAACTGCTAGTAGACCAGATATCATGTTTGCTACTTGTATTTGGACTAGATTTCAAGCTAATCCTAAGGAATCACATTTAATAGCTGTTAAAAGGATTTTCAGATATCTTAAGGGTGCTCCACATTTGGGACTGTGGTATCCCAAGGAGTCACCTTTTAATCTAATAGGGTATTCAGATGCTGATTTTGCAGGATACAAAATAGACAGGGAAAACACTAGTGGTATATGTCAATTACTTGGGAACAGACTAGTCTTATCAAAGTAAGAAGTAAAACTCAGTATCAACTTCAATTGCAGAAGCTGAGTATATTGCTGCTGGTAACTGCTGTGCTCAAATTCTTTGTATGAAGAATCAGCTAGCTGACTATGGGTTTGAGTTTAAATCCATTCTTATATACTGTGATAATACTAGTGCTATTGCTATCACTCATAATCTTGTTATGCATTTTAGGACTAAACATATAGACATCAGATACCATTTTATTTGAGATCATGTTCAAAATGGAATTATATCTTTGCATTTCATCTCTATTGAAAATTAATTAGCTGATATTTTTACCAAACCATTAGATGAATCCAGATTTAATAAGTTAATAAGTGAGTTAGGAATGTTAAATTTACATCCTTAATATTTTGCTCTAGAGAAAATTAACTTTGCAGGAAGAAATCGTAGAACAGACAAGCAAAACAAAGTTCGTAGAGTGCTTCCCAGAGTGAAGAAGTTCGTAGAGTGCTTCGCAGAGTGGAGAGGTATCGTAAAGTAAAAATGCTTTATAAAAGGAAGCTATATGATATCCATCATATCGCTGAGAAGATAAGGAGAAGTTACAGCGCGTGTATAACAAATCCAGATCAAACGAGTGAGACGAAGAAATAACTGCCCAACAGTTGTAAATGGCAGTTAAAACGTAACGTCCGAAAGTAGTATGCACACAAACTAATCATATTTGATATGATGTAGCATATAATTTATAATCTCATTCATTTATTAATAAAAAAAATTAATATGTTAAAGGCATTTTACTTTATCTATATGATGTTGTTATTTTATATGTGATAAACCCATAGTTTTGAGCAATGCTTTTAGAATCATGATGATGATCATGCTAATGAGATCTAAATTCTTAGAAAGCTTAAAACTAAAATCATTCCTAATCGTTGGATTATTAAAAAGGGAAATAATGAATCTGAATGGATTGGTACATACTTACTTACTCTTAGGAAGAGGATGATTGATCTCATAATCATTTATGTGAAAACACTAAAGCAAGTGCGTATGTGCTTATTAGAGAATAAGTTCACTGAACGTGACTCGCTGAAGAAATACCTAATGGAGTTTTACTTGTCTGTCAATAGAAATTCCTCTAGTGATAGTAGTACAAGTGATCATTAGACTTGAGATCATCATAGTATCTTGTATATGATGAGTTATGCTTTGACATGTCCCTTAATACCTTTAGGATATATCAAAGGGTATGCTTATGTTGTACATGGAGATAGGTGAATGGTCAATAAAGAATCTACCGCTTCTAGTAAAAAAGAGAATGTCCTATGTGATTCGATAAATGATAACTTAGTAGTCCTCGGCCAAGACAAAATGAAATTAGAAAGTAGTTTCTAAATTGCATTATTTCGAGTTATGCATTTGAGAATCGAAATACATATAATTAAATAAAATAAGACTTGATAGTAATTTCATGTCTTATATTTAATTGGGATATTATATAGTAGAAGGATTGAATTGTACGATAACTATTCACTAAAAAGTTCTTTTGTGATTAATGTTGAAATCTATATTATCTAGAAAGTCGTTGATCGCTAAAGGGGTTAACCCTTATTGTAGAATAAATATTATTTAATTAAATAAATTAAATAGTTTAATTTATTTATTTAAATAAGATTAGAATTGTTCTAATTGATTTATTCACAACCGGTTTAATATGGAGAACCGAAAGGGTCACACCGCAAAAGGAAAATATTTATTTAAGAAGTAAATGACATAATCGTAATAATAAGTTACGTATATTTAATTTAATCTATGGTGATATAATAAATTAAATAGCTTAATATTTATTATTTAATATTTTAGAAATATTAAATATAAATTAATAAGAGGAGTCTTATTATTATTATTATTATTATTATTATTATTATTATTATTTAATTCCTAAAAGGGTTTGAGAATTAATTAATAAAAGTACTCTCATAAATTCCTAATTGGATTAGGAGTTTAATTAATTAAAAGAGTTTAATTAAAATAAAACCATATTCCTAAATAGTTTAGGAGGGTTGCCTATATCTATAAATAAGAGGAGTCTTATTATGGATTAGGGTTACACATACGTTTTCATAAGATTTTGGAGAGTACTTACAAATTCTATAGAGATAAAAACTAAGATTTTGCCAATACCCATCTTCTTGAATACATATTGTTTCTTGGTGGATCACCTCTAGAGGCCAAACACTTAGGTGGCTAAGGTTGATCAAAGGAATGAATTTAATCGGTGGAATTCGAGGAGAACGCGAACGATTTAGAGTTGAACTCGTACTTGTGGAAGCACAGTTCTACAAGGGTATGCTTCTGATTCTCTATCTCTTTCGTTTAATCGCTAATTGAGCACATAGATTGATCATGGTTATGGTTTGTATTAAAATTTTACAATTTGATTTTATCGCGCTTCCGCTATATTTATGTAATTTGATTGGATGCTCACGTTATATACAAATCTAATAGTGGTATTAGAGCCTAACCTTATGCTAATTATCGATTTTGATGATTTCATGTATGTATAAGTATGTGATTGGATCAAATTTTCTGGGTAAATAAGTTTTCTGCGTCTGGGATGCAGCGCGGTCGCGCCGCGTCGAGTTCATTCTAGAGCGCGGCCGCTCCCGAACCCAAAAATCATTTCTGGGGTTGCAACGCGGCCGCGCCGTTACCAAGAGTAATTTCAGCGTGGCCATGCCTGAACCTAAGAATTATTCTCAAGGGAGCAGCGCGGCCACACCGGTTCCCAGTTCATTCTGGGCGTGGCCGCGCCAGTCACAGAGTTTTGAAAATTTTGTTTTTTCCTTCAATTAACATAAATGGTTTATTTAATTGGAATAACTTTAAAATAAAGATGTTTGTTTTGTTTGGAATAGGATTTCAGGTTGCTAAAATTAAAGGAGTTTAATTTAGATTTGGTTTTTGATTAAAATAAAAGAGTTTATTTTGTTTCAAAACTAAAATTTAGTAAACTTTTGCCCATTAAATGACATCGATACATATATAGAATGGTTTTATTATTCATGAGATGAATGTTATTTATTGATGCATAGGGTGATATTTATGATAATAAATGAGATTGATTATAGACTATTGACTAATGTATGATAGACTTTTTTTCCTACTAGAATGCATGACTGAATGGGTTTACAAATGGGGTCTACGTACCTCGCCTTCTCTAGTTTTCTTGATGTAAATTCTATCTTCCTCTTATGTACTTCCCCTTGACTGCTGATCAAGGTTTCTATTTAGTGTAAATAGTTTATGTAATAAGATTAGTTATAATTATTTTGAAGAATTAGAGACAAAGGAGCAAGGAGCACGTGAAGACCCGTTTGTAATGGAACCCAGGTTTAAATGTAATAGTTATATTTAAATTCAGTTTTTGCATCCTAGGTTTGACCTATTGGTTCACTTGGTGGCTCTAGTGAACCAAACTAGAATAAAAGTCCATAATCAATCCTAGTAGAATATAGTATTCTATATGTGCATGTTTACTATATATGTGTGTGTGTGTGTGTGTGCATGCGCACTACACAAGATGAGACAAATAATAACAAAACCCTCAAAGAAATCATATTAAGTTATAACGTTCAAAGATATTTGGAATATCGAACGTCGCCTTCTAGCATGATAAAACGATAGAGTATCAATTAATCATTATAAGTTTGTTGTGTCACCACAAGGCTTCTTTTATTTTTTTGAGATATTGTTTTATCACATTTGATGCTTATAAAGGAATTGAACGATGTTGTTTTGTTGTGTCACCATAAGGACGATGTTTTTCTCTTTACTTATATGGAAGTGCTAGGTTGGACTTAGCTTGGACAATTTTAATTCAGATGTGTCACCAGTTGATCAAAATAATTTAAGAGGTAAAATAAAAGGAGTTACATGGTAATGTAATTGACAATAGTTGTCTACCTATTTATTTATATATAGTTTGTTGTGTCACCACAAGGCTATATACATTTGAAATGAGATCCCTATTCTTACCAGCAAATCTTTAATTAGATTTGTCGAACTATATATATTGAGGGTAATATAGTTTGATGAAAATAGTAGGCGATACCAATTTAAATAAAGACCTAATTTATTTTAGTAATTAATAAAATGAATGTATGCTAAAGTTGTAAAATTACAAATTTCATTTACAAAATTTTACAAATGTCTAATTCACTATCACTGCGGAGCATATTGAATGCTAATAAGTTAACCAGACTGAATTATAAGGATTGGTTAAGGAATTTGAAAATATTTCTCACGGCTGAAAAGCTATCTTATATCCTTAATTCGTCTGTCTCTGCAACTGTTGCAGAAACATCCTTTGAGGAAGAGATTGCTAATTTTAGAAAGTGGCAAGATGATGCAACTGTGGCTCAATGCATCATGCTCGCATCCATGATTAACGAGCTTCAGCTTCAACATGAAACTATGGATGCTCCTATTATACTCCTGCACCTCAAGGAGTTATATGGTAAGGAAAGTAGAATTACTAGATATCAGATATCTAAGGAGCTCTTCTGATCTAGAATGACCGATGGCACTACAGTATAGACATATGTCCTTAAAATGATTAATCTGATTGAATAAGTGAGACAACTGGGTTCTATAATGGATGGAAAGTTGATCTAAGATCTGATCTTACAATCATTTCCGGACTCTTTCTCACAATTTGTTGTGAATTTCCACATGAACAAGTTAGATGTCAGCCTACCTGAGTTGTAAAGAGTCACTTTTCAGCTAAGAAAGACCAAGTCTTACTAGTAGACGAGTCTTCCAAGAAAAGGAAGAGGACCAAAGGATCTTCTAAAAAGAAGAAAAGTTCAACGAAGGCAAAAGGAAAGGCAAATACAAAGGACAATAAGATGAAAATTGATGCGGATTGCAAAGGAGTTTGCTTCCACTGCAATAAGCCTGGACATTGGAAACAAAACTGCAAGAAGTATCTTACAGATGCTAACTAGAAGAAGCTTAGTAAACCTTCGGTTACAGATACAGGTTTGTTCATGATTGAAATAAATTTTTCTGTAAGTCAAGGTTCTACTTGGGTATTGGATACCGACTGTAGTTCTCATATATGCAATTCGATGCAGGAACTAATCAGAAGTAGAAAGCTAAACAAAAGGGAAGTAATCCTATGTGTGGGGAATGGAGCAAAGGTTGCTGTATTTGCCGTAGGAACTTATAGTTTAGCATTGCCTACGGGCATGTCTATTAAGTTAATAAGTCGTTATTATGTTCCAGTTCTCATTACAAACATTGTTGCTTTCTGTTGTTGGATAAGAAAGGTTTTGGTAGAACAATGATTGTTCTATTTATAATGATAATATTTCGTTTGGAACTGAAAAATTACTTGATGGACTTTATACACTTGACTTATATGAAAAATATTTTGTAAATTGAACAAACTAGTAAAAAAAATAGATAATATTAATTATACCTTTATGTGGCACTGTAGACTTGGTCATATTAATGAAACAAGATTAACCAAGTTGCATAAAGATTGACTTTTAGAGTTATCTGATTACGAATCATATCCAACTTGTGAATCTTGTCTCATGGGTAAGATGACCAGATATCCTTTTAGTGAAAAGGAGAAAGAGTTACAGAGTTGTTAGCGTTGATACACACAGACATATGTGGACCTATGACAATAACTACACGAGGAGGGTATTCTTATTTTATTACTTTCACTGATGATCATTCAAGATTTGGATATGTGTATTTGATGAAATACAAATCTGAATCGTTTGAAATGTTGAAAGAATTTAGAAGTGAAGTAGAGAAGCAAACTGACAAAGTATTTTTTTATTGGATCAAGGAAGGAATACTTAAGCAATGAGTTTTTCAATCATCTCAAAGATAATGGTATTTTCTCACAATGGATACATCCTGATACGCAATAATTGATTGATGTATCTGAAAGGAGAAAATGTTTGTTGTTGGACATGGTGCAGTCCATGATGATTTTTACCGACATTCCAGTATCCTTCTAGGGTTATGTCCTAGAAACGACTGCATATCTACTAAATAGGGTATCCTCAAAATTCATCCCCAAGACTCCATATGAGTTATGGACAGGGAAGAAACCTAGTCTTAAGCATGTTAAGACTAGGGGTTGTCCAGCCTATGTGAAAAGGTTTCAAAAGATAAGTTTGGGACAAGATCTAACAAGTGCAGATTTGTGAGATATCCTAAAGAAAGTTTAGGATATTATTTCTGTAATCCTATTAAGCAAAAGGTGTTTGTTGCGAAACACGTTGCCTTCTTTGATAAAGGAGTTTATCCTTGAAGGGGCTAGTGGGGGAAAATAGATCTTGAAGAAGTTCAAGAACCATAAAGCACTATAAGTCGAATCGAGCAACCTGTAGATAGACCTATTGTACCAAAACCGAATCGTAAATCTGGAAGAGTACCGAAGATACCTGGGAGGTATGGATTCATTATAGAGGATGATGATCCAGTCATATACGATGAGGCTATTAGTAATAGACACTCAGAGAAATGACAGATGACCATAAAATCCGAAATGAACTCCATGTATGAGAACCAAGTATAGACTCTAGTTACTCCACTGAAAGGCATATTAGCTATAGAGTGTAAATGGGTCTTTAAGAGAAAGATGATGAGTGCATAATGTTCTATATTTTTGATTCCTTTATGTTTGGTTTTATTACATGTTTTATGTGTATATGGACTTATTAAGGTATTTATTGATTACAGGAGGAATTGGTGCTGCAAAGAGGAATTGGAGCTAAAAATAGGGAAAAGAAGAAAATTTTGAGACTTAAAGATGCATGATCTTGGCTTGGAACTTGAATTTTATTGTATATCTACGTTTTAGCTTTCCGGATCATCTTGAATCACCTCAATCGGAGTTCTTATGAAAAAGTTATGACCTATTTACTAACGGGCGATGAACTTCAGATTTTCGGCTTGCCATTTACACAGCAGTCACTTCGGGGCCAATTTTGACCTTTCTCCAGCCCATATCTCTAAACATTGAAAGAATGAAAGTTGTGGATATCGTCGAGAGCTTCGATTTGATAGGTGGCAGGTCCCGTAACTCTTCCCGAATCAAACGATATGACCGTTTTTCTAAAGGACATCGCAACAGAAAAGTTGAGCGCGGTCGGCGCTGAAATGGCTTGTTTTCAGCACTGTCGGCGCTGAAGTCTCTATAGTTCAGCATTGTCAGCGCTGAATCTAGTGTTTTTGAGTATTGTCGGTGCTGAAATGTGGCACGGATCTCGAGGACGCATTTTTGCCTGAGTTATTTCCATAATTTGAGAGATTTCTGATATCTTTTCCAATTCTAATATAACTAGGATGTTTTCTTAGATAGGATATTATCTTAGGACTATAAATACATGTTATTAGTTAGATATTAAGGACATCTATCATCTATATCACATCTACTACTCCTTCTACTCAATTTAAAACCCTAGATTGGAAGATTGAAGGATGTCAGGCTAATTTTCTATATTCAGTTCTAAAGGGAGGTGAAACCTTATTTACAAGTAATTGATTAATTAAGTTTTATTCTTTATTCCTTCTTGCATGAAACTTATTTTGATAATCTATTTCAATTGTTTGCATGCTAATTGATTTCATTAATTTAATATGGCCAATTGGATTAGTTTGATCATTAACATCTGCTAGATTAAGGAGTAATATTACGTGTAATTGATAATATTCCTTGTCACCAGTAGCAATTAGTAATATTGATTGTGTCAGAACTTTTGATTATTACTAAGGTTATCAGGAAGCAAGTTAAATAAACCGAGCTTGTGTGTTTATTGCTTGAATTAGCCTAATTCTCTAGTCCTTAATGCTGCTGTCATATTAAATCTAAAGAGCTTGTTTTAGGTTATATGATAGTTAGAATCTGGTAAAGAGCTTGTTTTATTCAGTGAATATCTAAGGAGAATTTCAGATAGCAGAGCTTATTTTTATATAGGGCTAATAGTTTCATTGAAGGGTAAATAATAATAATTTGGTTGATTAATTACTGTGATTTGGTGGATCTGAACTAAAGAACTAAACTTGTTTATTTATTGGTTAAGCTTATTACTCGATTTTGTTTAGTTAGATAATTGATTTTCAAAACCCCCCATCTTTTGTCATTGAATAGATTTTAAAACACGTACTCCCTGTGGGATCGATCCTTGCTTACTAGTGTGCTAATTGTTGAATTTCAGGATAGAAAGTGAGGTTAATTTAGGAGTGTTAAACGACAGCTCCCAAATTTTGGCGCCGTTGCCGGGGAGTAAAACGGTTGTTTTTATCTATTTAATTTTTTTTTTATTTTTTTAGTTTATGCCTCGATCCTCTCAAGTTGTTACAGATTTTGATCCAGAGATCGTGCGAACTGCAAGAGGTTTGTTTTTATCTATTCTTTGTTTCTTTTTGTTTCTTTTGTTTTATTCTTATTTAGCTGTCAAAACTCTAGAAACTGAAACTTAATTACAAACATGGCATTCTATTCACAGCAATATGGAACCTGGATGAATCACACATATACAAGGATGAATGTGGTAAGTACTTATAATCTTGAATGTCAAATTTCTGAATTAACTGCTTTGGTTCAACGAATGGTTGCAGGGAATGTGCAAGCAGCAAAAGTATGTGGACTTTGTTCAAGATTAGGACATATTGCAGACGGTTGTCCATATCACCACCAATATGATCCTTATTATGACACTTACAATCCAGAATGGAGGGGTCATTCCATCGTGAACTATGGTGATGATTGGCAGCCAGAGTATGATTCTTTTCAAAAGTGGCAGCCTGACCTTCAACAAGTTCAACAACAGTACCCACATGAATAAGCAATTCGTTCCAGTTCTGAACCATCTCTTGAAGATGCGTTCAAGGCATTCATGACCCAAGCACAGCAGTACTAGTAGGAAACAATGGCTTCCATACATATTCTGGAAACTCAGGAAAGTCAGATGGCCACCATTGTAGGTAGAATGGATTCTCAACACTCAAGGGAGTTACCTTCTCAAATTATTGATGATCCAAGGGAGAATGTAAGTACCTTGAGAAGTGGTGAAGAAGTATGGCAGCAAGGAGAGTCTCTGCTTCCAGTGCAAGAAAAGATAGAAGATGGAGAAGCATGCAACAGTGCTATACCGGATCATAAGTTTCCACCTTTATCTGATTTTATACCAGCATTTCCTTTCCCTCACGTCTTAACGAAAAAATGGAAAGTTGGAAAAAATTCAGAGTTATATACAGAGGAGTATGAAGGTTTTCTGGCAGAAATGGAAAGAATGAGACAAGAACATAATACTACTAAGGAGGAACAAGAGGTAGAGGTGAATGAATTGATGATTCATGTTGATTGCTACAATATGGATATGGATGATGATACTTCCCCAACTCCTGTTCATATTTTATTAGGACAAGCCGAAACCACTGATGAAGTTAATAAAGAGAAGGCTAAGGATGAGACAATGTTATTCAAGGTCATGCCTAACTCTTCTATTCAGATTGAGACTAACTCTTTACCATGTCAATCCAGGTATTCAAAATCTAAGGAGGAAGAGCAAGAGAAAGAAATAGATTGCAAGGTTAAGGAAAATTTTATGCAGACAGACAAATGGACTTTGCAGACTGCAGTTGCCAATAGTATGAACTTAGATAAAAGAGAAGAAATGGAGTAGAATCAATCTCTGAAGGATGCTCCTAATTTGGAATTGAGTCTACTACCAGTTCACCTGCAGTATATACCAGTCCAATTACATAGATTGAGAGGATTGATGTCAAGCCAATGACAATAAACAAGGGCAGCTGCTTGGGAGGCAACCCAAAATCTCAGATTTGATTTTAATATCCCTTTCCTTTTAAGTTTATTAGTTGCATGTTAGATAGTAGTTACTCCATCTTTGCATGATTGTCTTACATTGGGAACAATGTAAGGTTTGAGTGTGGGGGAGGGTTAGGTTATATTTAGGTTTACTCTGAGTAGTTTCGTGGAAAACATTCTTGGGTCTAAAAATTTTCTACATAGATGCTAATTGATAAAATTTGATTGATGCAAAATTGGTTGATGAATGATGATAACTAAGTCATGATCCATAGTAACTGATTTGAATTGAATTTGTATTGCATGAGTTCTTGAGCATGAGATATGTGCTTATTTGGCTAAGTTATCTGTGGAGTTGTCTATGTGCCCTGATTTCATTATTTAGAGCTATTTTACTGCTAATGCTGTTGCAGGACCATGAGAAAATAAGACAAGAGGAAACTGAACAATTTTTGAAAAAAGTGAATGAGAAAAAAATGCAAAAGAGAAACATGTGGTGGGTTGAGATGGAGCGTAAAACGCACTCAACCATAAACACATGCAGCGAGATGAAGCGTAAAACGCACTCGTTAGTGAGAAGACAAGTGAGATGGAGCATAAAGTGCACTCACTTAAGAAAAAAGAGGTGAAACGGAGCATAAAATGCATTCACCTGGAAAAAATGAAGCTGATGGTTCTTGAGGAAAAAGGAAAAATAGTAGAGGAAATAGGTTCTGAGTTTTGAGTCAGTGTGCACAGTTGTTATTCCATGATAACTGAGTTGAGTATGTGTGTAGATCATAGGAAGGATACTTATGTGGACATAGTTTGATTTAGAGATATTCGGTGGGAATGACAAGGTTATTATTGTACATTGATTGATGAAGTGTTGACCAAATTTCTGTTAGTTAGTGTTGATATTCATGGATTGGAATTGATTTAAATCTTTTGAAAGTTTGGTTAAATGAATCTCTGATGAAGTTAATATCACCTTTGTTTTGATTTACACGATGACGTGTAAAGACTAAGTGTGGGGAAATTTGATGAGTGCATAATGTTCTATATTTTTGATTCCTTTATGTTTGGTTTTATTACATGTTTTATGTGTATATGGACTTATTAAGGTGTTTATTGATTACAGGAGGAATTGGTGCTGAAAAGAGGAATTGGAGCTAAAAATAGGGAAAAGAAGAAAATTCCGAAACTTAAGGATGCATGATCTTGGCTTGGAACTTGGATTTTATTGTAGATCTACGTTTTAGCTTTCCAGATTATCTTGAATCGCCTCAATCGGAGTTCGTATGAAAAAGTTATGACCTATTTACTAACGGGCAATGAACTTCAGATTTTTGGCTTGCAATTTACACAGTAGTCACTTTGGGGACATTTTCGACCTTTCTCCAGCCCTTATCTCTGACCACTCAAAGAATGAAAGTTGTAGATCTCGTCGAGAGTTTCGATTTGATAGGTGGCAGGTCCTGTAACTCTTCCCGAATCAAAAGATATGGCCATTTTTCTAAAGGACATCGCAGCAGAAAAGTTGAGCGCGGTCGGTGCTGAAATGGCTTGTTTTCAGCGCTGTCGGCACTGAAGTTTCTGTAGTTCAGCACTGTTAGCCCTGAATCTAGTGTTTTTGAGCATTGTCGGCGCTAAAACGTGGCACGGATCCCGAGGACGCGTTTTTGCCTGAGTTATTTCCATAATTTGAGAGATTTCTGATATTTTTTCCAATTCTAATGTAACTAGGATGTTTTCTTAGATATGATATTATCTTAGGACTATAAATACATGTTATTAGTTAGATATTAAAGACATCTATCATCTATATCACATCTACTACTCCTTCTACTCAATTACAAACCCTAGATTGGAAGATTGAAGGATGTCAGGCTAATTTTCTATATTCAGTTCTAAAGGGAGGTGAAACCTTATTTACAAGTAATTGATTAATTAAGTTTTATTCTTTATTCCTTCTTGCATGAAACTTATTTTGATAATCTATTTCAATTGTTTGCATGCTAATTGATGTCATTAATTTAATATGGCCAATTGGATTAGTTTGATCATTAACATCTGCTAGATTAAGGAGTAATATTACGTGTAATTGATAATATTCCTTGTCACCAGTAGAAATTAGTAATATTGATTGTGTCAGAACTTTTGATTATTACTAAGGTTATCAGGAAGCAAGTTAAATAAACCGAGCTTGTGTGTTTATTGCTTGAATTAGCCTAATTCTCTAGTCCTTAATGCTGCTGTCATATTAAATCTAAAGAGCTTGTTTTAGGTTATATGATAGTTAGAATATGGTAAAGAGCTTGTTTTATTCAATGAATATCTAAGGAGAATTTCAGATAGCAGAGCTTATTGTTATTTAGGGCTAACAGTTTCATTGAAGGGTAAATAATAATAATTTGGTTGATTAATTACTGTGATTTGGTGGATCTGAACTAAAGAACTGAACTTGTTTATTTATTGGTTAAGCTTATTACTCGATTTTGTTTAGTTAGATAATTGATTTTCAAAACCCCCCATCTTTTGTCATTGAATAGATTTTAAAACACGTACTCCCTGTGGGATCGATCCTTGCTTACTACTGTGCTAATTGTTGAATTTGAGGATAGAAAGTGAGGTTAATTTAGGAGTATTAAATGGCAGCTCCCAAAAGACTAGAGTAGATGGCATGGTGGAGACCTATAAGGCCAAAATGGTGACAAAAGATTTCAAATAATGGCAAAGAGTTGTCCATCATGAAATCTTCTCACCAGTAGCAATGTTCTAGTCCATTCAGATTTTACTTGTGATTACAACTTATTATTACGAAATCTGGCAAATGGATATGGAGACGTCCCTCCTCAATAAAGACTTGAGGATAATGTATGTATGATACAATCAGAGGGATTTGTTTCAAAGGTTGAAGCAAATTGAGTATGTAAGCTACAACGATCCATTTATAGATTGAAGTAAGCTTCTCAAAGATGGAACATCCAGTTTGATGAGACAATCAAAGGAGTTTGATTTTATCAAAAACGCAGATAAACCAAATGTGTACAGAAGGTCATTGATAGCGCAGTGACATTCCTAGTACTATATGTTGATATACTACTGATAGGGAATGACACACCAATACTATAATTAGTAAAGATAATGTTATCTAAAAATTCCTCCAAGGAAGATTTTGTTGAAGCATCCTATATTTTGGGGATGAAGATCTATTTATAGAAATAGATCTATAAGGATGCTTGACCCAAGGAACGTACATTCATTTGATGTTAAAGGGGTTTAGCATGACAAACTCCAAAAGAAGTCTCATGATGATGAGTCATGGAGTGTATTTCTCTAACAATTGTCCCCAAAGAAACCTGAAAAGAGAGATTGCATGAGTAACTATCATGTATCTAATGAATGTTTGCTAATGTACTAAGAGTGACAACCACATATCAGTCCATTCCTAAAGAAGATCACTGTAAGACAATGAAGAACATCCTAAAGTACTTAAGAAGAACTAATGATGTGTATTTAATGAATGGTGGGTTTGATACAAAACTAGAGAGCTATAAAGACTCAAGTTTTCAGACTGACCAAGACGACAACAAATCCACTTTGGGGTATGTATTTACCTTGAACGGTGGTGCAGTGGGTTGGAAAAGTTTCAAACAGTAAATAGTTACTAATTTAGTGATAAAGGCAAAGTATATAGCTGTAAATGAAGTTGCAAAGTTGATTGTTTGGATGAAAAGTTCATTACAGAACTAGAAATAGTTCCTAAGTCTCATTTAGAATCCAATCATGTGTTGCAACACTTTCATTTGATTAGAGAGATCATTGAAAGAGGAGACGTCACACTGGAGCGTGTGGACTCTTAAGAACATTGCAGATCTATTTACTAAAGCTTTAACCCAACAACAGTTTGATCGTCACTTAAAAAAGATGGGTATTAGATACCATTGCGATTGGCTTTAGTGTAAGTAGGAGATTAAAAGTAGTATGCACACAAGCCAATCATATTTGATATGATGTAGCATATACTTTGTAGTCTTATTCATTTATTAATAAAAAAATTAATATGTTAAAGGTATTTTATTTTATTTACAAGGTGCTGTTATTTTATATGTGATAAACCCATAGTTTTGAGCAATGCTTTTAGAATCATGATGATGATCATGCTAATGAGATTTAAATTCTTAGAAAGCTTAAAAATAAAATCGTTCCTAATCATTGGATTACTAAAAAGGGGATTAGTGAATCCGAATAGATTGGTACATACTTTGTTTACTCTTAGGAAGAGGATGAGTGATCTCATAAACATTTGTGTGGAGACACTAAATCAAGTATGTAGGTGCTTATTGGAGAATAAGTTCACTGAACGTGACTCGCTGAAGGAATACCTAATAGAGTTTTACTTACCTGTCAATAGAAATTCTTCTAGTGATAGTAGTACAAGTGATCCTTAGACTTGAGATCATCATAGTATCTTGTGTATGATGAGTTATGCTTTGACATGTCCCTTAAGACCTTTAGGGTATATCAAAGGCTATGTTTGTGTATAATATGTTGTACATGGAGATAGGTGAATGGTCAACAAAGAATTTACCGCTTCTAGTAAAAGAAGAGAATGTCCTATGTGATTCGATAAATGACAACTCAGTAGTCCTTAGCTAAGGCAGAATGAAATTAAAAATAGTTTCTAATTTGCATTATTTCGAGTTGTGCATTTGAGAATCGAAATACGTATAATTAAATAAAATAAGACTTGATAGTAATTTCATGTCGTATATTTAATTGAGACATTATAGGGTAGAAGGATTGAATTGTACCGTAACTATTCACTAAAAGGTTCTTTTGTGATTAATGTTAAAATCTATATTATCTGAAAAGTCGTTGATCTCTAAGGGAGCTTACCTTTATTGTAGAATAACTATTATTTAATTAAATAATTTAAATAGTTTAATTTATTTATTTAAATAAAATTAGAATTGTTCTAATTGATTTATTCACAACCGGTTTAATATGGAGAACCTAAAGGGTCACACCACAATAGAAAAATATTTATTTAAGAAGTAAATGACATAATCGTAATAATAAGTTAAGTATATATTTAATTTAATTTATGGTGATAGAATAAATTAAATAGCTTAATCTTTTATTTAATATTTTGAAAATATTAAATATAAATTAATAAGAGGAGTCTTATTATTATTATTACTATTATTATTATTTAATTCCTAAAAGGGTTTGGGAATTAATTAATAAAAGTACTCTCATAAATTCCTAATTGGACTAGGAGTTTAATTAATTAAAAGAGTTTAATTAAAATAAAACCCTATTCCTAAATAGTTTAGGAGGGTTGCCTATATCTATAAATAAGAGGAGTCTTATTATAGATTAGGGTTACACATACGCGTCCATAAAATTTAGGAGAGTACTTACAAATTCTATAGAGATAGAAACTAGAGTTTTACCAACACCCATCTTCTTGAATACATATTATTCCTTGGTGGATCACCTCTAGAGGCCAAACACTTGGGTGGCTAACGTTGATCAAATGAAAGAATATAATCGGTGAAATTTGAGGAGAACGCGAAGGATTTAAAGTTGAACTCGTACTTGTGGAAGCACGGTTATATAACGGTATGATTTTGATTCTCTATCTATTTCGTTTAATCGTTAATTGAGCATAAGGATTGATCTGGTGATGGTTTGTATTAAAATTTTAAAATTTGATTTTATCGCGCTTCCGTTATATTTGTGTAATTTGATTACATGCTCACGTTATATACAAACCTAACAACGTGCCCCCAATAACTGCTCAAGACATGTCCCACTCAGCCGAAATAGAGGGAAATCCATTTATATATTTCAAAATTTTAATTTGACCTTTCCCATTCATCTGATATAAACTCTCTAGCTGTCAAATTTTTTTTCTCTCTTAATCCCTAATTTTCTAAAATTTGCAAACTTAGACAAACTTTGTTCTTTTCTAGATCAAATCAACACTGTAGAAGATGTCGACCTACCAAGCCATCTCTGGAAATCAACTTTGCTTCGAGGAATTTGAAAGAGTAGATGCTTAATTTCAAGCGGTGCTGTCTCTCATTCAAAAGGTAGGATTTTATGAAGCACTGAGGACAAACACAAGGATCTTCACCAAAAGGGTTGAAGAGTTTTATCTTAATGGCTCCTATGCTGATGAGGTCATTGTCACAAGGGTGAAGGATGTTAAGCTCACCTATGAAGTGACGGAGATGAACCATTTCCTTAGGTTCGTCAATGAAGGAGTCTCTACCTTTGAAAAGGTAGATGTATAGGTTGGGCTAGAACTCATGGGGTACGAAAAGAACCAAGAGCTCAAGGAAATGAAGAAGAAGGAGTTCCCCCAGAACTACGAATGCCTTGTCGACATCGTCGGAAAATGCATTCTCTGCAAGGACTCAACCCATGATTCTGTCAGCGAACTCCAGCTGAAGATTATGTTGGCTATTGTGATGGGAAAACAAATAAATTTTGGAGTAGTTTTGATGGATTGGATCTCTAAATGGTTTAGTGATGCTGAGAAGAAGAAGGCAACAAAAAGCCTCTTCCAAGAATGTTCTATGGAAGGCTCATCAGCATCCTCTTAAAGGAGATGATGAAGAATCGCCTCGAGGAGCAGGAAGGAAATGTTCTGAATGTTAATAAGAAGATGACGAAGAAGCTCTTCGACAACTAGAAGAGAAACATAGTTGAGATTTTGCAGTTAAGGCAGTCTGAGAGGAGTGAAAGGACCCTCAGTGAAGTCTATAAGCCTGCTAAGACCAAGGCGAAGAGGAATATTGCCGAGATTGAGGAAGAAACCTTTAGGGGCTCAACAACGGTCAAGAAAAATGGTTAGAAAGGCAAAAGATTAAGAAACACCACTGTTTAGCCTCCTCCTAAGACAATTTGAGAACTAGCTAAGACGTTTTGTGAAGAGATTGACAGACATGATGTTGAGGTTGCTGCCAATGAAGGTTTATCCTATGCTGAATAGGATAGGAAGTAGGTAAAGAAGGGAAGATCTACTGAGATGGCAAAATTCGGCAGAATCATTTTAGTGGAAGATTCTATATCTGCCTAGCTGATCGTAGAGCCTTCCAGCTCTCCGATCGTAGAGCCCAAAGAAGCAGCAGATGATGATGAGATGGTTGGGAAATCTTCTTAGTCCGAGCCAATGAATGTTGAAGTGACGGCTGGGATGGTTGATATGATGGAGCCATAGAAAGAAAAAAGAAGTGACTACTGTGAAGGTTTCTGAACCTGAGTCAAAGAAAAGAAGATTAATAAAGAAGTCTAAGAAGAAGCTGAAGAAAAACTTTGACTCAGAGAAGAAGAAGAAGAGAACCCCAAAACTAGCTAAACTTGTTGAAGCTACTTCTGAGGAGAAGCCAATTTCAAGCTCTTCTGATGATTCCTTAGAGCTAACAAGGATCATTGAATCTGGCATAAAGGAAATCAGAAGAGAGCCAAACCAACCTGGTTCTGAGCCTGACAATGCTACAACTCAGGGGGAGAAATTTGAGGCTGAATCTGAAGATCTCTCACTCCCTGAAGGAAGAGAAACATAACCAATCAATTTAAAATTCTTGGGCCCTGGAGCTAGTGTTGATCTTGAAGGCCTAGATACAAGCATTATTAACTTCTAAAGTAATAGTGAATTACTATTCTTCTTTTTTCTAGTAATGCCTTAGCTGAAGGCTCTTATGCTAAGGTGGTAGCTTGTCGTTCTACACTCCAAAATTAATACCTTATTAACACTCTACTAACACAAACTTAGTATAATGGCAAGCAAGGATCGATCCCATAGAGAAGTGAATTAATCTTTTATCTATTCTATTATTCTAATTGATGAGGGGGTTTGGTGTTTGATTAACTACTCTAACGAAAGTAATTAAAAATAATTAATGAATAAAAAGCTTCAGTTCTTCAGTTCAGTTTCACCTTATCACAACTATGGAAAAATCTGATTTAACAAGATTTACCCTTCGATGAGATTAATAACCCTAGATAACCACAATCACTAATTATCCGAAATTCTCCTTATATGTAAATCTAATGTGACAATCGCCTCAAGAGACCCTAACTATCATATAACCTAGAACTATTAGTCTAGATTTAATATAACAGCAGCATGAAGAATTAGAGAATTAGGATATTCCAAGCAACAATTACACAATCAGAAATTATTTAACTTGCCTTCAAATAATCTTAAGAATACCCAAAAGCTTGTCCACAATCAAGTATTATTAATTGCTACTTATGATCAGATACAATATCGTTTGCTTAATACTATACCTTAATCTAGCAGATGATATCAATCAAATTAATTCAATTGGCCAAATCAAATTAACAGATTCAATAACATGTAATCAGTTAAAACAGATTATCAGAATAAATCTCATATAAGAAGGAATAAATAAATAAAACCTGATTAAACCATTAATTATGATAAAGGTTCAACATCCCTCAGAACTGAAAATAAAAGTTTAGCCTGACATGCCTTCAATCTCCTCCAATTAGGGTTACAATTGTAGTTGTCAAGATGTAGCTACTAATATCTAACTAAAAATATCTATTTATAGTCCTAAGATAATAGCCTAAATCTCTAAGAATTAAGAATCCAATCTGAAGTAGAAATCCTCAAAAATTCCAAAAAGTCAACGCTGGCCTTTCTCGCCGGGGCGAGGAATTTGTTCTTCAGTTTTTCGTCGTGGCAAGAAACTCCAGAGAGGTCTGGGTCGGGGCAAAGCGCTGAGGCAAAAACGGGCAGAACACTTCTCGACGGGGCGAGGATTCCTAGGCCAAAAAGCTCGACGGGGCGAGAACCTCAAAATTTCTAACTTTTCATCTTTTTCTCGTTTTAGCTCCGATTTTTCGTCTTTTTTCACTTTTGACTCAGAATTCTCCTGAAATCAATAAACAACCTAATAAGTTCATATACACAATAAAATATGTAATAAACTAAATATATAGGAATGAAAATAAATGAATATCATGTACTTATCAAATTCTCCCACACTTAGTCTTTACACGTCCTCGTGTAAACTAAAACAAAGGTTATATTGAAATCATTTGAATTCTATTCAACCAAACTTCCAAAGGTTCAAATTCAATTACCATCCATGAATATTAACACCAATCAACAGAAATTTAATCAACACTTTATCAATCAACTAACAGCAATTGTCTCGTCATTCCCCACTGAACATTTTCAAATCAAATTGAAATCACATAAGCATCTCCTATGATTTACACAGATACTCAACTTAATTCATATGGAACAACAACTGTGCATACTGACTCAAACCCAGAACATTTTTTTTCTTTTCATTTTTTTCATTTACTCCGGTGAATGGATTTTATGCTCCATTTTACCTCTTCTCATTCTTTTCTTAAGTGAGTGCATTTTATGCTCCATCTCACTTTTCTTCTCACCAACGAATGCGTTTTACGCTCCTTCTCGTTACATGTGTTTATGGATGAGTGCGTTTTACGCTCCATCTCAACCCACCACGTGTTTTTTTTGAGACAATTTTTTTTCAGTTTTTTTTTCAATTTCCATTTTTCCACATGATCCTACAAGCAAGATAAGCAGTTAAACAGTTCTAAATCATGAAATCAGCGCACAAAGTCAACTCCACATATAACTCAGTCAAGTAAACATGTATCTCATACTCAAGTACTCATGCTATACCAATTCAATCTAAATCAGTCAACTATGGGTCTTAACTCAATTATCATCATTTATCAATTAATTCAACATCAAATAAATTCTATCAATGACATCAGTTCTCATTCTGAAACCAAAAACCTTTGAAAACTTGACCAAACACAAACAAATTTCAAACTTTTTCACAAAATAACTCAGAGTTTCACACTTAGAGCAAACCTACCCTATACTAACCTAAACCTAAACCCCTCCCCCACACTCAAACCTTACATTGTCCCCAATATAAGACAATCATGCAAAGACGAGATAACTAAACAAAATGCAACTAAAAAGTAAAAGGGATAGAAAAGCAAATATGAAATCTTGGGTTGCCTCCCAAGCAACGCATTTGGTTAACGTCGTTAGCCCGACATCAATTCTCCTCAATCACTCATAGCTCGGATCCACTAGGTCTATCATTTCCACATTCTCTATCGAAAATCCTTCACGGAATGGTTTCAGCCTATGCCCATTAACCTTGAATACTTTTCATGTCCTTGGATTTTGTATATCTATAGCACCATGAGAAAACACATTAGTAATAACAAATGGACCTTTCCATCGAGAGCGCAACTTACCTGGAAATAACTTCAGCCTCGAATTGAATAGGAGAACTTGTTGCCCAATAGTGAAATTATTCCTTAAAATCTGCTTGTCGTGGAAGATCTTTTTTTGTTCTTGTAAAGTCTAGAACTCTCATATGCTTCATTTCTCATCTCTTCTAGTTCTTGTAGCTGAAATTTCCTATGCATCCCCGCTTCATCCAAACTCATATTACACTGTTTGATCGCCCAAAAAGCTCTATGTTCTAACTCCACGAGTAAATGACATGGCTTCCCCAAAACCAATCTGTACGGAGACATACCAATGGGGGCTTTGTATGCGGTTCTATACGCCCACAATGCATCTTCTAACTGAAGACTCCAATCTTTTCTGCTTGGCTTGACGACTTTCTCCAAAATGGATTTCACTTCACGGTTGGATGCTTCAGCCTGACCATTGCTTTGCGAATGATAAGATGTAGAAATCTTATGCAAAACATTATATTTCCTGAAAAGTGCAGCTAGCATCTTGTTGCAAAAGTGAGTTCCTCTATCCCTGATGATGGCTCTAGGAGTTCCAAATATGACAAATATGTTAGTTTTAACAAAATCTGCAACAACTTTAGAATCATCAGTCCTGGTGGCTTTAGCATCCACCCATTTAGAAACATAGTCAACAGCCAAGAGAATGTAAACATTACCGTGAGAAACAGGAAAAGGTCTCATGAAATCAATACCCCAAACATCAAAAATCTCAACAATTAAAATGGAGGTTTGTGGCATTTGATTTCTATTTGATATGTTACCGGTTCTTTGACAATTCTCGCATAATTTACAAAATAGATGAGTCTTTAAAAATTATTGGCTAATAAAAATCACTTTCTAAAACCTTATGAGCTGTCCGTTTGGGTCCAAAATGACCTCCACAAGCATAGGAATGGCAAAAGGTTAAAATAGACATTGTTTCAGTATTAGGCACACATCTACGGATTATATGGTCAGCCCAAAATTTCCACAGATATGGATCATCCCAAACATAATGTCTAACATCACTCATAAGCTTATCCTTTTGGTTTTTAGAAAAGTCATTGGGAATATATGCACTTGCTAAATAATTGACAATGCTCGCATACCAAGGCAATTCCTCTTGAATAGAAAAGAGATGCTCATCTGGAAAAGAATCATATAATGGTAGTGCCTTCTAATCTCTTAGCAACCTGCTCAAATGATCTGCTACCAAGTTATCTGCTCCCTTCTTATCCTTGATTTCCAAGTTAAATTCCTGCAACAACAGAATCCATCTGATAATCCTGGGTTTAGAGTCCTTCTTGGTTAACAAATACCTGAGAGCTGCATGGTCAAAATAAACTATAACTTTAGTGCCACGCAAATAAGATCGAAATTTATCTAAAGCAAAAGCAATAGATAAAAGTTCTTTTTCTGTTGTCAAGTAGTTAATCTGAGCTGCATTCAACGTTCTAGAGGCATAGTAGATGGCATGGACAACTTTGTCAACTTTTTGACCCAAAACAGCTCTGACTGCATAATTGCTGGCATCGCACATTATTTCAAAGGGAAGACTCCGATTTGGCAGTTGAATCACATGTGTAGAGGTCAAGTGGCTCTTCAACTTGTCAAATGCCTCCTTGCACGCTTCATCGAACTGGAATTCTACATCTTTTTGCAACAACTTATATAATGACAAAGCTATTTTAGAGAAGTCCTTGATAAATCTCCGATAGAAACCTGAATGTCCAAGAAAAGAGCGAATCTCCCGCACATTAGCGGGGTAAGGCAAAGCAGACACAATATCTATCTTAGCTCTATCAACTTCTAAACCTTTAGCTGGCACAATATGACCAAGCACTATACCCTGTTCTACCATAAAGTGACATTTTCCTAATTAAGAAGAAGGTTAGTTTCCAAGCATCTATCTAGCACACAAGTTAGATTATCCAAACACAAATCCAAAGAATCACCATGTACTGTGAAATCATCCATAAAGACCTCGATGTAATTTTTTAAAAAAGATCAGAAAAAATGTTTACTATGCATCGCTGGAAAGTACCGGGTGCATTGCAAAGTCCAAATGACATCTGTCGGTATGCAAAGGTACCAAACGGACATGTGAAAGTGGTATTTTCCTGGTCTTCGGGCATAATCACGATCTGATTATAACCTGAAAAACCATCTAGAAATCAATAATAAGTATGCCCCGCTAATCTTTCTAGCATTTGATCAATAAAGGGAAGAGGAAAGTGGTCTTTTCTAATTCCAACATTTAATTTCCTGTAGTCAATACACACTCTCCATCCTGTTTGTATCTGTGTGGGCACCAACTCATTATTGTCATTCGTGATAACAGTTATTCCAGACTTTTTCGGAACTACCTGTACTGGATTCACCCACTGACTGTCGGAGATGGGGTAGATTATACCTGCATCAAGTAATTTTATAACCTCTTTCTTGACTACCTCCATCATGGGTGGATTTAATCTTCGTTGTGCTTCTCTTGTGGGCTTTGCTCCATCCTCCAAAAGAATTCTATGCATACACATCGCGGGGCTTATTCCTTTGATATCTACTATCGTCCAACCAAACACTATGACATGGTCCCTTAGGACTCTCAACAATTTCTCTTCCTGCACTTTGGTTAGACTACTAGCAATAATCACGTGTAACGTTTCATTAGTCCCTAAATATGCATATTTCAAGTGAGTCGGTAAGGGTTTCAATTCTAAGATTGGAGCTTGCTCCACAGATGGTAACCGTTTTTTATGAGAAACGGGCAATTGAATCGATTGAACTGCATACTTATCTGTGCATTTTGGTAAAGAGTGCAATGCAGCCACAACTTCCTTCAATTCCTAATTATGGTCAAATTCTTCATCTTTATCTATGTGCAAGTTGTTAGTGATGGCCATCTCCAAGCTTTCCCTGTGTTCTTATTCAAAAGATCCCTGCACTAAAGAATCAATGATGTCAATAGCAAAACCATGATTAACATCACTAGGGTACCTCATGGTGTCATATATATTGAGCTGAATTTTCTCTCCATCGAATTCCATGGCCAAGATCCCATTGTACACATCAATCATTGTCCTTGTTGTTTTCAGGAATGGCCTCCCTAACAAGATATGCGAGGGATTTAGAGATCTGTCATCTTTCATATCCACAATATAAAAATCTGCAAGAAAAATTAACTGATTCACCTGCACCAAGACATATTCAATTACCCTTTGAGGGTAAGTATTAGTACGATAGGCAAGTTGAATGATAACACCAGTTTGTTTCAAAGGTCCTAGATTTAAAGAAGTAAATACAGATAATGGCATAACATTTATTGAAGCTCCTAGATCTAGCATGGCTTTCTCAAATCAGGTATTACTTATCCTGCATGGGATTGTAAACATTCCTGGATCTCTATATTTAAGGGGCATTTTTCTTTGAAGCACTGCTGTCACATTCTCTCCTACAGTGACTTTTTCATCATCTTTCAATTTTCTTTTGTTACTGCACAATTCTTTCATAAACTTTGCGTACCTGGGTACTTGTTTGATGGCATCCAAAAGAACAATATTTACCTCTACCTTCCTAAAGGTTTCCAAAATTTCCTTTTCTTTTTCCTCCTTCTTTGAAGTCTTATGTGTTCTCGGTGAGAACGACAACGGTGGAGTCTTAACTGGAGTAAGTGGGGTAACAATTTCCCTTGGCGTCTTTGTCTCCTCTTTGGCCTTTTCCTCTTCAATTTTTGTAATTGCTTTGGGTACTTCTAACTCTTTTCCATTCCTTAGTGTAATCGCACTAGCATTTTCCCTTGGATTGACAACTGTTTGGGAGGGCAACTTTCCTGAACCTTGAGAATCCAACCTCCCCACTGTGGTGGCAAGTTGACCTATTTGATTTCGCAAGTCTTGAACATAATTTTTCGTTTCCTG
This sequence comes from Aralia elata, assembly GCA_034770075.1. Lineage (NCBI taxonomy): Eukaryota > Viridiplantae > Streptophyta > Magnoliopsida > Apiales > Araliaceae > Aralia > Aralia elata. The sequence continues at coordinate 32,815,849 of CM068377.1, forward strand.
TTAGAACTGCTGTGTCTTGCTCATGAATGTCTTGAACATGTCTTCCAAAGATATTCCATAATTTGCAGGAGCTGCCTGTCTAGGTTGATATTGGGGTTGAGCTGGGTGAGAGCCTTGCGGGAACCCTTGTTGTCTAATCGGATACACGCCTTGCGTTCGTGGTCTATTTCCTCCATAACTCAAGTTAGGGTGATCCCTCCATCCTGGATTGTAAGTATTTGAATATGGGTCATACTTCTGCTGAGGTTGTGCTTGATAGTTTCCCAACGCATTAGCTTGCTGTGCGGTTTCATCCTCTTGCAAAGTTGGACAAGAATCAGTACTATGACCACCCATTAAACAAATCCCACAAACTTTTGCTGTCGGTGTATCTCCTGTAGCCATTTGTCTAACCATCGCGGTCAAATCAAAAATTTGTTGTTCAAGATTGCTTATGGTCATCTCATTTACTTTTGTAGGCGCACGGTCATTCTTTGTCCCATATTGCTGAGAATTAGCAGCCATATTTGCAATTAGAGTCCTTGCAGCCTCTGGTGTCTTATCTACCAGTGCTCCTCCACTTGCAGCATCGATCATACTCCGATCCATTGATGATAATCCCTCATAAAAGTACTGAATCAGGTGTTGAATATCTATTTGATGAGGAGGACAACTGGAACATAATTTTTTGAATCATTCCCAATACTCGTCCAGTGTCTCTCCGTTGAACTGTCGAATGTCGCATATCTCCTTCCTCATGTTGACAACTCTTGAAGCAGGAAAGTAATTCTCCAAGAACAGCCTTTTCATGTCATTCCATGACTGTATTGACCCTGAAGGAAGATAGTACAACCAGTCCTTTGCTAGATCCCCCAATGAGAATGGAAACACCCTTGGCTTTATTTGATCCTCAGTTACTCCATGTGGCTTCATGGTGAAGTAAACCACATGAAATTCCTTTAAGTGCTTGTACGGATCTTCACCTGTGAGACCACGAAAAGTAGGCAAAAGATGAATTAGTCCCGATTTAAGTTCAAAAGCAGCAGTTAAGGTAAGATATTCAATGCATAAGGGTTGTTGATTGAGATTGAGAGTGGTTAATTCTTTGAGTGTTCGGTTATTATTTGGCACTACCATCTCTTTTTCTTCCTCTGATTTGGTGAATGATGTATTTGACACTAATTCGAGTGCTATGTTAAGTCCCGGCGATGGAAATTCGTCGGAATCTGCCGTGATGCCTCGAGCTTGATGAGCTTCTTTTCTTAGTCTGCGTGCAGTTTTCTCAATTTCTGGATCAAAATTCAAATCACCGGATTGAGAGGATCGTGTCATAAACTACAAAATTAAAATAAAATAAAAAATAAATAAAGATAAATAATACTTCCCCGGCAGCGGCGCCAAAATTTTGGTAGCTTGTCGTTCTACACTCTAAAATTAATACCTTACTAACACTCTACTAACACAAACTTAGTATAATGGCAAACAAGGATCGATCCCACAAAGAAGTGAATTAATCTTTTATCTACTCTATTATTCTAATTAATGAGGGGGTTTTGAGTTTGATTAACTACTCTAACGAAAGTAATTAAGAATAATCAATGAATAAAAAGCTTCCGTTCTTCAGTTCAGTTTCACCTTATCAAAACTATGGAAAAATCTGATTTAACAATATTTACCCTTCGATGAGATTAATAACCCTAGATAACTGCAATCGCTAATTATCCGAAATTCTCCTTATGTGTAAATCTAATGTGACAATCGCCTTAAGAGACCCTAACTATCATATAACCTAGAACTATCAGTCTAGATTTAATATAACAACAACATGAAGAATTAGAGAATTAGGTTATTCCAAGCAACAATTACACAATCAGAAATTATTTAACTTGCCTTCAAATAATCTTAAGAATACCCAAAAGCTTGTCCAGAATCAAGTATTATTAATTGCTACTTATGATCAGATACAATATCGTTTGCTTAATACTATACCTTAATCTAGCAGATGATATCAATCAAATTAATTCAATTGGCCAAATCAAATCAACAGATTCAATAACATGTAATTAGTTAAAACAGATTATCAGAATAAATCTCATATAAGAAGGAATAAATAAATAAAACTTGATTTAAACCATTAATTATGATAAAGGTTCAACATCCCTTAGAACTGAAAATAAAAGTTTAGCCTGACATGCCTTCAATCTCCTCCAATTAGGGTTACAATTGTAGTTGTTAAGATGTAGCTACTAATATCTAACTAAAAATATCTATTTATAGTCCTAAGATAATAGCCTAAGTCTCTAAGAATTAAGAATCTAATCTAAAGTAGAAATCCTCAAAAATTCCAAAAAGTCAAAGTTGGTCAAACTGGTCGACGCCGGCCTTTCTCGCCGGGGCGAGGAATTTGTTTTTTAGTTTCTCACCGAGGTGAGAAACTCCAGAGAGGTATAGGCCGGGGCGAAGCGCTGGGGCGAAAACAGGCAGAACACTTCTCGCCGGGGCGAGAACCTCAAAATTTCCAACTTTTCATCTTTTTCTCGTTTTAGCTCCGATTTTTCGTCTTTTTCCACTTTTGACTCTGAATTCTCCTGAAATCAATAAACAACCTAATAAGTGCATATACACAATAAAACATGTAATAAACTAAATATATAAGAATGAAAATAAATGAATATCATGCACTTATCATAAGGGATTTGAGCTACATCACTTGGACACTCTGGTCATATCTTAATGTTCAAGTGTTGTCTCTGAATTTCCCAGAGTCATCAAGTTTGCCAGAAGAGTAATTTTTAAATGGTGAATCTTCTTCTTAAGGTACATAAAATAAATTTACATTCATTCCAAATTCTTTATTCTTTAAAACCTAACCCCCTTCTCGCAATGAAGCAATTGTAGTGTCCAAAACTATGAGTGTTGAGCAATCGTCGAGTTAACACACTAATTCTTAGATCATAGAGTCTCAACACCCTACGATCGATATACAAAGTCTTAACTCCTCGATCGTAGAGTCCCAAAACCCTACGATCGAAACATAAAATACTCCCTCTCCTATACACATATCTTTTTCACTTAACATCTCTTATGTACATATACACTCACCCTTTCCGATCGTAGAGTAACCTACCTATCCAATAGTTGAGTCTCATAACTCTCCAAGTGTAGATACCCAAATATAAACTGACCCTCCTGTAAATACTCAAACCACTAACTATACAGATATACCTTCTACATCGTATACATATACATATATACCCTCCTCCTCCAATACTCCTAGCTTATAATTAGTTCTCTCTCACCTAAACCGGGGTAATAAGGAAGGAGTTGAAGCTCTAATGGAATAGATCCTAGAAAGAGTTTCAGTAGTACCGTCCAAGATCCAGCTCGAACGAATGTTAGACGTCATTGCTGATGAATGCAATGAAGGGATCCGCGACACTGCTACTAGAATTCAAAAAGGTCTCGTCCATATAGCCAAGACAACATCCAAAGTCCCTGGGAGATGTCCAAGGAATTTTTTAAGAGGATAAAAGAGCTCATATAGACTATCCTTGAGAATCTCCAGAAGCGAGACGAGATCTACTTTAAGCAGATCGCCGATCATAAAGTGGATGTGCTCATTTTCCAATTTATAAATACTGAATTTATAAAGTTTCTCTCAGACAAGCTTTTCTCGTTGAGCTCCTTATTGATGGAATTTAAAAAGTTTGGTGATGTAGTCAATGGAACACACTGATAATGCAATGACACTTGTTCATCATCAAAGAGAATAAGCAGAAGCCGGATATCAAGAATCCAGAGACGATATTACACTTTCTAAGAGCCAAATGCAGGAACTTGTCAATACTGTCAAGCAACTCTTTGAGGAAGTTAATGCTTAACGAAGTGACAGATATACTGACAAAATGGGGGAGAGGACGACCTCAGCAAACATCAATTGTTCCTCCTCATCCTCCCTTTAGAGATTCTTCAACGCCTCAAGCTATTCCTTTGGGTCGTGCTCAAACTCATGGACAGTTGGCTTCCTCTTTAAGGACAGGATCATCGAGTGCAGTAACATTTGCTGGCTCACGACTCCCATCTAGTGACCCAAATTTCATGAATATAAATCTTTAAAGGATTCACATTAAAGGGAAAGAATGATTTAATATGCCTGATCTCAGTCCCAGAGACAATAGCAGAAATCTAAATAAGAGAAGCTGAAGGGAGAGAAAGCTACATAAGAAGGCGAGAAGTTGAGCAAAGAGATCCGTCGAGGAGTTATAGGGGGAGAAGGTAAATAAATAGATAAATATCTATGTTATAAATTTTTATTGAATTTTTTTATACTTTGTAAAATTCTTTTATTCAACAAATAAATTCATTCTTTCCTTCTAGACACACAGTTGTTCACTGTATATAAGTCATATTTAAATTCAATGGGTTATATTATCTGCATCGTAGAATTGTTGATTGCTTGAAACTACTAATTTTATCATCATCAAATAGGGATAGATTGTTAGGATAAATGCATATTTGATTTGATGATGATATAGTGTATATTTGTATTAGTAGCTTTTATGAAGTCCTTATAATGAAATTAATGTAAAAAGACTTAGATTAGAGGATCAAACTTGTTAGGTTGATCTATTTCGTTGAGTAAACTGAATGTATAGCTATAAGAAATTAAATGATCGTAAAGCTGTTTAAGTCGGTCGTAAAGTTTACTGAATGATCGTAGAGCATACTAATCAAGTTCAAAGATCGTAGAGTCTGCTAAGAGATCGTAAAGAAAGTTGAAGATCATAGAGTCTATCAAAGGTCGTATAACCATTTACTTTGGTATCATAAAGCTCATTGAAGACCGTAGAGTTTAAAAGAGATCGTAAAGCTCATTGAATATCCTAGAACTTATGGAACATAGAGCTTGCTAATCGTAGAGTCATCAAGCCATATACTCTATAACCACTATGAAACTCTACGATTAGGAAAATTATAGAGTATATCAGCTCTGATAATGGTCTGACATTATCAAGACTCGTAGAGTGAAGATCCCAAGATAGTTCTTAAACATCTTAAGATTAAAAAGAAGATCAGATCGAAGTGTGTCTAACAGCTAGTTCGGTAAAAAGATAGCCTCCCACATGCATGTCACTGTAGCAGTTTGATGTGACATATCATAGTCGAAAGCAAGTTGATACATACTCTCCCAAAAGTCGACAATCACAGATCTTCTAGGATCGAAACATTAAATGAGAACTACAACATTCAAACGGGACAATCTCAAGGATGTCATTCAATCCAACAGTAACGAACATACATCAAATACGTTGAATTGCTGCCAAACTCTTAAAAACACTACTCTACGAATCAAAAACTATTTGTTCTGCTACTAAGTCTTTCATTGCTGGACTTAAATCCACTCAACAACACCTCCAACTTAATAACCTTTGTAATCAAGTTTTAGTGACTTGTTCCATGTCTGTGCGACTTGAAGAAATCTTAGTTATTTAGTTGTTGTAATTGTTTTTTGTGAACAGATCTAAGTGATTACCCATCCTTAGTGGATTATTCCTACTCGAAGAGTAAAAGAGTGGACTAGGAGATATTTGTTCTCTGAACCACTTAAAATTCTCCATGTCTTTTTACATTCAACATTTACATTTCTATAAAGTCATTTATATTTCTTTGTGACTTAATTCCATCTGTGTGCTAAACTTAGAACTGTGACTTTCCTAAATCTTTGAAAGGGGATTTTCAAATTATTATTTCGCTATGCATAATTAAATTAACCTGCTTAATTTATAAGTTGGAAATACTTTTTTAAAAAGGAAAGTTTTAAAAAAATTTATTCAACCACCTTCTAGATCTCTAAGTGCCTTTGGGAAACAACAAAACCCTTTTTAGATTTTCTATACTAATTTTTCTCCATTGAGGCTTGTAAGAAAAATGGGTTCTACCAGTTTAACAAATAAATAGGTAGAGATGTTTTGATGGGAACACCTTCGAGCAGTAAAGGATTGCATAAGGACTGGTTTTACATAAAAGGGACCAAATATTGAGCTAATTGGGCTATGGGCAGAGCCAAATAGGTTTGAACTAAACCCTATCAAAATTAGTAGGGTTATTAGGAGAATTCGAACCTTTGTACTCCAAGAGGCCCTCAACCAGGAAAGATAAAGAGGTTCTGAATGATCAGGACTGAATGTTCAGCCATAATTGTGAGTGCCAATTCATAGTGCTTTGACCTTTTTTAACTTTCTCAACTAAAATTGATCTAACTGTATTGTAGTGGCCAATCAACCGAAGAAGGATTTAAACGAAGCTATTTTAGAAGTGGTAGGGGTGCCGAGGAAACCCATGACCCTTGTCGAGAAGCTTAAGTTGGCTTGGCAACACAAAGGGATGGCAACAGCGTTAACTGTTGCCTCTACTGCTGAGGCGATTGCTATGCCTCCTTTTTCTCCTTCTCCTCCTCATGTGATAAAGGAGAAAGGTCCAAGTCCTCCTCGCTCTCCTCCAATTATCATTATGGATGAGCCCCTCAATGTTTAACCAATTAATGAGGTGGCAGCGAACCAAGAGGCCGAAGTGGCTAGGAGGGAAAAGAGGAAGGACCCATGGAGGATGAGGGGGATTCAGGCTACCAGTCAGCCTTCAAAAGGCAAAAAGTGATGACTTGAAACCCACAGTGGAAGGTGAGGTCTGATGCCTCGTGATTTGGGGACTTCGAGGACTTCCCCATCGGACTATATCATGGCTTCAAACTGCCAATTGATAAGCTAAGGTTGAACTGTATCATGGCTTCAAACTGCCAATTAATGAGCCAAGGTACGAATGGATGGACTTGGAGACTCTGATCATTTTGCAAGGGCAGCAGCAGGTATATTTATTTTTAAATGTCCATTTGTTGTTTCTATTGTTTCTTCTCTTGATGATGGCTAATTGGTGTTTGTTTATGAACATGTTAATGTCACTTACTTCTACATACTTGGTGTGCACCATAAGCTCACTAAGCATTGCGAGGAGGTCGAGAATCACCTCAGTCAGCTGGAAATAGAAGCTTTTACAGCGAAGAAGTTGGTTGAGGAGAAGGACGAATAATTGAAGATAACTTACAACATCCTTTGTCAAGCTGAAGCTGAGGGGATGCATGCCCATTCAACGCAAAAGAAGGCTAAAGACGATCTCAATGTTGTTGAAGTTGTTGCCTAAGGGGAGAAGACGAGAGTAATTGAGCTAGCAGCATAAGCTAAAAACTATCAAAGCTGCTCTGTAGGAGAAGGCTGCTCAAGTCGAATAGCAAACTATCAGATTCAAAGCTTGACGACCAATATACAAAAGGCCGTTAAGGATTGGTCTGCGAAGGAAGGTGAATGGAAGAAGCATTAAAACGGTTCGACTCTTGAGTTTTCGAAGAGTATAAAGAGTCTTCCGAGTACGTCGAAGAAGCCGACCTAAAGGTGATCAATGAGTTCGACGAAGGCTTTGAATACACCAAGAAGTTAGTCTAGGAAAAAGGGTTAATCCTTGAAGAAGTGGGTATTATAGACCCTTAGTTTATTTTATATGTTTTTGTAATGAAGTACAATTTGTTCCTTTAATAAAGGAGTTGGAATGTTAAGTTTTATTTGATTATATAATTATTATTGTGTTTGATAGCATATTAACACTTATGTTTCCTTGTCCCTATAGCCTTACCCGATAGATGCAGAGGTAAGGCTGAAGAATAGAGTAAGTGAAGTATTAAATCAAAATATAAAGTAAGATACATAATCATGGAAACATAATTATCATTTTTTAGGTAGAAAGAGATAACATAAGTATCGATGGACACAACCTCAAAAAAAGACCAAGTATAAAAACTTAATATTTAAAACTGACCATTGATAGTATCGCCGAAGCTATATATTAAGAATAGGCTTTCCATTTATGGTTTGAAACTTATAAGTGCCAGGTTTCAGTACTTCAACAATCATATAAGGGCCTTCCTAAGTAGGCATCAATTTGCCTGTATTCTGAGGAGTATAGGTTTCAGCCTGCTGAAAGATTAGATGTTGTACTTGGAAAGTTTTGTTCTTGATTTTTTTGTTGAAGTGTCGAGTCGTTTGCTATTGATAAGTTGCAAGTCTGAGAACTGCGTTATCACGACTCTCTTCAAGTAAGTCCAGATTCAACCGAAGCCCTTCATCATTAAGGAGTTCATTAAAGTTTTGAACCCTAGCCGAAGGGATTCCAATTTCAATAGGTTTTAAAGCTCCAGTTCCATAGGCCAGTTTGAAAGAAGTCTCTCCCATAGTGGTTCGAGGTGTATTCCGATAGGCCCATAAAATATATAGAAGCTCTTTGGGCCACTTGCCTTTAGCATCCTCAAGTCGTTGTTTAATTCTATTGAGAAGGGTTCTATTAGTAACCTCAACTTGACCGTTAGCCTAGGGATGTCTGATAGAGGTTTGACGATGCTGAATGTGTAAGCTTTGCAGGAATCTTTCAAACTTGCATCCCATAAACTGTAACCCATTATTAGATACCATAATCATGGGTTTACCGAAGTGGTAAACTACTTGTTCTTTAAAGAACTGAAGGAAATTCTCTTCGGTAATGCGAGCTAAGGGTTTAGCTTCAAACCAGTTGGTTAAATAAGCTATCACGATGACAACAAATTTCAACTGTCCTTTTCCTTGGGGGAGTGGTCCCAACAAGTCAATTCCCCAAATTGTAAAGGGGATCCAAGATAAGACTAGGGTGAGCTATTTGGGAGGCTGATGTGGAACTGAGGCAAAGAATTGACACTTATGGCATTTTTTGATAAAATCTTTTGAATCCTAAATTATAGTGGCCAATAGTACCCTTGTCGAAGGATCTTATGCGCTAGTGTCTTCACCCCAACATGGTCTCTACAGATGCCTTAGTGCACCTCTCGAAGAGCATAATCAGCATCTCCAAGACCCACACAAAGAAGAAGGGCTGAAGAGTAGGACCTTCGATACAATTGGTTGGTCATTGACAATGTAATATTTTGTTGATTTATGTCTGATCTTCCAAGCTTGAATTTTATTTTCGAGAAGGATGTCATTTTTCTAGAAATTGATGATGAGTGTCATCCATGAAACTTCTTGATTAACATCCATGACTTCCCGAGTCATTATGCTTAGTTTTGCAGAGTTTTTAGGTAAAATAAATCATCCAAGGTTCCCTGATCAGTAGTTGCCAACTTGGATAGGGCATCTGCCATTGTGTTATCAGCCCTGGCTATAACAATGATTTAGTATTTGAAAACGCCGATGAGGAGAGAATGAATGAGCTAAAGATAAGCTTGCAAATGCGTCTCTCGGGCTTCGTACTTTTCCAACACCTGTTTGACAATTAGCTAAGAATCACTATATAAAAATATATTCTTTACCTTAAGGATTTAGGCCAATTTCAGTCCGGCCAGAAGAGCTTCATACTCTGAGATTTATTGATAGCCATGAAGCCGAAGCGTATGGCTTGCTATACTTTAAACCCTTTTGGTGAGGTAAGAATGACATCGGCTTTGCTCCGCAGACCTGTAGAGGATCTAGAATATGTGTTCTTGTCATGGGTTGATAAATCTCCATGTCTTCAGGAAAAGAGCATTTGGTTATGAAGTCAATTAGAGCCTGTGTTTTAATGGCAGTTCGATGATCCGATGACAAAACTCTAAATTAAACTATCTGAGTTCTATCGCCCAAACTACTAACCGTCCAAAGAGATCGGGTCAGTAGAGGACCCGTTTGAGGGGTTGATCTGTCAAGATGATCATGGTCCTTTCTTGAAAGTATTGCCGAAGCTTTCTGCTAGCAATAACTAACATATATGCTAGTTTTTCAAGATTCATGTAACAACCCTGTCCCATATCGAAAGATAAGGGAAATGTTTGTCTGTATATAAGAAATTGAGTTACTATCAATAGTACCTTCAAGTCTTGACCTTTTGGGTGAGCCTGTGGTGGGCTAAGATGACCCAAAAAGATACTATTGGGCCAGTAATTTAAGGCCATGTTTGGATGGATTTGATTCGATTCGGACTTGGGATTTGACCCAAGATTTATTTCGGACTCGGGACTTGACCCGGGTTGTTACATATGGTATCAGAGTCGACTTTCGAAACCTCGGGTCGGGTCATCTGATCGAGTTGCCAGAGGTGGAGACACGAAGGCTGGTGCTATTATCCCACAATGAAGAGAGGGAGGTCCGGAGGTGGGGACACGAAGCCAACCGGTATTATCCCACAATGGTTAGAGAGGCAAAGATCTGTGGACCGTGTGTGTGATCGGTTCTGACGGAGACGTCAGAAATTTAAGTGGGGGAGATTGTAACATCCCAGGTCCCACATCGAAAGATAAGGGAAAAGTTTGTCTGTATATAAGGAATTGAGTTACTATCAATAGTACCTTCAGTCATGACTTTTTGGGTGAGCCTGCGGTAGGCTAAGATGACCCAAGAAGATACTATTGGGCCAGTAATTTAAAATCTTGTTTGGATGGATTTGATTCGATTCAGACTTGGGATTTGACCCAAGATTTGTTCTATAGGCTCGTACCTCTGTATCCATGACTGTAGGATTAGAGCGTGATTAACAGCCCTGTGGTCCTTGGACCCATTCGAGTAGTAGAGGATCGTTCTCAGTCGAGTCTCTTGGCTAGGGGTGGTCCTGCAGTTGTCTAACAGACTCAAAAAATCCCCTTACAATATGTAACAACCTGGGTTAAATCTCGAGTCCGAAATAAATCTTGGGTCAAATCCTAAGTCTGAATCGAATCAAATCCATCCAAACAAGGCCTTAAATTACTAGCCCAATAGTATCTTCTTGTGTCATCTTAGCCCACCACAGGCTCACCCAAAAGGTCATGACTTGAAGGTACTATTGATAGTAACTCAATTTCTTATATACAGACAAACTTTTTCCTTATCTTTTGATGTGGGACAGGGGTGTTATAATCTCCCCCACTTAAATTTCTAACGTCCCTGTCAGAACCGATCACACACACGGTCAACAGATCTTTGTCTCTCTAGCCATTGTGGGATAATACCGGCTAGCTTTGTGTCCCCACCTCCGGACCTCCCTCTCTCCATTGTGGGATAATACCACCAGCCTTCGTGTCCCCACCTCCGGTAACTCGATCGGATGACCCGACCCGAGCTTTCGAGAGTTGGCTTTGATACTATATGTAACAACCCAGGTCAAATCCCGAATCCGGAACAAATCTTGCGTTAAATCCCAAGTCCGAATTGAATCAAATCCATCCAAACAAGGCCTTAAATTACTGGCCCAATAGTATCTTCTTGGGTCATCTTAGCCTACCACAGGCTTACCCAAAAAGTCATGACTGAAGGTACTATTAATAGTAACTCAATTCCTTATATACAGACAAACTTTTCCCTTATCTTTCGATGTGGGACATGGGGTGTTACAATTCAGGTAGTTTCGACATCCTGAAGAGAATGATTGACGTAGTTTATCCTTTAAAGTCCTTACGAACTAAAGTTGGGTCGATGGCTAAAGGGTTTGTCGATAGGTAAAGGTACAAGTCCTTTTCGGGCAAAGCTTTAGTAAGCACATGAGGAGATGATATATACCTTTTTATTACATCAAATGCTTTTTGACACTCTTCGGTCCATTGGAAGGTCTTCTGATTTTGAGCTCCTTATAAAGTATTGAAGAAAAGGAGGCACTTTTTCGCTGACCTTGCCACGCCAAAGAGCTGCCAGCCTACCTGTGAGCCTCTACACTTCTTTAAAATTCTTTGAAGTCTGCATGTTAAGTATAACCGCTATTGTCTTGGGATTTGCTTTAATCCCTCTTTAGTTAAACATATATCCTAAGAATTTTCCTGATCCGAGACCAAAGGTACACTTTGTCGGATTCAGTCACATGTTATAGTGTCGTAGGTTCTGAAAACATTCTTCAAGGTCGGCTAAATGATTATCAATTTCCTTGCTCTTAACGATCATGTCATCCACGTAGACCTCCATGTTCTTGCCAACTTGATCTCTGAATACCTTGTTCATCATGCGTTGGTAAATGATTCTGACATTAATAAGGCCGTAGAGCATGACTCTATAGGCGTAGATAGCTCTATGGGTGATGAAGGCCATTTTGGGGTAATCACCTACGGACATCCTAATTTGATTATTCCCAGAGAAAGCATCGAGGAAGCTGAGCATGATATAACCAGATGTAGAATCTATCAACTGATAGATGCTTGGGAGGGGATAACAATCCTTCGGGCAAACTTTGTTTAGATCAGTGTAATTAACGCACATCCCCTATTTCCCATTATGTTTTTTGGCAAGCACCATGTTGGCTAGCCATTTAGGATAATTGATCTCAATGATAAACTCTACAAATAAGAGTTTAGAGATCTCTGCATCAATCCTTTTTTGCCTTTCAAGCACTATGGTCTGCCGTTTCTACTTTATAGGTTTGGCCTGGGGATTGAAGCTAAGTTTGTGTACTATTATACATTTGTCAATCCTTAACATGTCAGCCAGGGTCGAAACGAAGATATCTGAGTATTCGCGTAAAAGGGCAATTAGACGGTTGCAGAAACCAGCCTGTAAAATAACCCCTATCTGAATCGTCTTTCATGATTGTCAGGGAATAGTTCTATCTTTTTTGTCTCTTCAACCAGGGTGGCCAATGGTTCAGTGCTACCTTATGTGAAAGGTTCTAACTCAATTTTCATTGTTTGTTTTTGTTTACTTACCCCTACAGAAGTTGCCTAAAGAGTTTGAAGGTAACACTTTCTAGACATGTCCTGATCACCAATGACTTCATTAACCCCGAATTCAGTTGGAAAATTCATCTTTAGGTGAGGAATGGAAATGATTGCTCAAAGCACTAATAAGGTTGTTCTCCCCAAGATAGCATTGTAATTGCTATCCACATATATGACATAAAACTTAACTATATAAGAAGAGTGCTGAGAAGTTGTATCGAAGACCGTCAGTAGGTTTATTGGTCCTACGATTAAGACAACAGTGTTGCCGAAGCCATATAAAGGTTGCTCATTGCAAAGCTCTAGCTTCTTGCCCCCTAAGACCAATCGATTATATGCATGTTCATAGAGTATATCGACTGAACTTCCATTATCGACCAGCATTCACCGAAGATCCATAGAACCCACCTGTGTAGTTATAACCAGTGCATCATCATGAGGTGTAACCATACCTGTGGGATAATCATCATCCGTAAAGGTAATGACATTGGTCAGGGTACTCTTCGACTGTTCGAATATATGGTGTACAACTCTAATAAAGGCTTTCTTCTGCCTGTTAGATATGGCAGCTGTCGAACCACCAAAGATAACATCCACTACTCCTTGAAGTGTGTCGGAAGAAAGAGGTGGTGCGATTCGGTCAAAGGCTAATTGTCTGCCTTTTTTTGCCACGTAATAATCTAGATTTTCTCTCTATAACTGGTTTTCAAGGAAGTGCTTCAACTGGTAACAATCTTTTGTTTGGTGACCTTCTCCTTATGGTAAAATAATATTTACCATTTTTCTTCTGCCTGATGAAGACTTTGATCTTTAGAGGCCTTTCGAAGAAGGGTTTACTCTTGATTTCATTAATAGTATTAGCTCGATTGCTATTCATGGGAAGTAGTTTTCCTCTGAAGAGTCTCTGTATTTGCTCTTGCCCCTTTTATCCCTAGAGCTATTGTATTTGCCTCGTCGATCATCCTTATAGGCTTTGTGGTCCTCATCTCTTCGGGCGTCGCCTCTATTGTTAGATCCATCAATTTTTGGGTCCCTTCTCTGATGATAATTATCATTATATTTCAAATGGCCCCAAACACTAGCAATAGCCTCTTCCATCTCTATAAAGTTTTCGACCTTTTCATAGGCCTCAGTGAGATTTTAAGGGGATTTAGAGATGATTTCCTCGATTAGACAACTGGATTTGTCAATATTCAAATCCAGCATGAGAAACTATAATGCTTGAACCGAATCTAGGGTAGGGATCTCGGCTACGGCCTCATGAAATCTCTTTAAAAAACTGCCGTAGAGATTCGTTTGACGTTTGCCTCACTTAGATTAGCGAAGTCATCCATTTTCCATGTTTTCTGTTGTTGCCGAAACAGGTATGGAATTGCTCCTTAAGTTCCTCCTATGAGCCGATGGAATGGGAAGGAGTGTGATCATCCACTCTCTAGTTGTTTTCTTTAGGGTAGAAATAAAAAGATGGAAACTTTCTTGAAGTGTTATGACTGTAGAAGCGCATTAAACATTCATAAGAGTAAGTATGGTCATAAAGATCACCTGTTCCATCGTACATCTCTAAGTTCGGGACTTTGAGGGATCTATTGATCCAGGCCTCATCAAGATCCTTGGTGAAAGAAGATAAGTAGGATTTATTTTTTGTGCCCCCAACACGTCCTTCAAAAGATCTTTAGGGAGATGTCTCTCCAGCAAAACTGCTACAGCTTCAGCGTCGTCTTCGATTGTTACCTCTGCTTCTATAATATGAAAGGGACATGGTTCTTCTTCGGTGTCTAGCTGAATTAGAAGAACTTGTGCTCGTGCTTCCATGAGAGGAAGAAGATCTACGAGTGTGACGAGAAATCATTGAAACATGTGTTGCGGCATTTTTATTTAATTAGAGAAATCATTGAAAGAGGAAATGTCACCTTAGAGAGAGTGGACTCTCAGAACAACATTGCAGATCCATTTACTAAAGTATTATCTCAGCAGCAGTTTGATCGCCACTTAGAAAAGATAGGTATAAGATACCAGGGCAATTGATTTTAGTAAGTGAGAGATTGAAAGTAGTATGCCCTTAAGCCAATCACATAAGATGTGTAAGCATTTACTTTGTAATATTATTCATTTATTAATAAAAAAAATTGTTCATTTAAAGACATTTATTTATCCATGTTTAATTAGTAGAATTAATTGAGATAAACTCATAGTTTTGAAACAATGATTTTAGAATCATGATGAGTTCATGCTAATAAGATCTAAAATCTAGATAGCTTAAAACTAGAACGTTCCTAATCGTAAGGTCACTAATGTGGGGCTACTGAATTCGGATAGATTAGTACATACTATACTTGGTCTTTTGAAGATGATGACTGATCTCGTAATCATTTGTGTGAAGACACTAAAACAAATATGTAGGTGTTTATTGGAGAATAAGTTCACTGAACATGATTCGTTTAAATGAACACTTAATGGAGTTTTACTCGCCTGTCAATAGGAGTTCCTATAGTGATAGTAGTACAAGTGATCCTTGGACTTGAGATCATCATAGTACCTTGTGTATTATGAGTTATACTTTTGTCATATTCCTTAAAACTCTTAGAGTAAATAATAGGGTATGTTCGGTTATAAAAAAGTGTACATAGAGGCAGGTGAATGATCAACAAATGATCTATCACTTCCAGTAAAGGGAGAGAATGTCCTATATGATTCGATAAGTGACAACTTGGAAATTCCTGGCCAGGGTGAATAGAAATTAGAAAGGAATTTCTAATTTATATTAACTAGAGTTGTGCATTTTAGAATTTGAAATGCATATGAGCAAATAAATAAAACTTGACAAAAATTTCATGTTTTATATTTGATCGGGACATTGTGTGGTAGAAGGATTGAATTGTACGGTAACTAGTTACTGAATAAGTTCTTTGTGATTAAACGTTGATTTCATATTATCTGGATAGTCATCATATGCTGAGAGGTGTCGCTCATGATGTAGAATAAAAATTATTTATTTATATTTGAATTAAAGGAGTTCAATTCATTATAAATAATATTAGAATGGTTCTAATTTATTTATTCTACTACCAGTATAATATTGAACCTAAAGGGTCACACTATAAAAAAGAAATATTATTTTAGAAGTAATTGGCTTGATAATAATAAATTAAGTATTTAATTTATTAGTGGAATAAATTAAATAGCTTAATATTTATAATTAAGTATTTGGAGAAATACTAATTATAAATTAATAAGAAGAGTCTTATTATTTATTATTATTATAAATAATTTAGTTCCTAAATAGTTTAGGGATTAAATTAAAACCACAACTCTTAAAGAGTTTAGGATGAGGATTAGTCTATATATGGAGAGAGCTTATGATAGATTAGGGTTAGAGATTTTCCTAATAGTCATTGATACTCTACAATTCTCTACAACCTAAGGAGCTAGGAGAGAGTGAGAGAATTAAGGTTAACCACCCAAAGTTTGGAGAAACCTAAATTTGCTTCTTCAATAATCATTTCTTGGTGGATCACCTTTAGAGCGCTGCATACAATGAGTAGCTAACGTTTGATCCGTGGATTTGAAGAAGCGTGGAGGATCAAAGGATTAGAACTTAAAGATCAACCAAGCAGTTGAATTATCTTCATAAGGTATATCTTTTATCCTTTCTCAATTAATAATATGATATAAGGTGATTCTTGGGATTGTAGAAACAATTTAAATTTGATTTATACTATGCTTCCGCTATTTATACAATTGATTGTATGTATGTTGCAAACTAACAAGCTTCTTATGTTTGGGTTCCTTCTTGCTTATTTTTTCTTCTTTCAGGTAAAACTTCAATCTTTCTTTTCTGAGCTTCATCACCTTGATTATATCTTGGTTTCTTTCCCTCAGATATTTCCAAAGAAAGATTATATTTTTGAGAACACAATGCTGCATTCTGTTCTAACAATCAGACAATGAACCACAAGAGGAGCCAAGGTACAAAGGTGGGACCACCCTAAGGTGTCGAATCCTAGGGTGGCCAAACTCTAGGGTTTTTTTGTCTTTTTCTCATTTGTTCTTTCTTCTTTTTAGGTGCCCTTAATCTACTTTTTTCGGGGTAAGTCTTCTCATTTAAGATTCAGACTTCTTTTCCGCCAGATATTCTCAAAGGGAGATTCTTCTCAAGGCAACCTCATTACTTGGCGTCGGGATTCATCACTTCTCCTTTCATCATGGTAAACATTTAATTTCAAATATTTTTTCTTTCTTTTCTTGTCACATAGAGTTCTCATATTAGGTATCCATTGTTGCAGGCTAATTCTGATGAGTGCTCCACGAACTCTAAAACTACCAAGAAGATCCCCTTTCTCACGGAATGTGAAAAAGCTCCTTTCTATGGGTCCCTCGATGTTTTTTGGGATCGTGTAAAGAACGACGATTGTTCGGCTTTTCCTCGGCCTGACAAGGAAAGCCTGTTTTTGTACGTTGTAGCTTAGAAAGTCGGGATAGTTTCTCCCATTCTGATAATATTCCTAGAATGTGTATTGAAAAACAGGAATACCCCTTTAGCCTGGTCCGCTCCCTATTCGACTCTTGCAATCGCCTCCAAGGATGACAGCATTGGACTGATGAGATCCTTAGAGATTTCGGACATGTGAGGATGCTGGTGTTCTACACTGCATTCAGCTGTGTCGGGACTTTCACATTTATTAGGACCACGATGCCCTTACTTTGTTGCTTTCGCGTTGGTGCTCTTCTACCTGCACTTTTGTTATTGCTTGGGGAGAATTCACCCCTACTCTAGAGGACGTCTATATCATTTATCAATAAGTTTCCTTCCCATCATTTACGAATTCCATTTCTCCTTTGGATTATATACTTATTCTAGCTTGTATCTTGTAGCCTTCTTGCTGCCGCTTCAGTTTCATGCGGTCCATCCAATTTTTTTTCAAGGGATGCCGAGTGCGTTACATATCTGACTGAGGTTTTCAGGTAAGCCTGCAGCTATACCTCGCAGTTTCAAGGTGATAAACTCCTTCCTGACTTCGAGGCTCCCAATCAATAAAAGACTTCATGGCTTTCTTGGGTGCGCTACTTCTTCCGAGACTACAAGCCAGGTTATTAAGATAATTCTATTTATAGCGAGTCAGTTCTCGTTCTTTATAGAGAACAGTGCCCTTTCCTGCCAACTACCTACTTAACCATGTGGGTGTCTCGCTTCATCTTTCCCGGCTCACTCGTAGATGGTCCCTCGGCCCGCATGTTCAGCTTGACCGCTCTATTAGCTCGAGGTTTGTAGATTTCCCTTGCTCCTCTCTTTTAGGGGACTTTGTACTATCGTTTGGACGAACTTGTCCTTGCTATAAAGGAATTTGGTGAAAGATATTCGTTTATGACTTTATTCATTCTCATAACAATTTTCTTTTCACACTACATTTCTCTTCTAGTTATCAATATTTCCTTTTTGTTTAGGTACGGTGTGAATTGCTTCATCCTGAGCTACTTTCTATAAATTTTCCTTTTCGAGCACTTTCAAGACCATTCTACCTCCTTGCACTTCTCCAAGAAGAAGAAGAAATTTTCACCACCTTTCACATCGCCAAATGTCGTTCCTTGTTCCTCCCACTGGATTAATCATAGGGCTTATTTGGACTTGCGGCTCTACATTGAGGATTTTGCATCTTTTGTTCCTCGTCCTTACACCATAGTCCCAAAGGGTAGTCTTCTTCCATATTTTTATAGGAAAGAATTCCGCTTTTTCCCTAGCGTCGATGGTTTACAGTGGTCATCACTCTCTTGGTTCTTGTTTTTTCTGAGCTACTGAGCTTCCCTACTTTGTTGAAGATGATGAGTTCGGTACTGTCCTTTACTCACATTAGAGAGTCATGAGACAGCTCAACTTTGATCAGCACCGACCTTTCGACCATTCTTGCCAAGGGAATTATGAGAGGGCACTTGATAACTTTGTCCCTATATCCAGCTCATTTGTATGGGAGCTTCCGAGACAACTGACTGCTCCCTATAATCCTCTCCCCTTTGTCATTCCTGATGCTTCTCGGGAGGGACACTATACTGTTAGTGAGCGCAACTTCTAGTTTGTCAATCTCAAAATATGGCAAGATAATACTATGTCCTGCTCGTTACTGGTTTCTCCTCCCAAACATCTTCGGTTGACCAAGCTGCTATGTTCTCCCAAGTTAAACTCTCGTTCAGAAAGTTAGCCGACAAGTATTAGATTTCTTGAGCGGGAGGCCTCAATACCTAAGTTTTCTCCCCTTTTTTCAGCAGAAAATCTCTTCCAAAATCCTCCAGATGCTTCTCCGATTCATGCTTCTACCACTTCTAGGCGTCTTCCTCCACGGACTTCGTCTCGGGTACCTCCTTGAGCTCCTCTCCAGGGATTCTCTACTGTCAAGGAGATAAAAATTACTCGCTCTAGAGCAAAGACACCCACTATTGCTATTTTCGAGGTGGTGCCCCTACAGGACCTGATATGGGCCCGGTTAACCATGATATCATTAGGCGAACGATAAATGGGACCACACTTATCTTAAAGCAGTTGTGAAAGCGCACACATGATGATGTTGGTTCTAGTATAATGGCAGTCGATAATCTGGTTAAGAGACGCATAAACCTTTTGGTAAGCTTTATTTTATTTTTACTTATCTCTTTCAATATTGTCATGATCGCTTTTATGTTTTCTTATGTTATTACTGCTTTATTTTTCAGATTATCGAAGATGATGATGAAAGAGATCATGATGATGTTCCCATTGGATTTCTTATGGGTACTATAAATGAGGTGGTGGGCTCTACTACTTACGAGCTTCTACGACCTATCATGATTGTTGTCGAGCCTTCCTCTCTACATGAAGATTGTGTTAGCCTTAACGCTGATAATTCCTTATCTGATGTGGGCTCGGGTCCTGTTATGGGTAGTAAAGCTCCATCTTCATGCCCACATATAACATCTTCTCGTGACAGCCTTGAGAGTACTGGGACACCCATGCTGATGATATTATGGCAGCAAATCTTCCTTCCTCGAGGGAGAATCCTTTAAAGACTGTTGCTGATTTCCATCATCCCTAGAAGGATTCTGCAAAGATTTCTCCTAACAGGGAGGGTACAGTTGCTAGTTCTTTGGGTGGGGCAACCGATGTTCTACTTTCTATGGAGTCACACAACACCTTTTCGATCGGGTACCGTATGAGTATTCTCCTTAGTTAACACACACTTTTAAGTTTATCTTCATTTCTTCGTAAGTTATTATGTTATTTTATTTCAGGCTGATAAGATGAAGGATCTACCTTTGCCCCTAGAGGGGCTCACCTTATTTGACTCTTCATCCTGATTCTGCCACCTCACTTTTTAGTGATCTCGACTATCCACCCAAAAACCATGATGTCGTGGAGCTACATGTAGTCTCTAGGCCCATGATTCGTGTAGCTCCTCTCTCGATGAATGTCATGATTACTTCCTAAGTGGCTCTAACTATAGCTTCCTTCAATCCAAACGAAGAGCTTATTCCTTGGAAGGGTTTCCAAGTTTCTTCCTCCAACCGAAAAAGTCTTGAGCGTCTCCTAGTTCAGTTCCCCTAGATTTTTGATCGAATACATGTTCGTGGGGCCTCCTTTCAGACCTTTTTACTAGATTCACTCACAAGCTTTGTTTTTGAGATGCATAGTGTTTCTCTCCGTTCTTTTTGAGCAGAGGACTTGGATAGGCTGCGTTGTGAGGTTGATGGCCTTTTCTTCATTGGCCTCGACATGTCTCCTTTTCGTGCTAGGATAGATCTCCTTACTTCTAGTTATCGTGTTGTTGAACTACGTTCGGAGGTCACTTCACGTCATCATGAGAATGACTCAGTTTCAGGAGAGCTTTTGGATATTCCTGATGCCATGGTAAAATTAAAGACCAAGCTTCGGGAATTTGAGTCTACTACTCAAGACCTTGAGGGAATGATATCATCTAATATGAAAGCTCGGGATACCGCCATTGTAGATTTAGAGGCCTTTGCTTTGCTCCCTCTTCAGTTTGACATGTTATGACCTTTAGATCATGACATTTTGTAGTCTTTCATTTCCTGTTTCAGAAACTCATTTTTATGTTATATTTCAGTTATTAAAATAAAGTTTATTTCTTGTTTTGTCAATTATGCAGCATTATAAATTGTCTTTAACTTAAATTCTTTCTTATGTCATAATATCAAACATTAAATCATAAGTCATTCAAATTATTACTCTAAGATAATAATGTGCGCAATAAAAGAGAAACCATAAAATCTTTAATCAAAGGAATGTTTTTCGATTTATCACAAACTAACACTTGAATCTATATTTTTAGAATAAAAATTTTTCCAAGTATAAGTGAAAGTTTGGTATTTTATTGATAATCAATTTGCTTTTAATGAAAAGCATAACGTTTCAAATTTCACGAAGGAAAGTCATATTTTTTTATTTAAAAAAATGATTAATCTTGCTTTTAACGGAAAAAGTAAACGTTCGCCACTTTTAGAGATAAAGTGTAACTTGTTGGGTTTGAGGAAATAGAATCAGGTGCCTTGGTCAGTTTTACAGTTGAAAGTGTAACTTATCGGGTTCGATTAGAATTAATGTTGCCTAATTTCTTACTAGCACTTAACACGCAAGTATACGCGTTCGTTTATAGTATTTAGCAAGCAAGGATATCGTTCCCACGAGGAAATAAATTAATATCTATCAA
Organism: Aralia elata; assembly: GCA_034770075.1. Lineage (NCBI taxonomy): Eukaryota > Viridiplantae > Streptophyta > Magnoliopsida > Apiales > Araliaceae > Aralia > Aralia elata. The sequence continues at coordinate 32,837,239 of CM068377.1, forward strand.
TTACCAAAATCAATTTAGTTAATCTTATTTAAACTCCGAATCTTGGTTTTAAGTTGAGAATTATAAATAACCAAAATTAACTAATAAATAAGGTTCACAAGAATAAATTACAGATTTAATGAGTTAAGATTACAACTTCCCTTAGTATTTCATTTAAATCAATTCATTGCCTATTTAATGTTGATAATTAACATGAATTACTAACCGAGAACTCTTTCCAGAATTCACGCACTTCTTTTGAATGATATGTAAACAAATCCTTATAAATCTAGCGATTAAACAATATAATTATAAAGAACACCCTAATCAATTAACTCACTATATTCCTATGTAAATTAAATTAATTAGAGTTTCAGGCTCAAGTTCTATCAATGGTTACAAATGACACGCAGGTATACTCCTATCCTACATGCTAATCATATTAATCCTATTTAGATTACATGAACAGATGCTATCATATCCAGATCTAAATTTATATTCCATTTTTCAATTTTATATAGATTATCCTAATAACTGTTGGTCAAATAATTATTCAACAAGCACAAGATATAATAAATAATTCAATATAAATCACTTATATTAAATACAAAGCATCAATTTAAAATTCATACCAAGTTCCGTTGTAATCTTAATTGGAAATTAGTTCATAATAATAAAAGAGATCATCATCCAAATCATAAGTCTAAACATCCCAAATAATTACAAGAATCAAAGATTTAGAGAAGGAAATAGAAGAAACTGTATGGTTGCTCATAATCTTCTTCTTAATCTTCAGCCCTTGCAATCTTTTTCTGTGTTCTCCTCTTTTCTGTCTCTGTAATCTCTTGTTACATTATGTTCTGAAGCCTTCTACCTTGTATATCAGTCAAAACCTTTGTTCCTATTCTTGATTAGCTTCCAATTCCATCTCAGCCGCACAAACAGCAACTTAAATCGCACTAAAGCGCTTAGGCGCTCATCTTAGTATAGTCCCAAGCGCTTGGCTTGGACCACATAATTGTAAAAATGCCATTATGCTCAATTTAAATAATTCTTTAAACCTTTTCTTCACCAAAATGACAAGTATGCCCCTCCAGCTCCAACCTACACAAATAAACACTAAAACAAATAAAATGACCCTAAAAATACTTAAAGATAACAATAATTAAGCTTAACAACACCTGATTTCGTAGGTGTAACACACACTCATCAATCAGATGCCTCGTTCACTTTTAATGATAAAGTGTAACACTTGGTTGAGGACTTATGATCAGGTGCCTCCATTTTGCTTTTAGTGGTTAAGCCTAACATTTATGCCTTATCCCTTAGTCGTGCCAATTTTGGCATATAGGATTTATTAAGGGCTTGAGTTAAGTGCCACATCACTTGGTCATCTAATTTCTTCTCAAGTGCAATCTACGAGGACTTAAAATCGGGTGTCTCGTCATTTGGGTCGTCCAATTTCTTGGCAAGTGTAATCTACGAGGACTTGAAATTGAGAGCCTCGTCACTTAGATCATCCAATTTCTTAGCAAGTGTACTCTATGAGGACTTGACCACCATTTAGAGTGGACCACCATTTTGGGTGAATTTTTAATTCATCAATTATAGTGCCTCCTCCCTTGGTCATCCAATTTCTTGGTAAGGGATACTCTTGAGGACTTCAACCACCATTTTCGGTAGACCACCATCTTGGGTGAATTTTTGATTCATCAATTCTTATGTCTGCTCCCATAGTATTCAATTTCCTAGCAAGGGATACTCCTAAAGACTTCAACCACCATTTTTGGCAGACCACCATTTTGGGTTAATTTTTGATATTCTTGTCTCTGCGGTTCAGATATCTTTCGATGGTAAAACCAGTATTTTGGTTATCCATCATCTTGTGTTAATGAAGTTTACGTAACAAAACTTCTCATAATTTCGACATGAGCATCAACTATTAATTATTGATGCTTGCTTATTGTATACTACTAAAGTATGTTTCCTTAAATAGGCATTTATCGCCCTTGATCATGTTTCTTGAAATCTAGTTTGAACCTCCATCCTTCTTGCCTTCCTAAAGCTTTAGCAGAGCATCAACCATAGCTACAGTAAATGTACTCTTGTCTGCATTGTTATAGTAAAATAGTCGTAGAGTAAGTAGGGGTAGGCAGAGTCAGGCTTATTCAGTTTAGACTCTATTTTATTGACGAGTGAATTCGTATCTGTATCTATACCTTCTAGTGATCAAGCTCCAGGGTGTACTCTTTGACATTTAAATTTTCAAGCCACATTATGTGTCTAAGGCAGGCTTCTAATGTCCTTTTGGATTGATGTTACCCACACTTTTGCCATGGTGTCACGATCTTTAGCCCCTAGACTAGCTCTTTGTGTCATGAAGGACTTGAGGGAGATCATTCCAAAGTCCTCATGTATTTTTCGCCATTTTTGTTAATTTTAATCACCTTGATTGTCACGATAACCAAAGTTCGATCGAGAAATCACTTCGGAACTTGTAAAGGAGTGTGCCTCCTAGGAGGGGAACCTTTGAGTTCTTCTTCTTTTGTTCATTTCTTTCGTTCTTATCCTCGTTTTGTTTGGTAGTTTTAACTTGCGTCAAGGAACTCCATCGGAATAAGTTTGAAGAGTTGAACCCTTAAGGGGCTTTTGAGCCCAAGCATCCTTCAGGCTTTCTTGTGGAGTTGCTTTTTGGCCACTTTCAATACTGAGTTTGTTAACCCTTTCGCCTGAATCATCCTCCCAATGGGAGACCATTTTAAAAGGGTCCATTAAACGCGTTTGCCAACTTTAGAGGATGCTCTGTCGAAAATATTTCTCCACAAATAATGTTCAGTGACCTATAACAAAACCAAATTTGTTAATCATATGACATTTATATATTAACACATGTGTACATATGTGCAAACAAAAATATATAAGGAGAAAGTAAGAGTTATCTCTCATTCTTTGCGTGACACGACTCCTGAATGATAAAGTTTATGCATGGTTTGAACAAGTGAGAAAAAGTAGGTAATCATTTTTTTTGATACCAAACTTCTTGAAACGCTCCCTTAAAAGTTTTTGCTTGGTTGTTGTAATCGTTGAACTTCTAACTCTCGTCGCTTCAATTAGTGATTTTTTATAGATCTTGTTTTCAATTTTTATCGGTGAGACCTTTTTAGCTCTAGTCTTTAGTGGCATTCACCGATGAAATCTTTGTTGGCTTTCTATTAATGTCGGAGGCACACTTTGAATGTCTTTAGCTTGAAAAGTCGGCACTTGTATGAGTTATTGACGAAAGCTCCTCATTTACTCTTGTTGCTTCTGCATCTCGGACATCATGGACCTCATCATTCCTTGTCCCTCGTATGCATCTTTCAACACCTTTAGCATCTTCATCTGCATAACGTTCATTGTTAGCTGGTCTCTAGTCGTTTCCTCACCTTGTATGCTCGTACTTGTTTATCCAGCATTGGTAGGTCGTTGATCAGTCATGTATGAGGAACTTGATCTATCTTCTGAAGTGTCTTCTATGAAGGGTTTATTTATATTCAGATTTATACCTTAAAAATCTTGATTTGGTCGCCTCAAAGCTAGATCTAATAAGGTAATACTTATGGTAGGAGAAGCTCTACCAGTTGTTCTTCCACTTCGAGTTATGGGGATACCCTTCATGAATTCTACACCTCCCCGTAAAGTCGCTAAAGAAATGTAGGCAAGGATCATACCTCGCTAGATTAGGGTTTTGTATTGAATGGGGATGAGAGAAATTCATGAAGAGTATGGGAAATAATCGAGGATTTGTAGAGGAGAGAAGAACAGATAGGCAATTACTCTAGTTACAGGTGACAAAATTCTTAGAGAGAAAGAGCCTTCTCAGGTGTCTTGGGTCTAGGGAGAATCAAAAGTTCATTTTTCTCGAATGGAATGAGTATTTATAGAATTTCCTGAAAAGTGATCACGTGCCTGACACATGTCTAGGTCATGTGCCTGACATGTGATCTCAAGGGAAATTTCAGAAATGCCCATAGTTACCCGAGCAATTAATGCCCAAATCGTCTTGTCCTTCTAGCCGCCAATCTAATCCCTCAACCATTTCCCAAAACGAGTTGCCTCCATAAGCCTTCTGCCTCAAGATTTATGGAGGCCTCTCCCATGTCTCGTATTTCAAGGTTTTACTACTGAATCCATGCCTTTCTGTTCTTCTTTCTTTGTCTGAACATCATGTCATTCAATCTCATTGTCAAAAACTTCAGAGAAGCTCGGCACAGAATTAGGGAGGCTATGCCCTAAGGGGCTGAACCTTAGAGGGAAGGGCTGAACCCTAGGGGGTAAACCCTAGGGTGGCCGAACCTTAAGGGGCTGAACCCTAGGTTCGTGCCTCCTTCGGTCCTCTTCGTTTGTCTTAGCTTTTCTTGATCAATTTTCATCATTTTCTCCTAATTCTTGGCCCTGCGAGAAATTTCTCTTGTCATGGAGGTGATGGGTGGGTTTTATACCTACGAATCAGGTGTTGTTAAGCTTAATTATTTCTATCTTTAAGTATTTTTAGGGTCATTTTATTTGTTTTTAGTGTTTATTTGTATAGGATGGAGCTAGAGGGGCATACCTGTCATTTTGGTGAAGAAAATGGTTAAAGGATTATTTAAATTGAGCATAATGGTATTTTTATAATTCTATAGTCCAAGCCAAGCGCCTAGGCGCTTGGAATTGTACTGAGTAGAGCGTCTAGGCGCTCTAGTGCGATTTGCGTTGATGTTTGAGCGGCTGAGATGGAATGGGAAGCCAATCAGGAATAGGAACAAGGGTTTTGACTAATATACAAGGAAGAAGACTTCAGATTAGAAGGTAACAAGAGTTTTGCAGAGACAAAAAAGGAGGACACGAAGAAAGATTGCAAGGGCTGGAGATCAAGAAGAAGATTAGGAGCAACCATACAATTTCTTCTATTTCCTTCTAAATCTTTGATTCTTGTAATTATTTGGGATGTTTAAGCTTATGATTTGGATGATGATCTCTTTTATTGTTATGAACTAATTTTCAATTAAGATTGCAACGACACTTGGTATGTAGTTTAAATTGATGCACTTTATTTAAAATAAGTTAATTTTCATTGAATCATTTATTATATCTTATGTTTGTTGAATAATTGTTTGGCCAACAGTTATTGGGATAATCTATATAAAATTAAAAAAAGGAATATAGAGTTAGATCTAGATATAATAGCATCTGTTCATATAATCTGAATAGGATTAATATGATTAGCATGTAGTATAGGAATATACCTGCGTGTCATTTATAACCACTGAAAGAACTCGAGCTTAAAACCCTAATTAATTTGATTCACATAGGAATATAGTGAGTTAATTGATTTGGGAGTTCTTTATAATTTTATTGCTTAATCGCTAAATTTATGAGGATTTGTTTACGCATTTTTCGGAAGAAGGGTGTGAATACTGAAAAGAGTTTTGGGTTAATGGTTCATGTTAATTATTTAAATTAAATAGGCAGTGAATTGATTTAAATGAAATACCAAGGGAAGTTGTAATCTTAACTCATTAAATATGCAACTTATTCTTGTGAACATTATTTTTTAGTTAATTTTGTCATTTTTAATTCTCAACTTAAAACCAAGATTCGTAGTTTACAAAGGATTAATTAAATTGAATTTGGTTATTGATAGGTATTAATTTATTTCCTCGTGGGAACGATATCCTTGCTTGCTAAATACTATAAACGAACGGGTATACTTGCGTGTTAAGTGCTAGTAAGAAATTTGGTAACAAGTTTTTGGCGCCGTTATCGGGAAAATTAATTTAATATTTTGTTATTATTAATTTCGATAGAGTTAATCTTAATTTAAACTTTTATTTTTCTGTTATTTTCAGGTGTATTTTTCTCGTGTATGCAAACGCGATCGAAACAGCCAGAGCTTGAACCATATGAGGACGATATTGAAAAATGGTTAAAACGGTTGCATAAGTGGGTTAAAGAAACATGAGAGACACTGGAGAAGCAAATTAAAATGGCTGAACAGGAGCAAAAGTCATTGCAGAATTATGCTATGCCGCAAGTTACCGAAATTTAGTCGAGTATCACGAGGCCTGCTATTACTGCTGCTAGTTTTGAGATAAAACCTAGAACAATATAGATGATTCAAAATTCCGTTCAATTTGGAGGGTTGCTGAATGATGATTCAAACTATCATTTGGTTAGTTTCATGGAAATCTGTGATACGTTCAAATAACAAGGAGTGACGGAAGATGCTATAAGACTCAGATTGTTCCCATTCACCCTTAGAGATAAAGCTAAGAATTGGCTTCATTCACTCCTGCCAGGCTTAATTACTTAGAAGTTTCTTGCAAAGTTCTTCCCGCCTGCAAAGATAGCAAAAACGCGGAATGATATCACTTCTTTCGTTCAGCACGACTCAAAATCATTATATGAAGCCTGGGAAAGGTTGAAAGACTTGTGAGAAGATGCCCACACCATGGTGTAGCTAATTGGCTGCAAGTGCAGATTTTTTATAATGGGTTGAGTAATACGGTGAGGTCAAGTATAGATGTTGCAGCAAGCAGGTGGAGCTTTTATGGCCAAGAATTGTAATGAGGCATATCAGTTGCTTGAGACAATGGCAGCTAATAACTACTAGTGGCCAACTGCAAGATTGAATCACCCAAAGCCAGCCAGAGTTTATGAAGTGGATGCGATGACAACTTTATCAGCCCAAGTGACAGCTCAAATTTCAACTATTACAAAGAAGATAGATTCACTTGGAATTCAAAGTGTTCAGAAAATGGAGACGGTGTGTAAGTTATGCGCAGGAAATCATTCAAGTGATCAGTGTGCGATAAGTTCTGAATCAGCGCAATTTGTATCCAATTACAATCAACAACAGGGCAACAATTCAAACAACTACAATTTCGGATGGAGGAACAACACAAATCTTTCTTGGAGCAACAATCAGCAACAACATCAAGCTCCAAGACAAGCATACCCACCGGGATTTCAGCCTCAACAACATGCCCAACAACCTCAATAACCAGATAAATTGTCTCAAATGGAGGAGTTGTTAGCAAGAATGGCGACTCAATTTGAAGTAACAACGAAGAATCAATCAGCAGCTATAAATAATCTTGAAAATCAGATTGGGCAGATAGCTAGTGCTTTAAACAACCGACCTCAAGGGTCACTAACGAGTGATACTAAGAAGAATCCAAGGAAAGATGGGAATGAATAATGCAAAGCAATTACACTCAGAAGTGGGAAGGAGTTGGTTACAAATTCTGACGAACATAAGAAAGCTAGCATTGAGAAGGAAGATGAACCAGTGGCTGGAAATTCAGTAGGCAAATCCGAGGGAAAAGTTGTGGAAAAACAAAAAGAAGAAAAGCAGATTCCAGTTACACCACCTTTGCCAATTCCACAGAGATTTCAAAAGCAGAAGTTTGATAGACAGTTTTTAAAATTTTTAGAAGTGTTCAAAAAGCTGCAGATTAACATCCCATTCGCAGATGCTCTAGAATAAATGCCCAACTATGCCACATTCATGAAGGATGTTTTAGCAAGAAAGAGGAAGCTAGGGGATTTTGAGATGGTAGCGTTGACGGAGGAATGTAGTGTTATCCTACAAAGGAAGTTGCCACCAAAGTTGAAGGACCCAGGCAGCTTCACCATTCCGTGCACAATTGGAACTCAGTTCTTTAGCCGATGTCCGTGTGATTTGGGAGCTAGTATCAACCTTATGCCACTATCGGCCTATCAACAACTTGGGTTGAAAGAAGCTACACCAACAAATATTACCCTGCAGCTTGCCAATAGAGCTCTTACCTATCCAAATCAAATAGTGGAAGATGTACTAATAAACGCAGATAAGTTTATATTCCCTGTGGACTTCATAGTTCTTGATTTTGAAGAAGATAGTAACATACCAATTATCATTGGGCGCCCGGTTTTAGCTACGAGTAGGACAATAATTGATGTACAGAAAGGAGAGTTGACAATGAGGGTCCAAGATGAAAAGGTAACTTTTAACATGTTCAAGGCTATGAAATTTTTGAAGGAAGAGGAAGAATGCTTCAGGGTTAATTTGATTGAGGGAGTGATTAAGGAAGCATTTATCGAAGTAGTGAACAAAGATCCTCTAGAAGCGACACTGGTGAATGAAAACATGTATGAAGACTTAGTTGTGTTATAAATGGCCCAGGTGTTAGATTCAACTCCAAAATTTACACAAGTTAGACCAAAGTTTAAACCCTTGGAATACTTGGAAAAGCTAGCAGAAAAAGGCAAACCATCATTAGAAGAACCGCGATCTTGGAACTCAAGCCATTGCCGAACCATCTTCGGTATACATATATTGGTTCGTCTTTTACTCTGCCAGTCATAATTTCTGCTTCACTGGATGCAGTTTAAGAGGAAAAATTACTAAGGGTACTAAGGCAATACAAAACAGCTCTTGGGTGGACTCTTGCAGATATCAAAGGAATAAGCCCATCAATTTGTATGCATAAGATTCTACTGGAAGAGGAAGCAAAACCAATTATCAAGCAACAAATAAGACTCAGCCCCATAATAAAGGAGGTAGTTAAAAAGAAAATCATAAAATAGCTGGATGTAGGGATTATCTATCCCATCTCTGATAGCTCATGGGTGAGTCCAGTTCAATATATGCCAAAGAAAGGGGGGATGATAGTAGTGGCGAATGAGAACAATGAATTGATCCCTACTCGGACAGTTACGGGTTGGCGGGTTTGTATGGACTATAGAAAGTTGAACAAAAGTTCGTAAGGACCATTTTCCTTTGCCATTTATCGATCAGATGTTGGACATGCTTGCAGGACATGGGTATTACTGCCTCTTGGACGGTTACTCAGGTTACAACCAGATAGCCATAGCACCCGAAGACCAGGAAAAAACGACGTTCACATGCCCTTACGGTACTTTTACTTTCCGAAGAATGTCTTTTGGGTTATGCAATGCTCCTGCGACATTTCAACGGTGTATGATGGCCCTTTTTTCCGATATGGTTGAGCGTAACCTCGAGGTATTTATGGATAATTTCTCAGTCTTTAGAGATTCATTTGATCATTGTTTGGACAATCTTACTCTCGTGCTCAAAAGGTGTATGGAAACAAACTTACTTTTAAACTGGGAAAAATGACATTTTATGGTCCAAGAAAGGATAATCTTGGGTTATAAAGTTTCTGCAAAAGGAATTGAGGTAGATAGAACGAAGCTTGAAACCATTCAGAACCTTCCTCCACCATCTTCGGTTAAGGGTATCCGGAGTTTTCTGGGACATGCAGGGTTTTATAGAAGATTCATAAAAGACTTCTCCAAAATTACAAAGCCATTATGTAGTCTTTTAGAGAAGGATGTTCCGTTTAACTTTGATAAAGCATGCCATGAAGCCTTTGACATGTTGAAACAGAAGCTTATTACTGCACCTGTAATAATAGCACCAGATTGGAATAATCCGTTTGAATTAATGTGCGATGCTAGCGACTTTGCGATTGGCGCGGTTCTTGGCCAACGTAAAGATAAGACTTTCCATGCTATTTATTATGCTAGCAAGACATTATCGGATGCCCAACTAAACTATACAACCACGGAGAAGGAGCTATTGGCAGTTGTCTATGCCTTTGATAAATTTCATTCATATCTGATTGGGACCAAGGTGATTGTGTTTACAGACCACTCGGCAATTAAATATATGATAGCTAAGTAGGACGCCAAGCCGAGATTGATTCACTGGATATTATTGCTGCAAGAGTTTGATTTAGAGATCCGGGATCGGAAAGGGACATAAAATCAGGTTGCTGATCATTTATCACGGTTAGAGAATTCAAAACTGAATAAGGATGATAAAACAGTGATCAACGAGTTTGTCCCAGATGAACAATTGTTTGCGGTACAGTTGGAGACACCATGGTATGCAGATTTTGTAAATTTCATCGTGGGAAAGATGTTTCCGCCAGATTTGACCAGCCAACAGAAAAAGAAATTTCTACATGATGTGAAGCATTATCTATGGGATGAGTTGTTCTTATTCAAGTAGTGCGTAGATCAATTAATACGAAGGTGTGTTCCCAAATATGAAATGGAGAATATTTTATAGCAATGTCATGCATCTGACTATGGTGGACATTTCGAGGGAAAAAGAATGGCAGCCAAGGTATTACAATGTGGATTCTACTGGCCGACACTTTTTAAACATGCCCATGTGTTCGTGTTCAAATGTGACAGATGCCAAAGAGTTGGCAATATATCAAAGAGACACGAGATGCCACTCAACACAATTCTAGAGGTTGAATTATTTGATGTGTGGGGCATAGACTTCATGGGACCCTTCCCCTCGTCTTTTAGCAATTCCTATATACTACTAGCGATGAATTATGTCTTAAAGTGGGTGGAAGCTGTAGCATCACCTACTAACGATGCAAAGTGGTGGTTAAGTTCATCCGCAAGTATATCTTTTCTAGATTCAGAACTCCTCGTGCAATCATTAGTAACGAGGGCACACACTTTTGCAATAAGCAGTTCTCAACTATTCTTGCTAAATATGGAGTCACTCATGAGATAGCAACTCTTACCATCCACAGATGAGCGGCCAGGCCGATGTATCGAACCGTGAAGTAAAACGAATCCTTGAGAAGGTAGTGAACCCAGTAGGAAGGATTGGGCAAACAAGTTGGACGATGCACTATGGGCATATCGCACAGCTTATAAAACACCGATAGGGATGTCACCATAAAGATTGGTATATAGGAAAGCATGCCATCTTCCGGTAGAATTGGAACATAATGCTTACTGGGCTATCCGGAAATTAAATTTTGACATGTGTGCTATGGGTGAAAAGCGCCTCTTGCAATTGAACCAAATGGACGAATTCAGACTTCAATCATACGAGAATGTCAAGTTGTATAAGGAGAAGGTTAAGAGGTGGCATAATGGGAAAATCATAGACAGGAAGTTTGAACCAGGGCAAATAGTGTTGTTATACAATTCCAGGCTAAAACTCTTCCCAAGAAAGCTGAAATCACGGTGGTCAGGTCCATTCACTATTACTAAGGTTTTTCCTCATGGAGCTGTGGAAGTTGAAGAGGCGGATTCAAAACGTATTTTCAAAGTCAATGGCCAGAGGTTGAAATATTACTATGGAGGTTACATCGATCGTGAAAAGACATCGTTGAGCTTTGCTGATTAGAATAGAGAAACAAAGTCAGGCTGAGGACTTTAAACCAAACGCTACATGGGAGGCAACCCAAAGTTTCAATTTTCTAGTTTGATTTTTAGTTCAATTACTTTGTTAGCATCTATGTCACCTTAGTCTAGTTTTTATATGTATTGAAAACCTTTCTGCAAATAATCTTGGATTGTGGGTTTATTTGGGCTTATTTGATTGCAAGTATCAGCATGAAGGGACTTGAAAAATTGACTAAGTATGGCTCAAGCGCCTAGGCGCTCAAATTAAGCCTGGGTCAAGCGCCTAAGCTCTCCTTTCTCAAGCCTTGCCAAACGCCTAGGCACTGCACATCACTCCCACATACTGTCACCAAGCGCCTAAGCGCTCTATCCTTCATAAATCTAAGCGCCTAGGTGCTCTATCTGCATTTTTGGAAAACAAAAGCCCAAGTCGGGCGAACTGATCCCAAACCAAAGCAAAGCCAATAACCCTAAACCAAACTAAACCTAACTCTTCCTCCCCCAAGTCGCTGCTACCATTTTTTTCCCACTCAAACCGTCACCTCCTCTCTCTTCTCCTTTCACCCAAATCACTTGAAGCTTTCTCCTAGCCAAAAGCAAATCACCCACAACCCAAACTCTAACCCATTGCCTACAAGCATCATATTCGGCCACTCCTCCATACGTAGTCGCGGATTTCTCTTCCACACAGCTACGAAGGATCTTTGGAGTTCAATAGTCGAATTGTGAGGCTCCACTTACAATTTAATATGGACATTTAATACTAGCCTTAATTTCAAGTAAGTATTGCATCATTAGTCATTGAGAACTTGGAATTGTATGCAAAGGATTGAATTGCTAGTATTTGGAGAAATTTCTTTGTTTTGCCTGTGGACCCAATTGAGTTTGTATGGGCTTAATTGGGGTTGGGTTATTCAATTACTTTGTTCTATTGCATTAGAGGACTGTTGTGGATTACATAGTTGCCTGATTTGGGTTAAATAAGTTTGGGGGGAATTTCATACAAAGGGTTTTTCAGAGTTACACACCACATGTTCGACATATTGTCTCAAAGAAGTTTTGCACTTGTTTTGGCCACTTTCTTTCTAAGTTTGGGTTAGCAAGTGAAAGTGCTAGTTGCCTATGGCTCCCAAAAGACATAGAGGAGAAAGTTCAGGAACGTCTAGCAAGTATGATAAGAAGCGATTTGTGAGTCCTCAGGCTTTTTATAAGTATCAAAATTGGTCATCCGGCAAAACTCTAATTCCTGAACGTGGCTTACTACCGGATGAGCAGGAAGATGGGGAAATTTCTCACATGATACGAAGCCAGAAGTGGATGGCATTTACAGTACAACCTGAGCCAGCAACAGTAAAAATTGTAAAGGAGTTTTATGCCAACGCTAAAGAAGTCGATGAAAATTCAGTGATGGTTCGTGGTAAATCGGTAAATGTTGGGCGAAAGGCGATTAATGCATACTATGGCTTGCAAAGGATCCATGGCAATGGGTATACAAAATATATGCAACAAGACTTGGATTACAGTGAGATAATTGCAGTCCTTTATGAACTAGGGACTCAGTGAAAATTGACAGATCAACAGGAGGCAGTTCACTTCCCTTCGTCTAAGCTGAGCAGATATGGAAAAGCTTGGCATGCATTTATTTGTGCAAAATTGATGCCGTGTCGGCATATGAGTGATGTTATTAATCAGCGGGCCGCTTTGTTATTCTACATAGCCAAAGGGAAAATGGTAGACGTCGGGGAAGTTATACATGAGTCTATTGTGCGAGGATTTGAAGGGAGTACTTCCGGTGGGCTGCCTCACCCATCGTTGATTACAGTTTTGTGTCGCCAGGCTGGGGTATAGTGGGATGATGATGAAGCAATGCAGGCCCCCTTAGCCCCGATTGATCATTCTGTGATGGTGCGGTACAAGATTTGGGTTGGGGGCGAATCACGCCCGAGAGGCTTGGGTTTTATCATTCCTCAAGGGCCCCAAGAGTAACCAGAGGAGCAGCTTATCAATGCTGAGGTTCCAGTTCAGCCACCCAATTTGGTTGAGGATATTCGTCGGGACTTAAGGCATCATACTAGACGGATTGACTTGGTGGCCACACAGATACAACAAGGATTTGATCGAATGGACCGTCAGTAGAGTTATCTTGCTCAGCGTCAAGCAGAAATTTATGCATACAACATCAATTGTACCACAGCATTGGCAAAGATGTTTGGCAGGATGAATCCAACAGCGGGACCATATCAATTTCCACCACCTCCTCCTCTATCTAATTATCCACCTTAAAACTTACCTCCTGACAATGACGGTGATGAAGACGATGACGATAATGAAGATGAAGAGTAACGTTATAGTCAGGGAAGTCCTCTGTTCTTAATCTTGTATTATTTACCAATGAGGACATTATTTTCGTTAAGTTTGGGGGTAGCATTATTTTTATTTTAAATGTGTGCATATAGATAACTTAGTATCAGTATCATTATGTTTATTCATGTTAATTAGGCATGGTTTATTGTAGTGTACATGTGCATGATAGTGGTAATTTATGAATGCATTTTAGGTTGTGTTACACATTTAGTTGCATGAATCAAACAATGAATGACATAGTTATCTCATTTTGTCTAATGATAAGAACTTAAAAAGGATTGAAAGCTATTGTAGAGTAATGACTTGAACGGTGAAGTCAGTTAGGCTTGTCTGAAATTCATGTTAGTAAGGAAGGCACGTAGTTGACTATTTGATCAATTTGAGTTAAATCCTTTTATAATCTGCGTCTGGTGAGAAATTCGGGACAAAAGGTAATAAAATCAATGAAACATCTATGAAGGCACGTAGTAAGCAAGAAAATAAGTTTGGGGGGATTTAAAGTTGAAAAAAAAGAAAAAAATGGCTATAAATAAATAATCTAACTTGACTAGTTTGGTTTCGTGGCCATTGTTGCTTGAGTTATTAGATTCGTAGGGGTGTCTTAACACCTAGTGCCCTAAAGCCAACTGGCTTGGGAGTCACTGGTTGAAAGCTCAATACATGGGTAGCTTTGAAAAGCCTAAAGAAATTAGACATCACACATGTCGAGTTTAAAAGCGAGATGGAGCATAAACCGCACTCGCAAAATAATAAAGTATGTTGTAGTAGCCCCCATGCTTAGTAATTGCTTACATGAGTTGGATTAGTTGTTTTGCTAATTGAGTTAAGTAAAAAGGGAATTTCTTTCTAAGACGTTGATTATGTGAGTGATTTGAGTTGTGATTGATTAAAATAGTTGACTCACACACACAACATGGATGATGACAAGTGTAGTTTGGCTAATCAGTTTAAGTTGGGAACTTTACATTGGTTAATGTTTATTATACAGATATTTGAGGCCTAATGTTGAATGCTATGTTGTTCTGGTTAATTAATTGGTAGGCATTGTAGTTAGGTTGCATTGTGCATCATTACATTGCTTGGGGACAAGCAATTGGTTAAGTTTTGGGGTATTTGATGAGTGGGTTTTATACCTACGAATCATGTGTTGTTAAGCTTAATTATTGCTATCTTTAAGTATTTTTAGGGTCATTTTATTTGTTTTTAGTATTTATTTGTGTAGGATAGAGCTGGAGGGGCATACCTGTCATTTTGGTGAAGAAAAGGGTTAAAGGATTATTTAAATTGATCATAATGGCATTTTTGCAATTCTGTGGTCCAAGCCAAGCGCCTAGGCACTTGGAATTTTACTGAGTAAAGCGCATAGGCGCTCTAGTGCGATTTGCGTTGATGTTTGAGCGGCTGAGATGGAATGGGAAGCCAATCAGGAATAGGAACAAGGGTTTTGACTAAGATATAAGGAAGAAGACTTCAGATCAGAAGGTAACAAGAGTTTTGCAGAGACAAAAAAGGAGGACACGAAGAAAGATTGCAAGGGCTGGAGATCAAGAAGAAGATTAGGAGCAACCATACAGTTTCTTCTATTTCCTTCTAAATCTTTGATTCTTGTAATTATTTGGGATGTTTAAGCTTATGATTTGGATGATGATCTCTTTTATTGTTATGAACTAATTTTCAATTAAGATTGCAACGGAACTTGGTATGTAGTTTAAATTAATGCTCTTTATTTAAAATAAGTTAATTTTCATTGAATCATTTATTATATCTTGTGCTTGTTGAATAATTGTTTGGCCAACAGTTATTGGGATAATCTATATAAAATTCTAAAATGGAATATAGATTTAGATCTGGATATGATAGCATCTGTTCATATAATCTGAACAGGATTATTATGATTAGCATGTAGGATAGGAATATACATGCGTGTCATTTATAACCACTGAAAGAACTCGAGCTTAAAACCCTAATTAATTTGATTCACATAGGAATATAGTGAGTTAATTGATTAGGGAGTTCTTTATAATTCTATTGCTTAATTGCTAGATTTATGAGGATTTGTTTATGTATCATTCGGAAGAAGTGTGTGAATAGTGAAAAGAGTTTTGGGTTAGTGGTTCATATTAATTATTTAAATTAAATAGGCAGTGAATTGATTTAAATGAAATACCAAGGGAAATGAAATACCAAGGGAAGTTGTAATCTTAACTCATTAAATCTGCAACTTATTCTTGTGAACATTATTTTTTAGTTAATTTTGTCATTTTTAATTCTCAACTTAAAACCAAGATTCGTAGTTTAAATAGGATTAATTAAATTGAATTTAGTAATTGATAGATATTAATTTATTTTCTCGTGGGAACGATATCCTTGCTTGCTAAATACTATAAACGAACGTGTATACTTGTGTGTTAAGTGCTAGTAAGAAATTAGGCAACAAGAGGATTCAAGGAAAATCATTCTTAGACCCTCACAAGTTTCATTGCTTCTTTCTGTGGTTCGGGCTCGTTATTCTGTCATTGCACTGCTCAAAACTTATCAGTTATGACTTTCGAGAAAATAAAACGATGTGTCTTCTAGGAGGCCAACCCCTAGGGTGGCCAAACCCTAGGGTGTCTAGGGGGCACCTCAGCTTTCTTGTTCCTTCTCCGTTCGTTTTTCTTGTTTTGTCCTTATTTCATTCCGGTAATTTAAATCAAGTTCAATCGTAAAAGTTGTTGTCGAAATTTGTCTCGAGGTGGGACCATCTAGGGGTGGCCAAACTCTAGGGGGCTAAAACCCTAGGTGTTCCCTCTTTTGTTCATTTATTGCTTGTCTCGATCATTGTTTTCGTCTTGTTCATTTATTTCTGACTTTTTCATCTTTTATTCAATTCTTTAGGTCACATGTGAACCCTAATTTGTACTTGGGCCCACAATATAAATATCATGGGTTCAAACCCATAAGACACAATACATTAAAAAAACTCAAAATTGGACCATTAATAAATCCTTAAACCTAAATCCACATTATGATTGGCTTTCAGGAGGCGCTGTCCCTTGCAACCCCCACCTGCTCACTGACGAGCGGGACGAGGAGTAAGACCTCCAACTACCATGTCGTAATAATCATTAGTTAAACCCGCATAAATATAAGCTAATCTCAACAAATCACCTCCAATATTCGTCTAATTAATACCATTCTAACTTTTGTTTTTTCGTCTTATATCTAAACGATTGTCGCTATTTGACTCTTTCGAAAGCAAAAGAAATTACAATCTAGAAAAGTCGTATCTTTTGTAAATTAAGTTGCATGCATGTTGTGCAACACTAGAATATATATATATATATATATATATATATATATATATTTACAAAACGGATCAAGAGCATACCCCCTTTAGCGACGGATCGGGCGACGCTTTGGTCCATCGCTATAGGTCCGGTCCGTCGCTATATGTTTGTCCGTCGTTATAGCTATAGCGACGGACCGGATCTATAGCGACAGACCAATGTGTCGCCCGGTCCGTCGCTAAAGGGAGTATGCTTGGTATTGCAAATAAGAGGGTATACTCTTGATATATATATATATAAACGAATGCTAACTAAAATGAAGTATTATAATGTCAAAATAGGAATATTTTTCTTAGACTAAATTTTTTTTCCAACATAAATTTCCAACTTAATCAGCCTTATACCACGAAAATGACAATCTTTGAGAAATGCAAGGAGTAATTGATATATACTCTTTATAAGTTGCTCTACAAAAAATACCCCATTTGCAAACTTTGCAAATTTTAAAGGTATATTTTAATTTCATGTACGAACCTTTAAGGGTATGTATGAGTCTTTAGCTTAACAGTAATAACATGATAATAAAATTATAATAATAAAAGTGAGAATATTAATGTGTCATTTTAGCAGCATCGAAATAAATAAAACTCTTTTTCTTAAATAATAATAGTTAAATGAAACACTTTTTATAGTTTCTTGATATGCGTAATTCTATTGCGATCCATTTCATATCTTTTGAATTTGTCGCATTATGAATGACTGAGGGGAGATTTGAATTATATACCTCTTATAAATACATTGCTCCCAAATTAACACCATCGTCTTCTCTTCTTCGCTGCAAATTGAGGATGGATAATATAAAGAGAGATTAACAACTCATATCAAACTTAAGATTTAAGGGAACAAGTGAAAATAAATAAATAAATGAGTTAATTTAGATTATAAGTAAAATCAATTATATCAACTTTTGGTTCGGATAAATTAGGTTTCTTAAAATTAATGAATTAGTTTACCTCATCATGCTGCAGCTGCATCGCTCGACATTGAGCACATGCTTAGGTTCAGAATCTCCAACAAATTGAATTGGTCGTATTCGGAAGGCTATACGAAGAGTACAAAGTGCAAATGTGCAGTAATACTTAGATTCAGATGCAGTTCTTTCATTCATTCTTCATTTATAGTACTCCAAAGTCCACACAATACAACTGATCCTAAAAAAAAAAATTATAAAAATCCTCATTGTTTTTCTGGATACTGCTGCCTCATTCTAGTATTGTTACTTAACTGATTAATTTGAAGTTCTTTATAGGTTTTGAAGGTTTCTAGATAATTAAGAACAAGAATTATGAAAGACTTTAGTTTATGATCAATGTATTTGTATCTTGAAACTAAAATTGTTAGGTGTTGTATATTATTGAGCAACGTAATTCTATGTGGTCATCATCCAAATCTTTTGGATTCACGATTGATGTACTTGCATTTGGGTATTAATGAAATTTTCTTTTGCCGACCAAATTCTAGTATTTAATTCTCATCCATAAAAAAATAAAGGCAAAAAATTCTCTTATAATCTAGGACATTTGAATTGAAGTAGCTCGGTCATTAGTTCATCTTTTCTTTCTGAAACTACCTGAAAAGTTGGCTTAAATACACTAAACCCTTAAAAGTTTTTTTTTTTTTTTACCATTTTAGAACATAAATCATAATATTTTAATTTTAAGACATTAAATATTAATGTCCCTATTGGCCACCGGATTTAGCATGCATAATGTGACTCAAAAGGAAAGAACAATTTAGTCTTTTAACGTATATTTCATTTATATTAATTCCAACTTTTCTCTTTTTTCTCTTCATCACACACTAATCATGTGTATACTATTTTTTGTGTTTCCAAATTAGATATTTAGGAGTAAATTATCCGAATTAAAATATCCTCAGATCAAGTAATATACATCGGTGGCTGAAAGGTTTTATTTGTTATAAAAATTTAGGATCATTAACTTTTGTGGGCCCAAGTGCATATTAGAGTTCACATGACCTAATTGAAATAAATGTACAAATTAGGATTTATATAACCTAATTAAATGTACAAATTAGGGTTCATGTGACCTCATTAAATGTACAAATTAGGGTCCATGATGTAATTAAATGGATACCGAAAAAGACGAAAATAAATGTGCTAGACCCAGGGAAGCCTTTACGTGTTCCAAGGCAGAAGACTGGTGGATGCGACCCATTTTGGAAATTGATTGAGGGATTGGATTGACGGCTAGAAGGACAGGGCAATTTGGGCATTACTTTGATGACTAAATGGTATTTCTGGAATTTTTCTTAAAGACATGACTAAATGGTATTTCGAGAATTTCCTTAAAACATGTGTCTGGCATGTGACTACTTCCCAAAAAAGTTCTATAAATAGCCATTCTATTCTAAGAAGAAGGGATCGCTCTCAAAACATTACATATGGACTCTTGGAAGCTCTGAGCACTTAGAACTCTCTCCCAACTTGAAGATTCAAGAAGGCTCTTGGAATCCCTACTACCCTAACCCAATTTTCGGATTCTGAGAGTTTTGTCACGTGTCATTGGAGTTGGAGTAATAGTCCACCTGTTCTTCTCCCCTCTTCAATCAATCAGTTAATTCCTTATTCTTCGTGGATTTCTCGCCTCTCCAGCCAACACGAAACCCTAATCCTAGCAGGGCGCGATTTCCTTGCGCACATTAATTTGGCGACTCTGCTGGAGAGGTGTAGAATTCGTGAAGGGTATGGCCACAACTTTAAGTGGGAGAACTACAGGAAGAGTTTCACCGACAACAAACATCACTTCACCAAATCCAGTTCCAAGACAAGCAAACTAAGCTTTCCAAGGCGCGAACCTGGATTTCGACTAACCCATCATAGGACACGCATCGGAAGGAAGTTTAACATCACCTCAAATGGCTGATCAACAACAAATCAATGCTATACAGACAAGCATGGGAAGGCAAAGTGAGGAAGGAACTGGAGAGCAGACAACTGCGAATGCTGTGCAGATGGAGATGCTCAAGGCATTAAAAGAGGCACGAGAAGGCCAAGGGATGATGATGACCATGATGCTGGAAATGCAGAGGAAGCAAGAAGAGATGGAGAATTTTCGCCAACAGTTGATGTAGATCCCCACTTTCAAGGCTATATTCCCAGGAAGTTCACAGAAAAAATGAGCAGGAGTGGAAGACAGCAACAACAAAGAGAATCAGACTATGCCTCCAACAACAGAGAGTCAGCTGATTCCAATCATCAACTTGGAGCCCCAAAACAGCGGTGATGTGCCACAACTTAGATTGGAAATGAGTCAGCCTCAGCCCAACATCATCCCGACCACTCTCCCAGTATTTTCACAAGTGCAGATACCAACCATCCCGAGCCACATCCAACGAATAAGCCAACAAGCACAACCGATACAAATTATGTAGGATACAAGTGTACATCAGCCAATTTCCTTACCATTCACGCCACTAATGCATCAATACATCATAGTCCCTCAAAACGTCCATACCACAAGCCAGTATGTAACAAAGGATGATATGATCGATGTGATCAATCAACTTCGCAAACAGACATCTCGACCTTCAGAGTTAGACTTTACTCCACCCTACCCAGCACACATTTAGAGACAACCTTACCCAATAGGGTATATTGAGCATCCCCCACAGTTTCCAAAATACAACAGGGAGAAAGGAAATATCAGGGAACATATTGCCAGGTTCGTGGAGTCGATGTCTCCGTGCCTAGGATATGATGAAGTAAATAACCACAACTTGTTGATGAGGGAATTCAACAAGACTTTAACGGATAGTGCCTTCAGTTGGTACTACAACTTGGAGAAGGGATCAGTCCATGATTGGGATGATCTAAAATTACAATTTTTTAAGAAATGTTTCTATGTGCAGAAGCAGGTAACCATTATAGAGCTCATGAGATTCAAGCAGAGGCCGAACAAGGAGCTGTCAGGTTATGTGGACAGGTTTAGGGCTCAGGCATAGAAGTGCGCAGAGCCAATTAAAGAAAAGAACTTGGTGAGCATATGCAATAATGGTGCCATCGATGCCTTCAAGCCCCACCTCATTACAAAAGCCTGCGATTCATTTGTAACTCTCTCGTCTTTCTCACAAGACTTGGGAGGAATCATGACGTTGCCTACAAACCATGCAACTATTACATGGAAGAGCAAGAGGACGGCTATTGTGGCTCTAGCAGATTCTCAACCAAAACCACAAGGGGGCAAGAAGGAGAAGAATGAGAAAAAATTTGAACGAAACAGAGGGAAGCCCGGGGATAAGTATACCAGAATGCCAGTTCCGGAGGCTATCACATGCAGTGAAAAGGCATTCAGGGGCCTGTACGAACAATGGGTCGAGCACAGAGTGGTGAAATCTCTAAGACCTAGATTTGTGGTAACGGAAGAGATGAAAAGAAGACCGGACTTCTGTGTGTACCACCAGTACGCGGGACATTCCACTATGAACTGTTACAGTCTGCGGAAGATATACCGTGAGAAGTTGGCAGCCGGAGAAATTGAACTGTGAAAAGAAAGCAGCGTGTATGACAAGCCACTTCCAAACCACAAAGGAAAAGAAACATGCAACACTATTACCCATGGTGTAGCCCCAGAAGTCGAAAGGATGGAAAATTTAAAAATGAGAAAAATAAGAAGAACTCAAAGGTTCCCCTCCTAGGGCTCGGCCTCTAGGGGGCACACTCCTGTTTGAGCTCCGATGTGATTTTCTGATCGAACCTTGATTATCGTGATGATCAAGACTAAGGAAAGTGACCAAAAATACATGGAGGCTTAGGGATGATCTCCCTTAAGTCCTTCGAGACATAGAAAGCTACTCAAAAGGGCCAAAGGTCGTGACGCCATGACAAAGGCGTGTGTGACATCAATCCAAAAAGAACATTAAAGCCCTGCTTACTTCCTCCACGACTGTTTTACTATGATAATGCAGGCAAGCGTACATTTACTGCAGCTATGGCTGATGCTATGCTAAAGCCGCATGAAGGCAAGAAGGATGAAGGTTCATACTAGATTTCAAGAAACACGATCAAGGGCCACAATAGCCTTTTTAAGACAACAGGCTTTAGTAGCATACAACAAGCAAGCATCAAGAATCAATAGTTGCTCATGTCAAAACTATGAGAATTTTTGTTACGCAAAAGATGATGGACAACCCAAATACTGGCTCTACCATCGAAAGATCTCAGAACTGTAAAGACGAGAATATCAAAAATCCACCCAAGATGGGGCTCAGACTCTACTTCTGGGGACGTGGAAGCGATAGCGCAGCGAACAGCGTGTTAAAGAAAGTAGTTTGATCCAAACCCCTCAAATGCATAGTCCTTTAGAAGAGGGAGAGGTCCACTAGAAAATGGTGGTTGAAGTCCTCAAGAGTATCCCTTGCCAAGAAATTGGATAACCAAGGGAGGAGACACAAGAATTGATGAATTAAAAAATCCACCCAAGATGGTGGTCCACTCTAAATGGTGGCCAAGTCCTCGTAGATTGCACTTGCCAAAAAATTGGATGACCAAATGACGAGGCACGCAACTTAAACCCTTATGAAACCCTATATGCCAAAAATTGGCATGACGTACCAAGGGATATGGCACAAGTTATACTTTCAACTTCAAAAGTAACCGAGAAACCTGACTTTACAGCCCTCGGACCTGACAAGTTATACTTTCAACTTTAAAAGTAATCGAGGCACCTGACTATAATTCCTCAAAGTTATACTTTCAACTTTAAAAGTAATCGAGGCACCTAACTATAAGTCCTGAAAGTTATACTTTCAACTCTAAAAGTAATCGAGGCACCTGACTATAAGTCCTCAAACCCGAGAAAGTTACACTTTATCTCTAAAAGTGGCAAACGTTATGCTTTATTCGATAAAAGTAAAATCTATTATTATTATCTTTATGAAAATTTTTGAAATGTTATGCTTTCCGTTAAAAGCAATATGATTATTAATAAAAATGTCAAGCTTTCATTTATACTTGAATATTCTTTGATTTTAAAAGTATGGATTCAAGTGTTGGTTTGCGAGAAATCAGGAAAAAAAACATGTTACTTAAAAAATTGCATGTTTACTCTCACTATTATGAATATTATTGTCTTAGAGTATTAATTTGAATAACTTAGGATTCAATGCTAAACATTAGGTCTTAAGGAAAAATTCAAGTTAAAGGCAATCAATAATGCTAAAGAAACTGTATTATGATAAATGACATATAAATGAGTTCTTTGATACAGGAAATAACAAAAAGCTACAAAAAGCCATGATCTAAAGGCTAAGACATGTCAAACTGAAGAGGAGGCATAACTAAAGCCTCAAAGTCAACAATAGCGGTATCTCAAGCCTTCATATTTGATGTTATCATTCCCCCAAGGTCTTGAGCAGCCGACTTAAATTTCTAAAGCTTGATCTTCAATTTAGCCATGATATCTTGAAGCCCTAAAAGTTCTACCGAAAGTAAGTAATTCTCATGATGACGTGAAGTGACCTCCGAACGTAGTGCAACAACATAATACCTAGAAGTAAGGAGATCCAGCCTAATACGAAAAGGAGATATGTCAAGGCCAACAAGTCATCAACCTCATAACTCAGATATCTAAGTCCTCTGTTCATAGAGAACGGAGAGAAAGACAGTGCATCTCAAGAACAAAGCTTACAAGTTGATCTAATAAAAGGGTCTAGAAGGAGGCCCCACGAATATGTAGCCGATCAAGTATCTGTGGGAACCAAACTAAGAGACGCGTGAGACTTTCCTGACTGGAGGAAGAATCCTGGAAATCCCTTAAAGGAACAAGCTCTCCAGTTAGATTAAAGGGAAGCTCTAGTAGGAGCTACTTGGGAAGCAATCATGATATTCATCGGGAGAGGGGCTGCACAAATCACGAGCCTAGAGAATGCCTGTAGTTTCACGACATCTTTGTTGTTGGGTGGATAGCCGAGGTCACTAAAAGGCGAGGTAGCAGAATCAAGATAAAGAGAGTCAAATAAGGCGAGCCCCTCAATGGGCAAAGAAAGTAAAACATCGGTGCCCCCACCCAAAGAACTAGCAACTGTACCCTCCCTGTCAGGTGAAGCCTCGACAGAATCCTTCTGGGGAGGATGGAAATCAGCAATAGGTTCTGAAAGATTTCCCCTCGGGGGAGGAGGATCAACTGTCATAATAGCATTAGCATCAACATGGGTGTCATCGGTACCCTCAAAGCTGTCATGAGCAAATGTTGTATGTGGGCGTGAAGATGGAACTGTACTAACCACAGCAGGACCTGAGCCCACATTAGACATGGAATCATCAACATTAAGGCTGACACGATCATCATGAGGTGAGGAGGACTCGACAACAATCATATTATGTCAGGGAGGCTCAAAAGTAGTGGAGGTCGCCACCTCACTTGCCGTACCCATAAGAAATCCAATGGGAACATCATCATCATCATTCTTGGCAATCTAAAAACAAGGATCCTCGGCTTTACTCTAGAGCAAGTAACTCTCATCTCCCCGACAGCAGAGGATCCCGAGGGAGGAGCTCGAGGAGGTACCCGAGACGAAGTCTGAAAGGATTGTGTCACCATGAAATCATGAAGTATAATTGCCAGCCCGCCTGAAAGCCTCTATCAAGTATGCAACGCACTCAGTATCTCTAGGAGACAGACTGGATGGGCTACAAGAAGCCGAAGCAACAACAGGAAGACTGTAAGATATATATAATCTAGAATAAGTACATAATTTGAAAAAAAAAAGCAGACATCCTCTAAAGTAGGGGTGAATTCCCCCTAAGCAGTAACGAATGTGCATGAAGAAGAGCACAAGCGGGAAATCAACACAGTAAGGGTGTCATGATCCTGCTGGATACGTAGATCCCTACATAGTTGAATGCCCTACATAGCTAAATGCAGCGATATATGCCCGCACTCTTTAGTATAGCCTTATACTTAGCATTCCCGAGGATCTCGTCGGTCCAATGTTGTCATCCCTGAAGGCAGCCAGATGAGTCAGACAGAAAGCGAAAGGGACTGAAAGGGTATTCTTATTTCTCTATGCACATGTGGGGAATGCGATCGGAATGGGGGAAGTTGCCCCAACCTCCGCAAGCCGAGACATAAAGAAACAAGCCTTCTTTCTCTGGTGGAGGAAACGTTGTACGATCATAAGTCCTGACTTGCTCCCAGAAGGCGTCAGAAGACCCAAAAAAGTGAGCCCTTCCCCATTCACTGATGAAGGGGGTCACCTTGGAGGTCTTCAAGTCTTCAGAGCATTCGGTTGATGAGGCCTGCAAGTAAGGAAGACTCCACATAAGGGTACTAAAGAGCAAGGAAAGGATGTCAAGTAAAGCATTTGAACTTGAGTATACTTACCATGGCAAGGGAAAAAATCTGAGATTAACACTTGAGAATAGCTGAAAATAAGAAGAAATGAAGTCAGAGAAGGATCAAAATCAAAATTATAAAAGAAACAAATTTCTAAAATTTTTCCGAAAAAACTTTGGACGGCCAAAATGCATCCTTCGGAGACATTTTTTTGACTTATGCAGGTATGCATCATAGCCGAAGGCGATGATTTTTGTAGTATTCATCGATACGGTCGTTTTGATATATTATG
This sequence comes from Aralia elata, assembly GCA_034770075.1. Taxonomy (NCBI): domain Eukaryota; kingdom Viridiplantae; phylum Streptophyta; class Magnoliopsida; order Apiales; family Araliaceae; genus Aralia; species Aralia elata. Next base: position 32,862,687 of record CM068377.1, read on the forward strand.
GTCCCCGAGACTCCAAACAGAACAAAAATTATGGTCAAAATAGTGGTCACGATTCCCAAAGTTCATTTTTTTCACATTATTTGACATCTTTCCCCTAGGGTTCGGCCCCCCTTGGGCTTGTCCATGCAAGGAGGTCCAACCGAAGAGCATTTTTTATGTGTTTATTTCACGACTTCGTCGAAAAACGCCAATTTTCCTTTATTATCCGAGGGAGCCCTACCGAAATATGATCCAGGTAATGGGGCTCGAAAGACAAAAAGAAAAAATTAGGGGTACTTGAAAAAAAAAACTTTGGCTCAGCTTTCCCATATAGGGTTCGGCCCCCTAGGGTTCATCCCCCTAGGGTTCGGTCACCTATAGGGTTCGGCCCTCTAGGGGAGATTCTTTTGTGTACCTTTGAAATTCTGATGCTCCACAAATTAACTTTTCAGAACGAATGCTTCTTTGTCGCAATAAATATTGTATCTTCCTTTATTATCCGAGGGAACCCTACCGAGGGATGATCAAGGTAACGGAGCTCGAAAGACAAAAGAAAGGTTACAATGACCTGAAAAGAAAAGCAGATGAAGCAAGTCAAGAAGAAGTTTGATAGAAAGCATTCAAATAAACAAAAAATTTAAAAGAAAGAGAAGAAGGAGGGACGGAGCCTCCCGGGCTCGAGTTCTCCCCTAGGGTTCGGCCCTATAGGGGTGGAATTGCTTTCTTTCATCTTCCCCGAGCTGAGGAATGTTTGCTTGAAGACTTCTTGGTGATCTTCCGACTCGAAGGAGGAGAGAAAATGCCAAGACAAAAAAAATTACATAATGAAAAGAAAAGCCTAAGTGACTTGGGAGATGTATATGCATATATTCTCCAATTATGCTTGCAACAGAGAAGGAAGCAGCCTCTATTTTCCTATTAAATAAAATTTCGAAATATAAAGATAAGTTTATTTGAGCTTTCTTCTAAATAAAAATATATATAGATGGAAATTTCAAAATTTGTATATATTTGATATTTTAATGGAATTTCGAAAAATATATATATATGATATTTTATTCCTAATAAAAATGGAAATTGCGAAAAAATATATATATTTGATATCTGATATTTTATTCCTAACAATAGGGAAATTTCGAAATTAATATATATGTATCTTGAATATTTAATTTTCTTAAGAGGAAAGACCTTGCTTTACAAAAATCTAATAAAGGAAGATTTTGATTTATTTTCAAAAAAATAAAATAAGATTTGATTCTAAAAGATTGGATTTTATTTAGTGATATCTGATGATCTTCCCTATTTTTTTTCTAAAAGATTGGATTTTATTTAGTGATATCTGATGAGCTTCCTTATTTTAATTCTCAGAAAAATAAGTAAACGAATATTGAGCAAGATATGAAAAGTTTTCAGATGATCTACCAAGAGGTCTAAGGAAGAGTCCTTCTAGGTCTTGCCTCCCTAGGGTTTAACCCTAAGGGTTTGGCCCCTAGGGGTTCCCTCTTCTGGGACCCTTGTGTTCAAGATTTGGACAAGTGGAGTCATACAAAATCATTCAAAAGCTTGGAGTATTTTGCACGAGCGTCTCTCGGAAATCACGACTCTCGCGCAGAGGCAAATGTGCACCCAAGTGCATATTAGGGTTCACATGACCTAATTGAAATAAATGTACAAATTAGGGTTTACATAACCTAATTAAATGTACAAATTAGAGTTCATGTGACCTCATTAAATGTACAAATTAAGGTCCATGATGTAATTAAATGGATACCGGAAAAGACGAAAATAAATGTGCTAGACCCGGGGAAGACTCCACGTGTTCCAAGGCAGAAGACTCTTGGATGCGACCCATTTTAAAAATTGATTGAGCGATTAGATTGGCGGCTAGAAGGACAGGGCAATTTGGGCATTACTTTGATGGCTAAAGGGTATTTCTGGAATTTTTTCTTAAAGACATGACTAAAGGGTATTTCGAAAATTTCCCTTAAAACATGTCTGACATGTGACTACTTCCCAGAAAAGTTCTATAAATAGCCCTTCTATTCTAAGAAGAAATGATCGCTCTCAAAACATTACACATGGACTCTTGGAAGCTCTGAGCACTTGGAACTCTCTCCCAACTCGAAAATTCAAGAAGACTCTTGGAATCCCTGCTACCCTAACCCGGTTTCCGGATTCTGAGAATTTTGTCACGTGTTATTGGAGTAATCGTCCACTTGTTTTTCTCCCCTCTTCAATCAATCAGTCAATTCCTTATTTTTCGTAGATTTCTCGCATCTCCAGCTAACACGAAACTCTAACCCTAGCAAGACGCGATTTCCTTGCCCACAACTTTCAATATTATCTTAAAATTAAAATATTAAGTTTAAGTTTTAAGACGTGAAAAACTTGGTGAAAAGTTCATTTCAACGTGCCCAAATTTAAATTTCACCCTTCATGCATGCTTGAAAGCAATATGAACAGTACAAGCAAAGAAGTGAAAAATTAAACTATATATATATATATATATAAAGGGACATAATAGTTAGGCAAAAAAAAAGGACATAATTACTCATATATCTAGCTTCTATATATTTCTCTCTCCCATATTATTATTCACCTGCATTGCTAGCTGGATTTGTCCGGAATGTTTTGGCATATCGCGCCCTTAGGCCGTTAAATTATTTGATGGACAGAAATACAAAAAGGAGGTAATCATGAGCTTCACGTATATATTTGGATTCTCACTAGAAAAATGGAAGATGAAAGGGATATGTAATTGCAGTGCATGTGGAGACAGTGTCCAAACATTGTAATGATCGAATCCATACTCGAGTTCTTCTTGATCATCAATATTGGATGACATGTGGTGCAATTATAGAAGCACAAGAGAATATAGAATGATGGATATTCAATCAATATCAACCCTTAATTTGATGACAAACTAAACTACAACTGAAAATATACTCCCTTGTTCTAAAATATCAACCGTATGATGATAAAATACTGAATATGATACTCCATGTTCAGAAATATAATATATTATTATTGATTTTTTAAAACAATACGAAATATTTTCAAACTTAAAATTGGCATACATATATTAATTTTTTAAAATCAATACTAAATATTTTTAAACTTAAAATTAGTATAGATTTATTTAATTTTAGTTGATGCAATGATTAAAATTGTAAACTAACTAAAAAAATATTACTAATTATAAGAGAGTTTTAATTTAAAATGTCTCAAATTGTTTTTCAAAAATGAATAATAAAATTTAAAAAGAGGGAGTATTTTACTAAATAGTTTGTAGTTTTTTTATCATAGCAATAATAATAATTTATATACTCCCATTGTACTATATTGAAGAAATGATGATCAATTGTTGAGGTATAAGGTAGACAGGAAAATTTTCTTTTTCTTTTTTACTTTTTTGTTTGTTTATATATTTTCGAATCCGAATTGTTAGGGTTAATGATCGGCCACCATGGCCTATTCAAATTTGCTGTAAATTTCTCTAAGTTGAATCAGCCATAGTAGGAGAGTGAACTGTTTAGTAAGGCAGAATTAAACGGGTATTTTTATATGCTATATAGCGTAAGAATTAAATTAACTAGTTTTAAATATAGACTACTTTGCGGTAATGATTTTTAAAGTTGAGTAATAGGTGTAGTTTATTTAGTTGGCAAACTCTGAACGACGATGATAAGTAATAAAATGATTAAAAGAAGAGAATTTATTGTAATTATTTTCAGTAATGATTTTGTTTATCAAATTTTTAGTCCTGTGTTTTCTATAGAGAATTTACAGATGTTGCTATTTGATGGTGATTTTTTGTCTTAGATTGATGATAGGCTGTGTCGGATTTTATGAGTTTGTCCAAGGCTCGTGTAGAACTTAGAACTTTGTACAATTTGGTTTTCATTGATATAATTTCTTTTGCTGATAAATAAAATAAATAAATAAACTACGAACAATGATAACATTTCTTCAGGTTTTACCTTCTTTTTTTGGTACTCAGACAGTACTAGCTTAGTTATTTATTTATATATATATATATATATATATATATATATGAAAGAAAAATTTAACACAATTCATAATTGCTAGATTCTTTACCATTGTGAAGAAAAATATGGAAATGAGGGTAAAAATTAAAAGCAACAATGGCACATTGGCTGGTAACATTAATTATAGCAGTGTTTTTAAGGGGCTATAAAACAAAACACTGCAGAACCTGAAATATATACAGATGTATTGGACTATTGGAATATCAACATAATATTGGCTGGATTAATTAGGGCTTTTAACATTTTTTTGATCCCAACTTGAGTAAGGATATTAAGTTATCTATAAAAGCATTTAAACATGGCTTTTAATTAGAATCCCATGGCTTAAAAACTAGAACCCTAATTAGTGCAACCACAAATATTAGCTTGCTCCCTTACTTATTATGGTCTAAATGCACCATAGGAGTGTCATGAAGTCTTAAATCGAAATGAGTTAAAGGATATTTGACCCCAAAATATATATTTATTTATAATTAGATCATAAAATTTTAATTCTCCCAATACTCATTTTTAAGTACCATTAAGCAACTGATATTGACCCTAAGAAAATATATAGTGAAAAAAATAATCAGAATTGTCGCAAACTCCGGCCACCTGATTATAGTTGGACTTTATATCATTCGGTTTGACCATATAAAAGTATTTAAATATTGCTCAAGTGTTAACATTTCGAAGACTAAATTGACGGGCTTTATTATTTAAGGTCTATTATGTTTACTTAGAATTAATTACTTTGGAGAGTGAGAGCGAGTTTAGAAGGATATCAATTTCGTGCTCTCATTTATAACTCGATATAATATATATATATATATATATATATATATATATATAGAGAGAGAGAGAGAGAGAGAGAGAGAACATTTTAAACATGTGACCATTATGCTCATCGAGATATGTGAATTATTGGGTAGAACTTAGGTAACAATTTCTATACGTATAAGGGGTGGCGAAATTGGTGGTTTATACAAGTGCGGTTCCTGCAATATAAACCATGTGAACAATTTATAAAGTAGATTCAGAATCCGGTTAAAGAATTTATAGCAATATTTAAAGCACAGTACTAGAAATGTACCAACTGATAAGCAATTATAAACTTTAGGTACAGCAACTGTGGGTACCCTTTTTTAAAAAAAAAATGATGCATGTGATAAAATTATTTATACTAATTAATTTATTATAATTTTAAATTAGTATAAATAATTTTAAAATTATTCATGAACTATTTATTATCATTTCTAAGGTCATTTGATACATTCAAGGGGAAATTATATAATGAGAATAAATTATATAAGAATAGTATGTAAAATTAGTGCTCTAATTACACTATCCAATAACAACATGCTACGTAGAAAATTTAGGAGAAAATTGACAGATTTGAAATGAACATATTTTGTAATTACAATTTATTATGGTAGAACTGTTTAATTAATTATATTAGATTTTAAACTAATATAATTAACCTCATTAACTATTTGCTATCATTTCTAATTTCTAAGACTATTTGATAACTCAAAAAAAATTGAGGATTTCAAACTAATTATGAATTAATGACTGAGGGGGGATTTGAATTATATACCTCTTATAAATACATTGCTCCCAAATTAACACCATCGTCTTCTCTTCTTCACTGCAAATTGAGTATGGATAATATAAAGAGATTAACAACTGATATCAAACTTAAGATTTAAGGGAACAAGTGGAAAAATAGTGGAAAAATAAAATAAATAAGTTAATTTAGATTATAAGTAAAATCAATTATATCAAATTTTGGTTCTGATAAATTAGGTTTCTTAAAATTAATGAATTAGTTTACCTCGTCATGCTGCGGCTGCATTGCTATGGTTGCATGCCCCAAAAAAAAAAGGCCGGTTTGGTGGACATGTTTGACATTGAGCACATGCTCAGGTTCAGAATCTCCAACAAATTGAATTGGTCGTATTCGAAAGGCTATAAGAAGAGTACAAAGTGCAGTAATAATTAGATTCAGATGCAGTTCTTTCACTCATTCATCATTTATAGTACTCCAAAGTCCACACAATACAACCGATCCTAAAAATAAACTATAAAAATCCTCATTGTTTTTCTGGATACTGCTGCCTCATTCTGGTATTGTTACTTAACTGATTAATTTGAAGTTCTTTATAGGTTTTGAAGGTTTCTACATAATTAAGAACAAGAATTTATGAAAGACTTTAGTTTATGATCAATGTCTTTGTATCTTGAAACTAAAATTGTTAGGTGTTGTCAGCAATGTAATTCTATGTGGTCATCATCCAAATCTTTTGGATCCACCACTGATATACTTGCATTTGGGTATTAATGAAATTCTCTTTTGCCGATCAAATTCTAGTATTTAATTCTCATCCATAAAAAAATAAAGACAAAAAATTCTCTTATACACTACAAGAAAAAGACCTATTTCCAACAAAATATTTCATCGAAAATAGCCTTATTCCGTTGGAATAAGGATATTTCGGTCGGAATTTTCAGTCGAAATTTCAATTGAATATAAATCGGTCAGGGATAAGTCCATCGAGAATTCCATCGGAAATACTTATTCTCGACAGAATTAGGGGTGATGGAATTTCGTCGATATTAATGTAGGTTCGACGGAAATTTTGTTGAAATTAGTTTATTCCCTCTTAGGAAATAGAGTAAGGGAAGACTGCTACTGCTGCTATTGAGTTACACTTCCCAATTATTTCATGTAATGAAATAGAGTAAGGGAAGACCTTAACTGTTGCTATTGAGTAATATCTCTTATCTGTTCTACTAATATATGCTATATATCCTTATCGTCGGAAATATTCAGATTCCGACGGTAATGATTTTTAAAGTTGAGTAATAGATGTAACTTATTTAGTTGGCAAACTCTGAACGATGATAAGTAATAAAATGATTAAAAGAAGAGAATTTATTGTAATTATTTTCAGTAATGATTTTGTTTATCAAATTTTTAGTCCTGTATTTTCTATAGAGAATTTACAGATGTTGCTATTTGATGGTGATTTTTTGTCTTAGATTGATGATAGGCTGTGTCGGATTTTATGAGTTTATCCGAGGCTCGTTTAGAACTCAGAACTTTGTACAATTTGGTTTTCATTGATATAATTTCTTTTGCTGATAAATAAAATAAATAAATAAACAAACTACGAACAATGAATACATTTCTTGAGGTTTTACCTTCTTTTTTTGGTACTCAGACAGTACTAGCTTAGTTTTATATTTATATATATATATATATATATATATATGAAAGAAAAATTTAACACAATTCATAATTGCTAAGATTCTTTACCATTATGAAGAAAAATATGGAAATGAGGGTAAAAATTAAAAGCAACAATGGCACATTGACTGGTAACATTAATTATAGCAGTGTTTTTAAGGGGCTATAAAACAAAACACTGCAGAACCTGAAATATATGACAGATATATTGGATTATTGGAATATCAACATAATATTGGCTGGATTAATTAGGGCTTTTAACATTATTTTGATCCCAACTTGAGTAAAGATATTAAGTTATCTATAAAAGCATTTAAACATGGCTTTTAGTTAGAATCCCATGGCTTTAAAACTAGAATCCTAATTAGTGCAACCACAAATATAAGCTTGCTCCCTCACTTATTATGGTCTAAATGCACCATATTTTATCCTCGATATAGGAGTGTGATGAAGTCTTAAATCGAAATGAGTTAAAGGATATTTGACCCTGAAGTATATATTTATTTATAATTAGAACATAAAATTTTTAGAGTAAAATACAGTGATACCCCCTCTAGATAACCATAATAACACTCACCTCTCTCCTAATTTTTTAAGTAACAGTTAGTACCCCTGTAAATTTTTAGAGTTGACTAAATAGATAAAGTTACATATTTACTCTCATATATTATCAAATTTTAATTCCTGAATAAATATATATATGTTTAATTATCCTTTTTTAATACAATACATTTTAATTATAATTTTATTTGTAATTAAGACTACTCATTCAAATTATTGGCAACTTATAAAAAAGATAATTTAATTTAATTAACACATATTTTTGAATAAGTGATACAAATATTAAAAAAAATTAATTAAATTATTAATGGAGTTGTTCTAATTAGAGTGATTGAGTATGTTGATAGTTTAGTTTTTGGTGTTTAACAACAAAAATTATTATTTGAATTTTTAGTTTCATATTATAATTTTTATATGTTAATTTTTTTTGAGTATATGTCAAAATTTGGGGTGTTTATGATTTTGATTATATTTTTTAGTATACAGTTGATGTTGTTTTTGTACAATGTTGAATAAAAGAAAATATAATAATATTTATTATTACCTCTATCTTGTAAATAGATTTTTCTTTTAATATATTTTTTCTTTTTTTGAGTGACAATATTTGTCATTTTTACTGTAAATAATTATGCCTAGGTGTGACTTATGTTTAGTTTAATATTTGAGAAAAATAATTAATATAATTTTTATATATGAATAATAAGATTCGTTCCGTAATAATAAGTTTGTTTTACGTAAATTTTAATATTTAAAAAAAATAATTATAATTTTTTTATGTTAATTTGTACTTTTATGGGTATTAAAATTTTACTTTTTAATTAAAATAATATATTTGAATGTATATTAAGTAAATTTTAATCTTTGAGAAATTTAATTAGCAAAAAGTGTATGATTTTATTTTTCAAATAAAATGAATATTATTATTTTTTGACATTTATGTTATTTATTGTAAAAGTTTATAATTTAATTAATTAGATCAAGTTAAGTAAAAATTATAATATACAAATTTATATTTAGTGGATATGTTAAACATTATAACTTGAAGGGTGTATTAGACATTATATTAAAAATATTTTTAGATATTAGTTGGTCAACCACACTAGGGGTAGTGAATATTACATATTGTAGACTAGAGGAGTATTGACTATTACTTGGAAAACTAGAATGGTGGTGAGTGTTATTATGATTATCTACAGAGGATGTCAGTGTATTTTACTCAAATTTTAATTCTCTCAATACTCATTTCTAAGTACCATTAAGTAACTGATATCGATCCTAAGAAAATATATGGTGAAAAAAATAATCAGAATTGTCACAAACTCCGGCCACATGGGTATAGTTGGACCATATATCATTCGGTTTACAAAAACTCTACGTGGACATGAAAATTGGACATTAGTGTATTTGAATTTTACTTATTTGTATTTTGACCTTAATGGTGGGTAAAAATATAAATTGGTGAAATTTAAATACATTAATATCTAATTTTCATATCCAATTTTCATTTCCCCCCAAAAGAACTCTTCGGTTTAACCATATAAAAGTATTTAAATATTACTCTCTCTGTCCCAAATTAATTGCTCAGTTTTGACTTTTTTTAAGTCAAATTGACTATTTTTAGAATTAATAATTAAGCATATATAAATATATTTCTAAAATTATAAAAATTGGGGTTAATAATAAATTGTATATACTTTTTTTTGGTTATAATCTCTTCACCTATATTTTAGCAGAAATAGTAAAAAGATTAGTTTTAAAAATGGTCAATTTAATTTTAAAAAGTCAAAATTGAGCAATTAATTTGAAATGGATGGAGTAAGTGTTAACATTTCGAAGACTAAATTGGCGGGCTTATTATTTAAGGTCTATTATGTTTACTTAGAATTAATTACTTTGGAGAGTGAGAGCGAGTCAGAAGGATATCAATTTCGTGCTCTCATTTATAACTTGACGTATATTTTGAAATCGGATATGCTATTGACCCAATCAAAAATATCCTACAATAATATATATATATATATATATATATATAGAGAGAGAGAGAGAGAGAGAGAGAGAGAGAGTTAAGATAAAATGCTGACCTAATTTTTTATTTTTTTATTTTGCTTTTTTTTTTCAAAACAGTTAATAAAAAATATATAATAATTTTTGGTATTGAAAAAAATTTGTAAAACAGTGTTTTGGGTGTGATTTGGATACATATAACAAACAGTGTTGTACAGACTGTTTGTTATATGTATCCAAATCACACCCAAAACAGTCTGTACAACACTGTTTGTTATATGTATCCAAATCACACCCAAAACACTGTTTTACAAATTTTTTTCAATACCAAAAATTATTATATATTTTTTATTAACTGTTTTGAAAAAAAAAAACGAAAAATAAAGAAAAAAAATTTTGAGTCCGTATTTTAATCAGATTTGGGAGTCCGGACCTAATCCTGAGCCTCTATATATATATATATATGGAACATTTTAAACATGTGACCATTATGCTCATCGAGATATGAGAATTATTAGGTAGAACTTAGGTAACATTTTCTATACGTATAAGGTGGCGAAATTGGTGGTTTATACAGATGCGGTTCCTGAGATATAAACCGTGTGTACAATTTATAAAATAGATTCAGAATCTGGTAAAAGAAATTATAGCAATATTTAAAGCAAAGTACTAGAAATGTATCAACTGATAAGCAATTATAAACTTTAAGTACAACAACCGTGGGTACCTTTTTTTTTAAAAAAAAAATGATGCATGTGATAAAATTATTTATACTAATTAATTTATTATAATTTTAAAAATAATCCAAAATTAATTTCATTAACTATTTGTTATCATCATTTTTAAGATCATTTGATATGTTTAAGGGAAAATTATATAATGAGAATAAATTATATAAGAATAGTATGTAAAATTAGTGTTCTAATTACAGTATCCAATAACAACATGCTACGTAAAACATTTAGGCGAAAATTGACATATTTAAAATGAACATATTTTGTAATTACTATTTATTATGATAGAACTGTTTAATTAATTATATTAAATTTTAAATTAATACAATTATTCTCATGAACTATTTACTATCATTTTTAAAGTTATTTGATAACTAAAAAAATTATATAATATTATATTTTCACTTAAAATTATAGTAACCCATAATCAAATAGTCTTAAACATGACAAATATAATTTGTAATAATAATAAATTAATATATAATTATATCCCACATAGAATAAGTCTACACAAACATGATTTCAGGACATGGAAATTAGACATTTCCATGTTCCCTTGGGTTTTTTTTTTTTTTTTTTTTTTGGTATTTATTCTAAACATATTTATATTATGGATTTTAAAAAAAAAACCAAAAAAAAACTGAAAAAATTAGGTGTAATTTGGATATATATCAAAAAAATGGTTGTATGGACCCATACAACCATTTTTTTGATATATATCCAAATTACACCTAATTTTTTCAGTTTTTTTTTGGTTTTTTTTTTAAAATCCATAATATAAATATGTTTAGAATAAATACCAAAAAAAAAAAAAAAAACCCAAGGGAACATGGAAATTTACATGGAAATGTCCAATTTCCATGTCCTAAAATCATGTCTGTGTAGGAGGACTCATCCCACATATCATCATTTTTACAAATAAATATGACCTTTTGTCTTTGATTAAGATTCCCAAAAACTTTCCCGGAGGCTTGCAACATATAAGCCACAACCATAGGATAAAATAAGTTATCCAATTAATGCAATGTTTCCTTAGTGACTAAACCAATTAAGAAATCAAATGAAATGATTATATTTTGAATTGAACAAAGTGACTGACCCAAAAGTTATGTGGGTTCATTAATTTAAAGTACAATTCAAAAACCTAGCCCCAAGAAAAAAGAGAAGTTTAGTGGGAATTCTGATGAGCTATTAAAACAGTAATATATATATATATATATATATGTATGTATATAATTATTAAAAATATGGCAGACTTAATTAAAACAGAGGTGATCTGGTGATGCATATAGTGCCATGTCCCATAAATATTGACAGTTAAGTTTGTTTTGGATCTAGTGTCATATGCTTTTCTTTAAGCAGGAATGATATGTCCACAAGTCCTTGGCTAATTCCACTGATATTTTGTTGGTGCCTAGTGGTATTAATATGAAATTATGCTATATAAAACTAGGATCCGGTTAGCATGAAGTGAATTTTATGGTAAGTTCACTTCATGTTTAATACTGCGCTGACACGTAGTAGTATTATTAATTTGGCACTACTATGAAATTAGTGCCTAATGGTATTAATATGAAATTCCTTCTGGTTTATTGCAGGATATTATTAATGGCATATCTTGATCTTCTACCAATCATCCCTTGGTATAGTTGTGAGTAGGTCCATTTCCTTGCTCAAAACTTGAATTTGATTCTCATTCACAACGGATAGTTGATAGTAACTCTAAATCTTACACGTTATTCGTGTAGAATTTCTGAACATTTTGATTCCGACATAGATACGATGAGAGTTTTTTTAAATGTATGTAATTATTGTAGGCTTGTGTTATATCTGAATTTTAAAATACTTTACTTACCTTTTATTTTTTTGAATCAATATATATATATATATATATATATATATATATATGGATTTTCTCTCCCCAACCCGGTTGATGTCAACAATTTAATGAGCCTTAGATTTATTTATTTATTATTCTCTCCGTCCCAAATTAATTGCATTTCTAGGACTTTTAAAAGTCAAATTGACCATTTTTAAAATTAATCTTTTTACTATTTTTGCTAACATATAAGTGAAGATATTATAACTAAAAGAAAGTATATACAATTTATTACTAATTTTAATTTTTATAATTTTAGAAATATATTTATATATGCTTAATTATTAATTTTAAAAATAGTCAATTTGACTTAAAAAAATTTTAGAAAAGCAATTAATTTAGGACGGAGGGAGTATTGTTTTGATGTTGTACTTTATATCTTTTAAAATAATTGGAAGGAGTGTGAGGAGTTTTTGGCATTCCTACGCAATACGAAATTTCCCTGAAATTTCATTTTGGGTGGTGATGTTGACAATCTAATTGTGTGTCTTTTTTTTTACATATTTTGATTGTATTTCAAAAGGCATGTATTTGTTGCTCTTTTCATATGAACCACACATTAGTTAGCTATTGTATTTGTATATTCTATATACAATATGCAAAATTATATTATTATAATATTATTTTATTCTAAAAAATTATTTTAATATATATTATTAATTTAATATAAATGAATGTACACCAAAACAAGGACAATTATACACCAAATTTTCGTCTATGTTGTTTTATAAAAAGAGCCTCATTCAACTTTGATTATAATAAATTTACGAAATCATATACATCAAATTATTATTTAAATTACTTTTAATTTTTTAAATAAATATTTTATAATTAGTAATATTTTTGTACGTAATTTATATTAATAATTATTGTATTAATCAAATCAAGTGAGCTTAAATTAATTTTAACTTTTTTTAAAAAATAATTCAAATTGACCGAAACGAATCAAATTAAACTTTTTTTTCTTTGTTGTGAAAAGATAGAGCATCTCATAAAATGGGTTTTTTCTATTCATATGATTCGAGAGAGATACCAGATGATGGAAGATATAATGTTGCCCTGTTGGATTGGAATTATCAATTGAAGGAGTGATATTTTTATGAAAGATATTATGTGTGTGTGGCATTAGTCTTATCCTGATAGCAAATTCTATTAAATTTTATGTTATTTCTAGCCAAGATATGCAAATAGCGTACGTTGTAAATTTGTAATTGAAATTCTTAGTCGTATCAATTTTATTTCTTCTTTCATGTGAAATATATATATATATATATATATATATATATATATATATATATATATATATATATAGGGAGAGGCTCTCCAGCGAACCGGTTCGCTGTACGAACCGGCTTTAACGACGGTTTTTACCGTCGCTAAAGGCTTAAGACGACAGGTCGCATATAAACAAATTGTCGTCTTAGCCTTTAGCGACGGTAAAAACCGTCGCTAAAGCCGGTTCGTCAGCGAACCGGTTCGCTTTAGAGCCTCTCCGTATATATATATATATATATATATATGGGCATTGATCCATAGCAAACGTTAGCCACAGGCACTGTTTGAGCTAACCCAAATCTAGCCGTTGAAAATAAGATCCAAAGGTCGGATTTAGGCACGCCCGCTACTCCCAGTAGCGGGCAGGGGAAAAAAATAAAAAAAAACGTCCGCTAGTGGGAGTAGCAGGCGCCTAAACGGCGTCGTTTAGGCCGCCCGCAACTCCCACTAGCGGACACTTTTTTTTTTTTTTTAATTTATACGATCGAAACGGCGTCGTTTACCTTGAGAGATTTAAAAAAAAATACAGCGCCCGCTAGTGGGAGTAGCGGGCGCCTAAACGATGTCGTTTATGCTGTCCGCTACTCCCACTAGCGGGCGATGTAATTTTTTTTAAAATCCCTCAACCAAAACGACGGCGTTTTCAGCAAAAAAAAAAAAAAAAAAAAATTTTAAGTGCCCGCTAGTGGGAGTAGCGGGCGGCCTAAACGACGAGGTTTAGGAGCACGATACTCCCACTAGCGGGGACTTTAATTTTTTTTCCAGCTTAAATTTTGTAAGGGCATTTTGGAGAATTATTGATGGTCCGTAAGAGCCCTAATAGCCCGCAGCCGACTGATCTCAGTACCATTTTGCTTCTTCTCAAAAATTTAGCTGCAGAACAAAAGAGCTTCCTACTCAGAAGAATTGGCTTATCCCTGAAAGGATTTTTGCTAAGTCTTCAACCATGGATTCCATGCCTGCTACAAAAATATTTATATCTAGTTCTTCTGAATCTCTGAGTAGTTTAGATTGTAGAAATGAATCAGAGTTTGTTCATGATGTTGAAAGTAGTAAAGAAGTAATGATTCCTTATGTTGGGCAATTATTTGGTAAATTGAAAGAAGCTGAAATTTTTTATAGATCATATGCCCAACAAAATGGATTTGAGATAAAGATTGCTACGAGTCGGAAACATGCTCACAATAATGAATTGACGTCGAGGTTATATGTATGTAAAAAAAGCCGGGTAGACCAACAGGTGTACAGGTATCATTGGATGATGAATGTGATAATGCTAAGAAAAAATAAGACAACGAGACTCAATAGGACGAACATTATGCAAGGCTAGAATGTATGTTGTACACGGTAAGAAAGAAGATAACTGGCGTGTTTCGATTATTGAGTTAGATCACAATCATCCTTTAGTGACACCTACGAAAGTAGATTTGATTGAGACACATAGAAAAATTACGCCAGCAGCAAGAAAATTAATTGACACATTAAATAAGGCGGGTATTGGCCCAAGTAGTATGATGAATGTTTTGAGCACAATGGGTGGAGGTATGCAAAATGTAGGTTTTAGTGACAAGGATGTTCGTAATGTAGTTAGGGACTTAAGGGTGACTCGGAGGATGAGAATGATGCACAGGCTGCAGTCACTTATTTGAAAAAAATTTGGTTCTAGCAGTGCGAGTAAATTCTTTTTCGTGTCAAATCCGGCAAAGTGACAATCGTATAGCTTGTATTTTGTGGGTAGACGCCCGATCAAGATTTATGTATCAACGTTTTGGGGATGTGGTTACATTTGACACTACGTATAGGACAAATAGGTATAATATGTCATTTGTTCCCATTTACCGGGGGTCAACAACCATTACCATTCTATTTTATTCGGATTTGCACTTTTAAGGGATGAGACAGAAGACACTTTCGTTTGGGTCTTAGATACGTGGCTTGAAGCAATGGACTACAAGGCTCCTGTAACCATCATCACTGACCAAGATAAAGCAATGAGCAATGCTATTGGTAAGGTACTCCCATCCACTCATCACTTATTGTGTTCTTGGCATATTAGCAATAAATTCCCCAAAAAATTGCATCATGTTTATGCGCAACACCCATCGTTCAAAGATGCTTTTAACAATTGTGTGTATAATTCAAGCTCCATTGGCGAGTTTGAAGAGCGTTGGGAAATCCTTATGCGAGATTATGATCTGTATCAAAATGAATGGCTAACAAGTTTATATGATGTTAAGGACAAATGGATTGGGGCATATACAAAGAGGTATTTTGCTGCAGGAATGACAACAATCGGAAGAAGCGAGTCGATGAATAATTTCTTTGATTTATATGTTAATACTGCAACAGGCATGAAAGAGTTTGTAGTAAATACTCAAAAGGCTATTGAAAAACAATTCATCAAAGAGAGAAAGGCCGATAGAAAGATAGAAAGATAGATGGTGATTGGGATCCGTAGAACGCCTCTCACCATATGGATGTTTGGCGGAGTATGCCCAAGCCAGTGCTCTAGGGAACCAATTCACAGAATTTGCCCTGGGGTTAGGCCTTCCAACCAGAAACCGTTCGTGAGCCCATACTTGCAACAAAGTAACACAACCATTGACATAATGACTACCCCTCCTAGTTGCTGTGTACAAACCCCGATATAAATATGTCAAACACGCGGCACCCCATGCATATGTGGCAATCTGAGGTGAATCAACAATAAAATACATATATCTAGGGTGTACAATATTTTTTGACCTTGTGGGAAATAAGACCGCCCCCACATAGCCAAAGGAGGTATGCCTTTGTATATGTACCAACAACAGCCTTTGGAGCATTATCTGGGACCTTCGAGAAATTTTGATGCAACCAAACCAGGGAAATACCACGTCTTTTGTTGATATTTTTCCACTCCCCAACCCACTCATCTCCAAATATTGCCCTAAAATATCTCAATGGGGTATCAAATGCAGCACAACTTAAGGGCT
Organism: Aralia elata; assembly: GCA_034770075.1. Lineage (NCBI taxonomy): Eukaryota > Viridiplantae > Streptophyta > Magnoliopsida > Apiales > Araliaceae > Aralia > Aralia elata. The sequence goes on from CM068377.1 coordinate 32,879,372, forward strand.
TACCCAATACCGGTAACTGAAAAATGAAGTGCACGTCCTCCAAGGTTACTGTTGCTTCACCGAATTTCATATGGAAGGTATTTGTCTCCGGCCGCCATCTCTCAATAAGGGCCGATATAAGAGTAGCATCCGTTCTCGTTACTACTGCTGGATAACTAAACCCCCCAAATCCCCAGCCTTTCAGTAGTTTTTTTTGCAAGCTGGTCAATTCCCATTTATCATATATCGTTGAAGTTGTTTGAGTCGACAACAGTGTACCCCTTTCAACTCCATTCCATACATCCTCTGAAACATGATTTTCTTGATCATATAGGACGCTCGGATCAATGGGTCCAGGCAGCCAGTTGTCCATATTTACCCTATAATATCAACAATAATAAATATCAACAACAATATTTAACCAAGAACAACAAAATACATGTTTCAGACAACAATGATAAATATATGCATCGCCAATAAATTACAATTTATACATACATATCAACAAAATTTATACATACATAATAACAATGAGAAGTATATGCATTTAGTCCCAAAATATTGAGGGTAAACAATACAATTCCTATCAACTCATACTTTCTAACTCAATGTAAAATAATACATACATAATAACAACAAAACAGTTAACCCAATTTATACATACATAATACCAAATTGAAAATTGACTAACTACCCAATTTATACACCTTATTTCTATACATAGAACACCAAAACAATAATACTACTTTATTTATTTATTTATTTTTTGCTAATAAACTATCATACTATTAATTTCACCATACAGAATATTCACCGCTCAATATTACATACATATCACCTAATTTTATACAGTCATACTATAAAATTCTTAGTTTTTCACACTATTGCACTCCAAGCTATAATATACCATGATTTAGAGAATTAAATATACAAAAAAAAAAAAAAAACTTGCTGGACTTACTTTATTTTACGGGTATTACCGGCCGGAGAAATTCTTTAGCTTGGTAGCAGCAGCGGCGACAAGGGATGAGGAGAGATGGGGCAGCAGCGGCGATGAGAGAGGAGGATGAAAAGAAAATAAATGATTTAGGGTTAGATAGTGCCTGGTAGTGGGACTAGCGGGCGCCTAAACAGCGTCGTTTAGGCCGCCCGCTACTCCCACTAGCGGGCACTTTAAATTTTTTTTTTTTTTTTGCTGAAAACGCCGTCGTTTTGGTTGAGGGATTTTAAAAAAAATTACATCGCCCGCTTGGGGTTGTCGCGGGCAGAATAAACGACGTCTTTTAGGCGCCCGCTACTCCCACTAGCGGGCGCTGTATTTTTTTTTAAATCCCTCAAGGTAAACGACGCCGTTTCGACCGTATAAATTAAAAAATAAAATAAAAGTGCCCGCTAGTGGGAGTAGCGGGCGACCTAAACGACGCCGTTTAGGCGCCCGCTACTCCCACTAGCGGACCTTTTTTTTTTTTTTTTCCCCTGCCCGCTACTGGGAGTAGCGGGCGTGCCTAAATCCGACCTTTGGATCTTATTTTCAACGGCTAGATCTGGGTTAGCTCAAACAGTGTCTGTGGCTAACGTTTGCTATGGATCAATGCCCTATATATATATATAATTATTTTGATTGAGTATCATAGAAAATTGATATTTTTATATTAAAAAAATATGATATTTTTGCATGAATCTCTCTCACATGGATATGTGACTCATTCACTATTCATGTAAAAGGGAATATGTAAAAATATTATTTTTTCTTGTGAAAATATCAGCTCCTTTATTGTAATGTATTACTGATTATGAAATGAAAAATGATATATATATATATATATATATATATATAAATATATATATTGCGACTTTACATGTCTTTTTTATAGCGAGTTACGTGAATAAATCTAATTAGTAATACTTTTACGATGTATGTGATACAATAGATCAATTTTATAATCATATTTAATCACATATATTGATATATATCGCACGACTAAAATCTTTCACAATATATAGTATGACTCTTATGACATTATGTACTTTATTATGAAAAATATATTGTACACAACAAACCAGGACTTCAAAAAAAATTAAATATGTACTTGATTCTTGATAGTGTATTCTTAAAATTTAGTGATATTTTACGTGAAGTACAATGACTCTTGTGTAAATTTTATTATATCTACTAGTTTGGCAATTTATAATATGTGTGCAACTAAAAATAATAATAAAATATTAAATAAAAGTTGAAAAATATGGATGATAAAAGATAGGAGAGAAATTAGAGATAAAAAGTGATTAAGAAAAGAAATTGATGATAAATCGAGAGTAGAGTGGGTCTGTGAAGAGATAATTTAACTAAAATATAACTGTTTAAATTTTATCATAAAACAGACTAACATAGGATGAGAGACCAAGTCCTCCTCGTGCTAATATATATATATATATCCCGGACTAACTTAAAATACGGACCTTTTTTTTTTTTTTTTAAACAACTAAAAAAAAAAATTATGGAACTGAAATTTTTACATAATACAGTGTTTTGGGCGTGATTTGGATACCTATACCAAAAAACGTATGTACAGTCTGCACAGACTGTACATACATGTTTTGTTATATGTATTCAAATCACACCAAAAACACTGTATTATGTAAAAATTTCAGTTCCATAATTATTTATTTATTTATTTTTAGTTGTTTTAAAAAAAAAGCAAAAAAAAAAAAAAGAGGTCCGTATTTTAAGAAAGTCCGGGATCCCGGACTGGATCCGGACTCTCTCTCTCTCTCTCTCTCTCTATATATATATATATATATATATATATATATATATATATAGGGAGAGGCTCTCCAGCGAACCGGTTCGCTGACGAACCGACTTTAACGACGGTTTTTACCGTCGCTAAAGGCTAAGACGACAGGTCGCATATAAACAAATTGTCGTCTTAGCCTTTAGCGACGGTAAAAACCGTCGCTAAAGCCGGTTCGTCAGCGAAACCTGTTCGCTTTAGAGCCTCTCCGTATATATATATATATATATATATATATATTATAATAGGCTTTTTATGAGAGTTAATATTATACTTACTACATGAATTTGGTCACATGATTTTGCTCATTATGTAGATCAGATTATGTAATCCAAATACAATTTAGTACTAATTTCAGTTTTTGCCTTTTGAGAATATATATATATATATATATATAATTATTAATTTTAAAAATCAGTATGACCACAAAAATTAATGAAGGACATTTATTTAGGACGAAAGAAATAATATATATTTTAATTATATTTGTTAATAGTATTACTTAACAATAATTTACAACAAAACATTTATTATAATTTAAGGTTTGTATGAATAATTATTAATGTAACCACATTTATTCATAAATGAGAGTGATTTTCTAATATCTTTTTTGATTTGGAACATCTCATTTCTTGCTCCGGGATGATAATCTTTTTTTAGGTTCTCTGTAATTAATAGAAAATTACAACGTGGGTTTAATACTTTCCTAAAAGAATGGTTTTTAGACAATATTCTAAACACGTCTAAATATTTAAATGAAGATATATTGATAATCTTGTTATCGAAAATCTCGTCAATAATTTTTGCGGAATTAGAATACGATGACAATATTTTATTTTCCTTAAATGATAGGTAAGAACTTCATTGCATTAATAAATAAATTAAATAAATAAAATCAAAGTATAATAAAAGAAAGTTATTATAAAAAGAGATTAGTAGGCTGATAACTAAATTTTTTTGGCCCTTCCTCTTTCCTATGAGTGACCAAATACTTCCTCTATTCCAAGATGAATTCTGACCATTTTAATAATACTATCTCTCTTTTAAATTATAAAAAATTATTATTAAATTTTGAAAATTAATTTTTAAAAATTAATTTTAAAATTAAGATAATTCATTAAAAAATTATGAAATAATATATTATAATGAGTAATACTTTTAAATAGTTTACAATATTTATCATTATATTAATTAAAATTAAAATTAAAAAAATTTATGTCAATTTTAAACTTTAAAATGTGTTAAGTTGACTTTAAAAAGTCAATAAAAAACTTATATTTTACAACGGAAGGAGTACTTTTTGTCTATATCCCAAAATCTACGTAACCCATTATGAATTAATGAACAAAATCTAATTATACCCAAAGTACGTTATAATCCTTACCATTAATTATGCTTAAATTTCGTTGTGGGGTAAACGGAAAAATACCAATGAAAATAACCCTATTGTTATAATCTGATCTATTATAATCTCATTTTGCATAAAGGTAATAAATTATATAAGAGTGACCTCTAAAATTAGTATTTTAAATTATTTAATAGTAACATATCATGTAGGTAAATTTAAAAGAAAGGGATTAAAACTACAGTAACAAAATATATAATTATTATTTATCATGATAAAATTATTTAATTAAATTTAAAATATTTGATTTTCTCTTAAATTTACTTACATGACATATTGCTATTGGAGGATGTAAAATATTTATTTATTCTCTTGTGAAAAAAGGAAAATTTTCAATTATTATGTTAAAAAGGAAAACACTTAATTATTTTGTAGTAGAAAAGGAAATGAGAGAAAAAATAGGCAAAGATAATCAATATTTACTACATGATTACGTTTCACTACCTAGTGGACCTTCATTGGCACGTGCTCACCACACGTGACAAAAACTATTCATAGCTACTATAAAACAGTCAATCTTGTACAAGAGGATCCTCCCCTGAAATTTAGTAGTATAAAACACTTTCAGTCAAAGCTCTCACTCACCATTTTGACTCCCAGTCCACCCTCCTCCTCCATCGCCGCCGTCAGCCACCATCGCTGCCGCTCCGCCACCTTCTCCCTCCTCCATACATATCTCTTTTCTTATCATGATTACCCCCACATATAGACACACATATAAATATATGTAAATTTGTAAGAAAAACAGACCATATCACATCCCCACAAAATTTGGCGCCACCAAATTCTCTACTCGATCTAAACCCACCAATACATATCCTAGATTTTATTGTTTGGATGTAGAGAGAGAGAAAAAAACACACCTCCCAATGGTGGATTCTGATTCCACACTCTTGTGTCAAGAAACTCAAACTTGCTTCAATGAAGAAGAAGAAAAACATGAAGATTTGTACGTTTTCGAATATCCATCGGATAAAGACCGAAAGGAAAATGATGAATATGTCCAAATATTGCTTCGTCAAGAGCTCACTATTAAATCTTGTCATACAATTGGTAACTGGATTGAACGCGCTCGCTTGGACTCAATCGAATGGATTTTTAATGTAAGTTGTGAATTGTAGATGTTTAATGTATGTTTTGGACTCAGTACATTATCTTTCCTAACTATTATAATCGAGTTTTAGATTTTATAAATTTTACTATTTCTGTCGCAGACAAGTGCATTGTTGGGTTTTCAACTCCAAACAGGTTATTTATCAGTAACATATTTTTATCGGTTTCTTTCGCGGCGAATCATCGATGTAAGTTATCGATTTGATTATGAATTCATTTGTGATTAATGAGAGTTTAGAATTATCATACCAATTTTTATTTTTTTTTATATTTTTTTTCGAAGAATGAGAAATATTGGGCCGTTAGATTACTATCAGTGGCATGTTTATCTCTGGCTGCAAAAATGGAGGAATGCAAAGTTCCTTTGCTAACAGAATTTCCAGTGGAAGATTACAACTTTGAAGGGAAAGTGATACAGAGGATGGAGCTTTTGGTGTTGAATACATTGGAATGGAAAATGAGTTCAATCACTCCTTTGGATTATCTTTACTATTTCATTTCAAAATTTTGCAAGCAGAGGTCAAGAAATGTAGTGCCTAGAATCATAGAGCTCATATATGCAACAGTCCAAGGTAAAATTTTACTGTGTTTTCAAGTATTTGTTGAAGTACAATTTTATGTATTAATGTTTGATTTTATGCGCAGATATAAATTTTATGAATTATCGACCGTCTGTTATAACAGCAGCAGCCACATTGTTGGCTGTGGATCAAAAACTAACGAAACAATATTTGGAGTTTAAGCTCAGTGCATTCTCTTGTGGATTTCTTGAAATTGTGAGTATTTCTCAAGTATTTTTGTTGTATTTTATGGTTGTGAAAGTTATGAATATATTGTGATGAATTGGTGTTTTGATGCAACAGGAGGATGTTTTTTCTTGTTACAATCGAATGCAGGAACTCGATACGGGGAAAATTAAAGTACCCCATTACATTTTATCTCCAAATTTGTCACCAGTCCAATTAAAAGAGGCTGATGTTTTTGGAAATTCTTCGGCTACTTCTGCAGTTGGCAATAAAAGAAAGAGGCTTAAATTCAATGATTCTGATCAAACCTATGAAATGCCTGATGAGAAGCGAAGCGATTAGGGAATTCGATAATTAAGTGTTAATTAAGGGTTTATTTAGATTTGGATATGATTTGAGATTTTGATTAAATGACTACTCATATGAACAGGCAGAAGAAAGGAAAAGATTCAGAGAGAAACAAAAGGGAAAGCTTTGGAGTTGCATAGAAAGCTAATTGGAGCTCGAGGTGTCACGGGGGAAACAGAAAAGAAATTCCCCAAGACAGAATTTACAGCTAGTTATTCTTAGTTTTGGATTAAATTTCAACTTTTTAAATTTATTTTCTTCAAATTTTATTGCTTTTATCTTACTTTTAGGAGTTAAAATTAGTCTCTTGAAAACCCTAGCTTTTGAAGGGTGTGCCTGGGATGCTTTCTTTTGGTTCTTTGGAAAAGACTGTGGAAAGGAAAGGAAAGCAAAGGGGAGGAGTTTCTTTTCAGGGGAGGGGAAACTGTTTACTTTTGTTTGGGTCATTTGATACATTTGTGTTGCATGTTGGCCTTCATTGAAAAAAGGGTTGTAAAGGGGGTATGTGATTGGATTTGTTTGTTGTTCCTGTGAAGCTTTGCCTTGGGAATGGAGAGGCCATGGAAAAAACCAAGACATTGTTTTAAGGAATTTATGTGATGATTTGATTTTTGATGGAAAAGTTCTTTCTGTACTTGGTACTTTGATTACTTTTCTATAAGACTGAGGCACCTGTGAACTTGAACTTCATATGTTCATCATTTGATGGGACTAGGAGGGCTTGTTTGGCAATATTTTATATTTATACTGTAGTCTTGCTTACTTTAATCCAAATTTATTACATGAAAAATGTTTCACAATAATAAAATTTTGTATGCTTGAAGTGGATGAAATATGAGGTATGAATGGATATGAATCATTAATCAAAAATGATACTTCCTCAAATATTTTTCATATTTTCAACCATATCCCTCTTTTCTGGTCATTGTAGCCTATTCAATTTTCATGTGAGAGATAACTTGTGAAATATTAAAAAAAAAAAGCTCCAAATTAATATGATTTGGTTTTTCTTCTAATGTTGAGGGTCAAATTATCATAGTTGTGACCACAATTCATGCACTAAAAAAAGAGAGGCTTATTTCCGATAGAATATTTCGTCGGAACTAACCTTATTTCGTCAGAACACGATTATTTTTGACAGAATATTCCGTCGAAAATTCAATCAAATATACATCGGTCGGGGATAAGTCCGTCGGAAATAATTATTTTCGACGGAATTTCCGTCGACAATACAATAATTTAGACGGAAATTAATTCCAACGAAATTTTCCGTCGGAAATATCTTGTCACATGTTGGTTTTTAATTGAATCTGGAAAGATTATTTCCAACAAAAATTCCGGCAAAATTAGCTTATTCTGTCGCAAATAGTGTTTTTTTAATAATATTTTTTTCGTTTTTATAATTTTTAGGTTTTTTAACCACAATTTGTACATGTACCTTTTTTCAGCTAGTTTTTTCCAACAATAACATATACATAAAAATCGCAACGACCAACATACACATCAAAATGGCTAATCCTCGAAACAATTCTCAACAATAACACATACATATAAATGTAACTACCTTTTACACTTCAAAATGGCTAATCCTCCAAACAATACATAAATACATATTTCAACAATAATAGTTAAGCTAAGAAAGAAAACAAATATAAACTAAATTATGATGTATAACAAATATAAGTTAAACTAAAATCGTAATCAACAATGATGTACAACATAAAGTATATAAGCCTAATTACAATTGACAATATAACTAAGTATAGCTATAACTATCTATCGTTATCATCAGACTGAGGTCGACGGTGCTGTTCCAGTGTCTAAAAATCATCATCATCATCCCTCCGCTCGTCATTGTCACCCTGCTCGGCATCGCCACCCTATTGATACAATTAAAAATATAAACTATTAATAAACATAAATGAGAACTAAAGAAACAACTAGATGATAAGCAAGTAACATGTAAAATATACAACTTAAAATGAATAAAATACCTGAGGAGTAGTCGAGGGTTAACTCAACATCGACCCAAAAGCCTCCAATAGTAGGGTACCCACCATCCGTACCACTTCGTCGCATATCACGTCGAACTGCTCTAGAATGATACCCGTACTTTCGGCGGTGGCCTCTGTTGCAATGTCCTGAGCAAGTTGATGCAGGCGAGCACGGCTAGGCAAGTCCTGCTGACGGAATATTAGATCCGTACCAAATGTCTCTAACACTTGCGTCATAACCCTATGGAATAGCTCGTCGTCCAAACTAGCGCTCGAATGAGATGGTCCAATAGGTGCTCTCGGACGCTAACGCTAGTTGGAGCATGCAAAAATAAAAACAATTTTACTAATAATTTATGATGCGATATAAATTACAAAATAACAAGAAACATAATAAAGTGAATACACTACAAATGCTACTGCCGTCATCCTTATTCCTAAGGTTCCTAATCCATCCTCTATGGGGGACTTCTGGCCCATTTCCTGTTGCAACTACACACAAGTGCATATCCAAGATTATTGCTAATAAACTGAAAAGTATTTTTTCATCCTTATTTCTCCAACACAATCTGCATTTGTTCCAGGAAGGAAAATTGGTGATAACATCTTACTGGCTCAGGAATTGATGTGCAATTATCATAGGAGTTCTGGGCCTCCTCGATGCACTTTTAAAATTGATTTGAAAAAAATTTTGATTCGGTAATATGGGAGTTCTTGTCTGATGTCCTAAGCAATTTGAAATTTCCTCCAAAATTTATCTATTGGATCAAGGCTTGTATTACTACACCCAAATTTTCGGTCAAAGTAAATGGTGCTTTATGTGGGTACTTCAAAGGTGCAAAGGGTCTTCGCTAAGGTGATCCATTATCTCCCTACTTGTTTATTATTATTATGGATACTCTCTCTATGATCTTTGAAGATAAAATCAAACATCTCTCATTCAAGTATCATTGGAGAGCTGCTCAAACTCGAATTACAAACCTATGTTTTGCTGATGACTCGATACTTTTCTTTCATGGGGATAGCCTCTCGATTAACACTTTTTCTGCTAGCCTTTCCTTGTTTTCGGCTCTGTTTGGGCTGCTTCCAAATTCTGCCAAGAGCCAATGCTTTCTTGCTAATGTCAAATCGGAGGAGGCTAGTCTGATTTTGACAAGCCTTTAATTTTCAAGAGGCTTTACTCCAGCCAAGTTTCTTAGTGTCCCTCTCATATCCTCTAAGTTGTCTACTGCAGACTGCAGGCTATTGCTTGATAGGATCACCTCTAGAGTTTTTTCTTGGCATAACAAGTTGCTCTCCTTCACTGGTAGAATCTAATTGGTCAGGTCTGTGCTCTTTGCTATACAAGCTTACTGGTCCTCATACTTTATCCTGCCATCTTCCATTCTTAAAAATCTTAGATCTGTTTTACTGAGATTCATTTGGAAAAGGCCCTCCCTCCAAAAATATGGTGCTAAAGTGGCTTGGGACAAAATGGCCATACCTTTTTCTGAAGGTGGTTTAAACCTCAAACATATTAACGATTGGGACACTGCCTCCATCTTATTACATGTGTGGGATGTTGCAAACCCTCATAGCTCCTCATTATGGGTAAAATGGATAAAGAACACTGTTATCAAGGATAAATTTTTTTTGTTAGTCTCTGGTTCGATCCTTGGATCAATCAGACTCCTCTTGTCGCATCGGATAGGGATCCCCTTGTTGTGAATTCTGGGTTAGGTCCAAAAGCCATTGTTACTGATATTCTGGATGACACGGGCTAGAACTTATTGTGCTCCAATCATACTTGTAATATCCCGAATATTTATATAACTTATAAATATGATATTGAATTACTAAAGTTAGCTGTAAAGTTAATTTCGAGGACAAAATTCTTATAAGTAGGGGTGAATGTAGTACCCCGAATATTTATGAGGCTTATAAATACGATCGTATATGGTTAGAGGTTAATTTAGTGACCTAAACTAGGTATCAAGAAGTTTAAAACCTTAAGCCCTAATGAGATTCGAATTTTGTAACATGTGCTTAATAAAGATCGAAATGATATTTCAAAGCAGGTGTTTTGTGATTATATAGTGTAAACGATAAATTAGGTCAAATAAAAATTTTTGGTCAAGCTGTTTAGTCGTGCTTACATTGACAAAATGATTTGCCGTGCTTTCCACGATTTCACCAATAAGCATTCCGACAAATTATTTTTGACAAGTTGCTGTGTCGTGCTTGGGAATGACAAAGTGATTTGTCATGCTTATGGTAACAAGCTGCATTGTCGAGCTTAGAAGATATTTTCATTGAGGAGCTTAGACGATAGGTTCAATTGCAAGCTGCATTGTCGAGCTTGAAAGATATTTTCATTGAGGAGCTTAGATTGCAAGCTGCATTGTCGAGTTTGGAAGATATTTTCATTGAGGACCGTAGAAGAATATTCCAAGAATTTGATATGTACTAAAGCGTAATTAACTTAGGTACCAAAATGTAATAAGTCGAGCCCCTAACGTGCAATTAGCGAAACTATGTTTTTCTATAAATAACAAGCTAAGTTCATTCATTCCTTACTATTTTTAAGAGTAGTTCAAGAGCAAAAACACTCTATATTTATATTCTGAGAGATATTGTGAGATAAAAATTATTTTCAAAGCATCGAAGTGCTACGCGATTGGAAGTAAAGCTAGCAACTATAAGAGGTATACTCTCGTAGTTATAATTTTTATTTTTATGTAAATGTACTTTTACAAGCAGTTGTAATGTCCAAATTATTTTACGTATATAGTACAAAATTCCTATTTACAAGCAGTTATAATGTCCAATTTATTTCTCTTATAAAGTTAAAAATATACTTTTATAAGCAGTCACTATGCCCGATTTTCTTTAGGTATTTAGTAAGAATATTCATTTTATAAGCAATTATAATGCTGAAATTATTTCAAATATAATAGCCGAATATTCATTTTATAAGCAGTTATAATGCTGAAATTATCTCAAATATAATAGCCGAATATTCATTTTAAGCAGTTATAATGCTCAATTTATTTTAAATATAGTTGATGAATATTCATTTTATATGCAGTTATAATGCTCAAATTATTTGAAGTATAGTAAAAAGAGTTTTATTTATAAGTGGTTATAATACCCGAAATAAAACTTAAAAGATTTAATCGTTAAACGCTTAATTAGTCTACATGAACTTATAATCGTGTAGGATTTACGACGAACGTGTAGACCGTTATATTTATCTGTAAAAGATATACGAGGCTAGTCTTCTACCTAAGCTTTCATTTACAATATTTCTATTTGATTTATGCACTATAAACACACTGATGTTGTGTAGAGCCCCGAGCCTCTCGCTGGTGACTCCCCGTGAGGTGGGATGCACCGAAGCTAGACTATTCGTAGGGGACGCCGTGAATTCAGTGGCAAGCTGATAGGTACCAATGTGAAGTGCTGTCTGATTATGGATATGAGTTATATTTGGTATCAAAGCAATAGGTTATAGTTTCGAGGTAACGGGTACCTTGGAGTATAATCTGATGGGTTAAGATTAAAGTTCGTAGATAAGTAAAAAATATGCAGAACTTAAAAGAAATCAAGTGTTATCTGATTAGAGTTATGTGTTTGAGATTATGTTTAAATTATATTATTTTGCATAAAATCTAGTGTAAGGAAAGGTTTAGATTGAACATTTTTACCTAATTTAAGTATTAGGAATTTGATGTGAGAAAGGATGAATTCAGGAAATTCATATTGAAGACTAAGTTAGAGAAAATTTCGAGGACGAAATTCTTATAAGAAGAGGAGAATGTAATATCCCGAATATTTATAGAACTTATAAATATGATATTGAATGACTAAATTTAACTGTAAAGTTAATTTCGAGGAGAATGTAATATCCCGAATATTTATGAGGCTTATAAATACGATCGTATATGGTTAAAGGTTAATTTAGTGACCTAAAACAAGGTATCGAGAAGTTTAAAACCTTAAGCCCTAATGAGATTCGAATTTTGTAACATATGTGCTTAATAAAAATCGAAATGATATTTCGAAGCAGGTGTTTTGTGATTATATAGTGTAAACGATGAATTAGGTCAAATAAAATTTTTTGGTCAAGGTGCTTAATCGTGCTTACATTGACAAAATGATTTGTCGTGCTTTTCACGATTTCACCAAGAAGTATTCCGACAAATTATTTTTGACAAGTTGCTATTGTTAGAGTTTATGCCCTAGAGGCCAATTATTTAATCTAATTGCTTAACATTTCTTTTGATATTTGATTGAATAAATGAATTATTTTATTATGGTTTCATTTACTGTGTTATATAAATGTTAGCATAATAAAAAGTCCTTAGAATAATGATACAAATTATATAGCTTCAAGTATGTGACTTGAACATGAGATTATATAATTACAATTAGTATCATTACTCTTAAATGTCCCTAGTCGAGTATCATTGAGAATGGGACAACAATGATACATTGAGACTAGTATGTGGATTGACTGATGACCAAATCTCATTGGTCATTAATATATGAGATATTAAGTCAATGCATAGGTACATGTTAGAGAACAATGTACTGGACAGACCCATCATGAGAATTCTACGTGGAGCATTATGCAAAGTGTCATAAGCAATTCTCATAGTGACAATGATGTAATGGTCCTCCGACCTGAAATCACTATATTACTATACGAGAATTTATGTACTTTGTTTTGGTCAAAGGTCACCTTTAATAGGGTGGACAATAAAGGTGATTATTGGGTACATCATGAATCGTGTGAAGAATATGAGTGATCTATATAGAATTTAACCCTCCTATATATTAGGGGTGATATCCATAGGCCTCTTGATTGAGTAGGACTATGAAATGCATGGCCATGCTCAAATTGTGATTTGTTTCATATAGTCTACTCATTGATCAAGAAAACTCAGATTAAATTATGAAGAGTATGACACATTCCATGACTCGAGTTTAATCTAGGATGTCAAGGTTAAAAGGATTAAATTACATTGAAACATTGGTCACGAAAAGGTTGCATCGAGTCACCGATCTTATTATTATTTGGGTAGCAGTGATGCATTACTAGATGCCACTCACTGTTTATAATTTTATAATATAATTTTAAAATTATTGCCAATATAATAATAACCTATAGGGTCACACACTTAGAACGTAATTAAAAGAGAATTAATTTAAATTATAAGGATTTAAATATGTCAATATGATTGATAATATTTAAATTACGAATTTAAATTAACAGGATAATTTGTATATATATATATATATGTATATTAATTAAGTAAGACTTAATTAAAATATAATATATATATATATATAAATTCGGATTTTACTTTTCTAATAGGATTAGGGTTTTGCTTAACTTTTTGGACGCTATATATATCAGATATATCAGCAGTCTTGTTTACGTGAAACTAAAAAGAAAAACCCTAGCCGGTTTAGAAAAGAGAGTTGAGAGCAACACTTGAGAAAATCCAGATCTTAGCGGCTAGTACCGGAGTTCTCTTTGCTACAGATCGTGTGACGATTTGTGGGACGTTCGTGTGGATACCGTAGAGACGCAGTTCCGCTGGATTGCGTTGGAGATTCGAAGCCGTTCAGAATTTCATCGTTCCATTCAAGCTCGGATAGTCGGTAAAACAAATCTAAACCTCCGAATTAATTTGTTCTTTTCGCATGGATCCTGTTTTAGGGTTTTGGAAATTTTTTTTAAAATTTTAAATTCCGCTGCGTTTATGTGTCTAAAACCCTACAGCTATGTCGTGCTTGGGAATGACAAAGTGATTTGTCGTGCTTACGGTAACAAGCTGCATTGTCGAGCTTAGAAGATATTTTCATTGAGGAGCTTAGAAGATAGGTTCAATTGCAAGCTGCACTGTCAAGCTTAGAAGATATTTTCATTGAGGAGCTTAGATGATATGTTCAATTGCAAGCTGCATTGTCGAGCTTGGAAGATATTTTCATTGAGGAGCTTAGATTGCAAGTTGCATTGTCGAGCTTAGAAGATATTTTCATTGAGGAGCTTAGAAGATAGGTTCAAATTGCAAGCTGCATTGTCGAGCTTGGAAGATATTTTCATTGAGCAGCTTAGAAGAATATTCTAAGAATTTGCTAGGTACTAAAGTGTAATTAACCTAGGTACCAAAGTATAATAAGCCGAGTCCCTAACGTGCAATTAGCGAAACTATGTTTTCCTATAAATAGCAAGCTAAGTTCATTCATTCCTTACTATTTTCAAGAGTAGTTCAAGAGCAAAAACACTCTATATTTATATTCTGAGAGATATTGTGAGATAAAAATTACTTTCAAAACATCGAAGCGCTACGCAATTGGAAGTAAAACTAGCAACTACAAGAGGTATACTCTTGTAGTTATAATTTTTATTTTTATGTAAATATACTTTTACAAGTAGTTGTAATGTCCAAATTATTTTATGTATATAGTACAAAAGTCCTATTTATAAGCAGTTATAATGTCCAATTTATTTCTCTTATAAAGTTGAAAATATACTTTTATAAGCAGTCACTATGCCAGATTTTCTTCAGGTATTTAGTAAGAATATTCATTTTATAAGCAGTTATAATGCTGAAATTATTTCAAATATAAGAGCCGAATATTCATTTTATAAGAAGTTATAATGCTGAAATTATCTCAAATATAATAGCCGAATATTCATTTTAAGCAGTTATAATGCTCAATTTATTTTAAATATAGTTGATGAATATTCATTTTATATGCAATTATAATGCTAAAATTATTTGATGTATAGTAGAAAGAGTCTTATTTATAAGTGGTTATAATACCCGAAATAAAGAATAAATCCTCGTTGTAGCAGTTATAGGATGTCGTTAGATTGATCCTCTACTTGATATCCATGGTATGGTTCTAAGTTGAAAGACGGATGAACGGTTCTTGGTTTAATTACCACTTAATCTTACTATATTAAAATAATTATAATATCTTTTGTTAAAGCTATGATTCATTAAATCCTTATCGGTGTGAGTTCAATTATATACTATGTGTTTAGACTTATTGAGCTTTTGTATGTTCATTCTTGCGAATAAAACCTTATTTGCAGACAAACCTGAGAGTTCAGGCTCTCCAAAGGAAGGAAGGAAAGAAGAAATGCGTAGACTAGTTTATATGATTTCCTGATTTCTTGTCCCTTTTGTTATAGTCTTGATGACTTTTTGTAATATGAACCGACAAAGTATGTAACCGAATATTATATCAATATTATCAAGTTTTCTCACGCATTCTTATCATGTCTTTACTTCGATTAAACTTAGAAGTGTTAAAACATAAACAATGTTTATAAGACTATGTATCTAAGTGAGGGTATTTAGCACGCTGAAAGTTCTAACTAAGAAATGAAGGTTAGGTCATCTAATTGCGCACCAATATCGATTTATCTTTATTGGGAAGCCCTCTTCAGATCTGGGAACTATCTCTAGTGCTGGTACTGTGAATCTTGGATCCATATAAAGTTTATAAATGATAGAATATCTAAATCATAGGTTAAAAATTGGACCGATACATATATGGTCTTATCCATATAAACGAATGAACTACAAGTTGATACTTGTAGAAGGAATGCGATCGAGATCAAGAATAGATTCAGGGAGGAAGTTAAGGAAATTTATAATTTATAGTCTGTAATAGACTAATTCAACCAATATGATTATGGGATCATTGGTTAAGTTACGAAAGAAGTACGAGATAACATCGGTCCCTTGTTCGGGCGACCAACGCTCGAATTCGGGGGCGTTATAATACTCGAGTTACTTGAGTTATTGATTTTCGCAATTCCTTTGACTACTCCAGGACTTACAATGTTCATAAGTAAGACCAACTGCTTTGGGACTCCTCAGTTGTTGTCTCCACGTCTTCTATTTGAAATTTTATTCAAAGAAGGGTAAGGAGGTTCAGTGGTGGGAAATTGTTTGGCACAAATTTCATGTTCCCAGGTTCTCTTTTTGCTTATGGTTGGCTTTCCACAATAGTTTCAAGACCAAGGATATCCTTTTACGATATGCTATTGACACTCCAGCTGACTGTCAGTTATGTACCACATACAATGAAAGGCTTCTTTCCTTTTGATTTCCAATGTAATTATGCATTTTAAGTCTTGTTCTATGTCATGAGATTCTATGGATGGATGGGATTACAAATATATTGGTCCTTTATTACTGCTTATGTGTTGAGTCCGCAAAATTTAAAGATTAAATGCCTCATGCTTTCCTTAGGTTTATCTGCCACTATCTATTATATTTGGAGGGAAAGGAACTCCAGGTTGTATGGTGACCCAACCAAATCTGCTCCTTGTCTTAGTCGTGAAATTGTTTATATCATTAAATGTAAACTTTACAGTTCTAACATATTTAGGAAAAATGCAACTAATTATAGATATAGCCATATGTTATTAGCTAACTTGGTATATCCTTCCCATCATTGGGCATGTCCTTTGATGGTAATGGTATACTTGATCTGGGGTATGCCCCTGGCCTTTTGTACTATTCCTTTTCTTAATTCATACTTAAATTTAGTATAAAAAGATGAATACCTCCAAGTAATGTATATGCTAGTATCCTCGGCTGACTCAGTATTCGATATCTGATAGTAGTGCTACTGAGGGGATCCTGAGACGCGACCTAAAGAGTCATCTCCTCATCCTGAGATAAGATAATCTCGGGCGGAGGGATGGTGGAATCTAACGATTCAAAATCTCCCCTAGCAGCTTGCAACTCAGCTACACACTGGTCTCAGAGCTTCTAAAATCGGTCCTATAATTTATTATGTATATGTTAGTTAATTAAATTATTTTATTAACTACCTAATATTTAAAATTATTTATGATAATAACAACTGTTACTCGTATAGCTAATGTTGCGGGAGACATAGTAGAGTCCTTCGGCGTATGGGCTCTATCCCAAAACTCGAGCATTGTAGGAGGTCGACTCAAGGTTGTTTGCATAGCCTAATAAATACATTAATATAACATTTATTTAGTCTGTTTATGATAATATTAAACTAAACAACTAAACACACATACATACCGACTTCAACTCCTCAAATAACTGCGAGCCAGTAGTATATACTACTCAGAGCTTACTACAATTCTTCTTCATCTGCTCAGACTTCTTCTTGAAATCATCAACATCTCAGTATATACACATAGCTTTCTATGCTGCGTTAGATACAATCTGGGGTTGATGATCGCGTATAGTACTACCCGGCTATTCCTCAATTGCCTGTGCGGCCCTCTATCTGATCTCGTACAATCAACCGACATAGTTCTTCGCGACATGAGCTATAATGACAGAGTCGCCGGGCGGCTAAGATAAGCCCTCATCATATCTATAATAACTCTATACAAGCATAATACCATATCAAAAAAAAGTAGAACATTGTGTAACTACTATTTAAGTATACGATTTAACTTGTGTAAATTTAACTTACGTGAAACTCGCGCAACACATTCTCCATAAATGAGATATCATATTGTGCATATTGGCTATAACGCATGCAACCAGCAGGAAGGTGTGTCAAGCAGATGGCATGGAGGGTCGACATCGCTACAGGGTCTAATATACTACAATAAAAATAAAACCCTTGTATTATACATTGTGTCATCAAATAAATTAACAAATTTCACATTATATTGATGACGCATAATGAGCAAAGCCAATATCTACAGAGCAAGTGTGTGGAACTACTAGCAGACGACCAAATAAACCGAGGTTAGTCCCTCTGTGACGTCGACGACCAATATCTGTAAGTATAACACATACATTGTATAAATATAACATTTAAATAAATAAAAATATAAACAAAATAAAATCGAATTAATGTAAAATAAACTTTCTAGATGATGATGCTAGCTTTGACTACCATTAGCGGATCCTGTATGGCCACCACCGAGACGACCACCACTGCTATGTCTAGCCATATATATACTACTGAAATAACCAAAAGAACGTAATTTATTAGATTTATAAAATTAAGTAACTGTTGTTAATAGTGCAAATTATAAAAAAAATACATAAATAAGTTTACACTACATTGATATGAGAAGATATTCTAAACTACGTCAGCAAAATCGTCAGAATCAATATCATTATCATCATCTGATTCTATCTCTTCCTCTTAATTAATAGTTTCTTTGTCGTTATCATTTTCAATGATATAGTCATTGACGACCACGTTTTCTTCGGCTTCCTCATCATTGGGTACGTCAACGACATCATATATGAGCACATCGTCATCATTTAACACTATCTGGCTGAGATTGCTAACATTTTCTTGTAACAGCTCATTAGTCCCTGATAGCCTCGCACCATCAAATACCCCAGTCTTCGTTGTGACAACTGTATACCAGAGTCTTCTACAATTGACGATATTAGGCGCGTAGTACACTTGAGTCGCTTGACTGACTAACAAGAATACGTCATCAGACTATAACTTTGACTTTATATCTATTGTGACAATTCTATTATGATCAATTTTAATACCCTTGTCAGTATCAAACTAGCGACACTTAAATGTAACTACCTTTTTACCCTCAGGATAATTGAGCACAACCACTTCCTCTAAACGTCCATAATAATTGAACTCAAAATCTTGGTAACAACTTTCTAGCACGACAATGCTAGAATTGACTAATGTCAGTTCATTCAAGTCATCGACCTTAAATCTGTACCCATTCACGATGCATCTAAGAAATGAACTAATAAGAATGACATCTCTAAAACGCTCATAAGTGTTATCTTCTTCAACACTTCTCTTAAAACCACTGTTGATTTTTTTTGTAGTAAATGCTTCTAATTGTGCTGCATTTAACCTCGGGTTAGAATCATATGCTTCGTCTTTGAATGAACTGAAACATTAATAACACGGTTGAATACCATATACATGTTTAAATCTTAAAGTTTTACAAATAGAAATACATACTTTATGTATAAGGATACTTCAGGCATATTTAGAAACACGTATGTAGGTACAATTTTCAAATCTTTGTCGCTCAAATAAGTCATCGTCTCATGGCCAAATAGTTTAGCCGAATAGGTGAATACAACTAACTCATCACCACAAGATTGGAGTCCAACGACCTCATTCTAACTTAAACGATTGTGCTTCAATGAGACAAGATCCTTAAAGAATAAGAAGTAGAAGTTGACAAACTCTTTCTTCGTATAGCGTTCAACAATTAAACCCTTTACACGAGCTTTGTTTTTCACTTTCTGCTTTAATCGACGCATATACCTGAAATATTATGAATATTGGATGGAATTAATTAAGAAGATAAGTTATAAATATCATCAAAATGAAGATATAAATGATATACCTCTCAAAAAGATACATCTACCAATATTGCACCGGTCCTCTAAGCTTAGGTTCATATGCTAGACGAATAGGCAAATGCTCCATCGAGTTAAAGAACCTTTGAGGTAAGATCATTTCGAGTTTACACATTGTCAGCACTGTGTTTTTCTCCATCTGCTCCATGTCATTGTACTTTATAATCGGTGAACATAGATTCCGAAAGAAATTTAAAAGTTCGGTCAAGGCATCTACAACTTTCCTGGGTAACATCTTACAAAATACAATTGGCATCAACTTCTACATGAATATATGACAATCGTAACTCTTTAACCCATTAATTTTCAACTGTTCAACCTTACTGCAACGAGATATATTAGAAGCATATTCATCTGGGAGCTTCAACGCACTTATCCACTTACAAATGTCTTCAACCTGTTACTTGGTAAGAGAAAAATAGAGCTTTAGGTTTTGACTTGCTAGGTTGGAGCCATAATTCCAGCCTTATGTTCAGTGCCTCCAAATCTAATCGTATCTTGTCATTGTTTTTTATTTTACCATTTGCATCTAGCACGGTGTAAAACAAGTTGTCAAATACATTCTTTTCTATATGTATGACATTTATATAATGACGGACTATCAACGTGACCCAATATGGAAACTCAAACAACATGGACGATTCTATGCAGTTATGAGTCTTCCCATAACCTATTGCTCTCAGCTTACTGTGTTTTTTCCCTGCTGGTGAAAATTTCATATCGCTCAGTCAACCCAAGACCTCGCTGCCCGATAATCGACCAACAACCCTTTTTTTTCTCTATTTTTCTGTTGAACTGTGTAGACATCTTTTGGTAACTGTGATCAACAAGAAAGAATCTATGAACAATTTCAAAAAAACTAGCTTTCCCACCATGTTTCAGCTATGTGCCTTGAACTTCCCCATACAGACTAGACATGACAGCATCCCGTGAGTCGACCATCCACTGATCATCCTAAGTGCCAGAAAGTTAGTGATAGTCCAAAACAAGGTTACCTTCATCACAAAGTTTTCATTCACCGATTTATCATAAGTCTAAACCACTCCCGTCTCCCACAACATCTTAAGTTGATCGACTAACGACCTGAAGTACACGTTTATATATATTTCGTATGACTCTTATCCCTTGGTATAAGTAAAGTCAAGAACAAATACGGATCTCTCATGCACATTTACGGTGGTAGATTGTAAGTTAACATGATCACTGACCAAACAGAGTAGGGCTGACTAAAACTATTAAACGGACAAAAGTCATCCGTAGTCATGCCAAGCCTAACATTAAACTTTTTTCATTCATCTCCACCTATAGGGTGAGTCAAATGACTAGGCACAACGTCTTTTGTTTTATGTCAACTCATATGCTTAGTAATGTGCGGCGACATGAATAGATGTCGAAGCCTCGACGTAAGAAGAAAGTACCATAAGATCTTCTTAGGCACATGTTTCTCCTTCTCCCCACGTTTTGTCGTCTTGCATGGAGACAAATTGCAGGTATCACACTGCACTTTATCTTTGTCCTCCCTATAGTATAACATGAAATCCTGCTCACAAATATCGATCTTCTCATAACCCAAATTCAACCCCTTTACCATCTTCTTTAATTCATAGTAATTCGAGGATAAGGTATGATCCTTAGGTAAGAACTCACTGATAAGAGCAAGAATATCATTGAAGCCTCTGTCACTGTAGTCATGCTCATTTTTGAAGTGTAAGAGTTTCATCACTGCAGATAGTCTGGTGTGCTTATCATTTCCATTGTACAATGGGACCCCAGATTCAGATAGTATCTTGTAAAAGGCAGTTGCCGTGTCATTTGACTCTTGCTGAGCACTGCTTGACGAATGATCGTTTGTACCCCAATCAATATTGTTAGGGCCATAAGCATTGACCAACATCTCTTGGACATCATAATTTTGCCATTTGATTTCCCGTGAACAGGTTGGTCTACACAGTTGGTCATTTTCCTCAACTCAGCTGATTCCCTATAATGAATCCATACGGAATATCCATCCACAAACCTACGTGAAAACAAGTCAAATTTAATGTTGTCGGCTTTCTTCTAAATCAGGTTTTTACACATGACACATGGGCATCTCATCTTTCCGTTTGGATCATCAGCATGTTCATTTGCAAACTTCAAAAATTTGCACACCGCATCACGGTACTCAGCAACTAATCCCCTCCCATCAAGCGGCATCATACGGTACATCTAACTCCGATTGTCTAACATCTTTAATTGAACAAAAGTCAAAATCAGACCAGGGTTAACGTATGCCGTACATGAATCATGCATATCTTCCTAAAGGGGTCAAATTTATATCTCATTCGTAGATGTGTCTCCTCAATAGTGCTAACACCTTGAACACGTTTCTTCTGTTTCAAGAAAATTTCGGCAGCACCTCCCCATGGTCTCCAACTACACAAAATAGACCATGACAACTTAGTCAAAATATGTACTCAGAGAACATGCAGATATACCAGCCAAAAAGTTCTCAAAACAGAAAAAAATGTACTCAAGCCGTTAACACCGACCTAAGTGAGAGACATAACATCCAAGAACAGTCCTAGACTGAAGACTATTGCATTCTATTTTTAATCATGGCCCGTTTGTTCTTATTTTGTACGGTAATGATGGTGTATACTTATTTTTTGTCCATAACACATACGTACCATGAATGATTCCCCATATACATACATATATATATATATATATATATCACTTTTATTGTTTTACCATTGTATTTAGAGAGTAATTAACCTTTCATCTTAACCTATAAAGTTTAGTTTGATTTAGTGGTGGTGTTGAAGTGTAGACAACAGGGGACCATTTGTACCCTGGTATTCAATTAGTAATATTTGGAAGTTTTGCTCATTGGATCTCCTATTTTTGTTATTTTCCCTCAAAGGGCCAAAGCAAAGAAGAGATCTATGAAGAGATGATTGTCTTGTGGTGAAAAATCAAAGCTGGCAAGAAGGAAATATATATCAACTCCTTACCAGCTGCCTACTTTCTTAGCAACAAAACTCATGTATATCAACTCCTTCAGCAGCTTATCGTATCTTATGTCTATATTCACACAAATTGGATATGTACATTTATCAATATGTCTCTCTGTATAATTGCATGTGTGCGCCCGTGCATTACAGTTGCTATTATATTAAAGGTACACTATACTCCATATATATATATTTATATATATATATATATATATATATATATATATATAAAAAAAACGAATGATTCATAGTAAATATTACTATGACATTATTTAAACAAAATACATTCTAACCGTCTATAATAGAGACAATCAGTTTGGATTTAATTTTTTTTAATCCTTTTCACTACTAATAATAGCGGATAATACTTTTTCTTTAATCTGAATCATCCGTTCTACTAATAGACGACCAGAAATATTTTTGTCCTAATAATAAATAATTATTATAGTTTATTATCTTATACATACATACATACATGTGTGTGTGGCGGGGGTGGGTGAGGGGCTGAAGGTGGGGTGTTTAAAAATCCTCATCAACCTTGGGGGAGTTCCTTAAATGTGCCACACAATAGGACTATTCTTAATTTAAGCAAAATCTTAATTTATAAAACTTTGTTAAGTTCAGAAAAACCAAAAGTTTACTCTAATTCTAATAAAATGGTATGCCATGACAAATGCTGTGAATATACCAATTGTAGCAAATTCGAATTTGACTTTAACATAATTCCCCCTTCGTTTCGCAGAGTGTTTTATTTGCCTATATATATACTGTACATACATGTTTTGTTATATGTATCCAAATCACGCCCAAAACACTGTATTATGTAAAAATTTCAGTTCCATAATTACTTATTTATTTATTTTTAGTTGTTCTAAAAAAAAAAGCAAAAATAAAAAATAAAAAAATTGGTCCTTACTTTAGGTCCTTATTTTGAGTACTTATAGGAGAAAAGCTCTATATATATATATGTTTCACATAAAAAGTCTTTTTTTTTGTTGTTGTTAAATTCAAAAAATAAATAAATAAAAGTAAAATGACAATAATTTTTTACTAGGGTGTTATTATTTTCAAACTAAATAGTCTCTATATTTAAAGATAAATATAAAAAAAAAATATGGTTAATATTTGTAAATAGGACTCTTGTGTAAGAGAGGCAGTAGCACGTAATCGCTGAAGAGCCCGACACGAGGGTAAAGATGGATTTTTGAGTAACTAGGTTTTTTGTGGTAATGATGATAGAATGAAGGAGAGATATGTCACATCATATAGGTAAGGAAGAATTTACAGACCAAAAGAAAAGGGTAAAATGAAATTTTCAATCCAGCTAATTCCAGTGATGAAAAATGGGCCCATAGGGAGGTTTAAAAATGAGGGAGTCTTTGGTTGGAGATGGTTTATAAATTGTCGTCATGTCACATGTGAAACGACAGAGTTTCTTACTCATGCAAATCTATATATGCATGCAACACACCATTGATGATTCATCTTCCACATGAAATAGGTCCTTTATAATGGTAATATGTCAGGGTACCCTCCACCTTAAGACCACCAGAATAAGTCCCATCCCATAATTTACTTACGTTACTTACTCTCATACCCCATTAAATTTTATATTCAATGTCCATCTCATTTATTATTATAAATACATTTTATTATGTATAAATTATTTTTAATTTTTTCTTAACAAATTAGTCAATAATCAATTTAATAAATATTATTATAATCTTTTGTTATTTTATATACTATAGAAAGTTATTAATATTTTTTACTATTTTATTCCTAACATAAGTATACTCCATAAAAAATTATTTAAAAATTTATATTTAATTTTTTTTACAGATAACATTATTTATTTATAATTACAAAATAAATTTGTTCATAACAACCCATAAATTTAAAATAGGATAATACACGTATTCAGATGTTTTAGACAGACAATTATCAAACATATCATTTCATTTCATATTCAGATCTTTTGCTCCATTCAACTCATTCAGATTCTTTTATACATTCAAAAATTTTCATTCAATTTTATCAAACAACCCCTAAAATTACTCCCTAAAGTTACTTAATAAAACGAAGTTTTAGATTTTTTCCCCAAACCTGCAAGTAAGAGAGTCCAATGATTCTTTCGCTCTCTTATACTAGAATGATGTGTTTGCTATTTGGTTGTTTACTGTTCTTGCATTTCATTTCTGATAAAAGAAAAAAAAAATTGCACTGTTCTTATTTGTCATATTTTATTATTTGCATAGCTGCTCTATTTTTTATTTTATTTTTTTAATATTTACCACCTCAATACGCAATATTTACTTCCATAATTGGATATTAAACGCTTAAACGCACTCCACTAGGGTTAAAGCGAGCACTTTATGTTAGCCAAGTGTTAACGTAAACGACTACTTATTTTTTCTCTTAGAAAAATGATATTTACAGTGTTAAAAAATAGAAATACTAAAAAAATGATTTCCCTTTCCTTATTCAAAGCTACTAGTACTTAATTTACTCTACAAAGATTCTTGTCCACAACTTTTCTGTACTTGAAACAGCCTTTACTTGGTACATTTATATCTACAACCTACCATCTAATTGGACCAAAATACGTTGAAGAACTGCGACAACTATTCCCTAGATTTGCTGATGAAAATTGACCATTAAACCAAAATTAAGTTTTTCACGGGGAGACAAAAAAAAGGTGTCCAAGAGTGCCACTATGTTTTATCTCATGGAAAAAAAAAAAAAAATGCACCCACTAGTACAATGTCCCTGTTCTTTTATTTACCCTTTATTTGCTAAAAATAGAATTGAGGTTTGAATCTATGTAGGTAGCATATGTTGGGAGTTTTTCCTAGGTAAATCCTTAGAAACATCTGATCAAGCAATATATTATGTTATATGTTGGAACTTGTGGCTTATAATTGAGAAATTCACGGAAAAGGTCGAGTGCTGAGCGGAGCTTCGTGACACATTGACCCATCGGAACTGAACAGAAGGATTTGGGGGTGGGAGGGCGGAGCCCCCCGCGGTATAGTACAGAGTTACTGTAGGTACGACGCGGGGCGCGCCATTACATAGCATCAGAGTGGCGCGGGGCGCGCTAAGATTTTTGAGGCGTTCTGTAAGGTAGCGCGGGGCGCGCTGTGGCAAGGCTTGAAACGGCGCGGGACGCGTCACAGGCGGGTTTCAGGTTCTGGAGGACTAGCGCGGGGCACGCCAGTGGAAGCCAAGGAACGGCGCAGGGCGCGCCGTTCGGCCGGCGAACTCAGTTTTTCTATTTGATTTCTGATAGGACATTATGGGTATTTGAAACATAATGTGAAGTAGGGTTGAAATATGATTAGTAGCTATAAATACTATCTATTGTAACATTCTATGTAACCTAATTAAGAGAATCAATAAACAACTAGCCGCCCGTGGACGTACCCAAGTTTTGAGGAACCACGTAAATATCTGTGTTAATTCTATACTGTCGTGTGCGTGTGTGTGATCCATCTAACTATAACACTGTACCATGTCCTAATTATCCAAACAATCATAACTTGTGCTTTGTAAATACACTGATCTAACTATTGTAGTTAATAGGGGCTTAAGAGGTCCATCTGGGAGAGCTGGGCTAAAAAACTTGAACCCAAAAAAGGATAACAGAAAAAAAAACCAAAAAATAACAACTAAAGCAACACCTAGAAATTATAAAGGAACGATTGTGAACACAGAAAGTAGAATCTACAAGATTTATTAGACGTTTGGAGTAAAATAATTTTAATCCATCTCAGACAATTTAGTTGAAGATGATTTCCTAGTACTCACTTAGCATGCTTCAAAGAAAATAGTCTAAAAGATGCTTACACAATTCGACAGCCCTTCTGCTTGCATCTTTGGAAGATCTTCAGCCTTAAAATTTCCTAGGGTTCAGCTTTACTGTCTTGCGAAATGCTATCTGTCCTGTGATGCTAAAATGTAAAATGGCGAAAAAGACAACCTCCAGAGGCAATCTCCGAAATTATGACAGAAAAGAAACCCTTTTGGTCTGCCTGAAAATTCATTTCAATCCCACAGGGATCATCTTCACGGCTGCAGCAATTGGCATGCCAAAAAATCCAAGGAAATGCTTGCAAACCACTGATGCAAAGTGAGAGGTCAAGTGTTTGCAAAAGTTCCCAAGAATTTAACCGATAATGATCTGGAAGAGGAACGTCCAAGAAAGTACAGCCACAAAAAAACATAGTTTTCAGTATGCATTTGAAGATGTTTATCTTCTCCATTTATCTGGAGTTAATCTCATTAAAAACCTGCAGCATAGTTGCATGATCTTTTAGCAAATTTGAACTTCAGAGAAACATGCTCAGATTTGTAACTGGAATATAAAAAACACCCTCAATTTAAGCATTTAAATCAATTAATTATTTTTGACAAGCATGTAAGGAAAACATTTACACCGATTATTACTTAGATATTCAGTAGTATTAAGGATTTTCAAAAAATGCTTTGTGAAAAGTTTTGGTAGGAAAGATTTATCTACATCAACTGTACTATGACTGTACTTATTGCCAAAAATGCTACCGCGGCAGCAGACTTTCACTTTACTAGTTATGAACTCATCATAGATTCTGACCCAAAATGTAGCTAAAATTTATATAATTAAACCTACATATTAACTCAACAACTTGAATCAACTTTCATTTATTACAGATGATGAGATGTAGAATAAAGTCAGAAATTGAATCTATCAGTCTACTAGAAGAATCAGAATGCTACGAGTAAAATTTGATATTTGTGCTTGATATGAGTAAACTGAACATGAATAGTAATCTAATCATGGAAAATGACGCAAAACCAAATACTATTATCAGTATAACAAGAGCAATCTATTCAAATTTGTTTTAGGTGAGTAACATTTTATGTAAATTATTACAGAAAATATTTAGATAAATGTTACGGATTTCCGAGAATTTTTGTCAAAAGTTTTTTATGTCAAAAAAATGTGTGGCAAAACAAACAAAGAAAAATAGGGTAACCTTGCCACTCTATGGATTTACACAGATACGTATAAAAACAACTCACCACTAGTGGGAACCTACAAGCTAAATGACCCCAACCAATCTGGATAAGAGTTAGAACAACAAGTAATCCATCTTATTAAAAAGGTCAAAGGCTCAGATATTCTATCAATCAAACAAAACTTGGAACTTATTTGCTAGTACAGGATCAAGGTTTTATAGGCTTCTAGGCACATCTCTCCAAGCAGAGAAAATGAAAATAATCCTCTTTGACTATTAGGGATTACATTCATAAGATGCCTAAGAAATACCAAAAGGACTCGTAAAAACTAGAGACATGACAGCCTATAATAAAATGTCCATAACTTTCTCTAGAAGTAGCCAAATGATACACTGTTTGATGCATTGAAAAGACTTCTAGAGCTTTTGCTTGTAGCTTTTTAAACTTCTAGAAAAGTCCAGTTTATTCTTCCGAATTAGGCCAAAACTGATGAGCAAAACTTGGACTTTCATCTTCTGAATTCGTATTTTGGATTATGGGTTGAGCGAGCTGATTTTAGGACAATGGGGATGCTCCTGCATCAGTTTTGGTAGGGAGCATGGATTTAGTAATTACATACATTCCATTATGATTGTTGTATTGATAATAAACTCAATGTGACTGCCAATAAATACTGCAGTTTGGGCATACTTAACCTACTATGAAGATGTTGACCCAAAATGCAGCGAAATCGTATAGTAGTAAAGCCAAACACTTATCCTCTACAACTTGAATCAACCTTCATTTATTATTACATAGAGGAATCTCTCAGTATTAATAATAGCGAATTGTCAAGGCTTGATATGATCTTAAACGAGTTATTAACAGCAGCTTAATTTATGCAAGATGACCCTACCCGTGATCAAGTAGTAGTAGGAGTTCGAGTAGAAGCAGTATGGTATAAGTGCCAAGTAGTAATAATGTTAGTAGTATTTACATGCAATGACTCGTGATATCATAATTTACCTGACAAAAGATGAATGAGTTGAAGACAAGTGTATTGAGAATCAAATCTGAATCTGAGCCATCAAGATGCAAGGCTACTTTTCCTGTTGTCTGGAGATGTCATATTTCAACCAACTGTTATAAACGCTGCCCCAAGATATTTCTCCACATAACAGTACTGATAAAGTTTCTTTTCCTTCTAACTGGTGCTCGCTTCATAAAGTCATCATTTTAAGATAAGGACCAAGCTTCATATCAAGCATCAACCATGCAAAAGAAACATAATGGCAGAAAGGCAAATATTAGAGATGGAGATCCGAATATCCAAATACCAAAAGCAGACGGTATAAGTGTAATGCCTCATCACGGTATGAGAGGAAACAAACCTTATATCATCAATGGTGCCTTATTAAGTACTATGAAATGTTTCAATAACTAATAAATGTTTGCTTATGCAATATTGATTAGAGTTATCTGATGACTGATTTTATGGTTTTTTTTCCCGGATTTCCATGGAAGATAAAAGTTGCTCGCAACTGCAAAAGTTGCAGCTTTCACATCCTGTGGTATTTTGTAAGTTATACCTTGAGGTGTTCAAAGAAAGTTAAACATGAAGGGGCTAATAGTGTAAAGTGTAAACTTCAAGTTCCCATAAATTGTAGAGATCCATACCATGGATAAACTGAAGAGAAGATTGTGAAACCAACACTACAACTCTGAACTTCTCCTACAAATACAAAATATAACAATTTAATTTTAGGCTCCTATAAACTCCATTTCACACACAGATGGTTATACTCAGTTCATTCCTTTTACAGAATAGCAACTATACATGCTAATTGCTAAACTTTACGGAGGATATGGCCATAATTTAAAGGCCCTTATAGATGCAGCAATATCTCTTTTCGCAATCCATTGTCAATTTATAGTCAAATTAAGAGCTCGAACTAGGTGTCATTCAGTCAGTTCCAAACAGCCTCATCCAGTGACTTGTCATCTCTTAAGCATACAATAATACAACACAGCGATTATATTTACACACTATATATATGTCTTTATGCTCTGATTCACATTCCCACTAATCATATACTCCCTCCGTCCCAAATTAATTGCTCAGTTTTGACTTTTTTAAGTCAAATTGACTATTTTTAGAATTAATAATTAAGCATATATAAATATATTTCTAAAATTATAAAAATTGTAGTTAGTAATAAATTGTATATACTTTCTTTTGGTTATAATCTCTTCACCTATATTTTAGCAAAAATAGTAAAAAGATTAGTTTTAAAAATGGTCAATTTAACTTTAAAAAGTCAAAACTGAGTAATTAATTTGAGAGAATAATAAATAGATAAAAGATAATTAACTTTGCAGCTAGCTTCAATATTTCACTGCATATACCTACGCAACCAATTGATCGAAGGTTCAAAACATTTTATTCCCCAAAAAAGATGACATTTGTTCCTTTATTTGCAGATTTTATACCAAGATTCAAATGCTATTGACTAGCAGACAGGGCAATGCAACTTCTACTTGTAACGTTAATGGGATATAAAAAACGTTTATGTTGCTTTGTGTAATTGTGTTATACCTTTTCCTTATTTTATAAAATACTTTGTGTAATATCTTATGGTTCTTCTAAAAGCAAAAATTTTAGTATTTTTCCTTCGGTTGCATCCTAAACCATAGATCTTTTACCTATAATGCTTTTAGTATGCATTGTTTGTATATTAAAACTAAAGCCTACCACATCAACTCAAAAATCGAAAAGGATCTGAATTTCAAAAATAATAGAAGCAGAACTAACTGAAATTAATCTAAGGGCTCAGCATTCAGAATCTTTCAAATTACTTCTATTGCTTATGAAAAATAAATGCTTCCAAAATAGAAATTAAAAAAGGTTTTGAATTCTGCAACCAAACAATATATAAACTAAGCATATCAAGTATACAACCAAATTTAATCATCATCATCATCATAAATTCTCTAGCAATTTGCAACTAATACCTGAAATGTCTCGGAGTAAATAGAAACATTAAATTGATCAAATAACCATATTTAGATAAATAACCCCTAAATTTTTTCCCAAAAATAATCTAATAGAACATGAAGAAAAATGAAAAATAAAGTAAAATAGAAAACAATCGGCTCGATAAGACTTTCGATTAATAGCACTGTTGGGGTGTGATAAATTCCTTCCTTGGCATGCTATCAATTTTCCTCCTTGGCATGCTACCTAACTTATACCAATTTGTCCAACATGAGGTACTCATATGTTACTATAAAAGGGCTTACCCGGGAGCAATAAAACATACCACCAATAAGCAAAACAAGAAGCATTAGAATTAGAAAGTGAGAGAAGTGAGAAGGAATTAATCCGAGAGTTCCAATAGTGGAGAGAAAAATAACTCATTTGAGTTATAGAAAAAAAAGTGAGGAAGAGAGAAAATAATTACTAATATTATTTTCTTCAATTTGTACAATATTTTCATAGTAGATTTCTGAGATCTCTCCCCGTGGTTTTTTCCCAATTGGGTTTCCACGTTAATTCTAGTGTTATTATTTTATTTTCACATACAATTATTTTATTCCATGTTACCAAGCACTAAACAGCTACATATCCTCCACCGTTAAACGTCTTTTCGGCTCGTTATTTGGTGATTTGGCGAGCGGTCAGAATTTGGCGTTAACATTGGCGCTAGAAGGAGGGCCTTTAGTGCTTGATAATTTTCAATCACAAAGTACTTTGCTAGTCAAAAGTAATGGTGTCCAACAAGACAAAGACGACGTCGACACGAGACAAATTAACGGCCAGCCTTTCTCAACCTAGAGGCTCGGTCAAGGATAGGCTCGGACCATCTAAGAGTATCTCGGGTAGGCTAGGCCTCCAAAGCCAGTCAGTGGGCCCAACCGATCCTCGAACAGTAATTGTGAGAAGACAATTATTCTCGACCACACGAAGGACGGGTGGACACGATGATGGCGAGAATGACCGAAATTCTAGACCGAATCAAGATCAAGATAAAAGGGAATTGATCTTGACCAGGAAGATTCAGCAGAACCAGGAAGCTATGGAGGCCATACGCCTCCAACAAGTGAAGCTGGATAAACAGTTGGCTTGTCTGTTACATGGCGAAGAGGTTTCCTCCAGTCTTCAACGGAGTCAAAGAGATCCGTCACAGGACCGATCCAGGACACAACGTCCAGACGTTTCTCGACAGGAAAGAAGCAGGCTGAAGAGTCGCACCCCAGTCCGCGGCAGGCACCGAAGCCGCTCGCAGGACGCTAGCAGGCCAAAGAGCCGCACCCCAGTCCGCGGCAGGCACCGAAGCCGCACGCAGGACATCAGCAGGCCAAAGAGCCGCACCCTAGTCCGTGGCAGGCACCGAAGCCGTTCGCAGGACCGGAGCAGGCCGAATAACCACTCCCCGATCCGCAACAGGCACCAAAGCCCCTCGCAGGACTTGAGCAGGTCAAGAAGCCGCTCTCCGATCCGCAGGAGGCACAACAGCCGCTCACAGGACAATAGCAGGCCAATGAGCCGCAGATCAGACCGAGACAGGCGTCAGAGCCGCTCCAGGGATAATTTAAGAATCAGGCCCGAGCCGATTCTTCGAGAAAGTGAGACCAATGCCCCAGCCAGAAGATTGGAGGAAGTGGAACAAAGGCGAGCGGCGGCCGATCAGTCAATTGAGTTGTCGAACAAAACCAGATCGCCTTTTACCCCAGAAATTAAGCGGGTGAAGGCTGATATGTCCAAAAAAATGCCACCGTTGGAGACGTATGATGGCACTGGTGATCCCTATGATCACACACACGCTTATAATCAGATTATGGACTATTATGATCACCCCGAAGCCGCCAAATGTCACATGTTCATTACTACACTGAAGCATGGAGCTCGAGAGTGGATCACGTCTCTCAGTCCGAACTCAATCAGTTCGTGGGAGCAGTTGTGTGATAAATTCCATGCACGGTTCGGAAGTAATAAGCGAAGGGGAAAGCTAACGACGTCATTGATGCAAATTAAACAACGTTCTGAAGAAAGTCTCGGCCAATATGTGAAGAGGTTCAGGGAAGCAGTCGGCACGGTGACTGACTTAAATGTGCAGCAGGCTGTAGGGTTCTTTACCACTGGATTGGACATTACAAAATCCAAAAAATTGGTCAAAGATCTTATTCTTAATCCACCTGAAGACTTGTCAGAGGCTTATAGTAGGGCCGATGGATTTATCACTCTCGAGGAGGCTATTGGGAGTCTAAAGCCGCAGGCAAGATCGGAAGATAGGCCTAGAGATCGAGATCGGTATAGCACCCCTAGGCAGGATAATCAGCCGAAGCGTGGTTTCAATGGAGGAGGTTCGGGAGGGAGTAGACCCCCCTTTTCAAATAAAAATGTTAATAAAATCTACACCCCGCTGAACACGGATCGGGCTAAAATATTGGAAGAAATCCGGAACAAACCTGGCTTTGAACCATGCCAAACTAGCACGAAGTCTTACAGGGGGAATCATAACCGATATTGTAGTTATCATCAGTCTTCGGGGCACTCTACGGAGCAGTGTTATAATTTGAAGGACATGATCGAGAAGAAGGTACAATCTGGAGAGTTAATTCAGTATGTCTCCGGGCGAGGAACTTTGGAAAGGGCACCCACTACTAACAATACCCAGCAGAACCCGACAACCCAAACCGAACCAATTCCGGTGGTTCGGGGAGTTGTGGACGTGATAACAGGCGGATCGTCAGGGAAAGTACTTGGGAAGAAAAGGCGAGGTACGATGGATTCAGTTATGTCAGTGTCTGAACAATCTGTTGGGAAAGATCGCCCATATCAAGGTACTATCATTTCATTTTCTGATGAGGATTACCCGTCAGAACCGATCGAGCCGCACGAAGGGGCTCTGGCTATTACCGCCCAAGTTGGGACCATGGATATGAGGCGTATTATGATCGATAATGGTTCTTCGGTCGATATTCTCTATGCCCACGCTTATCAAAGGTTAGATTTGGGAGGAAGGAAGATGGAAGTCGGACACGAGCCACCGCTGTATGGGTTCGGCAATGATCCAGTTCGGGTGGTAGGGACTATCGAGCTACCGGTTATCTTCGGGACGGCTCCTCGGCTGGTGGAGGTCAGCGTCAGGTTCTATGTGGTACATGTGGATTCGGCTTATAATGCTATTTTGGGAAGGCCGACATTAATGGCATTGCAGGCGGTAACCTCCATCCCTCATTTCAAGATAAAGTTCCCTACTACGAACGGGGTCGGCGAGGTGAAGGGTGACTTGGACTTAGCCCGAAGGTGTTATAGAACTTCACTGATTTCTTCGACTGTGGGTAGATGTAAGCAGAAACAGACCATGAGAATTGAGGTTGAACCATTCACCGAAGGAAGCACTGAACCACTTGCTCTGCCAGCCAAAGAGACGGAGGATGTTGAATTAGTTCCGGGCAAAAAGGAGAAAACAATAAAAATTGGCTCGGGCATGCAGGAGCCGTTCAGGACAAGGCTGATCGATTTACTTCGGGTTTATGCCGACATTTTTGCTTGGGAGCCCAGTGATATGCCAGGGATAGACGAGTCGGTCGCTATTCACAAGTTGTGTGTAGATCCGACTAAGAAGCCTGTTCGGCAAAAGAGAAGGATTTTCGCCCCAGAGCGACAAAGAATTATTGATGAAGAAATAGCGAAACTTCTGGAAGCGGATTTTATCTACGAGATTGATTACCCGGAGTGGCTTGCGAACGTAGTCCTCGTCCAGAAGCAGAATGGCAAATGGAGAGTATGTATTGACTACACAGATTTGAATAAGGCATGCCCGAAGGACTTTTACCCTTTGCCGCATATTGATCAATTGATAGATGCAACTTCGGGCTTCGCTATGTTGAGTTTTATGGATGCTTTTTCGGGTTATCATCAGATATCAATGTACAAGAAGGATATTCCGAAGACAGCTTTCATCA
The DNA here is from genome assembly GCA_034770075.1 of Aralia elata. Lineage (NCBI taxonomy): Eukaryota > Viridiplantae > Streptophyta > Magnoliopsida > Apiales > Araliaceae > Aralia > Aralia elata. The sequence goes on from CM068377.1 coordinate 32,914,069, forward strand.
CCCATCGAGCCATTTATGCTTACAAGAAAATGACGTTCGGGCTCCTTAATGCCGGTGCGACGTATCAACGGATGATGAATTACATCTTCAGGAGGCAACTGGGAAGGAGTATGGAAGTCTATGTGGACGACATGATCGTCAAAAGCTCTTTCGTGGGAGGCCACTTGGATGATTTGGAGGATTGTTTTCAGACTATCAGAGAGCACAACATTCGGCTGAACCCTACCAAATGTACCTTCGGTCTTGGGTCAGGAAAGTTCCTCGGCTATATGGTAAGCAAGAGGGGTATTGAAGCGAATCCTGAAAAGATCAAAGCTGTTATGGATATGAAGTCACCGAAGTCATTTAAAGACGTACAAAGGCTAACGGGTCGAATCGCGGCACTTCGGAGGTTCATGTCAAAATCTGCAGAAAGATGTCTCCCATTCTTTGATACTCTGAAGGGTCCGAAGAACGAGAAGACTTTTCAGTGGAATTCTGAATGTGAGGATGCATTTCAAGGGATCAAAAAGTACTTGTCCTCTGCACCGTTGCTGATGAAACCGATTCCTTCGGAACCATTGTATTTATACTTGGCTGCCAGCTCATTAGCGGTCGGAGCGGTCTTAGTTCGGGAATCTAGGGGAAAACAGTTCCCCGTTTATTATGTTAGTCATGCCCTTCGGGATGCTGAGACGAGGTACCCGAACTTGGAGAAGTTCGCATATGCACTAATCATTGCCAGTAGGAAGCTTCGACATTATTTTCAAGGTCGGTTGTTGGTGGTGTACACAGATCAGCCTCTAAAAAGGGTGTTGCATAAGCCTGACGTCTCAGGGCGATTGGCTGCGTGGGCTATGGAGTTAACCCAGTTTTATTTAGAATATCATCCTCGGACGGCGATAAAAGGTCAGGCTTTAGCCGACTTTGTGGTGGAATGTTCATTTTCCGAAGATGATTCAGTTGTTCAACCAGAGGTAGTGGGTTCTATCTCTGACATTCGGCCGTTTCAAACGTCTTGGACGTTATATGTGGATGGGTCTTCAACTTCTGATACGAGTGGAGCAGGAGTGATTTTGACAAGTCCTGAGGGTTTTAAAGTTCAGCAAGCCATCCGGTTCGGGTTTAGGGCAACCAACAACGAGGCCGAATATGAAGCGATCTTGGCAGGGCTTCGATTGGCGAGGAGTCTAGAGGTTCAGAGACTGATTATTTTTAGCGATTCCCAATTGGTGGTCAAGCAGATATCGGGAGAATATGAAGCTCGGGGGGCAAGGATGTCCAAGTATCTGGCAGAGGTTAAGGACCGGTTGCATTACTTCAGCTCGTTTACTTTCCAAGGGGTGGATCGATCCAATAATACGATTGCCGATGCATTATCCAAGTTAGCTGCTTCCGAAACGGGAACTTTTAGTGGATCAGTATATTTGGAGGTTTTGGAATTTCCAAGTATTCAGAGGTCGGAGGTGTTGGTGGTGGAACGTTCGGACTGTTGGATGACACCATATATAAGCTACCTTGCTAATGGCGAGTTACCTTCGGATCGAATACTAGCGAAAAAGATAAAGTACAGAAGCTCAAATTTTGTATTGATCGATGGTGACTTATATAGGCGTGCGTACTCTTCACCTTTATTGAAATGTTTGGTCCCCTCAGAAGCGGAGTACGTACTTCGGGAAGTTCACGAAGGGATCTGCGGCGATCACATGGGAGCCAAATCACTGGCGTATAAGGTACTTCGACAGGGTTATTATTGGCCTACCATTTTCAAAGAGGCTAAGGAGTATGTCCAAAAGTGCACTAAGTGTCAACTGAATAGTTCGGTTCCTCATCGACCGCCCGAAGAACTCTTTTCTGTTCTGTCCCCGATTCCGTTTGCAATATGGGGAATTGATATTTTGGGTCCGTTACCGAAGGCGAAGGGTCAAGTCAGCTTTGTAATAGTGGCTATTGATTACATGACTAAGTGGGTGGAGGCCAAAGCTCTTCGGACAATCTCAGAGCAAGAGTGTCTCAAATTTTTCAAAGAGTTTGTGGTGTTTCGCTTCGGTATTCCTATGGTGGTGGTGTCGGACAATGGACGACAATTTGTCGGTTCGAAATTCGAAGAATTCCTTAAAGATTTGGGAATCCAACACAGAAAGACTTCAGTTGCTCATCCTCAGTCTAATGGTCAGGTTGAAGTCACTAATCGCACGTTGCTCAATGGTATTAAAAGAAGGCTAGACGAAGCAAAAGGGAGGTGGCCTGAAGAGTTGCTTAGCGTTTTATGGGCATATCGGACTACTCCTCGGACCACTACAGGTGACTCGCCCTTTAGGTTAGCTTACGGGACCGACGCTCTTGTCCCAGTCGAGATCGGGTCTCCTTCGTTAAGGGTCAGTCAATATAAAGAACTTTATAACGATGAAGGCCTTCGGCTTAATCTGGATTTGTTAGAGGAGGTTCGAGAATCGGCTTTAATAAGGCTAGCAGTTTACCAGCAGAGAACGACCAGACATTACAATAAGGGGGTGAAAGTGCGGAGATTCGAAGTTGGTGATCTTGTACTTCGGGAGGTTGAAGCGTCTGCCCCCCAGAATTTAGGTAAGCTTATGCCGAACTGGGAAGGTCCTTACGAAGTTGTGGAAGTGCCAAAGCCAGGGACTTATCGACTTCGAGCAATGGATGGATCGGAGATAAAAAATACTTGGCATGTAGGTCGGCTTAGAAAATACTATCAATGATTTGGGTTTTCTCTTTTTCTAACCTGATCTGTCACATTCAGTCCCACATACTTCACACCAACGGTCTCTCTTGCCTTGCTGAATACGGGTTCTATATATATCAAAAAATGTCTTTGACCCAAATAAATCTGTATCGAATGTTATCAACTTTGTTGGTTTTGATATATTACTCTCCTATTATAAATCTTTATAACAGGAGAGTGGGGGGCAATGTTGGGGTGTGATAAATTCCTTCCTTGGCATGCTATCAATTTTCCTCCTTGGCATGCTACCTAACTTATACCAATTTGTCCAACATGAGGTGCTCATATGTTACTATAAAAGGGCTTACCCCGGGAGCAATAAAACATACCACCAATAAGCAAAACAAGAAGCATTAGAATTAGAAAGTGAGAGAAGTGAGAAGGAATTAATCCGAGAGTTCCAATAGTGGAGAGAAAAATAACTCATTTGAGTTATAGAAAAAAAAGTGAGGAAGAGAGAAAATAATTACTAATATTATTTTCTTCAATTTGTACAATATTTTCATAGTAGATTTCTGAGATCTCTCCCCGTGGTTTTTTCCCAATTGGGTTTCCACGTTAATTCTAGTGTTATTATTTTATTTTCACATACAATTATTTTATTCCATGTTACCAAGCACTAAACAGCTACATATCCTCCACCGTTAAACGTCTTTTCGGCTCGTTATTTGGTGATTTGGCGAGCGGTCAGAATTTGGCGTTAACAAGCACAAAATTATCAAATTAACTAATATGATTCAGATTCATTTGGTAATTAACATAAGAATTGCGATATCCTTCAATCTATATATGCTCATTCAGTTTCTCAGCAACCAAAAAAACAAAAAAAGCCCACATATTACAGTGAAGTGAAATCTAGGTTTACGGTTTTTAACGATCCAACAGAGAGCTTTCTCCATCTCTCTAGGGTTTCCTCCGATAAGTTCTTCAGTTTCAAGTAGCTACCATTTCACCTCCTCCCTCCGTGGATATTTTTTAAAAATGATAATTTAAAGGATAATTTATTTATTTTTTTAGATGTATTTCTAACATTTTGTTAACATTTGTTAAAAATGTATTTATGTTAGTACGATAGTAAACAATCTTTAAGAATTTTATAGGTCTTTACAGTTTAAAAATATATAAGTATCTATATTTTTGGAACAAACCCTTGTATCTCTCACTTTCTTGTTCACGATTTCACATAATAATGTCATTATCTCTGTGTTTGTGTGTGTGTTTATATATATTATTCTGATTTTTTGTTCACAAGTCATTTACTATTTTGTAGTACACATAAGTGAAAAAATAATGTTGAATTTTAGAGGGTAACAAATATGATTTATTTATACCGGCACTGATTGTGTGTATAAATTATGTAAAGTAAAATAAAAATTTTATAAAATTTAAATAATTAAATTAAAAAATAAAAATAAAAATATAAAAATAATAAAATAATAATATAATTAAAATTATAAAAAAAAATTAATAATATCACACGATTACACCGCTGATATCAAGTATTCTCCTAAGCCACTTTATAATATAGATTGTCGAGATAACTTCTATAAAGGGCGAAAAATACATGATTTAAGTAGAGTGCTTCCAACGCCTGAATTCGATAAGTATTCTATTCATTTATGTTCATACATAATAGAATTGCTCGAAAAGAAAACATTCAACGAATGAAGATGAATCTAATGTATATCTCTTAAATAGCATGCCTCTCTTAAATAGTATGTTTTTATTAAAACTATGTCGTTTTGAAATTTCTTTTAAAAACAAAATTTTCAAAATAAGTGGGGTCGCGGGTCCCACTTACTTTTCTTTTATTTACAAAAATGCAACCCACAATCCCACTTATTTTTAAAATAATTTTAAAAATGACGTAATTTTAATAAATGTATATTATTTAAGAGAAGTATATTATTTAAAATGTATGTTAAATCCATCCTCTTCAAAGAACAGTATTATAGTCATTTTAGAACAAAAGGAATGCTAATTCCCTTTGGGGTGATTAAATTTTTTGATTAGGTTCTCATAAAATTAAAATAATTACTACTGCAATAAATAGTAAACATAACCCAAGTAGTGAAACTCAAAATCTTAATCATTTGAAGTTTCGGATGTAAAAAATCCAGTTATATATCCACCTTACGTGAGCGTGTCAAATCGTGTAATTGAGATAAGAAAAATAAAAAATGTCACATTCAAACATTATCACTAGCTCGATTTTTGTATTAATTTCCTACGCATAAATTTGTTAAAATGCATGTAACATCTTTTTTTTAATTTTCACACCAGATTAAACACTACAAAGAGATCAAAGGTTTTAATCCAATGAAAAGATCTTTCTTATTACCGTGTAATATCATAAGTACGAGTTTATCCTTTAATAAAAATTAGAATCAATTGACACCGTAAAAATTGAAAGAAAGTCTCTCCTAAACTTCCACCTAATTCTTCTCCTAACCCCCTTTCCGAATTTCTCATTCAGCTTTAGAATGGAATGTATTTTTATAATTAAATTATAGTAGTATAAGTTTCTTTTATAAAATTTTAAAAAACACATTGAAGAGATTTGACCTCGCATGCAATATCTTTTCATTTAGATAAGACCACTTTGGACTTTTGACAGACACTAATTATTGAACAACTTCAAAAATAATTATACAGAACAGTGTAATACAGAAAAGTAACGTCCCCTATCTACTACCAAAAAATGTCACTCATCTCACGTCAACAAGATTATTGTGGTATTAAATAAGAAACGAACAAATTCATAAAATAAAAAACAATACTGAACAAGATCGAAGGTGATGGTCGTCTAATGATAAAAACATCAATTTTTATTGTGTTAAATTACAAGTTTAAATTTATCTTTCAATAAAAAAAAAAAGTTACAATTAATCAGTGCGTAGTATTTTCCTACTTCACACAGTTCCGATCCTTCTCATTTTGTCATAGGCCTATCGGTCATTGGCTCTAAGAAAATGGGATTAAAATCTCCTCCATTACATCTATCTTATAATTTTTTTCAATACGCATTCAGCAATACAAATTTTACATATAGTAACCAAATAAAATCGTCGCAAACAATTAGCAAAATACTAAAATTTGTCGCAAACAATTATGTCTCTGAAATTGTTGCTAAAAACAATATTTGTGTCGTTAAATATGTACTGGGAGAAATTGAAGGATAGATGTAATAAAAGGGATCTTAATCCAAGAAAATGAGATTAAGATTCCCTCCATTACACCCGTCATCTAATTTTTCCAATACACATTTAGCAAAATAAATATTATATTTAGCGACACTTTAAGCGACACAATTGTTTGCGATATTTTTTTGTCACTATATGTCATTTAAATCACTAAATGCGTATTAGAAAACATTAGAAGATAGGTGTAATGGAGAGAATCTTTATCCAAAAAAATATATTGTTGAATCTAAATAACCATTTTACATTTTTTTGTTAAAATTAATTTAAATTAGGCTTCATCAATAACATAAAGTTGATACTTGATACCAATGTTTTGAAATTCGAACCGGTCCGACCTGTTGAACCGGGAACCGATCCTATCTCCAGTCCGATTTGGTCCGATTGGACCAGTTTGGTCGAAACCCGAATTGAACCGGTTGACTACCATTTGAATCGGTAATTCAATCGGTAAAACTGGTTAAGTTGACCCAATGAACTGATTTTTAATTATTTTTAATATATATTTGGTACCAAAACATTTTGAATATTAAAATTAACCACTTTTACTACTATTGTAACACAAATTCATTATATTTTAGTTTATCAAAAATGAGATGTTTTAAATTTTTATTAATTATTAATAATATATTTTTATATATTTATGACGTCACATGTTTAAGAATGGTTTCACTATTGATTGAACTAATAACCCATTCACTTAATAATTTTTTTTGGTTTGATGATCAGTTGGAATGTAAAAAACATTAAAAATAATAAGAAAATCAAAGTTAGTTAGGGCAAAATCAAGCAAGCTAGATCTAGGTAGCATTAGTGGAAGCGTGGAACACAATCTCTTGACATGATTATGATCTAAGAGAAGAAGCTTTAATTTGGTCCAAATAAAATCCACCTTATCCTAGTCTTGTGTCAAATGTAAAGTGAAGATTTGAAATGCCACACAATGTGCCATTAATTAAATATAAGATAAACCAAACCATAATGATTAATGTCAATAGTGTGAATGTGGCATCTTTACGCATGCTTGGAGAGACAAAAAACAGATGGATGAATGATGGTAAGTGTAGTACATCTTAACCTTCTATTTAAGTGAAAAAAGTTGGAAGATGAAGACTAAAAAAGGAAAAGGAAAAAAAATAAAAAAAATAAAAAGACCAAGAGGTACAGAGATGATTGCATATAATCTTTATAGTGGAAATCATTATGCCGAATGCCAAGAAATCTCCTACGTAATGATACAAAAGAATGACTTCAAACTCCCTTTACCTAGGGAACTGATTTGGAATCCAATAGATGACCAAAAAAGAAAGAAACTACGTACATACCTTTTACTTGTATGTTTAAAATTAATGTATCTATATATTTAACGAAAATTGTCGAGAATATAGCAAAGGTCATATACTTGAGAATATAGCAATGTCATATCACTACAAAAAAAAATCTTAATTTTGACGAACTTTTTTTTATCAAATAGATTTATTCCGTCGGTTTCGATCGAATATATGATCGTCAGAATTTAATCCATCGAACATTCGATTGAAAATAATAAAAATTCGACAGAATAATTCTGACCCATTTTTCGTCGAAATTATATTATTTTCGACGGAATTAATTCGTCGGGAATATTCGGTCGAATTTACGGTTGCAGCCTCTAGAAATTCTCGAGTGGAAGTGGGAACTTATCACCATAGATTTCGTAGTAGGTCTCCCAAACACACAGAAAGTCACAATGACATTTGGGTAATTGTAGATCATCTTACCAAGTCAGCCCATTTCCTACCCATAAAAGTTAGCTTCAACCTTAACCAATTAGCCAAGCTTTACATCAATGAAGTTATTTCTAGGCATAGAGTACTTATTTCCATAGTGTCAGATCAAGATCTTAGATTTACTTCAACTTTTTTGAAAAGTCTCTAGAAACACTTAGGGACGCAATTAAGATTAAGCACAGCTCATCACCCACAAACAGACGGACAGAGCGAGAGAACAATTCAAATATTGGAGGACATGTTGCGAACTTGCATCATGGACTTCAAGAGAAGTTGGGAGGATCAGTTACCTTTAGTAGAGTTTGCGCTCAACAATAGTTACCATGCCAGTATAGGAATGACATCGTATGATGCTTTATACGGAAGGAAGTGTAGAACACCAATATATTGGGACGAAGTCGATGAGCGATAATTGTTAGGACCAAAAATAGTTCAACAAACCGCTGAGGTAGTTCAAATTATACGAGAGAGATTGCAATCGTCTCAGGATCGACAGAAGAAGTATGCGGATCAACACGGGAAATGACGAGATTTTGATGTCGGGAGCCACGTGTTTTTGAAAGTATTTCTTTGGAAGGAAAAGATATGCTTTGGCAAGAAAGGGAAGCTGAGTCCAAGATTCATAGGACCATTTCAAATTCTAAGAATGATAGGTGAGGTAGCTTACGAGATAGCCTTACTTCCTGAGTTAGAACATATCCATAACGTGTTTCATGTATCCGTGTTATGACCATACAAACCCGATTATAAACACGATTATAAACACGTTATAGATCACGAGCCTATTCAGATCGAGAAAGATTTGTCGTATGAGGAAGTTTCTATTGAAATCATAGATATGAAAGAACAAATTCTACAAAATAAAGTAATTACTTCAGTGAAGGTAATTTGGAGCAATCACAACATAGAGGAAGCTACGTGGGCGCTTGAAAGTAAAATGCGAGACAACTATTCACATTTATTTCTGTAATTTGTATTGTAATTTCGAGGACGAAATTCTTATTAGAGGGAATGAATGTGATATTCCAGACCTTGATAAGATTCGTATATGTAAATTATGTGATTATTAAATAAAATTTCTTATTCTGACTCTGTGTTATGTGAGTGTATACTCTAATGAAGAATTAGGTCAAATAAAAAAATTTGAAGCTGTTTAGTCGTGCTTACATTGACAAAATGATTTGTCGTGCTTTTCACGATTTCTCCAAGAAGCATCCCGACAAATCATTTTTTTTGATAAGTTGTTGTGTGGTGCTTGGGAATGACAAAGTGATTTGTCGAGCTTGGAAGATATTTTCATTGAGGAGCTTAGAAGCTAGGTTCAATTGCAAGCTGCATTGTCGAGCTTGGAAGATATTTTCAGTTGCAAACTGCATTGTCAAGCTTAAAAAATATTTTCAGTTGCAAACTACATTGTCAAGCTTGGTAGATATTTTGAGAGAATATATAGTAATAAACCATGGTTGAGATGGAAAATGACCAAAATGCCCCAACTCTTGCTTTTTTATAAATAGCAACCCATTCTCTTCTAAATTTTTCCGAATTTGCAAGTATTTCAAGAGCTTAAGAAGCTAATATAATCTTTAGAGAGAGTTCTTATGAGTTAAAGTGTTGAAGCCTTGCAAAGAAATATTTAAAGCTTGCAACTTCAAGAGGTAATCATCTTAGTAGTTATAATGTTCGATTTCAATTCGTAGTTATAGCTAAATATGCATTTTACAAGCAGTTATAATGCCCAAATTATTTTATGTATATAGTACAAAATCCTATTTACCAGCAATTATAATGTCCGATTTATTTTTCTTATAAAGTTGAAAATATACTTTTATAAGCAGTTAGTATGTCCGATTTTCTTCAAGTATTTAGTAAGAATATTCATTTTATAAACAGTTATAATGCTAAAATTATAATGCCCGATTTATTTCAAATATAATAGTCGAATATTCATTTTCTAAGTAGTTATAATGCTCAATTTATTTTAAATATAGTTGATGAATATTCATTTTATATATAGTTATAATGCTGAAATTATTTGCTGTATAGTAGAAGGAGTCTTATTTATAAGCGGTTATAATACCCGAAATAAAACTTAAAAGATTTAATCGTTAAACGCTTATTTGTTTACATGGACTTATAATCGTGTAGAATTTACGACGAACGTTTAGACCGTTATATTTATCTTTAAAAAATATACGAGGCAAGTCTTCTATTCCTTTAAACTATGTGCAAGTCTAACGCTTATTATTGGTATAAATAGATATAAATAGACTACGTGACGCCGATAGACCGCGTCAACTAGACGAACTACGCACCAGCAAGTCTCCAAACCTTGTTACCTTTATATAACTCTTATACATCTTGCTATCAATTATTGTGAAGTTATTGCTTCTTGATTCAGCATAACTTAAGAAATAAATCATTATTCATATATTGTTTATCAGAGCATAAATTGTTGTGTCAAGCCAAATTGTTTGGTACGACATCTTATACTGAGTATACAAACACCCTTTTTAAGGGATGTTATTGTCGATAATATATTGACATCAAGTGCAGTTGGGCACGATTAGGATGGTATGCATACTCCTAGGATATCGAATAGGCTGATCGCCTATAAGATATCTGAACAAAGCTGTTCTAAGTCATTGAAGACTGACATAACTAGTTAAAACACATGGTTCATGTACTGAACCCTCAGTTAGGAAAAATTGTTGAAATCAAACACATTGTGTTTACATTTTTGAATAAACTTGTTGAGCTTCAAATAAAAAAAATTTTGAAGCTGCTTAGTCGTGCTTACATTGACAAAATGATTTGTCGTGCTTTTCACGATTTCTCCAAGAAGCATCCCGGCAAATCAGTTTTTTTGATAAGTTCTTGTGTGATGCTTGGGAATGACAAAGTGATTTGTCGAGCTTGGAAGATATTTTCATTGAGGAGCTTAGAAGATAGGTTCAATTGCAAGCTGCATTGTCGAGCTTGGAAGATATTTTCAGTTGCAAACTGTATTGTCAAGCTTAAAAGATATTTTCAGTTGCAAGCTACATTGTCAAGCTTGGTAGATATTTTGAGAGAATATATAGTAATAAACCATGGTTGAGATGGAAAATGACCAAAATGCCCCAACTCTTGGTTTTCTATAAATAGCAACCCATTCTCTTCTAAATTTTTCCGAATTTGTAAGTATTTCAAGAGCTTAAGAAGCTAATATAATCTTTAGAGAGAGTTCTTATGAGTTAAAGTGTTGAAGCCTTGCAAAGAAATATTTAAAGCTTGCAACTTCAAGAGGTAATCATCTTAGTAGTTATAATGTTCGATTTCAATTCGTAGTTATAGCTAAATATGCATTTTACAAGCAGTTATAATGCCCAAATTATTTTATGTATAGAGTACAAAATCCTATTTACCAGCAATTATAATGTCCGATTTATTTTTCTTATAAAGTTGAAAATATACTTTTATAAGCAGTTAGTATGTCCGATTTTCTTCAAGTATTTAGTAAGAATATTCATTTTATAAACAGTTATAATGCTAAAATTATAATGCCCGATTTATTTCAAATATAATAGCCGAATATTCATTTTCTAAGTAGTTATAATGCTCAATTTATTTTAAATATAGTTGATGAATATTCATTTTATATATAGTTATAATGCTGAAATTATTTGTTGTATAGTAGAAGGAGTCTTATTTATAAGCGGTTATAATACCCGAAATAAAACTTAAAAGATTTAATCGTTAAACGCTTATAAAACCCTGAAGTTTTTAAAGGCACGGGTATAATTATTCTAGTCATATTTCATATATGAATTTTAGGTATAATTTTTTTTATTATTTAGTTTCATTGGCTATTGTGACATATGTATATTTTATATATGAGTACAAGATAAGATTTTGTGGGATGGAATCCTAGAATAATTGGGATGATATTATTAATTAGCTTACAGGTTATTAAAATAATTTAAAGGGGTTAAAATTATTTTAACTCTAGAACCTTAAGTTAATTATAATATTGCCTATATTATTTAACGAAGTTATTTATATTTATTTTGGAGGATTACTCATTATTTTATGGGTTATTAAAATAATTTAAGGGATTAAATTATTTTAATATTTAAACCCTAGATTAATTATATTATATTTTATCTTATAGGTTATTAAAATAATTTAGTAATATAAATTATTTTAATATTGTACCTTAGCGATAAATAATACAATCCCTTATTTAGTGTTTGGTATATTGGATTGTGAAAAAGGGGGTTTTAACTTCTCACTTAATGGGTAATTATATTTAATAATACTCATGAGGGATTTATATTAAACCAAAAGAGAAGTTATTGCTCTGCCAAACACAGCCTTAAGCCTTTTTTGTTTTCCCCTCATATCCGATTAAAGCAAGAAATGGCTAAGGTTAGTTTAGCAGCTGGTGATTCATGAGAGGTCTAAGCAGGAGCTGGCGAGATTGAGAGAAATCATGAATAAACTTTTGCTTCTACCGAATGAGAAGATAGTTTATATACAAAGGAGAGAGAGAGAGACTCAACTGAAACTCCTGAGTTGGGACTCGGCTGTTTCGTGTGGAAAGGGGCTGGAAATTGTTGATTCGTGTGGGAAGAAGAAGGAAAGATTTGGAGTTGCTGTATTAAGAATCGAAGTTGCTTCAGGTATGTTGAATTTGTAGTTGAGGTTCGAAATTTAACAATTCTTAATTTAGGGCTCAAATTGGTATTAGTTGTTAAAGATTCAATTCGGTAATTGTGGAACCTATTTTTGCTTTGTGATTGAGTTAAGGAATTGTAGCTTTAAGTTAGGGCTTTTAACCTCAAACGGTTTCTATAATTTGGGGATTTTCGATTGGAACATTGATTTTCAGTAATGGTGGGATTTTTGGTTGATTTAAGGTTATTGTTGTAAAAGTCCTATAATTTCTGGGTATTGATAAATATGATATTTAGACTGTTATAATTGATTAACTTGACAGATGTTGGCTATTGAATGTTGTACTTGAACAGTCGATAGGAATTGTGTTGTTTCAAACATATTGTATTCATTTTATTTCATCTGCTAATTGGGAATTCTGTGATAAAGAAAAATTGATGGTATACTAGAGTATTGATTTAGCAATGGTAATTCAAATCATGGATATATATTGGGTATTTAGTTAATCAATTAACTTGTATACATGAATGGTAGTATAAACCCGTGGCTATAATTGATACTTGAGCAGTATAGCTGTCAAGTTATGCTTTATTAAATTGACAGAGAAATTTGATTGGGAAGTAGTAATATTTTGTGTTTAGAGTTTCACCCAATTGATTTCTATTAACTAGGGAGTTTTGATTAAAGCAGTGGGTTTTGATAATGGTAGTATTACTGTTGCTATAAAACTGTTGTGGTAGAGTGTTATTATTTCTGGATATTATTATATTTGATACTCAGACTGTTATAATTAAGTAGCTTATCAATGGCTTATTTCTTACAAAAGTTCAACCACTGAATTATAAATAGATTTTATTTTTTTAAAACAAAAACTTCTATGCGGACTGAGATTTGGAGGGAGTTTAGTATGCTCAATTATAATCGGTTATCTAATCTTTGTTATTAACAAATGAGTTCATACAAAGTTGGTATATTGTTTATTTTAATAATTCATCAATCTTTATATGTGGATAATGGTATAAATCAGTTGGTATGATGAGATTTTGAGTAGTATGTCAGTCAAGACATGCTCTATTATATTGGCTTTGTACTTAATATATTGTTTAAAGGAATTCCTTGTATGTTTTGTGATGTGAATTAATTGTTATGGACTGAGGTAGAACCATGGAGATTAGTTGTTGTTGTGCGGAGTAACAAAGGTGGTGGAGATGGAATTTAAAAGCGTAAACCAAACCCTTAAAACTCAGTCCATAACAATAACGCGCGCAATATATTCGTATAATGGCCTAAAAGAACCATTTTTGGCTTAAAACCCAAAATATGGCAAAGTCGAAACCCAAGTTGAGTTCGTATATTCGAACTAATACTAATTTAATATCTATGTGGAATTAAACCGTGACGAAACGTGTTTTAAGCGAAAAAAATGAAAACTTAATAATTAGTGCGCGCGCCTATGTTTGACGTGCTATTCGGGCTGAGTATCGGACGTACGTGTTAGGAATTATAAATTATAAGTTAGCTACGTGGCAAAGGGGGGGCTGTTGTGTGTGCACCAGCTGCGTGCACAGCAATGTGCAGCAGCTGCGTGCACAGCAATGTGCAGCAGCTGCAACACAACAGTAGCGAGTAGGTGCTAGCAGCAGTGTGCAACATCATGCATACCTAGCAGCCATCGCACACAGTATGCATCGAACCAACAGCAACAGTCGCTATAGGGCCAGCTTGGTGATTATGGTAAACAAGTTAATCGCGTAGTCTGTTTATTTGTTACAACTGTTGTAGTAGTTTATACGTAATTACATCACCTATAACATACCAAGAGGTGTAGTGATTGAACTAGTAAACCAAGAAATGAAATTTCACAAAGTAAGGAACAGGGACAAAGGGGCTGCTGCCTAATAGCAACAGTAGGCAGCAGCAAATCGCGGATTTAGCGGCTTGAGATAGACTATGTTAACCTCATGATATAGTTGGAGAATTTAACCATAAAGTTTAGTTTAGGAATTTTCAAAATAAACAAGTATATAAAATCTATAATAGATTTACAATTCTATATAATTGAATTGAAAGCATGGGTGTAATGTATCTAGGGGACTGTTTTGACAATATGTTGAAGCATGTTGGTTTTTAACGCATTAACTTATAAAAGTGAATCTATTAATCGATTTGGCAGCTATAATTTCCCTGTTTTACCTATAACTACACCCAATACACAAAATAAGCTACGAATTCATCTTGGATATCTAAGTTAATTATAAAAGAATGTAATACTCTTATATTTAAATTACAAGTGGCGTATAAGTTGAAATTACATAGTATTCATGTATTAAGATAACGTCAAAGTTTATTAAAACGATTAATAACTATCGTCGTGATTAATAGAATAAGTTTTTTGAAAAAGTTGTAAGAATTTTCAAAAACAACACAAATGAAAACTAGTTGATTGGTTTTCAAGTGTTAAGCTTATAAACCTTAGAAATTCTAATATTTAGAATTTCTAAATGAACAACTTACTTTCTTTAAAATGTTCTAGTAAGTAGAGTAATAGAATACTCTTAGCCTTATCAAACCCAAAGTTAGACAATAAAGGGTTAGGTCATAACATGGATAAGATATTTGAAAAATGTGTTTATATATATATATATCCATAATATATTTATGCGATATTCACTCCTATACTTTGATCGCTATAATATATAGTTAACCTACTTCATATATCTATATATATATGTGTGTAGGATCTACAGGGTCAAAATAGCAGAGTTTTGTCAGTACTTGAACAACAGGCAAGTATCTAAACACCAATTCTTTCTAAGTCAGTCAAGTAAGTTGACTTGATCATATTAAGGTAAGTTATGTTTTCATACATAAAGTGATAAAAAGGAATTAAATCCTTTTTATTCCAATCAGCTTCACATGATTGGTAAGATTTTTATTTTGCATATTATAATGATATCTGATATGCATGAACAGTTTACAGAAGGTCCAAGCCAATTGTTTGGGCTGGACTAAACTTATAACATTTCTATTCTTTTATCGAAATGTTATTGTTGTTCAACTATATTAATTATGGTTTGAATTCTAAGCTGAGTATGAACAATTTCCGATATAGGAATATATTTTTGAAATCCGCTTTAAGGGCGGTACAGACTTGTAGCACAATATGAGTGTGAGAAGTGAACCTAATGGTGTTTCACGATTAGCAGTGTTGATCAACGCAGGGCATATCGGGCTGATCACCCACCATGGCCGTAAGTTCAGACGGTTCGCAAAAAAACTTTGCCTGGAACCTTTTCAATAAAATTGAAACTATTGTTCATAGTTTGTATAACTACTCAACATATTCTCTAATGATAGTTATCATAAGTTGATTTCAGTTCATGTTACTTAACAACTCATTCTACTGTTGAAGTAGACTCCACTGAAGACATTTATTCTTTCATACGTTATGATCATATATTACTTGTTGAGCACCTTTATGCTCATTCTTGCTTTGTTTATAAATGTTTTCAGTGTACCCGAAATATACTACAGGGTCAGCAGAAAACAAAGGCAAAGGGAAGGCCGTAGACTAAAATTTGTTGCTCCCTTTAATAGATAGTTAAATGTTTGTATTTATTTAACTATCATGTTAAGTAGTTAAGGTTATGTATCTTGGGGTTGACAACTCTGATGTAATACTTTTGGACAAGTTTAGAATTTACTTTTAGTCATGCTTTGGATATCGTGAGCACTAAATAAGGGTTGCAAGTACCTGAATTTGGGGGCGTCACATGCTTATTTGTTTACATGGACTTATAATCGTGTAGAATTTACGACGAACGTTTAGACCGTTATATTTATCTTTAAAAAATATACGAGGCAAATCTTCTATTCCTTTAAACTATGTGCAAGCCTAACGCTTATTATTGGTATAAATAGATATAAATAGACTACGTGACACCGATAGACCGCGTCAACTAGACAAACTACGCACCAGCAAGTCTCCAAACCTTGTTACCTTTATGTAACTCTTATACATCTTGCTATCAATTATTGTGAAGTTATTGCTTCTTGATTCAGCATAACTTAAGAAATAAATTATTATTCATATATTGTTTATCAGAGCATAAATTGTTGTGTCAAGCCAAATTGTTTGGTACGACATCTTATACTGAGTATACAAACACCCTTTTTAAGGGATGTTATTGTCGATAATATATTGACATCAAGTGCAGTTGGGCACGATTAGGATGGTATGTATACTCTTAGGATATCGAATAGGCTGATCGCCTATAAGATATCTGAACAAAGCTGTTCTAAGTCATTGAAGACTGACATAACTAGTTAAAACACATGGTTCATGTACTGAACCCTCAGTTAGGCAAAATTGTTGAAATCAAACACATTGTGTTTACATTTTTGAATAAACTTGTTGAGCATTTTGTAGCTCATCTTTGCATAAAACTTTTCTTTGCAGTTTTAGATGGTAGTCCCGGAACTTCAGGGACGAACAATGGAAAGAGGCAATGTTAATTAGTATTATCTTACTGTTTTAATAAATCCAAGTCTTATGAGACTTTGTTGTAATAAGAACATGGTACTGAGAATGATGTAATAAAATCTAAGGTTATAAAATATATATTTTGTTATATCGATTTTGTTGTATTTACATTCTTAGATAAGTTAGAAAGTAGCATTTGATTTAGTACAGTATTCATATGAACTATACATCTGAATGAGGGTATTTAAATGATATTGGGAGTTTTGTAAGCACTGATGTTATACTTAATGAGTGACAGTAAGGTGCCACCTTTATCGGAATGCGTCCCTCGGTTCCAAGAATAATTTTATCATTAATACTGTGAATGTCAAATAGATAGGAACTATCGATATGAAAGAGATATCCATAAGATATGAATCTATACATCCAAGTGAAGGTATCCAGATTAACTTGCGGATCAAAAGCAGCTGAAGCTTGGAGAAGCTTCGACTTTCGATCTAGGTTTGTTCATGATTGAAATTAATTTTTTTGAAAGTCAAAATTTTACTTGGGTATTGGATACCGGCTGTGGTTCTCACATATATAATAATATGGAGTGACTAAGCAAAAGTAGAAAGATGAACAAGGATGAAATCATCCTGCATTAGCTGTAGGAACTTATTGTTTAGCACTGTCTACGGGCAAGTCCATTAGTTTAACTAATTGTTATTATGTTCCAACACTTATAAGAAATATTATTTCAATTTCTGTATTGGGTATGGATGGTTTTGATATTATAATAAAGAACAACAGTTGTTCTATTTATAATAAAAATATTTTATATGGTGTTGACAAATTACCGAATGGACATTATGTACTTGAATTGCATGAAAATATACTTCAAATTGAACAAACTAAGAAAAGAAAAAGAGATGATGTTAATTATATCTTTATGTGGCACTATAGACTCGGTCATATCCATGAAACAAGATTAACCAAGTTGCATAAAGATGAATTTTTAGAGCTATCTGATTTCGAATCATATCCAACTTGTGAATCTTGTCTCATGGGTAAGATGACTAAATCTCCTTTTAGTGGAAAAGGAGAAAGAGTTAAAGAATTGTTAGCATTAGTACACATAGACGTATGTGGACCTATGACAATGACTGCACAAGGAGGGTATTCTTATTTTATTACTTTCACTGATGATCATTCAAGATTTGGATATGTGTATTTGATGAAATACAAATCTGAATCGTGAAAAAGTTTAAAGAGTTTAGAAGTGAAGTAGAGAAGCAATCTGCCAAGAGTAATAAGATTCTTTAATCAGATCGAGGAGGGAAATACTTAACCAATGAGTTTCTCAGTTGTCTCAAAAAAATGGTATAATCTCACAATGGACTCCACCAGAGACGCCATAGTTGAATGGTGTATCTGAAAGGAGAAATCGAATATTGTTGGATATGGTTCGTTCCATGATAAGTTTTACCGACCTTCCAGTATCCTTCTGGGGTTATGCCCTAGAAACGGCTACATACCTACTTAACAAGGTACCTACCAAAGACCCCATATGAGTTACGGACATGGAGGAAACCAAATCTTAAGTATGTTAAGACTTGGGGTTGTCCAGCTTACGTTAAAAGGTTTGAGCATGATAAGCTAAAGACTAGATCCAACAAGTGTAGATTTGTGGGATACCCTAAAAAAACTGTAGGGTATTATTTCTATCATCCTACTGATCAAAAGGTGTTTGTTGCGAAACATGCTGCCTTTTTGGAAAAGGAGTTTATCCTTTAAGGGGTTAGTGGGAGTAAGATATATCTTGAATAAGTTTAAGAACCACAAAATACTACGAATCAAAGTAAGGTACCTGACCAAGTAGAAGAACCTACTATACCACAACCTATTCATAAATCTGAAAGAGTACCGAAGATATTTGAAGGGTATGGATTCATCATAGAGGATGATGATGAGGTATGCATCATAGATGATGATGATCCATTGACTTACAAAAAGACTATGAGTAGTAAAGACTCAGAGAAATAGCTAGAACCCATGAAATCCGAGATGAACTCCATGTATGAAAACCAAGTATGGACTTTGGTTTCACCACCTGAAGGCATTAAGCCTATTAGGTAGAAATGGGTCTTTAAGAGAAAGACTGGACCGACGGCAAGGTAGAGACCTATAAGGCCCGACTAGTTGCAAAAGGTTTCAAACAAAGACAATGTGTTGACTATGATGCAACCTTCTCACCAGTAGCTGTGCTCAAGTACATTCGAATTTTGCTTGCAATTGCAGCTTATTATGACTATGAAATCTGGCAAATGGATGTAAAGATAGCCTTTCTCAATGGAGAGCTTGAGAAAAATGTATATATGATACAGCTAGAAGGTTTTGTTTCAACGATTGGAACAAATTAAGGCTGTAAACTACAACGATCCATTTATAGATTGAAGCAAATTTCTCGAAGATGGAACATCCGTTTTGATGAGATAATTAAAGGATTTGATTTTATCAAAAATGAGGATGAACCTTGTGTGTACAAGAAGGTTAGTAGGAGTGCTATTTCATTCCTAGTATTATATGTTGACCATATATTACTGATAGAAAATGATGTTCCTATGCTACAGTCAATCAAAATTTTGTTATCTAAACACTTCTCCATGAAGGACTTGGGTGAAGCATCTTATATTTTGGGGACAAACATCTATAGAGATAGATCTAAAAGGATACTTGGCTTGGCCCCAGGAAAGTACATTGACTCGATGCTAAAGAAGTTTAACATGAAAGAATCCAAGAGAGGTCTCATGCCGATGAACTATGGAATACATCTCTCCAAGAAACAGGCCCCAAAAACACCTAATGAGAGAGACCGTATGAGTAAGATTCCTTATGCTTCAGTAATAGGATCTATCATGTACGGTATGATATGTAGTAGACCAAATGTCGCTCATGCACTTAGTGTAACAAGCATATATCAGTCGAATCCAGGAAAAGAGCACTAGAAGGTAGTGAAAAATATCTTAAAGTACTTAAGAAGAACTAAGGATGTATTTCTTGTCTACGATGGGTCTGAATTGAAACGAGAGGGCTATACAGACTCAAGTTTTTTAAACGGACCAAGATGACAGTAAATCCGTTTTAGGGTATGTGTTTACCTTAAACGGTGGCGCAGTGAGTTGGAAAAGTTCTAAGCAGCAAATAGTTACTAATTCAGTGACAGAGGCAGAGTACATAGCTGTAAGTGAAGCTGCAAAGGAAGCTGTTTGGACGAAAAAGTTCATACTGAACTTGGAGTGATTCCTAGCATTAGAAGAGTCGTACCTTTATTCTGTGACAACATTGGACTGTTGCGCAGGCTAAGGAACCCAAGTCTCATCAGAAATTCAAACACGTATTGTGGCAGTTTCATTTGATTAGAGAGATTATTAAAAGAGGAGACGTCACCCTGAAGCGTGTGGACTATCAAGATAACATTGCAGATCCATTTACTAAAGCTTTAACCCAATAGCAGTTTGATCGTCACTTAGAGAAAATGGGTATTAGATACCATGGCGATTGGCTTTAGTGCAAGTGGGAGATTGAAAGTAGTATGCACACAAGTCAATCATATTTGATATGATGCAGCATATACTTTGTAATCTTATTCATTTATTAATAAAAGAATTGATTTATTAAAGGCATTTTACTTTATCTAGATAGTGTTGTTATTTAATATGTGATAAACTTATAGTTTTAAACAATGTTTTTATAATCATGATGATGATCATGCTAATGAGATCTAAATTCTTAGAAAGCTTAAAACTAAAATCTTTCCTAATCGTTGGATTACTAAAAGGGAATTAGTGAATCCGGATAGATTAGTACATACTTTGCTTGCTCTTAGGAATTAAGAGGATGATTGATCTCATAATCATTTGTGTGGAGACACTAAAGCAAGTATGTAGGTGTTTATTGGAGAATAAGTTCACTGAACGTGACTCGATAAGGAATACCTAATGGAGTTTTACTTGTCTGTCAATAGGAATTTCTCTAGTGATAGTAGTACAAGTGATCCTTGAACTTGAGATCATCATAGTATATTGTGTATGATAAGTTATACTTTGACATGTACCTTAAGACCTTTAGGGTATATCAAAGGATATGCTTGGATATAATAAGTTGTACATGCAGATAGGTGAATAATCAACAAAAAATCTACTACTCTAGTAAAAGATAAGAATGTCCTATGTGATTCGATAAATGACAATTCAGTAGTCCTTGGCCAAGGCAAAATGAAATTGGAAAGGAGTTTCTAATTTGCATTATTCAGAGTTGTGCATTTGAGAATCAAAATGAATATAATTAAATAAAATAAAACTTGACAGTAATTCCATATCTTATATTTAATTGGGACATTGTATGGTAGAAGGATTGAATTGTACGGTAACTATTCACTGAAAGGTTTTTTTGTGATTAATGTTGAAATCTCTATTATCTGAAAAGTCGTTGATCGCTAAGGAGGCTTACCCTTATTGTAGAATAAATATTATTTATTTAAATAAATTAAATTGTTTAATTTATTTATTTATTTAAAAAAGATTAAAATTGTTCTAATTGATTTATTCACAACCAGTTTAATATGGAGAACCTAAAGAGTCACACTGTAAAAGAAAAATATTTATTTAAATAGTAAATGGCATAATCGTAATAATGAATTAAGTGTATTTAATTTAATCTATGGAGGTAGAATAAATTAAATAGCTTAATATTTATTATTTAATATTTTGAAAATATTAAATATAAATTACTAAGAGGAGTTTTATTATTATTATTACTATTATTATTATTTAATTCCTAAAAGGGTTTGGGAATTAATTAATAAAACTACTCTCATAAATTCCTAATTAGATTAGGAGTTTAATTAATTAAAGGAGTTTAATTAGAATAAAAACTCTAATCCTAAATAGTTTAAGAGGGTTCCCTATATCTATAAATAAGAGGAGTCTTATTATGATTTAGGATTACACACACTTCCATTAGAATTGTGGAGAGTACTAACAATTTCTATAGAGAAAAAAACTAGGGTTTTGGCAATACCTATCTTCTTGAACAAGTATTATTTCTTGGTGGATCACCTCTAGAGGCTAAACACTTGGGTAGCTAATGTTGATCAAAGGAAGGAATTTAATCGGTGAAATTCAAGGAGAACGCGAAAGAATTGGAGTTAAACTTGTACCTGAGGAAGCTAGAATTCTACAAGGGTATAATTCTTATTATCTATCTCTTTTGTTTAATTAATGATTGCGCATAAAAAAAGATCATGGTGATAGTTTGTATAAAATTTTAAAATCTAATTGTATCGCGCTTAGCGCTTTCACTTTATTTAAGTAATTTGATTGCATGTTCGCGTTATATACAAACCTAACACAATTAAGCTAAATTAAAGTAAATACGAATAAAATATATACAAATGATCTACAAATGAATAAAATATGTACAAATGATCTATAAAACTAACTCAAACTAGTACTAGCCCCAGTGTGAGGAGGATCATCTAGCGGGGGTCGACAGTGCTGCTCTAGTGTATGAAAATCGTCGTCGTCATCCCCCCGCTCGCGATCGGTATCGCTAGCCGGCTTGGCATCACCAGCCTGCTCGACATCGCCATCCTGTTGATACAATTAAAATAAAACTCATTAGTCCGTATGAGAGAATTAAAAAGACAGCTAAATAAAAATTAAATAACATGCAGAGTAATTAACTTAAAGTATATAGAATACCTGAGTAGTCGGGGGCTGACTCCCTATCAGACCAAAAGCTTCTAACGGTAAGGTAATCACCAATAGGAGCACCTCGTCGCGTATCGCAACGAATTGCTTCTGTAGGATATCTATATTCTCGACGGTGGCCCCTGATGCAGCTGGTGAAGGTGAGCACGACTAGAAAACTACTAATGACGGATAACCGGATCCGTACTAAACGTCTCCGACACTACCGCTATGACCCTCTGGAATAGCTTATCGTCTAAGCAAGTGCTCGTATGAGATAGTCCAATAGGTGCTCTCGGATGCTGGCGTTGGTTAGAGCCTGTGAAAATAAATATAACATTACTAATAATAATTTATATTATTTTATAAATTAATATATAACGAGAAACATTAGAAATATTATTACTTCCAGTTAGTGTATACGCGGGTATCCTTGACAGGCCCAACACTCGATACCTGCTGGTACTGCTAGTAGAGGGATCTTGACACGCGACCTATAGTCTCAGCTCCTCATCCCGAGATAATTCAATCTCGGGCAAAGGGATGGTGGAATCTAACGGCTCAGAATCCCCCCAAGCATCCCGTAACTTAGTTACACTCTGGTCCCGAAGATTTTGAAATTGGTCCTGTAATTTATTTTGTATATGTGAGTTAATTAAATCATTTTATTTACTACCTAATATTAATAATTACTAAAAATTGAGATTAGTTTTACTCATATAGCTAATGTTACGGGAGACATGACAGAGTCTTTAGGCGTGTGGGCTCTATCCCAAAGAAAGGTTGACACTTGTGTCTGTGCAGAACATTGTTGCCTATTTAACCTTTGTTTGACTTGTTTTGTAAGGAAAACCCTGACTTTTCTTGCTGTCATACATCCTCGCCACTTCTCAATGTAATTGCACTTACATTCTCCCTTGGATTGATAACTGTCTGTGAGGGTAACCTCCTTGAGCCTTGAGAATCCAATCTACCAACTGTTGTAGCAAGCTGACTAACTTGATTCTCCAACTGGTGTATGGAAGTCTTTGTTTCCTGCTGGAACTATTATGCTTGGGTCATAAAGGCTTTAAACATATCCTCAAGAGATGGTTTAGGACTGGAAGGAACTGCTTGTTCATGTTGGTACTGCTGTAACATCTGTTGAAAATCAGGCTGCATATTATCTCCACAGCTCAAATTGGGATGATCTCTCCATCCTAGATTATAAGTGTCATATTGATGGTGATATAGTGCTAGAAATGTCCCCACAGCATTGACTTGATGAACAATTACATCCTCTTGCAGTGTTGGACAATCATCTGTATTATACCCTGACTGTAAACAAACTCCACATACTCTTGCTTTTTGCATGTTCCCCGCAACCATTTGTCAAACCAAAACAGTTAAATCAAATATTTGTTGCCCGATATGATCAGTGTTTACCTCATTCACCCTTATATGATTCATCCTGGTTCCATAATACTAAGAGTTAGCTGTCATATTTGCAATTAAATTCCTTGCAGCTTCTGGTGTTTTATCTACTAGTGCTCCTCCACTGGCTGCGTCAATCATACTCCTATCAATTGGCAACAGTCCCTCATAGAAGTATTGGATCAAGTGTTGGTCATCTATTTGGTGAGGTAGACAGCTGGAACATAATTTCTTAAACTTTTCCCAGTACTCATAAAGAGTTTCTCCATTGAACTGCCTGATTCCACATATCTCCTTCCTTATGTTGGCAACTCTTGAAGCAGGAAAGTACTTCTCCAAGAATAGCTTTTGCATATCAGTCCATGATTGAATTGCTCCTGAAGGTAGATAGTATAACCAGTCCTTTGCCAGATCTGCTAATGAGAATGGAAAAACTCTAAGCTTGATTTGTTCCTCTGTCACTCCTTGTGGCTTCATGGTTGAACACACCCATGGAATTCCTTCAGATGCTTGTATTTATCTTCACCTATAAGACCACGAAAAGTAGGCAAGAGATGAATTAGTCCAAATTTTAATTCAATGCAACATCTAAAGAAGGATATTCAATACACAAGGATGGTTGATTAAGATCAGGATTAGCTAGCTCTTTCAAAGTCCTATTGTTGGGAGTAGCCATCTCTATTTCTTCTTCCGATTCAGTAGATGAATTATTTGACAGAAATTCAATTGCTATGTTGAGGCTAGGTGATAGAATAAAAATTTCTTTTGGATCTGTAGTTGTGCTTTTGGCTCTACAATTCTCTTTTCTCACCCTCCTTGCTGGGTTTTTTTCTATCTCTAGATCAAATTTCAATTCAATAGAGTGAGAGGATTGAGTTAAAAAAATAAAATAAAATAAAAGAAACAAAGAATAAATCAAAACAGATAATTACTCCCCGGCAACGACGCCAAAATTTGGGAAGCTGTCGTTAAGCAATCCAAAAATAAACCTCACTTTTACTCTACAAATTTAAATAATAAGCACAATAGCAAGTAAGGATCGATCCCACATAGAATGATATTTCTTTGAATTTATTCTAATGTTTCTAACTAAAAATAATAAATAAAGAATTGGGGGTTTTGAATTATAATTAACTAAAGAAAACAAAGTTAAAATAATAAAGATAATCAAATAAATTAAAACTTCAGTTCTTCAGTTCAGTTTTACCAATTTACAGCAACAGTGTAATCAAGTTAACATTATTTCTCCCTTCCATAAGATTAATAGCCCTAGGTAACAACAACCACTGCTACCCGAAATTCCCCTTAGATTATCACTTAATGAAACAAGCTCTTCACAAGATTCTAACCATTATACAACCTAGAATAAGCTCTCTAAATTTAATATAACAGCAGCATTAAGAACTAAGGAATTAGACTATTCCAAGCAACAAACACATCACTTCGGTTTGTTTAACATGTCTTCTGATAACCATAGCAATAAACCAAAAGCTTGACCACAATCAGTATTATTAACTGCTACCTGTGACTAGGAATAATATTAATTATGTAATACTCTTCCTTAATCTAGCAGATGATATTAATCAGATTAATCTAACTGGTCATCAAATCAATCAGATAAAATAACATATAAACAGTTAAAACAGATTATCAGAATAAATCTCATATACGAAGGAATCAATAACGAAACTCAATTATACTATTAACTGAAAATAAGGTTCCACATCCCCTTAGAACTAAATAAAAATAAACTAAGCTAACATGCTGATAAACTAAGAAAATATAATCTAGGATGATGATCCAGGATGTCCTAAGATGTTCTCAACTGATTACAAGTTAAAGGTATTTATAGATACTTTGAAACCATAGAAGAATTCTAATCCAATTCTATTTTGGAAGTCTTCACTTTGCAGATATGGTAGGATTCTAAATCCTTTTCAATCTCTGAAACCCAGCTTTAAGTGACTTCCTTATCAATCTAGAATTTAGTTTCCAAATCCAAGCCTTCCTCAGTTTCTTTTTTTCAGTTCGGCATCAGTTTCCATATTTATCTTCACTCAGATTCCATACTAGACTCTACTTCCATAATCAGAGATACTTTCCATGTAAGATTATAAATCCATCTCCAAATCCTCGTACGAATCGAACTCTAGCACTCCAGCAATCCAAATCCTGCTCAGAATAGGAATCCTGCAAAGTCGACCAGAATCGTAGAGTAACACTCTTTCAATAATCATAGTGTAAAGAAACGTAGAGTGAAATTCTGCATTATTGCTTCGTAGGGTAACCATGCAATCGTAGAGTTCTCTCGCAATCGTAAAGTAGACTTAGGACAATTGTCGAGTAAACAGCACCATCATAGAGTGACTCTCATCGGTCATAAAGTAACTTCGCCGCTGGACTGAAAACGTAGAGTGTTGTGTCTGTTCGTAGAGTGAATCTCGCAATCGTAGAGTGTAACTAGGAATCGTCGAACAACTCCGCCTAGCCTTCCTGCAATCGTAGAGCTGCCAGATTGCACCCTAACACTACGAACGTAAAGCCCTCACTCAGCGATCGTAGAGTATTCTATAAAACAACATAAAACTTGACATTAAACCCATATTTTGCAAACTCATTCAAATTTTTGATAAAATCTATAAATACCTTAATTAAGCTCATAAACACAGAAAACATATAATAATACTAAGCATAAAGGAACTTAAAATATAGAATATTTTTCACTTATCAATAAGTGATGACATTATATAAATATAGAATTTTCATATCCTATAAACAATTAAGTAAACAAAAGGTAAACTCCAAAACGATGGAAATTTACTAGTTGATGACGATGACCCGCCCTGGGAGCCGTTGATAGATCCTGTACGGCTACCACCGCGACGACCTCCACCGCTATGTCTAGCCATAAGTGTACTACTGAAATAACCAACATTAAGTAAGTAATTTACAGTTAATTTATCTTAATAACTGTTATTATTAGTAAATTATTTAAAAACAACAATAAGTTTAGACTTAGTACATCGTCAAACCCGTCAAAATCAAAATCAACTTCATCCTCGGATTCTGTCTCTTCCTCTTCCGTATCAGTTTCTTCGTCGTTATCATCTTGTACGATGATATAGTCACTGACAACCACATCTTCCTCGACTTCCTTATCATCGGCTACGTCAACGATATCATCTACCAGTACATCGTCATTATTTAGCACTACATGGTTGGGATTGCTAACTTTTTCTTGTAACGGGTCATCCGTTCTAGACAGATTAATACCATTAAATGTCCGAGTCTTAGTTGTGATAACTGTATACCAAAGGCTTCTAGAATTTACGACATTAGGGGCGTAGTACACTTGAGTCTCTTGGCTGGCTAACACAAATACATCATCAGACAGTAGCTTTGACTTTATATCTACTGTGACAATTCTATTACGATCAACTTTAACACCCTTTTTCGATATTAAACCAGCGATACTTAAATGTAACAATCTTTTGACTCCCGGGATAATTGAGCACAACCACTTCCTCTAATCGTCCATAGTAATTGGACTCAGAATCTTGGTAACAGCTTCCCAACACGACGATGCCAGAATTGACTGATGTCAGTTCATTCAAGTCATCAACCTTGAATTTATACCCATTAATGATGCAGCCGAGAAATGAATTAATAAGTTTGTATGGACCTGAAATAACATTTCTAAAATGCCCAGAAGCGTTATTGTCTTCAACCCTTCTCTTAAACCATTATTGAAAATTTTTAGTAATGAATGCTTCCAACTGTGCTACAGTTAGTTCCGGGTTAGAAGCATACGCTACCTCTTCGAATGAATTGAAATAATAATAATAGAGTTTAATTGTTGATTACGCTTCTGAATATTAAAGATTTGACAAATATATACTTGATGTATGATGATACTTCGGGCACATTTAGAAGCATGTATATAGATACAATCTTCAACTCTTTGTCGACAAAATGGTTTAGCCGGATAGGTTAATACAGCTAACTCATCAGCACGAGATTAGGGTCCGACGACCTCATTCCGACTTAAACGGTTGTACTTAGTTGAGACTACATCGTTAAAGTACAAGGATCAGAAGTTGACATGCTCTTCTTCCGTATAGCGTTCAACAATAAAACCCTCTACACGAGCTCTTTTTTTCACTTTTTGCTTTAATCGACATATATACTTGAAATACGATGATTGAATGGAATTAATTCTAACTATGAGAGATAAATATCATCAAAATTGCATAATGTAAATGATATTACCTCTCAAAATGATACACCCACCGATATTGCACCGGTCCTCCAAGCTTAAGTTCATATAGTAGATGAATAGGCAAATGCTCCATCGAGTCAAAGAACCCTAGAGGTAAGATCATTTCGAGCTTGCACATTGTCAACACTATATTATTCTCCATCTGCTTCATATCACTGTACCTTATAATCGTTGATCAACGATCTCGAAAGAAATTTGAAAGTTAGGTCAAGGTATCAACAAATTTCTTGGGTAGCATCTTACGAAATGCAATTAACATCAACTTTTGCATGAATACATGACAATCGTGACTTTTGAACCCAGTAATTTTCAACTTCTCAATCTTACTGCAACGAGATATGTTAGAAGCATATCCATCCAGGAGCTGCAATGCACTTACCCACTTGTAAATGTCTTCAACATGTTGCTTAGTAAGACAAAATGGAGCTTTTAGTTTTAAGTTGTTAGGTCAAAGCCACAATTCCCGCCTGATGTTCATTGCCTCCAAATCTTTACGTATTTTATCATTGTCTTTTATTTTACCACTCGCATCTAGCACGGTATAAAACAAGTTCTTGAATACATTCTTTTTTGTATGCATGATATCTATACAATGACGAACTGATAGTGTGACCAGTATGA
The DNA here is from genome assembly GCA_034770075.1 of Aralia elata. NCBI lineage: Eukaryota > Viridiplantae > Streptophyta > Magnoliopsida > Apiales > Araliaceae > Aralia > Aralia elata. The sequence goes on from CM068377.1 coordinate 32,942,950, forward strand.
CAACTCAAACCACATAGGCGAGTGTGCTCAGTTATAAGTTTTCTCGTACCCTATTATTCTCAACTTACCATGCTCATTCCCTAGCGATGAAAATGTCAAATTATTTAGCCAGTCCAATATCTCGATGCCCGACAAACATCCAACAACCCCCTTCTTCTCTGTCTTTATGTTGAACTGTGCATACATCTTTTTGTAATTGTGATCAGCTGGCAAAAATCTATGAATACATCCAAAGAAACTAGTTTTTCGCCCATGACGTAGGTGTGTGCCTTGCACATCCCCCATACAGACTGGACATGACAGCTTCCCGTGAGTCGACCAACCATTAATCATCCCAAGTATCGGAAAGTTAGTGATAGTCCACAACAAAACTGCAGTCATCATAAAATTTTGCTTGACCGATTTATCATAAGTCTGAACACCTGTCTTCCACAGCATCATAAGTTCATCGACTAATGGTCTAAGGTACACGTTTATGTCTTTTGTAAGAATTTTATCCTCCGGTATGAGTAAAGTCAAGAACAGATATTGATCCCTTATGCACATTAATGGTGGAAGATTGTAAACTACTATGATCCTTGGTCAAACAGAGTAGGGCTGGCTAAAATTATTAAATGGGTAAAAGCCATCCATAGCCATGCCAAGTCTGACATTCCTAACTTCCTCAGTAAATTTTAAAAAAAATTCATCAAACTTCTTCCATTCATCTCTATCTATAGGGTGAGTTAGCTCACCAGGCACAACGTACCTTGTTTTATGCCAACTCATATACTCAGCATTATGCAACGACGTGAATAAATGTTGCAATCTCAGCGTAAAAGGAAAGTACCCTAAGATCTTCTTAGGCACATGCTTCTTCCCCCCCCCCCCCCCACGTTTTGTCGTCTTGTACCGAGGTAAGTTACAGATATCACACCGCACCATATCTCTGCCATCCTCATAGTATAACATGTAATCCTGCTCACAAGCACCGATCTTCTCATACCCCAGATTCAACCCCTTTGCCATCTTTTTCACTTCATAGTAATTCGCAGGCAGAGTATGATCCTTAGGTAAGAACTCACTGATAATAACAAGCAAATCATTGAAACCTCTCTCACTGCAGTCATGCTCATTCTTGAAGTGTAAGAGCTTCGTTACTGCAGATAACCTAGTGTGTTTATCATTTCCAAGATACAATGGGAATCCCGATTCAAATAGCATCTTGCAAAATGTAGCGGCTGAATCATTTGGTTCTTATTGAGCACTGCTTGACGATTGTTCGTTTTCAGCCCAGTACGAATTGATAGAGCCATAAGCATCGACCAACATCTCCATGACATCATAGTTATCGGCGTATGAATCCCGTGAATTGGTTGGTCTACACCGTCGGTCAGTTCTCTCAATTCATCTGATTCCCCATAATGAATCCATATTGAATACTCATCCACAAACCCACATGAAAATAAGTTGAATTTAATTTTGTCGGCTTTCTTCTAGATCATGTTTTTACACTTAAGGTACGGCATCTCATCTTTTTGTTCGGATCAACAGCTTATTCTATTGTTTTGTTCATAAAATTGCACACCCTACTACAAGAAATCACACATTTTATGACGAATTTTTTGTCACGCACAAAATTTTGTCACAATTTGTTAATTAATAATTACGAAATTCATAATCGTCACTAAAACTTTTACTTTTGTGACGACCTTTAATTTTGTCACTATTAATCATTTATATCGTCACTAATTTACACATTTGATGACGATTAACAAAATTTCATCACAAGTTATTTTAGAGTTAGAGTTTCGTACCAAAATTTTGGAGGGAAACGTTTTAGTGACATTTTGTAATAATTGATGACAGTATTTATTGTCACAAAATATTTCTTTCGATGACAACATAATAGTTTGTCATTAATTATTTGTAAAATTTAGCGACAATGTACTTTCGTCACTAATGTTCACATTTAGTGATGCCAAATACAAATTCGTCATAATTTTATTTGTAGGCAAAATTTTGGAGGGAAATTTTTTAATGACGAAAAAATAATAATTTATGACAATTTGTATTGTTATAAATACTAATTTTATATGACGAGATAATAGTGCGTCACTAATTAGATGCGTGGATAAGTGACAAAAATCATTCGTCATAAATGCTTATATTTAGTGACAAAGTACATATTATCGTCACAATTTTATTTGGAGGCAAATTTTTTCTGAAGATTTTGGATGGAAATTTTTAAAGACGAAAAAATATTAATTTATGACAAATTGTATTGTCATAAATATCAATTTTATATGACGAGATAATAGTGCGTCACTACTTAGATGAGTAGATAAGTGACAAAAATGGTTCGTCATAAATTCTTATATTTAGTGACAAAGTATGCAATAGAGTCACATTTTTATATGGAGGCAAAATTTTCTTGTATCCAAGCGTCGTCACCGATCTTCCTTTCATCATTGGCAGCCGCCATTTAGTCAAGAACCTCCATTATCAATTTTTAATAATCTCAAATTGATGGTAGAATTATTTGACATTTTAGGTATGTTTTTAGATTTTGATTTGAATTAATAATTAGTAGTTGTTCTAATTGAACAACTACAATTTTGAAATGATTTCATGTCATTTTTGTTGTAATGGTTGCTATTATTGTACAATTTTGATAATCTAAATCACTATTTGGTTTAAATTTTTGATGAAGCAACTTCTTAGCTTTGATTAGTAATTGTAGTACTAAATCGACATCATAGAATGGTTCTGCTTTCTTGAAAAGAAAATGAGAGTAGTGATTTTGCTTATCAGGAGACTTAAATTCATAAGGCTGCTCTGTTAGTTATTTATGCATATATAGTGTTGAAAAAAGACAATGTAATAGTCCAAATTTTATGTATATATTAAAATAGGATTTTAGTAAAATATTTTTTTTAATATATACTGTATTGAATATGTACGGTATAATGCGTATGTGTGATAAATATATGAATATATTTTTATTTCATGATTTGTTACGAACTAAATCTTTCGCAAAAGAGATGATCAATTTATAAGAATAATTGTTAATATTAAATTCTAATGTTAAATTTTCAGAAATTTTTATTTAAGAAAGGGGTATTAAAATAATTTTAATATAGAATTATTTTAATACAAAGCATTACTATGGGAAATATAATTTTCATACAAAGCGTGAGTAATACCTTTTTTTTAATATTATGTAAAATAAGCATAATATAATAAACATAATATATTATATTTTAATATTGTACATATGGAAGATAATAATTCGTATAATGTGATATAAGTTGTTAAGTGAAAATAAAACTTTAACCATGAAAGCTAATTGAATTTTTTTTTAGAAATAAATAAAAAAAACTTAAATATTAAGAAAAGAATTAAAATAAGATCAAATGAAGCACCAGTTTTTTTCTAAAACAACCAAACATGGCCTAAGACTCGCACATCCCTTTCTCTCTCCGGCCCAACCATGCATCCGTCTTTCTCTCCCCAGTCCCGGTTCCCTCTGTGTCTCTGTCCTCCCACCTGCCAAAATCTCTCTCTCCCTTCCAAATTGAATTCCAGTTTTGCTCCGTTACGTAAGGAAATTAAAGCTAAGGAGGGATTCCAAAGATTATAATCAAGCACATGAGGTATATGTAATTTTGTTATGTTTTTTTATGATTAAAAACTACAGATATGATTGTGATTTTAGTAAGAAGTACTTTTTTATAATTCGATTCATAATAATTGGTAGCATGGTTGGCATGTTTTTACTCCTTTTTTGATTACTTTGTAAACTCTTGAAGAATTCCTGAATGTCTAGTTCTCCTTTTTTGATTACTCCTTGTTTTACCCACTATCTACTGAAATATCTTTACCTTTATATTTCCTCTTTTTCTTCCCTTTATTAAATTTATCAGCCTACTTCTCTGTGATGAGTTTTGTCCTTGTGTTCTTTTATTCTGTTTTTATAGTTTTGAGGTTATAGCTGTTTGGTGGAAGGGTGCTCATGTATAGCAGTTTTTATTGCCAAAAAGTCTTATTACTTTTGATGTTATTTTTTTATCCCCTGTCAGATTCATTTGTGCAGATCAAAGAAGAAAGTAATGAAGTTGACAAATCCAAATCCTTGGAAGCTATGCCTGCAAACCATCAGAAAGAGAAACGTCAGTTGTCAGGATTTAAAATCAAACTTTATCTGCAATCACCAAGCAAGGCAAGTTCAAGAATACAGTGCCTGCTATCTTCGCCCTTTTTTAGCATTATTAATTTTTTGCTATTGTTTTCGTTCTATTGTATCAACTAGCTTCTGTGGGGTATAAAATAGACAAGAGCTGGTTGGGTGCAATTAAATGGTCTAAAGCTTATATTGATGGGGTAAACGCTTTTATGAAATTTGTTGAAACTCGTGTAGGTACAGAGTGCGACATTCGATGCCCATGTATAGATTCTTTGAACTTAATAATTCAAGATCAAAAAACAGTTAAAGATCATATTTTGGAGTGAGGGATAGATCCACGGTACACAACATGGTTTTATCACGGTGAACCATCAAGTTCGAATAATTTAAGGAATCCACATACCAATGAGGGTGATAGGATTGATAATGATTTGTTTGAAGAAGATGATGAAGAAGATGATGGTGTTAATGACATGTTATTTGACCTTGGTCAACAACACTATCAAGCTGATGCTGAAAATATCTCAGATGACAATAACACCAATATTGGTGGTGTTCCAGCATATCTCGAGGAACTCATGATGGGTGCTCAAACATAATTATACCCTGGATGTAAGAAGATTTTAAGGATTTCTTTTATCATACAATTACTTCACCTCAAAGTGTATAAAAAGGTGAGTAATAAAACTATAGATATGATGTTGAGGCTGATGAAATTATCTCTTCCTGCTGGTGAGACGCTTCCAAGTTCTTACTACGAAGCTAAAAAATCGTTGCGAGATTTGGGATTGGGATATGAATGTATCCATGCTTGTAAGTACGACTGTATTTTATTCTAGAAGGAGAATGGAAACGTGGAAACTTGCCCTACTTGTGGAACTTCTCGATGGAAAGTCAATGATGGTATAGGAAAGAAGATACCACAAAAGATTTTAAGGTATTTTCCACTTATACCTAGGCTTCAACGCTTGTTCATGTCCCAAAAAACATCTAAAAAGATGGTGTGGCATAAAGAAAAACGAATTGATGATGATTATATGAGACATCCGGCTGATTCACTAGCTTGGAAAGACTTTGATAGTAAGTTTCCTTGGTTTGCAAATGATCCTAGAAATGTTAGACTAGCTCTAGCTGCAGATGGTTTTAATCCATTTGGAAACTTAAGCACCACTTATAGCATGTGGCCTGTTATTGTAGCTCCATTGAATCTTCCCCCTTGGGATTGCAAGAAACAACCATTCTTTATGTTATCTTTACTAATTCCAGGGAAGAAATCACCAGGAAAGGACATTGATGCCTACTTACAGCCGTTAATTGAAGAGTTAAAAAAATTATGGGTTGAAGGGATAGAAACCTTTGATGTTTCTTATAAAATTAAATTTCAAATGCATGCTGCTGTTTTATGGACAATAAACGATTTTCCTGCTTATGGTGATTTGTCTGGATGGAGTACTAAAGGGTACATAGCTTGTCCAATTTGTAATGACCAAATATATTCTCAGGGGTTACGAAACAAGGTGTGTTACATGGGACACCGTTGCTATTTACCAAAAGATCATGCTTGGAGAAGAAGCAGAAAGTTCAATGGTAAAAGAGAATATAGCGAGGCGCCTAGAGAATTAACTGGGGAGGATGTGTTAATGCAGTTGGGGAGACTAGAAGATTTGACACCAGGGAAGCATGGTAATAGAAATAGAAAGCGCAAGCCTGAGGAATTGAATTGGACTAAATTTAGCTTTTTTTTTATTTGCCTTACTGGAGTAAGTTGAAGTTAAGGCACAATTTAGATGTAATGCATATTGAAAAGAATATTTGTGAGAGTATATTAGGAACCTTGATGAGTATAGATGGGAAAACAAAAGATACAGTCAAGTCAAGGCAAGATTTGGAGGACATGAACATTCGCAAAGAGTTGCACTTAATTAAGAGGAGTGATGGAAAATATGTGAAACCTGCTGCATGTTATGTCATGAAAAAGAAAGAAAGGCAGGATTTCTGTGAGTTTCTAAAATCTATTAAATTTCCTGATGGGTATGCTTCTAATATCTCTCGTTGCGTTAGTTCGAGTGATCAAAAGATATCTGGGTTGAAAAGTCATAACTGCCATATACTTTTACAATAGTTACTTCCTGTTGGTATTCGAGGATCGTTAAACAATGAAGTATCAGACGTAGTAGCAGAGTTGGTCATTTTTTTCAACGGTTGTGTTGTAAGAAGTTGAAGAAGTCTGAATTAGAGAAAATGAGAGAAGATATTTGCTTTATTTTATGTAAACTTGAAAAAATATATCCTCCGGCTTTTTTTGACATAATGGTTCATTTGCCTATTCATTTACCGAATGAGGCATTGATTGGTGGACCGGTTCAATTTAGATGGATGTATCCAATTAAAAGGTAAAAAAAAACACATTCATTATATAAATTATTTTGTCTAAGTTGTAATTGATGTCTTTGTTAATTATGTTTTTGTAGATCATTATGTGAATTGAAGCAGAGTGTGCGCAATAAAGCTCAACCAGAAGGTTCAGTTGCAGAAGCTTACAATGCAAAAGAGTGTTTAACTTTTTGCTCAATGTACTTGCGGGGAATTGAGACTAGATTCAATTGAGATGAGCGACATAATGATATAGTAACTGATGATAGTTTATCAATTTTCTCTCAAAAATGCCGCCATTTTGGTGTAACTAAATATGTTGAGTTATTAGAGGAAGAGTTCAATGTGACACAACAGTTTGTCTTCCAAAATTGTGAAGAGGTTGAACCATATTTGGAGTGAGTATATAATTAGATTTTAAACTTACAAAAACAATATGTTAAGTATTTGAAATTTGTTGAAATGCATATTGATATTATTTATTACAGGAGGCATAAAGAGGAGCTTCACTTAGCTGGTTGTGAAAATGTAGATAAAGAACATAGAGAGCAATTTCCCGCATGGTTCAAAAATTGTGTAAGATACTTTGGATTTTGAATGTTGTTTGCAATTGTAAAATATCTTATTATCATGTTGTTGATTTTTAAAATCTTACTTTTCTATAGATGACTCAAATATATCATGATGAACCATTAGAAGTAAACGAATCTCTATATTCATTAGCATGTGCACCATATAGGTGTGTAAGAAAGTACACTGGATGCATCGTGAATGGAGTTAAGTTTTTAACCAAAGAACGTGATGGTCGTCGTAAAAGTCAAAATAGTGGGATTGTAGTAGAGGGGAACCATGGTGAAGATATCATAGATTTTTATGGGGTATTAACTGATATAATTCAATTGGATTATGTGAAAGATAAACATGTAACTGTATTCAAATGTGAATGGTTTGATCTTGGGAAAAAAAATCAGGGATACAAAAGGATGGAAATATAGTAAGTATTGAAGTTACAGGAAAATGGTATGAGAATGATTCTTATATAATAGCTGATCAAGCACGACAAGTTTTCTATATTAATGATCCTAAATTAGGAGGTAATTGGCGAGTAGTGCAACCATTTCAACATAGGCATATATACGATGTTGATGAGATGCAAGAAGAAGCAATGGATGTTGACGACTTTTCCTTTGTGGAAGATGGAGTATATCAAGAGAATGATGTTGATGACGCATTTGAAGTTAGTCTTGGTGAAATACAATCATTGAATTGAGAGGACATGGATCCTGAAGATGTTGAGGAGTTGGTAATTTCAAGACTACCTGAAGTTGTTGAGGAGAACTTAGAGGATGTCGATGAAGAAGAGAAGTTAGATGAAACATTGGTTGATTATTGTAGTACTGAGGATGATTCTCAGTAACATAGTGATTCTAAAAACGATATTGATGATGACAATAGTTAACTCAACAGAATATAGGTGCTCTAATAAACTCATTCTATTCTTCAAACTTTTTCAGTTGCTTTGATGCATTAATGCTCTAATAAACTCCTCGGATATTATTTGTTTGTGTATTCAGGGAATACAGTGTAAATCAGATCAAAAGTGGGGAGTTGGAGCTTGATTCTGAAGTACATAATTGAATTATGTCATTGCTTACACAATAGTAGTTTGCTTTCAAGTGTTTATCTAGAAGCAAAATTATGTCCACCGTTCAAATTGATTTTGATTTTGGAAACCTTATTTGCTGCTACTAGCATTTATTTTCATCTTTCTTACTATTTTTCAAGTGTATAAGATTTCTTCTTTCATTTCATTTTGGAACTGTCTGTTGTTCAAAACAAAAATTTGTAAGGAGCTCATGAGTGCAATACTACTAATCAATCTAGTTTGCCACTAAATTTGTAAGGAGATTTAGGTAGGTAGCTACTTATGGCCGGATTCTGCTACACCTCTCTCATATTTGAAAGAGTTGTTTTATAAGATACTTCTCAATGGACGAGATAACAAAAAAATAGATTAAAATTTCAAAAATACTATATTACCTAAAGACTTTTTGCAACCTAAAATAATTTACAAATAGACATAACAATTATCATAATTTACCACACCACCACAATAATTAATTTTTATTTAAAAATAGATATCCAAAAAAAATCTAAATCTCTATACAAAACTTACAAATCATCAATAACAATTTTCATAATTCACCACACTACCACAATAACAATTATAATTATAATAATTATTGCTATAATTATTATTATAATTATTGATATTATTATTGTTGTTATTATTACTATTATCATTATTGTTATTATTATTGTTGTTATTATTATTACTATTATGATAATTATTATTATAATTATTACTATTATTATAATAATAATAATTATTACTATTATAGTTATAATAATAATAATAATAATAATAATAATAATTGTTGTTATTATTATTGTTATTATTATTATTGTTGTTGTTGTTGTTATTATTGTTGTTATTATTATTACTATTATCATAATTTTTATTATAATTATCATTATTATAATTATAATTATTATATTTATTATTATTATTACTATTACTATTATTATAATTATTATTATAATTACTATTATTACGATAACTATTACTATTATTATTATTATTATTATTATTATTATTATTATTATTATTATTATTATTATTATAACTTTTACTGTTATTATAATTATTATAATTATTACTATTATTATTATTATTATTTCTATAATAATTATTATTATTTTTAGTACTATTATAATTAAGGCTGTAAACGAGCCAAACAGTTCGGACTTGATTCGGACTCGACTCGAAAAAATACGAGCGAGACACGGATTCGTTAATAATATGAGTATAATATGAGCATTAAAAATAGTTCGAATAAAAATATTAGTAGAATCTGAGCAAGGTTATACTCGACTCGTTTAATATTTAAACTACTCGAATTCTTGATTGTGATTCGATACATACTCGGTTAATACATATTTGATTTGATGTTCGATACATTCTTTTATAATATATAAAAATTTAAATCGAATTAGGATAATTAGTTATTATTTTGTTTTGTTTTTATTTTTAATTGTGATTTTATATTTGTAACGTGTAATAATAAATATATTTTCTCATTTCTAAGTAAAACAAGAAATTCAATTTATAATTATATTTATTATAAAACTAGTCGAGTCGAGTCGAATCTGAGTAGGATTTTTCAAATATAATTCGAATTCGAGTATATACGAATTTATCATTTCGAGTCGAATTCGAATAGCTCTCTGTGCGCTCCGGTTCGACTCGTTTACACCCTTAATTATAATAATAATAATTATTATTATTTTTATTAGTACTATTATAATTATTACTATTACTATTACTATTAGTACTATTATAATAATAATAAATATATTATTATTATTATTATTGTTATTACTATTACTATTATTAGTAGTAGTAGTAGTAGTTGTAGTGTTATTATTGTTATTATAATTATAACTATTATAATTATTATGAATATTATTATTATTATTACTACTACTATCAAATGTTTGTTATTTATTTATGATCATAAATAAAGTTAAAGTTAAAACAAATAAAAATAAATAATCTAAAATACTTTAAATTTTATTTCAAGTACATAATATTAATCTAAAAAAGTCTTTTGGAAATTAATTTAAAGTAACTTTATTTTTTGGTATTGTATTTAACATTCAGTTAAATAACAATTAGGGAGGGCTTCGCTTAATTCTTAGCGAGTCTAGAGTTGTGTGCGAAAGGGAAGCAATAGAGATGGTTTCGCTCAATTCTTAGCCAACATTGAAGGTTCAACCAGATAGATGCTAGGTCTCTACCAATTTGTTTTCCCCTCTATTCCTTAGTCATAGTTTAGGCAGGAGAAATAAAAAAGTTTTGCCAAATTTTGCCGCTATTAGCGAGATTGAGATTTGATTGTGCGGATAATGTTTCCTACGGGTGAAGGGATTATCATTAATCCCAAAATTATACCACTACAACAAAAAAGCTTATCAGCGACCGCCTATCTAGCGGTCGCTGATAGATATCTGCGACCGAACTCGGTCGCTGATAAGTGTCGCAGGTAATCTGGTCGCTGGTGTGCAAATCAGCGACCACGTGTAGCGACCGACATATTTGCGACCGTTAATAGCGACCGCCGCCGTCGCTAAGCTGAGTCATCCTGAGTCAGTTCTCATGAGTGACGTGGCACACGTGGCAGCGACCGGTAATAGCGACCGACGCGGTCGCTAATACTGACTTTATATCAACGACCGCACAAATGTATTAGCGACCGCATGCGGTCGCTGATGTTGAATTTAAAAAAAAATTGCAGTATTTTATGGATTTCCCAAAAAAACTGTACCTGTTTTGTACCTGTTTTATATCCCAACACACAACAGTATATATAAACATTCATCCAAGATTTATATCCCAGCATATGCATGCACAACAATATATATAACATCCGTCCATCCACAATGCCATAAACGAACACTATAAACATTAATAAAACAATATGAACTAAAGAAATATATACAAATGTCATCTTTAAGTATCATACAATTGTCCAAAGAATGAATTTAAGAGTATAAAACTTTAAATATGAAGAAAACAAGCCTAGGTCCTCATGCATCATCGCCCAAGTTAGTAGGATCCTGTAATTAACAAAAGAATACAACATGTTATATGTGTTGAACAGGTATTACTTATGCAAAGCAAAGTGAAAGAAAGGTAAACAATAGTAATTACCTCATCGCCATCCTGATGCTGTGCTGCTGTCGCCACTGCATCTGCTAACTCATCAGGACTCAGTGACTGCAGATGCCCGCCCAGTATACGAAGAAAATCACGATCTCGACAAATCGCTCTCACGCAGTCAGCAGGGGTATGGTAGGCTGGACTACCCGATGACTATGTAGATTGGGTAGCAGAGCTGCCTGTGCCACTGATGGTCGGGCGTCGTCGTTGTCCTTGGCCTTTGACGTAGTTCTTCTTAACGACTGACGCCCTCTCCCACAATTCTTGATCAATCGGCGGACGCGGAGTGCCCTCAGGATAACGCTCGTTCATTAAGCTCTTATACGTGTCCTGTCAGCAGGTTAACAATTAAATAGTTAAAAACAAATATAAATGGTAGCAAAAAGGTCGTAAATATTATATATACACCATATCAATGTTCTAAACACTTATTACCGCTATCTGGACAGCCTCAGGCAGACCATCGCGGGTGGCCACGTACACATCCAGCCAATTGATAGTCTGACCCTGAGACTGAGCCTCCTACAAAACATAAAAATCATATTAATATGTAAACATATGATATTTTACAGAAACCATGACTGTAAACATAAAAATACTATTCATTAAGCCAACAAGTTTGCTATTTATACGTACCTTGGCGTAGCAATAATGTTGCACCTGTGATATATTGTCGCCCCCTATACGTGCCTTTTGCCTTTCCGTCTTCATGTGCACCTGAGGATCTGTTTGAGGCGGCAGTCTTGCGTCGCTTAAACCCAGGTCTCGGCTCTCCACTGGTCACACATCTCCGTCCATACGGGCTGTTGTGCGCACCACCAGGGACTATGCTCATGCATATACTGCTCACCCTGGCCAGGATGGTCTATCTCTGCATTGTGTATGGCTTTTTGTCGTTCCTTGTTGAGATTATCTTTGGTACGGACTGCGCACTTTTGCCAGAAAAGTGTCTGAATAACTGATGCTTGCGCGTCGTCCCATCTATACCTTTTCTGCAAATAAAACAACAATACTAATATTAAAACGGTGATATTACCATAATTAATATACTAAACAATATTATTTCATTAACTATATTATATGTCAGGATTAAAAAAAATATATACCTGGAATTCAGCCCAAACTGCATCCTTGTGGGCGAGAGGTGTACTCGCCCACGTAATCGCTGGCGTGGGCCAGTTTTGTAAGCATAATTGTGAAATACACTTCACAATCTTACTATCTCGAAAATCACTACAATATACAACAATATGAAATAAAGATAAGTAATTTTAGTAGAATATTAAAAGCAATTGACATTAGTATATATTTATGGAAAGTATATATATAAAATGCTTATATATAAATGATGCTTAACGTACGTGCTGTCCGGAGGAGGACGAATCTGTATGAGAATCCGGTCATCCGGATTAGCCGTGGCCTTCGGCACATGATTAGGGCCCCGACCCAAGCCGCGCTTTCGTGGCGTTGGTTCAGAAGACATCTGTTTCACCAAAATTTTAGGATGTTATTATAACTTATGCTGTAATTGTATTAAATAGTTAACTACAACAAATACAAATGAAAGGTACATAAACATGACAAGGATATAGACAACATGTATATATGCAAGTGTATGTAATACAAGTCAAACTAAACATACATTTTAATGAGAATCGCTATCTGAGTCAGAATTATTTTGCTGACGTATTGGAGATTCATAACCATCATTTTCTTCAGATTCAGTGTCAGTGTCAGTCAATAATTCTTCCTCAGTATCAATGTCATCTGACACATGTACTGACTCGGGATCCAATTTATCGGGTTCATCTCCACCCTCTAACTGGATTACTTCATTGTTGTCCTCAACATTTATTATAGGAGGTCTATGAAGCATCTCCTCTTGGTAGAACTCTCCGTCTACTAATTGGACACGACTGCGCGCGGGAGTATGAATTACAACTTGCCAATCTGCAGGCGGTCTATCTCTTTTCCTAACAGGACTAGGAGTGTAGTATACTTGTACTGTTTGAGTTGGCAACACAAACGGTGCGTTGACGTACGTGGTCCTATGGAGGTCAATATCGATGATTCCATGTCGATAGACACGTATCCCTTTTTCTGAATCAAACCAACGACATTTGAACAAGTTAATATGCCCCCCATAAGTACCCTTGTACGACAGCTCAATGATTTCCTCCAACTCCCCATAAAAGGCACGACCCAGCTCATTGTAACAATCTCCTTGAACACACACTCCAGTGTTAGTTGTTCTTTTACCGCGAGCATATGTATTTGTATGAAATTCACAGCCATTTAATTTGTAACCATTGCGGCTGACTTGGTCCCGGTCTGGGCCCATAGCTAGGACTTGTATATTTGGAGGAATGGTTCCCTCATTAAGAGCCTACAAAAATTCTATTAAGTTAAATGAATTCATAAATTAATATTTAGCCATACGTGCTTATAAATTAAATTAACTTACTTTGTCCTTTAGCCAAAATGCAAATTTTTGATCACGATTGAGTTGAATATCTTTATCAGTGATGCCGGGCTGATTCGCTTTTAACTCGTCATCATATGATCTATATAATTTTATAAACATTAACATATTTGAATGTATAAGATTAATTACAGATTAATATATAGGTCCAATGATTCAGAATCATTTTACATGTATACCTTACAAATTCGTCAATCTCCTCGCAATTGAGAAGAATGTAAGTATGTGCAGCATGTAATTCTTGCTCAGAGAGGAATATGTGATTCCCTTTTCCATAAGCGCGACCCGGTAGACCAAATACAGAAAGCCGACCATTCAGATCAACATTGCCCCCATCATCATGTCTCGGGACTCGATTGGCCTTTGTCAAAACTTCGTCGGGAAAATAGTCTGAGACAAACGTAGATATCTCATCAAAACTGTATACCTCACATATCGACCCCTCAACGTAAGCTCTATTCTTCACCTTCCTCTTAAGGTTTCCCATCACCCTCTCGAAAGGGTACATCCATCTATATTGAACTGGACCACCAACACGAGCTTCATAGGGTAGATGGATTTGCAAATGCTCCATGGAGTCAAAAAAACCAGGTGGGAATATTTTTTTCAAGCTTACATGTGATCTCAATGATGTTCTTCTCAAGTACAGACATGTCCTTTTCATTTAACGTTTTTGAACATATGTTTCTGAAGAAACGACTAAGTTCAGTCAAAGCATCCCATATTGGTTTATCAAGCAAGTCCCGAAATGCTATAGGCATTAGTCTCTCCATGAACACATGACAGTCATGACTCTTCATCCCTTGCAATTTGCCACCTGTGACACACCTTGCAATGTTTGAGGCATATCCATCTGGTAGTTTCAGAGACTTAGTCCATGTGCACACATCTTCAACTTGTTTTTTGGACAATGTGTACCTTGCATGTGGTTTGACCATCCAACCATTACGAGATTCATATAGTTCTAATCCAGGACGCTTACAAATATCTTTCATGTCCAACCGTGCCTTATCATTATCTTTCGTCTTGCCCGGAACACTCATCACAGTGTTAAAGACATTGTCGAACACATTCTTCTCAATATGCATCACATCTAGATTATGACGAATTAAATTTGTAGACCAATAAGGCAATTCCCAAAAGATGCTTCTCTGAACCCAATTATGAGATACGCCAAACCCATCGATGATGTCAGAGGCAACAATCTTACCAAATGGGATAACCGGCAATCTCATCACACGATCTCGCATATCCGTTCCCGACAATCGCGGTGCAGGCATATCATTGTCTACTTTCCCTTCCTGAAGTTTTCTCTATTTCTTCGAAACGGGTGATCTACGGCAAGAAACGACGATGACAGTCAAACCAACATGGCTTTCGACCATTTTGATAGATTGAAAGACTTTGTATTCTCAATACAATATGGACAAGCCAACTTCCCGTGTGTACTCCAGCCAGATAACATACCATAAGCAGGGAAGTCACTTATAGTCCAGATACCCGCTGCCCTAAGGTTGAAATTTGTTTTCGTGGAAACATCCCAAGTCTGTACTCCATCCTCCCACAATACCTTTAACTCGTCTATAAGAGGTCTCAAGTAAATATCTAGGTTCTTTCCAGGACTCTTGGGACCAGGAATCACGAGTGAAAGAAACAAGTATGGCTGCTTCATACACATCCAAGGAGGCAAGTTGTACGGAGTTACAATCACAGGCCAGCAGGAGTACGGAACAGCTGAGTGGCCGAACGGGTTAAAACCATCAGTGGACAATCCAAGTCTCACATTTCTAGTTCTAATGCAAACCTAGGATGTGATAAGTTGAAATCTTTCCAAGCCTGCCCATCTGCGGGATGGTTAAGTTCTCCATCTTTAGCTGGAGATTTCGCATGCCAAGTCATATGTTCAGCTGTTCTTGAAGACATGTACAATCTCTTAAGCCGATGTGTAATTGGAAAATACCTTAAAATCTTCAAAGGTATTTTTGTCTTTTTTGTAGTCACACCCTCTTTAATAGGCTTGAACCGATCATGACCGCAAAAAGTGCACTTTGTCTTAAGTTCATTTTCCTTATAAAACAACATGCAATCATTTGGACATGCATCGATCTTTTGGTATCCAAGACCCAACTTCTTCACCATTTTCTTACAATAGTAGTAGTTATCGGGCAATTTCTCACCGTCAGGCAACATACTCTTAATGGCCTTCAAGAGTGACTCAAAACACTCATGGCTCATATTGTGATCAGCCTTGATGTTAAGTAATGTCGCAACTGCAGACAACGTAGTGTGTTTGGTGCAACCATGCCACAACGGCTCGCTACCTTCGTCTAGTAACTTAAAGAAGGCTTTGGCATCAGAATTCATAGGTTACTCTCTCTTGTTCCCAATCAAAATTCGGCCCTACAATATCATGAACCATTTCATTCATACGATGGGTACTGCTGCCCGGATTGTGTACTTGTGCGATACCACTATCTCTTCTCTGCCCATGTCCCCACCAGCATTCTTCGTAATTTTTCATGAACCCAGACACAAGTAAATGATAGTTTACCATGTCTCTGTCCATATAATTGACATTTTTACACTTTAAACAAGGGCATCTTATCTTGTTCTGACCATTCACACATTCTGGGTGACTAAACGCATAATCCAAAAACACTTGACAACCATTTCTAAATTCAGCTGTAGCACCTATCTGGGCACTTGACTTTCGTCGTCTCATCCAACTACGGTCTGAATAGAGGTCCATGATATCACGGTACCTACTGCAGACAACATGAGCTTATTAATGTATAGCATGGTTAGACTCTATTAAAATTTCGCCATAGTCTCCCCTATCATATGGACTATCCACATGAACGAGGGCATGCATATATAGCCATTTGTAGGCACCGAAGACACAACCCAATAGAAATATATTAATGTATAACGAATGCCTGCAAAAGTAGTAAGAAGTACCATAAAACCAATAAATTGCTTTTCATTAGAAAAAACGAATATTCTATCCCTATAAATCTGTCATTTTTAATCTGATTTGTGTATTTTGTTTTGCTTTACTAATCTTGTCTAGTTGCAGTTGTTTGATTTATTTTGGATTATTTATTTTAATTTATTTAATTTGTTTAATTTCATTTAATTTTATTTTATTTTGTATTATTTTAATTAGTAATGACAAACTAAGTAAATACTACTTAGTTCGTTATATTATATTATTTATTTTATTTTATTTTGATTTATTATGTATTATTATTTTAATTTATTTAATTTGTTTAATTCATTTAATTTTATTTTATTTTGTATTATTTTATTTAGTAATGACAAACTAAGTAAATACTACTTAGTTCGTTATATTATATTATTTAATTTATTTTATTTTGATTTATTATGTATTATTTATTTTAATTTGTTTAATTTCATTTTATTTTATTTTATTTTGTATTATTTAATTTTAGTAATGACAAACTAAGTAAATACTACTTAGTTCGTTATATTATATTATTTATTTTATTTTATTTTGATTTATTATGTATTATTTATTTAAATTTATTTAATTTGTTTAATTTCATTTAATTTTATTTTATTTTGTATTATTTTATTTGGTAATGACAAACTAAGTAAATACTACTTAGTTCGTTATATTATATTATTTAATTTATTTTATTTTGATTTATTATGTATTATTATTTATTTAAATTATTTAATTTATTTAATTTCATTTAATTTTATTTTATTTTGTATTATTTTATTTAGTAATGACAAACTAAGTAAATACTACTTAGTTCGTTATATTATATTATTTATTTTATTTTATTTTGATTTATTATGTATTATTTATTTTAATTTATTTAATTTGTTTAATTTCATTTAATTTTATTATGAAATTAAATACACAAATGAATGAAAAATGGGGTGTATTTTATTAACTTGATGGAGCAAGAAGAGTTGTTAACTTTTTTCATTATGATTGATATTTAATCAACCCTCAAACGCAAGCCAGAGGACTGTGATGGGGGCGGATAAACACATTTGTTGATTTAGCAACGTAATGATGCATTTAAAAGGCATATGTAATTAAGGCAAAATATTGTTAATAAAACTACCGCAAAATATTGTACTCATTCTAGCTCATATGTTGTGTAAAAGAAACACTAACTCATCATCATATCCATTTGACGTGCATGAACCTCACCCAGTTACAATATTTTCTAGAAAGAATACATAACAGTTTCAACTTGAACGATCAATTGAACAAACATCAAATATATCCCTTATATCCCATCAAATATATCCCTTATAATCCCAACTTGAACTTTTCTTGTTAATAAAACCCATCAAATATATCCCTTATTATTATACTTAAAATAATTCCAGACAATGGCAAAGCATAATAACAACAAACAGATAGTTACAAGCATATATACATATGAAAAATAATAGCAACACTTACAACTAAAAAAGTCAGGACCCTGCACCACAAAAGAACTGTGTAGATCTTTTTGCTCTTTAAAATAAACGCATGGAAAGTCCACTGCACCAAAAGATAGACATAATTAGAAAGAGATTCTAAGCCTCATTATATGAGAAAGAAAAGGCAAACAAAATAATAACAACTATCACCCACATTCAGCCAAACAGCAACAGAATATGGTAAATGGAGATTTCTTATAAATGTAGATTGAATCAAGCACATTCAGCCAACAACAAACTATTAGCAGACAACAATAGTAGAAGCAAGAGTCATTGGGTTTGAGAGAAGGTAAACCAGAACAACAAACCCGATCAATAAACCCGACCAAGGGTATGTCATTTTCATTTTCATTTCATCCTATTGCAGGGTAAAATTTAAATCTTCAATTGCCATGGCTGGAAGCTCTAAGCTTATCCAATAGAATTTATCAAGTTGCAAAAGCCCCAAAATCCCAGATGAAAACAACAAATTAAACAAAACAAATACTAAATTAAACAATTCCAGTATGCAAAATTAACTAGTAACAATTATCCAATTCATGAACCCTCGACCTTCTAGACAGAATAAACATGAAAATCTCACAAAGAACATGTATCACAACTCTACAATAGCTCAATGTCAAAAGATAATAACAAAACTCCAAATGGTGATATAAAGATTAAAGCCCTAAAACCCAGAACTAAAACCCAGAAGAATTACCTTATTGCGGTGGGTTGTGCCGGTGCCGGCGCCGGCGTCGGTCTATGACTGTTATCTCCCTCTACCTCTATTCTCTGTTCTCTCTCTCTTCTTCTTCTTCTTTCTTTTTTTCTTCTTTCGTTCGACTGAGCTAAGACTGATCGACTGATTGGAATTAAAATTCATCAGCGACCGCCAATAGCGACCGCGTGCGGTCGCTAGTGTTAATTGACGTGGCAGTTTTAGCGATCGTTTTATGGTCGCTGTTAATATTCAGTCGCAAATCACGTTCCCGCCAACATTTGCGCCAATTTTTTGGTGGCAAAATTAGTTCAGCGACCGACCAGCGACCGCGTGCGGTCGCTGATAATACGTAGCGACCAGGTCAATGTGCGGTCACTAAAGGCGGTCGCTATTGCGATTATTAGCGACCGAAATAGCGGTCGCTGAAAGTGTTGGTCGCTGTTGAGTCATTTTCTTGTAGTGTACCCCAAACTTCATCTTTGCATCTTCAAATTTGCTCCTTCTGTCCCATTTGCAGAAGCCCTAAATTGGAAGACCCAAAGACCTGTCAATTTTTTCAAAGGTATTTTTTCTAACAACTTTATTCATCCGTAATCCATTAGTTGTTGTACTGATTCATATATACAGATTCATGTATGTATATGTGTATTTGTTTGTGTAAGAGACCAAGTTCTTATACTTTTTGCAATTGAGCTATAATTGAACTGCTATGAATTGAAATAGAATAAAGGAGATAGGTTGGTTTTGTGGTGATACAAGGAGGCTAAAATGGATTGATAACACAAATAAAGAGCTATGATAATGGTGATTTAAAATAGTGCATACATGGTGTTTGTCAAAAGTCCTCTATGGACTGTTTTGGATATTGTGACTAATACTATCGTACTGCAAAATCACCATTCTGTGGCTAAGTCCTCTAGCAGTGGATCTTCCTCCAACTGTTTTATTGACAATGTTATTCTTGACTTTTCCCTAGAACATGTTCCAAATTTAAGCTCCATCAGGGTAAGTCACTGCAGCCCTTTTCCTTTCCATTCAATTCCATTTCAAGTTTCATTTGATGGAAAACTAACTGTTATTGGTTATAGATCTAAGAAGAATTGTGATGGCTATTATGTTGCTATTGTTGTTGTTGTGCTAGGTAAATTAAGACAAAAGGTTGGAAAATGGATAAGAAAGTGATTGTTTTATGTAATAAGAGTTGTGATGGTTGTTAATTAGGAGCTCGTTTATGATTGACTTACCATGCTTCTAAGGTTGGTTTCATGCTATAAATGGTGTCTAAATGTGCTATACCTTGAAAGTTAATGGTAGTGTAATTATGTAGCTTTGTCAAATGATAAAAGAGCTAAAACAGGGCAGTCTGGGCTTTTACCATGCTTCTAAGGTTGTAATTATATAACAGTTATATTGACTTGCCATGCTTTTAAGACTTGTCACGCTTCTAAGGTTGTATTCATCTTAATGCTCACTAGAATGTTATGTATAATTATACAAGCAGCTTATCTTTATTATTAGTTAATACAATTCTAATAGATTTAATTTTTAACTTTTTTTTTCTTACAGGTTTTATAAATGGCTCCTGGAAGTGGACACAAACTGAAAGTGAAAAGCAATGCAAACAAGACTAAACAAATTCTCATTGATCGTATTTCTAAGCCAGCTGATTCGATAACTCAGAGAGGTATCAAAGGACATTTTAACAAAGAAAACGTGGCTTCTGATGGTGGGAAATTTAATACAGAAAAGGAACCATTTGTAATACTTAAAGAACATAATAATTCATCCAAAGGTAGTGAACATGCTACTAAAAGTCAGACATCTGAAATTAATCTCACGCCACAAATCTCTATAGTTCCAGCAATTCAAAGGCTCGAAATTTCATTAACTCAGAGTCCAGGAATTCCAACAACAGAAAGTCCTGAAATTCCATCAAATGAGCAAGCCCCATCAACTGAAACAAGTATTGAAACAGGTATGAACTCTCTTTTTTTTCTCTTAAAAAAAATTATACTAAGTTCTGAAGTAACTACTAATCTTATTTATTATGTATGCAAAATAAATACTATAACAACTATGTAATGTTCATACAGCTAGATCTAAGAAAAGGAGTCGTGGTCCAACAATGGGCAAGGAGATTATGAAGTAATTTGTTACTTCAGGGAGCAAAATGAAAATCAATATGGATCCATTCATAGGAAGACCTATAAATGGAGATGAATCTACAAAGCTTGCAAGTCAAATTGGCGTAGTAACTCGAGATGTCCTTCCAGTGCCCAAAAGGTGGAAAGACGTAGATGAGGAAAAGAGTTTTTTGGAACCAGGCTTTGATCATATAAATGTATATATCGAAACTAATAACTTTTTTATTATATCAATTTATTTTTCTCATCATCTAAAATATGCTAATATGATATGTAGATCCACATGGATGTTAATGTTGATACTCCAGGAGTGAAATAATGTTTGATTGATAGGCTGAAATCTAGTAGCCAACAAAAGCGTTACAAGTTACATATGCACTACAAGAAGTTTACAACTTTGGTAGAGGCTAAGAATAACAAGCCTTCTTTTTGTTCTTATAAAAAAAATTGGGAAGCATTGTGCGACTATTTTGCAACACCTAAATTTAAGGTAGTAATACAAAAAGTTAAGATGTTTAAATATTAAGGTTCAGTGTTTAGGTTATACTTATAGGTTTGTAACATTGCTTACAATGTCATTGTTCTTGTTTTTATAGCACACAACTTTTGTGAATGGTGGGAATAGAAGACAGGTGAGAGCTCCACATATTTCAGGCAGAAAGCCATTTACTGTTAGTTGACACGAGATTGTAAGTGTTCTAAACTTGTACTTTTGTACTACTTTCATTCTAATAACATTTAATTGAATATATCTTATTTTGGGATATGGAATTGGGGTCTTATGGGAGTTTTTTGGATCTTGTTTTGCTGGAAGGGTTTTTGTTGCCCCAATTTAGATCTGTTTGGAATTTGTTTGGTAAACTTTGTGTTAATGTTATCCTACTTTTCTACTGCTATGGGTCTGCTATGGTTTGGGTATAAAGTGGATGTATTGGCTGGGTTTGGGTATAAAGTGAACAAAATGAACTTAGCCTGACAAGACCATTTTAGATGTTCTTACAAACATACCTTAAATTTAAGAGAGAAAATAAGTAAGCGAAAAGAGAATAAAGAGAGAAAAACATGATAGAACAGTAAATTTTCGTCAAAAGACCCAAAGAGGATAGTTTAATCACAACTATGGTTGTAATCGTTTTTCTCCCTTTTAATATAGTTTAAATTTAGCAAAAAAATAACCTTTAATTGATGCATAATTCTAATGTATTTGGCACATTTTTTCCTGTCCTAGTCTCAAAAGGAGCTAAATGGAGATCCTTGTGATATGAGTGATTTGTATAAACGTACGCATTATTCAGAGAAAAAGGGTTGGTCATCCAAAGTGGCAGAAGAGAATTGAGTAACTTTCGTATCTATTTGTTTAAAATTCAGCCTTTTTCTATGTTAATGATTGTAATTAACTGTATATACCTTCTTACATCCATGTGTTTTAATAGGAGTTGATGAAAAAAAAGCGAGATCAATATAGAGAAGAAGGATCTGAGAAGAACACAAATGAAACAGTCTTGGAGGTTCTTGGCCATGGATCTGGTTACATTAAAGGCCTTGGGTATGGCCCAAAACCTCCAAGCAGGCGCATCACATCATCTGATTTAGCTACCCAACAAGTCCAAAAGAAACTTCAAGATACACAACAAAAGCTACAAATGTCTAACTCTCAAGTAAATGATCTTAAGACACAAGTGGCTGAATTCGAGACTGAAGTGTCTGATTTGAAAGCTCAATTGGTTGATCAAGGTGCAAATATCAACAAACTTATGGCAATTATGGCTGCTAATGGGATGAACATATACTAGAGAAAAATATCATGTAAGTAATAAATACTTTTAAACTTCAATTAAGTTTTCAAATGTTGCTTTCCATGGTTGAATTTGTGTTAATGCAAATTTTTGATATTATACGAAACTTTATAAATGAGTGAATAATGAACTCTGAAGTAATGATAGTATAAGATGAATCTGTATATGGCTTTTTTTTTTCATTCCCAAAAAATTAGTTTAAATCAGTAACAATCTCCCTTTTACCTCCTTTCTTTCAATTGTCTTGCATCATAAATTTGCTATAAAAGAATTATTCTAGGTAATATTTCCTTCACTTTCTATTAAATATTTTGAATTTGGTGTGTGATGTGTTGAATTCTTACAAATGGTAGATTTTTTTATTTATTTTCCTCCATTTAAGACAAACATGAACTTTATTTATACTGCTATAGTTTTTTGTTTGGATTGTTGTTGTAGCAAACAAACTCAGTTGGTCTAATTTAGTTGTTTGCTTTAGCTTTGCTCAAAAAATGATTCCTGCTAAAGTTGTAATTCTTGTTGTTGGTTGTTGGGTTACTAGTCTCTATTGTTGGGCTTTTTTGGGTGTTGTGTTATTGCTAGTGTGTGGTTACAGTGCTCAGGCCTGTTATTGGTTAGATACATAGGCTCTATTATAGAAAGATGACTATTAAAGTTCCATGATTAGGTAACTGCAAAATTCAGTAACTAATTGTTGAACAGCATGCATCTGTTTGGGAAACATCAGAACATAACTGCAAAATTGCAAAGAGCATGCATCTGTTTAATAGTTGTTTAATATTTTTTATAAATGGTGCTCATTACTTCACACTGATATTTTAGTGCTGACATAATTACTTCTTCACTTGTGTAGGAGCTCTTGGGTTTCTTTCCCTTCCTCAAGCATCCCGGTTAGTTTAAAACTTGCTCTAATAGTTCTCATCTTTTGGGATTCATAAATATATCTCTCTTTACATGGGACGACTTTCTTGAAGTCTATTTTCATATTACAGCTTCAACCAGAATCCGATTATGCGGATCCTCTAAATTCTATGGAAATTGATTTTGGTTGCTATAATGCTAGTATAGCTATAGTTCTGGAAAATTCACAATTTATTATTTAAACATTTCTTTTTTTATATACATTTTTTTTAATTTCATAACTATTTGATTGATTTATGTCTATATGTTTCTTTGATTTGCAGATAGAGTTTTTTCTGGAAGGTCAATAACCACAAGGTTGAAGGTTTTAATTAAGCATTTTCTTAGGATATGGATTTTAGAATTTCAGCTTTTTGGATTATATAATTTGGTTTTGTGGTACTTAGATTATTTAAGCAACTGTTTATTGCCTAGCTAGTTGGGTATTTTGTTGAATCAATGAATCTACTATTTTTTTATAAGATAATTACTTTTTATTTTAAATGTTTATTGCCTTTTGTCTCTTATATTATATACATGTGTAAAGTTAATTTAAAAAGCTCACTAAATGTATTATATTTTTTTAATTGAAAATTGTTAATGTAACAATACATTTTGAATGTCAAACAACTTAATATGACCACCACATCATCACGATTTATAATCATTTATTGGCAAATAATATTTGGTCAATAAAAATTAAAATTTAATGACGAATAATATTAACTCTTTAGAATTAATAGTATTGTCATTATATATATTCATTTAGTTATGACAACTGATATTGTCACTAATATTAACCATTTGGTGACAAGTTATGTCGTCACTATTATATATCATTTAGTGATGCCTTTTAATTTTGTAACTATTAATACCTCTTTATGTGACGAGTTCCATCGTCACCATAATTATTCAATTAGCGACATAGAAAAATGTGTCATACAAATTAACTCTTTGGTGACAAACTATATCGTCACTGTATATATTCATTTAGTCACAACAACTAATTTTGTCACTATTAGTAACTCTTTTTGTGATGAGATGTATCGTCACCATGAGTATTCAATTAGTGACATTGAAAAATGTGTCCCAAAAAATAACTCTTTGGTGAAAAATTATTTTGTAATATTATTTAAAATATGAAATGACAACGACATAATTGTCATGTTAAATATATTATTAGGTGACAAATTTTTCTGTCGTCATTTATTTTCTTATTTTTGGTGACGCTAAACACAATACATGACGAAAGAATAATCATAAATATGACAATATTGTCTTCATTAAAATTAGATGATTTAAATAGAATAACATATTTTCGTCACTAAAGCAATATCATTTAATGACGAAAAACGATTTTTGTCATTTAATGCACCAAGTTTTGATGACGAAACATAATATAGAGTGACGAAAGTTTCATTCAAATAGTGACGCTATTAACGTCACTAAAAGTAATTAATTATAGTGACAATGATGTAGATCGTCACCATAAGTTAAAACATTTAGTGACGACATCAAATATTGTCAAATAAACCTAATACCAGGCTCATACAGTGACGGTCTCTGTGACGATTAACAATCGTCACTAAATGTTTTAGTGACGAAAAATGAATTTTATGTGACAAATTTTAGCGTCATTTTTTGTGTGATTTTTTGTAGTCACGGTACGCATCAACTAATCCTCTCCCATCAACCCGTATCCTACGGTACATTCAACTTCGGTCGGCTGACATCTTTAATTGAACAAAATACACAATTAGAACAGAAATATTCATGTATGTGATCCATGCATGAATTTTATTCGATAGTATGTCCACTCTACAGGGGGTTAGGCTTCTATCCCGTTCCCGGATGCGTCTCCTCACTAGTGCCAACACCTTCAGCACATTTTTTCTGTTTCAAGAAAATTTCGATAGCACCTCCCCATGGTCTCCAAGTACACAAAGTATACCAAAATAATTTCGTTTAAGTATGCACTCGGAGAACATATAGAGACACCAGCCGAAAAATTACAAAAAAAAACGTACTCAAGTCATTGGCACCGGCCTAAGTGAGAGACATAACATCCAGTAACAGTCCCAAACTCGGAGCTATTCGACATTCACTCATGAGTGAATGTCAAACGAGTTTCTAAGCTCCAAATTAACTATACTACATGCACAAGTTTATATGCAGTTTATTTTATTTATGGCAAACTAAGCAAATGTTACTTAGTTTATTTTACCAATGAAAAACTAAGTAAATGCTACGAACGTAATTTATGAGAACTATTTATTTGAATAAATAATAGTACTTGGACTTTATTTTATGTAGTAGTAGAACTAAGTAAATGCTACTTAATTCTAGGTAATATATTATATTATAATACTTTATTTTAGTTTAATTAATTTTAATCTCATTTATTTTATTAATATATATTTATTTAATTTATCTTTAATTTATGTAACTACTTTAATTCATTTAAATTAATTTATACCCTTTTTATTCTATTTTTTTATTCTAAATCATACTATATTTTATTGTATTATTAATTTAATTTATTTATTTTACTTAATTTATTTCATTTTATTTTTTATGTTATTATTTTATTTTTTTTGTATTGTATTATATTCTATTCTATTATTTAATTTAAGTTATTTTATTTTATTTATTTTATTTTATTTATTTATCTTATTTTATTCTATTTTATTTATTTATTTTCAATTATATTGTATTATTTATTTAATTTATATTAATTTTATTTTATTTATTTATTTTATTATGTTTATTCTTTTTGTATTATATTATATTATATTATTGAATTTATTTTATTTTATTTAATTTTATTTATTTCATTTTATTTTATTTTATTTTGTTTTGTTTATTTATTTTTATTATATTATATTATTTTAATTTAAATTAAATTATATTAATTATATTAATTAATTAATTTATTTTAGTTAATCTATTTTATTTTATTTTTTTTAATTTATTTTATATTATATTATATTTTAAGTCTTTATTAAATTAGACTATTTTTTCATGTATACATCCGGAGTCATTTTATTTTATTTCATTTTAGGTGTATCAAACTAAGTAAATGCTACTTAGTATTTATATTATATTATTTTTATCCTTTTTTCTTACATTATATTTACTATAATATTTATGTCTGTTATAGTTAATTATAATTTTTTGTTTTATTTTAGTGGTACTCAACTAAGTAAATGCTACTTAGTTGGGTAGTTTAGTTTATTTTAATGGCAAACTAAATCCTAATTGTCTTTTATAGTTAAGTTTTGATTTATTTATTACCTTCTATAACCTTCACGAAAATTTCGTCGAAAATTCCATCGAAAATAAATCTACACCCAATTCTAAATACAATACTACAATCCATAAGCCTACAATTGATGACAATAATATAGGTATAACAGTACTAGAATCCATAAGGCAGAAAATGCAATAAAAAGGCAAGTACCAACTACAATGCAATTCATACAAATTATTGAACCAAATTGATATGGATAAGGCAAAAAATGGACATATTGAACTAAATTCAGTACAACTAAACCAACCAAATCAGATTTTTGAACCAAATCAGATTATATATAAGGCAAGAACCAAATCGCTATAATTGGTTTACCAAATCAGATAATATATTCAAACAAAATTAAAGCAATGAATCCCTAATTCAATGACAGACCCAAATCACAATTTCAATCCCAAGTTCAGCAATTATAGACTAAAATCCCAATTTCAACAATTTCAGACCCAATCCCAATTTTAAGCCAATTTCAGCAATTTTAGACCAAATTTCAATAAACTAACTATTTTAAAACCATTTGCACATTCCAATAATCCCAATTTTAGACCCGAATCAAGCCTTACACGAATATACTAATTATACCAATTTCAGACCAACATTCAATCTAAATACACAAATTAGTTGAACTTACCTTAAATAGAAGGTTTAAATCTACCTAATGATATGCGATGGTCCAAGCCAGTAGCCGCGATGGAGGTGGGGAGGCCAACGAGGTGGGCTGTCAGCGATGGAGGTGGTGGACTGAGATGGACTGTCGAGAGAGATGAGAGTGAGATGAGATGGACTGAGATGGCGACGACGATGAGATGAGAGTGAGATGAGAGAGCGAGTGAGAGATGAGAGTGACTGAGAGAGAGATGAGGCAGCAATGAGAGAGAAAGTGAGAGATGATAGTGAGGTTAGGCGGCTGTAGAAAACGAACTGATTAGGTTTTATAACTTATTTTCGACGGAAATTCCGTCGGAAATAGTTCCCTAGCTAATCCTCGACGGACATTCCGTCGACAATGACCACAATTCCGTCGACATTAGGTATCGTGTTGCAGAAAACTTGGCGCCGAAGATGGGCTTCTATTTCTGACGAAATTCTGTTGAGAAAGGCTTAAAGTCGACGGGACTTATCTTTGACAGATAATTCCGTTGGAATTACATTATGATCGACGGAATGTAGTCCGTTGGATATAAATCTATCGGAATTAACCCTTTTACTTGTAGTGTATACGCTTATTTGCAATCATATTTTGATTTATAAAAAAATTAATATTTTGATTCAAAAGGTTAGTATATAGCAGGTCCATGCATGCTTATTTACAATCATGCATATTTTGATTCAAAAAATTAATCTGCAGCCTATATGAAAATTTCATAACTATATCCACGACCTAAGTTGATAGTCATAACTTTAATACTAGTTGTTGGAAATATATATGGCAGACACATGTATTCATTTGTAATCACATCTTAACCCAAAAGTTATTTTGTTTTGTCTATAGGTCTATTAAAACATATATGTCCTCAATTTTTTTTTGTGTTTCGCTATGGAACTTTATTGTCACGTGTTATCTCAACAAGTAGGAGCTTATAAATATTTGATAGACATTTTTTGAGTACGAATGTATGTGCGTGTGTATGTATGTATGTATATATATATATGGACAATGATTCATATTCAAAGAGGGATGGGAAGCCCCATCTTTCCAACCAATTCTAGCCGTCTATTATGTGATCTAATGGTTTAATATTAAACTCATTCACAAAACAATTATTAGGACCAAAATAACTATCTTGTGGAACCTGACCCACATAAAAAATTATATGAACGCCCTCGAATGCAAAAATACACCTACCGCAAGGATTGTTATGCGGTAGGCTTGGCTTTGGCTCCTCACAATACACCTGCGGATAACTTTTTACTGCTTGTGTGTATATATATGTTAATGATTTCTAATGTGGATTAAGCTCGTTGTCAGAAGTCATTCATTTCCAAACAAAGAATTGCCAACACTATATATTCTAAAACATAGCCTTCAAACAAAAATTACAATCCTACAGTAACAAACTAAACTTAGTAATTCTAGTATAGATGGGCAGTCTACAGCTCAGAAACAATATCCACAGAACCCAGAGAAAAGGGGGAGCTCACATTGACATAAGCTTTGGGCCATTATATAGCATGTTCATGCTAGTAGCTAGGTCAGCATCAAGTTGAGTATGTGGAGCAGGCCCTGCCATTTGCTTCAAGTTGCATAAACAAAAGAAATGAACAATACATACAAAAAATATCGCATGACCAAATGTCCGCTTGGGCTCCGTCGTAACCTTTCTTTCTGATCAATTCCGACGCAACATACGCCAGAATACCGCAAGTGGTGTGCAAAAGGCCATCCTGGTGGAGATGATCAGTAAAAGCACTTAATCCAAAATCTGTCACCTTCAAATTACCTGCATCATCTAACAAAGGTTTTTCGGCTTCAAATCTCGATGGTACACACTATGGCTATGACAGAAATTTTATCACAGTAAAGTGGAGAGATATTTGGAAAGAGAGGTGTTTTGTATAGATTTAGATGGGGAAGATTTGCCATAATGTATTCACAGCACCCCGCATGATAGTTGTGTCTTAAAGCTATCCGCAGGTTTATTGTGAGGAGCCAAGGCCAGACCTACAACATAACAATTATGCAATTGGTGTATTTTTGCATCTGAGGGCGTTCATGTAATTTCTCATGTAGGCCAAACTCCAAGTGATAATTAATAACTGTCCCACGGATGGGTTTAATATTACACCATTAGATCACATAATGGACAATTAGAATTGGATTAGAAGGATGAGACTTCTTAGCCCTCTTTGAATATATATATATATAGGGAGGTTGACAATGATAAATTTTATTACTTAAAAATTTATTCATACAAATAAATATATTGAATATATTTGACAATTTTAAATTTTATTAATTAAGAAATTATTTATAAAAATAAAGACATTATATATAGTTGACAATGTGTTAAATTTTATTACTTAAGAAATTATTTATACAAATATTGTATACATTAAAACTATTTAAATCTAACTAAGGTGGGGTGTTTTAGACTTTTCTCCTAGTCACAGGTCCTACTAGTGGCCAGTAAAAAAAATTCTCTAGCCGCTACTAAGAGTAGCGGCCAGCAAAAAAAAAATAATTCTCTGGCAACTACTTTTAGTAGTGGCCAACAAAAAAAAATTCCTCTAGCCGCTACTAAGAGTTGCGGTCAGTTCCTCTTTGAGTCATTGGATCTCGAGATTAACAGCGTAAGATACACTTGCTGGAATAGTGCTCCTAGCAAACGCTTGTTATGAATACATAGTAAGAGTTGCAGCTAGTTCCTCTTTGAGCCATTGGATCTCTGGATTAACGGCGTAAGATGCGCTGGCCGGAAATATATATATATATATATATATATATATATATATATATATATATATATATATATATATATATATAAAGCATTTTAAGAACTTATATATGTGTATATATACAAAGCATTTCAAGAGCAGAACATTTAATTGACATAACTCCTTAAAGAGCAAAACATTTATAAGGCCCCTCCGTGTTTTTTTTTCAAGTAGCCTTCTATTTCTCTCTCCTCACATCCAAATATTTGTCCACATCCATATATTAGTAACCTACAATTTCTGCCCCACCCTCCAAACGAACTTAAAACTTTCTTTAAATATAAATACTCACATGATATAGCGCCCAAGTGGAGAGACTAAGCAGTTGTAACGTTGCCATAAACTTCAAAGTTTTTTAAAAAATAAAAATAAAATAAAAACTGCTATATATGCACAAAAAAAGACTCATCTGGAGGCCTTTCTTGAAACAAGCAAGTTCAAAACAGAAAGCAATATGAGGCATAATACCTTAACTATGTACTGAATAGAGTATGCCAATAGTCTTGCATCAATTGATTTTTCATATGCGGCATAATACCTTAACTATGTACTGCGTTGT
Source organism: Aralia elata (assembly GCA_034770075.1). NCBI lineage: Eukaryota > Viridiplantae > Streptophyta > Magnoliopsida > Apiales > Araliaceae > Aralia > Aralia elata. The sequence goes on from CM068377.1 coordinate 32,974,064, forward strand.
CAGTTCATTCAATGGCACCATTTGGGAGAGTGATGGTAACTGTTAGCAACATTCAATCAACATTAACCTTGAGCAAATGAACATGTATGAATTTAAAAACAAAAACACCAAATTCCAGAGGCATAATAACATCTGCAAAATTAAGTATAAATAGATAATGCCAAATTCACTTGCAAATATTACATTCCAGACTTACAAATAATGTCAAATTCACATTGCAAATAATGTCAAATTCACATTACATTCCAGAGTTACCAAACCTACAAATATTTACATTGCAAATAATGTCAAATTCACTATGGACTTCCAACAACCAGAACCACCATATCTTCCTGCTGAACTCAATCCCTTCTCCTGCCTTAACTGTGGTTTGGAGTGAGTTCTACTATAGATTTCTACGGCCCACATATCCATTGGTGATCCAATGAATCACAAAGAAGTTTCCAGTGTCAACCACACTATATAACATCTGATATAGGGAGGAATCATAATTTAGAAACAAATTAAGAATTATCCAAACAAGTGGCACATAGCAAAATGACTCATGCATAAGGCTGCATAAATATAAAACTCAAAAACCATAGCATCCACTTCTCAAACTAACACGAAAATAATAAGTTTAGAAGTAAACAAAAAATGTAAGAGGATAATACAATACAAATGAAAAGCGATTTGTAAGAATTCTTTGTTGTTATAGCAATCCTGGGGGTGAATCACTATCATCGTCATTTACACTTGGATCCTGAGTCGCATCATCATTTGATGCTTCAGTTCTACATTTAAACAAATAGTAAAGTCAAATTTAAACAAATAGACATAGTGAAAATAAGTAAACTCGCTTAATGATTATTAAGCATCGGACAGTTTCTTTTATCGTGTGTCACACTAACTTTGTCACATCCATGACAACGTCTATCCTTGGGACTTTTTTTTTTCAAAGCCCTTTCTTTGCCACCTTTCAACCTTTTGCCACACCCTTTTGTTTGCACTTGGTTCGGATCAACGTAACTATGATCATAAGTACAAGGCTTATTAACTGACTTGGATACAGTCATTCCACCATACTCCATTTCATTTTTTCTTTCGGAACCATTCTTTTCAATAATTTAATTGATCTTTTCATCCACATCACCAAAATATTCTTTTAAAATATTTGTGGCTTCTTCATTTGTGAGAGCCCTAGAAATGAAATCTAAAGATTGTTGAATTAGTTGACTCTGCAAGAGTAAGTATGGCTTGTCATCTTTTATCGCCACACCATTATCATCAATTAAACCACTTGATTTTGCTGTCTTTGTCCACCTCTTTAAAATATATTTTGTAGGCAATTTGTCAAGATCATGATACTTATGCAAGTAAGTTATCACATGTCGGCAGAGGATTCCCGAACTCTCAAACTTTTTGCAAGTGCATGTTGCATAATCCAAAGATTTGTCATAATGAATCTCTCTTACTTTACAGTTGTTGACATTCCTTGGATAAATCTTATAGTCATAATAGTTGACATCATCCTTCATAAGATCAAACCAATAATTCAAGCTTTCACACAACTCTTTTTCAAATTTATAATATGTAAAGTGTGTATAAATGTCAACCTTTTGAACTAAGAAGTCATGACGATATTTCATTCTTGGCCTCTCAACCAAATCTTTGTTATCTGAAACCAACTCTACATGTCGTTGATGTTGAAGGCCCCGACCAAATTGAATCATAAAATCCACTAAAGAATTTTTTTTAGAAATAAATTTTTTATAAAATGAATGAGAACTCTCCACTCGTTGGCTACTTGATATGCCGACTGAGAAAACATGATTCACATGTGCGAGTACCCATCTACAACGGATGTCATACATTGATTGTAGCCATTTATTAGCATTCAACCCACTTTTCTCCACCAGCTCCACCCAAGTGGAGTCAAACTTTTCCACAGTCTCCGAAGTCCAAATGCAATCTGAAAACTCTTTATAATAATCTTTGAATTTTACTGCGTCAATCTTCTCTGAAAATTTAGTCAAGATGTGCCAACTACAATACCTATAAAATGTATTAGGAAGGATATGTGAAATTGCATTTGTCATAGCCAAATCCTGATTGGTGATAATCATCAAAGGTCAATCACCTGGCATTGCTTCCAAAAAATACTTGAAAAGCCAAACAAAAGTATTTATGATCTCATCACTTAAGAAAGCACAACCAAATACAGTAGTTTGACCATGGTTATTAACCTCCAGTAGTGGTGCAAATATCATTCCGTAACGATTAGTATTATATGTGGTATAAAAAATGACAACATCACCGTAAAAACTATAAGCTCGTCTAGAACTTGCATCGGCCCAGAAACAACGAGTAATCCTATTTTCATCGTATGTGTCAATTATGAAAGTGAATGCATGATTCTTTTGTTGTTCCAACTTTAAGTACTCATTCAACATGTCACTATCATGTCCCTTTAACTCATTGTGCTTGTCTCTTTCAAAGATATACAAATCTCGTTGCATGCAACCAATATTTTCAAACCCTCCCGCCTGAACTGCAAGAAAATTATATTGTTGGCATTGTGGTATATTCACCATGTCAAGTTATTGACTTAAAGATTTTTGGCCAGTTGATACATTACGATGCGATAGTAAAAGATGCCTCTTATGTGGGGTTGACAATGGGTGACAATGACCCTCCTCAATTTTTGTGATTACGTATAAGTCATTTCTTTTTAGCACTACAATTCTTGCACTACAACCTTCTTTTGTCGATCCACGTTTTCTTTTTACAACCACATCGGCTAATAGTTTTCCCTTTTCTTACTTAGAACACACATACTCCTTCCTATAAATCTCATCGCTTCTCGCCTTTTTTCTCTGATAAAACTTTCGTACACTAAAATCAGCATGCATTGCATATATATTATAAAAAGTGTGAATATCATCTAATGTTTGAAATTCTTGACCTAGCTTAGGCGTAAACTCTTCGGCTACTTGAGGATAATAGACAAAAGTTTTAGTATTGTTCACATTCAACCCCTGATCTGCACTCAAGTCATCCCTATCCATTTTTATTTCCAAACTCATTTCTAAATTATCCCCGCAACTCCCTATTTCATGCTCCATGTCATCCATTATATTTACACCTGAACAATAATATTCAATGCAGACAATAAAAAATAAAGAACTCAATAACTTTATACAGAAACTAACAACAACAACTTTATTACTTTCAAGTTCCTACGAAGACAAAAGAAAGAAAAAATTAGGGGGGGTTTTACCCAAAAAGTAAAATAAAATTTCTCCAGTATGAAAGTTAAACTTAAATATCTAAGTCATGAATGGCGTTTTCACTATTAATAATGCCTACTACATAAGAACAACAATGACTCACAGTTACATTTACACTTTCAGGAAAAAACAAAAATCAAGAACAAACATGACTCAGTTAACAAAAAAACAAAAAAAAGGGTAAATCAGTTACATTTACACTTTCAACAAATTGAGTTGTTTAATAATTCATTAGCAGACAAATCAAGTATTTTAACTACCTGCCACCGAATCCTAGAACAGTTGAAAAATAGCAAGAATCTTTATTCAAACATTTTTTTACAGAATTAAAAGGGTCAAAATCACACAAACAGAGATCTATACTTCGCAATAACAATTTGGGTTATTCGTTCTAGGGCTTATCGATTCGAAAGGGAGATTCTTCGTTCGAAGTGGTTCCGATTTAAGGGCTTCGTTTTGTAAAGATTTGGAGAAGGAAGAAGCCCTCGATCGATTTGTGATTCTAGGGAGAAGCCCTCGGTCGATTCCAAATTTGGAGAAGGACAACTCTGCTGCCAAGTAAGGAGAGGGAAATAGAAGGTTACTTGAAAAAAAAACACGGAGGGGCCTTATAAATGTTCTGCTCTTTAAGAAGTTATGTTAATTAAATGTTTTGCTCTTGAAATGCTTTGTATATATATATGTGTGTGTGTGTGTGTGTGTATATGTCACTGAAAATCTTATATTTTTACATTTCAAATCTAGGAGTACATTTCAATTAATTATATGAAATCGCTAGAGAAAAATTTAGGAGAAACTTAAAAAACTTATTTTTAATATAAGAGGTGTTTGCTGGAATAGTGCTCCTAGCAAGCGTTTGCTATGAATCACTTCTCATATATATATATACAAAATCGATCTCCAACGGACCCAAAAAACGGGTCCAAAAAATGGACCGGTGTCCGTCGCTATAGCATAAACCGTCGTCATAGGTCTATGACGACGGTTTATGCTATAACGACGGTTCTGTCCGTCGCTATAGCTGGTCCGTTTTTTGGACCTGTTTGAGAACCGGACTATATATATATATATATATATCGCTGAAAATTTTATATTTTTACATTACAAATCTAGGAGTACATTTCAATTAATTATATGAAATCGCTAGAGAATAATTTAGGAGAAACTTAAAAAACTTACCTTTAATATAAGGTTAGTGCTGACTTTGTGAAGATAGTTGGACTTGTAACCAAACACAGTAAAAGAAAAATCTTACAATTAGACTATAATTATACAAAATATGAAACATTACAACTATATATAGAGAGAGAGCTCTTCTAGGCAGATATAAAAATTGGACATGAAAATTGACTCATGTATATGAATTTTACCTATTTATATTTTTACCCACCATTGGAGTCAAAATATAAATAAGTGAAATTCAAATACACTTATGTCTAGTTTTTATGTCCAATTTTAATGTCCACATCGAATTTATATATATATATATATATAGAATGATGATTGACCTCTGGGCTCTGTCAATGAGTTTTAACTATAAAGGTATCTCTCTCGTTATCTAATGCTGAGGTTAGCATATGAATCAAATCTTGTTAGGAACCTAATGAAGAAGAAATTATCTTCTTGTAATTATCTCCACTAGTCAATATGAGCATACTTTTTGTAGGGTTACGATCAGGATCTATGCCCTCATCCATGTAAATAATTATTATTTTATTTTACTTTTATTTTTATTTTTTTTAAAACGGATTATTGACTGCTTTTTAAATGTTATATATGTTTTATGTATATACTCCATCCGTTTTCCAAAGTATAATTAAAGGTATAATTTTTTTTTGTTTTTAAAAGGATGAGATAAAGTATATAAAGTGAATGGTAAATATGTCATTTAATGAGGTCCATTAGTATAAAAAAATTAAAATTACTTATCACTTTATATAATCTTATGGGCCATTAAGAATATATTTTAAAAAATTTATTCTTTTTCCTTTACTCTTTCTTTTTCTAATATATGTTCAAATTATACTTTATTCATCTTTTTGGGGACGGAGAGAATATTATTTTTGTGGAATTTCTATTTCCATCTTTTTGGTAATCAAATTTTCCCTTTCCACGGGTGAAAAGATTTTGAAGTAAGAAATGAAAATCATTTGAACCATTTTCTGGCAGCTGCATAGATTTTTTTTGATTAAACAGTTTAATCGACTGAAATATATTAAAAATATAAAGTGTTACAAATGATGAAAAAATTAAAATTCAAATAATTAAAATGGTCAATCGTAACAACAACCAGTGGATGTACTCTTAAAAAATAGTCATAATTTCAAAATAATAACATAATACGTAAATTTGAGTATTTTTTGGATACCAACAAAGAGAAAGAATCTTCGTCATAATAATTCTTTAGTCCTCACGAACGAAGAAATATTCGTCATATATATAATTCTTTAGTTCACAGAATGTCGATCTTCAATTCTTCCGACTAGAGAAATCTTTCAACGGAAAAATTCTAGCCGATGCATATATATAATTCTTTAGTTCACAGAATGTCCATTTATTCACATCTTTTTGTTATTTTATTATTTATTTATTTTTAACTTTTTTGTTTTTTTTTGTTTTGGGGTTGGTGGAGTGGGGGTGGTGGAGCCGTGGAGGGATGGGGGGAGCATGTGAATTTAGCTAAAACTTTTACTCTCTTTCTCTCTCCAAAATTAAGTTGTCCTATTCTAAGGTAGACATGCAAGGTCAAAAGTGAGAATATGGGGAAGATGCTAGATCACAAAGTAGAGGAAAGGTTTGTAGATAAGATAAGCCCAATGAGTCACAAACCAATTAATAGAATACTTTCCTCCATACAAGGTTGTACGAATCCTGAACCACATTTAAACATCATCCACTCTATCTCTATATATATATATATATATATATATATATATATATATATATATATATATGCCAATAAATATTGAGCAGGTTGCATAGGGGTCCCAAAACTCCAATGACTTGTCTGCAAATTTTCAGGCTCGTGTCCTCACAATCTTTCTTTTATCTTATAATTGATGGAAAGCTATTCGGTTACTTGGCTTATCAATAACAATATATAGTCTATAGGCTGGCAACAGGGAGTGTATAGTTAGGGACTCTTTTTCATTTATCAATTATCCGATAATATAATAATAAATGAGTAGTTTATCTCGTTTAAAATTTAAATTTAAATTTAATTTTTATTATTTTTACTCATAATATATGGTTAGTGGTAATTTTATATCTTATACGTTATTTACAGAGAATTCTTAAATTTTTATCCCGACATAAGTACAGTGAAAATTTCTTCAGATGGGTACACATTATCAGTTTGAGATTTTAAAATATCTTAATTACATACCTCTCATTTTTTGCGCACACAAAAACAAAAAGAACTCTTTCTCATTTTTGTCCCTCTAATAAGTGTTTATATATACATATATACTGTACCTTACCCGTCCTTGAATTTATTGTTCCATACCTATTTCACCCCTGAAATATTTAGGTTATACATATAACAAAAAATATATATACAATAAATCATACTCATATACATATAAATGAACGTTTTAAATCTTGAAAATTTTTACTCCAACACATATAACAAAAGATATTTACAATGTCTATCTATACTACATTTATTCACACTATCATAAACATATAAACATTACCTTAATACATAGAGAATCTACATAATACAGAGATTGGCTCGAAGGCAAGTTCGGGAGACTATATGCATGTTTCATTACACAAAAAAATTGGAGGTTGGCTTGTACATTCTTTCTCTTTCTTTTAATACAATTTAAATTTAGCAAAAAAAAAATAAAAAAATTAGAGGTTTAGTATGTCTGCGTCGTTAGAAGTCCAAATATACTTAAAATATTATTCGTCAAAAAATAATTTATTTAACTTACAAATATAATATTTAAAACTTAAAAACAACATACCAAAAATCTCATTTTTTTTTGCCTTAGTCTCTAGAGCAATGAAAAAGACCAACAAGAGCAGGTCCACCACTTTCTGTCACATGCGTTACTTATAGACTCGAAAGCCTCTACTACGCTGCATGCAGAGAGTCAACGTTACCGTCATAAACGCTGCAAATAGGTTTGAAAATAAATCCGAACAGTTCGAAACTAGGTTCGGGATCGGTTCAAAAAATTCGAATGAGACTCGATTCAATACTTAAACGAGTCGAATTCAAATCCATTTTGATATACAGACACTTATATGAGTCGAATATGAGTTACCCATTGCTTGCTTATTTAAAATATCGAATTTTTCTTATTTTACTGATACATACTCAATACAAGTTCATTGATCCTTACTCATATACAATATCGAATTACTCGATTTATTTAATATATATTATTTAGCAATTAAATTCTCCACATACTTTTAGAATTAGAAATAGTTCATTAATTGTTTCAAGAGTGATAATAACATCTCATTAATTGTTTCAAGAGTGATAATAACATCTCATTAATTTTTTTACAAGGTTAGAGATCTAATTTGAAGTGTTCAAATTTTAATTATTTCAACTGCTTGACTAAGTTTATTTTATATACATCATCATAATATAAATGATCCGGTTCTAATTCGTGTATGTCTCAAATGCTCACGAGTAGTTTGATTAAAATACAAGTTGAGTCGAGTCGAACTCGAGTACAATAAAACGAGTCAAATTCGAATCTGAACAAAGATTACAAAATTTTATTCGAATCTGAGTACAAATCCGAGTATCTTAAAAAAAATTCAAATAGAATCTCAGTAAGGTACTGTTCGACGTGACTCAAGATCATTTTCACTCCTAGCTGCAAATTTTAGTAATCAAACAAATCATATATCTTATATCTCACAGTAAACCAATTAAAATGACACAATATTCTCAAGTTATTATCATAATTTTATCATCACACACTATTATCAAACTAACAACTTTTAATTTTTAAGATATACATGGAACAAATATTTTTAATATTTACAAATTTAATAAAAGTGGCTCTTTTATGAAACAATATTGTGTAATTATTTATATTTCACTATTATTATTAAACTTACAACTTTTAATTTTTAGGATATACATAAAACAATTTTGTTTAATATTTCATAAATTTTATAAATGTACCTGAAATGAAGGAGGTCACAAGTTCAAAAGACTTAACAAGCATGTGAATTGTGCTCACTATGCTTGTGGGTATTGGCGTTGCAGCTTTAAGGGTAGCATAGGCATGCAGCTGCCTATGCACAAATTTTTTTTCTCAAGTAATTTTCTTTTATTTTTTCCAAGTATAAGAAGAGAAATATAATTTAATAAATTTAAAAGGGCAGACCTCTAGAATGGTTGAACTTAAAGGGAAGTTGCGATGAATATTGTCAAAAGTACACTTCTTAACCAACTGAAAGATAAATTATTAAATGAATGGTTAGTCATTTGGATTGAAAAGAACAATAAGTCTACGGAATCATTAATGAAGATATTATAGTATATTTTCAAGTTATGAGCTCTATAAAAAAGACATTCTAATTTGTAAACAATATTCCCTCCGTCCCAAATTAATTGCATTTTTATGACTTTTTAAAATCAAATTGACTATTTTTAAAACTAATTTTTTTATTATTTTTGCTAACATATAGGTGAAGATATTATAACTAAAAGAAAGTATATACAATTTATTACTAATTTCAATTTTTATAATTTTAGAAATATATTTATATATGCTTAATTATTAATTTTAAAAATAGTCAAGTTGACTTAAAAAAGTCCTAGAAAAGCAATTAATTTGGGACGGAGGGAGTATTACGTTTAGTTAATATTAAAACATTTTATACTTTTGAATTATGTTTGTTCATAAGGATATCGCTTGGATTGGGATTGAACTATTTATCCTTATTCTCTTGTTTGTTTTTAAAATTAGATTTGGGACTATTAATTCTGAAATAATAAAATGACTTAAAAAGGAGATTATATAATACTATGTTCAACCAGGTAAATAATCCTTATCATTTGGGACTAAAAATTTATGAACAAAATTAATATTTATCTTTGTTTAAAATGACTGTTATATCCTATCTTACCTTTTTTTACTTAAACTAACGAAAATATGATATCTTTAAGGATATAACAGTCCAAACAATAAGTTTTTATTCAATCTTTTAAATAATTTTAGACAAAATAAACATAACATATAATTATTTTAAGTTATTTTATAAATAATTTTATTAAAAATAAACATGTGTCTAAAATTATTTAATTTTAAAATTATAATCAATGAAAATATAGTCTTAAAATTATATTTGAGCTTACCATATTTGAGTTTTATATGCTATACAAATTTTTCGTTAAATCTGCTCTACTTTTGAGGTCCTTGGCTGATGGCTCCAAGCTATAGTGGAGCTCAAATAGGAAATAGGAAATAGGAAAAAGGAATGCTAATCTAGTTACCTTTTTTCTACCAAAACACTAAAATAGAAAAGTAAAATTGGTAGTGATGTGTATGTTACCCGAGTACAGATAGAGTTTGGCTGTCAGTGAGAGGGATGCGGAAATCAGAAAAAGAGGGACCATGCATTTATATGCACTACTACTATATACTCTCCTTTTTCTTCATAGGGGATGAAGATTGAAGGGTACCTCTATTGAAATGATTGATTGAATCTGATTCCTTTGTCACTTTACTCACCATCTACTCATTTTCCAATATCCATATACTCCCTCCCTCCCTCCATTACAAAATTTAAAATTATTATTAATATTTTAGTTACGATTGACTTATTTTCTTAATTTAATGTGTTGATTATTTGAGCAAATTATTGTTGAAGTCGGATTTCGTTTACGTCAATCGCCGAGACAGAGTTTATAAATTGGACCTTCCGTTAACTCTGAAACAAAACAAAAAAAGAGAATACGCAGAAAGTTGTCTTCTGAATTGGTCTCTGATTGTTAATACTCCAGATAACATAATATAGAGATAAAATATATAAAAATATGAATGAATCTTACCAATGGTTCAGATCTCCTTATATATATTTTTAATTTGATGTGTTAATTATTTGAGTAGATTATATTTGTGCTTTTTTAAAAAAAAAAATTATAAAATTATTATTAATTTTTGAAAATTAATTTAAATTGATTCATTACCCACTACGAAACAACATATTTAATTTTATAATATTAATCATAATTATAAAGCGATATAGGCATTTCCCCTTTCCATTAATCGAGAAAGACACCTGCAACATAGGTCATAATTAAATAAATTTATATTAAATTTGAGTTTCAAAATATTTTAGATTAATTTTAATCAATAATAATTTTATAATTTAAAATGAAATGAATGTGTGTGTATATATATATATATATATATATATATATATATATATAGAGAGAGAGAGAGAGAGAGAGAGAGAGAGAGAGAAAGAGAGAGTGATTCCAATTTCCATGTGAAACATTCAGAGAAGGGGGAGGGGCATGGCACATCTGCACTTATCTAAGCGTGGTTGTGAGTGGTGACAAATTATGAACCTGGGACCATTTTATTATATGTTGAGTGCTCTATCTCTTTATATGCTGATGTTATCTGTCCACCCTCTCCTTCCTACTTCCTAGGCCCTACGGACATATATTTGGAATTATATGTCGACATGTAACTTTTAGTTTTAATTTAGATTAGTTTTTTTTTTTCTTGTCCAATGTCTGCTCTAGAAGGATTTTAATATAGACTAAATCCCAATTTACACCTAAAATTTTAATTTTAAAATCAATTTACATCATAAATTTTATTTTATATTAAATACATCTTATACTTTTGACGAGAAAATAAAATACACACTCGACATTATTTTTTGGCCAAATATTTATCGAAAAATGCAAGTGTATGAAATATTAAGAATATTTCTTTAGACTTTTACATTATCGAAATAGTTGATATGAGGAATTAATCAAGAGATAAGGTGTGCATTTTCAAGTGAATATTTGGCTGAAAAATGATATAGAGTATGTATTTTATTTTCTTTCTCGTTAAAAATATAATGTGTATTTAATTCAAAATAAAGTTTAGAGTGCATATCGACTTTAGAGTTGAAGTTTAGGGTTCAAATTAAAATTTAGTCTATTAATATATTTCATAAGTAATATAAAAAATCTTTTAAATACTTCAATATGTCCCACTTTATGGATGATATTACAAATTTTATAATAAGTAAAAAAGAAAGTCTCACAATTTATAAGACATAAATTATCACGATAAAAAAGAAATACAAATTTATATAGAACTGACGAGGATCAAATGGTATGAAATGAAGTCACAATCTTAACCATCAGATTAATATCTCATTAGATTTTTTAATCTTAGTCTCCGTTAATTGAATCACATCACATGCTCCTTCAGTTCTAAACCAAGAATTACTTGCACTTTTAATTTTTTATGTTTTAACTTGTGTAATGATTATTTGCGACGCACTTAGTGGTAATTTAAGAAAATCTTGTGGAACGAGTATAATTTTTTAATATAAGTTTATTATTAAAATAAAATTTGATCCGATTAGATTTTCAAGGAATTTTTGACGGGTCAGATCAGGCGTTGATTTAGGTTCTTTACGCTAGCAAGTACTACAAGTTGGAGTACTCAATTTAAGTCGGTATGTGTCTGAGATGAAAGTCTAAACTTTTAAGGCTTAGGAAAAGAATTAGAGCAAATAGCCAAATGAAATTTTTTTTTTTCCCCCTTAGAAATGGAGATTAGGACCTATATTTTTGTAGGCATGAAACAGAAGCACTTGTTTGTCCTATGGAGTGGTAAATTTTTCAAGGTGTCCTTTAAGTAGGGGTAGAGATATTCAAAATTTCAAATTGTCTTCTAAAAGGAAAAGTCTAATATGCCGATGAAGAAAATAGGCTAAATAATTATTTTGGTCCTTGAACCAATTCATTTATGTATAATTTTTTTTATATAATAATTCTTGTACTTTAAGATAAAGGAATAATTTAGTCTTTTTTCTTAAAAAAATGATGATGTGGCTTTTAAAAAAAATATAAATAAGTGTCAACATGGATAAGCTTTTTTTTAGTAAGGCTAAACAAATCTTTTTATCACTTTTTTTTTAATTTTTTATTAAGTGATGTTTCATGCTTCTATTAATTTTTTTCCAATTAATATATTTATAAATTCATACTCATTTTTCTCCACAACTTAGTCATGTCTTTGTTCCTCATTGTTTATATTCGTATATGACGTTCATAGTCTCTAGGATATGTACGTGTGTGTGTGTGCATATATATATATATATATATATGAGGCTAATTATTTTTTACATTCCCGAACAATTTGAATCTTTGAGAATTTACATTTGTACAAACAATAAGTATAAAACTTCAATTTATTTTTTTTCTAATGGTTCAGTGATCATAACACCAATGACAAGGCAAAACAACAACGACATAAATGATGACCACCCAGAAAAAGTGATATTATAAACAATAAACATGTATATTCAAAAAATAAACAATAAACATTAGATTATATGCACGAGAGTAAATTAAGAAACATAATTCTTCAATAAGAGCCATATAAATGTAAGTCTAAATTAGAAAGAAAAAAAAATTAATTCAGCAAGAATTACTACTCAATTTTATATTTATTACATTAAATATCTCTATAAATAAATTCATCTTCTTTTTTTCTTAAATAAATTTGTACACAGAAAGAATTTTACACAATTTGTCAAATTATTATTTTCTCCCTTACAAATTCTCATTTAGATTATTAAAATAAATGTTGGCATATTTTTAAAATAAAAAGAAAAGTCACATCATTATTTAAGTTGAAAAAAGGATTAAATTATTTTTATATTTTAAAGTACAAGAATTATTATGAAAAAAATTATACATGAATAAAATTAAAACTAACTATGAAGTACAAAGATCAAAATAATTGTTTAGGCGAAGAAAATATCTAATTTAGAGCGGAGGGATTAATGTCCTAGTTTCTTTGATTTTTTATCCAGCGCTTCTTGCCAATAGGGGCCGGAACCCAAGTCCCGGATAGCAACACTAACTTTTCAAAATTGTACTTATCAATAATTTTATGGGCATCCGGAATATACTATGTGGGCACTTACCCCTTTGTGAGTTTTATTTTGAGAAAGAGAAAAGATGAAAAAGAAAAAAAAAATCATTTTCAAAGAAAATTGAAAGGAATTTTTTAAATTTATTTTTCTCCATCCGAAACAAAACTCATAAATACAGCCTTAGTGAAAAAGAGATACCTAGAGGGTATCTAGCTACTTTCTCTGTTTTTAAAAGAATGTTCAAAATATATTTTGCACACAATTAAGAAAAATAAAGTCGATGAAAGAGAAAAGAAAAAAAATTCTAAATTTATCTTTCGTGACATTACAAAATTACACTAAGTGAGTTTTTCTATTTTTATATACTAGTAGACTTCGCTAATTAATATATTTACCTTTTATGTTATGTATTTACTGTCACTCGACAAAAAAAATTATATCTTAGGTTATTCTTTAGAGGACAGAGAAAGTAATAAATTTATCGAGTTAATATGTCCATTTTATAAGATTCTTTAGATTATCGATATATAGAATATACAAAAATAATTAAAAGTTTAATATAATTTTGTAATGCCTATCACTAATTTTATGTTAATGAAAGTTTAATAAATCTAAGTATTTAAAAATTATACACATTTTTAAATTAAACAAAAAATTTACATTATAAATCTTTCATTTGTACGATTAAATTTTGTTAGAAGATCAAGATTATATCATTTTATTAAACTAAAGTATATAACTTAAATGGCCTAAAGGTATCAACCAACTCCCATGGATCTTTAAATTATATATTTTTATATAAATTAAAAAAAAATAAAGAAAGAAAAGGAGTATAAAGAAGGTTCAGTTATACTTATATGAACCCCATACATTTTATTTTTCCAAAATTCATTCTAATAAATTCCTCTTTTGGAGTCTACTCCTGTTATATTAATTAATAATAATTCCTCCGGCCTTCGAATTTTTATTAGGAGGTCCAGGTCTTCCAATGACCTTCTTATACATTTTCGATACGTGTATTGAACCATACATAATTAATACAAACTGGCCCCCACGTGTTATGGGCTATTGGTTAAAAAAATAATTATTGTACACGTGTCGAAAATGTATATGAAGGTCCTTTTCCTAGTTGGAAGACCTGAACCTCCTAATAAAAGCTCTCAGCCTTCCAGGCTGTTATGAAAAAATAGAAGTTAAAAAAAATTAGAATAAAATAATTCAATCCAATCATGAGTCGCATGAAATTATAGTAGTACATGTAATATTTGATTTTTCCCATACTTTCTCATTTAGACAATTATTGTTTTTCTAAATAATTATTTTATACTTAATAATAATTTTTAATTATTTTCAATATTAATAATTGTGACGTCCCCAAAATAGGTCCATACAATCCATTTTGAGTTGTCAATAACATTCCACAAAATACAAATACAAATACAAATTTTTCCATTTACAACTAATAAGTGTTGTGCAAAATACGACAACACAATACAAATACATCGTAAATTCTCAATACACTTATTGCCACACTAATAATAATGTATTGAGATACTTCTATTGTCTCGGACCATCACTCCATTCCCCGGCTAGTCCCCGATACAATCTCTTTTTCTGAAGAGAACAATGGAACAAAAAAGAAAAGGATGAGCACAAATAGCCCAATAGGAAATATCATGACTAAGATAATGAAGAATAAAATTATCTTTAGCCTTCAACCGAAATAAATTAGAGATTTAAAGATATTATAATTGTTCAATAACAACTGCAGCGGAACGAACAATCCATTAGAAGAGTCAAGTAGATTATAATATCTACCATCTTCTATAAGTTAAAGGATCACCACCAATATTTTATCCCTGTAACACCAATCAACAGTTCCTGTTTATGAACATCCAAATCAACAGTTTATATTCAACAGCATGTCTTTGCACTATGTGACAAAGATATGACAAAGATATTTATTTGTAACATCACCGGTCATGATCATGCCAAACGCCAGTTCATCTTTGCACTATGGGCCAAAGAGAACTTTCACCATACGCCTTTGTTTGTAACACCAAAAGTCATGATTATACCAATACACAGTTTGGTCAAAATCATGTCACGCCAGTTCATTTTTGCACTACAGGCCAAAGAGAACTATCACTACAATTTTAAATATGAGGATGATGACAATGATATAGAATGAATACAGTGAGATCAAGAATAAGAATGAATGTTTAATTTATCCAGTGTCGAAGGTTGACCAAATTACCAACATGATAACCAAATTGTGGAGTCAAATTCAAGAATGATATTCAAGAATAAAATTCACGATTCAACTATATCATATCAAACGAAACAGAAAGATTCAGGTAAAAAGATATTAGATGAAACACAAACTATTAAGGATATTGTACAAATTTTCAGGGATTTTCACCATTTAAAATAAGATTTTGGAAACAAACAGAGATTTCTTATCATAAATGGAGAAATGTGAAAGAAAAAGATATCCCTTAAAGAGTACAAAAGAAATGATATGTTATACGAGTATAAAAGAATATATGAAACTGCAAATGAATTTTCACCAGTCATGCGGTAATCCGCGTAGATAGATTATTTCCATAGAAGATTACTAAGTAATGAATACGAAGGGTTATTCACCAGGCACGCGTCAATCTGCACGGACAAGTTATACCCACAGATTAATAAGGAACAAATATAAAGGGATATTCACCAGGTACGACACTCCGTACATCCAGGTTATTCCCACAGAGTAATAAGGAATGAATACAGAAGGGTATTCACCAGGTACGACACTCCGTACATACAGGTTATTCCCACAGAGTAATAAGGAAAGAATACAAATGGATATTCACCAGGCATGCGTCAATCCGCACGGACAGGTTATCCCCACAAATTAATACGGAATGAATAACAACATTTATGAGTATAATATCACTTACGAACAAGGAAGGAAATGATATTACATAAGAGTATGAAAGAAATGATATCCCCTACCTTAGTTAACAAGTGACTGGATGTTATTTTCTATGAAGCTTACTAACTTGGACAATACTTGTATTCTCACGAACACTCAAAATAGCCTAGCACACTTAGAGAATTTAAGAAATTTAAAGAGAGAGGGAGGAAGTATAAGCAAGGAAGGTGTGAAGATTTCTTAAGATAATCCTTCCTATTTATAGAAAAACCAAATTTCATTAATTGCACAAAAGGACTCGACTTATTACACTTTAGTATCTCCATCTTTGCCTCTATTTTTAATATAATCCCTCAAGTATTATCAATCTTGCATAATATCCCCTAATAGTTCCCACATGTGAACCAATAGTTCCATCATGTGAACCAATAGTTCATTGCATGTGAATTTTACAATTTTAATTAGGTACTCCTAAGTTAGACTCCACTTTTAATCCGTCAATAATGCTAAAATATCATAACAAATAATATGAGTTATAGTGCCATGACAAATAATAAAAAGTACCATGCAGATGCTATTGTAATTATTGAATCAAAATACTGTGCAATTACTACTTTATCAATTATTGAATCAATAATTTAAAATACTGTGCAACACCGTGTGCCTGTGAAATACCGCGTACTACTGTGGAATAACGCGTTTTACTGTTCTTTTTATTACCGGGTATTTCAATAGTTACCGGTGATAATACTGTTGACAAAATACTATCGTTTTCAGTATCCGACAATGGGGCCCACTATCGTTGACAATATTGCCATTGCGGGGCCCATTAATATTTTGTTATTTCGACGCCGTACGTTACCGAATATAAAATTGGTTATTTCGACGGCGCCGTCATACTTTACCGAATATAATATTTTCCGACAGAACGAATATTAATTATCCGACAGAAGGAATATTCCCCGACATACAGGTTTGACTTTTTATATAAATGAATAGTATATTCGTATGAATAGTACTTTCGTATTTATATCGTATAATTTCGTATCCAGCTCATATAAACATTATGACGTAATTCAAAGGTTGAAGAAAGTGTAAAAGCGTTTTTAGCGTGAATAGTCCCTCGTGAATAGTGATCACGTGAATAGTGATTAAGCGTTATTACTAGACTTCTCAATTTTCACATTTCACTAGTAACTTTATCATTATCGATTTAACACATTTCTGTTTAAAATAATAAGAATAAGAAAAATAAATTCTCTTTATTAAAATTGTCGGGGTCTTACAATAATTATATTAATTAAAATTAAATAAATTAATATCAATTTTAAACGTTATGATTTTCCAAATTAACTGAAAAATATCAAATAATTTTTATTTTTTTATGAAATAGAGGAAGTAAATAAAAAATAAAATAGGGATTACAAGTATAATTTCACTACAATGTTTTTGGTTAATGATCCCCATAGGAGATGGAGAACCCTTATTCCAAATATCTTAAAATGGAATGGAATGGGAAAAAAATGTATTTAATTATTTATTTTGATGAATAACTTATTTTGATAAAATAAATTTTTTTTTTTTTGCTTTTCTTTTCATGAGGGTGGTGGTGAAAATATTTGATAATTATTTTAAATTAATTTTTGAAAGTAAAAAATAATCATATAATTTAAAACAAAAAAAGTGTGAAACAAAATATCAGGCAAAATAAATTGTTTTTCGAGTTCTGCTATGTATTGTAATAAATTTACGTTCAATTACAATTACGAAACTTATCCATACATAAGATTGATAAAAATTATAGGAGAATTTCAATTATTGTACATTTCTCTTAAAAAAAAATTTATAACCATGAAAAAGTCACGTTTCCTTGTTTTTTATGAAGAGAAAAATAAATAAGGACCACCCCCCATTAACCTTATTATATTATTATTATTAATAGTGAACTACACACATTCTTCTACTTTTTTCTCCTAGCTATTATATAAATACCACACCACCAATACCATACAATACCAAATAACTTGAAGATAATGTATTATTATACTCCTACACAAACCTAACTCTCCACGCCTCCAGTACATCTCCCTTCCCACATTTTCTCTCTCCAAAAATGGGCCAATCGCTTCTCGACGCTCTCAACGTCCGAGTCGTCGGCTCTGGCCGGCGAGTCCTTGTTCTCGCCCACGGATTCGGCACCGACCAATCCGCCTGGAATCGCATTCTCCCCTATTTCCTCCCCTCGTACAAAGTCATCCTCTACGACTTGGTCTGCGCCGGCAGTGTCAATCCCGATTACTTCGATTTCCAGCGATACACTACTCTCGATCCTTACGTCGATGACCTACTAAACATACTCGATTCTCTCGGCGTTGATCGGTGTTTCTATGTCGGCCACTCTGTTTCCGCCATGATCGGAATTCTAGCTTCCATTCGCCGGCCGGAGCTTTTCTCGAAGCTCATTCTAATTGGTGCTTCTCCCAGGTAAATATAATGTCATTTTCACTCTTATCCATTTGGTAATTTTGTATGTGATCTGTTATTGGAGTACAAAAATGGTATAAATTTGGGCGTGGTTTAATGGTGTTAGAATTAGAATTTTTTGTCTTTCATTTTTTTCTAATAAAGTGGAAACTACCTAGTCAACCATTCACAAATGTAATTTTCTTAACTAGGTCGATATTGTGGATAAGGATTTTGACTTATGATTAAAATTTTGATTAGCTAGTTTGAATCGAATTGAGTTAATTTTGAAGATGATCTATTGTCAGGGATAAATATTGTTTCATGGTGATGAACGTCTAAAAATCCAACTCAAAATTAAATATTACCCTATGTTACTGATTAAAAATGAAACGGAAAAGAAAAGTAATGGACGTTTTCTGATCATTTCCTTTGTTACTGTGTTTTTTTTATTGAAACCATTTTTTTTGTCAAACTTTTCCCTCTAAAAATAGAGGGATTTAGATGAAAAACTAAACAACATAAAATTATCTTTTATAATTTCTATTATATCATCTCGTTTATAAATATAATAAAATTAATATCAGGGCAATTTAATAATTTAAATGTAAAACTTAAGTTTTATTTTTTTATTTATTTTTAAATTTAGTAACAACACGAGAGAAAATATACAAATTTTCTATTATTTTTT
Source organism: Aralia elata (assembly GCA_034770075.1). Taxonomy (NCBI): domain Eukaryota; kingdom Viridiplantae; phylum Streptophyta; class Magnoliopsida; order Apiales; family Araliaceae; genus Aralia; species Aralia elata. Next base: position 32,993,502 of record CM068377.1, read on the forward strand.
TTTCATTATAAATTAAATTTTTACTCTTTTCTTTTTGATTCCACCTGAGATATTCTCTACCATCTCACATGGAAAGAGTTTTACTCATAACATTTAATGATACCCTTTTGTTAGACGTTGATATTGTCATAGCAAAAATTATATTATTAGAGTAATAATATGACATAAAATATGATATATTGCTAAAACACTTGTGAAAATAACGTTAAATATATATTTATTTTGACAACGTTATTTTTATTTTGATAACATCAACGGTCTCTTTACTTCATGATTATAGAATTGTGATTATAGGATTGTGATGATAATATATAAAAAAATTGTGTTATATTATATTATTGTTATAAAATTTAAATTATTTTTTAAAAATAAGAATCTTTTTATGAAATTAAATGAGTGAATATTTAGGTTCACAATTCACGTGGACCTCCTTAACATAAATAAAATGGGCAAGATATTCTCAACGAGTGCTATGGTGTATAAAAAATTACATGCATAAGATATTTCCAATTAATAACATGGTATTTTACACACACGCTAGCGATTGGCACATAAAGGAGTGATTGTCCGAGTTTCTCGACCTTAGAATATTTTGGGGAATAATATTAATTTTAAACGTTAGAATTATCATTTTTAATGCAATACATACATTACACAATTGTATCATGTTTGATGCATGGTGTACCTTCTACCGAAAATGATATTTTTAGTGTTAAAAATATCATTACCCTAATTTTGTGTTAATAATAATCAAATGTGGAATTTTTTCAGGTTCTTAAATGATGCAGAGTACCATGGTGGATTTGATCAAGGGGAAATTGACAAAGTGTTCTCAGCAATGGAGGCCAATTATGAGGCATGGGTAAGAGGTTTCGCTCCGTTAGCAGTAGGAGCCGATGTTCCGGCAGCCGTCCGGGAATTTAGCCGGACTTTATTTAACATGAGGCCTGACATTACACTATTCGTATCCCGAACAGTATTTAATAGCGACTTAAGGGGAGTTTTAGGCCTAGTTAGGGTGCCTTGTTGTATAATTCAGACCACTAAAGACCATTCCGTACCCGCATCGGTGGCGGCGTACCTGAAAAACCACCTAGGTGGGCGGAGCACGGTGGTGACATTGAACATTGAGGGTCATTTGCCCCACCTGAGTGCACCGGGGATTTTGGCTCATGAGCTTCTCCGGGCAGTTTCCCGGTGAGTCACATATGTATATATTGACCAAATCACCCACTATGTTTGGCTATGTGGTGTGAGACCTATGCTCTAAGTTCTACGGCCTATATAGCTATAGGTACTTGTGGGCCCAGGACTAGGCAGAGAATAAGGGATGCACTTTTGACACGTGTTGTGGGGTTTTGAGTTCACTCAATTTGGCTTATCTATAGATTATAAAATCTTCAAATGATAATTAAGAAGTTGTGACTTTCATGTAATTCCGGACCCATTTTGTATTTTCCTTTTTTTTTTCTGTCGTTTCAACTGTTTTTTTTACCTTTAGCTCGATTTGGAAATTGGAATACAGACAAGGAAGAAAATGGAAATATTTTGTTAATATATGTTTATTTTATAATTTCTCGATTTCACAATAAGTGTTTTATTTGTTAAATTTATAAACTTTAATGATATTTTATTTTAATCTTTATTTTAAATTTAGTGAAAATTTAATTTAATAGTGATGACAATATAAAAATATAATTTTAAACTATGAGATATTGTGTAATTTTATATTATCATAAAAAAATGAAATGTTCTTTGGAGAACAAATTTTTTTTACAAATTAAACTTGAGACAAAATTAAATATGACATACTTAACATTTAACGTAACTCTTAAATTTTAAGGTAATGTTTAGGGTTTTGAATTTTTATTTTAAACGTGTCTCAAATGATGTAGCATTGAATAATTAAGACAAATAGTACTTTATAAAATAGTCAATTAGAAGATATGTACTCAATCAATATAATAATATCAGATCATATGATATATTATATTAGGTCTTAAAGGGCAAAGATATGTTTACATGGCGGAATAAACTATTTTTAAATTTTAATTAAGGCCAAGTAATTTGTTAATCTGATTATGCAGCAGAATGAATATTTATGAAAAATTCCATTAGCTTTTGACAGCAGAAGTTGATATTGGATCAAGTAAACAAGTACAAAACAACCGCACAATAATAAGTGCAGAAGAATTAAGATCATGACATAATTAAGTGGTTCAACATACCCAAAATTCTCTAATCCACCAAGAAACAATGAGAACACTAATAAGAACATCTTTTTTTCAATCATAAAGAAGTATGATTGTCGTGGAGGTACTACTAATTATCTTCTAAAAGATATGAATATACATTTTATATTTAAGCATTTGTTTTTGTAGTTCCAAGTCTGATATAAAATTTTTGGACTTGGAACTTTTCTTAGTATTCCGTGATTGTGAGTCTCAGTGTTTTAAGATTGTCAAAAGTTATTCATTTTGTTGGGTTTCTCATTTTATATCTCTCAAGTATTTTTTAGGGAATTGATATTTCTACATATATTTTTGATATTTTTATGTTTCTCTCTCACATGAACATAAAGTGGGTCCTACCTTCATGTGAAAGAGAATCATATGAAAATATCAAAAATACATGTAAAAATAGTGCTCCCTATTTTTTTTTATTGTTTTAGAACTTATTCATCTAGAAAGAGAAAAACCGAGTATGTGAGACAAGTGTTAGCTTGATGAGTGCAGATACTCGTATTATCTTTCCATTGACAATCTTTTTCTTACTCGTTAAGTGTCACTTAACATGTTCCTTTTTATCTAACTATTAAAGTTAGTAAACAGTTGTATACGTGAGACGTGTCAACACATTGTCTTTGTAGTGAGAAGAGTTTCGAGTCATTAGATTTTGAACTTGAGTGCACTTGACTTAATCTCAAAGTGTCATATTCTGCAATCCTTTACTTTGAATTTTTCTCTTCTAATTCTACGTCCATCTTGAGCATTAATTATGTACTCGAGCTCTACGATCTGGCTCTACTCGAGCTCTACGATCTAGCTCTACGTTCTTGAGTTCTACAATCTTGTTCTCAACGTAATCTTGCCAAAGCACTACATTCTTAGTCCAAGTTATGTGCTCGAAGATTGTTGTTTATACAAATTTTAATTTGCGCAATGTCATTACCATACTTTTTATTAAAAACCAATTAAAAAGTAGCAATCCAAAAGTTTTGAATTAGGCCATAAGAAATACAAAGTTAAGCAAGATTCTAAGAGGAAATCCTTAAAACCAACAAAAGCACCAAGCTGAAAAGCTAACAAGCACAGTGTGCCTATCAATTAACCTAATAATGTCTTCTAAGTGGCCACAAAAAGCCCATGTATAAGCCCCTTCTTTAAAAGCCCAAGACCACATACAAAAACCAACAAAATAATTAGAAGACCTTTTTTTAATCTTCATACTTTAACTCCATTAAGAAAACTTATTTATATCTCACATCAGGAGTAGATTAAAAAAACAGGATAATATTATAGTGTAAAAAAAAACTATAGTATAATATATAGTGTAAAAAAAAGAACTATATCACTAATTTTGAAATAAATTAAAAAGAAAAATATATCTTTAATTTTGGAACTGGTAGAGTATAATATTATTACCTTCATTCCACAATTAAATTTACATTTCAAAAACAACATTTTTTAAAAGGAAATTTTTACTTTTCCAAATAAATCCCTAAAATTAGTTAGAAAGTAATTTTAGAATGTAATTGTGATGACATGATAATAATCAATCACCCTTGATACACAAAATGAGATGTAAAAAAATTAATTTCCTTTTATAGTTTAGATATAAATATATTTTTAATTTAAAAATAGAACTCGTAAATCAATAACTACAGTTACTCATTAGTCATAACTGTCTTCCAAAGTTAATGCTATTATTTTTTAAAAAAAATTCAATGATTCTATAAACCATAGTTTATTTATTGAGATGCTTTGAATTTAAAAAATAATAATAAAAAAAAAAACAACGTGAAGAGTTGATAAAAATAATTTGTCAACCTGAACCCAATAGTCCAATACATTGGGCTGGTATATGATGGTTTCATGGTTGGGGTCGTATTTGATGGCTTTATGGTATAGTCCACAGCTCTAGGTTTGAGTCCAATCCCAAGCATATTACTCTTTTCGTTTTAAAATACAAATATTTTCGTCATTACAAGTATAAATATTATAAAAGTATTATTCTATATGCTTCACAAAAACAAACTTATTTACAAAATTTATGAATATTAAATATATATTTTTATATAATGTGTATCTTTAAAATAATTAGTTGTTAGTCTAGTTATATACTTTAGTAGTAAGTAGTATGATATAATAATAAACTGAGTTTAAATTTGATACACCGATAATATATCATTAATGAAATACTTATATTAAATAAAATACTTTTATTTTAATGATGCGTCACTTATCACCGTTCTTGTATACATTGTCAATGTATTAAATTTAAACTCCATTAAAATTATGATGATAAAATTTGAGAATATTATGTCATTTTATAATAGTATCAGTTAAATGTGAACTCCTTTTGTGTAACAAAAACATTTGACAAGTAAATTTCTTTTTGTGAAACAAAAGAAGTATTAATTATAAAAAAAAATATTTTCAAATTTCAAACAAATAATACTTCCTCTGTCTTCAAAAGGATGACCCAAGATATAAATATTTTTTAGTCTCAAAAGGATGACAATAAATATATAAAATAAGCGTAAATATGTCATTTAGTGGTGTCCACTAGTATATATACAAATAAAAGACTCATCACTTTATGTTATTTTTTTCGGACACTAAGGTTAATTTTATTTTTTATAAAAAAAATGTATTCTCTTTTTTTTACTTTATTTTATTTTTTTAATGTATGTGTTAAATGTATTTTAAAAATCCTTTAAAAACGGATGGAGTATCAATTTTAAATTTAGAAACGTTTAAATTCAATTTTAAAATAATTGAATCTACCCTTGGGAGGGAAACAATATTTTGTAAGAAAATCATTAAAATAATGTTGCGTTTGGATTGAAGGAATAGAATAGAGAGTAAAATGATTCATTCCATTCCAGTTGGAATGAGTCATTCCAAATTCATAAATTTGGGAGAAATGAGAATGGTTCATTCCATTCTAATGGAGCAACCAAACACAATTTTTTTCATTCTATAGAAATGATTAATTTCATTCTCACTCTCATTCTTTCGATCCAAACGCAGCATAAGTATTTAAATTTTATAAAAAGGCTAAAAGCTGATGCCGTGTGAAAATAGGATGAGCCGGACACAAACAAGTCTGTGCGCGTGCAGCTGATGGCTTTGACGTTTCATTAAGAGGGGAAAGAAATATGCGTTGGCGCGACTCGGCTGACCTCGTCAACTACTTTACCTTTTGATTCGACTTCCCCAATAAAACCACCAAATCTCCCCTTCTTAGCTTCTTCAACGCAATATACAAATGTTTCATTTTTAAATTAAAATTTAATATACTGACGTCTATACGCGAACGATATTAAAATTATGACATATCATTAAAATAAAAATAATTTTATTAAATATATTTATTTTAATTATGTATCATAATTTTAATATTATTCGTGTATATATACTGTCAGTGTATTAATCTTTAATTTTTTATTTTTTTTATATCTCTTTTTATTTTTTGTTATTCCAACAATTTACATAGTCGGTTCACAAAATAGAAGAAGAAGAAACTTCCTAGTTTTAACAAGGTCAACTCCAACACTTACTAAATTCAAAGTAAGGTGCATTTATAAGTTGGGTTGATGTTGTCCATTTGATTCTAATTTGCACAAGCAAACAATTGATATAGTTGACAACTTAGGCTGCCGGGAGCTTACTTTGACATGAATATTAGTTTAGAACCAAGTATATAGTCAACAATGGAGGTGTTTAGGGTTTAATAGTAAAGATGAGAGACTATCTTTCTCGTGTTGTTGAATCTTTTCTTTTCTTTTCTTTTTTTGTTATAGTTTCCTATCAAAATTACATTGAATTTTATGTCAAAAATTAAGGGGAAAACTTAAAATTCATTCACTTGCTATGTGATAATTTTTTATTTTTTTTTACTAATTTAAATACACTCACACATCTTACTTACCTTGACATACCAAGGCTTGAACTTTCAACCACATAGTTAACATGAGTTGAGTAATATCACTCGAGTCAAAGGCCTTCTACCTGCGTAACTAATTTATATTGAAGTAATGATAAGAAGTTGTACATCTTAATGAGTGGCACTTTACATCTCATCAAAGATGTTAAAAAATAAATGTCTGCATTTGAGAGAAAATATGTATACAGCAAGCTACAAAAAAAAAATAAGGTCTTTGTGATAAATTATGCAGTACGAATAACAATCTGCAGACTGCCAACATATTTAATAATTTATTAGTTAAATCAATTAACCAAATACCTGTATGAATAATAATAATTTATTATTACTAATATTTTTTCTTGATATCCAAGAATTATTATGTATATTTACTAAATATCAGAGCTCATATTCTCTTAATTATTCCGAATCATCATGTGCAATAAGCCCAGCCTTCTGAACCATGCCACATGCTTGATATCTGTCATTTACTAGAACTCATGTGCAAATTAATAAGGACAAAGGGTAAGATAGATCATATCAAAATATTTTATTAAATTAAATGTAACTTATAATAATAAATTTTATTATTTCTTCTCTGACACTATTTAAGTAAGGCAAGTACATTTTAGTTGTCCTGTTATATATTTTTAATACTTTACCAACCGTGCACATCACTAGTTTTTTAATTTTTTTTCCCTGCAAATTAGGATGCAAGGGAACAATTTAAAATCCTAACTATGAACTTCAACTCTAAATAAAGTGAATACTACGATAAGCAATAGGTGGGCAAAATAAGTTTTTAAGTTAAAATTTTAGACAAATGGAACACGATTGCTCCTAGAATAAAAGGCTGAAGTGAAAGATCAAAATATATGACAAGTGTTGAGTCAGAATCTTTCTAATTACCCTTTTTTTTTGTATTTTTGTTTTGTTTTTTTTTAGCCTATACCATTACAGTTTAATTTTAGAGATAAATTTCATCCTACGGACCTAGGATAGTATAGAGAAGTCAGAAGAAAAACTGACGGAAAACTTAAAAAATTTTTACGGAATAAACTCGAATCTAACTTGTGACCTTGCATTATAAAAGAGACCCACCAGTGTATCACCACAATTTAAGCTAATATAGTCGATTATAATAAAAACAAAAATGTAAAGTTTAGCTTAATTGAATGCATTAGAGGTCTAAATAATTTTAGGGGCCTAAGGGGAAGCACGAGGAAAGGCCAAGAGGGGAAGTAAGGGTGAACATAGAGGAAACTTACATTTAAGTAATTTTTTATAGTACCTACTGAATTATGATTTTTTGTTAATGGGTAAATTTGAATATGTGATTTTTACCGTAGGTTATCACCACAATTTTAATATAAATTGATAGAGTCAACTATTAAAATTAGAAATAAAAATATAAAATCCAGCTTAATTGAATGCCTAAGATGTCTAAATAATCTTGATTCGACTGAAACTTAAATAACATAACATGAGATAGTTTTTAGTGATATATGTGACGTTTACCTATTTATTGAAATATTTTATGCTATATATATTAAAAGAAGAGCAATATATTGGTACTCTGAGATCTGATTGGACGCCAATTTCTTTCTTTAAAAACATTAAAAAGGTTAGGGTTCTCGTCAAAATTTTCAACATTGGAGAAGTTATAAATTTTTATTTAATATATTAAATAAATTGGTACTAATTACTAATATTCAAGATGACTAGTGATAAAAAAAAAAAAGGAGATAACATTTTATAAATTTCGTTTGAAATATTGGGGAAAGACGTTAACTAAAAAATATGTCTGCAAATAATTATGTGATAATAATAAATTCTAGTAATTTTTGGGATTTCAATGTGCATGTTTCGATATAAATATATTTATGATATCTTTTTAATTGTTTTAGAGAATTATTTTTAAAAGAAAATTTTGATATTTTTACAAGATCTCATTTGCATAAATGTGAATTTCATTTACAAACGAGAGTCTTGTAAAAATATTCATTTTTCTTATTAAAATTTCAATTGATCCCTTATTTTACATGAAATGAGAAAAGCAAATGAACATAATTCTATTTTGATTTTAAATAAAAATAAATTAAAAAGCAGATTATTTGATCACTTGTAATTGAAGTTAAGTCCCACCAGTAAGCATAATTAGCTGCTGAAACATGTGGAGAAGTATGTTATGACGTGTAAGATCCTTTACCTCTATTTTGATTTATATGCAAAAAAAACCAAGACGTGTGTACAATTATACACTACTATGATGAAAAGGTTGCTGTATTGTCACCTCACGATTAAATAAAAATAATAAGTATTTTTTTATTTAGATATTTTATGTAACAAGAGTAATATAACCCCATATAATTATTTGCCTGGGGGAGAATAATAATCTTTTTGGTATCTTTGTTGGGCCAAATATGAAAATAAATTATTAGCTGCAATGAAACTGTTGTCACTATCACCAGAATGGGGCGGGGACACTTGGTGGTTGTAGTTAATAATAAAAGTCTAAATGAATTGAATTGAGTCGAATCTAGTATTTAGTTATTTAAATTTGATTCATAAAATTTATTGAGTATAAAATAAGGTTTAATTAAAGCTCATTTAACTACTGAGTCGAGCTCGAACAGTTTGAACTTTTCGAATAATCTGAGTATCAATAGAAAATTACAATTTGAGAAGATTCGAATAATTTGTCAAACTTTAAAATTTGTTCATATTTGAATCATTTATATTTCGAATCGAATTTTTAGTCGAGCGAATACGAATCGAACCCGAACTATTTGCTCAGCCTCAGTTAATAATAGATTTTGTGTTATAAATACAAAAATACAATTTGAAGTAATTCTATAGGAACTACTTATTATGGATTAAAATGAGAAGTAATTTTATGGCAAGTACTTACAATTCGTTGGGCCCGATGGAATCAGAGCGACCCGTATCACGTGGCTTGGTGAGTAATTGGCAGTTGGATGATATTATGAAGGATGATGCATTCTCTTATTTGGTTTTCTATTTTTAAGGCAGGAGGATTCTTATTGATTATCGTGATCTAATTACCGTGGAAACTCCCAACTCCGAATCTTATTCCTAGCTAACTTCGGGTGTGTTATGGCACGCGGTATGAACAACTATAAATATAGTTATATTTTAGGTTAAAATACACACATTATTTATTTTTATACACTAGAATAATTTTATATCTCTATTGTTGATATTTCTGATCTGTATTTATTCTCACACCGGTGCTATCCCCCAGCGGCTTATGCCATTAAACTTTTTGATGTACTTGTTTGTTCACTATACAAGTTCATAGCTTGTTATTTGGTAATGTGGCGAGTGGTTAGATTTTGGCATTACCAACCATCATTAATAATGTCTAATATAAGAACCAACGACCGAGATTAGAATTAAAAAATTCACGTTTGTTACTATTAATAGTGGACGACGGGTTATCCATTTTACTTTAGTAACGAATGTAACTCGTCGTCCGCTACTAATAGTAGCTGCTGCCGCTGATAATAGTAGTGTGTTCGTTACTATAGTGGGGAGTCCGCTATTATTAGTAGCAAATGTAACCCGTCGTCCGCTACTAATAATAGCTTATGTACATTTTTTATTCCTAATCTAGGATATTGATTCTTGTAATGAACGATAGAGACAGTGTTTACTTATTTTTAATTTATAACAAATACATGCTATAGATCTCCTTATATATATATATATATATATAGAGAGAGAGAGAGAGAGAACGGATCAAGAGTATACCCCCTTTAACGACGGACTGAGCGACATTTTGGTCCGTCGTCATAGGTTCGGTCCTTCAAATCCATGCTTAAGTTTTTCTTTTAGGTGCCCACTAAGACAATCTTATAGCCACTCGCCTCATTGGCCACTACCCATGTCAATTCTCTCTTCGTGTATTTTACCATTTACAAACACCCAATTTATTCTCTTTTAATGCCATCATCAGATTACTAGCTGAAGAGGATCTTTTCTCTTATGCTTTTTTGATCTTCAAAAGATTAAAATTGAGGTCTCTTTCACCTAATGACTTGACCTTTTCACTCCTTTTTAAGGCGTATTTTTGAGTCAATGATGCCAATTATGTCAAATAAATTCATACACATGTTGTGAAATTGGGGTATACTGATGGTTCCTTCGTCTGTAATGGTCTACTTGTTGTTTATGCTAAGAGTTTTAAAGATTTGGTGTCAGCACATAAGGTGTTTGACGATATGCTTGACAAGGTTATAGTTTGTAATGATCTATTTGTTGTTTATGCTAAGTCAGGTCAGTCTGAGGAAGTTCTGCACCTCTTTTTATCCATGATAGAGGAAAATTTGAGGCCAAATGATGATACCATGGTTAGTATTTTATCTGCATGTTCAAATCTGGATATTGTAAAAATTGAGAAGTGGGTGAGGATTTTGTCCGAGTTTGAAGAAGATTGTGTTTCAAAAAGATTAGGTTTTGATTCAGTAAATACAGTACTAGTTTATTTATTTGGGAAATGAGGAAAGATTAAAAACAGTAAAGAAATATTTAACAAAATTTCTGCTCAAGGGAAAAGAAATGTGCTTCCTTGGAATGTTATGGTAGGTGCGTATGTTCCAAACGCATGTGCAGTAGGATAATATGTGTCCGCTAGTAATTCTAGCGGACGAGGTACTGTTTTTTTAACTGCTCACGTGTTGGGTTATTGGGGATATTATGGTCCAATCCGTGGCAAAAATACGTCCGCTAGAATTACTAGCGGACGCCGGGCCAATATTTTTAATCTAAGCCATTGATAATTGGAACGGATGATTAGGATGCTATTTGCCCATTTTTAATCCATAGCAAATACATACTATTGATCATTCCCCTATATATATATATATATATATATATATATATATATATATATATATATATATATATATATATATATACACACGCAAATTTATCACCTAATCACTCAGAAAAACAACCTTTATATTCTTTCATTCAACTTAAGTTGAAAATTTTAAATAGCACTTATCTTGGAGAGAAAAAAGTTTAAAATATTTTAGGTGTAATTTTTTTAGGAAGTAAATTAGGAACCAAAATAATTTAATCAAATTTGAATATAAGATAATTTGGGAACAAAAATGACTTTTTAAAAAAAGAATATAGTCATTAAAGTTAATCTCACTTGCTTTTAGGCAAGTGAAGCTAATCTCACTTGCTTTTAAGCAAGTGAAGTGCACTCTCCGTTAACTTGGACGAAATTGAATTAGTTTGTTATGTTTATGAAATCACATATGGTCGAATGTTCAATTTTAAACTATAGGTGGTTACAAGTAACTTTGGGTAAACCACAGGTGATTATTTACAATTTACTCTTCTTTTTTTCTAGCCAAAAGCCCTAACCTCCGTCTTAAATTTAGGAAGAATTTTTCTATTTTTACCGATATTCCTTTAGATCTCTTTCTTTTGCTCTTTGTTATCTATTAATAATTTATTTTCCCTTCTTGTGGAGCTTTTTTTTTTATCTTAAATATTTTTTTTTTGTATATAAGAACTTTTTTCAGTATCAGATCGATTGTTTAGATTTTGGTATTACGTTACCATGGCAGCTTATTATTTCGTTGCTTGTGTTGAATAACTACTCAAATATACATAATCTATTATTATTTTTGAAATATGACTTCTTTCCAAGAGTATTTATGATATTTACTAGCACTTTTTATGATTAATTTTTTTCTAATTATGTTTTTATCTTGTTTAAACTGATTATCATTTTAATTATTTGTATTATAATATTTTCATCGTTTTTTATGTATTACAGTTTTTAATATATTTAGGTCTTTAGACAATTTGATAAATAAATAAATAAACCTTGTAAGAGCAATCTTGGGATAAGAGCCGGATAAAATTAATGGGACAGCCCGTACATGTCTCCAAATCAATCAAGCACCAGCAGCTTCCACATGGAAGACCGACCAACTGATAATATCCCATAACTCGTTCTATGTAGAAAGTTTCATTTTCTTTTAACTGCCAAGTCAAACCAATGCAATTTATTCTTTTTATAAATTTAAAGTAGTATATTTAAACTTAACAATACATTTAAAGAGAGAGAATTAATATTTTTACAAGTAAAAATTGATATTTTTATAAAATCTCACTCACATTTATGTAAGTTCTATTTAATATTCATGTAAAAGAAAGTTTGTGAAAATATTAATTTTTTCTTGCAAAAATATTAATTTTTTTTGTAAAAATATCAATTCCCTAGAGATAATATATTATGGCTTATAATGATGTATTGTATAATTTCGATTATGAGTATACTCGGTTACTAGCATTTATAAAGAACAACAACGCAATGCAAATAATAACAAAGAAAAATTGAAAGAAAAACAATCATACAAGACACAAATTTGTGTGGTTTACACAAATGTTGAGCTGGTCTATAGTCAATGACAGATCATACAATGCAGGATCCCTTTTTTATATATAACACTCTAAGAAATTCTAATTTAACACAAATATGTATTGGCCCTTCGCTCCAAAAACGAACTTAATTACTTTTTGAGTAATTTTACAATCATCTTTAAATTAAAATTTAAATAAGGCTTTATCAATAAGAGGTTGCATTTAGTGCGTCAATAGTACTTTGATGACAAAAGAATTTTATAAAAAGTTGATTACAAAATGATGTGACTAATTATGGTTGGTTGTTATCACTAGGTTCACCCATGTATGGTGGATCATCTATTAATTATACTCTACCACATTATTTTGTAAACTAATTTTTGTAAAAAAAATTTGTCACCGTAACAGCACTCTTAGTACTTTGGCCATTTGGGCTAAGCAAAAAACGGATAAAACCGAATAACAGAATCGAAACGATTTTTTTAACCGAATTATTTCGGTTATTCGATTATTTGGGTATACTCGGTTTTAATTGTTTTATATTTTGATTTTCAGTTTCAGTTTGGGATATGAAAATTAGATTATTCGGGTAACCGATTAACCGAATTAGAAACTTAAAAAAATAAAATATTATTTTTAATTAGAATTTGATAGACTTTGTCGTATAGATTATGTACTTATGTATTGTTAATTTTAAATTATTAAATTAGTTTATGAATTATTATGATTGTGGATTGTGGTTAAATATTGTTTAGAAACTTTAATGTGAAATTTGTGAATTTTTTTATTTTGTAAAATTAAGTTTATATATTAACCGAATAACCAAATAGTATAATTCGGTTATTCGAGTTTCGATTATTCAGTTAGTACATATTTCAGACATTTGTTCGAATAGTGAAATTTTATGAAATTTGGTATTCGGTTATAACCGAATACTCACCCCTTTTGGCCAGTGCATGCATTTAAACTCCAAACGTTGCATTTAAGAGTTACATAAACTGCTTTTAAATTATAAATTATTTGTGAACGAATAAAATTCTCAAATACATTTGAAATTACGATCACACAAAATTCTCAACACTATAACTAAATAAATAAAGATATAACATTCATTTAGAGCAATATTTAACTTTTGAAAGATAAATAATGATTCAGTAGGAAACTCCATCTAATCTCTCAAATCAAATCTATATTCAGAATCAAAACTAAAACCAAACCCAAAATTTAAAGCAAAACCAAACCTCCTTTTTTTTTCTTTTTTTTTTGTGGGTAATTACCAAAACCAAACCTTGATCTGTCTTGACCAATTTACAAGCTTTTCATAAAATTACATATCTACAATTCCCTACTCTTTTTTCTTTTTCTTTTTTGTGTTGTGTATCATGTGGGAACATTTAAACTGACACATCAGAGGTCCTTGCAGCTGCGTTGCCGGATCTTGGTCGCCGTAGCAGCTCAATCAGTGTCTCCGCCTGTCCAATAAAGTAGCCACAAAACGACAAACATCAGACACTTCCCAATTAACAAATGAGTTTATTTTACTATCCCATTATCAAACCAAAGCAAGAAATGCATTTAAAAATATATAAAAAAAAATCCAACCAAGCCAGAAAAAAGAAAGGGGGAGGGGGAACTAGTTACTAACCCCACTTGATGCATGTTTTGGCTACACATTGTTAGGAGGTTTAGTGCTTTTATTTTAGAATGTTCAGACGTCCAAACCCCTTTGAAAAGGTTTTTTTTTTCCGTTTAATAACAACTTATTACAAATACAACTTATTTAATTCACAAATATAACATTTAAACGTTTAATAATAACGGAACAAATCCTTAATTTATATTTTCAAAATGTTTGTTGAACCATACTCTAAACTTTGTTTAAATAATAAAGTTCCATATATAAATAAAGTTATGAAAAACAAAAATGCAACATCAACATATCTGTCTATTGGATTAAAATGCATCTCCGGTGCATTTTGTTATGAGTTCTTCTACGCGGACAGTTGAATTGGACAGCCAAATTGAACATTTTAAATTTTTATTTTTTTTATTTTGACTTAAATACTATACATTTTTTGGAAGTCAAAACCCAAAAAAAAAAAAAAAAGTTGGAAATGTCCAATTTGGCTATCCAATTCGGCTGTCCGCCTAGACTTATTGTTTTGTTATGACTTATAAATGACCTCCAACTGTTCTCTCTAAGGATCAGTCACTACTAATACCATAAACATCGTGACACGTGAGGATTGTCAGAGCATTTGTTATGACTTATAAATGACCTCCAAATGTTCTCTCTTAAGGAAATACATTTTCTGTTATGAGAGCGATTTCCTAATAATATTATGAGAGCTATTACCAATAATCAACGCGCGTGAATTACAGGAAAAAAAAAGTATCAACGCGCTATTGTTAGTTTTTTAAACAAATGACACTTGAATTATTTTTTACAATTCAATTACTTATAGTCAGAAATTTGAAACGATCTAGATGAGTAGAATGTCGAGTATTCACAATCTTAAGCATATAATTTGTTTGCTTATATTATAAGATAAGATATTGAAAAATTTTGAATTCGCCTTCAATTGTAACACCCATCAAATAGTAAATTGGTAGCATCATTTCTTAGTCAAAAATTTGGAATACCATTGGCCAAATTCACCCTATCCTCATTAGGGATAAATGTATCTCCGCATAATACGCACATCCACAATTTTTTATAAATTTTATTCTCTCCGTCCTAAATTAATTGCATTTCTAGGACTTTTTAAAGTCAAATTGACTATTTTTAAAACTAATCTTTTTACTATTTTTGCTAACATATAGGTGAAGATATTATAACCAAAAGAAAGTATATACAATTTATTACTAATTTCAATTTTTATAATTTTAGAAATATATTAATATATGCTTAATTATTAATTTTAAAAATAGTCAATTTGACTTTAAAAAGTCCTAGAAAAGCAATTAATTTGGGACGGAGGGAGTAATTTATAGAATTTATCTCATTTCGTCATAGTTTTATACTACCCTGTTTAACTTTTTACGCAACTCATTTTTTTTTTCTGCCTCATCTCATCTACTACTACGTACAAGTATACAACATAACTATTTATTGATGTAATGTAATACTTATTTATATATAAATAAATAACTATATTATATATGATAATAATATATATTATGAGATAAAAGATGAAACAAAGACAAAATAGGTGATTTGAACTCAAAACGCCGGTTTAGTCCTCAAATTATTAGCATATACTTATGAGCAAGATGAAATAGTCAAAAGATAAACTCTCTCCGTCTTAAAATATAACTCATTAATAATTATATAAAATTAATTTAAATTTAAAATTAATATAAATACATTTGAATTTTATTTGTACAATGATAAATATCGTAAATTATATAAAAATAATATTAAATAAAAATTTATTGTGGTTCTGATATAATAAGTACACTAAACATGCATCGTAAAGTTATGCAATGTAATTTTGTGATGCATTCACAGACGACAGTGTACTGTAATAATAATAGAGTGTGCATATACCAACATTCGCTTAAAATTCAACGGTTAAAACGAAAATGAAAAAATGACAATAAAAACTTGGTACCTTTTGTTTAGCCCGATTTGTTCCAGATTGCGACAATGCAATCAAAGGAGGAATCGCTCCTTCGCGGGCCACCATTGTACGGTACACCAAGCTATCCTCACACAACTGCAACAATATCGCCGCTGCAATCTCCTTCTGCCGCTGCGATCCAACCTCCACAATCTCCACCAGCACCGGAATTCCCCCTTCCTCCACCAGCGCCGCCCTCGCCTCCGCCACCGGCACCAACACACTCAACACAAACCCCGACTTATCAACCATATTTGAACCGAAATCCGCCATTAATTCCACCAGCGGCTTCATAATTCCGGCCTGAACCGCTGTAATCTTATTCTCCTTCACCGAACAAAGCGAATACAATGCCGTCGACGCGTCCTTTTTCCCGCGCAAATTACCGGTTTCTAGAAGATTCACGAGCAGAGGAATCGCTCCGGACCGTCCGATTGCGATTTTGTTGTCCTCGAATTGCGATAATCGGAGCAGAGCGCAGGCGGCGTTCTCCTTCGCCGTCGGATTGCCGATTTTGAGAGCTTTAACCAGCGGTTTAATCGCTCCGGCCGACGCTATCAGCTCTTTGTTCTCGTCGCATAAAGAGAGATTTAAAATTGCCGTAACGCCGTGCTCTTGAAGTTGAGAATCAGAGGAAGTGATTAGAGAAATTAACGGCTTGATCGCGCCGGCTCTGGCGATTTTGATTCGATTCTCCGGCTTGTTCTTCGCGAGGAGCCGAAGCTCCATAGCCGCTTGCTTCTGCTCGTCGATTGAACAAGATTCAAGACCGGAGACGAGCTGATTGATTAGCTCGTCGGAGTTTTCGGAAGCGCAGGCGAGTATTAGCCGCCGGCTCTGAGACGACGCCGTTGGAAACTCGCCGGATCGATCACTGTTGCAGTCACTGAAAGCTGCGGAATCATCATTGATACTAAGACTACCGAAACTCCGTCCCATATAGCTGTAATTCGCCTGAATTTCCGTCTCCATCGTCGAAAAATTCGGTACTACAGCATGAAATAATCTTCACAGTTTGGCCTGGAGTTATGGCTTTTTCCGGCGAACTGAAGTTGGTGGTTGTCGGAAACTAAAAACGACCTCGTTTGGTTTTTTGTAGGGGGTTCTAGTATTTTGGCTCTTGGGGGGGGATTTGTAGGAAAGGGAAAATATAAGAGCATCTAAACTTGCTTTCACTCAAAATAAATATAAATTTTTTTAAAAAAAAAATTTAAAAAATAAATAAAGAAAATAATATAAGAGTGGGGAGAGAGAGAAAAGACACCTGGATGAAGGCGTTGGGGGATGGGGGTGACACGTGCGTGACAGTATCATATCCCAGTTCGAGAGAGCACGTGCGAAAGGGTGTCTCTTTTAACGCGTGGGTAGAAGGTTCGCTATTCGATACTCTCTTTTCTCTATTTTACCAGCAGCCTCCTTATTTTTTAGTGATGAATTAAAAATTATAAAATAATCGAATTTTCTTTGGACTTTCCTAATTTTTTAAAAATTAATAGATAATAATATTTTAATAACTAAATAATAGATAACAAAAATATATACGCACAAAATAAAGGAGATTTTTGGTTATAATTACTTTGACCTACTCACGTGTAAATTATCAACTAGTTATATTTTAAGGGTTCTCTTGACATGTGCCCTTAGGGTACATGCTAAGCACATAATTCAAGAGAATATTTTCTTGATCTGTGTACATATTTCTTTAATTTTTACATTTGCATTAAGTTCAAGGGAATATGCATACAATTCAAGAGAATATTCTCTTGAACTGTGTGCTTAACATGTGCTCTAAGGACATATGTTAAGAAATTCCATATTTTAATACATTATTTTTATAAAACTTTTTGTACGTGTAGTAATATTATTTGATTAATAAAATTTTAGAATCCAAATTCATATTTTTAACGGAAGTAAAAATTTATAAATTGATGAAAATTAATGTATTAGCACAATTACAATAGAGAAATTTATTCATAAATAAATTAAGGGAAAATGATAAGCTCATACCAACACTTGTGTATAATTTTTTTTATTTTTCTTTTATAATACTTTTACAATTATATAATTAAACACTATTTAAATTTTTTGTATAAAGAATAAATTTACCTAAAACTCTAAATTTAAAGTGTTCCGCACACCAAATTGCATCGTCTCGTCAAAGAGATGCTATTAGTTTTTCATAGTTTGGAGCACTTACTATTTTCTTTGTCTTATTAAAAGAGTTTCATTACAAGTTTATAAATTAAAAGATATAATTTTACTCGATATTTTTAAATTAATGAAGTGTTTAATTTAGTAATTATGATATATACTAATAAAAAAATTATGATGAAAACCTTAAATATTTTTATTATTTTGTGTTATGACTAATAAAAATAAGATTTTTTTTTTGGAATATAAATGTGGCAAATAAAACTTTAAGAAAATTTATGGTTTTGTTCCATGCTAGTAACATTTTCTTAACCAAGTCATATAATGGGTCTTCAATTCAATTCTTGAATATTGTGTCAAAATTATATTGGTTAAGTATATTATTTATTTCTAATTTTTTTGAAATAATAATCTAAAAAGAGTTATCTTATAGAATCTTACTACGCGATACATATAGAAAATTAAACACAAATGACATCTATAAATGTCATTAATTCTAAAAAAAATTATTATCTGTTTTTAGGTTGTTATGTTCCAACTTGGTATATAAAACATTTTTTTAGGACTCTATTTAAAAACTAAACGCTAATTGTGGCCAACGAAGTTTTAAATAATTGTTAAGAGAGTTCTGTTATGTATTATAAAAAATTTCAGTTAAATTATAATAACAATATATGTGTGTATATATAATAAGTAAGAATTAAAAATAATTATATTTTAATTTATTTTATCTTATTATACAAATTAATATGTTGACCGCAATCTAATTTCAAAGAAAAAATATTTAGAAGCCCACAATTCATGTTACTCTCGTGTAAGAGTAGGACTCAATAGATAAGGTGATAATAATGTTTCATAATTTTTTATTAAGCATTTTAAGCCTACTTTTTATGCTTTCCCCTACCCCCCCCCCCCCCCAAAAAAAAAAAAAAAGCATTTAACTTTACGTTAGTTAGAAGCTTCCCTCCTCAATTTTCAAAAAAGAAACATATATCAAGGTTAAGATTCTTTTAAATTTAATATTGTGGAGGATAAGTCTCAAAACAAAATAAAATAACGTTAACAATACGATCGTGATTAAATAAAATTAGATAATAAAATTTAGCAACAATTGATGGTCCTACTTTTGGTAGGATGTTAGGTAATGGATATAAAGTTGTAACTTTATTATAGTATCGTTTGGTTCCGTTAGGAGACCTAGCTAGTTAGTTAGTGATTTATTAAATCAGTACTTTAAAAAAGATAAGTGTTTAATAAATCAAAATCATATATTATAAGCGCGTGAAGATGGCGATGCAAGCGATTAGGTACTAGCAAAATTGAAAATTTGGAACAATTCTCAAATCGATCCATCCTTTGGAAGGAAAATACTTTGTCGACCAAGTGTTTGTTCAACTATTAATTTAATATATTTAGAGTTATAAACGCATCTGAGAATTAATTATATTAGATAAGTCATAAGTGTTTCGTACAAATTACGAATTTATTTTTTAAATAAAATTATTTTTTATTTTTATTTATTCTATATATAATGATTATAAAATATTTTTTAAAATTTCAAATTAACTTAATATTATTATTATTAGAATGACTACAAACGTTGCTAAAACACACAATTATCAAGCACTCACAATTAAATGTTAATAATGTGTTTTTTTTCTTGTTGTTTTTAATTTAATATTTAGTTTTTATATAGTTTTGAATTTGATATTTTGTTTTTAGTTTTAATCTTTTGAACAAATATATAATTTTTTAGAATTCAACAATGAGTAGAACCTAAAAGCCCAAATTTAGTGTTTAAGGAATTTTATATGAAATAAAATTATTGTATAATAATAAATTACCATCATAGTTTTTAGTTTTTAAAGGTAACTAAATTTTAATAACATAAGCGAGGAATTTTTTTAAAATTAATTAACTAAAGATTTTCTATATGAAATAAATTTGGTCATTGAAGTTTAATAACTAATATATTCTGTAATATATATTACATTTTTCAATATTAATTGCTATTTTGTCAATATTTTTTTACACTATTAATATATAGTCATTTAGGAATAAAATTGCTATACAATAATAAGTTACAATTATGACTTTTTGTTTTAAAAATTACCAAAATTTTAGTCAGACTAATATATAAGTCATAATTTTTTTTAATATTAGTTAACTAAACTGTTGTTTTCCAGAGGCATTTAGACATCTAGGAGGGGGTTGAATAGATCTTTATTATTTTATTTTTTTGTTAATAGTTGTTTGAAGATATTACCCGATAATTATTAATCAAATTAAGCACAACAGACTATATTTTTGAAAATCCCCTTGAAGATTATGGTAAGATCTTAGTTCTAAGTTTAGGTTTGGTCCTTAGCCACATAATCTGATTAGACAATATGCATGAATGTAAAACAAGAAAATAAATGACATAAAGAGATTTTAAGTGGTTCGGAAATTGAACAACTCCTACTCCACTCTTCTACTTTCACAAGTAGGAATTCACTAAGAATTTAGTCACTATGATAAGGACACTCTTGCCATCTTCAAGCCCAGCAGACTTGGTAATTTAGTCTCTTAAACAAGGATACTTTTGCCCTCTACAAGCCCAGCGGACTTGAAAATTTTGTGGTCACTAAGACCAGAACGAACAATGTTAAAGATGTTGTTGAGAGGTGCTATTAAGTTAACGTTATGCTTGTCTTCTTAGGTACTTAGCAGCTAGAACTGGATGTTCAAATCGTAGAGTATGTTCTTTTAGCTTTGGCAGAGTTTTTGGCTTTGTTTTTTTTTTGTTCGTTGATTTAGTTTTGAATCTCTGTTGCCTTTTATAACCTGCCTAAATTTCTTCCCGTTGTTAAGTTCCCGTTGGAGCATTTAATGCTTTAGATATTTTGAGATCTTGATGTTAATATTTTGAGTTTAGGTGTTAGCTTTCTTTTGTTTAGTCTCTCACATCAGTCTGCAATTTTACCTACCACATTGACACATCACTTTTAGCAAACTAGTTGTTAGACACATCTTCTAATCTTCGATTTAAGCCAAAAATGTTTAGTAACAGCATTGGGACCTTCAATTTACAACACTCTCATGTTAGTCTTCTTGTCAAACTTGATTTAGCTCTACGAACATGAGAGATCGTAGTGTTTGCTCTACGTTCAGGGGATAGCCTTACGATGATATTCGAACTCTACGAATAACCTTTATTCTCAACTCTACGAGGATCGGCCTTACGATTTCAGAGCTGATTCTACAATTCTTTCTTCTGCTGAACAAAATTTGAGTTACTTTACACTTAGATTTTTACTTTGCGATTTTTTGAAGTACTCTACGTTCAGTCTTCGTTTGGTAAGATTTGCTTGACTTTACGATCCAGTTCTAATTTGTCTTTGAGAGTTGAAGTGAACTTTACGATAGGTGCAAAAGCTCTACGATCTTGTCTAATGCATTGTCATCATAAGTTAACTCTGCGATCCAGCTTGACATTATGAAGTGACAAATTAACTTTATACTTAACTTGAACCTATTAACTATACATCAGATCAACTCAATGAGATCAACTTAACAAGCTTGATCTTTTTATTCTAAGTCCTTGTACATTAGATCAACAAGTCATTATTAAGGATTGTACAAAACTTATTAGCACAAATATTCATTAATAACTTTCATCATCAAATTAAGTCATAATAATCATGCAAACTCCAACATAAACGTCTTCTACATGAAATAAAATTAGTAACTAAAGTTTAATCATAAACATATTTTATACTAATATATAATATTTTTAAATAAAAAATTATTGTATTCTAATAATTAAAAGACTATTTTATAGAATAAAATTATAATAGAATAATAAGTTCAACCTTAAAATTTAAAGGACCTTAATTTTTTTTTTTGGTTCTACAACACTAACTATATATTAATTATTTTTAATGTAGTTAACATAACTTAACTTATTAATTGCATATAACGTAATTTATTATTAACTTTCATGATATTATGCCATCATTAAAGGAATCAAACCAAATGTCATGTATAAGAAAAATAGTCCTATTAAGTTTGAGTTTTTATAGTAGTTATTTAGATTGCTTTAAAATAAATAAAATAAAATTAGGTAGATTTTAAAAAAGTGTTTCAATAGTATTTAAAGTCTAGGACTAAAATTAGGGAGTTTAAAAAAATTGTTTCAATAATAGTTAAATTTTATGCCTATACCAAAAAACTAAAGACCAAAAAAGTATGTTTTGTCTTAGTATTTATTTACAAATAAATACTCTTTTTGTTCTATATTATTTGATCGTTGTTGACTTTTTAAAGTTAATTCAAGAGATTTTTAAACTCCAAATTAATTTAAATTATTTTAATTTTAATCAATACAGGGATGAATATTGTAACTATCTAAAAAGTACCATTTATTTTAAGTTTTATTATTTTATAATTTTTAATGAGGCATCTCAATTTTAAATTTAAAAATGTCTCAAATTAACTTTTAAATATCAATAATAATTAAATAATTTAGAACGAAAGAAGTACAATTTATTTAATTCATAAATGCAACGTTTATAGTTTAAACGTGTTGCACTAGTATTCATGTTATTGCTAAATATATTAAACATATTATAAACGTTATAAAAGTTGGTAACAAAATATAAGGGTGAGCATAGTGCGGTTTGGTGCGGTTTGAACCCAAACCGCACGCGAAATCGCTTAAGTGCAGTTTGACAAATTCAAAATCGCACATGAAACCACTTGTGATTAGTGCGGTGCGGTTTTGAACCGTGCGATGTGGTTTCATTTGGTGCGGTTTCAGTTCTAAAATTAATTGAAACAACAAAATTTTATGCAATTTAAATTAACAATTTAACATCACGCAATATTAAATAATTAACGAGCTTATGAAATCTGGAACTGGAAGAAATGAAGAACTGAAAAGGACTGAAGAAGTCGCAGACTCGTAGTTAGAGAAATGAGAATGAGAGAAGAGATAGGATTTTAGGGCTTGAAAAACTGAACACGTCGTTTTGGGCCTTTTGGGCTTTTGGCTATATAATTTAAATTAAAAAAAAACTCAAACGAAACATAGTGCGGTTTCAGTTTTATGCATGCGGTTTTGGCCAGTAACCAAACTCAAACCATAAATTCGTTTTTTCAACCCACCTAAAACCGCTACATACACCGGAACCGTTGGTGCGGTTTTAATTGCTACGATTTATACGGTTTTTGGTACGGTTTCGGAGGTAATTTAGTTCCTTACTCAGCCCTAACGGAATATAATATAAGTATACTTAGACACATATGCTAAATGTTCATAAAATTAAAAATATTTATACTACCTATTTGTGCTTATTTAATTTTATGTAGCGTCTGCATATACACCACAACTCTGAAATTAGCTATATACACATCAATTTTTTTTTTAATTTTATATTTTTATAATATATCAGGAGAGATAAATATATTGTTATATTTAAGATGTTACACCCTATCCGGGAGTTTATTTGCTAAAGAAAAAAAGAAAACAAGAAAAGAGAAGGAAAAAAAAACTCACTTTTCTTTCTTTCAATTTCTTCACAAGAATGAGAAGAAATTTTTTAGATAAAATAAGCCTTATTTTTCCCTCAGTTTTTTTTTCTCAAGCTACTTATAAACTCCATGACACTTTCACTTTATTTTCTTTTTTATTAAAAAACTCTAAGACACCTTCATTTTTTTCTTTCTTTTCTTCTTTTATTTCTTTTCTCTCCTATTTAAAATTGTTAGACACGGCCTTAAAGTTGCTTATTTGTCTTATCCAAAGTATGCTGTGGGATCACTATTTTTGACAAAGTACAGTTTCCTACTATTGGATAGAAGGTTTGACGAAGTGATTGGACCAGTGGCAAATGTGATTGCCATACTTGGTAGTTAGGTGCCGGCACCAATTTTGCCATCTCCTCATCTTTTTCTCTATCTGGTCCTCACATAAATTCATTACATCTTAATGTGATTGATCAGAAAAGTGCCATTAATTCGAAAATACATGCACCTGTGCTAGATTGAATGCATGAATATGCAATGGAAGTGTGAAAATCTTGAATTCTTGATTGATTTTGAATGTATGTTTGCTAACATAATTTCAATTTTTTAAGTCTGAAATTAGAATTCAGGGCTAAATTTTATTTAAATTTTACAAAATTACAAATGTGGTTTCAGTTTTAATTCTAATTTAGAACTTAATTTCTAAACAAAACATAAGGTATTTTATAATTTTTCAATACGTGTTCACTGAATTGGCATTGAAATTCAATTCAATGAAAGTCAAACACATAGAAATAGGTCTGAGCCAGTTCAATGAAGACTCCTCGAATACCCTTTAGTCAAATCACAGAAAAATGCAAAACAAAAAATTCGTATTCAACCAACCAAAACATAGCATAAGTTATTTCATAAATTCGCAATGTGTCGACTTCTATGATGTACTTATATATTTTCTTAATTTCAAATTCGAGATATATTTTATTTTTAAATTTTAAAGTGACATAAATTTCTTTATTTAATACTGTGAATATTTTAGATAGATTGAACATTATCATTCCACAGTTTTTAGATTTTCGCAAATGTTAAAATACTTTTGTAAAAGTACTAAAAAAAATAAAAATAAAAGTTTTTGTTTTAAAAATATATTTCTAATTTTAAAATCGAAAGAATGTCAACCAAGTAGAGGAGATTTCAAATTTGGCTCCCCTCCATTACACGTTTTCTCTAATTTTATCCAATACAGAATCATAAAAAATATTTTCACCGTTAAAGTCTAAAAGAATTTTAATTCATTTAAATTTTGATGAAAAATCTACATGTTCATCAAATGGTGAAAAAATGTCGGATTATTTTCATTTTTGAAACAAGTATGCTATTTAATATAATAAATTACTTGATCGGTATCGATTATATTATTTATAACTATAAAAATATAGTATATAAAATAAAATTGGAGAAAAAATGTAATAAAAGAGATCGAAATCTAGAGATTTCCAAGGGATAATCATTAGGTAATCCATCACTTTCAGTTGTCCGTGCGTTTGAAAAGGCCACCATGCCAACTAAATTCGAACTCAATCACTCTTAAAGTATATACTTAAATATTCTAGTCAACTCTGCCTGCACATTTGGCCATCGTCATTAAGCTAGCTAGGGGTGAACAAGTAATCAACCAAAATTAAAAAACCATCCGAATCGAGCCAACAATAAATCAAATCGAAAACTTTAAAATCAACAAGTTAACGGTTACAAAACGAAGAAAACCGATTCTTAGTCGGCTGGTTTCGCTTTGCACCCATGAAAAAGTCGAAGCCAACTGAATATATAAGGTTATATATATATAATATACTTTTATTTATATACAATAATGCTCAAATTTTTTAGTATATGATACAATATTTATTTACCATGTTAAAAATTTTCGGTTTAATGGATGTTTATTATTCATACATGCTTAATTTTCTTTTGAGTTCTTTGTTAATATTTTGGTCTTAAGTTATCTTGAGAAGAAATGTAAAGTCTTATTTCTAAAGACCATAAACATTTGTTAAAATTTTAGGAGTAGAACTCTCTAGTATAGTATATTATGTTTGATTGTTTGATGATTTAATTTTACATTTAATTGTTCATTTGTTCTTGGTTTAAACTGCCTAAACCGATCGATTTAACCGATAACCGAATAGGTCAATAACCGACTACGGAGTAAAAAAGTTGGACGATTTTAGTTTTTAACTTTTTATAACCACCTTAATTAGTTTGGTTATTTTTTTGGATACAAAACCGATCAAACCGACCATTGTGCACCTAATTTGCTAGCTCTCATTGCATCCATAAGTTTATAAGGATAATACTCCCAACAATACCTCCCTCTTTTTTTGGGAAAAAAGTATTATTTGTCAAAAAAAATTAAAATTTATAGTAGTATAATGTTTTTAAGTTATTGTCATAATTTCATTATCATACTATCGATATTAAATTTTATTGATGGTATTAAAGATGGTATCAATGTGGTGGCTCTACGCGGTGTGACGAGTCTGAAGCTCAAAGATACCTTAGATTCTTTGATTGTGGACTGTGAAGTGATTGGGCTTTGACAAGAACATCAAGAATTGAAATGGAGAATATTGTGATACCCCAAACTTACATTAAAATTGGTATTTAGTATGAATTTTAAGTGAGTTTTTAATAGGCTAAAATGGACCCAACTAATACTAATGTACGGTGAATTGAGTGTTATGGTGGAACTAGGTCGGTACAAGTAGTGTCATTATGTTATGCTTAGTGTTAGGATATACCAGGACGACACGTTCGGGTGTCGCATCGGCAAATCGAGCTCACCTGATCCAAATATAAAAGTAAAGTTTTCGCCACAACAACAATAATACGGGTCGCTTCATTCTATCAGTCGACATGATACCTTCGGCAAAAGTGATGACTTCCCTTATTAGCTCTCCCTCTGCACAAAAACGAAGTACTTTCAGCATAAAGGCGAGACTCCTTAATAATACCGACTCTTAGTTGTGGTTCCTTAAAAGCAGCATAAAAAGAATGTATTACGTCACTATCAACCTGTCAGAAGACCTACATCTTCTCCAAGCAAGTACCCTCCATACATGTGAGACTACAACTTAAGTCAATGAAGAGACTTCACGTCACTATTAGAGATAAACCAAAAGCACGTGATCAGGTACCTATAAATAAGAAAGTCTACTTGAAGAAGAAGGTAAGTTCTAATTTTCCTAATTCTCTCTAAAACCTCAATACCTCTTCTGCATATCTTTCTCCGATTATCTTCATTCTCATTTCAAGTTTTTTTTTTTGGCTAATTTGAGGGAGGGGGAGAGTTTGAATCTAAACGTTTTGCTTAACAAGGGCCTAGATTACCACTGAGTCAAAGGCTCTCGGTCAACCAATTCACCTTTGCCATATGGGTCTCACAATATATACCTTTTTAGGCTTTTTTAACTATATGGGTATCGCAATATATATCTTTTGAGGCTTTTTTTATTAAAGCTTACAAAGTTTAGAGTTTTGCAATGCTTGCAAAAATTTTCTGCTAAATAACGATTGTGACGTATATCCAATACATAAGATTTGATATGATTATAAAGTTACTCCACTATATTAATATATTGTTAAAATATTACCAACTATAATTATTCACGTAACTCGTAATAAAAAAATTTACATATAAAGTCGCAACATATACTTAAGGAAATTGACAACATGATTCAGCTTACTAAGAACCTTGAGCATGAACTGTATCAGCCTATTGAGCCCCAACTTTGTCAGATTAGTGAATCTGAAGATTAATCTAGTGATGAAGAACATGAGTACAGTCAGTCTATTCACTCAACCATAACAAAACACTGGTGAACTAAATTATTATTTGAGACATATATCTAATGCCAAAGTTCATTAAAATGGCGTTCCTCGAGTCTCTTTCTAAAATAAATTTGAAACAAAAAAAAATAAAATCTTGAAGAGTCAACTGAATATCGTCAATGGATCTTGATTCTAAGGATAGTCTTATAAGATAACTGTCTAATTATATTAATGCAACTAATTCTTATAAGACTGTCCACTGCCAACCGCCTAAAATCCAAATTCATGGTATAAAATGTTTATTTCAAGAAAGCAATGGGAGTGGAAATTAACGTGTGGGAAGAAGAGGAAGAAGCAGATTTGATGGTCAAGGTTACCTATATATTTCTTTTTGGTATCATGCTAATACTTTACCTACTCCATTAGTTCCAAAATTAAAGATATATTTTTATTTTAAAATTATAAGTTTTTAACATGCCACAACTACTCTTAGTTGATTAAGTATTATCGTGCCACCAGTATTACATTTCTAGTCATTAGAAATAAGTTTGAAAAAAGAAATTTTCCTTAAAATATGTCGTTTTACATATGTTTTTCTACATTTTGAAACGGATAGAGTATTTAAGACGTGTGCTTAATTATAAAATGATCTTGATATTGATATTTGCTAATTCACAGTGGTGAATGTTGTGATACCCCAAACCTACATCGAAATTTGTAGGTTTGTTTGGTATGCATGCATGTGCATAAGGTCTCAATTCTATTTGTTACAAGTATTATTAACTTCTCATGATTTTTGGATGAATCTTATAACGTAAATTGAGCCTTAATCCGGACTTATAGTGGAACTGAGTTGTTACACGCAAGTGTCATTATGTTATGCTTAGTTTTAGTAATTGATGTTGTACGATAAAAAGGTGTTTAAAATTGTCATAGAAGGCCACACAACCTATTCACCTCCCTAGTTTGCCATATGAGACTGACAATATCTTCTAAGGTTATTATTCTCTTTTCACTAAACTTACAAAGTTTATAATGAATCATTGGTGAACAAAATATTATCATTTGGGACATAATATCCCATGCCAAATTTCATTAAAATGACGTTCCTCGAGTCCTTTTCTAAAATAAATAAATTTGAAAAAAAAAGGGGTTTGGAAGAGCCGATTTTTGAACAGTCCTGTGAGAAAACACTCATCAAATTGTAAACAAACAAATCTAATTCTCATAACATGATCTTTTCTGAAACAGACAGCATGAAATGTGTATTTCAAGAAAGCGATGGGAGGGGTGGGAGGGGGGGGAAATTGATGTGTGGGAAGAAGAGGAGGAAAGGACAGTGAGCAGGTTTGATGGTCAAGGTTACCTAAATATTTCTTTAAGGTATCAGGCTAATAGTTTTACTTACTCCATTAATTTCAAAATTAGAGTTACATTTCTATAATCTTAATTTTTAGACTATAAAGTGATATAAATTTTTTAACATGTCGTATTACATTTCTAGTCAATATTAGGAATATGTTGAAAAAATAAATTTTTTTCTAAAAGTTGTCGTTTTACATATGTTTGTCTAAATTTTGGAACGGATAGAGCATTTAAGATGTGTGCTTAATTATAAAATGATCTTGATATTTATTTTTGCTAATTCACAGTGGTTAAAGTTCAAAAAGATCAGGTGATTGGAATTAGTTTGAGTTATTGTTATTTAATTAATCTGCAATTTCCTAGTCTAGTCCTTGTGGATTTAGAAAAGTTTACATGTGTAATATTTGTAGCAGAAGTGCTTGGAGATCTTGTGCATAAGCAACTCCTTCTGTGGATTCTTATGTGCTCTGTTCTCTAGTCAAAATGCGAAAGGAACTCACCTTAACTGTGTAGGTTGTACTCACTAATCACCTACCAAATTGGTATGGACAAGGCGGTTGTATTATAAGTTGTAATCACTAATCACCTACCAAATTTTGGCCAGTCTTTACGGCAGATTTGTTGATTTTAGCATATGAATGAAGAAAAGTACCAGGCCTTTTTAACATCACATGTGAAAGTTCTCTTTATAGTGCTGATAAAGGAGTTGCAGCAGCAGGGACAAAGGCAGTTATTAAATAGATATCAAAAGTGATTGTCTTGTATCCGAGAAAGAATAAAAGAGTGAATGACTAATATATATATATATATATGAATGGGTCTAAAATTTTATGGCTTAAGCTTTTTGTTCCAGTTGGGTTCCAAACATATGTACTAATGCCTTATGTACCTGTTGTGAACTGTACTATGAGTGATTACCATTCTTTAGTAGAATATCTCGACTCACGGAGTAAAAAAGAGGACTAAGAGACTTTTGTGATCCGAACCTCTTAAAAATCTTTATGTCATTTAGTTTACCGCACTTACTTTTCGTACTCTACGCTTTATTCATGTGACTTGTCTACACTCTTTTACACTAAATTTAGAACTGTGATTTCTTATTAATCTTTGAAGAGGTTTTTCAAAACATCATTCCGTCGTGCTTAATTATTAAATTAACTTGTTTAATTTAACATTGGTAATAATTCTCAAAACCAAAAGTTTTAAAAGATCTATTCAATCCCCTTTTAGATCTCTTTGTGACTTTAAAAATAATACATTTGTATCAACTAGGGCGTTTTTCAATGTCTCAACAATAGGAGAGTCGCCAGTTGTTGCATTCCGATCCCTCACTTTCTTTTCTAAGTCCTCAAACCTCTGAGCCCAAGTGGCAATGGGGTGATTATTACATTCCCTTAAAGGTTGAGTTACAGTCCTAAGCCTTGGTTCCGTTTGATGATTTAAAGCACTAGCCAAATCGTCCTTGTGTTTCTGTCTTGAATTATAAGGGTTACAACTGTCTGCCAAATAGGTGAACGCCGAGGGCTGACCAGTCTTCCTTTTCTGATTTCTTCGGTCAGTATCCTGAGGGGAGGGGCTCCTATTTCTAGTTGCCCTTGTCCTTCTCTCCAGCTCGGGGAAGGAGTCCTATGCCTAGATCTTATACTGGCCTGACCCTCATTTTGGTCTGAATGAAACCTCTCAATAGAGTGACGCTCATTCCCCCTCTCGGTTCTTGATCATGAGCAAGTTGTGCCTCTATATCAACTATCTTTTTACCATCTTCTTCATATTGCAAACGTAAAGCCTCGAGGTCATAGAGGTGGGCTCATCGTCTGGCGTTTTTGGCCTCTCGACGAACCACTTTTACTGCATTGACCTCTCTAGAGCCTACTAAAATGTGGGCCCTGCTTCTGTTCAAAATATCCCTCAGATCTAGCTGTCTTTGGGATTGTTCTGGATGGACAGAGCGTCATAAATGCACCGAATGCACAAATGGCAAATGGTACATAGAGGGTTGAACCTCCACTGGATGGCTTGGTTCGTGGTGGCTTTGACCAGCCCCTCCATTTCTATAACTTTGTGTTGCTACCCCACTCCTATGGCTCTTGTTATGTGTTCTAACCATGTTGGGGTGTTATCTTAACGTACTAAAGACTATTTGCACTCAAATCGTCTACCTTAATATGTTTTCCCACCCGTTAAAGAACCAACCACGGCTGAAATAAATATTCTTGGCGGGTAAAGTTTTCAATCGGATAAAAACAATCAAAAAAGTACAAACAATTCAAGTCCTTTGGTTGCTGGATTGTACACAAGAAGGCCCTCCTTTTAGTGCCAATGATGATGACTTAACCCTCAGATCGGATCTTTAACTACGGGTCCCTGTTCATCCAGACCTGCACGAACGCTCTCATGATATGAAACGACTTGGGCCACCGTGGAACGCCTCGAGTGTGGGAGTGAATAGGGCAGAGAGATAAGTAATCAATTTGAGTTTTGCTTTCAAGTGTAAAAAGTATCTAACCTCTATTTATCCCTTCTTATACATTTTGTCCTACTTAAAGTGTCACATCACGTACCAAAGTATGTGCATGGCAAACATAGTAGACGGTGTCCCATCACTTAACTTTCACACCGCTCGAGATACGATTATGCATGACCCTTCGAATTGGACAGACTCTCCAAACTTCACTGATACGTTTCTCTAAGCTGTTTGAGCATACCGGGCTTATCGATTCTTGGGCCTGAGCTAACAAGATATGGGTTGGGCCTTTCGGGCTATATCCGAATATATATATACACACACACACACAACAAGCTTCTTAAGCGAACCAAAAATGCGGACTATTAACGTACTAGAAGAAAAGCCAAGAAAAGCACGTGGGTTGCATTTTAACTCTACGGGTTGCATTTTTTTGTGTGGTTCGGGAAAAATGGGTTTGGGTTAGAAACAAAAAAAAACCAAATCAATTCTTAGATTCTCATAACCTCTGTCTTGGCTTAACTTTTCTTTCTCTCTCTCAACCCGAACCAGCAGTGAAGCCGTAGTTCTCTCTCTCTCACAACCCGAACCACCGACGCCGTCTCACAGTTTGCGGCCAAATTGACTCTCTCTTGAAATCGCGACAAAGGTAAAGCGACTTAGAAGTGTTAATTTGATGGAGTTACTTGCCTAGTGTTAATTTGATGGGATCAAAGTTTAATCCAGTTTTTTTGCCGACCAATGATGAATCTGACGTATTGTTGTTTGATCTTTAGGACTCCAAATTCGATCAATTGGTTTAGTGACTATGTAGATGCCTTTAGGCTATAACTTCCTCTCCTCTATATCTGTAGTCCAAAGGACTGGCTGCAAGTGCAACGACAATCAGTTTGTTAATATCTAATATCTAATATTACCATTTTTTAGGTCTTCCTCTCTCAATTGAAGTCAATATCTAATATATAGTAGCTAGCATAACTAACATGGTTGTTCTGAATTCTGATTGATTATTCCACTTTCATATATTAGGTTCAATTGCATCATGTGTTGACTTATTTTATCTCTTTAATTTTGTTTTGATGCTGGCGGCCTGGTTTTTTATTTGGTACTCAATTAAAGCCTATTCTATACAACTCATGGTGAGTACTTGTGTTATTCCTATTTGGGTTTTGTAATGTCAATTTGTCTTAAGGTTTTTGACATCAATTATATAAATGCAATTGGATTTTATTACATTGCACAAACAAATGACCCTGTCATTTTTGTAGGAAGACAACATGACATCAGGAAGCATAGTGGAGAGCTACGAATTTAATGTAAGGATTCAAAACAAGTAATGTCATTGTGGGCAATTTGTATTTTGTAAAATTATCCGCTCCAATAAGAATGGAAATGAAGGTCGAGTCTACTATGCCTGCCCGAATGGAAAATGCGGTTTCTTGGGATGGTGCAAGGCTATAAATGAAGAAAAATCATCAGCAACTTTTGAAACGCAGCTACCAAATAATTTCATGGTAGATGATCCTACTATAATTGAAATGAGACTTGAAATTAAATTATTGAAGAAATTAGTTGTTGTAATACTTATTCTCTGTTTGTTTTTTATTATGAAAAACTAGTTGTCTTAAAGTAAATCGGGGAACGAACCTACTAGGTTCTCCATTCCATGTACAAACTCTATGCTAGCTCTATGCAAATGAAATGCAAATTTTGTCTACTATTTATTGTTTCTTCCCTGGGTTGCTTAATTGCCTATAGTTAAAATATAAGATCATACATGGTAGATGGCAATATTATGAATATAAGATCATACATGAAATACGAGAATGGATTTCCAAAGGGGAACAAAGGACGGTGTGGTTCATGTGGACGACTCATTTTAATGTATAAACTGCCAAAAAAAAAAATGATATAAGTGAGAATTATAAGACTTTTAGCAAAGTATCCGGCATGAACTGCACTGAATGTTTCCAATTAAATACTTATCATCACATTACAATAAAAGTTATGCCCTATAACTAGAAATTATATGAAAATGCAAGACTGCTTAAGTTTCTTTTGACAATATATCATAACCTCACCAGGTAAAATGAACAAAATTAAAATTTTTCATAGATCATACCACTATGACATTGGATCCTGGATCTCCATTATTTATAATCTCCGCAAAAAATTATAATTAATCCTTTTAACTTTTAAGTCAAGTAGATTTAACAGTTGAATCGCTCACCTCTTTATAACCAATTAAACAGTAAAAGGAAGACATAATCTCAAATTATTAAAAAAAAATTCCCCTCAAATTTCATCACTCATATCAACCAGAAAGATGGGGGGAAGAAAATCACCACAATAGAACCCAAGTTAATCATACATATTAAATAGTTAAAATAATTGTCTGCAATCATGAATCTCATTGCCAGTCAAGTTGATCATACATATTAAATAACTTCAACACCATGTTGATTCGATGAATCACCTGCATATGAAAATACGAAGGCTATCATCCTCTGAACTTGAAAATGTGAGACATTATAAAAATTGATCACACCTTTGGAAGTATGACTATCATCCTCCGAACTTGAAAATGTAGTTGCACCTTTATTGTCGGGAGAATCTCTACATAAAAGCCAAAATAACACACATCATAGCCTTTGACTTCTTTGCCTTCCCTAAAGCCCTTTCTTTCTCTCCTTTAAGTCTTTTGCCACATCCTTTTGCCCTAGTCTGATTTGGTTCATTGTAAACATAGTCTTTATTGCAACTCATCTTCCCGAATACTACACTTGCACCAATTCCACCTTGTGAACTTTTATCACTATCTACAATAAGATTGATTGATTCGAGTGTATGAGCCAAAGCATCTTTATAAATATTAATTCCTTCTTGGCTTGTGAGGGCTTTTTATCAATAACATCGAAAAAAATATTGAATTAATTCACTCCGCTTGATTAAATATTTTTTGTCACTATTTATCATTATGTCACTTTCATTATCGACCATTTTCATGTCATTTGCCTTCTTAGTCTACTTTTTCAAGATGTATTGTTGTGGTAATTCGTCATAATCATACATTTCTGTAAGTAACCAAACACATGTCTATATGGTATCCCCATACTCTCAAACTTGTGGCAACTACATGAAGCGAAACTCAATTCTTTGTCATAAATAAGTTCTCGCACTCTACATGTGAACATTTTTTTCGTATGAACTTGAAACACGCATTGATTGTCACTCTCCTTGATAAGCTCAAAATGGTAATTCAAGCAATTCCATATCTCATCTTAGAATTTATAAAACATTTCCCGAGTATGAATATCAACCATTTGGAACAGAAAGTCATGATTCATCTTCACTTTAGGCTTCTCAATCAAATCTTTATGATCGGCCAACAACTCTTCTTGACGTTGGCGTACTAGTCCCCTACTAAATTGAATCATAAAATCAACTAATGAATTATTCTTAGATACATATCTTTTGAAAAATGCGTGAGAGCTTTCCGCTCGTTGGTTACTTGACATATTGGCCGAGAAAACATGATTACAATAAGCAGGCACCCAATTTGACGAATTTTATACATTGCTTGTAACCATTTATTGTCATGTAACCCGCTCCTCCCAACAAGCTCCTTCCATGTCAAATTAAACTCTTCTTTAGACTCCGACTTCCAAATATAATTGGCAAAATCATTATAGTGAGCGTTATACTTCACCAAGTCTAGCTTTTCAGAAAATTTGGTCAATATGTGCCAACTACAGTATCTATAAAATGTATCCGGAAGAGTTTCTAAAATTACTTTAGACATCGCGGGATCTTGATCAGTAATGATCATTTTAGGGGCCTCACCTGGCATAGCCTCTAAAAATTTCTTGAATAACCAAACAAATGAATTCGAGGTCTCATCACTTAAGAATGCACAAGCAAAAATTATGGTTTGACCATGTTTGTTAACTCCCATCAGTGGTGAAAAAATCATCCCATAGCGATTAGTGTTGTAAGTCGTATCGAAGACGACTATATCACCATAAAAACTATATGCCCTTCTAGAGGTAGCATCAGCCCAAAAAAATCTGTTATCCTCTATTCATTGTCGACCTTAATTCAATAAGTGAATGATGGATTCTTGTCCTTTTCTAATTTGTAAAACTCACTCAACATTTCTCCGTCATGCCCCTTCAACTCATTATGTCTATCCCTTTTATAATTATATAAATCTTGTTGTGTACACCCAATGTTTTCAAACCCTCCAGCCTGTACTCCAAGTAAATTGAATTGTTGATGTGAGGGTATATTTATCATGGTAAGTTATTGACTCAAACGCTTTTGTGCACTCAAAACACTTTGGTGAGATCTTAATAAATGCTTCTTTAATGGAGTTGCCAAAGGGTGACTATAGCCCTCAATAAATTGGGTGACTACATATGCCCCTGAATTTATTTTCAACACAACAACCTTTGCTTTACAACTCTTTTTTATCTATCCCCGACGCCTTTTAGTTTCAACATCTGCAATTGTTATTCCCGTACCTTGTTTAAAATAAACATACTCTTTCCTTTTCACTTCATCAGTTCCTTCGATTTTCTTAATAGCCCAACTTCAAATACTAAATCTCGCCTCTTTAGCATATGCATTGTATTAACTTCATCTATTGTTTAGAATTCTTCTCCAACTCTAGGTTTGAGATGGTCGGCTACTTGCGGATTATAAATAAAATTTTTCCTACCTTCATCACTCTCCCCTTCAATTCTCCTATTCTCTACTTCCATTTCACTATTGTCTACATTATCACCATATTCATCACTACACCGTACTTCAGCCTCTAAATTATCATCCATCCCTACAGTTAAAAAAAATAATTACATGTAGAGCAACCTGAAGAATAATAGCCAATGCTCGATGAGCTCCAATTAATTTTCAACAATCTACATAGTTGATGCCTTTGTTACAAAAGCTGATCACTATTTGTTTCAAGCTAAAAATCTTCAAATGTGCATATCTAATTCCAACAGGTTTACATAATTTGACAAGAGTATCTGCTACCCAAAATTTGAATAATGAACAAACACCTTACAATTTTACCCACCTTCGGTCAAAACTAGTTTTCTGCAATAAGTGGCAAAAATGGATATAAGCATAGGACTTAAATAGTATTGCACTTTATGTAAATCCCCTCAAATGATATATAAGCATAGAATACTTCTGATTCTTCTAGGCCATGTTTGTTTACAAGGATTATAATCCCGGGATTATAATCCCAAGACTATTAATCCTATGATTAAATAGTGCTACTCACATGTTTGTTTTTTATAGGATTAGTTATGGGATAACTTAAAATAATCCTATGTTATGTTTGTTTTTTTCAGGATTAATTAAAGGATTGGATAAAAAAATATCGTTTGGACTATTATACCCTTACCAATAATAACATATTTTAAACTATAATTTAAACTTGTTTATACATCAAAAAATGATGAACAATTAATTATAAACTTTTAAATACTGCCGAAATAAGTTAGTGAGTTCACATTACTTCACCATGCTCTTCTTTATGTAAAATATTTGAGAATCAAATTATCATAAATTAGCACATAAATTAACAAATAAATAGTGCAAAATACATGATATGTGAAATATTAAAATTTCATTAAAAATCACCAACACTAAAATTTAAAAAAATCATTAGAATTGACTATTTTATTTGACCACCAAAATTTAAAGTCTAGAACTATCCATCTCCATTCAAACTCCAAAGTATAATGAATTTTTTTGCTTATATATTAGCTTTTGTGTTTGAATGTTTCTTTATTTGTCATATTTCTTGTTGCCTTGTTGGTCATGGTATGGTGGGTGGGGTTTAATGAATTTATTTAAAATGTATTTAATTTTTGTAAGCTAAAAAAGCAGAAAACGATCACTGACTTTTGACAAAGCCAATCAAATTGACCCTAGTATTGACATAGAACATTTATAACACTCCGTTTATTCCAAAAATTAGGTTACGTATACTTTTTAATTTATTTTAAAATTGTATATATATTTTAAATTATAAAATAATTTTAAAATTTTAATATGTCATTATTTATATTATATGTTAATTTAATACTAATGACAATATATAATAGAAAATTTATCATTTTTCTTCAAAATGAAGTTTTAAAATAAAGCAATGAGTCTCAAATGACATGTCATTAAATATTTTAATAAAAATTTATGGCATAACTAATCACATAAGATCTACTTAATCAATGTTATAATGTAAATATATATTAAATGTTTTTAAAAAAATAATTTTAAAAAAATATATTTATAATTTTAAATTAGAAAAGTAATTATATATAACTATTATTTTATTAAGATTGAAAAAGAGGAAAAAACATAAAAATTAGGAAGGGAAAGAGGAAGGGGTAAATTAATTAATCAAATTAATTGAAATAAAAATTAGAGAAAGGAAAAAAGTTGGAAAAATTCAAAAGCCAAAACAAAAAAAATCATATAAATTAGGAAGGGCCTAGAGGGGAAGGGGGAGAATTGGTAAAAATTATCGATTTTTGAGAAAGAAATACGAAAAAGATTGGAAAAAATCAAATCTTGAAATCCCTGTACGGAGGAATTAGTATAATTGATTCCATAAACCATAAAAACCCGGAACGGAGACTTCCGAATGATACAAATTATGACGCTGACGAAGATTCAGTTGGAAAAAAAAGAAGGGTGAGGTTAATTTTATCCAAAAAAATTTAGTCCCAAATGGTGGGGATTATAATACCTAATTGAATATGGTATTAAATAGTCCCCCATATTAAGTCATTTTTTAATCCCTGGACTAATAATCTCAAATCTAAATTTGAAAATAAACAAGACACTTGGGATTAATAGTCTTATCACAAGTGTAATCCTTGCAAACAAACATAGCCCTAAAGACCAGAATTAAAAGTCTAAAACATTTAGTAGAGAAATATATTATACTCCTTCCATCAAAAAAATAAGACCACTTCTTTGAGGACATCCAAAAATGAGAAACTACTTCCAAAATCATATTACGAAATTTCGTTTAAGTAAGTTGTGATAATGTAAAGTATAAATTAATAATGAAAGGAATTTTTAGATTCTGTTATCCTTCAAATGTAAAAAAACCAAATCAATTTTCTCTATCTAGATCTAGTGAGGCAAACCTTAAATTTCATACGCTAGGCAAGTAACTCCATCAAATTAACACTTCTAAGTCGCTTTACTTTCGTCGTGATTACAAGAGAGAGTCAAGGCCGCAAATTGTGAGACGGCGTCGATGGTTCGGGTTGAGAGAGACAGAGCTACGGCTTCGCTGCTGGGTCGGGTTGAGAGAGAGAGAAAAGTTAAGTCAAGACAGAGGTGATGAGATCTAAGAATTGATTTGGGTTTTTTTGTTTCTAACCCAAACCCATTTTTTCCGAACCACCCGAAAAAATGCAACCCATAATAGAGTTAAAATGCAACCTGCGTGATGTGTGTGTGTATATATATATATATTAAAATTTTGGTGGAACATAGTAAATGAACGCATTAAAATTTTATAAATTTTCTAATATATAGTATTTAGTTAAACTTTTATAACTTTCTCTCTAGTTTCAAGCCCAATATTACTCGACTCACTCACATAAGCATCTTTCTCTAGCATATAAAACTTTGCAAAAAAAAATTCGGCCAGGAAAGCTGTCCTCAAATTTTTTTTGTGGTTATCATAAAGAAGAATTATCATTAGATAGAGATCATTATTTTCTTAACTTCTAATCTGTATAAATGCTTATCTGAATATGTCAACTAGTAAAGTGACACATTATTCTTTTCTTCATGTCCAATTATAATGGTGTTGTGTCAAACCTATAACCAATGAACTAGAAATTTGAGGATTGCTCTGGTTGTTGGGTAGTCAATTTACTTCCGTAATAATTTGAGTGGTACTTAACACCAGAAACATGTGAAAGATGCATGTTATCATTGTGCTTTGAATTTTCAGTTGATAGTCAGCATGGAAAATTTTCATATGGAAATATTTGGATATTATTAAATCACAATCATATGCTTGATGACTACTACTCCTTCCGTTCGTTCTAAAATTAGAAATATAATTTAATTATTTTTGAGGTCAATCGATAATATATTAAACATCAAATTGATGTGAATTTATTTAATTTTAATTGAAACAATTATTATAATCATATGGTACATAACAAAAACTATTAATTAAAATTTTTAATTTATTTTAAATTTTTATGAGTTATAATAATTTTAAATTTTAATATATTATTGTTTGATTTTAAAAGTCAAATTATATTTCTAATTTTAAAAGGAATGGAGTAATATATATAGTGGTCTTAGATAATGCTTGGATAACATGTTGATTCGAAAGAAAATAGTTGAGTCTTGACTGTAATTGGATTGATAGCAACTTGCATGGTATGATAATGCTTTTGCATAATTGGTTCTGAGATCAACTCCCAATTTTGTAATGAAATCCCAATAATACCCACAAAAATAGAAGGTTTAATTAAATATTGTTGTAATGAACTTTATAACTCATTTAATTTCGATACCTAACATTTTCATTTTTTCAATTAAGGGATTCATCAATTAATTTTTTTAATGTCGGCCAATTAGTGCTGCCACGTCACACGTCAAAAGTTGATGATGTGGCACGTGCATGTGTTAGTTGACTGCATATGTGGAAAAAAAGAAAAAAAATCGCGAAGTTAAAGGGGCATTATAATAAATTGACATTATAATTTACTAAAACTTAAAAAAAAAAAAAACTAATTATAAACCATTATTCAACAAAGTTTCACTTTTCCCAAATCACCAAGCTTCGTTTCAACCTAGAGGTGGCAAGAATCGTTAAACCCTAACTGCCGCCGATCATCAAACTCGCCAAATAAAAAATAAAAAATGAAATCCTAATATCCAAACATCATCAACCTTGCAGCAACCTAAACGAAGAGAAAACTGTGGAAAAAAGGGAAAAAAAATAGAAGAAGTCGAGCACCCACAACTGCCGCCGTAGCAATTTCACCGCGGCCAAGGACGGAGATACACATGGGCTATGGTGGGCTGTATCCCAGGTGATTTTTTTTTTATAGGTAAAAGTTAGGGCCAAATATGTAACTTAATAAACTTAAGGGGGCTGATTAATAGAGAAGCTATACTTGAAGGGAGCAAAACAAAAATTTCATAAACTAATTCTAAATCCAAGACAAGTCCGCCCCTCATCCTCATTTGACATTTCCCCTGTATGGTGCAGAGCTTCTGCTTCAACTTTTCATTCATCTTCTACTTCTAGTTTCGAGATCTCCGCCATTAGACCCACTGCATCCAAAGTTAGGGAAAAATATGTAATTTAATAAACTTAAGGGAGCAGATTAATAGAGGAGCTATATTGAGAGGGAGCAAAACAAAAATTTCATAAACCAATTCTAATAGAGGAGTTTTTTTTAATGATTTTTTGTTGTTGTAATTTATTTAATATGTCATATGTAATTTAGATTATTTTCATAACATAAGGAATTTAAATATTTATTAACAAATTTGTGATTAGAAAAGAATATTAGGGGTCAATAAAGAGTGTATGCATATATATATATATATATATATATATATATATATATATATATAATGTTATTACTTGTAATATTAACAATATTGTAATTAAATACATATTTTACATATGTAACCGGCCGAAAAATATAAAATTATTTAAAAAAAATTGCCTCGGGGACTCAGCCTCCGAACCCCCGTCAAATTATTTATAAGATCACAAGTTTTTTGACCATGCGGAAGCCCAGGGCGGAAAAAATTCCTGGCTCTGCCCTTGACCGTGGCTGTGTCGCAGTACTTTTACCACGACCGTTTTGTGGCTGTGTCGTAGCACACCACCGTAACTCACTTCTCCTTCTATTTATTTTTTCTTTTGTGACATGTTGTTTGTTTTTTTAGTGGTGGTGGTTGTGCGGAGTTAGAATTTGATCGGAGATTGGGAGGGAGGCTAGATGGGTTATGATCGGAGATGAGATGCATTCGTGTTGCTGGTGGTTGATGGGTGGTGTTGGTGATAAGAAGGATTTACTTAATTTGATTTTGGGTTTGCACTAAAAAACTAGTAGATATATGGAATTTTTATTGTTTTATTAAGTTATAATTATTGAAATACTGTTTTGCCCTTTTAAATTGCTATAAATTTATTTTTATTTTCTACATAAGCACCCATGTCCCACTTTTATGTGCCACGTCATTAATTTTTTATGTGGCCCTACTAATTGGTAGACATTAAAAAAAAATTAAGAGATGAATACCTTAATTGAAAAAATTGAAATGTGTATCGAAGTAATGAGTTGAAAAGTTTAGGGTAGCAATATTTAATTAAGCCAAAAAAACAATGATAACAACGAAGTGGAATAAAATAGAAGAGGAAAAACTACAAGGGTTCTGATACCAACCCCCAATGCTTGGATGAAATGTTTCTCGATTGTTTTTTTATTTTTCTACTTAAATCATGAAAATTTATAATTCGAATTTTATTTTTGGATAAAGTAAATATCTCAGAGACTTAATTTATCATACATGTTATTCGTATCTTTCCAATTAAATGAATGAATTTTCCATTGTTCCCAAGTTTGTCGAAAAAAAATAGGAAAAAAAATAGATAGGAATAAAACTGACAAAAAAATAGTACTCCATAATATATATATATAGAGAGAGAGAGAGAGAGAGAGAGATCGTACTCCTCCCAAACCCACAAACAGCTCAGAAATTGAGAATTATAAACCCTCAACAATGGAAATCCTTGTTTGGTTGGTCTTGTTTATTCTAGTGGGATTCCTGTAAGAGTTATTTTTCTTGGGTTACATTTTTTGTGTAAAATTTGCACCAAGACACAGTCCCATATAATTTCTTTAATAATTATTTAATACTAAATTTAACAAAATAATTATTATTTTGGAAAATTTTATATCTAAATGTTTCCTATGGTACGCTAATATTATCGTATCAAAACGACCCCCATCAAAAGAAAAAGATATGGCTCATTTTTTCTTGAAAGAAGGGCATGGTAACAACTCTTACCGTACAATACTCATTTGCCTCAACTTAACGTTAGTGTTTAATAAATTTGTGTAATAAGAGTTTATTAAAATAGAGATATTTTTAAGAATAGAGTTTTAATGTAAAAAAATTTATTTGATAATTAATATTTATAGTACGTCTGAATGCAACATTTTACTATTTTTCTCTTAGATCAGTTTATACAATAAACTTAGAGTGAGGATAATAATATAATAATTATTAAATAATTAATTCAAATAAAATCACTAATAATGTATAATTAATAAAATATTTTAAGTCAAATAAAATATAATAATAAGTATGACAATTTTACATAATTATTATAAAAAATGGTGACGATGATGGTGGTGGTGGTGGCGGCTGTGGCTGCGGCGGTGGATAGTGAGTGGTGAATGGTGGGTGCTGGTGGTGGATGGTGTAGTGAGAGAAGTGAAATGAAAACATAAAAAAATAAAATTAAAGTAGTGAGTGTAAAAGAATAATAAGGAGCCTCTTTTTTTACATAGAGTTGACTCAATTTCTTTTTTTCTTTTTTTTTTAAGGGTATAGCGGATGATTTCTATTTATGGAATATAGAGTATCTCTTGTTGTCCACGTCCCTCATAGGAGACCGTACAGGCGCTTGAGAAGTCCCATATGGCCATATATATGATTTCAAAGAGTTCAGTTCTGCTATATATATATATATATATATATATATATATATATGCAGGCCGGAGCTATGTCAGTCGGTGGGCGCCAACAAAAGACCGCCTTCAACTGGGCTTCCAGGTGGCAAAACACTCGGCCTTGGGGTGATATCGTTGGGCTTGGGCCCTGTTCACACTTGGGCTTGAATCCAACCACCTTTATTTATTTATTTTGATGTTCAAAAATATGTGACCATGGACTGGCAATTGTGGAACTCATAGCCCAACCCCAGCGTCGCTTGTTAAAACAATTATTTGTTAAGGTGGACAAAGATTTATTGTCAAATATTTTAAACCCAATTTATAAACAAGGTTGTCAAAATTAAAAATATTTTAAGTGACCACCTCTTTTTTAGCATTTTTAAGGGTTTGAGCCTTACTGTAGTGTCTCCCCCTCGGGAATCTAAGGCTTTTACTAATAGTAGTACTTTTTAAATCTAGAATAATTCTACGCGGACAGTTATTTTGGACCTAAAATTGGACCGTGGGTCCCAACTCTTAGTTTTCCGCACTATCTTCATCACTCCTCACTTCTCACCATTCATCCTCTTCCTCCCTCCCTCCCTCCCTCCCTCCCTCCCTCCTACTCCCACTACTAAGAACCAAAATCTCATCAAACCCCCAGAAAATGAATACCCAAATCTCCCTCTTTGGCCTGGTCCCCGCCGGCCCTCGATCACAGAATCTGTTCGTCGTCCGCCCATCCTCGTCCCCCTTTCCCTGCGTCCCCGTCCTTCTCTGTTCACATTTTAATTTTTTTTTCAAT
Source organism: Aralia elata (assembly GCA_034770075.1). NCBI lineage: Eukaryota > Viridiplantae > Streptophyta > Magnoliopsida > Apiales > Araliaceae > Aralia > Aralia elata. The sequence goes on from CM068377.1 coordinate 33,037,536, forward strand.
AAACACTAATACAATTCAGATCTGACCAGAGGATGATAGAGAAATAAGAATTAAACTAAAAAATAGTTTTAAGATCTGCACATGTGCGTTTTTAGGATTTTATTATATTTATCTATTTGGGGAATGAAATTGACGGGGCAGTGGCGTGAGATGGTAGTGTGGGGGGCGGGTGGCATGAGATGGTGGCGTGAGACAATGGCATGGGGTGGTGGTGTGCGGCTGTATGGTGGACTATAGGAGAGCACCGGTCAGAGATGAAGATGGGTCACAGAGGGAGAGATGAAGATGGAAAAATAATCAATCAATACTTAGATATCATGGGCATGGGTTAATTAATATTTTATTGGGTATGGATCCCACTGTCTAATTTTATGTCCAAAATAGTTGTCCGCGTAGGAGCACTCTTAAATCTATGTTGCTTATTAGATTTACATATAAATAAATCCTGCATGTTGGTCTAATTTATTAGTTTAATATGGGCAAAACTAAATTTTATGAGTCTTCCTACGCACACATGAAAAAGGGTCTTGAAAATTGGACATTTTCAAGTTTCTTTGCTTTTTTTTTAATTTTTTTTTTGGTTGAGTCCAAACATATTTATACTATGGATTTAAAAAAAAATCTAGAAAAAACATAAAAAATTAGTTCCAATTTGGATATATATCAAAAAAATGGTAGTATGGGCCCATACAACTATTTTTTTGATATATATCCAAATTGGACCTAATTTTTTATGTTTTTTCTAGATTTTTTTTTTAAATCCATAGTATAAATATGTTTGGACTCAACCAAAAAAAAAATTAAAAAAAAGCAAAGGAACTTGAAAATGTCCAATTTTCAAGTCCCTTTTTTCATGTCCACATAGACTTATTCAAATTTTATCTCATTATAATTGGCATATTTTATGCAATAATTTGTTAAATTTTAAAAAATTATAATTAATTAATTAAATTAAAATTATAAAATTAAATCATTCTTAAACGTCTGTTTTTTTATTATATACGTGACTGTGAAAATAAAAGGAACAGAAAAACATAAATGACATGGAAAATATGAAGAGACACGTTGAGGAAGGGAAAAAAAAGTATTAGCAGCCACATTAGACTTTTGAAAAAAATAAATAAATAAACCCTCTCTTTCTCTCTCCCTCTGCTACGTTTTTCTCAAATTTCTATTATAGTGTTCATCTTATTCTTTAATGGATATCCCAAACAAAATTTCAAACCATAAACGAAAACCAAGATGAATGTTCTGAGAACCACACATAGCCCCAAACCATGTGAAAAAAACTCGTGATAGCTCCATGTCTGTCTAGTCCAAGATCTGCGTGATCTTTAGGTTCCTTTGGCAAAACAAATAAGGTATTATGATAGTCAGCTTCAATGCGAAAATTTTGACATAATCGCATAATTTAGTATTAAAATGAGAAAGTTATGGCTTTCGACTCGTTCTACAAATATATGTGTCGGATTTTATCCGTCTAAAAGTTAAAAGATGACAACTATTTTTAAAATTTTCAAAATTTATATTGTTTTAATCATACATGGCTGCAACTCTTTTTTTTCTCTCTCAATTGTCTCCTTTTATTTTCCATGTCATATATATATATATATTGCACAACCACGTAAGAAATAACTTAACGTTTGTTTAATAAATTTGACAGAATGATGTAATTTTATAATTTTAGTTAGTTCAATGAGTGATTATAATTTTTAAAAGTTTAGTAGATTATCCATTAAAGGTGTCAAGTACTCAAATACAATAGGATAAACAATAGTTTTGCCGTTTAATATGCATTTATTTTATTCATAATTTTTGCGGTAACCCAACTCTAGAAGCTTATTGATTGTCATTTGGTTTATTGTTATGACTCACTTTTATTAATATAGAGGTCGAGAGTTTAAATCTTAGTGATAACAGTTTATAAAGACAAATAAGCAAGGTTTTCAGACTCGGATCGGACCAGCCGGTCCGATCGGTAGGACTAGGAATCGATCAACAAAGCGAAGTGGTTAAGTCTATCAGACTGGAGCTACCAAAAAATCGTTGAAAACAGTAACCCAGTGGTTAAACTGTTCAAATCGTCAAATCGATTAACAGTTGTAATCGATTTGCCAACAGCAAATAAAAAAAACAAAAACGAAAATACATTAGATTTTCTTGTGGACAGTGTCCGCCTTCGTCTTCTTCTCATCGCACATATCAGATGTGTGTGTGCTTGTTTCAATTTCATGGATATAATTTTAGTCTTAACAAATTCAAATACAAAAAGGTTTAGGGATTGTAGAGAAATAAATAACTTTGTATGAAAGCTAATCTCTCTTGTAATGGACCAAACTAGAAGAGCATGGTGATTAACTAAGGTTTGTCCTTTGTCTAAATAATTACAAACAGAAAAGTGGGTGACCAGTTGAGAAGGAAATTTTTTTTACTCTGAAGCTTGAAAGAGAGAATACGTACGTGAAGGTGAAGCGAGGACTAAGGGGTGGGGTATTTAGGGAAGTGAGAACATTATCACTTAATTCAATGTATTTTGACTTTTTGGTTTATCTTCTTATCCTTATCTTTTCTGCTTTTTTTTTTAATTTTTTATTATACTTTTATTTTAATCAAGTATTGTTTCTTTCTACATATATAATTTTTTTTAAAATAATATATCAGTAAATAATTGGAGGATAATTAATTTTTTTGGCATCTTTAATATAAATTATATAAAATTTATACTAATAATTATATTTATTTAAAATTTAAAATATAATTATGAACCACTAATTCGACCAGTAATCTATTCATCCGATAAGTTTTTTGGGTCAATCACCAGTTGTGTCCGAAAATATTGCAGACAGACCCACCTCTTTCTCATTTAGACCCTTAGAATAAATTATTGTACTAATATACCAGGACATTAAAAAATAAATAAATAAATAAATCTAGAAGCTTAAGCATATATCATAATCAAGTTACCAAGTAGTCATGACCAGCCACCTCACTTTCTCATGTTCTCTTTATATATAGGTCAATAACGTTATTATCAACTTGCTGTGGATTTTAATAAAAATATACAAAGTTAATACTTTTCATTGTTTATTTTATTATGCTAGCGCACAATTGCCGGTTTTATAATTAGGTCACTGATCGGATATATATTATATTGCAGATAGCGACAGTCGAAGATTTCACAGCTCTGTCCCAAAATGAAACCACATTTGAATTTTGAGGAATTTAAGTGTGACCATATTTCAGAAAACACAAGTTGAACTTCGGAAAGAAATATTTACATATTTAAATCTCTATTTTTAAAAATACTTTTATTATCATAACGCATGCTCTTAAAAGATAATGAAGACGACTTAATTTAATGGTTAAAACTCAACTTTAAAATCGGATCGAACGGATCGGGCCGAGCCGGGAGAGGGAAACTTATTTATTTTTTCTTTTTTGTAACAAAGTGTCTAGTGAAACGGACCGATGACATTTTAGTGTTTAGTGAAACGGTACAGTGTGATGTAACAAGAGAAATAATTTTTAAATGTAGAGCTTTTAAATAGAAAAGTTTAAATAATATTTGGTTACACAATTTGCAATTGTAAAACTACTTTAAGAAAAGTTAAAGACAAAATTATACTATAAAAATGTATGATATGTGCTTTATATTTTTCTTCAATGATTTAAGGGAAAAAAAATTCTAAATTATGTTTCACAAAAGTTTCTTATGCCAAAAAAAAAACATAAAAACAAGTTGTCTTTATAAAAGTGTTCTTTAATCAAAATCTCTATTCATCAATAGTAATTTTGAAAGATCACAAATAAAAAAAATTCTAAATTATGTTTCACAAAAGTCTTATGCCAAAAAAAAACATTAAAAAAAAAGTTTCCTTTATTAAAAGTGTTCTTTAATCAAAATCTTTATTCATCAATAGTAAGTTTGAAAGATCACAAATGTTAAAAATATTTTAAAATTAAATTAAATACATTTTTTTTACACTGCACCACCTTGTCAAACTTTTATTAATTTAATGGTTAATACTCCATCCGTTCCAAAATTAGAGATGCAATTTGAATTTTGAGGTCAACCGACGATATATTAAATTCAAAATTGGTATAACTAATAAAAGTTTAGAATGAAATATATTTTTTGATTTATAATTTTTATTATATACTATACAATTATAGTAATTTTATCAATTAAAATTAAATAAATTCATATTAATTTAAAGTTTAATATGTCATCATTTAATTTTAAAAAATAAATTATCATATCAGGTCATAAATTTGATTCTCATCAGTATGTGAGTTTTATGAGACTTTTATGGGATATTCTTTCTTATTATGGAAGGCTTGTACTCAGTAAAATAATTATGTAATTTAATTGTACAAACACTCTTAAACATTGTATGAACCGTAAATATAATTAATATTTAATATCCAATGATAGTATTAGATAAGTAAATAAATCAGAATTAGAAAGTCTAGTGTACTTACTTGGAAAATTAGAATCTGAAAAACACAAAGAATATTTTTTTTATATATCTGAGTCCTTTGAATTCACAAAATTTCCTTGAAGCAAATTTATTCCCTCACTGGTGCTAAAGGATTTTTTAATAATTACTTCCCAAGATAAAACGGATTTTCAATTCTTAATTAGAAACACTTCAAAATTAAGAATTCTTCGAACTCAATTTCTATGTTCTGTACTTGAACTGATTATTATGAATGAAAGAATGCAAAGAGGAAATACTCTGAATTGCTTGTGAATTGAATGAATTCGAATGACAGCCCCCTATCTATTTATAGGAAGGGTTCGTGACCCATCTGATGGGACACAACCCATTGAAAGGGCATCAGATACATATGAAAAGGTATGGCATAACACCTGTTCGGTCAAAACGACGTAGTTTTGGGCCTTAGTAGAATAGGCGCATCCGTTCGGACAAAAAACGACACAGTTTTGGGTTTGCCAGAAAGGGCGCTTCCGTTCGGGTAGGCGCTTCCCAAAACGACGTAGTATTACTATTTTCGTTCGGCAAATAGCACTTCCAAAACGTGGTTGTGACACCCCCAAAATAGGCACATACAACCCATTTTGAGTCACCAATAACATTCCACAAAATACAAATACGAATTTTTTCATTTACAACTAATAAGTGTTGTGCAAAATACTACAACACAATACAAATACATCTTAAATTCTCAATACATTTATTGACACACTAATAATAGTGTATTGAGATACTTCTATTATCTCGGACCATCACTCCATTCCCCGGCTAGTCCCTGCTACACTCTCTTTTCCTGAGGAGAACAATGGAACAAAAAGAAAAAGGGTGAGCACAAATAGCCCAGTAAGAAATATCATAACTAAGATAATGAAGAATAAAAATTATCTTTAGTCTTCAACAATAATAAATCAGAGATTTAAAGATATTATAATTGTTCAACAACTGCAGCGGAACGAACAATCCATTAGAAGAGTCAAGTAGATTATAATATCTACCATATTCTATAAGTTAATGGATTACCACCAATATTTTATACCTGTAACACCAATCAACAATTCCTGTTTATGAACATCCAAATCAACAGTTTATATTCAACAGCCTCTCTTTGCACTATGTGCCAAAGATATTTATTTGTAACATCATCGGTCATGATCATGCCAAACGCCAGTTCATCTTCGCACTACGGGCCAAAGAGAACTTTCACCATACGCCTTTGTTTGTAACACCAAAAGTCATGATTATACCAATATACAGTTTGGTCAAAATCATGTCACGCCAGTTCATCTTTGCACTACGGGCCAAAGATAACTATCACCACAATTTAAGTATGAGGATGATGACAATGATACAGTAAGATTAAGGATAAGAAAAGATTTATAATTTAATCAGTATCAAAGATTGACTAAATTGCCAACATGATGACCAAATTATGGAGTCAAATTCAAGAATGATATTCAAGAAATTATTTCATGATTCAACTATAATGTATAAAACGAAATAGAAAGATTCAAGCGAAAAGATATTAGATGAAGCGCAAACTATTAAGTATATTCTACTAATTTTCAGGGATTTTCACCATTTAAAAATAAGGTTTTGGAAAGAAACAAAGATTTCTTATCATAAATGGAGAAATGTGAAAGAAAAAGATATCCCTTAAAGAGTACAAAAGAAATGATACGTTATACGAGTATAACAGAATATATGAAACTGCAAATGAATTTTCACCCGTCATGCGATAATCCGCGTAGACAGATTATTTTCACAAAAGATTAATAAGTAATGAATACAAAGGGTTATTCATCAGGCATGCGTCAATCCGCACAGACAGGTTATACCCACAGATTAATAAGGAATGAATACAAATGGTTATTCACCAGGTACGGCATTCCGTACATATAGGTTATTCCCACAAAATAATAAGAAATGAATACAAAAGGATATTCACCAGGCATGCGTCATACCGCATGGACAGGTTATCCCCACAAATTAATACAGAATGAATAACAACCTTTATGAGTATAATATCACTTACGAACATGAAAACAAATGATATTATATATGAGTATGAAAAAAATGATATTCCCTACCTTAGTTAACAAGTGAATGGATGTTACTTTCTATGAAGTTTACTAACTTCGGATAATACTAGTGTTCTCACAAATACTCACAATAGCCTAGCACACTAAGAGAACTTAAGAAATTTAGAGAAAGAGAGAGGAAGTATAAGTAATGAAGGTGTGAAAATTTCTTAAGCAAACCCTCCCTATTTATAGGAAAATCAAGGTGAGAGCATTTTAGTCTTTTTCCTAATTTTTCTTGGTTTATTACACTTATACCCTTGACATATTCTTTTAATATACTTTATACCATAGTATATTCTTAGAATATGCTTTCACTTAGGTTTTTAACCCTAAGGTAAAATAAAAACTGAATTAACTATTTACTGATGGTAATTACTATTGAATGACATGTGGGTCCCACGAAAAAAATAAAATCTGAAGAATTATTCTACAAAAATAATTTGTGGATCCCACCGATCAAATAGTTGTAGGTCCTACGGAATAAAGTGTGGGTCCCACAGAAATATAAGATAACTTACAACATACGCTTCACGTATATTTAATAAACATTATTTTAAACTTTCAACAATTATTCACCATTAATATTATAGACTTATAATATTGACAACCAGATCATTCTCAGAAAAAAGGGGCCCTTCCGTATAAGCGGCGCGCAATTAAATAACTTTTTTTCTTGACAGAATTTCTAGACATTGTCAATAATGTTAAAATATCATATCAAATAATATGAGTTAAATTGTCATGACAAATAATAAAAAGTATTATGCAGATGCTACTGTAACAATTATTGAATCAAAATATTGTGCAATAGCTGCTTTTTCAATTATTGAATCAATAATATAAAATACTGTGCAACACCGTGTGCTTGTGAAATACCGCGTACTACTGTGGAATAACGCATTTTACTGTTCTTTTTATTACCGGGTATTTCAACAGTTGCAGGTGATAATACTGTTGACAAATACTATCGTTTTCAGTATCCGACAATGGGGCCCACTATTATTTTGTTATTTCGGCGCCGTCGTACGATACCGAATATAATATTCCCCGACAGAAGAAATATTCCCCGACAAAAAGAATATTCTCCGACATATTGTTTATCGAATAATTTGCATATAACACTCTTAACTATCATTTATAACAATTAAGCACTTTACTAAAAAAATAATCATAAAAAAAATAATAAACTTTTATTTCATAAAGTCGGGATCTTACAGTCGTAGTATGATAATAAATAACATTTCTCAAAACGACACAGTTTTGATAATAAAACTAAAATAAAATAAACAAAATTCAAATAAAATTTTGTCCAAAAAATATATACAAAGACCTAAACCCATGAGCCCAATCGACGGCATGCATATGGGTTCAAACCAAGCCTTGACTAGGTCATCTAACTTCCACAAAAGTGGGGTGCCCCTTGGGGCTCAAACCTAAAAGCAACTTTCTTGTATATAAACCAAATAATACTTTGGTTCTTAACCGATGTGGGACTTGGCTTCTCACAAATATTTATTATCATTTCAAAGGGTAACCTTTGGAGTCAATTTTTTCATTCAATACATAATGGATTTGACCAAATAAATATAACACGTTATACTCTTCGCAGAGGAGAATGTATTGGTGCATGTACCCGATATTTTCAGAGTGTGGGTTTCACATTAAATTGAGTATCAAAATGCTCTAATATTTATTTTTCAAACCCATTTCCAACAAACATATCATAATTTTCAACTTGAAAATATCTTAACCTATCACAATTCACAAGCATATCATGGGAGTTTGATGAGACTATTATGGGATATTCTATCTTATTATGGAAGGCTTGTACTCGTAAATCGTAATATAATTATGTAATTTAATTGTACAAACACTCTTAAACATATCATAGTTCTCAACTTAAAAATATCGTCACCTATCACAATTCACAAACATATAAGCTTCTTCTCTTCTTTCTAAACAGAAACTTTTGCCTCCAAAATTTTAAAATTAGATTTAGGAAGGGTTTATTTTCTCTTTCAGATAGACCTTTCCTTATTTTTTTGATTATCATTAATCCCTTATTTGGTTCGTATCTACGTATAGTTGTTTTACCCTTTTGTTATCCTTTTGTGGGATTTTATTTTCTCCTAACTTATGGTTAAATCTTTTATTCTTTTTCCACTCTTGTGAAAGTCTTTTTTTTTTTGGGAGCTTGGATTCTCTATGTGTAGACTGTAGATAGTTGATTTCTTTTATTGTGATAGATGGGTAGTTGTAAATATGCTAATTGCATAATTGTTATTTTATTTCTGTTTAGGTTATGAAAGTTTATAATTCAAATTTTATTTTGGATAAAGTAAGTATCCGCTCAACTTTATCATACATATAATTTATATCTTTCATTGAATGAATGAATTTTCCTTAATATTGTTATTAGGGTTTGTCAAAAAATATCTTAACTCAACGTTGAACAAGTGGGAGCTGTGTATGTCAATGTTGTAATGATATGACAGTAGTTTGTTTTATACTTCTTCCGTCCCAAATTAAATGTCTATAATTTTTTAAAGTTAAATTGATTATTTTTAAAATTAATTTTTATACAATTTTTATCAAAATATAAATAAAAAGATTATAACCAAAAGAAAGTATTACGATCTACCATTGTCTAATTTTTATAACTTTAAAAATAAATTTATATATACTTAATTATTAATTTTAAAAATAGTCGACTTAACTTAAAAAAAAAATTTAAAACTGACATTTATTTGGTACGGAGGGAGTGGAATACTGCATATAGGTCAAATTCGGGCTATAGAATGGTGACCAAATTTATCCTTTCCACAGTTTCATTCGGAAGTCTGGTCTAACTTAAGTAATCAAAGTCTTGTAGATAGGCTTGATTATGGAATCTATTTATTTTCTTCAACTGATTTATACTGCAATCAAATAAAAACGCAAAATCCAATTCACTAAATACCAATTCAAATAAAAAAAATAAAAAGAAAAAAGAAAAAAAAGATATGGATATAAAAGACGATCTATTTTATTTTAATTTTTAAAAAAAAAAGCAAAAAGGGCGTGAGAACTTGAGGTAGCTTTTAAAATGACGTCGTCCTACATAATTAAATATATTCTCTCTCATGTTATGTACAAAAGAATATTTTTATAATTTTTTTAAATATTATTATTAAAAAGAGATATCTCATATAAGAATGTGAGATAATCCTCACATCTCGTGAACTCAAGAAATAATAATAATAAATCACTTTCTGGGGTTCACTTTATATAGATCAATAACATCATTATAAATTGCCCTTGCTTTTAATAAATATACAAAGTCAATTATTCTTTAGTTATACTTCAAATTAGGTCGCTGATCGGATATACTATTATATTGCACATAGTGACAGTTGAAGAGTTTCATAGCTCTGTCCCAAAAAATGAAACCACAGTTGAATTTTGAGCAGGTTAACTGCACCATTTGGCATACTAAAATAATATAGTGATTGGTAAATAATTTTTAAATGTATTTTATAAAGATTTTTAAAAAGTTTTAAGAAGTTCAAGTGTAATCATATTCAAAAATCACAATTTCAACTTAAGAAGAAATGGTTTCATATTTAAATCTCTACAGTTAATCTGTCAAAAATATTTTTATTATGTTAACTATCGCTCTTAAAAGATAACGATGGAAGGCTTAATTTGATGGTTAAGACTTAAGTTATATGATCATCAAGGCATTTTAATTATGTTAACAAACACTTTAAAAAGCTGATGGGGGGGGGGAGGGATATGTGGTTATCAGAAACAGTAATTAGATTCTAATCAGGCGAAATCAGATTCCCAATTGAGTGGGGTCAAAAAATTCTGATCTTACAGATAATTTAGTGGGGGAGTCAGGTTTTTTAAATAATTTTATACTTTTTGACCAATTACATATATAAAACATGTATTTGGACAAGCAAGATATCTTTAAAATATAAAAGATAAGTCCAGCTCAATGCCTTGTTTTACACTTCTATGTCAATTACTCTTTAAGACTTGAACTCTCCTTTATTTATAGAACAAAAGTAGGGTAAGAGAAGACTTTCTAGACGATGTGGGACTCTGTTACAATGTGAACTATTGTAAAGCTTTCTATCCAAACCATTTTCATAAACTGTGATGATCCCACTTGACATGAAAACAAAAAATTAGTACTCCATTCGTTGACAAAAAAATAATATAGATGAAAATTAGTACTCTCTAGTCTCTTCCTTCATATAAGTATTGAGGAAGAAAATTATATTAATTAATGAATGTTTCATATGCATGAATTGAATGAAGCAATTATTACTAAGCTAAAGTCTACCCACCAAATTTATGCTTGTGTTGTGGATGTCATTTGAAGTGAATGTCCATCTCATATCGGATATGAAGTGCTATAACTCTGAGTTCACTAAGTATTTATATGGCAGTCATTTGTTTTTTATTTATTACTTGGATTTTTGAAGTCCCACATTGTTTAACAATGTAATCTTATTCTACATTTGTTTTATAAATGAAAGAGAGTTCAAGTATAAATTTCAATGGGGGTCAAATTACTAAGTTATACCCAAAAATTTATTACATCATAAGTATAAAAAAAATATCAAAAATGAGTGGGGTCAAATTACTAAGTTATACTAAAAAAATTTATTACATCATAAGTATAAAAAAAATCAAATATGAGTAGGGTCAATTGACCCCATATATTGTACATGGCTTCTCCATTGATTCTAACATGCCCTTAATCAAGTAATAAAGTGACACATTTTTCTTTTCTTATAATGGTGTTGTCTCAAACCAATGAACTAGAAAATTTGAGGATTGCTTTGTGAACGATTTTATCATTGTGTTTTCATTTGGATATTATTAAATCACAATCATATGCTCCATGACTGCTAATGTATAATGCTCTTAGATAATGAATTGTTGATTTGGAAGAAATTAGTTTATCTCGACTATTATCAGTTGATAACGACTGAGAGCGATAAGATAGAAGAAGAAGAGTGTTATTTTGAGAATGAAAAAGATTTATATTATGATTAGAAGATACTCCTTCTGTCACAAATTAATTGCTCAGTTTTGACTTTTTTAAGTCAAATTGACTATTTTTAGAATTAATAATTAAGCATATATATAAATAGATTTCTAAAATTATAAAAATTGGGGTTAGTAATAAATTGTATATACTTTCTTTTGGTTATAATTTCTTCACCTATATTTTAGCAAAAATAGTAAAAAGATTAGTTTTAAAAATGGTCAAGTTGACTTTAAAAAGTCAAAACTAAGCAATTAATTTGATACAGAGGGAGTATTAACTTTTGTTACGAGTAGATATATAAATTAATTATTCATATATTTGTATTAATATATAAATTATATAACTGTGTTTACTCGTAATAAAAATTAATATATTTTTGTTATAATATATAGAATTACTCTTTCAAAAATTACATAACGAAGTAAAGATCGATTATATTCTTCCCAACCGACGGAAAGAATAATAAATTCAGAATTTGGCACCCACCACAATGTAAATCCTTTTTTGGTTTTATCCTAGTGGAATTATTTTTCATATTCCCTCCTTCCTGAAGATTAGTTTTTTCTGTTACATTTTTTGTATAGAGATTTGCACCAAGGCACGGTCATATATAATTTTTTAAGGGCTAAATATACGTGCTATATAAAGTTTCATCAAATCTATAATTTGTCCCCTAAAATAATTAAACTTATACATTGATACAAAGTACCGAATTGCTTACAATGTCCACCTTAAAATCCGATAGAAATTGATTAAAATACCCGATTTGGCTGGCAACCCGATTTGACCTGATTGGTTTATACGATGTAGTCAATTACAATTTGACTTCATTAAAAAATACTAACTAATACTATATTATGTACATTTGACCATATAAAAACATAAAAAAAGTATAAGAATAAATGATAAAAATATAAAATACAAAAAATAATACAAGAATAAATGATAAGATACAAAAACTAAAATAAAATAAAAATTAAAAGTTATGAAAATAATATGAAAAGATAAATAATTACAACACGAACAATAAACAAACAAAAGATCGCAATTTTAATTTTAAAATTTGACACACTAAATAGAATGAAAGTTAAATGAATTTGGTGATAAATTAGATATGATAAAGCAGATCCAGATAAGAAATCAACAGTCGATGAGGTCTTAACCTAGTAGTTAAGACTGAAGTGTTGTGACTTTTAGGTTTCCGATTTGATTCTCACTTAGGTGAGTTTATTTTCTTTCATTATGAGAAGTTTGCTTCTTCTTTATGTGAGGCTTATTTGTGAGTTTATTTCTTTCGTTTTTGATGAGGTTTGATTGGTTCTTGATAATGTACTTGATTATAAAATTATATTATATTTCCCGAAAAGTGAAGCTTTCAAAAAAAATATAAAAAATCAGCACGAAATGTTAAAATATACCTGATGGGGAAAAACCACATATGAAAATGCAAAGAATACGACAATGAAGGGAAGTAGTAAAAGAGTGATTGCCAAGTACACAAGTCTAATCATAAACCACGTATGTGAGCTTCTGATATAGATATGCACAACAGGTCGGTCTGGTCTAGCCTGACCTAGGCCTGTCAAGCCTTGGGCTTTGACCAGGCCGTTGACTTAGGCCTGCCAGGTCAGATCAGGCCAGGATTTGGCCGCTGGGTTATGATCTGGTTAGACCTGTAGGCCAAGCCTAGGCCGGTCTGGTCCCCTTTCCTCCCCCCCTCCCCCCCTTTAAATGTTAAATATTAAATATTAAAATTATAAATTATAAATCATAAAATATAAATTAATAAAATTTTGTAAAAATGATGCAAGATTTTTAGATTTATTTTATTTTAACATTCTACTGTACACCAATATAAATTGAATGATTAGAACAAAAATAAATATATTCCTCTTAAATTAAAGGAAAAAATAATTTAGGTGAAAGTGGAATATAAAGCAAATTGATTTCTTAAATATATGTCCACTATGCACAATTTGTCTCCGTAGAAAATATAATTTGAATACAATCTACTGCGATACATATGACTATAGATGCAAAATAAAATTAACTTACTGTAAATTACACTTTTAAATTTTGAATGTAAAGTTAGTTTCTATTTTATTTTTTATTTTTTTTTGAGTAATAAGATTAGTTGGACATATGTTTTGTAAAGTTTAAATACACATATATCTTTTCATTTATGGTCATTAAACACTTATATAGTTATATCTCAAGTATTCCAATTAGTTTTCTAATTGCTTCATGAAATTATTCTTTAAATTGCTACAACATAAACTTAAAAAATAACCAAAATCATAAATCCTCCTAAGAATTTAGCATATTCAAATTAATAAAGAACTTGAGTATTTATAAGAAACTTATTATTAATATTTAACATTAAAAGTTAGTTTATTGATGTATTAATTAATGTTAACATTTAACATTAAAATTTTAGTAATATTCCTTGCTACTTTTAATGTTAAATATTAGTATTTGTAATAAACTAACTTATTATTAATATTTAATCAACTAACTTATTATTAATATTAAATATACTAACTATTTCTATTCATTGAAATTGTTTATTAATTAAATGTATTTACAAGAAATCAAGAATGAATAATTGAAACTTTAAACTTTATATTAATAAAAACTAATGTATTACAACTTACAAATTACAATAATGAATAAGTAAAAATTTATACTTCATTGATGAATAATTATAACTTTAAAGTTCAAATATTATAAATAACTAGATAAAGAATCAGGCTAGGCCTCAAACTGGAACGGGCCTAAGCCTAGGTCAAATCAGACTTTTTGGAAGGCTAAGCCAAGATAAATATTTGTCTTAAAAGAGTGGCCTTTTCAAACCTTCCAGGTCGGACTTGACTGGTCCATGCCTTGACCAGGTCGGGCCCAGGCCGCACCAAGGTCAGGTTGTGGGCCTTTTGTGTACGCCTATTTTGATGTAACAAAAGTCAATGAACCAAGATCCATTGTCAGCTCCCTGTCATGTCGATCTTTACTTACGTCAAAGAGAGAGAACGCGAATAAAAGTCCCTTACCTCCCGCCACTCTCACTTCTCTTTATTCACATTTATAGTAAAAATAAAAAAATCTTAATCTATTCAATTGGAATGAGATCTACATTTTTTTTGGAATGATATTGTTGATATTGTCCCCATATCTATCTATTCAAAGGTCAAAATTTTGAATATTGTATTGTGATCGTTAAGTTTGGGATAAGGTTGGGATTAAGGGGTGCTTGATAGTGGTGATTGAAGAGTTGAAGATGGGAATGGCAATGGTCCGAGGTATGGGCGATTACACATCCCACCTTCATCCATAGTCTTATAAAAATTCTTCAAACCCTCCCCATTCTCCACGGGGATTAAAATTTAATAACCATCCTTATCTCTATTGAGAATTTAAACCCCCAAAGGGAATTTATATCAACACGGGGAATAATACTTTGTGAATTTTTTAAAATAAAAAAATTCAATTTTAATTATATTTACAATAATACATACATGAAAATGAATCAAATACATAATAAAATTAAGAAAAATTTGTTGTTTCCCAGAGGCACTTAGAAATCTAGAAGATGAGGTTGAATAGATTTTCTTTTAAAAAACATTTGTTAAGATTATAACCAAAACTCTGTTAATCAGATTTAGATTAAGCACAGCGAAATATGTTTTTGAAAAATCTCCTTGTAGATTATATTTATATCTCAGTTCAGGATTTAGATTTGATTCTAAGCCACACAAGCAGAGTAAAATGATATGCACAAATGTAAAACAAGAAAGTAAATGACGCAGAGAGATTTTTAAGTAGTTCGGAGACTGAGCAACTCCTACTCCACTCTTCTACTTCAACAAGTAGGAATTTCACTAAGAATTTGATCACTTTGATCAGGACACTTTTACCCTCTTCAAGCCTAACAGACTTGGCTATTTAGTCACTATGATAAGGGCACTCTTGCCCTCTTCAAGCCCAACAGACTTGGAACAACTCAGTACACCAAGTACTCTTTAAGTCCAGCAGACTTGGAATCTATGTGGTCACTTAGACGAGAATGAACAGGTATTAAAGATGTTGAGAGGTGCTGCTCAGTTGGCGTTATACTTGTCTTCTCGGGTACTTAGCAGCTTGAACTAGATGTTCGAATAGTAGAGTGTTTTTTAGCTCTTGCAGAGTTTAGGCTTTTATCGTTGTTCATTAATTCAGTTTTGAATCTCTGTTGCCTCTTATAATCTGCCTGAATTTCTTCCTGTTGCTAGGTTCCCGTTGGAGCATTTAATACTTCAGATATCTTGAGATTTTTATGTTGACTTTTACATCCATGTGTCAGCCTCCTTTTTGCTTGCCTGTCACATCACTTTGCTTTTTCACCTAACACCATTGAGTTGTCACTATCAGGAAACTAGTTGGTAGACATATCTTCTGATCTTCGATTTTAACTGAGGATGTTTGGTTAGTGCATCGGGACCTTCAACCAACAACGCTCCTATGTCAGTTTTCTTGTCAGACTTGATTCAACTCTACGATCATGAAAGTTCGTAGTGTTTGCTCTACGTTCAGAAAACAGCTTTATGATAATATCTAAGCTTAGGAATGACCCTTATTCTTAACTCTACGAAGATCTACCTTACAACTTCAAAGTTGATTATACGATTCTTTCTTCTGCTAAACGATCTTGGAGTTGTTTTACGATTTAACTTTTACTTTGCGATTCTATGAATCATTCTGCATTCAGTCTTTCCTGAGCAAGCGTTTTTTGACTTTACGATCCTGTTCACTTTACGAATTTGTCCTTGCGAATTGGGGTGAACTTTACGATAGATGTCGTTACTCTGTGATCTGTTTGATACTTTACGAACTGAGAGTTAAGTCTGCTATCTGTTATCTTTACTTTACGATTTTTGGTAAACTAACACCTATTACCTATTTGCTATATAATGGATCAACTCAGTAAGATCAACCTAACAAGTTTGATCTTTCTATTCTAAGTTCTTGTACATTGAATTAGCATATCATCAATAAAGATTGTATAAAGTTTACTGGTACAAATATAAATTAATCATATCGATTCATCATCAAATTAAATCATCACGATAATCATGCAGACTCCAACAATCTCCCTCTATTTGATGATAACAAAACCAGTAGTTTCAAAACATACATCAATTCTATAATGCAGTTGCTTGAAATGTAAATATGACTTAAAATACAGTAAGCTATTGTATTGCTAGATTAGAAGAATGAATTTATTGATAAATAATAGTTTGAAAAAAAAATATACAGATTTTTTTACCTTTTGCTCCTCTTTTCTTTGACAGCTATTTCTTTTCCGATTCCACTCTACAATCTCGTCTTTCTTTATCCTCAGCCATCTTTCGTCTAATTTCTTCAGCAGAGTCTCTTGGGCCAAAATCTAGCAAGTTTATTCTTTTGTCCCCGATGACATGAGTCCCTTGAAGATTTCTTTGAAAATATGCAGGATCACCTGAAGGAACTCGAATGCCAGTATAAGAAATTCTACTCGACGTGTCTTGTCGTGATGAAGAGTGGCCATGTTCCGAAGGAATAGCTAACAAGCTAAGTGGAAGAGGAAGATGAGATCTAAAGATCAGAGGAGTTATAGATGTTTGTACTTGATTTCTTTTTCTCTTCTCCCCCTAAGATTGTGATCTCTCCAACGACTGCTTCTGTTTGCCATTTTCCCCTGACTTAACTTCTCCCCCTTTTGTCATCATTCACTTTAAGGAGATGTTGGACTGATTTTACCAATTCTTGGATCTGAGAGGAGTTCATGGCAAAATCATCGCAAATCTCGCGTTGGCAAGAGGCAGCATGTTCATTTTACTGAGTAACGAGAGTTGTTGTGCTGGCAGCATACATTTCTATCTCATTTTTAAAAACAAATAATCCAGTGCTTAGTTGAAAGACCTTATTGGTCAGAGAGTTGATGGACTGCTCTTTCTGCTACTGAAATATAAGCACAACCTTCTTTTGATCATCAAGAATTTTGAAAAAGAGTGTGTCTTGATCGTGAAGATGACCAGACATTTCCTTGAATATAGACTTTAGTTGTTTTTGTATGATAAACACATAATTCATACATTTTATTATCCCTAATTTTGTCCTTTTAATTATATTAGTTTATTAAATTAATATGTTTTATTTTATTTTGTAGGATTTAATATTTTGTTGCAATAAAGTCAAAATCTTGGTGATCAAGCAATATTTAATGCTCTTATTCATGTAAGGAAATATCCAAGAAGAATTCTACAAGGAAAAGGAAGGAGGTGGAACAATCTTGGTGTGCAAATCAAATCCAGTGAGAGAAAGGAAAGTCAATCTAGAAGATATCTGAGAAGTTGATTGCCACTAGGAAGTTGTTTCCTACATGGAAAGGGACTCTTGGGAGATTACCATGTAGATATTGAAATCAAGAAGGAAAGAAAGGGAATAAAAGAGGCCAAGTTCAATGAATGTAAATTAGGGCACAAATTTATTTTCCCTATAAATAGGTCTCTTGTTTTAGAGAGAAGAAGGTATCAGTTTAGATTAGGAGTAGAAGTAAGACTAAATTATTTCTTCGTCATTAACAAAGGGAGTTTTCTTATTTTTATTTTAATTTTCTACTTCTTCTTCTTTATCTTAGTTAGTTTATTTATTTTTTAATGTCTAGCTAGTTTCTTTAATCTAGGATGAAGATGAAATTAAATAATTATTCATGATAATATTTTTTATCTCTTCTATTATTTATGCTTTTATGTTTAATTGATTTCGCCTTCATGTTTCATTATTGAAATACCTTCGTTTTATAGTTCTTATGTGATTTTAAATTAATTAAGAGGTTTTGATAGATTATTGTTAATATATGAGTTTTTCATAATCCATGCTTGCTCAAAGAAGTTTTGATGGGTTATAGTTAATCCTTAAATTTTCATAGTCTATGCTTGCCCACGTTAATTATAAAATTACTAAATTAAAGGGAAGGGAGATCAAAATCATAATTAAGTTATAAAAATAGAAGAGATTGAATTACTTGTTATGTTTATTATTTAATGGATTCGGATTCCTAGATTGCTTTCTAATTATTAGTTAGTTTAATTATAGTTAATTGATTCTCAATCTTTATTTCTAATTCGCCTAAAATAGATATAAGGATACATTAAAATTAATCTAGTCTTTGTGGGTTCGACCTGTACTTGCCAGTTCTTCAATTTGACACTGTGCACTTGCAGTTACATAATTTTATCACATCAAGTTTTTGGCGCCGTTGCCGGGGACTAGAATTAATTTTTTTTATCCCTTAATATTTATTTATTCGAATTAGTTTTTCAACTCTAATTTTTTATTTTTTTTATTTTTTTTCTTTCCAGGATTATCGAAGCGGATCGAAGGAGCGAAAAGATAAAGATTTTATTGTTGCGTTATTCCTGGTATTTTGTATCTTAACAAAAAAAATAGTAGCTTAGTTTTATTTTTTTTTTATTTTTTAGTTTTTATTGTTAGTTAGAAAACTAATTGCCGCATACATGCATTCACTCACGTAGAACACATCTTGTTTAGGATTTTATTTTTATTTTTTTTTTTGTCAAATATAAACTGTGGTGATTGCTGGAGGATTGAGGTACGTCAAATTTCTCTCACTTCGTAATTCACATAGTTTTAGGACATTTTATTTGTTTACGGTTTTTTTTATTTGTGCATTCTCATTTGTAATTTAACTTAAGGGCACAACCCATAACAAGATAAGGTGGGGATTTCATCATCCTTCCTTGGCCCACAAACCACCCAACTTGCATTTTGCATAACCTTGACCTAATAAAATCAAGTAGACGTTAGCCCCTAGGACTCTCGAGCTCAATTAGGACAAGAAACTCCAAGAGGAAGCTAAATTTTTAATTAATCAAACTACTGGTGTCTAGGCAAGTGGTTCAAAAGGCAAACGCCTAAAGAACGTGTGGTTATTTAATTAGTCACCGTACTCACGGAGAAACTCCCACCGTTCTTACACTTACCTGGCTAGTGGTGTGATTAATTTCAAATTTTGTGGACCTTAAGGTGTAACTTGGAACAGTTAGGAGCTGTCTAGATTTTATTTAGGTTAACCGTAGAATTAGGATATTTATTTATTTTATTTTTTGTTTTCTTTTTTTGTGATTTTCGTGGCTAGTTGTTTATTTGTCTTGTGATTTGTGAAAAAATGGACTCCTATTATAGTTGGAATAATATTTTTACTTGGAATCAAGAACCTTATGAAAATTTTAATGCATACCAAGTAAATCAATGTTTTCCAACTTATGAAAATCCTTATCTAAGTTCATATTCATATCCATATCCATATCCATATTCGGATCCAGAACCTCAATATCCACAAGAATTTTCAAATGAAGAAGAGGAAAGATTCAACACCTTAGAGAAAACTATGGAAGCTTTAATGGAAACTCATTTTAATTTCATGCAAAACACGAATCAAGCTGTATCTCGTCTAGAAATTCAAATGAGTCGGTTAGCCACCATAATAAATGAACAAGATGTGAGTGAGTTTTCTAGTGACTTTGAGGTTAATTTTGAAAATCATGATGATTGTGGAAATGACGAGGAAAATGACAATTTTGGATTTAATTCTACACACTTTGAGTCAAGCCAATTTGAGGAGTCTAAAAATTATGAGTCTATGCCTAAAATTGATCATGTCACATTTAATGAGTCGGTTGGAA
The DNA here is from genome assembly GCA_034770075.1 of Aralia elata. Lineage (NCBI taxonomy): Eukaryota > Viridiplantae > Streptophyta > Magnoliopsida > Apiales > Araliaceae > Aralia > Aralia elata. The sequence goes on from CM068377.1 coordinate 33,057,883, forward strand.
AAGTTTATAAGCCTAAAGTTCCATATCCTGAAAGACTTATTCCTAGACAACAGCCGAGTGATTTTGTAGATCAACCCATAAAAGTAAACATGATCCAAGAGTTGTCCATGGCCCAAAAGGTAATTGAAAATAGACTCATGATTGAAGATGATCCAATTGATTTTTTCTTAAATCATCTTGACCAAAATTGGAATGAATCGGAATATTTAGATAAGGTCAATGAAATGTTAAGATCCACTTCACATAAGTCAACAAAATTGGAACATACATTTGAACCAATTCGTCCACACTTTGAGCATATTCGTAAATATTTTCCCGAGGTAGACTTTAAGCACAATTCTGATGAAAATTCTGACTATTTTCATTTTCCTAGACCTCCTGAAAATCATGAAAAGTTCACATTCGCTTGCCCATTTGTATCATTTATTTATAATCATATACTTTTTAGGATATATAAAATTCGTAGGTATGTACATCTGTTTTCCTTCTCACCACATTTTCTTGCAGAACAACTGCCCCGCATACAAGGTACAATTCTTTCACATCTTTGTTCTCTATTTTTTATTTGCATACATTGAGGACAATGCATGATTTAGGTATGGGGGGAGTTTGTTTGTATTATAGTATTAGATTTTTTTTATTTTTTTTTTTAGGAATTTAGGAAAAATTTATAGTATTAGATATTTTTTATTTTTGTTTTAAAAGAAATTAAAAATTTTGTTTGACTTTTTATGAGTTGGATTAATTCTAATAAGTATTTGTGGAGCAAAACTCATGAGTAAGATTAAAAGATTTAGAACTCTTGAACCTTTGATAAGATACAAAATCTTAGTTCGAAACACCATCTTGAGTAAAATAAAGTTCCTATGCATTTTTGGCACTTCACGTTCGCACTAACTCTTAGTTGTGGGGTATAAACTATGATTTGAGCAATTTCAAGAAAAAAAGAGAAAGAAAAAATTTGAAGAAAAAAGAAAAAGAAAAGTTGGAAAAAAGTTGAAAAGAAATAAATAATTGCTTCAATGTCCATTGAACGAAATAACTGGGTATCCAAGCCTCAGGAAGCATCGATATTCACGCTGAAAAGTGTGATGGATATAAGCAGCTTGACTAGTCTAGTTTTGTGGCCTTTGTTACTCGAGTTAGTAAGCCCTTAGGGGTGTCTCTACACCTAGTGCCCTAAAGCCAACTAGTTTGGGAGTCATTGGTCCAACACTCGCTACATGGGTAACTCTGAAAAGCCTAAGAAAATGAGACATTGCACAAGTCAAGGGAAAAAATGAGAAAAGAAAGAAATGAAAAAAAGGAGAAAAAAGAAAGAAAAAGAAAAATGAGGTTGCTTGATTTTCATGGTAAAAATCCCTACTAAGAGTTACATCACATACACAATGCATGCATCATATGGAATTAATTTTATGAAGGATGGTGTTTAGAATGAAAATAAAGTATTTTTGATAAAGTGAAAGTGTGATTTTGAATTTAATCTTGCTTGTGTATATTGCCCATGTATACTTAGAAGTTTTTTTTTTCGATTTCATAATTTGTTGAACCCAAAAATATTTTATTTCGAATTTTGAATTTTGAATTTTGTGGGTATATTCACTTCAAACCCTCACGAGACACAACTCGTCCACTTGGGGTAACCTTGGGGTTTAAAGGCTTGTTGCACATGCTAAGTGCAATCGTGTTTCCTACGAAAATGGGGTAGTATAGTTTTTGTTTTTATTTTATTTTCTTTTTATTTTACTCGAGGACGAGCAAAAGCTAGGTATGAGGGTATTTGATAAACACATAATTCATACATTTTATTATCCCTAATTTTGTCCTTTTAATTATATTAGTTTATTAAATTAATATGTTTTATTTTATTTTGTAGGATTTAATATTTTGTTGCAATAAAGTCAAAATCTTGGTGATCAAGCAATATTTAATGCTCTTATTCATGTAAGGAAATATCCAAGAAGAATTCTACAAGGAAAAGGAAGGAGGTGGAACAATCTTGGTGTGCAAATCAAATCCAGTGAGAGAAAGGAAAGTCAATCTAGAAGATATCTGAGAAGTTGATTGCCACTAGGAAGTTGTTTCCTACATGGAAAGGGACTCTTGGGAGATTACCATGTAGATATTGAAATCAAGAAGGAAAGAAAGGGAATAAAAGAGGCCAAGTTCAATGAATGTAAATTAGGGCACAAATTTATTTTCCCTATAAATAGGTCTCTTGTTTTAGAGAGAAGAAGGTATCAGTTTAGATTAGGAGTAGAAGTAAGACTAAATTATTTCTTCGTCATTAACAAAGGGAGTTTTCTTATTTTTATTTTAATTTTCTACTTCTTCTTCTTTATCTTAGTTAGTTTATTTATTTTTTAATGTCTAGCTAGTTTCTTTAATCTAGGATGAAGATGAAATTAAATAATTATTCATGATAATATTTTTTATCTCTTCTATTATTTATGCTTTTATGTTTAATTGATTTCGCCTTCATGTTTCATTATTGAAATACCTTCGTTTTATAGTTCTTATGTGATTTTAAATTAATTAAGAGGTTTTGATAGATTATTGTTAATATATGAGTTTTTCATAATCCATGCTTGCTCAAAGAAGTTTTGATGGGTTATAGTTAATCCTTAAATTTTCATAGTCTATGCTTGCCCACGTTAATTATAAAATTACTAAATTAAAGGGAAGGGAGATCAAAATCATAATTAAGTTATAAAAATAGAAGAGATTGAATTACTTGTTATGTTTATTATTTAATGGATTCGGATTCCTAGATTGCTTTCTAATTATTAGTTAGTTTAATTATAGTTAATTGATTCTCAATCTTTATTTCTAATTCGCCTAAAATAGATATAAGGATACATTAAAATTAATCTAGTCTTTGTGGGTTCGACCTGTACTTGCCAGTTCTTCAATTTGACACTGTGCACTTGCAGTTACATAATTTTATCACATCAAGTTTTTGGCGCCGTTGCCGGGGACTAGAATTAATTTTTTTTATCCCTTAATATTTATTTATTCGAATTAGTTTTTCAACTCTAATTTTTTATTTTTTTTATTTTTTTTCTTTCCAGGATTATCGAAGCGGATCGAAGGAGCGAAAAGATAAAGATTTTATTGTTGCGTTATTCCTGGTATTTTGTATCTTAACAAAAAAAATAGTAGCTTAGTTTTATTTTTTTTTATTTTTTAGTTTTTATTGTTAGTTAGAAAACTAATTGCCGCATACATGCATTCACTCACGTAGAACACATCTTGTTTAGGATTTTATTTTTATTTTTTTTTTTGTCAAATATAAACTGTGGTGATTGCTGGAGGATTGAGGTACGTCAAATTTCTCTCACTTCGTAATTCACATAGTTTTAGGACATTTTATTTGTTTACGGTTTTTTTTATTTGTGCATTCTCATTTGTAATTTAACTTAAGGGCACAACCCATAACAAGATAAGGTGGGGATTTCATCATCCTTCCTTGGCCCACAAACCACCCAACTTGCATTTTGCATAACCTTGACCTAATAAAATCAAGTAGACGTTAGCCCCTAGGACTCTCGAGCTCAATTAGGACAAGAAACTCCAAGAGGAAGCTAAATTTTTAATTAATCAAACTACTGGTCCAAGAGGAAGCTCAATCTTTATTTCTAATTCGCCTAAAATAGATATAAGGATACATTAAAATTAATCTAGTCTCTGTGGGTTCGACCTGTACTTGCCAGTTCTTCAATTTGACACTGTGCACTTGCAGTTACATAATTTTATCACATCAGTAGTTCTCTGCCCAAATCTCCAGTTAGGTGACCTGTTGCGGAAGTGATTTCTTCCATTTGTGACGAAGCTCAGTCAAGTTTTGCTCGAGCTTGTCCTCAATATCATGAGACATATGAGTGGTCAACTCAGTCATCTGTTGAGTTATTGGGATAACTGCCAGACGTTCCATAATTTGATCGAGAGAGTGCTTAAAGCTTTCTTTAGATCCTTGAGATAAATTTAATAGAGCAAGAGGTAGATCGAAAAACTCGTTCTTTGAGGAAGACGGAATATCGGAGGGAATGAAGGGAGTGAATTCTTGTTTTAGAGGTGGAATGGGAGAACTAACAAGTGATGTTTTGGGAGTAACAAGAATGAATGTTGTGGATTTATCGAACCTGGGATTTTGAGCTGCTTCATCCGGTGAGGAAAATGGGGAAGAGGTGGTTGAGTGAACTAGTGATTGGTTAGGTGTGACTAGTAAGGAAAATAGTTGATGGGAGAGGGAGAATCTGTATGAGTGTGTATAGGTTGATGTTCAAGAGAGATGGTATTATGTACATCGATCATAGGGTTTTGAGACTCTACAATCGGGGACTTGGTCGGTTGATTATCCGTGGTAGAGTGTGAAAGCTCTACGACTAGACAGGCGGGTTTATTTTCAAGGTCAGTGAAGTGTTAAGACTCGACGACCGGAAGATTCGTATTATCGACATCAATCGTAGGGTTTTGGGACTCTACGATTGGAGACTCAACGACTGGAACAATAAAAATATTTACTTCTTTCACAACGACTTGAATAATAGACTCTTCAATGCCTTTGTCCCAATCATATGAAGTAAGAATACAACTTAGAAATAAAGAGGGTACAATATATACCCTTCAAGACATAAGAGAATGATCGTAGGGCTCAGAGCATAGTAGCTTGGTGGCATACTGGAGAACTCTTGGAAAGTTTTGAGACACCAGCTTCAGATTGAGATATCTGGAGTAACTCCATCGTATAAAGCTCCGGGCTCTCAAATTTATAGCCTTCAAGAGTGGCAGAAGTGGTAAGAAATATACAATTTCATCACTGTCGGGATCAGGGTCGTTGAGAGTGGTATTGCGATCCATATATAGGTTAAAGAAACTATTGAAGAGCTCATCTGCACTCATTGAGACTAGCCTCATTTGTCCTTCTCCAAATCCTATCCACTTATCAGGTAAGGTGACGTTGAGATCTTCATAACCTGTAAGTACAATACGCCTCCGAATCCCTTGAGATGTAGAAGGAATAGAAAGAGGAGGAACTGGATACCTAATAGGTAGTTCTCCCTCAGAACTTGGATCCTCTGGCTTTACAATCGAAGGGTCATAACCCTTGTTGATATCGTCTACGACCGTTTCAATGGCATGAGTCACACGTAGAGATGTGTCTGATGAATTCAGCGATCGTTGAGCAGAATCTTCCCTGTACTTGGTCCTCGTCTCTTTTCTCTTTCTCTTCATTTCTCTTTTCTTCTGCTTTTCTGCTTCTGATCTATTCTTCTTTTTGTTTTTCTTTTCAACCATTTGGCTTAATTTCAGCTTCTTCTTTTTCTTGACTGCTTGATGCTTAGGACTAGATTCCTTCACAGCCAATTCTTCGATGTCTGTGAGGGACACTAGTTTATCTTCCGTCACGTTCAGTTCTTAATTTCCTTCTTTAGACTCTAGCTGATCAACCGTCATAGCCAATTATTCATGGCCTTGAGACTCAGGTGAAGAACCCTTCCCAACCAGATCAACTTCTTTACTTGACTCGGGGCACATCTTTTATAGCTAACCCGTCAGGAGATCTATGCTCAGGCGTTAAGGCAGTCTTTGCCATTGTTTGATCATCATCTTGTGGATCAGGTATAGATACCCTTACAGCCATAACAATATCTTTGTCTCGATTTGTTTCAGAGGAAGACCTGTTTTTCCCTTGATTCTTCCTTGCAAGTTCAGGTACCTCATCATTTTTCTCCTCTTCTTATTCTTCAAGTTCTACGATCGAAGTATGCATGGATTCTCCTACTTGTTCTTTAAGTTGATCATGGATCTTCTTCCATCGAGGGATTCTCTTCTTCTTTGGAACCATTTTTGATATTGGAGTGTTGACATCATCTTCTTCATTTTCCTTTTTCTCAGAATTTGTGGGACTTTTCTGAGAATCCTTGGAGATCACCATTGCTTTCTTTCCAGTCCTCTTTTTCTTTTGATCTAGTTGGTCTGCCGTAGAGTCTGGAGCTCTATGGACTTCAAGAGCGACTGACCCCTGAGACATTTCTTCTTCGATTGTCTCCACTTTTCTCTAGCCCTTAACCTTCGTGGGTTTTTGCACTTCACTGATGGTGCGGTCACTATCGCCTTCAGATTGTTTTGATCTTAGGTTTTCAAGCGGGTTCCTTTTTCAGTTATCAAACATCTTAGAAGTGAAACTTTTGTAGTCATTTCAAGCTTCCCCTTTGCCATCAGCAATTTTGTTCTTCAATCTTTTGCTCAAAATAATACTAATAAGCCTCCCATGGAACATCTTGGGGGCAGGCTTACCCAGAGTCGTTTTTCTTGTTATAGTTTTTCAATCCACTTGGCTAGCCAATTTATGAAAATGGCGCCAAAGTTTATCTTATTCTTCTGAACAATGGTTGTCATAAACTTCAACTGTAGTTCACTCGCCGAATCATGAGCAGTGTCTTTGCAGATGATACACTTACCCACAATCTCAGCAAGGTATTCATATTCTTAAGGGAACTCCTTCTTTTTAAGTCTCTTGAGTTGAGGGTTCTTCTTATGACCCATGATCTTCATTCCTTCTTTCATATCTACTTCATCAAGGGAGGTGAGTCCGTGACTGAGAAAGCCCAAGCAGTGATTGATTTCTGAAGCTCTCATCTGAAGAGTTGTGGCCTTTATTCTGATAACTAGGGTTCCATTATCATAGGAGACGTTTAGATAGAATCCTTTACCATTTCAGTGAAGATTTTGATGTTAGATCCCAAACTCTTAAAGAATCCAGCATCTTGAACCAGTTTGAGAATCCTTCTGAACTTCTATTCGGCCTCACCAAATCTGTCGAAGCAGAGTTGAATGCCAACTACAACTTGATAGTTTGCCTTTTGGTTGAATTTTGAGCTGAAAGAATACAAAAGTGTCTACATTTTCTGAAAGTTGAAAGCTAGGTGTTGAAAGCTTTTGAAAGATAAAACTCAGATCGTAATATGAAAGCGTAAAAGTCAGAAGATAATTTGAAATAGATTTTATATTAATTTCCTCTAATTTTGATGAGTGGGCTACGTGGTAAAATATGATTGAATGCACGTCGCCTCAACTCTACAGTTTTACAGTTGTACCGCAGTGACTTTTCTTTCCACTCATCTTTTCTAGAGCGTAAGCCGTACGCGCCTTTAAATTTACTGCCTTAAATTCGTCAGTCGTAGAGTAACTTATGAAGAGTCACTAACCCTACGAAGATCCTTCATTTCGACGTTCTTTTCCGAATAGTTTTCATTCTGCGAACTTCATTTTCACACTACGATCGATGGGCAGCTCTACGATCATGGATTACTCTACGATTCTTTTCTGCACTTGTTAGTAATATAAAGAAACAAAATACTAAGGATGTAAATTCAACATCCCTAATTCACTTATTAATTTTTTAAACCTGGATTCGTCTAAGGGTTTGGTGAACACATCTGCTAGCTGATCTTCAGTTAGAATGAAATGAAAAGATATATTCTTGTTTTTCACATGATCCCTGATAAAGTGATATCTAATGTCTATATGTTTAGTCCTAGAATGCATGACAGGATTATAAGTAATTGAAATAGCACTCGTATTATCACAGAAAATGGGAATAGACATGAAATCAAACTCATAGTCAGCAAGTTGATTCTTCATCTATAAGATTTGTGCACAGTAGCTACCAGCAGCAATATACTCAGCTTATACGGTAGAAGTTGAAACTGAGTTCTGCTTCTTGTTATACTATGAAACAAGTCTGTTGCTTAAGAATTGACAAGTTCTACTCGTGTTTTTCTTGTCAATTTTGCATCCTGCAAAATTTACATCTGAATATCCCATTAGATTAAAGGGAGACTCCTTACGATACCATAGTCCCAAATATGGAGTACCTTTGAGATACCTGAAAATCCTTTTTACAGCTGTTAGATGATATTTCTTAGGATAAGCTTAGAATCAAGCACAAATATAGGTAGAGAACATGATATCTAGTCTACTAGCAGTCAAATATAGAAGAGATCCAATCATACCCTTGTATAGTAATCTCAATACTCTTACCACTTTCATCTTTGTCAAATTTAGTCACAAACGTCGTAGGAGTTTTCATGGGAGTAGCTGATTCCATGTCATACTTCTTAAGTAGATCCTTAATATACTTAGCTTGATTGATGAAGATTCCTTCCTCAGTCTGTTTCACTTGGAGTCCAAGGAAATAGTTCAGCTCACCCATCATACTCATTTCAAATTTGTTCTGCATTAGCTTGGCAAATCTCTCACACAATTTTTCATCAGTAGAACTAAAAATAATATCATCTACATAGATCTGTATTAACAGTATTTTATCTTTGTGCTTCCTAAGAAACAGAGTTGTGTCTACCCTACCACTAGTGAATCCATTTTCAATAAGATAGTTACTAAAAGTTTCATACCATGCTCTAGGTGCCTATTTTAGACCGTAAAGTGCTTTATCTAATTTATAATCATAATTAGAGTGAGCTGAATTTACAAAACCTAGAGGTTGTTCAACATAAACCTCTTCTTGAAGTTCACCATTTAAGAAGGCACTCTTGACATCTATTTGAAAAACTTTGAACTTTATTTGGGCTGCATAAGCTAGGAACATCCTGATAGCTTCCAATCTGGTAACAGGTGCAAAAGTTTCGTCATAGTCAATTCCTTCTTCCTGTGAGTAGCCTTTAGCAACTAATCTTGCCTTGTTCCTTGTGATCACCCCAACTTCATCCATTTTATTCCTGAAGACCCATTTGGTGCCAACAACTGAATAATCCTTTGGTCTAGGGACCAACCTCCAAACTTTAATTCTTTCAAACTAATTTAGCTCTCGTCTTGTATGGCTTCAATCTAGCTTGAGTCTTCCATTACTTCTTCAATCTTCTTGGGTTCTATCTAAGAGAGAAAACTAACGTAGAAGCATTCATTTTGTGGAGCTGACCTTGTTCTGACCCTTGCATTCGGATCTCCAATAATTAGATTTTGAGTGTGATCTCTTGCCCATCTGTTTCCTGATGGAACATCTGTTATTGTGCTTTGTTGTCTGAGACCTTCAAGATTTGGTTCTTGTTCTACATCTTCATTAGTTCGTAGAGTCCCCATGTCTGGAACTAGAGACTCTACGATCTCCTAGTTTGGCACTACGATCGTCGGGTCTGGCTAAATATCTTCAGCTTTTGAGATCGTCTGAGAGTCCAGCTCTACGACTCCATCATGTTGAGTGGTCTTACTTGGTTCGCCTTGATCAGTCTCGTCAAATGTGACATGAATAGTCACGGAGTTCTTGTTGAACACTCTATAGTCTTTACTTTCCATAGAGTATCCAAGGAAGATTCCTTCATCTGACTTTGGTTAAAACCTAGCCAGATATCTTTTGTCGTTGTTGAGTATGTAGCATGCACAGCCAAAAACACGAAAGTAGCTTATGTTAGGCTTTCTTCCTTTCCACAATTCATAGGGCGTCTTCTTGAACGTAAAGTGAATCAAAGTTCTATTTTGAGTATAGCACGATGTGTTGACAGCTTCTGCCCAAAAATACTTAGGAAGATGAACTGCTACTAGAAGTGTTCTCCCTGCTCTAATCAGAGTTCTATTCTTCCTTTCAGCTACTCCATTTATTGTGGATTTCTTGGAGCTGAGAAGTTGTGCTAAATGTCATTCTCTTCGCATAACAGATTTACTTCAGAATAGTCAAATTCTTTACCATGATCACTCCTTATTTTTATTATTTTTTCGCCCTTCTCATTCATCACTAGCTTGAAGAATTTGATCAACTGAGTACCAATTTCGTCTTTAGAGCTTATGAAAAATACCCATGTAAATTTGGAGTAGTCATCCACTACAACCAGTGAGTATCTTTTGCCTCCAAGACTAGCAGTTGGAACCGGCCCAAAGAGATCCATATGAAGAAGTTGCAACGACCTTTCGTTTGAGTTAACTGCTTTATTTTTGAATGAGTTCTTTGTCTACTTCCCTAGATGACATGCTTTGCATGGTTTTTCTTTGACGAAGCTTAGCTTTGGTAGACCTCTGACTAGATCCTTTGACACGAGTTTTGACATACTTTTGAAGTTTAAGTGAGACAATCTTTTATGCCATAACCAGCTTACATCTTCTGAGGCTTTGGCGAAGAAGCAAGCTGATGCTGAAGAACTTAGTTCAGAGAGATTGACTACATATACATTTCCTTCTCTAGATCCAGTCAGCTTTAGTGAGTTGGCTTTCAGGTCTCGAACTTGACACTGATTATTGAGGAAGATGATTTGATGACCTTTGTCGCATAGCTGACTTATGCTTAGCAAGTTGTGTTTCAGTCCATCAACATAAGCTACCTTATGAAAAGAAACAGCTCCATTGTTTATTAGACCATAGCCTCTAGTTTTTCCAGAGTTATTGTCTCCAAATACAACTGTTGGACCATCTTTAGCTTTAAATTCAGACAAGAGAGCCTTGTTGCCAGTCATGTGCCTAGAACAACCACTATCGAGATACCAGATTGAATCAGATCTACTTGGTACCTGCAAAAATAATTATTGTTCATTTTGGTACCCATACTAGTTTGGGTCCTACAATGTTAGTTCCCTTCGGGACCCAAATCAGCCTGACGTTGAGTCCTCGATATGCAATATGTTCATAACAATATGTTGCTTTATGGCCATGCTTAAGATAGTTAAAACATACTACATGTTGCATGTGTCTATGTGTGTGCGAATATCTTCTTATTTAAAATTTGTGTGGTGAATATGCCTTTTTCTATGACTGATCCTTTCTCTGTTTATATATCGTTCTGCGATTTTGAACTTTCGTAGAACCTAATCCAGCTCTACGATTGACACCAGGTTGATTCGTAGAGTTAGACTTGTCAGACTCTACCACTCTTTGTGGTAAAGTTGTAGACTTGGATTTACTCTGTTGTTTAACAAAACTCAGACCAATATGTGATATGTTGTCTTTTGTAATAACAATCTGATCAACAGAGATTGGATAACTTTAAATAATAGGCTCAGCAACCTCTTTGGATTTCACAAATTCAATACTGTTATTAGAAGAAAAGGCTTTGTTATTGTTAGTGTCTACTGATCTTTCCACACATGAGCTAGAGGATAGATCTCCAAATTCCAGTCTTTATCTATTAAAGACGGTTCTCTGACTTGTGAGCAATGAATCCATTGATGAGGAAGAACGATTCCATGTTGAGATTGACTTTTCTAATTACTCTATTTTAGATTTAAGAGCAGACTTTCTCAGTGCATTGGATTCAGTTATCCTTCTTAAGTGAACATTTTCTACCTCAAGCTTAGATAGAGAAGTAGTATTTCGTAGAGTGGCTTCCAACTCTACGTCCACTTTTTCTTTTTTCTTTTGAAGAAGAGAATGATCTTTTGATAGAACCCTAAATAACTTCATGTATTTATGCAATTCAGATGTTATATCATGTAAGGCTAATCTAAGATCATTCATAGTAACATCAGGAGAGTTAAAGTCAAATACCTCACTGATGTCGATCACTCGACGATCAGTGATTATGCTGGAATCCCCTTCTATTGCCATCAGACATAGATTTGTAATTTGAGACTCTTCATCATTACTGGAATCTAAGTTGGAATCACCTTCGGATTCACTCCATGATCCTTCAGTTACATAGCCTTTATCTTTCTTAGTATGCTTCTTGTATCCTTTGTGCTCTTTCTTTTCATGAAGCTTCTTATTGTCCTTCTTAAGATGTTCACGTAGAGGCTTGGAGCACTCTACGATGAAGTGACCAGGCTTCTTGCAATTGTAACACAGATCTTTGTCTTGGTCTTTACTGCTGCTACCTTTGTTAAAGTTGTTCCTTGACCTCCAGCTGCTTCTTTTCTTTATGAATTTCCTTAGCCTTCGAGTGAGTAAGGCGATATCCTCATCTTCATCAGCTTCATGTTCATCATCATCTTCCTTAGCAACGGTTGGAGCTCTTGAAGCAGCTTCAGAGGCTTTGAGAGAAACACCCTTATCTTTCCTTTTGTTCTCAGGAATGGTTTCAGCTTTTTGATTCAGCTCAAGCTTATAGGTAAGGAGATTACCGTAAAGCTTTTGCACTGTCATTTCGTGCAGATTCTTTTATTCTCGAATAGCAATGGTCTTAGCATCCTATTTGCTTGGTAGAGCTCTCATGAATTTGATGTTTAAGTCCTTGTTAGGGTAGACCTTTCCATAGGATCTCAGAGAGTTGAGGAGCATATTGAACCTTTCATACGTTGCAGTGATATTCTCTCCAGAGATATAAAAGAACATCTTATACTACTGTGTCAAGAGAGATTGCTTGTTTTCTCTGACCTCTTCTGTGCCCTCATGCATTACCAGCAGAGCTTCCCAGACTTCCTTAGCAGTGGTGTAGTTTACAACATTTTCAAACAGTTCATCTTCTAAAGCCATGAATAAAATATTCTTAGCTCTCTTGTCCAGTTGCACCAACTTCTTTTCATTCTCTGTCCATTCTATCATTTGCTTGACAGCTACTTTGTTGGGATCATCAGTTGTTGGAGCTAGCTTGGTAGGAATATATGGACTATTCAGGAAAACATCAAATAAATCATCATCGATTGCATTCATGTATGCCCGCGTACGAACTTTCCAGTTAGCAAACTTTTCTCTATTTAATAGAGGTGACTTATTTCCTCCACCAAGCTCAGAACTATTTTTGTTTAGTGCCATTAGATCAACTCAAAGTGTAAGCTTTATGTTCGTGAGAACCTGATTTGATACCACTTGTTTCCCAGAGGCACTTAGAAATTTAGAAGGGGGTTGAATAGATTCTCTCTTAAAAAAACTTTGTCAAGATTATAACCAAAACTCTGTTAATCGAATTTAGATTAAGCATAGCGGAATATGTTTTTAAAAAATCCCCTTGTTGATTATATTTAGATCTCAGTTTTGGATTTAGATTTAATTCTAAGCCACACAAATAGAGTAATGATATGCACAAATGTAAAATAAGAAAGTAAATGACACGGAGAGATTTTTAAGTATTTCAAAGACTGAACAACTCATACTCCACTCTTCTACTTTAACAAGTAGGAATTTCACTAAGAATTTGATCACTTTGATCATTATACTCTTACCCTCTTCAAGCCTAGCAGACTTGGCTATTTAGTCACTATGACAAGGACACTCTAGCCCTCTTCAAGCCCAGCAGACTTGAAATAACTTAGTACACCAAGTACTCTTCATACCCAGCAGACTTGGAATCTATGTGGTCACTTAGACGAGAATGAACAGGTATTAAAGATGTTGAGAGGTGCTGCTCAGTTGGCGTTATGCTTGTCTTCTCAGGTACTTGGCAGCTTGAACTAGATGTTCGAATAGTAGAGTGTTTTTTAGCTCTTGTAGAGTTTAGGCTTTTATCGTTGTTCGTTAATTCAGTTTTGAATCTTTGTTGCCTCTTATAATCTGCCTGAATTTCTTCCCGATGTTAGGTTCCCGTTGGAGCATTTAATGCTTCAGATATCTTAAGATTTTGATATTGACTTTTATATCCATATGTCAGCCTCCTTTTTGCTTGCTTGTCACATCACTCTGCTTTTTCACCTAACACCACTGGGTTATCACTATCAGCAAACTAGCTGGTAGACACATCTTCTTATCTTCGATTTTAGCTGAGAATGTTTGGTTAGTGCATCGGGACCTTCAACCAGCAACGCTTCCATGTCAATTTTCTTATCAGACGTGATTCAACTCTACGATCATGGAAGTTCGTAGTGTTTGCTCTACGTTCAGAAAACAGCTTTACGATAATATCTAAGCTCTACGAATGACCCTTATTCTTAGCTCTACGAAGATTTGTCTTACGACTTTAGAGCTGATTATACGATTCTTTTTTCTGCTAAACGATCTTGGAGTTGCTTTAAGATTTGACTTTTACTTTGCGATTCTATGAATGACTTTGCATTCAGTTTTTCCTGAGTGAGCTTTGCTTGACTTTACGATCTTGTTCACTTTACGAATTTGTCCTTGAGAATTGGGGTGAACTTTACGATAGATGTCGTTGCTTTGTGATTTGTTTGATGTTTTACAAACTAAGAGTTAAGTTTGTTATTTGTTATCTTTACTTTACGATTTTGGCAGACTAACACTTATTACCTATTTGTTATACAATAGATCAACTCAATAAGATCAACCTAACAAGTTTAATCTTTCTATTCTAAGTCCTTGTACATTGAATTAGTGCATCATCAATAAGGACTATACAAAGTTTAGTAGTACAAATATACAGTAATCATATTTATTCATCATCAAATTAAATCATCACGATAATCATGCAGACTTCAACAAAATTAAATAATAATAACATACACACGCACACAAAAGTACATATTTTTTAATTATGTAAGATATAATAGTATAGATATTAATTTAATTAATATATGGGTACGGGGTAGGGATTGGGGCAAGGGAAGCAAATATCATCCCCCCACATCCTCTCCCATCCTCATATATAGTTATTTTGTGATTCTCCATCCCGACCCCATACCAGGTTAGAGTCAAAATTATCGCCCCATTTGGGATGGGGTGTGGGGATCACCATGGAGACAAGACAAATTGCTATCCCTAGTTGAAGATGGTGGTGTTGATGGTGGCGGTGGTGCGATGATGGCTAAGAGAGATTATGATGTTGGGTTTTATGTGATGAATGAGATTTTTTTGTTTGGTTTCTGATGTAAAGGATTTGTAGATTTGATTTGATATATAGGATATTTGGTTTCTTTTTCATGAATCTTGTTTTGTTAATAAATGAGTAATTAAAAGTAATTTTGATAATGTTGTAATATGTAATATAAATGTATTTACTTCTTTACCCTTTATATACGGTCAGACTGTATTTTAATATGGTCAACGCGCATTCTGGTATCACATTGACCGGTACATGCACAATTTCGGCTAATTTTCGTCGAAAATTGTAATGAGGGTTGACATTGTAACAAATTTGAAACTTCATGTATTAATTTCTAAGCCCAATTATTTTAAGAGCCAAATTATGAATTTAATGATATTTCGTGTAACAGAAGTGTATTTAACTATTTTTTTTAATAATGATTTAACATTAAATTTAACAAATTAAAATACGATTATTTTGAAAAAGTACTATAAAACAAAAAACAAGAAAAGACAACATTAAATAATTGTATGTTTCTATTTATATTACACATATTTAAAATTTTAGAATTATAATATTTATATAAATTTATATATTAATATTAAAACAGGTCATGCTTCGCACGGGTTCATTTATTAATAAGTTTAATATATAAGTCATGCATGTTGATCTAATTTATTAATTTAATATGCTTTTATTTTTATTGATAACCCTTGCGGTAACCAGTTCTCGAAGCTTAAACATGTTCTCCCTTTATCTCGAAATAAATCTCCTAATTAGTTTTGGCACGTTAATTAATAATATATTTTTTTATCTAAATTATCCTCTTGAATTATTTATTAATTAAAGTATTTCTCCACTTTTCTATGAAATATTACTTCTTCTCATGTGAATTAGTTAATTCTCTAGATTATTTTTTTATTATTCACACATTCTCAATAAGTACTAAAAGCTAAAATGAATAGAGAAAAAGAATCTAGAAAGTCATTAAATAGAAGACATGTTATACTGGTAATAAGAGAGAAAAAGTGGTATTATAATTCATTACTTCTCAATGTAAACTTTTTCTCATTTTTTTTTATTTCTAACAAAAATTAAGCAAAAAAATTATGAAGGTATAAGTGAAAAAATATGATAAAAATAATTATAAATATAAAAATAAGACATTTATTATAAAATATTTTTAAAAAACATTAAAACGTTAAATACGATATGAAGTGAGTATTAATCTACCAAGTAGTATTAACCAGCCGCCTCACTTTCTCGGTTCACTTAATAGTTTATAGGGTCCTTTTAACATGTGTCCTAACACATGTTAAGCACACAGTTTAAGGGTATATTCCCTTGAACTTGGTACAAATGCAGAAATCAAGAAAATATGCACACAGTTCAAGAGAATATATTTTTTAACTGTGTGATTAGTATGTGCTATAAGGACATGCGTTAAGAAATTCTTAGGTTATATAGATCAAAAAACATCATTATCAATTGCCCTTGATTTTAATAAATAACAAAGTCAATTATTCTTTCTCTAGGTCACTGATCGGATATATTATTATATTGCACATAGTGACAGTTGGAGTTTCATAACTCCGTGCCAAAAAATGAAACCAAAGTTGAATTTTAAGCAGGTTAACTGCACCATTTGGCATAATAAAATCATATAGTAGCTGGTAAATAATAATCATTCAATCCAACAACTTCAATATGAATCAATAAGTTTACTTGAATTAATTATATTTAAAAAATAATTATTAATTACACTATTAAAATCAAAATCATTAAAATTTAGAATGTAATAAATACAAAAATAAACATTATTCTCGACACTAATCCTATCCTACTAAATGAAGATGTAGGCATTTTTTTCAATCTATTAATCAGTGAATTAAAATAACATATTATAATGACTTCATTTAAAATTAAATAAATTATTATGATTAAAATATTATCGCTCAAATATGTCATATATATTTAACCTGATAAATTATTTTTAAGTTTACTCATAATTTGCGCAAGTTACTCATTTTTAATACCTTATAAAGATATTTTTTAAATAGTATAGAAGTCCAAGTTTAATAATATTTCAAGAGCACTAAATTTGAACTTCGAAAAGAAATATTTTCATATTCAAATCTCAACGGTTAAGAGTATTCTTATTTATATATACAATCACTCGTAAAAGATAATGAAAATTTTGTTCGATGGTAATTAAGATTAAGGTTGTATTTGATAAAATTAAATATTAAGATTTGAATAATTTAGACACATGAATAATATAGAACATCTGTCTAGACTTGTACCTGAATGAAGACATATTATATGATAATTAATTTTTTCAAAATATCTAAATAATAGTATTTTACTTATTTTAACCTTTTCTTCTCTCTGCCTTTTCATCTTCCCATTCAACAACCCAGCTTATTGTCTCCTCCGTAACCAAAAGTTCTGATCCAAAAATTCCAATTTTTTTCCACAAATCGAAGTAAACATTTAAACTTTACCGGAAATCCCCACGGAATTGCAAAAATTGAAAACTCAAATCACTTCTGCAATTAACCACTAACCAGCCACCAATCTGCCCTCTTCTGGTAAATGGCCATGGTCATGACTGTTGCTGCTAAAACCCCATAACAATGGACTCCTGATATGTTCTTGAGCTTCATAGATGAAGATACCCGCAAAAACTTTTCCAACGACTAACCTAACGATCAATTGCTAACCAATCCGCTAGCGGCACAGATATATTAGGAGGAACGATAGAGGAAAGAACTTTAACTTCAAAAAATCCATTCAATCTCTCCCTCTTCACACTCATCATCTCGATCAATCCACTCCCCTTCAAAAAAAAAATTCCACCGTGCATCCAAAATCAAGCCCCAACTCACAAATCTGGTGTTGAGTGGCCCAGATCTGTTGGGTTTGAAATTAGGGATAATAAAAGGGATTTTGTAATATTAAAGAGGTTATTTTTATCTAAAAAAAAATTGTAAACTCGGTTGGACATGGCTCTTGGTGGTTTAGAATTAAATTTGAATCTTATCCATTAAGAGTTAATAAAAGACAAAAAAAAATTTATCAAATAAATTTAGTCTTAGACCAAATCAAATGCTAATTTATTAAGAGACATTCAGAGCTAAACAAACAGTATCTTTTTTATGTTAACAAACACATATTTTAATGTTCGTTTGGCACAGCAATACGATATGTTAGAGTAACAAAACAAAAAAAAAAGTTAAAATAATGCTTGGTTATGCAATTGGAAAAGTATTTTTATAAGTAAAAGACAAAAAATAAAATTATGCGAAAATGTATGGTTTGGACTTTAAAGTTTTCTTCATTGATCTATTGATCTAAGGACAAAATTTAAAATTTGTGTTTCTCCCAAAAGTTATTATGCCAAAAGTATTTTCTAAATAAATAAAAAAAAAAGAGTAATGTTATGTATTACAATAAATTTACGTCGAATTATAATTGTGAAAGTTTATCAATACATGACATTGGTAAAAATTATAAGAGGACCTCAGTTATTACACATTTCTATAAAAAGATTACCACTAATATTTATTTACGTAACTGACAATCAAAAAATCGACGTAAATATTCGCAATATATATTATTTTCTATAAAAAAAATTGCCTCTATTGAAAGTGTTCTTTAATCTATCGAAAGTTTTTGATCCGAGTGGTATTACTTAACCCGTGTTAACTATGAAGATAAAAAAAAGTATTCTTTAATCAAAATCTATTTTCACTAATAGTACAAATGTTAAAATATTTCAAAATTTAACTTAAAATACTTTTATTACACGGCACCGCCCTGCCCACGGACTCTTAATTTAATGGTCATCAGGTCATTACAATGAGACTATTATGGGATATAAAGAGTGCAAGATGTGAGTTTGATGAGACTATTATGGGATATAAAGAGTACAAGCCTACCATAATAAGTAATAAGGAAGAGGAGAATAATTATGTAATTTATCTGTCCAAACACTCCTGTTCGAGGAGCGTTTATTTTAAAATAATTTATTAGTTAAAATGACATACAAGTCATTTTAAAGAGTGATTTATAAATAAAAATATATAACATTATTTTAATTTACAAATTAAAAATTAAATTAAAATAAAATATAAAAATATTTGATTAAAATGACTTATAACTAAAAATAAAATGTCTAAAATAAGGGTAAAAATATTTATATTTGGTTAAACCTATTTAATTTAAAATGCCTTATAAATTAATTTTTAAAAAATAAAAAATTATTATTATTTCTCAAAAATTATTTATAAATCAATTTATAAATTAAAAAATAAGTCACAATCAACCACTCAAATAATAAAAAAAAAAAAAACATAAGCTGATTTGGCGAGCTTATAAATTGTGGCCGAAGAGGCCCTTAAACATATCATAGTTTACAACTTAAGAATATTTTATTTTATAGAATATTTGCATAGAGGTCAAATTCCGGCATTAGATGATTAGAATGGTGACTAAATTTATCCTTCCCACAATTAATAAACAAATAAATAAAAGGAGAATATGAAAAATAAACAAAAGTTTCTTTCATATTACTTAAATTCTAATAATGGCAGAGCAAGAGCAATATTTATATGACAAAAAGAATCTTATAAAAAATCAATGGTCTTTTTTCAAATCTATGAAAACAAAGAAAAGACGCATCCAATTCATTTTACCAATTCAAATAAAAGCACAATATTTTTTTTCCTTCCATAAAAGAACAAAGAACTGATTTCATTATTTTGCATATTTACAATACAAAATCATAATATCTCAGTCCAAGAAGGAAAAAAAAGAAAAGGCATATATATATATATATAGAAAAAGCATATATATATATATATATATATAGGAAAAGCATATATATATATTTACAATACAAAATCCAAGTAGAGTCATCAGACAAAAGCATGAAGCTCTGGAACAAAGGAAAACCATTTGAAACCGCAGCTCCATTTTTCAGGCATGGAAGGACATTTAGGTAACCAATGCCAAGTCCTTCTGCAAACCTTATAGTACAAAATCTCAGGCCAAGAAGAACAGCAAACACAAATCAATCCATCATGCCAAACTATGTACAAATGCTCATAATTATGAAAACAAACAGATACCAATTTCCTGCACATCATATCAGGCACACTTCCAATTTCCACCCAATTTTCTCCTCCTTCACCCAATTCCCACAACTTCAAGTTTCTTGATATCCCATTACTCCCAATTCCCCCAAACAAGTACAATTTTCCGGTTCCATCACTCACCAACCGGGAGAAAATAAGCTCACCCGGCAAATCCGCCGCTGATCTCTCCCACTTTCCGCTCCCCAAATAAAAGCCCACAACAGAAAAAGGCTGCCGCGTTGTAAAATACAAGCAGGCTTTGTACCAAACACCTTTCTGGCTATAGTTCACAGTAAAATTTTGCTCGCTACCCACAAATTGCTGCCATGATTGAGTCCCTGAGTCATACACAAAGGCAGAGAGGCCTGAATTCAAAGACAACATGAATAATTTGTACCCAGTTGATGTTAAAATTAGAGTAAAACACTCGAAGGCAAATGGGTTTCCTGGAAATTTCACAATCCTCGAAGTTCTGGCCAGGAGATTGCAGATTAGGAAGGAATTTGAGCTTGGGAGGGAGAAACAGAAGAGTCCATTTGAGGCGGAAAGGAGTACGGCGGAGGGGGACAGAAGGGAGGAGAGAGAAAGTGATGAATTGCGCCATGAATTGAGAATTGTATCATACAGAGAATACTGGTGGAGAAATTGGGGATGAGAAAGTAACAGAAATGAAGATGAAGATTTAGATGAAGACGATGATGAAGAAGAAAAGTGTTTGGAAATGAAGAAAGGGGAGAAAATTAAAGATCGGAAGTGCTTACAGGTTGATCGGAGATTCAAAAAGGTCTTCAGAGGTAGGCATGACAGAACCTGTTCAAGGAGTTCTTCCGGCAGGTTGCTCCATAGAACAGGATCCATGTCCGGCGAAGTTGCCGGATAGAGTGAGCTCCAGTTTCTCACCATGTCTGAAAATCTTATAGTAGATTATTACTGGATTGAGGATATATATGTATGTGTGTGTGTGTATATATATATATATGAATTAGTTAAATTGGACAAAAAAATTTGTGGCGAGGAAGATAACGATGAAGAAAGGATATATATCAAATCTGATTCGTGTCAGTCCCAGAAAAGACTACCATTCTAATTTTTTTAAAAGATTCTGTAATTTTATGTTACACTCCTTATACTCCCTACTCGGTTACTGACCTTTAGTTTGGGTTCGGTAGAAATTTAATAGAATGGAATTAAATTGTAATATAAAAATAATAAGTTATTATAATATATTTATTTAATTTATACGTGATATGTGTGTGGTAATTATAATATTATTATATTATATTTAAAATTATATTTGATTCACTAAATATTTAATATATATAATAAATAAAGTAAATTTTAAATTAAAATATTAAATTAGTGATAGTCATTATTGTTTTGTCTTTTATGATCTATTGCATTACAGACGTAATAAACTAATACTACATTCATTGGTAGATATAATGAAAAATATTTAAATTAACACTATTTTTTTTTGCTAGTTTAGCTGAAATTTAACATTTTTGCCTTTTGAGCCATGAGGGACTTGGTTTTAAAACCTGGGTGCAACACGAGGATTTCCCAAGAGATCACTCATCCTAATATTACTTTTGCCCAAACACGCTTAACTTCGAAATTCTGATGGGATCCGATGCATTAGTACTAGTATGATCACACCCAAAGATGTCAATTGATATTTGAATATGGGAAGGCCCATTTGACCCCAATGCTAAGGAAAAATAAAACAATGGGCTGGTAAGCCATCCTAAATTAACGTTATTACTCTTATATAATATATTAATACATGTAATCAACGAATCAAACAGATAATATGTCAAATCAATATAATAATTTATTATATTATAAAACTATTACATTGATTTGACGAGAATTAAATATTATCTTAAAACGATAACGTTACGTTGTTTGATGTATTTGATGCGTTTAAAGTTTTAAATAATATTATATTATTTTTAATACGTATTAAATATATTTTTGATTATTAAATTGGGATATTTTTTATATTTATATTATTAAATTAATTTTTATTCTATTTAATTCATTGACCTAATTAATTTTAACAAAAAAATTACAAATTTTATCCAATTTATTTGACTTCTCACGAAATAGTTGCATGTACTGTCATAGGTGAGAAATAAAGTTTATGTGTCACATACGATAACAAGTACTTAAAGAAAACAACAAAACAAACACATCACCGCCCCAATCAAATAAGGATAAGAATACTATTGAATAATAGTTGCACCTCTTGAACCCTGCATATGATAAACAAAAACATACTCACTCCCCTTACCAGAAGGATAAGAAAAAATATAATTTACACGCATATTAAAAAAAAATTAAATTTATTTTTAGTAACTTCGTAAGATCATATAAAGTAATAAATATTTTTATTTTTTTATAAATTTTACTAAGTTACATATTTATTTTTTATTTTATATATTTTATCTCGTTTTTTTTTTAAAAAAAAATTATACGTTTAGTCATCTTTTGTTGCCTGCACACGCCATCAAATCCAGACTACAGTATCAGTTTGCAAATAAGTTTCAAAGCTACTCCTTTTGCACCATATATCAATTATGTCATTTTTAGGGTTTTAGCAATTTATATATCTAAATACTTTAATCAAAGTCTTTTGGATTAATAGTTTTTTCAATCAATAAAAAATTTGCTTTTTGCTAAAAAAAAAATAAATAAAAATCCAGAACATAATCCTCTAAATTGTAAAAGATTTAAGATAACGGATTAGCAATGAAGAAAAATTAATCACAACAAATAACCATGGACTTGACATGACAACCAGATTTCCATCTCATATGCATTCAATTTTCCTGCTACACATATCCATTTAAAAGCTTCCACCTTTATCTTAAAAACCACCTCTTTTCAACAGTAATGAGAATTATTTAGAAGTGTGAAATACCATTATTATAATTATGTATAATAAGTATATTTTTGACTACTTAAATTTAATTATTTTATTATTATAAAGTCGAACGCATATACATGAGCGCGCGCTATAATTTTTCAGCTATTATAATTATTTATAATAACTATATTTTTGAGGACTTAAATTTAATTATTTTATTATTATAAAGTCGGACGGATATACCTAGTACATTATCCAACTTTTGATTAATAATATGATATTAATTAAGTGGAACCACGAAAGTTAACCAATTCGGCCTATTAGCTCAGCTGGTTAGAGCGTCGTGCTAATAACGCGAAGGTCGCAGGTTCGAGACCTGCATGGGCCATTTTTCTTTTATTCTTTTATTTTGGTATCTAACATGTTCACCTTTTCAGCCTTGACAATTAGATTCATGAGATGTTCTTCTACTCAAGTCCATTTTCTTAAGTTGACTCCGAGTTTACTTTAATATTGTTATTGAGATATTATTGAGATTGATTATGTATGATTCATTGTAGGGGTGGTAATCGTGTTATGTTAAGCGAATTCGTGTCGTCTCAAAACACTCATGTATACACGTGTTTATAATGTTTATGAATCGTGTTAGTGTTGAAAATTGATATGTTTAAGATGGTATTTATGACACGAACTTGTTTATGACACCAACCCGTTTATGAATCGTTTTCGTATCGTGTTATCATGTCGTATCGAAAAATGTCACTCCTAAATATTATTGTACTTATACTAATATCCCTCCGTAATGAGGTATTTTAGAAAAAGTACATTATTTGCCTGAATTATTTTGTAAAAGGTTTTGACTATGCTTATATGACATTCCAATTTCAATTGATTGATCTCGAGCATAGATTCAGAATCCGTTTTCTCAAGAAATTTTAATCGAACAAAGGTGATGATACGCTCATGAAAAGATCTTCTCCACAACTGGTATTTGTTCTTGTTCACCACGGATCTATTCCCAAAATATGCCTGCAAACAATTACATAAAAGAGTATTGCTCTACAAAAGGACACTTGTCAAAATTCGATTCTAAATTTAATGAACGAATTTTCTTGAGTTATTCACAAACCATAAGCTTTTTGTGTTTTTATAAATAATAATAATAATAATAATAATAATAATAATAATAATAATAATAATAATCTAGTGGTTAAGGAGTCGATGAACGTTACTTTTTTGTATGTTTTTTACCCCCTCTAAAATACCTCTTGGCTCTTGATTGATGAAGTTGAGGAAATTCAATTACTTTTGCGAAAAATGGAGGTTCTGATTTAAATGTCACTACACACACCTAATCAAAATGATTTGCCAAAGAATTTACCAAAAGATTCTCAATCTATAAATAAAAGATTATTCTTTACAACGTCCAATTAGTGATCTTGATCAAGGTATTCTAATCTGAACCAAGGCAAACAATTTAGTTAGGTATCTTTCTTTTTGAAAATTGATATTTTCACCCCCAAAAAATTGATAGTTTCACAAAACTCCTCTTTCACATAAATTATAAATGGAGCCACAATCATGTGAGTAATACCTTGTGGAAATATCAATTTTCTTTGTAAAAATAACAATTCTCTTCTGTAGACACCCAAAATTTGCGTTCTCTGTACTAACCATGACAGGAGGGCAAAATCGTCAATTGAACTGGCTTGCGGGAACGAAGGAGGGGGCACAAGTGCAAGCGCCCGTCACCACCGCAATGTTTGGCGACCAGAGCTGACGTGACAATAAGGCCATCCGAAACAGACATTCCCGAATGAGGTGGCACGTCTCCCGGAAATTTCCGGACTGCCGAATACGAGCCTGTCAGCGAAAACCAACGTTACGGCACGAAAATCGAGGCGTGGCACGGAAAACGAGAAAATCAAACCGTCCAGCCGCGGATTGATCTGCGGCCAAATAGTGCGCCTTTTGAAAACACGGATCCCGAAACACGGAACTCGAAATCGGGGTGAGTGGAAGGCAGGCGGCCAGCCAGCCGCAGATTGATCTGCGGCCAGCCTATTTCAGCTCATTTTCGCTCAGCATACAAGGAGTTGAAGAAGTTGAAAGTTTGGGAAGAGGAAGGAGAAATCAGCAGCAAAGAGAGCACGGAAATTGAGAGGAAAAGAGAGAAATTTTGCATTAAAATAGGAAGAAAGGAGAGGAAAAAGAAAGGAATTTTATTCTTTTGATTTTGATTGTATCAAATACACTCCTTATCCTATTCAAATACACAAGTTCACATCCATTTGAGATCAATTGCAAGGTGAAAATTTCTATTTGTTCTAGCAATTCATGTCATATTTGATTGGGTAAATTAGATATAACTTTCATGGATCTTGTTGAACAATCATGGATTAGGGATTATTGGTGAGGGTTCCATCGGAACAAAATTCTTCCTAATAACCCGAGGATATCCAATTGTTGAAATTTCTAGTTTGTTTGTGGTGGTTCATTGGGTGTAATTTATTTAGATTGTCATTTTCGGATATCATGGTGTATTAGATAAATCCGGATTGGTTAATTATGTAGTATTCATTTTGTGGGCATGTCCTAATCTCGTGTGAGCCTAGGAACGCGACCCCGTGGTTCAAATCCAATAATGGACGTTTTGATGTATGTAATAGATTCAAGGTGCTCGTTTTTGTAATATGTAACCGTTGGCCCTTAAAACGACGCCAAGGCGAGAATCGGGTTTAAGGCCCCGTATTAGTGGAATATGTGATTGTTGGCGTGTGGGAATATTTTGATGGCTTACATGCCCGTGGATAGCCCCAACGCATGTTTATGCTTGATTATATTTCGTGACACCAAAATGGTTTCAAAAGATTAAACAATAAAGATCTTTTCTAAAATCAATCAAAGTAGGATATTAGCATCACGAGGCTAAAAATTGGAAATGCTAATGAAAGTTGATCCTATTTCACGGGAAAGATAAAAAGAAGTTATTTTCAAATGTCACGAGAATGAGTTTTATAAAAGAAATTAAATGTCTTATTAAACCTTGATGTATAGGGCGAAAGAGATCCTAGAAATTGCCCATCATTTTATGAAAGCAACGTATAAATCTCGATTCCTATTTTGCTAAGACTTAATAAACTCCTATTTTTGCCAAAACGTCACCTAATGAAAATCTCCTAGTCTTGACAATTAAAATCGAACTTTTTTTTTTTATAAAGCTTTCTCGTGTAGGCCGAAAAGACATTCCGAAGCGTTCCCAAATTAAAGCACGACTTTCCCTAAAAAAAATCCAAATGATTCTTTCATACAAACTCACCACAACATTCACATAAGCACACACACACACACACACCTGCACATATACACATTTCATGAATTAAAGGATGGGACAGCATCAAGATTGCGGTAACTGTATTTCACGGAAGTCGAGGGGTGCCTAACACCTTCCCCTCACTTAAGCAAGCCCCCGAACTCTATGAATCTCGATTCGCAGACCAATTAATTCGGAGTCACATATGAGCCAGCGATTTATAAAAAAGCGAAAACTCGGATGAGTTGGTACATCCATTTCAAATATACCAACTGACGACTCTGGTTAATTGGCTCATCATAAAAAACGATCTTTCAAAACCCCGTCGACATCAATGCCGACCTTTTCCAAAAATCATTTAGTCAAGAGGCTAAAATCGGAAAAGACTAAAAGGACCCACGAAGCGAAAACCCGGCGTCGACAGCTTCTTTTTTTTCTCTGTTTTTTTTACCAGCAGAATTTTTTTTTTATTAAAACCCAAAGTAATACATATGTAACAAATTCAAAATTTTTGGATGAGACCACAAATAGTTGCATTACAATAAGGTTAAACATAAAACTATTAATGAAAACCTTAAACCAATCTGCTGAAATAATGATCTTGACCGACTCTCTTGACATAGACACCATAATATCATCCAAGGCATTACTCTCATCTTGAGATTTTTGTAATTTTACCTTTTCCTTTCCTTTGAGCAATATTAACATCAAACCCATTCAACACAAAAAAAAAAAAAAATTGGGCTTTGAACATTTTAAGCCTAGCGACCATCATTTCAAAATATTATTTGTGAAGATTTTCCTTTGTCCATGACCTAAAATAAGTTCGAAGGGGTGAACCTGCAATTCCCTACATCTTCTTTGGCCCAAAATGGATGAGCATGTCACCAAGTCAAATTAATAATAGCAAGAGTTTTAAATCGGTACAACCACTTTCTAGTTGGGTCATATATGCACATAAATCACTTCCTATGAGTTATATGCAATATAATATGGAAGAGTAACCTGATATATAAATCTATATAATAAGATAGAATTTGTTTTAAATTTGAGCAAAAAAATACAAGGACGGTTCAGATTCATTATAATTGATTTGGGCGGGAAAGCACAAGGACGGTTCAAATTCATTCTAATTTTTAAATTGTTGAAACGAAGAGAGAGTGAAGATTCCGTTACGTCGTGCCTTCAGTCACGGGCAATTACTAGTATAAATATATAGTATGTATTTTGATGATGCCCAAATATAATTTTTTATAATCGTAAAAAAATAATGAAATTTTAATTAACAAATAGAAGAGTGCAAAAACTTTAATCAATTAAACTGGTGAAATGATAAATTATTTTTTGAGATTTTTAAAACTAGGTCTTTTTGAGTTGTTGGCACCTCATAATCATATTATGTTATAATGCTCTCTCTCTCTCTCTCTTTATAAAAAAAATGACATTTTAAAGTCAATTCATAAAATTTTAAAATTAAAAATTAATGTATTACATAAAAATTTTGAAAACTACTGTTCTTTTTAACTAATAATATATTTTAAATAATTTATAATAAGTGAAAAGGCAGAATTAAAAGTTAGTGTAAGTTTGTGTATCTAAGTAGCGACCCAGGTTAAGAAGTCCATTTCTGTGACAGTAAATTTTCATTTGATTTGGTGAATCATGTCAACGACTTAGTAACAAAAATAATAATTTATTAATCATAAAAATATACTTATTTTACACAAATTTGTTGTAATAACAGCGTACCACAAATTTGAGTTAAATGAAATTTTAAATGCTTTCATAGTTTTGCATGTTGTTCCTATCTATACGTTTGAATTTCTTAAAATTCTATATTTTATATATAAAGAAAATAATACGGTTAGATACCTCGCAGGTAACTCCGAAGGACCCTTATAATAATTACAATTACATTAATTAAATTAAGTAGATAACTATAGTTATATTAATTAAAATCAAATGAATTTTACTACCAAAAAAAAAGTTCTAAACTTATTCTTAGTGGCTCCATAAGATTATATAAAATGATGAGTACTTTTATTTTTTTATATTAATAGACTCTACTAAATAATATATTTACCCTTCATTTATACTAATATTTTTAAAACAGTATTTGCTCAATATTATACTAATTTTACAATCTTTATATACATACATATATATATATATATATGTTATAAGGAAAATAAGATTATTATTATCATCATCATTATTATTATTATAGATATTTATGGATATTCAAATGAATCCATTTGAGTGATTATAGACTTTAAGTTGAATTGAATATCTACTCATTAATATTAAATTGAATAATAAAAAAATATAGAAAGATAAATGGTTTGGATTTATTTTTCATATGAGACTAAAATATTTGGAAAGATATTAATATTCTCACGTTATTCTGTATTTTGATATTACGATCTAAACTCATAATATTAATATACAGAAAGATAGATGAATTTGAATTTATTTTTCATATTAAATTAATTAATATATTTGGAAAGATAATAATATTTTGATATTTTTCTAAATTTTAATATTATGATCTAAACTCATCAATATTATGTTAATGACTTTGGACTCTACATAATATGAAAGATAAAAATGAAAAGAAAAAAGTTTATTAAGTTTTTGTATGTTTTATTATTATTATTATTATTATTATTATTATTATTATTACTATTATTATTATCCATATTAAATATTGTATGTCGTATAAATTTACCTATACATGCACATCATTTTGTTTGCATTTATTATTATTAAAATCATAATAATGTGCGTATATTATAACCATACGGGTTATTATTAAGAGTTTATTGGTTTCGTTTGCGTAAATATTAGTATATTGTTTATATTAAGGTATAATATAGTTTCATTTATACTTTATATACATATCTTAATTATTTATACTATAGTGCACAATAATATACATCCTATTGAATTAAATTTATTTTGTGGTATTCATTGATTTTTATAATTTATAATTTACTATTATTAATGATTTTGAGATAATATTACAATAAATTTACTTATAATTAATGATTTTGTGTTAGTCAATATTGTGAGAGAATATTGGTGTACTTATTCTAATTTTATGATTATTGGTTAGTGTGGGTTTAAGATTTTTTCATGGTGTATAATAGGTGTGTGAAGTTGTTCATATGTTTTTAACAATATTGATCGAATATTTTAGGTTAGATCAATAACATCATACTATCACACCTAAGTGACATTATAATTAAAACACAAACAAATCAATTTCATTTATAAATATCAAAGTCCTCTTATCTCAAATACTAAGCCTTAAATTCAAAAGGTAGAGATATGAGATTAATAGCAATTGTTAGCAAGAATGAATCAACAACCAAAATTGAGTATGTTAATCCGGAAAAGAAATAATTAATTGAGATGAAAAAGAAAAATTTGTTGGAAAGAGAGAAATTATCAAATCAGGGCACACATGTCCTTTGTGATTATAACATGTCAATGTTTTGGTTAATGAATTGTAACACCTTTGTATGTAATTTCATGTACGGGGTTATAATATTTATTTAATTTAATGTTGGAGTTTGTTTGATATATTATTTAATTATAATTATAAAAAAGAGGAGATTTAATTTGAGAATAAATTTTAAAAAAAACATATATTTAGTAGATTTATTTTTTTATTGGTAGGACAAATTTAAAAATATTAGAGAATATGAAAGTGTTCTATTTTATGACTAGTATATTATTTAATTATAATTTTTTAAAAAATAAGAGATCGATTTAGTTCGAGAAGAAGTTTAAAAAATGAACATATATTTATAAGATTTATTTATTTTTTATTGGTAAAAGAGTTTAAAAATATTAAAAATTATGAGAGTGTTCTATTTTTAATGAAAAATTCTCTCAATTATTATCTTTATATATTATATAAATATAGATATATAAATGAGAATAGATTCCACTCACCATTTATATAAAGAATTTATACTTGAAAATATCAATTCTCTTCGTTAAAAAAACAAAGAAAAGTTTTGAGGCCAAAATGTCAGTGAGAGAGTCAGAGGAGAGAGAATAGTGAGATACAAGAAGACCATAAAACAAAAATAACCGGGGCCATCTCTGCACCACCATCAGCTGCCTCTGTCAGTCCGCCACCAATGTCTGATGTTGTCAATTATTTGAATTGTGGATCTATGCTCCATTTTGTTAGACTCCCAAATTGATAGTACTTATTAATCAACTATATAATTAAAAGTATAAATTTAATTTAATTTAATTTTTTAATTCATATTACTATATGTACTATTTAAATTTATATCAATTAAATATTATCTAAATTTAAAAATATTCATATCTCTAAGAGTAATAGAAAAAAAGAATATCATTTTCTTTCTTATTCAAATTAATATAAATACTCTACAAATTTAAATAATTAATACATGTTATCCATTAAAAATTACTATACGTGTTCTTTTTAATAGTTTTATTTAGTTTATATATCTTAATAAATTTGTATAGGATAATTTTATTGCTACAATTTTATTAAAATATTAAGATGTCGAAAAAACGTCTTAACATATCACGCGATTTAACTATATTAATATTAGTCTTGAACTTTATTATTAAATTAATATCCTAATTAATTTAATTTATTAAAACTTGAAATTTTATAAAATCACATAATTAATTGTATTAATAATATATGTGAATTTGAAACATAATAACTGTAAAATTGGTTGAAAAATTATAGTAGATTCATTCCTAATTAATTGTCATAATTAAATTAAAACTTATTAAAACTTAATTTTCATAATTTTATTCGGAATAGAATTTCAAGCAAATTTTGTCGATATAAACGCTAATATAGAATTCCGTTACAAACTTAAATAAAATTAAAATAATTATTTTCTCATAATCATAACTAAATAAATCTATAATAATCCATTCAAATATTTAGCTTAATAATTGATGGAAAGAACCTGTAATATATAACTCAATCATTGAATAAATATTTAACTATTTAATAATTATAACTATATTTTTAAAATTATAATTAATTTTTTTTAATTATTAATATAATAAATTATTATTTATGTCACCCGTACTCGATACGATGAGCCTGTACTAGTTGTAATTTAATTCCATGATAAGTAACCATATGTATGTGTAGGGGCCAAAATACGCTCCCGTGGCCGAATCATCCATCCGACATGATTTTAAAAAACTCTGAAAAAGTCGTGTCCTGTTTTGAGTTTGGGTCGGTCTGGCTTGGGATGCCTAAAAATGGGACCAGACCAAAAAAGGGCAAAAAAAAATGAAGAAAAAAAAAGGACTTGAGATAGAGTCTTTGGTTTTAGGCATGAGTGTGAAAATAGGACAACAAATAAAATAAAAGAAGATATGGAGTGATGATTTTTTTTTCTTTTTTTTTTTTTGCCCCGGGGGGGGGGGGGGGGGGTGTCCAATAACATAGAGGATGATTGTGGTTGAACATGGGAGTTCAACTTTGATTACAAAAGAGGGAAAAAAGTCTTTGATTTACTTCCATGAATGAAGGCGTAATTATGTATTTCATCTTAAAATTAAGTAAAAAATATTTTTTAGACGGACATGAATGTATTTGAATTTTATTTATTTATATTTTTACCTACCATTCGGGGTCAAAATATAAATAAATGAAATTCAAATACACTCATATCTAATTTTCATGTTCACATAGAGTTTTTAAAAAATATTAGCATCTGAATAATAATACTCTGAAAAATGCCATTCTCCTAAAGTTATACTATTTTCTTCTTATGAAAGATAATTAAAATAAATAAAAAAAATCATCTCACAAAGATATCTGAAATACATATTTCAAATGTAAAATTTAATTTTCGAAAAAAAAGACAATTACGTGGAGTCTATTATATATTCCCTCCGTCCCAAATTAATTGCATTTCTAGGACCTAAAAAAGTCAAATTGACTATTTTTAAAACTAATCTTTTTACTATTTTTGCTAACATATAGGTGAATATATTATAACCAAAAGAAAGTATATACAATTTATTACTAATTTTAATTTTTATAATTTTAGAAATATATTTATATATGCTTAATTATTAATTTTAAAAATAGTCAATTTGATTTTAAAAAGTCCTAGAAAAGCAATTAATTTGGGACGAAGGGAGTATAAAATAAGAACTTATTAATGCTCAAATTGATATTTAATTTTTTTTAATTTATAGAAAAAATATACTTGTATGGAAGGAAGAAGCACATATTAAATATTAATTGAGTTTGTCGTATTTTTCGGCGCTCTGGCTTCGTTTTTTTGGGCATCGTGCGTGCGTGTGGCAAATGTTAGGCAAACAAAAAAGTGAATTAACATTAGTCAAAAAAATAAAAAGAAAAAGGATTATGCTAAATGACAAAACTATAATGCTCTTTTAACAATATATAGTCTTAGTATGACAAAATAACAAGATCATAATGACATAATCATGATGTACTTTTTCACAATATATACTCATAGCATATGAATATTATAGACTATTGTGGAAAATATATTAAATACATTCAATTTCTTATAAGTTTTATTTAGAGAGATCATAAAAATGTTGAGTTTTAGAGAGAACACTGCTCATGGATTCTTCAAAAGGAATTATTAATAATATATATAATAAGTACGACGACTTAGTGGTAAATATTTTCTTTTTTGTTCTATAAAATTACATATTCGAGTCTAATACTCAACAATAAAAGACATAATTCATATAAACAATAAGCAAAATAAGCAATAGAATTGCATGCTCGATTAACTTAGAAAATTTTGTATCTCTAGGAACCGATCGGATTATCTGACCAAGGTCATGAATAAAGTTATTGTTTATAGTAATTTGAACTTTATATACGTATCAAACTATCTCATACGTTACAATATGAGATTGAGGTGTTATACATAATAGTATAAAACGTAAAAGACACATTTATTATTCTAGCAACATTATTTTTATTCTAGCAATATTAACAGTCTTTTAAAACTCGGTTATATATTTAGCGAAATTGTGTGGCCAATACCGAGTGAATTTATTAAAAACAAAAATTACTAAATTACCCATACCAAAAATCTCTTTTTATGCCTTATTATATATATAAACATAATTTCATCCACTAATATTGCAAGAAATAATACAAATAATGACTCTAAAAACTATTGAATCTAACTTTGAAAGTCAAAAAGTTACTTTTTTATGGGACAGAAGAAATAATATAAACATAATTTACTTCAAATAAAGTTGATATTCCTATCATTAACCATCAATGCATAGTAAGAAGGCATGTGAACCTCTTTTCATT
Organism: Aralia elata; assembly: GCA_034770075.1. Taxonomy (NCBI): domain Eukaryota; kingdom Viridiplantae; phylum Streptophyta; class Magnoliopsida; order Apiales; family Araliaceae; genus Aralia; species Aralia elata. The sequence continues at coordinate 33,091,171 of CM068377.1, forward strand.
GTCCCATAATATGAAAAGATGATAAAATGAAAAAGAAAGGACAGCAGATAAACAAAATGTTAAAACTTGAAAGACCAATATGGGCAGGCAGTTTCCCCAAATAAGCTGGTCAAACAAGCACAAAACATACCTCCCAATTCCCATGCTATGTTTTTTAAAAAATAAATTTTTTTTAAAATGCAAATAAATTTTGATTACAACTTCATTTTATACAAATTTGTAAAACCTTGCAGTATATGCCAGCTCTTTTGGGCTAGAAATTGTTATTTTCATAAAATAAAAAATTGATATTTTTATAAAATTTTATTCACATAAATGTAAATTTTTTATTTACAATTCATATGATGGGTTTTGTGAGATTACCATCAGTCAAAAAAAATTAAAGGATTATGCTAAATGACATAACTATGATGCACTTTTTGTAATATAGTCTTATATGACAAAAATAACAGCATCAAAAATGACATAATGTGATGAACTTTTCCCAATATGTAGTCATATCGAAATTATGAATATAGTTATACACTATTGTTGAAAATAATTTATAATTACATTCAATATTTTATAAGTTATATTTAGAGAGATAAAAAAAGTAATGTTTTTCAATATTTTATAAGTTTTATTTAGAGAGATCGTAAAAAGGTACTGCGTCCGTCCTTAAAAGAATAAACAAAATATAATTTGTATATATACTTAAAAAATAAAAATAGAAAAACAGAGTAAAAAAGTTTCAAATTTATCCTTAGTGCCCTACAAGATTATATAAAGTGATTGAGTACTTTTATTTTTTTATACTAATAGACCCTACTAAATGGCATATTTACCCTACACTTTATATACTGTATCTCATCCTTTTGAAGATAAACGTTTTTATACTTTTAGTCATCTTTTTGAGGAGAGAAGTAGTAATGCTTTAGTATATATTTTAAAAATACAAATTCTTTTGCCTTTTGTCAAAAAAATATTTCATCCACTAATATTTGTAAGAAATAATACAATTATTGTCTCTACAAATATTGAATTTAACTTTAAAAGTCAAAAGGCTATTTTTTATGGGATAAAATAAATAAAGAATTGATATTTTTATAAGTAAAAGTGATAATTCTATAAAATTCCTTCCACACGAATACTAAATAAACCTTACACTTGTATAAAAAATAATTTATAAAAATATTAAAAATTACTCGTAAAAATATCGATTCTCAAAAAAATAATATACATAATTTACTTCAAATAAAGTTTGATATATATTCCTATCATTAGCCATCTAGGCCCCGGAGAAGGTATAGTAAGAAGACATGTGAACCTCTTTTCCCTGTCCCATGATATGAAAAGCTGATGAAATGAAAGAGAAAGGACAGCAGATGAGGAAAATTTTAAAGCTACAGTCTACATTAAAACTTGAAAATTGGAACTTGAAAGACCAATATGGGCAGTCAGTTTCCCCAAATAAGCTGGTCAAACAAGCACAAAACATACCTCCCAATTCCCATGCTGTGTTTTTTAAAAAATAAATTCAAAATGCAAATAAATTTTGATTACAACTCCATTTTATAGAAATATGTGAAACCTTTTGCATGCCAGCCCTTCTGCTCTAGAAATTATAATTTTCATAAGAAAATTTTGATATTGTTATAAAATTTTATTAACATAAATGTAATTTTTTTATTTACTATTTATATGAGATGAGCTTTGTAAAATTACCTAATTTTTCATGAAAAAGTTGAATCAATTTTTGTTCTTATATCTAAAAATACGATATTTAATTGAATTAATTTAATTTGTCAGGTTGATTCAAATAAGTTGACTTAAATGAGTTGATTTTTTATTTTTTATTCCATTCACTTTATCTCTCAATTCCAAATTCTTTTTTTTTCTTTTTCCTTTTTTATTGAATAAGAAAATTCAAAAGTCTAAGAACTTTTAACTTCATTAGTAACAATATATATTACACATGTTTTAAAATTTATAGTTGTAATATTTTTAAAAAATTAATATATTAATATTCAAATTTATTCGTGTTTTGTACGAGTTCACGTACTAATTTTTTTGAGAAAATGAAAATTTTGATTTTCAAATTCATTTTGTAGAAATTTGTGAAACCATGCATTAGATGCCAGTCCTACTGGTCTGCAGTCTACTCCTACAATCCAAAAGGCAGCTCTGTCACCCACTGTTATAAAAATATATTCTCTCTCTATTGGTCCAATGGTCCATGCTTCCTAAAACTAGCCATGCTCCCTAAAACTAAGCTTACACGTGGCATAGTTTAACCAACTTGCCCTACCTGCCTGATCACAATAATTTCTTCACACCCCTTTGAATTCAATTTTATACATTAATACATGTAATAACTTTTTTATCCAAGTATGTTATTATGTCCCCTATATTTATATAAGAATTCTATATAAATATAAAAGACACTATAATAGATATATAAATATAATCATAAAAATATATTAAAAGAGAGCACAATTTTTATTAATTGCTTTGTTCGACGGAGTTGTGTGGTTGGATAAAAAAAATATTTTTAGATGTAAAATTTTTGATAAAAATATTTTTGTAAGAAAATTTAAATTAAAATAGTGTTTAGTTACATAATTATAGAAGTGCTTTTGAAGGTATTAATGATAATTCTAAGGTGGTATGAGATTTTACTTTTCAAAAAGCAAAAAAATTCCGCTTTTAACTAAAAGTACTTTTAAATTCAAATCTTTATCGATGAGATACGATGTAATAATAAAGTCTCACATTAGAATACAAGGAGAAAGATTGATAACATATATGTTATAATAGACTATAGATCTAATTAGATTAATCATTTGGATCAAGATGTGATTTTAGATAAGTGTATAAGAGCTTGCTATATTCCCAACAACTAGCATTCGAGACGTGGTTATGGGCTTGGGGTCACGAGTATAGTATTGATTATGCATGGTGAACAAAAATAATTCATTGAACAAGTGTTTGACTCTTCTCGCATAGACTCTTAGTTGGCTCTTGTTTGACTCTTGACAAGAGATATTAAAGAGTGTGGACTCATCAATTAAGAGATATGATGGTCTAGATTCAGTTAATTATGTATGTTGGCCGAATTATATACTCTTTGAACAAATGGTGAACTATTCTCGGAGAGGTTCTTGATGGATCAAATAAGAAATATTAAGTGATAAGCTCGTCAGACATAAGAAGACGTGATGGGTTTGATAGAGATTCTTGGTAGATCAAACAAGAAATATTGAGGAAATGAATGTTCGTCAAATAAAAAAATTGAAGATATATATGTTCTAATGGATTATATTTAATTTTAAAATATTTTTAATCTACCCAAAAGCTCTTCAAACATGCTCTAATAGGTGCACTATTTTTATCATTTACCTATTTACCTAGGGCATGTTCAGTTACAAATGTTTACTACGTTTATAACGGCATATTTAGTGCATTTGGATGTCCAAACACATTGTATTAATTTTAATTTGTTGCGTTTGAGTCTCAAATGATACATTGTGTTTGTTTTTGAATTCTAAACGATGTGTTTATGTATTAAATAAATTACTTTTAAACAAGCTACTAATAAACAAATAAAATTCTCAAATTCGTTCGTATTTTTAAATGCACTAAATAGTTTCATAGCTGATAAATGAACGACCACCTAATATTATTGAGTAATGCTACAGACACAAACTATTTTACAAATATTTTATAAATTACTGATGTGACATACTCCCATATGATAGAACTTTATATGACATGGTATTTTAGTTTTTAAAAATATCATATGAGAGTATGTCACATCAGCCGTTTGTAAAATGTTTGCAGAATAGTTTGTGTTTGTAGTATTATTCAATATTATTTGAGTCTTGTTATGTATTACCACAAATTTATATCGAATTACAATTACAAAACTTAACAATACATAAAATTGAATAAAATTATAAGATGTTTCACTTATTTCATAAAATCAACTAAACAAAGGGGGTCCGGTGTCATGTCAATGTTCTAATTTTCAAAATCATCTAAACAAGGGGTCCAAAAAATCAGTGTCCATTTAATTAGTAAAAGTAAACCCAAAACGTCCCACCAAAACAGAGCAAAATAAACACAGAATCTATCAACAGCTGCAACTACCTTTTCTCCCCATCCCAACAATATGCAGCAAAATCCCTCTCTCTTTATACTTCACAAGCTCAGCATTTCAAAATAAAGGAAAAGACAATCATGAAAATGGCCTAACAAACTCAGATCTCCAAACCCATTTCGTAATCTTTTGATTTCAAATCGCATACCCACCATTTCCCATTTCATACATGAACCCATAAATAGAGAGGATACACTTTGCTGGGTTACCTTTTTAAGAAGCGCCTTTAATGGTTGTTAATTAATCTCACTCTTAGCGCCCAAATCGGCGTTGATTTAGTGTTGGTTTTACGGTAAGTTCGAAGCTCTGTTCTCTCGTTTATTTCGCCCTTTTCATTTCAGCTTTTATTGTCCTCTTGCAGTTCGTCTTTTATCAAGCTTTATCCCCAAATTCTTTCTGTTGCTTTTGGGTTTGTGGGTTTCTCTTATCTCTTCTTAAAGTTCCCCAACTTGGGTTTTTTGCTATAGATCATGTATATGCCAGTTCTGTGTATGTTGGGTTTTGCAGATCTTCATTGTTGGCTTTTAGTCTGAACTAAGGATTTTTGTAACTTAATAACTGTTTGAGATGATATATACTGTATGAAATTAATGCATGTCTTAATTTATGACAAATTTTGTTTTAAAAAAATTAGGCACGTTGAGCTAATATGAGTTGTTGTGCAAGTCATTGATTATTTAAATATGCTTATAATGTTTGTATATTTGTTAATTTGAGTCAAATGATGAAATGGGTTCTTATGGAGACCGTTTCTTTTGGATTTATTTTAAGGGGTACCTATGAAAAAACACAGTGGAAGTTGAATTGTTTGTAAAAAGTTAATTTAGAACAATTCTGCTTGTTTTGGGAAGATGTTGTGTGCTTGCTCGGGAGAGCAATTCAAGTTTGAGGAGCCGGCACCACAGTCGCCGGAATCATTAGCAACAAGGGATTTCTCAGCTAGTGGCCTTTCGTCGTCGAGAACTGGGACTGGAGACTGGGAATCAAGGTTGGAAGACGCCCAAGTGGATGAAGCTGAGTCCACTCTAAAGGAGGCTCTTTCTTTGAATTACGAGGTTAGTTAGTAATGTGTAACAACCTATTCGTGTTTTATAAGGAGTTTTTATCTTTTGGCTTTGAATAATGAGGTGTGGTGGGATAAGATGAAATTTGATTTTCATAACCAATATTGCAAGTTAGTCAATATTTTGTTCTTGTTTTTATATTTCGGAATTTGAATGGAATATGGCATTCTGGTCAATTGCAGGAAGCTAGAGCTTTGTTGGGTAGGCTTGAATACCAAAGAGGGAATTTTGATGCTGCCCTTCAAGTGTTCTATGGAATTGACATTAAAACTCTATCCCCAAGGATGACTAAGGCCATTACTGAGAGAACTAGGCAACAACGCAAATCACGCTCCAAAAGTGATTATGTACAGCCAAGTGTAATGTCGCTGCATTCAGTCAGTCTACTTCTTGAAGCAATGTTACTAAAAGCAAAATCGTTAAATGAACTTGGGAAAGTTATAGGTATACCTATGCTTCTCTACCATAGCTGCTAAATCACTCTATGTAGGGAGTTTTGATGAAAAAAAGAAAAGCTCCGGTTTCTTTGTATTCATTAGTCAAGCTTTATTGATGTTAAGGTATCCTCAAATTTTTGTTAGTTCTCACTTTTTATTTTTCTAAATGTTGTTTTACAATATATCAGAGGCTGCTAGAGAGTGCAAACTAATCTTGGACATAGTTGAATCAGCCCTTCCTAACGGAATGCCCAAAGGCATTGCTGAAGGTTGCAAGTTGCAGGAAATGTTTCACAAAGCACTTGAGTTGCTTCCTAAGTTCTGGATAGAGGCAGGGTTTCTAGATGAAGCTATAATAGCATATAGACGGGCTCTAGTTAAGCCCTGGAACTTGAACCCGCAAAACTTGGCGAGTGTACAAAAGAACTTAGCTGCCATGTTACTCTATGGAGGTATTGAAGTAAGCCTTCCTCCACAGTTAAAATTATGGGGTCCAACAACCCCTTCAAATAACACAGAGGAAGCAATCCTTTTGTTGTATATACTCATGAGAAAGTTGCTGTATTGTGAAATAAGGTGGGATCCAGAAATTATCAATCATTTGAGTTTTGCCTTGTCAATATGTGGACAGTTTGAATCCTTGGCAGAACACGTAGAGCAGGTCCTTCCTGGTACCTTTAACCGAGCTGAAAGGTGGTTCTTTCTTGCTCTTTGTTACAGCGCTGCAGGTCAGAATGAGGTTGCTTTAAGTCTTGTTAAGAAGATTGCAGGGTTTTCGGAATCAAAGCACGAACCCCATTTCCCTTCTTTTTTGTTGGGAGCTAAATTGTGCTCTCAAGATCCAAAACATGCTCTTGAAGGGATAGAATTGGCCCGTAGAGTAATTGAATTGGCCAATCATCAAAATGAGCATTTCATGGATCTGGCCCATAAATTCCTTGGTGTTTGCTATGGAAATGCAGCAAGAATTTCTGTTTCAGATTCTGAAAGAGTTCTTTTCCACAGAGAATCTATAAACTCTCTAAATCATGCTGCTATATCCGGTAATGAAGATCCAGATGTTATGTTTAGTCTTGGGTTAGAAAACGCCATGCAGAGAAATATGGCTGCAGCCTTCGATAATGCAATGCTGTATTCTGATATGGTTGCTGGAAGCTCTGGAAGAGGTTGGAAACTATTAGCTCTAACAGTATCTGCAGAGCAAAGATTTGGCGAGGCTGAATCCATAGTTGACATTGCTCTAGATGAGACTGGAAGAATCGACCAGTTGGAACTTCTTAGGTTGAAAGCTGTTCTTCAAATAGCTCAAGAACAGCCCAAGCAAGCAATAGAGACCTATAGGCTTTTGCTGTCCCTGATTCAAGCACAAGGAGGACTTCAAACAAAGAACTTGGATTCTGAGGTACATATAGTTTTAGTTGCTCTTACATATATAGTTCATCTGATGATTAAAATAAGCGTAGTTAGTATTATCAGAAAAAGAAAAGGCAAAGAATAAGACTTTTAGCTATTCATTGTGGCTGCTATGGATACTAATTCTTGTATTGTGTATCATGTTCTCAGAAATTTATTTTTCTATTTCTCAGGGGTTATTGGAAAGAAGATTAGAAACCGAAGCTTGGCTAGATCTTGCCAAGATTTATTCGGACCTTGACTCGTGGCGTGATGCAGAAATTTGTATAGGGAAAGCCAAGTCCTTTGATTTTTATTTCCCTCGAGGTTGGCATACAACAGGTACGAATGCAGCTATTAACCGTGACAGTGAATCTAGTTGTCTAATAGTATTCAATTCAGTAGCCATTACCTTGTTTCTTTAATGCATACAGGCGAATTATTTGAAGCTCGATCACTATATAAGGAAGCACTCGTTGCCTTTTCGATTTCACTTTCTATAGAACCAGATCATGTCCCGAGTATTGTTTCAACTGCTCAAGTCTTGATGAAAATGGGTAGGCAAACACTTCCTATTGCAAGAAGCTTCTTAATGAACGCTTTAAGACTAGAACCTACAAACGACGAGGCATGGCTTCAGCTTGGGTTGATTTGCAAGATGGAAGGCTCAATGATGCAAGCGGCGGACTGTTTTCAGGCTGCACATGAGCTTAAACTGTCTGCTCCTGTTCAAAGCTTTGTGTAAAAGAGGTTACCATTGATTCCTCTAAAAGAATTCAAAGGGGTTAAGCAAGCTTACATGGTAATTTTACTCGATTTTAGGTAAATTTTTATGGATTTATAGCAACACCAAGCATCTGTAGCTTTCTGAATGGTACATCCATATTAAGTTGAGTAACAATTTAGTGAAGTAGACAAAGGATTTGTTCAAGGACAGAATAGCATTCTGCTGTTGTCACTTGGCATTGTCTCCATCTATTCCAGCAATTAAAGGAAACATGTATAAAAATGAGGATGGGGAAGGTCTCTCGGACCATATCCGTCCTATTGCTAGGACAAACAAATACGGTCTATTACTCCTATTTCATAAAAAGAGTCTATTTAAAGAAAAAAAAATATATTATTTCACCTCGTTTTAAAAAAAATATTATATTTTCACATGTATTTTTAAATATTTTTTTGTGTTCTTCTCTCAAATGAGTATAAAGTAGGTTTCACTTTCATGTGAAAGAGAGAACCATGTGAAAATAGTGCTTCTCTTTTTTATTGACATAATATAACATGACACAATATTGTCACGTTTTTTATTATAATTTTATTATCATCTCATCACTGTTAAACTATTACTCTCTTCATCCTTAAAAAGATGACTTAAAAGTATAATTTTTTTTGGAGTCGTGCTATGTATTGGCGATTGTGAGAGTTTAGGGGGTCTATTAGTACAAAAAAATAAAAGAATTTATCATTTTATGTAATCTTGTGGGGTCATTAAAGATAAAATTAGAATTTTTTTTATTCTCTTTCTTTCACTTTACTTTTCTTAATTTGTATGAAAAATGCACTTAACTCATTCTTTTGAGGATAAAGGTAGTAATGTTTTAGAGATTAACATAGAAGTATAGAACAAACATACATTCTTAGTGTTTCCAAAAATCGTCAAATAAGACCTGTTTATTTAAATTGATTTAATTTTGGTCAATATAATAATAAATAATATAAACAATCTAACAATTATTATTAATTATAAGATTTATTGTTTCATAGTTATTAATTAATCAAGTCAATTAAATTTTAGAATATCTATTGTAATTTAGAACGCAGGGAGTTTCTAGCAATTAAACTAACATGATCTTATTGCTAATAAAGGCAGACAGTTTAATATGGAAAATTTTGAAACAGTTTCACTTACAACCTTATTTATCAAAATTTCCTTCCATCAATAGTTTCAACTTTACGTGCAGGGAAAAGTTGGTATGCAGGAGAAAAACACATAAGGTAAACTTTGTAGCATACAAAAAGAGTAATGGAAATTGATAATCTACACCTTGTCTGGAACAAGTAATGGAAACTCATGCTCCCTCCACGAAAATAGTTCCATTTGATTCTTATTTTTAATCAATTTCTTAAATCTTAAAAGTTAAAATTGATGTAAATTTATTTAATTTTGATTAATGCGATAGTTTATATTATAAATTATTTAAAATATATTAGTAAATACAAAACTGCTATTTCAAAAAATAGAATAAATTCACATCATAATTTGAATTCTAGGTTTTCAAAAATTAACGAAGATCTAAGTTAAATGAGCCTCTTTCTGTGGAAGAGGAGGGGGTGGGGGTGGGGGAGTGGGGAAGTAATACACTTGCATGGGCAGGACCATGCACTTCCCAGTCCACATCATATGATCTAAGAAAGATGGAGCCACAGAAACCCATTGTGAATGTATTACAAGCTATACTGTACACAGCTTATACTGTTATACATATGGGAATTCGATAAGAAGATAAGAAGAAAACAATGACGACGGAAAATATACAAAACATTGGAAATGAGCGTGAAAAGAAAAAATAACCACGAGACAACATTTTGCACTATATTTCCAGTTTCCCTTCACAACAGAGGACTATTATACTCCAGAGATTTCAACTCGTTCTGATGCAAAAGCGATTGATGGTATGCACATCATGGTTATTCCATCCATATACACTGCATAGAAGAAACAAAATAACAAGGTTTCAACTATTAACAAAGTATGCATACTTTCTGTAATGGACATATGCATGACTAATATGAATTGTTACAAATTATCCGCGTAAGCTGATTCAATATTTGACATTACTGAATTCAGGAAGTCTTCATCAGGGTGCAAGTATGGGACTAAGCACAATTGTGTACTGAATCACTAATTTCATGGTTCAAGGATCACAAAAATGTGCATATACTAAAAGATCAGTATCAAGAACCAAGAGGAGTAAATGCTGCACAACAGTGACTAAGATAACTATCTATTATAACACATTCACCAGATCTGTTCTAAATATATTCCACTTGTAAAACTAGAAAAAGGTTCAGTGGTGAGAACTGCCGCAAACAGGTCTATAATACCCCACGGGGAAAAGTAATTTTTATCTTTTTTAGTTAAGTTACAAAAATATTAAATAATACTGGCCAAAGATATATAATTTCCTGCAATTATGGTTGATATAGAGCTGCATAGTATCAGCTTATTGCACACATTTAACAATGAAAAATAGTTCTTAGCAATAAACACAGATAAGTTAAAGAAGGCAACAAGTCCTTAATGCTTTTATCTCCTTTGTGCATATACTTTGTTGTTTAATGTTTTGCCAATGTTAAATGTGGAATGCTCTTTACAGTTGAGGAACAACTAATGTAAGCACACACATGCTGCATATAAGCTGATACAAGTACATGAATGCCACATAAGTACCAAAAACTATTGTGATGTATTAAGAAGAAATGAACATCGAGTTGATCCTTTAGAATGTGGGTTGCTTATCCCGTCTTGACATCTCAAGTCAGTTCTTGTTGTCTATAGATTAGTTTAGAACTTTTACTACTATTGCCTCTTTTCTACTAAATTTAATTTCCAAAATTTCTCTGCCTATTTCCCAATATTCTTAAAAATAAAAAGGAGCTTCAGTATAGTATGCTGGAAACTAATCAAGTTTTATCTTGAGGGAACCTGATCATTAAATTTTCAACAAAAAGCATGTACACACAATCCATGCTCTATTGATTTGCATGCACTTGATTGGTGATGAATGGCTCAAAACCCGGGACCATAAATGTAGAGGAAGAGAGACATCCACTACGCACAATCGGGAACATCAGTTTTGTTAAAGCAGTTTCTTACTTTTATCCTTTACAGAATTGACATCCATGTCAACTTGTCAGTTGCATTTTATCGTTTATGAAATACACATTAAATATGTGATTTTTTTTAATAAGTCCAAATATACATCAGTGTTTAATCATTTTCCTCATTAATGCTCATAACATAGAAATCTATTGTCAGCATTTCGCTATTCTCAACAAGTATATTAACACGTTTTCATTATTTAGAATACTCCGATTTTTAAAGACAATCCAAACACCCAGTCACAAACTCCTGCTGGCAGAATAGTCACCAAATCTCTCACCAGAGTCCTCCCGTTCTGTCCCTCTAGAACCCATCTCTCTGTGTGTGTGTGTGTGCCACCATTCTTTAGTGCTAGAACTATATCTTGTCAGATATCTTCTATCTCAAAAAATATTTTCTAGAGTTATATTCCACTTCCAAATCCTACTGGCTACTGTGGTGCCATTATTGTGCAGTATAAAACCTCCACCACACTTACTAAAGTCAGCAAGCTCAACTGTGCAAATGTCCTTGGTCTTCATTGTGTGGACTCGTGTGGGAATACAGAACTCATGGTTAAGTGGGTGAAAGCTAGTGTAGAGTGAGAGTCCTCTTGTATCGTACTGGGAAGATAAGTCTGAGTACTGTATGAGAGTTCTGGGTATGCTGGGCACAGCTACGAGACCCTAGTGAGTGGACCATAAGGTATGCTTGGCACGCCAAATTGTGTTGATGAATGAGATGTGTATGTACATTAGGTTTTGCTGCCTGTTAACTAATTGTATTTTTGAATTGAAGTGCTTGTATCTAATTTTGAGTGTTTTTGTGCAATATCCAACAATTTCTTCCCCACAAACTTGAGATCAATCTGGATTGTTGTCAGACAATGATTCAGAGAGACTAGAGAATCATTTGACATAATCAAAACATGTTTCCCTGCTCTGTAGCAAGCTCTAATACTATGCCACCAGTGTAATTCTTGAACCAAAGCAGATATTTGCACTGACATGATTTTTAACGAACAGTCTCACACTAACGACAACCCTAAAAATGCAGAGCACACCTTTCTAAACTGAAGTTTTTTAAAGAACTTTCAAGAGCAATCAAATCAATGATAATAACCAATAATCCAGGCAATTAATCAGGTATTGTTAGTGATGTATGACAAATCAACTATAATAACTAATGATCCAGCTAACTAATCAGGTATTTTTAGCTATGTATGCAAATCAACAATTGCTTTAATGGTTAATGACAAATCTGAGATGAATAACTGCTTTAATGGTTAATGACAAATCTGAGATGAATAATTACTTTAATGGAACACAATGTGCGAGTTGCCTAGTAAATATAAACCCAAGGAGAGTCAAATTGACCACCACTTGTGCAGGACAAGACTTTAGAAACCCATCCAGAGAGTCCAACAAGGAGAATTTTATAGAATGTAATTTTATTTTATTTATAATTTTAATTTTAATAGTATCATGTTTGAGTTAGTTGCGTAGTAAACTTTAAAGGTTATTATAATAGTCAGAAATATTACAAGAGTTTTGAATGTATAGATTGGTTTTCTTTTCCCTCTTCTCCCCAATTCTTCCACAAATTCCCCACCAATTATAAAACCCTAAATTCCATCCCCAGCAACCACATAAAGTAAGAAGATTAGTTGACAGAAAAAATATTAAGTGAAACGCATACTTACTTTAAATGTCCAAAACTAAGCTAAGAAAGCTGTTCCTCATCCTATCTGCCACTGTGCACATTGTAAATATAAATCAAAGAAATCAAAGTCAGTAGTCACTTTCATATTCCTTAGAAACTCAAGCAGAAGCATACTACCATATGTATTGTTATGACTATTATCCAAATTACAGTGAGGAAGTAAGATTGACAGCTGTAATTAGAGAAGAATTAAAGATTCTTAGAAATTATTAGGATGATGTAAGCAATAAGAAGTTAGTTAGAAGTTGTTAGGATGATGTCAGCAGAAGCAAAGTTTTGAAATTGTAATAGATTTGGGCGGGAGAAGTAGTTAACAACCATTGTAATTCTAGCTGCATTTATAAGGCTAGTTAGGAGAGAGGGAAGGGTATCAAATGAGACAACCAGTATTTCTCTGTATTCAAAGCTTGTAACTGCTAAACTTGAACTCTTATTCTTCAATACAATCTTCTTTCATTTCAGATCTTCCATTCTTATTTTTTCCTTTTGTCTATTTTTCTTTTCTTTTTAACTCACACATTCAATTGCAATTATTATCAAAATTCAACTGCATCATAACATGTATATACTTAATTCCATACTAGTAATAAGATAAAACAAAAAGGAGGCAATGAGAATGCAAACAGTCATATAAAGCATCATTAGTGCTAGCATTGAAACTAGAAAATGGGAATAACCATCAATAATACCTTAAGAACTGGCTCGCCTTTGTTAGTGTTAGCAGATTGTTTTGCAGCAGCTGCTATCTGTGCACGTGCAGCTCTTCCTGCAGCTGACTTATCAAATTGCTCTTGCCTGCAATTGAGCCAAAATTGACTTGGTTAGACAGTGTCATAAATAGGCCAATCCAATTTTTTTGTATTAATGCATATACCAGAAACCATAGTAGTCAAATTGCCTAGTCTGTGGCACCACCCCACCACCCAGGCGGTCGCCCAATTTTTCCTTCCCCTCAAACTTTGATGTAAACCACAAAAGGTAGAATTATTTGTATCAATTTATTCGTAAAAGCTTATTAAACTTCAAGGAAATTTTCAAAAAATCAGCTCATCTAAACACTGTCTTATCAAACAGGCTAGCATTTCGTTCTTTAGTAACCTTGTATGCAATAGGGTTTAAGACTTAATCCTATACAGACAGCCACAACACACGCTTTTGGAGGTTTCGAGTCCCATCCTATCATTGGCAGTAGCGTAACTGACTGTAAACTCACCAGAATTCTCCCTTTTTTCTCACTTTCAATTTTCTTACTTCTTTTCAGGTCGAAACTGGATAACAATCATAAAAAATGTGAGACCAAGATTCACAATTTTATCGCACGTCAACGGAATAAAATCATACCTTAGGCATTTTTCACTGGAGGGACCGCCCATAACTAATATGCAAGAAACATATCTAATCTTAATTATGTGAAACAAAAGCTGTCCATGCATAGAGGAGATAAATAAATCTCCATCCGTCCCACAATTATTGCAACACAACCCTTTCTAAGAAGTCCCAAAAAAATTGCAACATGTCCCTTTTGAGTAATATTTGTGAAGTTAGATGACTAATAGACTCATAGTCATATCAATTTTATCATTTGAAATAATAGTAGGTCCCTCCACTAACTAAAAATTTTGTGGTTCACATTCTTAGAGCATTCTCAGCCACACACTTTATAGGGACCAATCAGGAAACCAAATAAAAATTTAAAAATTTCTTAAACTTTGTGCAAATAGGTGTGTTTGCGATATTATGGGACGGAGGGAATACCAATAGTGCATGTGTAAGTCTCATGCGTCTTGTGCAATTTGACATACAAGTTGCCAAAACTACTTATATGTCTTCGTGTAACCACATAATGCTCGAGTTACTGCGTTAATAAAAATCTCATAGCTACAACATCAAGCAGCAAAAAAACAATTTAAACCTTTGTACTCAATTGCTTGATATCATGAATTAAATTGGTGCAACAGGTAGCTTGTATTCACTTCCCAAGCGATGATTTCAATTTTCAAACCAAGGCCCTGTTTGTTTAAAGAAAAACTCCCCTATTTCTTATCTTCCAAATGTAATGTTTGTCACTGTAACAAATTATCTTTGAAGGTACTCACTAGAATATGCCCACATACTGAAAAATTATCTGGATTCCTTCCATAATCAATCAAAAATTCAAAAGCAGTATGCTAAAAGTCACTATCAAGGAATCTAAAACAAGAAACCATATCACTTTCTTCGCCACCATAAAGGGAAGGCAAATGCTCATTTTAAATACAAAAATTGGCGTCCAAATGATGCTCAAATTTTCTAATAGGAGCCTATGTCTAAATTGTGACAGTTACATTTGATGATCAAAAATTGAAATCGCAAACAATACATGAAGCCCTAACAATTATGTAAGACAACTAAAATACTAGTTGAAAACACAAAACGTATCGCACTAGAGTGAATTACCGGACGAATATAGCTGAAGAGCAAATCTTAAATTAACATAATGATTAAAAAACAATAAATCAATTCAAATATAAATGATTGATAAGAGGGGAGACAGAGAGGGAAATGCCTCTTTTCGGCGGCTTCGGCGGCTTTAGCTCGAGCTTCTTGAGAGGCTAAACGGTCTTCTTCCTTCCTCTGCTGCTTGCCTCCAACAAAGCAGGCAAAGCAACCCATCTCTCTCGTCTCTCTCTCTCTCTCTCTTTACAAACTGTCACCTTCCTGTTTGACCATGTACAGAAGTAACAAATAGGATGGCCACGACTTGAAATGGGTCGGGTTACCCGGGTTTGGGGTTGAATTCGGATTTTCAAATAATATCCGTCGAGTTTTATACGCTTCTTTGTTTTATATACTAATGGCTGTTTGGTTTGAAGGGATGTTGGGCGGAAAACAGTGTTCTTAAATTCGGACCGGTCATCGAATAAGAAAGGATATCGGGTAGATGGGTTACTGACCGTTATTAAACCGGTGACGTCATTAATATATAAAAATATATATTATTAGTAATTAATAAAAAAAATTAAAAATCTCATTTTTTATGAACTAAAACATAATAAAGATGATGTACAATACTAATAAAAGTGGTTAATTTTGATATTAAAATTTTTTTGGCAAAAAAAAAATAAAAACCCGGGTCAAGCGGGTCAATTAACCGGGTTTACCGGTTGGACCACCGGTTGAACCGGTGGTCAACAGGTCAAACCGGATTTTGATCAAAACTGATTTTCTGGGCCAAATCGGACCGGAAGGCGGACCGGGTTCCGATTTTTACCGGTCCGACCGCCGGGCCGGTCCGATTTTTAAAACAATGCGGAAAAGAATGATAATCCTTATTAAGGTTTTTTTATTTTTTTTTGATATTTGGTATGTTAAGTTTGATCGAGAAATTGCGTTTTTATTTCTTATGAGATAAGGAATAGAAATTTCAATAAGTGAAGAAATGAGAAAAAAAATATTAAGATAAAAATGCCCTCATTTATATAAATAGATAAATATATATTTTCTCCGTCTCTAAAAAGATGGTTTAAGTGATAAAAAAAAAATTATCTTCAAAAAGATGACAAAAGTTACTAGATCTACTTTATTTGAAATAAAAAATTTCTCTCAGCTAAATTTTATAACTCTTTTATAAAATTTTTGTTATATATTGCGAAAATTTTTCTATCGAATTATACTGACTACTTACATCAATTTAAGATTGGATAGGGTTATAATGTTAGTCCACTATATTATATATCTAATTAAAAAAATATCAATATATAAGACTGAATAAAATTATAACGTTCATTCACTAAATTACATATTTAATTAAATTTCTTATTACTAATATTTATTCACATAATTCGTAAAAAAAAATAAAATTAATATACAAAAAATGCAAGATATATAATTTTCCTTTTATATCACATAATTCGTAAAAAAATAAATAAAATTAATATACAAAAAATGCAAGATATATCATTTTCATTTTATTTTATTTTAAAACAAGTCGAAACTATTTGTTTTGCTTATCCGAGTCAAAGCAGTGTCCATTTTGATACCACCAAACAACCCAAACAATTAACAAGTCTTATATATTTGTATTTCTCTCCCCCAATAAATGTCCAGTTTTGCGGTGTAACCCTCCACAGACCACCAAGGCACCCAAGACCAAAGCTCGACACTGCGCCACTGCGTTTATTAGAGAAAGAAAGAGAAGAGAGAGAAAGTGCAATGAGCAATCGATCACTAGAATCTCTATCTCCTACAGAAACCCTAGAACTCGACAGCGGCCTCTCGCTCGTACCGCCGCGCATCAAACTCCTCCTAACAATCCACCGTTCCGACAACTCCGTCAAGCCCATCGACGATTGGCAGCTCAAGCGCTCACTCATCGACTTCTGCAAGTCCTCATTCTCCGTCACAGTTCCCGAGGAGGACCTCAAGATTCGCCGATTCAAAGACCTCAAAAAACGCAAGCGCGAAGACCCAGTTGCTCGCGGAACTCTCGTAATTCGGGACCTAGGGTTTCTGTCAATTTCGAAGTTTGATGATGGGGAAGGGTATAAAGTTAAGGTATTGGAGAAGAAGTATGCTGATTGGAGGAAAAATGCTGTTGATAAGATGGATGGGATTGAGTTGAGTATTGTGGGGGTTAAGTTTAAACTGAGTGTTGAGGTTCCGGGTTCGGATGATTTTGATGGGATGAAGAAGGAGTGGGAAGAACTTATTGCTTTTGGCGGGCGAGGTTTGGCATTCTGTACATTGTTATGTATTCAAACTTTTATGATTTGTATGTGTTTATGTGTGTATGAATTTAAGCTGCTAATTTGAGATGCTAATTTAAGAGAGTATATTATATAAAATGTATAGTGACTTAGGTATCTAAAATGAGAGCTGGGAATGTTAATTAATGAGTATTTTGGCGACATTGATGAATTCAAGACAACTAATTTTGCTTACTAGGGCAACCTAATCCCAGGAGAACTAGTATATATTTGTTTGTGGTAT
Organism: Aralia elata; assembly: GCA_034770075.1. Classification (NCBI taxonomy): domain Eukaryota; kingdom Viridiplantae; phylum Streptophyta; class Magnoliopsida; order Apiales; family Araliaceae; genus Aralia; species Aralia elata. The sequence continues at coordinate 33,108,754 of CM068377.1, forward strand.
AGAAGTAGAGCCAAAGGTATGACAAAATTGTTTATTGGGATATTGTGAGATTGAGCAGAGTTCACCACCAGCCATGTCATTGTTTTTGCTTATTTCGAACCACATTCCGTCAGAGTGACTGATCATAGCATGATTTGTTTCATGTGACAAAAATTGTGATTTTGGTATAACCTACTTTTGGTCTTGAACCAACAAATGTGAAAACCTTTTAATTTTCTGAGATGGTATGTTATTATGCTAATTAATAGTGAGTTCAGATTGAGAGGGAATGTTGGGATTTTTGTGGTTGGGTAATGAATTTTGATTTACTTTGCACCAGAGTATCTTTTTTTGCTTCTTTTTTGGCTCATGCATTGGGAGAAAATCCAGGTGTCATAGGGATTATTTTTTCCATTAGCTTTCTTTTCTTTCTCTTGTTTCTGGAAGGACTTCTTGTCCTCCGTATGCACTGTAATTTCTTCTCTCTTCATCGATAAAATTTTATTCATTTATCCAAATTAAAAATAAAATAAAATAATGTTATATTTCATTGTCTACCTTTCTTCTTCTTGTTCTCTTTATGGTAGTCTATTTACTATCTTCTTATGATAACCACTTATATCAAGCTTACACACAGTCGCGCACACACATACAAAGGCTCATATTGTTACTGTATGCAGGGTATTCAAGAGTTGGGAGTCGACAACCTGATACAATTGTGTTGAGAGGTGTTCCATCACGGTGGTTTGCTGAGCCTCGAGTTTCGTCTAAGCCTTCGATGCTGGTTACTCATACAATTTTTTCTGCATTTGGAAAGATAAGGTATGTCTTAGTAGTTTGGTTTCATTACATTTTCGTAACATCCATTCCTCTGAATTCTGATGCTTAATTATTGTTTATTAAACTTGGGTAGGGACTGACTGTAATGTTTGACATTAAATTTCTACTTTCTTGTTACTCACTGAAAATTATTTATTTCTCCAATATTTGTGCGCCCTTAATCTTTTATCTGCCTCATCTATACATTTCGTAACATCCATTCCTCTGAATTCTGATGCTTAATTATTGTTTATTAAACTTGGGTAGGGACTGACTGTAATGTTTGACATTAAATTTCTACTTTCTTGGTACTCACTGAAAATTATTTATTTCTCCAATATTTGTGCGCCCTTAATCTTTTATCTGCCTCATCTATGCCTGTCTTGGAACTTTTTTGTCTGTGCAGCAAGATCTTGATGGTCTTTGATTATGAGATTATCAGATTACTTGGCCGATTTAATTAAATTTGGCTAATTCTTTGGTCAAATGGCCTGAATTTTTATTCCCCACAACCTTTCTTTCATATTTATAAACAACAAAACTAATGGGTCTGTTCTTAATTTAACCCACCCTAATCCTGTTGTTACTGTTGTGCCAATTGGATTGTCATTACTCATACTTAGATTATAGTGAGAAATTGATTTAACATCAGACAGTTGATATTTTTAGGTTATCGTTCTAGAAGTTCTTCAGCTGGATTCTAAGAAACTTTCATCTCTTTAGATCCCAATATACTAGAGACATCCTACTTAATCTTAACTTGGAGCATATCTGATCATATTATTCGTATGAGAGGCTCTACTATCAGGATAAAATGATGGTTTTTTTTTTCTTTTCATTTTATAAGGAAAATGTCTAAGTGTCTTATTATATTCTGCAAATTTGTACATTTATCTACCATATAAAAGTTTTCTTTTTTATTCAATTATTCCCAAATAATATACACTGAATTACTGATTGATGCCCTTCCAAGATCTGTTTGCAAACAACTTTTCCATCATATTACAACATCAAACATTTTGTTTACAGTTCTAAGATTCCAGAGTATGCATAAATTTACGTATCCATTTTGCTGATATTTATTCCTTGCTTTCACCTTTTCATCGCAGTAGTTGTAATTAATACGTTCTGGTAATTGAAAATACACTTGCATACTGAAGATAATATCGCATGTAACATTATTTCCCATTTTGTTCATAATGTATACCATAAAGACATAAACCTGATTGCACATCATCTTTCCCACTGCTCCTTCAATCCGCTCCTTCGGTAGGAATCTTGATGTTGCTGAGGACGATGATATAGGTAAGCTTGAGGAAGAAGATGCTGGGGACATTGTTCCAGGATTACAGTGTAAGATTGTGGTTCGCTTTGATGAATACCGTGAATTCTGTAATGCTTTGAAGGTTTTAAGTGGCCGTTCTTTGCAAAAGGTAGGCAGCTTTCATCATATGAATGTTAGCGTCTTTCTCCCTCTCTCTTTCACACATGCACATACACACCTGCTCACTCATAATAATCATACTAGATTAAAACACTTTGCTAGTAGTCCTTTTGGTTACCTCTATTGGAAAACCCTTGGCAGGTACTTAGTAGATTGTGGTTATGTTTACAATGAATTATTATAAATTGAATATTTGAGTGGTCTTTTATTGCGAAACATGAACATGTAGTTTCCTCTTTACTATTAGTATACACCCCCTCCATTCCAAATTCTAAGATCATTATTAACTTTTGAAAGTCGATTTGAGACATTTTGAAATTCAAAATTGGTATGATTCATTTAAAAGTACAAAACAATTAACTAACAATGAGTAATATTCTTTAGGTAGTTTACAATATTCATCATTGTATTGACTGAAATTGAATGAATCTAAATCAATTTTGAGTTTGAAAAATGAAAATGTTTTCAAATTGACTATCAAAAAGTCAATAGTATTCTTATATTGGAATGGTGGGTGTGTTTCGTAATGTTATATTTTCTGTTAGTAAACCATTCTTTCTTACAGTTGAGCTGGTATTCATCCCTCTTCTATGGCCCAAGTTTAGAAATCATTTTAAAAAAAAGAAAAGAAAATCTACTAGAAAGTTTTCAAAATTGGTGAACCAAAGTACACTGCTAGTTAGTATACAAATCATCATGGAAATAGATGCACTGTTATTCCCCAATCAAATCAATACCCCACCCTATACACAATGAACCTCCGCAATATAACTGCATAGCAATACATATCTTATAAACATGAAATAATTCTTTGCCCGATATACTCTTGTATGTGATTTTGCAGCAAGGATCGCGTTTGAAGGCTGATTATGAGGTGACTTGGGATAAGGATTGGCTTTTCCGCGAGATGCTAGAAGCCAACCAGAAGAAATCTGGTAGATGGACTCCAGTGGAAAGATATAAAAGTGAAGCTCCTAGACGTCAATCATACAATTCTCATTTCAGCACTGAAAACCGCACGCTCAAAGAGATTCAAGGTTGGAAACCAAATATAATAGTAGGATATAATTACAAAGTTTCTTAATGTTTTTATGCTCGCCACCAGGTGTTAGCTTGAGCTGTATATACCCTCCCTTACGGGAGAGGTGCATGGTTCAAGCTAATAGCATGGTTCTTTTATTCTTGCCAATTTTTTTTGTCCATCTTTCTCAGTTATGTATGCCCTTCCGGCTCTGAATATTACTCCTTTGTTCCATAAGAAGAGTCACATTTTGCCAACAAAACAGAAAGGGGACCCATTTCTTTTGATGCTATATAGAATGAATACACGGGCCTTCAATTTTATCATCACAATTTTATTATCATATCATCACTATTAAACTAAACACATGACATATTAGGGTTAAGCATGGAAACATAAGTATATCCTTACAACTGGTAAATGTTTGAAAATGGGACTCTTTTTATGAAAAGGAGGGAGTAATAAATTATGTGGATCAATATATAGGACATTAGGACCTCATTTTGGCAGATCATGTGATTATAAATTACCCCGTTTCAATTTGGTGAGTTTAGTGATGTTATTCAAGTGAAAGGAACAACTGCAGGCAAATTGATTTATCAAAATCTCATCAAATTGCAGGAATGAAGAAAAAGACAGACATCTTAAGTAAGTGTGTTGTGGAGCTTAGGAAGCCAATTTTCGGATGCAGTTTTTTAGGGTTCAGTGCTTATTGTTGTTAACTATATAGTTATAAACTATTTTCTTGGTTGTATGTTCTTTCAAATAACCGCTCGATATTAATGCAGGCAAAATCCAGATATTGTCTCTATAATTTTGGCTAAAACCATCTATTGAGAATTTACCTTTAAAATTCTGTTGGTTATCTTTCTTTGTTTAGCAATTATTGTGTCCCATGATATTAGATCTTTATCATCTTCGGGTTAAAGCATTAGTTACATTGAGAAAACCAGAGATAAGTCAATTTCTGTAAAAAATTTTTATAGTTGTTTCTAATTGGAAAAGTCATAATTGTTTTGTTGCCTTTATGCATTATTGTGTTCCATGATATTTTAGATCTTATCATCTACTTAATTATGGGATTTGCCCCCCAAGTCTAAGAGCATTTACAGAGTAGTTATTCCCTTATCTTTAATCTTTACTCTTGCCAGATGCCTATTTGGGTCATTCTGCTAGGATAAGGATTTACTTTTTTTTTACTAATGTAACCACAACAGGTTCCTTTGTTATTAGATTCCTTAAAATAGATGAAATTCCCAACAGGTTCCTTATCAGTATATCCATCGAATAGAATAAAAATGTCGAGATTAAACAAATATAATGAAACTAAACAGAGGTCAAAAATAATGAAGACAAAATAAATATAATTGGAAACTAAATGAGGGTGTGAAATGTCATTTTACATACATAAGAGAACAGGTCCTTTTGACCCACGTCATCATCTTAAGGAGTAAAATTTGTTATAATAAGTAGAACTAGTTTGGATAAAGATTTTATTGATGTATTTTTTTCAAAATTAAGGAGTTAAGGAGGAGAAAATTTGTTGTGAATAGCTCTAAGGTATCCTAAAATAGACGGATGTTCAACTGACCTTATAGTTTTTTTGTCATCTGAAGATTATCGTTATGCTCAAGCATTTTCAATTAAAAAAGGTTGAAAATATGTTTTACATTATATAACCATTATTTCTAAAACAAGGGCCCCCATGTTGATCTTTTAAGGAAGTTATTTTTCAGGGAAATCTTAAACTAATTTATATTTAATGCAAGTTCAGTATAAATTAATGAAAATAATAAAATTTTGTAAATAGGTAATACTTGTTGTAAATTATTTAAATTATTTCCACAATTTTTTAATTTTTTTTTTTATTATTACTCTCATCTGTTTCACTATAATTTGATCATTATTGACATTTTAAAATCAATTCAAGAGGATTTTTAAAATTCAAAAATTAGACTGTAGATTCTTTTAGGTTTTTTAATCAAATACAATGATGAATATTGTAAACTATTTAAAAAAATATTAGCTCATTATAAAGTATTATTATTTTCATATTTTTGTTTAATGAAACTCATCTTAATTTTGAGTTTAAATAATATCTCCAAATTAACTTTTAAAAGTCAATGATTAAAATAATTTAAAAAACACTGAGGGAAGTATTTTAAATGTGAAATGGTTGTGTGTGGACGAGTTTATTTTAAATGTGAAATGTGACGAGTTAACTTCAAAAAGTTGTTCCTTATTAAAATGGACGGATTACTGTCCAGTTTCTTCCTTCTTCTTCTAATAATTTTCTAGAATGTCACCATGCCATGCGAGCTAGGCCATGGAAGATTTTAGCTCCCTTTGGGAAAATCATTAATCTTAGAAATTTTCTTTCCACTTTTTCCAAATTATCTTCATCTCTTCAAAGCAGCCAAAATTTGATTATTCAGCCCAATTAGTGTCATCATGTTTTAACAATATTTTTTCAGCCTTTTGGACACTCACTAAATCACTATTTTACAATCTTCCCAAAACGTCCACAAATATGTGAATATTTTGCAGGAATTTAAAAGTACCTATTGTCATGCCTTGAAAATCTCGTAAAAACTTCATTTATCTAACAAAATATTATTTTATTTATTTATATTTTGTTGGCACGATTTCGCTATTTTGAGATTATAGTATGCAACAATCCCTGGAAAATCTGGAAAGTAGAATGTTTAGAAGGGTAGCATGTCTACTTTCTTGCAACACTAAGCAAACAGTTTGTTTATTCACTGGCCTTACACCAAAGTTAGACCTTAAGGACCACTATCAACACAGGCTATTGGATTTATTTTTATTTTGCGATTATTTCTGGAAGTCCTATAAAGGGCCTGAAAATTATAGCTATAGATTTTGAAAATATTATTATTTAATAACGTTTTTAAAATCTATTAAAAAGATGAAAGAGAAACAATATATAAGTGTTTATAATCTTTATGAGGATAATATGAGAAATTTAAGTCATTAATTATTTCATATCAAATCTATAAGGACCACGTATAAAAAATGAAGAAACAAATTTTCTCTCTGAAAATTACATGATAAAAGGAACAAAGGGAGTATATGGCATGGACTAACCCCAAATTTTGGCAATAGATTCTGTGCTGAAAACGACATAGTATTTTAGATAAATTAAAAATTGTCCAAAATGCGATTTTAATGAAGATAAAATTTCACAACAGCAATGTATAAAATTTCAATCCATATGGTTTATAATTGTGTAAATGTATCGTGTATTTTGTTAAAAATAAAATAAGAAATCTACTTCGAAAATATCAGAGCTCTCCAAAAGGAAATTCATTTTTATGTGATTTCTCCCAATGATAGTTCACATGGGATGCAACATGTCAACAAAATAAAATACAATGGGAGGACTTTTAATTGAAACTCAATCAACCAACAATGATAACCAAACCACTCTATAGTCCTTGAAAGAGCTAACAAAACTAGGTACAATTCCAATTCAAGAACAAAAATATAAAACACATGGACCTTCTTTCTGAACCAAAGTGTTACAACCCAATACTTCCTAATTATAATTTACATTAGTGAACATGGCAAAGAAAGATGAATTTCCAATCCAACTCAAAACACTAATAATTCCTAGATAATAAACCATTTACAAGATGACCAAAAATTTCAACCAAAAGAAAAAAACTTGGTTTTAGTCACTACAAGAACATCCTCCCATGGCCTTGGTCGTGGCGCGCGATTTCCCTCCGATCAAAAAACTCCTCGGAGACAAATGGTAGTCCATGATCAGCAACCTAGCAATAATCTTATATCATTATTACCCAAACCTCTTCACATACCTCCTTATCTTCATCCCCCTGGCTCATTTTTTCAAATTTCAAAACTTATTGTAGGAAATTCAATATACCAACCCAAGAACAAGTACACAAAATGGCAAAAGACCTCCCAAAAACGAGCCAACCAGAACACCAGAATCAACATCATAATACATCCTGGAAAACAGAATAAGAAGGATCCGCTCTCAACTTCTCAAACGTTCAAATAATCCACCCCATAAAAACCCCACTTCCTTCATTCTTGATCCTATTTGAATTTGACTCGATTCTTGATAGTTTTTTACCGTCACCTTTTGCGGCGTCAATAGCTTCCTTTATCCGAAACTTGTGAATTATTCGCCGTCTTAATCTTCGATTATTCTGTCCCTGGGGGGCCCCGTTTATCCCTCAATCTGATAAACAATGGGCTTATAATCCGAGGAATTTGAGTACACAAATCCGAGCAGAAGAAATAGCTTCGGAAACCTTTTTGGGTTGTAAATTTTCTGCCTTTTTCAATCGAGTTCAGCTAAAAGAGCAGAAAATTTTATCAAGCCCACGAACTGCATAAGGGTTTTTGGTATCTTTTGTTCTGTCTATTGCCAAAACTATGTCTTCCTTGTTGGTTTTCTTGATGATTTCTTGGTTTCCGAACATAAGTTTAAGAGCTCTAGGATTTTCTTCATCATCTTCTTGATCCTTGAAAATTACTGCCCACAAAGCAAAGGAGTGGAACATCACTAAAAGGGTTTAGGGATTTATGAATTTATGATTCAAATGATGAATTGGGACTTTGGTTTTGGGACAAAATATGGTGAGAATTTTGTTTTTGATGATTAAAATTGGGACTTTGGTTTTGGGACAAAAGATGGTGAGAAAACAAATTTTTTTTGGATGATTAAAGGAAATTACTAGAGGAGAGTTGAGAAATAGGACAGTATTTAGTAAGGGTGTGTTCTGTTCCAAAAGACCAGATCAAAGCAGAATAGTCCCCATATGTAAAGTTTGACTTAAGAAATTATTTTTTTGGTAAATGGACAAATAAATAAAATTTTATGGAAGCTTCCTAATGGATTGGGTCTGAGTTTGTTGTTGAAGTGGTTCACATTGTATTAAGGCCAGAAGAAATTAAATGGGGAAGCGTGACCGCTGTATAAACTTGCCAAATTGGATAGAAATATAAATTGGTCAATACTCAAAAAAAAAGGATATTTTAAAATTTTATTTATGTTTTTTTTAATTAATATAGTGAAGTGATAAATATGACATCCCCCAGGGTTTTTTTTTGTAAATCCCCCCAAAGCAATATTTTTCATATAATTAAATATCAGACCTAAAATTTCATGTCACTGTTGATGTAATTTTTTATTTGTTTTTAAGACGTATTTGGTAAGAAAATTAAATTCTCAAAACAAAAATGGGTGCGAATGATACTACCTGTTGGAAATTTAGCTCCCTTTTCATTACTCCTATTTTTTATAATTTTGTTCAATATACCAGTTGTTTTATTTTTAATAAGTTTAGTAATAATAATTTAAATATGTTAATAGATATTTCATTACAATTAAAAATCAATTATACAAAAAGTAAGTATTATTAAAAAGCATTTTACCATTAAAAATAAGTAAAAACTTTTAATCATTGAAATTTTAATAAAATTCTTTCATACTCATCGGAATAGTAAAAAGATAGCAGATTCTTTTCGTTTTTGAAACAATTATACTGCTC